>JASDDO010000010.1:102434403-104834403 GCA_030015575.1 Agapanthus africanus | reverse complement strand
CTCATGCTACCTCTTTACTAATGGTAGATTAGTGAAGCAAACACCCTAAACTAAATGGCTAATATAGTAGAGGATGATGAAGTAGGAAATGGGCTCACTTTAGATTTATTTTTCTCACATTATTTCTTCACCATTTGAAAAGCTAGTGAGCTTTTTTCATGAGGAAGAAGAAGATGAAGTGAGGATGAGAATGTAACTCATAAGGTGAGAATAGCAACCATGGGTGAGTTAGTGTCATACACCAACTCATGTAGAGAATAAACCATGTCTAAATAATAATAGTTAGGTTAATAAATATCTAGAAGTAAAACAAATGAGTGGACTTAGTCAATGGTTCTACAAGCTTCTCCAAGCTTCAACCATTAAACCAATTTCCACCAATTTATGAATTACTAAAATAAATATAAACCCTTCATTATTTCAAGCATGGTGTGAGTCTCATACACCCATGAAGCAGGTGGCATCAAGCATGACACAAAATAATGTTCATTAATATATATATCACATATATACTATATACGCACAAGTGAGAAAAAGAAATGTTAAGTGTGCTAATATTAGTTAATGTAATTTAATATATCAAATATATAATTATACATTAAATTATTAAATCAACACTTGATTTAATAATCCGTCTATATCACATACAAACGACTATTATCAAATGTAACAACTTATCGAATCAACACTTGATCCGATAATATTAAATCAACACTTGATTTAATAATCCGTCTATATCACATACAAACGACTATTATCAAATGTAACAACTTATCGAATCAACACTTGATCCGATAACCCGGCTATATCATATATAACCGACCGATATCACATATAGCGAGAATAGAATGCGGTATCACATACGCGCATTAATCTCGGTCCCGCACATCACATATGTGCTCCTACTTCGTTTCGCATGAACCAGGAAACCTCTGTGTAAGCCTCTAAAGACTCGTCAATACGCCGGCAGTATCCTGGGGTGGTATAACGACAGACCCCAATTGCTTGATAAGTCATGCCGATGCAAGGTCCATAACGGTTCGAGAAACTACTGATAACACTTACCAGTAAATCTCAGCAACCCTGGCCAGGGATTTCTTGTTATGGCCAATCGAGCATAGCGCAACATCAACTCCCAATACCGGGAGAGACGAATCCCTTCCTATCGCTCATTGCCTCCATGTGACTCGGGACTGTACCCAAAAACCACCTTTTTGCACGATCTCTTGAACGTGGTATGGTGGAAATCAAAGCATAGTGGGAATCACACAAGACTCTATGACAATCTCGGGTCGACAGACTAACCTGTACCAGTGTCACCAGAGAACTGCTATCTGACGATAGGTATAATACCATTTAGGAGTTCTCGGTGAGTCCGTCCAGTGTACCCAGTCTCCACTGAGCACCCGTATACCATCTCTGATGTCAAACACCAATGGATATGGGATCATCCATCGCCCATCATATGGGTCGAAAAGCGTATATGCTAGTCTACTCTGGAATATCGATGCCCCGTCTAGATACCCCCACGACTAGGAACATTTGAAGGATGTACTTACCGACTACCTCTGCCCCACTAGTATGATCTGCATCATAATCCTGGTAGTCAAGTACTCATCCTAAGAGCTTTATCAATATATAATAGAGAGACAATAAGTGTACATGTTAAGATAAAGAGCAACCGGATAGCATACTATCATGTCGAGCAAGAAAGTCCTCCCTATATATGTCCAAGCTGTTGGCTATAGTACCCTCAAGTCAATTATTGGATCGCCATCACGTGATTGCAATGATTGAGGGAGGACCTATACCGGTAGAACAGTCTTACTCGAGATGATAGTATTCTATCTGGTTTGTCTTTATCATCGTGTACATACTTCGAGTGACATTACAGATCATTATTACATGTTGATAGAGCCCATAGGATTCTTGCTTGACTACCGGCAGTATGATGGCGATCATATACGTGAGAGTTGGGTATTCTATAAGCACGTCCTTAAAGTGTCCATAGTCGTGGGAGTTTCGAGACTGGGCATCGATACTCCGAGAGTAGACTAGTGTATACGGATCGAGACCCCAACGAGGGGCGATGGCCGGTCTAACAAGCCATTAGTATCAGTTGGTTCACCTAAGATAGTATACAGGTGCTCATTGGGTTATGAGTACACAGGACAGACTCGCCAGGAACATGCTAGTTGTTATTATACCTATCGTCAGATAGCAGTTCCCTGGTGACATGTGTACAGGTTAGTCTATCGACCTGAGATCGTCATTTGTCTCGTGTGAGTTCCCACCGTGCTTTGATTACTACCCTACCACGGCTCAAAGGAGTCGTGCAAACAGGTTTTAGTTGGGTACAGTCCCGAGCCACATGGAGGCAGTGAGCGGATCGTCAGGGGTTTCGTCTCTTCCGGTATTGGGGGTTGATATCGCGCTGTGTTTGGAGAGCCATTACACAAATTCCTTGGCAATGGCAAGTGAGATTTACTGGTAGTTATTCCAGTAGTTTCTCAGGCTATTCTGCGCTACACTCCGACACGACTTATACCGCTATTAGGGGTCTGACGTTTACCATCCCCCTAGGCCCGATATGCGATACTCATAGACGAACGGACCAGACTGTACGGATATTGTCACTGTCAGGATCAGTAGGGTTTCAGGATGAGTTCGCTCATCGGCCTCCTTTTCGCTCAATACCTGGACAGCCGTTACGTACAGCTAGTGTCACTGACGTGCTTGTGGTTAAACCCACTGCCAGCGTATTGACGAGTCTTTAGAGTCCCACACAGAGAGTTTCCCAAGTTTGGGCGAAACGTTGTAGAGGCCGTATGGTTTTATGGCAGGGTTCGATCATATACGTGCACATGTGCACGGATCATGATCGGACAGGTAATACTAGCGGTCTTTGGTTTAAGCTGGATCCTAGTATTATTGTTGGTTTATTTTTGTCTCGTTCTATTCGTATTCAGTCGGAATGAGGATGCAGGTATGTATATACAGATGAGGGGTATTCTTGTAATTTGTTACGAGTTTACTTTAGAAGATGCCATTCTTTTTGTTTAAACATTTGGTTTAATGTTTTATTGTGAGGGAAATAGTGAGCATAAGTTTTGGCCTTAGGCATTTATTGTGGCATGTGCTCACTTGGTCACTCATGGTCTTGGGTTTGGTGTGTGATATTTTATGCTAGGATTTTTCTTTATCTCAAAAAAATATCACACAACACACACACACATGAGAGAGGGCAACCATCTCTTTTTCTCTCTTGGTTTGATCACTTGCTTCTTTCTTGAGCTTCATATTTTCCATCCATGGCTTCTTCTTCAACCTCCATCCATACCCTCTCATGTGTTGAGAATCAATGGATGTCTTGAGACAAAATGATCACACACACTCTTTACTTCATCTTGGTCATCTCGGCTAGCAAACTTGATGTCTGAGTTGCTTCGGTTTAGAAGCGGGAGCCCGTATAAAGAATTCTCGACATGGATCATCTTCGACGAGCGAGACCGGAGAGCGAATTTCGTCGGGGCAGCCGTGAGGAGCTTGGGAAGAGGTTGATGACCGAAGGACACGGATCGATCGGTATAACCTCTCCAAACTCCTCTTTGCATGTTTGCTAGTATAGGGTTTTTGGTTCGATCTTGTGCAGGTTTTGTTTGCGCCAATGTTTTGAAAGTTTTTGTTCCGCATTTGGCCACGGATTGATGGCCGGGGTACCGGCAAAACCCAATATGGATCAGAGCCACCCAAACACCTTAAACTAGCTAGTTGCGACATTAGAATTCACGTTTTTTCAGGCATCGAAAACTGTCGAGAAAACAGTCCCGAATTTTTGAGTTTTAAGATGTTTACACACCCCGCGGGCTCTCGATTTGAACCGAGAAGCCGCGGGGTGCTGCGTGGGCACCCTGGGGAGACCTCGGGGGGGGGGGGGACCGAACGGCTGGGCCCACTCGCTAAGACCACCACATGGTGGTCTTGGGGGTGGGGACCCGAAACTGCCCCTGCATGGGCAGTTTCGGGTCTACCTCACCCTCTGGCCACCTCGTGGTGGCCTCGGGGGTGGGGAACCCCTTCTAGCCCCCCCGACTTGAAGTTAATTTCATTCACTAACTCCCCGTGAAGATTCGAGTGCATTTCTTTTTGATTCGTACCTCCGAATTGGCTCAAAACTCGAATTTTTTGGATGTTTAGTGCACATGGTTTTTGATCCTTAGTATATTTGGGATGTGCGCTAATTGTGTTTTGGAATTCTAATATCGTGACTTCGTTTGCATGCATGTATGTGTTGGTAACGTTGTCTAATTGCTATATTCTCAATTAGACGGGGTTACACACTTGATTTGGTTACTTGTTTCTGTGGATAAATCTGGTTATGGTTTGTTGCGGATTCATCGTGGTGGATAGCTTATGTGCAATGATAGTATAGTTTAGTTTTATTTATACATTTGATATTGCAGGGCGAGCATCCGACATGTGGACTGCCGTCACTTCCTGTTTGTATATTATTCTTTTGGGGCACGACCGGGTTAAGGTCGATGTCACCGTTGTACATATTTTCTTTTTTGTACTAGGATTACCCCACGATGGAGTGCACGGATAGTCGGGTTCTGGAGGGCAATGGGTCAGCATCTCATGGCGTTGAGAAGGAAGGGGCCTCACTCTAGAATTGGCTGGCTATTCGCCGCACTCGTAGGGGGTACAGGTTGACCCAATGAGGGGTGCTCAAGTTACCGGATTCCTTGAAGTACTGGGTGGCCCATTCTCTTTGCTGAAGGGGGCTGCCTCACTTCTGGTTTTGGCGGGTAACTTTCCGTGCTCGTAGGGGTCTAGGTTTTCATTGCACAGGCTATCCACACGACCAGGGGAACGTCGGGTTTCACTTGTGGCTCAAAGGAAACCCGAGGCTCCCAGATTATTTGTATTGTTCTGTGATGCTTATTGCTTATCTATGATGTTGCATTTATCATGCCTGAAGCGATTATTATATATTGTTATATATATACTAGTAGATGTTGTATATGTTTTACACCCGCGCTAGTCCGGTCCCCGCTTTGTCGTTAGTTAAGTAACCTAACGGGTGATGACGGGACCCTGTGGAGAATGCGGATGGCATATACGTACATCATATTTTCATTCTTTTGTGGTGTGATTAATTGATGGGACTGCGTTGATTCAGACCAATGCAAGGAAAATAAACCTATTCGATGTTGTTTGAACAATTTTCAAAAACCTGTTATTACAAAGACGTTCTCTTTTGTTTTGCACAGTGGTATTCGGTTATGAATATCCAGCACCTCATTCGACGAGGCAAGGGCCGAGATCCCTTCATCGAGAGTGACCCTTTGGGTAGAAGTTTGCGTCAGGGTAATAACTTCACTATAGTCGATTACTTTTTGCTTTGCATCGCGGTATTCAATGAGAATATCCTGCACCTCATTCTACGAGGAAAGAGCCGAGACGCCTTCACCGAGAGTGACTTCTTTAGCAAAGGTTTTCGCCACTATATATTTGTAAAAAGCTATCCGGTTCCTTCAACGATATCAAGTTCATTACGTTAAAGGTTTTTCGCCAAAAACCATTCGTAGCCCTCCGTCATTTCAGACAGGTAGCACTTAGTTTTCATGCTATGTTTGTTGGTCTTAGTCAAGGAATAGTGTATGGTAGCTATTTGTTACTTTTCTATTGTATAGATAGATGCGTTGGTTTGGGACAGTCGTACAGCCTTGTTGGCCTTAGTCAAGGGCGAGTACGGGTGGGTTCAAATTAACCTGGACAGTGACGGGTAGAACTTGACATGTGACTTATGATTTGTTGGCCTTAGTCAAGGTCATAAGAGCATGGGGGTAAAAATCACATCGGGAGTTTCAAACATACAGGAAACTTGCCAGGAATGCGCATACCTTCTGGAGTGTGATAACGTGAGTGGATTCCATCAGGTTATCATGTGATGATAGTTGGATCCCGATACCCACTGATGAGTTAGTTTACTCCTCGGGTGATTTTAGAGGATCCCGACTAATTCTTCTTTCAGGTTTGGAGGAGAATTTGAGGATACGGTGGGAGACATCCTGATTAGATAAAGTGATTAACCATTCTGATCTAGGTTTGAGTGAACGCAGAGTGTTTCTTTTCTCTCTCTCTTTCGCACCGACCATGTCCCGACCCTAGACTATAACTCAGTAACCAAGTTAACCGAACTTTCTTAAAACACTGGCATTTGGATTGTCAGAGTTGCATACTTTATTGCCACTCCTACTTCTACCCTTTGATTTTCTCCGGAACATTCCATATCACTACGAATATCCACTTTTATTGGATATGACCATCGTATAGTTACATAAGAACTCGAAGAAACTTGTTTCAGATTCGATGATGGTTTCCGGTTCTGGTGAAAATGAATAGGACTATTCAGTTGTCTTTTCCTTTTACCTTCTCAGGTTGATGAGGGCTCCTAGGATTAGGAGAGGGTACACCTATTGCGCTTATTGGATAGTCTTCTTCCAAACCAAAGGCAGGTGCCGAAAGGTAGGGAAAGAAGAAAACCAATTAGCCTAAGTGTGGTGTACAGGAGGTAATAAGTAAAGAATATGCCTGGAACGATGATGGGACCATCGTTCCTAGGCCAAAGCCATAACTCCATTATTGTCACAATAACAGTTATTGGATGCTCAATGGTAGGAACCTTGTTCATCTCATGAACAAGAAATGTCCAGACAACCTCTTTGGTAGCATCGTTGGTAGCGATGTATTCAGCCTTTATTGTTTAGTATGTCATGGTATCTAGTTTGGAACTCTTCCAATATACCGTCCCTCTAGTGAGGGTAATGACAATACCCGTGACTGACTTTCAGTCGACCTTATCACACTGGAATTTTGAACCAAGAACGTTCTTTTAGTGTTTCTTAAGTACTTATGAATGTCCTCCACAGTTGTCCAGTGATTCTCCCAAGATCCGATTGATTCCTGATCACTACTCCTAGTGAGTCAGCTACATCTGGTCTGGTACATAACATCGCATACATGATAGAGCCTACTGCCGAAGCATAGGGTATCCCTTGCACGCAAGCTCTCTCCAAATCAGTCTTGGAAGACATTTTTTTGAGAGAGTGATTCCTGAGTAAGTGGACAAACCACCATGCTTAGAATCTTCCATACTAAACCCCTTTAGTATGGTGTTAATGTACCTGGATTTGGGACAATCCTAACATCCAGTTAGATCTATCACCATAGATCATAATCCACAAGATGTAGTAGGTATCATCCAGATCTTCCATGGAGGATCCCCGTGATAAGAAGATCTTAATCGAGTGTAGCATAGGAAACCATTTCCTATCAAGAGTATGTTATCTACGTACAATACGTGGAAGACAACCTTACTCTCTACCACCTTCTTGTGTATACAAGGTTCATCTACCTTTTGATGAAGTCAAACTCTTTGACTGCCACACCAAAACAGATGTTCCAACTCCGTGATGCGTGCTTTAATCCTGATGGACTTAAGCATAGATTTGAAAGTCTCAACTTTTCCATCTACACCAAGAATCTTCTCAAGATCCATTTGCTCCTGATGGTTTTTACCCCTTCAGGTGCAACATTCAAAGTCATACTTTGTTGGTGTACATGGATTCCATCTTTGATTGCATAGCATCCAGCCATTTCATAAAGTCTCCACTTATGATGGCCTGCCTGAACCTAGTTGGGCCATCATCTACCATGATGCAATCCCCGCTCCCACTGTCACCGAGAAGAAAATAGTATCTCTCAAGTGGATGAGGAACCCTACCAGATTCGTGGAGAGGCCGAGGTTCGTTGGAGACTATTGAAACTTTTGGTTTCATCAAATCATCAGCCGTTAGTTTGTCTAGCTGGAACTCCTTCCAGTTCTACCTTATGACCACTAATTTCTTCATAAGAAATTCCTTTTCTGAAAAGGTGGCATGCTTAGAAGCAAAACAGCTTTTGCTCCTCAGTGAGGTAGAAGATATACCCTCGCAAATGTTTGGGATATCATAACAAACTTATACAGAACTGACCTTGCCTCGAGCTTGTCCGGATTTTTCTTTTCAACATAGCCCGGATAACACTATATCTTAACTCGTTTAAGAGATGGTCTCTTCCCGTACCATATCTCATATGGAGTGGTAGGCCTTGATTTGGTTGAAATCCCATTCAATAGGTATGCAGCTTCTCAAGTGCATAACCCCAAAAGGAAACAGGTAACTCAGCAGTACTCATCATAGAGCGCACCATATCTCATAGGACGCGATACCTCCGACCTGATACACCGTTGTGCTGTGGTGTACGCGAAGGAGTAAGCTGAGAGAGAATCTCATTCTCCTTTTAGAAACTCCAGGAACTCCATGAGAAAGTATTCTCCTTCTTCGATCACATCGAAGGACTTAATACTTTTACCCTTCTGGTTCTCAACTTCAAGCTTATATTCCTTGAATTTCTCAAAAGTTTCAGACTTGTGTTTCAACAGGAACATATGTTCGAATCCTGAGAGAAGATTAGTGAATATAATGAAGTACGAAGAACCAACCTTGGTATTTGTAGACATAGGACTGTATACATCATCATGTATCTGTCTTAAGAGTTCAATAATTCTTTCTCTGTTTCCAGTAAATGGAGTATTGGTCATTTTACCTTTGAGACAAGAATGGCAAGTAGCATAAGATGAAAATTCGAACAGATTCTCATATTCATCCTTATGTAACTTAGTTGGTCGTGTCGCAATTATATGACCTAGTCTACAATGCCACAAGAAGGATTCGTTCATTTCTAAACTACTCCTATTGTGTGTGTCGGTATACTTTGAACTGTGGTTTGATTTAGAACGTATATGCTATTACATAACGTGCCTAATCCAATCAACTCTTGATTCAGGAAAATGTTCACAACATTATCCTCTAATACAGAATTATATCCTTCTTTAACTTAATAAAGAACCTGATGTAATGTTGTATATCAGGTTCGGCATGTAATAACATTTGTTCAGAATCAATGTATTTACCATCTGGTAATACAAGGTGATATTTGCCAACTGATTTGGCTGCAACAATTGCACAATTCTCTAACACATAGAGAAATATCACCCAATCTCAGTTCTCTACCTTTCTGTAGCCCATGTAACATATTACATATATGGGATCCTAATCCGGTATCTCAAACCTAGGACGTAGAGGATACTGAGAAACAGTTGTCGGTAATGAACACACCCGAAGAATATGCATCAACATACTTTTTCCTCGTATGGGTGTCATAGGAATCCTGATATTCCCCTATTTTCTGCTCGGGCTTATAACAATTATAAGATAGAGCGGAACCAACGTTCCCCAGCTCAGTATAATAAGCATGTTCGGTCAATGCATCCATATTATTATCTTGATTAAGACGTGACATGGTCGCTACCAGGAGAGAGAGAGAAGAAAACACTCTGCGTTTGCTCTTGCAAGATCAGATTGGATATTATTTTATCTAATCAGGATGGCTCCCACTGTTTTTATCAAATCTTCCTTCATACCCTAAAAGGTAAGAATAGTCGGGATTAACTACACTCTACAAGTTCGCCAATCTTTCGGCCAGGCCAGTGTCGGTACTTTGAGGGAGGTTCCCCGTGCTTTCGCACGGACCTAATTAAAATAAAGCTCGTTTTCCTAGGGGTGTAACCCCGTTAATACCTTTCTAGACACCTACTTGATCGGCTAATTGTAATGTGTAAAACTCTCTCAGGAGTAACTCTTACTCGTAGTTGGTATCGGGATCCAACTATCTCATAGAAGGTATGCAATCTCATTGCAAATTTGAACACTTGAAATTCCCGATAATATTTTGCCCCTAGCGACTTATAACCTTAACATGGTCAACAAATCATAAGCGCTAGCCAAGTTCAACCCGTCATTTCCTGATTGAATTAAACCCACCCGTACCACCCTTAACATGGTCAACAAAGTCGTACGACTACCCTAATCAAATCGCATCATATGCTTAAGCAGATAAGCACTAATCAGCTACTGCACACTTCCCCTTAACATGGTCAACAAATGTAGCACGAATACTAAATATTCCTTATCTGAAATGACGGAGGGCTACGACAGGTTTTTAAGAAAACCCTTTGCGTAATGAACTTGATATCGTTGTAGAATCGAGTGATTTTGAAAAGGAGTGTTTTTTAGGCTTTTTCTAGTTTCGTTAAAGAGGTCACTCCCGGCGAAGGGATCTCGGCTATTTCCTTATCGAATAAGGTGCAGGATACTTCACAAATACCTTTATTCAAAACAAAAACTATAAAAGCAATCAAAAAACAAACCGAGTGGGTTGTAGCATTTGCCAGTTTCGCTAAAGAGGTCACTCCCGGTGAAGGGATCTCGGCTCTTTCCTTATCGAATAATGTGCTGGATATTCTACAAGGAATACCGCTATGCAAAGTTAGAACTAGAGCTACCAGTTTTTAAAACAAGATTCTGCAACATCTTTTAGGTTTCTTTTATTTCATTAATCTCATTAATGAAGTCCCATCAATTATGCTTCCTAAGTATTACAGAAGAAACGAAAGCAACAATATTTATTATATATCATATATATAATATAAGCATTCATATCAGAATATCAAGTGATCACATCACAGAATATCAGCAGCAGAATAACACATATGAAATCTTGGATATACTAGGAATTCTGTGTTATAAATTAAGCTAGTAAAAAAACGCGGATTCCACGGTCGTGATGAATAGCCAAACCCACATCCCTAGACCCCTACGAGAGCAGCAAACAACCCTTCCAATTCTAGAGTTAGGAGACCCAGTCTCGACTCCTCGAGTTGGTTTCCCACTGGACCCTAGAACCCGGTTACTTGTGCTCTCCTCCCTTGGTCTATCCTAATGCAGAAAAGTAAATAATATACATCAAATGGTGACATCATACTCAACCCAGAAGTGCCCCAATAAATGAATATTACATACAAGCTTTTACATGAATGAAAATGAAAAACTCTCATCTCACATAAAAAAACCCCGGCTATTCAAAAAACGACGATCCAATATAACATATCACAGCATCACATAACATCACATGTCATCAACGTAAGTAAATATGTGTATCCCAAATGTCGTTGACGTATAGCAACGAAACCGGCGATACACCACATATTACACTTACGGTCGCAAAAAAGAAAGTGAAAAACTAATTGGAATCCACAACCATCTTAGACATCATAAACCCAATGTATCACATACTTTGGATTTTATGCCCAACCAAATGAATTCCTTAGACATCACATGCCTAACAATTATAAACCCCGCATTTTAGTCTCGATATTAAAACCACTTTCCAATAACCAGTCGGGTAATTCAACAAGATTCTCGATAACCTGATCAAATGCTCGTCGGAAACATTAGTAGACGGCCGCACCCCCAATGTCGTCGACGAAGTGCACTAAGGAGGAACACCGCGGCCGTGAGCACCCGAACGGATGCTTTTGGCGACGGGGTTCTCCTATAGTCACTTGGTCGGGGCTATAGGACGTGGCAATCTAGTAAGGTTACCCGGCGAGTATCCGCGTACACTACGTAATTGCGATGGACTTTTGATCCACATCAAAATCCCGTGGCAACTGATCAAATGAGACTAAACTGCTAGATTTATAAAATTCAAATTAGTTATCACATAACTAATTATGTAGATTCCAAATATTGTATCACAATCACAGATAGCTAGACAATGTTAAACTTTTCGATCGAATAAACAAACACCCAAAATTTTCCTAAGAGCTCAACACTTGAGCGGAGTTTACAAAGTACCAAGAACATGCCACAGCACCTATGAACCATCCGTAGAAGGGCCAACCCATGCCTCACTCATATCGCCGCGGAACTACCGCAAACCCTAGGGTATGACCGCGGTTCCGCGATCCAAAAAAGTCTAGTTTGGGTATCGTTCTTCTAGAGGGTCCACAGAATCGCTTGCTTGATTTTCTGATTATTTTAAACTTGGAAAAATCCAACTCATGGAAAATTTCCAGTGGTAGAAGAAATGAGTTATTGATATCCGTTCGAACTTTTTAACGTCGTCTAAATAACCCAAAACAATGTTAAAATTACGAATATGAAACACTCTGAATTGCCAATACAGTAAGACCACATCACATGCAATCTTAAAAATAACAAGCAACACCTGAAACACCAAAACCGATAAACTGGAACACCTTAAAAAATTCAACCCGAAATGATGCAAGAAAACCGAGCAGGCCGGTTTTATCCTTGATATAACCGGCCAAATTCCGGCGAGGGGGGCTAAATTTTCTGTGGTGTTCATGTTACATCTCATATAACATTCTGCAATTACTTAAAAAAAATTTAGAGGCCATTTAAAAATCGACAGAAACTAGATTTCATTGTTTCAAGTTTCGGAGTAGTTTCGGTTTCGTAATCTAACAAACGTCGTCTAATTCTCTAGCTTGGCTCTGATACCACTGCAGGGTTACCTAACACGACTGCAAGGTTTCGGGAGGCATCGTCCATGCCAATTTCATCTTTTTACCGTACTAAACAAACCTAACCCTAGAATATTAAGTAGAGATTTAGACGAACTAGCATTGAAAACAACTTTACATCTAATTGAATGAGAAATACAACCTTTGTAGACCGGTCCTTCACTTCTAAAGCTCCGTGTAGTAGTCCTTCGCTCCAAGTAGTGAACAACCGAACTCTAGTAAAGGTTCTACATGAAGAAATGAACAAGCTTGCTCGAAGTCTTCGAGACCGAAGATGATCTACGTCGAGGAGACTCAAGCTCATGCTATCTCTTCACTAATGGTAGATTAGTGAAGCAAACACCCTAAACTAAATGTCTAATATAGTAGAGGATGATGAAGTAGGAAATGGGCTCACTTTAGATTTATTTTTCTCACATTATTTCTTCACCATTTGAAAGGCTAGTGAGCTTTTTTCATGAGGAAGAAGAAGATGAAGTGAGGATGAGAATGAAACTCATAAGGTGAGAATAGCAACAATGGGTGAGTTAGTGTCATACACTAACTCATGTAGAGAATAAACCATGGCTAAACAATAATGGTTAGGTTAATAAATATCTAGAAGTAAAACAAATGAGTAGACTTAGTCAATGGTTCCACAAGCTTCTCCAAGCTTCAACCATTAAACCAATTTCCACCAATTTATGAATTACTAAAATAAATATAAACCCTTCATTATTTCAAGCATGGTGTGAGTCTCATACACCCATGAAGCATGTGGCATCAAGCATGACGCAAAATAATGTATATTAATATATATCACATATATACTATATGCACACAAGTAAGAAAAAGAAATGTTAAGTGAGCTAATATTAGTTAATATAATTTAATATATCAAATATATAATTATACATTAAATTATTAAATCAACACTTGATTTAATAATCCGTCTATATCACATACAACCGACTATTATCAAATGTAACAACTTATCGAATCAACACTTGATCCGATAACCCGGCTATATCATATATAACCGACCGATATCACATATCGCGAGAATAGAATGCGGTATCACATACGCGCATTAATCTCGGTCCTGCACATCACATATATGCTCCTACTTCGTTTCGCATGAACCAGGAAACCTCTGTGTAGGACTCTAAAGACTCGTCAATACGCCGGCAGTAGGTGATGATCATATCAAACACCCATAAGCCGCAAGCGGTCTGATAAACGTAACGGCCACCCGGGTATTGAGCGATCAGAAGATCAACAAGCAAGCATGCTCATACTCCTGCGAATCCAATCAGTAACACTACCGTACAGTCCGGTCTTTTCGTCAGATATGTCGCATATCGCAGCCTGGGAGTGGTATAACGTTAGACCCCAATAGCTTGATAAGTCATGCCGATGCAAGGTCCATAACGGTTCGAGAAACTACTGATAACACTTGCCGGTAAATCTCAGCAACCCTGGACAGGGATTTTCTGTTATGGCCAATCGAGCCTAGCGCAACATCAACTCCCAATACCGCGAGAGACGAATCCCCTCCTATCGCTCATTGCCTCCATGTGACTCGGGACTGTACCCAAAAACCACCTTTTTGTACGATCTCTTGAATGTGGTATGGTGGAAATCAAAGCACACACAAGACTCTATGACGATCTCGGGTCGACAGACTAACCTGTACCAGTGTCACTAGAGAACTGCTATCTGACGATAGGTATAATACTATCTAGGAGTTCTCGGCGAGTCCTTCCAGTGTACCCAGACTCCACTGAGCACCCATATACCATCTCTAATGTCAAACGCCAATGGATATGGGATTATCCATCGCCCATCATATGGGTCGAGAAGCATATACGCTAGTCTACTTTGGAATATCGATGCCCCGTCTCAATACCCCCACGACTTGGAACATTTGAAGGATGTACTTACCGACTACCTCTGCCCCACTAGTATGATTTGCATCATAATCCTGGTAGTCAAGTACTCATCCTAGCTTTATCGACATGTAATAGAGAGATAATAAGTATACATGTTAAGATAAAGAGCAACCAAATAGCATACTATCATGTCGAGCAAGAAAGTCCTCCCTATATATGTCCAAGTTGTTGGCTATAGTACCCTCAAGTCAATTATTGGATCGCAGGCACGTGATTGCAATGATTGAGGGAGGACCTATACTGGTAGAACAGTCTTACTTGAGATGATAGTATTCTATCTGGTTTGTCTTTATCATCGTGTACATGCTTCAGGTGACATTACATATCACTATTACATGTTGATAGAGCCCATAGGATTTTTGCTTAACTACCAGCAGTATGATGGCGATCATATACGTGAGAGTTGGGTAGTCTATAAGCACATCCTTAAAGTGTCCCTAGTCGTGGGAGTTTCGAGACCGCGCATCGATACTCCGAGAGTAGACTAGTGTATATGGATCGAGACCCCGATGAGGGGCGATGGATGGTCTCACAAGCCATTGGCTTCAGTTGGTTCACCTAAGATAGTATACAGGTGCTCATTGGGTTATGAGTACACCGGACGGACTCGCCGGGAACATGCTAGTTGGTATTATACCTATCATCAGATAGCAGTTCCCTGGTGACATGTGTATAGGATAGTCTATCGACCTGAGATCGTCATTTGTCTCGTGTGAGTTCCCACTGTGCTTTGATTACTACCCTACCATGGCTCAAAGGAGTCGTGCTAACAGGTTTTAGTTGGGTACAATCCTAAGCCACATGGAGGCAGAGAGCAGATCGTCAGGGGTCTTGTCCCTCCCGGTATTGGGGGTTGATATCGTGCTGTGTTTGGAGAGCCATTACACAAAGTCCTTGGCTAAGGCAAGCGAGATTTACTGGTAAGTATTCCAGTAGTTTCTCAGGGTGTTATGGGCTACACTCCGACACGACTTATACCGCTATTAGGGGTCTGATGTTTACCATCCCCTAGGCCCGATATGCGATACTCATAGAAGAACGGACCGAACTGTATGGATATTGTCACTGTCAGGCTCAGTAGGGTTTCAGGATGAGTTCGCTCTTCGGCTTCCCTTTCGCTCAATACCTGGACAGCCATTACGTATAGCTAGTGCCACTGACGTGCTTGTAGTTAAACCCACTGCCAGCGTATTGACGATTCTTTAGAGTCCCACACAGAGAGTTTCCCAAGTTCGGGCAAAACGTTGTAGAGGCCGTATGGTTTTATAGCGGGGTTCGATCATATACGTGCACCTGTGCACGGATCATGATCGGACGGATAATACTGGTGGGCTTTGGTTTAAGCCGAATCCTAGTATTATATTGTTGGATTATTTTCGTCTCGTTGTATTCGTATTCAGACGGAATGCGGATGCAGGTATGTATATATAGATGAGGGGTATTCTTGTAATTCGTTACGAGTTTACTTTAGAAGATGCCATTCTTTTTGTTTAAACATTTGGTTTAATGTTTTATTGTGGTGGAAATTGTGAGCATAAGTTTTGGCCTTGGGCATTTATTGTGGCATGTGCTCACTTGGTGACTCATGGTCTTGGGTTTGGTGTGTGATATTTTATGCTAGGATTTTTCTTTATCTCAAAAAAATATCACACAACACACACACATGAGAGAGGGCATCCATCTCTTTTTCTCTCTCTTGGTTTGCTCACTTGCTTCTTTCTTGAGCTTCACATTTTCCATCCATGGCTTCTTCTTCAACCTCCATCCATACCCTCTCATGTGTTGAGAATCAATGGATGTCTTGAGACAAAATGATCACACACACTCTCTACTTCATCTTGGTCATCTCGGTTAGCAAACTTGATGTCCGAGTTGCTTCGGTTTAGAAGCGGGAGCCCGTATAAAGAATCCTTGAAGTGGATCCTCTTCGACGAGCGAGACCGGAGAGAGAATTTCGTCGGGGCAGCCGCGAGGAGCTTGGGAAGAGGTTGAAGACCGAAGGACACGGATCGATCGGTATAACCTCTCCAAACTCCTCTTTGCATGTTTTCTAGTATAGGGTTTTTGGTTCGATCTTGTGCGGGTTTTGTTTGCGCCAAAGTTTTGAAAGTTTTTGTTCCGCATTTGGCCACGGATTGATGGCTGGGGCGCCGGCAAAACCCAACACAAGCATCCACTACAATAAACATCGTATGTACAGTAATGGCCTCTAGGGATACATATAACTAACAGTAGCGATGCAGATGCCTAAACATGTGTCAAACTCCAAAGTCAATCTCTCTGGCAAATACCGTCCCTACAACCATCTAATGAAGAAGGGGACCCCGTTCGTCTGGAATCGGAAATGCCAAAGTGCACATGACGAAATCAAGCAATACCTGCAGAACCCGCCGGTACTGACTGCTCCAGTCAAGGGAAAGCCCCTCATCCTGTACACAACAGCCCTTGAAGGTTCTTTAGGCGCGCTATGAGCACAAGAGAACGATCAGGGAAAGGAGAGAGCCCTTTGCTATTTGAGTCGAGTTCTCCTGGGGGAAGGAAACAACTACCCCCTCATTGAAAAGCATTGCCTTGCATTAATCTTCGCGGTAACGAAGCTCCGACATTACGCCTTGGCACATGAGGTCCATCTCATATCAAAGGTGGATCCTCTCAAATATTTGATGTCAAGATCCATACTAACGGGAAGGCTTGCCAAATGGACCCTCCTTTTGATGGAATTCTCGATAATCTATCGACCTCTCAAGGTAGTAAAAGGCCAGGCCATCGCCGACTTTCTCGCAGAGCATCCGATACCCGCTGACTCTCCTTTAAATTGCGAGCTGCCAGATGAATATGCGTTCAACACAATCGACGGGGAGAAAGAAGGGAGTGATACCCGATGGAAACTGTATTTCGATGGAGCATCGTCTATGAAGAAGCGAAAGAAAAATACCGCCATACTCAAAGCCGGGGTGGGCCTTATCCTCGTGACTCCGCAAGGTGGGATAATGTGTTTCGCCCTTTCCTTAACAAAGCGAAGGACAAACAACGAGACTGAATACGAGGCTCTAGTAGCAGGTCTCGAGATCGCCATTGACATGGGAATCGAGAACCTCCTCATATATGGAGACTCCCAGCTGGTCGTTAGCCAAGTAAAGGGCGACTATCAGACATGTAAGCCAGAGTTGGTAAAATATGGCGAAAGAGTGCGGCAACTGCTGACTCAAATTCTCTCCTACGTCCTGGAAAGCATACCACGGACGGAAAATAGCAAGGCATATGCTTTAGCCAAGCTCGCTAAAGAACTGGCCGACGAAAACCTCGATGACGTAAGGATCGTTGTGCAAAGCTGTCGGATTCTCACACCAGGAGAAATATCTCCTGAGTCGTCCGAAGAAGAGGAAGCGACCAAACAAGCGACCTTCCAAGTAGAGGACGAAGAAAAGGCGAATGATTGGAGAGAATTCTTCATAGACTACTTCAAATCCCATCGAATGCCCGAAAACACATCTTCAAGACATCAGCTCATGAAATGAGCTTTGTCTTTCTCCTTTGTCAATGATACTCTATATAAGAGATCATTCGACTGTCTGTGGTTGAGATGCCTGGGACAAGAAGAAGCAAGGAGAGTCGTCCAAGAAACTCACGACGGACTCTGTGGTTCCCATCAAGCTTGGCCAAAGATGAAGTTAAAGATCAAGAGAATGGGTTATTATTGGCCCACAATGATTCAGGACTGCCTTGAATATGTAAGTCGACGTTACACACCCCACGGGTTTGCGGGGAGGCGGAACGGGTAAAAAACGATTTTTACAAATAAGGTAACATCGACTTGAACTCCAAGATCTTAGCTAAACCATAACCAATAAACTAACTAGAGGTTTTATCTACTGTGTAAGAAGATTATACCTAAAGTTCCAAGTCCTTCTTCTCTTCCCGCTGTCCTCCCTCTCCTTGCGAGCTCCTTGGAGTGGAAATGGAAGGCACCTCCTCGTCGGCTTCTCGAAGTAGTAGAAGATCCACCCGAGAGTTCCAACCTTGAGCTAAACCTCCAAGTTGAGGCAACTAGATCACTTGGTGTGCTAAGCTAAGTAACCTAGAGTGTGTAGAGTGTGATTTTGAGTAGCTAAGTCTTACTAACCCTTGATTATCAACACATGATACACTGGGGTTTGAGAGGAAGAAGGAAGGAGAGAGCAAGCTTGAGGAAAGAGAATTGATTTTGATAATGATAATGGGATGGCTAGCTTGACATGACAATAAGCAAGGCATGAAAATAATATTTTAACAAAAATATCTAGGTCTCAAAATATCTCACCAAAAATATCTAAGGTCAACAAGTCAATCCAAGTCAAATGGTCAACCTAAGTATCCATGCCACAAAATTATCATTTACCAAAAATAACAAATACATTTCTCCACCTCATATTTGTTTTAACCAAGTCAATGGTCAAAACCCTAATGAGGTGTCTCCTTCTTTACCCCCTCTCATCCGTATATATATACCAGCATCCGTGTTCCGGAAACACGAATACTATGAGACGAAACTAGTCCAATAATCAAATACTAGGATCCGTCTTAAACCAAAGCCCACTAGTATTGTCCGCTCGAACATCATACGTGCACAAGTACGCATATGTGATCGAACCCTGTCGTAAAACCAAACGACCTCTACATCGTTTCGCCCGAAGCTGGGAAACCCTCTGTGTGGGACTCTAAAGACTCGACAGTACTCTGGCAGTGGGTTTAACCATAAGCACGTCAGCGACACTAACTGTACGTAACGGTTACCCAGGTATCTGTAGATAAGAAGGTCGACGAGCAAGCTCATCCAAACTCCTACTGAGCCTGTCTGTGGCAATCTCCATACAGTCCGGTCTGTACGTCTAAGAGTATCGCATATCGGGCCTAAGGGGGCGGTAAACGTCAGACCATTAATAGCGGTATAAGTTGTGTTGGAGTAAAGTCCAAAACACCCTGAAAAACTACTGGAGTACCTACCAGTAAATCTCGCTTGCCCTGGCCAGGGACTTTGTGTAATGGCATTCCAAACACAGCGCGATATCAACCCCCAATACCAGGAGAGACGAATCCTATCTAACCGCCACTGCCTCCAAGTGCTTCGGGACTGCACCCAACTACTACCTGTTTGCACGACTCAATAGAGCCGTGGTAAGGTAGCAATCTAAGAACAGTAGGAAACACACTTGAGGCGAAGTAGCAGTGTCAAGTCAACGGACTAAGCTGTACCCATGTCACCTGGGAACTGCTAACTGATGATAGGTATAATACAAACCAACAGTTCCCGACGAGTCCTGTCCAGTATACTCGTAACCTAACGAGCACCTGCATATTATCTAAAGTACGATGTACTAGTGGCTGTGGGACAGACCATCTCCCCTGCTGGGATGAGAAGCATATACACTAGTCTACTCTGGAGTATCGATGCCCCGTCTTGATAATCCTACGACAAGCGATCTGTATAAGGATGTGCTTGTAGACTACCCTGCCCCCACTAGTGTGACTGCCATCACAACGCTGGTAGTCAAGCAAAGATCCTAAGGGCTCCATCAATATGTATTAGCAATATGTTAAAAGAAACATATACACATATTCAGATAGATACAAACCAAGTAGCATACTACTAGCAAGACTGTCATAAATCCATGTATATATCCCAAGCTTCCAAAATGTAATATACAAACTAGTACTATACAATAATGGCCTCTAGGGCATATTACACTAACAGAATATGCAAAGCAGTGTCACTCGTGCCAGATTCACGGGGACTTCATCCATCAGCATCCGAATCCTCTACACCCAACACTGGCAAGCTGGCCGTTCAAGATGTGGGGAACAGGTATAATCGGGCATATCGAACCAACATCATCCAAGGGACATCGGTTCATATTGGCAATGACCGATTACTTCTCCAAGTGGGCAGAAGCAGTACCGCTAAAGGAGATGAAGACGGAGAACATCCTCCATTTCTTCAGGATACACGTCCTCTACCGGTTCGGTACTCCATGACGGATCATCTTGGATAATGGGTTGGCCTACAGAAACCATAAGATCAGCCGCTTCGTGCAACAACATAATATAGATTGAAGATACTCTTCAGGTATAATCCCCGAGCTAATGGTTTAGCTGAGGCTTTCAACAAAACTTTGACAAAGGTCATAAAGAAGACGGTGTCCAGAAACAGAAAGGACTAGCACGAGAGATTGCATGAATCTCTCTGGGCTTATCGAACCACGTTCAAAATAGCCACGAATACCACGCCATTCGTGTTGGTATTCGGCACGGAAGCGGTACATCCCTTAGATATAGAGCTACCCTCACTACGAGTGGCGGTCCGACATGAGCAGACGGATGAAGAAAATGCCTACCTTCGGCTTGAAGAGCTCGATGCCCTCGATGAAACTCGTCTCATGGCACAGCAAAACCTAGAATCTTACAAAGCATGGATGACACGCTCATACGAAAGACTAACTAGACCGAGAGCATTCCGCCAAGGCGAACTCGTGCTAGTTATCAAATGTCCTATGATCCCCAACCTGCCAAATGGGGGAAATTCAAGCCGAACTATGAGGGCCCATACGTCATAGACAAAGTTTATCAAGATGGTGCCTATTTGCTCATGGATATGCATAGCGAAAGACCCTTCCGGCCAATAAACGACCGCTTCCTTAAGAAATACTACGCCTGACAAGTCACAACTCAGTTTAACGATAAATGAAGACGCTCGTGTCTGCTCGCTATCTTCCTGAGTCAGCACTCTGTAAGTAGTATCTGGCAAAACTTTGCCTCGAAACAATGGACCGAGATGTCCCTAAACTAACAATGGACCGTAATGTCCTTAAACTAAATACGTCGCCTCAAACATGGTGATAGTGGAATTCAAGTCCACAGGTCTCAACGGCAAAGACTGCAACTGAAATCCCATTGGCTACACAGCTACCCTGGTGGCGAAGTCCCACCATGATCGCAAAAAAAAAGGTACGTCCACAAGCAAAATGGGCATGGATGAAAACCCGAAAGAGCGTCGTGAGTAAAAACAGCAGGGCTACTGGCGAGCTTGTGAAAACCTGAAAGGGCGCAATCTCGTTGTCAAAAAAACGGTACGTCCATAAGCGAAATGGGCACAGATGAAAACCCGAAAGGGCTCCGTGAGTAAAAACAGCAGGATTGCCGGCGAGTTTGTGAAAACCTGCAAGGGCGCAGACTCTTAAAAAAAATTCATGCACACTTGCAAGGTCCTCTCGACCTTGTAAGGAGAAAATACCTACGCGAGATCCTTATGACTCATAAAAGGGAGCGACACACTTAGGGATCCCCACGATTCCTAAGGAGAAATTGCACTTACGAGATCCTCACGACTCGTAAGGAGAATCCCCACATGAGACCCTCACGGCTCATTGGATTCGAAAGCCTTAAGTTACAAGGATCTGAACCTGTTCTTA
Source organism: Agapanthus africanus (assembly GCA_030015575.1). Taxonomy (NCBI): domain Eukaryota; kingdom Viridiplantae; phylum Streptophyta; class Magnoliopsida; order Asparagales; family Amaryllidaceae; genus Agapanthus; species Agapanthus africanus. The sequence continues at coordinate 104,812,531 of JASDDO010000010.1, read as the reverse complement.
AACCATCACATTCCCCAAGTTGCCCTACACGCGGTCAACATCGATCCCTTGTATACAATCCACGGGCACAAATAAACGTTCCCTCACCCAGTTCCATCCATGGCGCGAAATTTCCCCATTCGGTAAACAACACTTATAGGTCCTCTCGACCTGCAAGGAGAAAACACTCTTGTGAGATCCGTATAACTCACAAGAGAAAATATCACTTCGGAATTCTCACGACTCCTAAGGAGAAAATACACCTAAGAGATCCTCATGACTTGTAGGGAGAAATACCTTTATGAGACCTTTACGGCTAATGAAGTCAAAAACCTTAGTCAGCAGGATCCTAACCCTGTTTGCTAAGCCACCTTTGTTCAAATCGGCAAAGGAAAATGATGATTCGCTCCTGGCATCATTCCAGTCGTAGCGATACCGATGCCTAAATTGGTAGCAAATTCCAAGTCCTCTCAAGGCAAATGATGATTCGCTTCTGGCAACATTCCAGTCGTAGCTATGTTGATGCTAAGATTGGTGTTAGATCTCATGTTCCATATTCGCAACAAAAATCAGCGAGCCAAAAATGCATATGAAATAGCCGAAATGATAGGGCAACTCGCAACAAAAATCAGCGAGTAAAATATATGCATATAAAAATAGCCGAAATGATTGGGCAACTCGCAATAAAAAGCAGCGGGTAAAGAAAAAGAAAAATAGCCGAAATGATTGGGCACCGCGAAAAATAGCCGAAATGATTGGGCAATCGCGACTTTCACGGTATAAAAAGCTGAAATGATAGAGCATCGCAGAAAGAAACAAAAAAAATGAAACTTCTGCCCTGCAGGTGAGTCAACATCGACCCCTGTACACAATCCATGGGCAAAAAGGAAAAAGGGAACCACATTTTCCCACTAATCTCCATCAGAAGGAGAGCCAGGTATCGACGGCAACATATATAGCGTAGAGATCAACAACGGCGTTTTTTCTCACTCCAGCAGGATGCAGACGCGACGTCAACAAAGTGGAGCCATGGAAAAGTACCTAGTTCCAAGACTCGACGGTTCACAGATAAGCTAGAGACAACCTCGACATTCGTCGCAATATTGTAGACACAATGTCAACAAACGAAGCGAAGGAAAATTCCTAGCTCCAGGGTCTCGACGGCAACATCTATAGCCTAGAGATCAACAACGGCGTTCCTTCTCACTCCAGCAGGATGCAGACGCGACGTCAACAAAGTGGAGCCATGGAAAAGTCCCTAGTTCCAAGACTCGACGGTTCATAGACAACCTAGAGACAACCTCGACATTTGTCGCAATATTGCAGACACAATGTCAACAAACGAAGCCAAGGAAAATCCCTCGCTTCAGGGTCTTGACGGCAACTCAAATGAGACCTGAAAGACTATCGGAGATCATCCCACACCAGCGCGGAGTGGTCGTAACTCATCGGGGCTCCCCAAACTGAGCCTAACCTCAAGTAAAAAGCGACATGGAATATCCCTAACGCTTACTCTTCCGACGGTAATATCACCTGGAGGATTACTTGAAGACGTCTTTTCCAGCCCCTGAAGGGATCAGAGACACGATAGTCGCGGGGCTACTCGAACAGCAAGATTGCATATCGGGGAATACGTCAGCCAACGCGACAGTACGACGGGTAAAAAACCCTAGTACCACAGACCCTAACGGACTTCTATTAGCAGGAGTTAACTGTGACATTAGGACATCCTTATGAAAACATCTCGATTCGTCTCGACTCATGGGAAAAATAATGTTCCTGCGAGAACTTCTCGACTCGTCTCGATTCGTAGGGAAAAGCTTTAGGCAACGGGGATAAGGACTTGTTTCCTAAGCACTGGGCCCTGCAAGTGAGTCCAAGATAGACTATTGCATACTATCCACGGGCCACACTCTCCAAAGTCGAATATCGACGAGGAGGGAAATAACCACTTACAAGTCCTCTCGACTTGTAAGGGGGAAAATTCTCTTGTAAGATCCTTACGACTCTCAAGAGAAAACGCACTTAGAAGTCCTCACGACTCCTAAGGAGAAAACACACCGGCGGGATTCTCATGACTCGTAGGGAGAAAAGTCTTTATGAGATCCTCACAGCTCATAAAGTTGAAAAGTCTTAGGCGGCAGATCTGAACCTGTTTCCTAAGCCATCGCTGCCCTGCAAGGAGATCAAGATAGACTATCTATGGGCCACATTTGCCAAAAGAACATGCCAATATGAAATAAAATATGTCTTTTATCCATGAATGCAAGTGAATACAAGATACATTTCACAAAGGAATCAAAATGAATACATGTTATTCATAAATCGCAAGTTTATAGTCAATACAAAAAAGGGGGGTACAAAGACGGTTATTGAGGAGGAGGAATCTTCAACAAATCAGCAAGCCGCTCGCGCGCTCCTCTCAATCCTTTCTCATGATCAGCCGCCGCGGCCAACTCCGCTTCAACTTGAGCTCGTTGTCGCAAACAGGATGAAAGCTTTTCATCGGTTTCTATCATGGCAACTTCGCAATCCTGCATGACCCGCTCGGTAAAGTCAAGCGTCCGCCTCAGCGTCAACCCATCCGAAATACATCTCTAGAGATTGTCAAAAACAGCTTTTAGCTGTGCAGCATTCGCTTCAATCTGGGCGAGCAGTCGGACAGGTTTGCTGGAAGCCACCTCATGTTCCTTTCATCTCAGGGTCGCCTCTTGTTCAAAATAGCGAATGAAAGAAACACTATGCTCAACCCACGCAGCCCGCTGAGAGTTTGAAGCTAATACTTCAGGAACGAGATGCTTGAGCTCAATCTCGTGCAAGCAAGACTCGATCTTTCTGCAGTAATCAACCCAGGAGCCAACGAGATCTTCATCATGGACGTTCACAAGTGTCGACAGCATTGGATTGACTTCAACGACAAAATCCGTGGCAGAACTGAGGGCCTCAGTATCGAGATCTTCGATAAATTCGCTCAACATTCGCTAGCTATTTGTGGAGCCCCTAGAAGATATAAGTTTAGCGAAGGGCCCTGCGGGCATTGGAATGCGAGACTCAAAAGCATATGGAGCAGGTACAGTTGCTGCAAAATAAATTATGGTCGAATGTCAACTTGGAAGGTAAAGTAAGCAAACTCCGGAATGAGTATATAGATTATTTCACCCCCAGTCAAGACAGAAAGGCGCAACCCATGAGCACCAATCATGTACTGTGCAAGGCAGTAAGGAGAGTCTTTGGTTCACGCCTCACTAAGCATTCATTCACGACGGAGTGACTGATTCAATGGAAATGGTGTCCAAAACATGCTGATTTATGTACGACACTACAATGGCGCTCGCACTTAGAAAAAATCCCTAAGGGTAAAGTATAAAGCTCATGCACAGATGCGAGATACATATATGAATATGCGATGAAAAGTGTTACACCCGAGCCCAATGCTACTAATTTCAGTTACCGTTTGAACGTAGTGTGGCACTTATTTCTTTTATCTTGCTTGATTGTTACTTACTGTAAAACTTTAACCGGCAAATTCATTTCTGCATATAACAAATTTTGGCATCTAAAATAAAATTAAAAATATTCATCTTGGCCTGCTAGACACCCCTAACCCTGTTGTAGCGTCCGTGCATCGTGTTCTCGTCCCGTTCAGTGAAACGGGCGAGTTGGATGGCTATGTGCACGTACGTGTGTCCGTTTTGGGGGTATGCTTTTTGATCTTAAAACACTTCATTTTCAATTTTGGATCCTTCTTAAAATCCTATTATTTCAATTTCAAATTTTTGGACCCAACCCGGGCGCGATTTGGAAATATTTTATTTTGCGCCAAAATCACAAATTTTATATTTTATAAAACGATCGCATATTTAAATTTTTACCCAATCTTATATATATTCTTTTAAAACTGTTTAGGATTTCTAAAGATTTTAAATCTTTTCAAGTATTTCCCTCAACCAATCAGGTATCTCCTTCCCGTGGGCCCCACTCTCTTTTCCTCTCTCTCTCACCGTCTCTCTCCTCTTTCCTCTCTCTCTCGCGTTCTCTCTCTCTCTCTCATAATTTAAATAACTTCCCTCCTCTTCTTCTTTCTCTCATGTAACCCAAACCCAGCCTAACCCTACCCACCGTGCCCTCGTCGCCGTAGCCCCAACGCCGGCACCCCGTCACCAGCACCCTCGTTTCCTCATCCTCACCTCACCAAGCCCCTCTTCCTCCTTTCCCCACGTTCCCGTTCTCCCTGCACCAGCACCGCGGCCTCCTGCAACCCCCTGCACGCATCTGCGTCGCCGGAGTCGCCGCCGGTGACCTCTTTCCCGTAGCCCCGACCCTCGCGCACACTCCTCGGTGAGTTTCACCTCCCCTCCTCTCTTCCTTTCTTCTTTCCTTCTCTCCTAATATAATTCTTGATCGGCTGACCTCTTCCGTCGTCGTCGTAGGCCATACCGGAGCTCCGTCTACCTCGTCGTCATCCTCACATCTCCCCTCTAGATAAACCACAAGAGCAGACCTGTATAAGCCTTCTCTCTTTCCATGTTTCTTTGCTTTTCTTGATTTCAATTCTTGACCATCGCTGTTTTGCATCTCGCCGGAATCCGGCCGTGCCGACGACGTGACCCGAAGTTCCAGCGACGTACCCTGACCCGTGTGGTTCCACTGTTCGTCGTTTGGGTTCATTCCGTGAACCGTGCGCCCGTCGCGTGTTTCCCCGCCGACATTCTACGTTCCGTTTTCTCGATTCGCGACCCGTCAAGGCAAGTACCCCTTGCTACATGCTATACAGTATTTACAGATATATTATGACACCCTAAACCTATAAATTTAACCTTAGTACGATAATTTCCCACTTTTTCATGTACAATATTGTTATATATCATTTACCTTTAAACTTGGAACCTACAGTTGCAATTGAACCTAATAACCACGTTTACCTATTTAATCACATTTTAATATTGACATGGCTTATGGCATTTATCTCTACAGTGTTGTTCCATTCGGACACTCGTATGCATTTTAACCTGTAATAGCTGTATCGAACCTTTATATAAATCATTGCACCTCTAAAGTGCTTAAACTTGTTAACACAATTAAAAGGCCATAATTGTCATACTGCATTCGTATAACATTGAAATCATCTCTGTGACACAACTGATAACTGTACTGCAAATTGAGTAAATCTGCCTATTGCTTAATTCATTGTTTATATCATGTCGATGAATACCATGCTTGATTGTATAACTGATTGTGAGCACATTCATGATATTGTTTACATCTTGACCTGACTTGCTACATATATGTTGATCTACCCGACATGGTACCGTTTACTGCTTGACTTGACATGATGTACCATGACCTGATCTTGTGTCTAATGCCAACAAACCTGACATGTAGTCCTCATGGACCGTTCCTGTTGTCTATCCAGACAAACCTGTTTACCTGATCCTGTGTTGGCATTAGTTTCTTGATTTCGTGATACCTGACTTGACATACACATATAACTTGGGGGTATGGGGAAATCAAAGGAACCTGACTTGTAACTCAACAGTTCACTACCTGTACTGATCAGTTTTAGAGGCCAGGCCCGCCTCGTGACGATGCTGCTGACATCGTTGGTCTTTATCCTTTCCCTGTTAGTGCCTAGCGGCACGTCTCGGTTTTAGCCCGAGAGTCTTAGACCGTGGTCCCGGGCATGCACGGGATACTATTGAGTTACATCGATGATTCATCAATTAGTTTCAAAGACTTTAGAACAGAAAACCTGATAGAACAGTTTAGTTTACCCACTTCACATTACCCTGCACTGCTCTGATTCATATTATTGTTACCCTTGCTTTATTCATGTTTTTACTCTCATTGCCTGTTTATTATGTTATTATTTGATGACTTGACACGCTGACGTCTGGGTTTTGCATGGCCCAGATTCTGTACCGCTGTCACAGTCCGAGCAGGAGTACTTCAGCCAACAGGCTGAGCTGTGAGTGTCAGTTGTAGTTAGTTTTCTTTCCTGCATTTATTTCCTGATGTGAGCCCGCATTATGGGACATACATTCCAGTTATTTTGTATTGGATCTTTCGCTTCCGCACTTATTTATTATTGACTCATGTTATCTTGGATTTTGGACATGTTTTAGATAGCTTTATTTTATTCTTGATATCTCTACAGCCGTAATGTGAGTGTGGATGGATACTTCTTACCCACAGGTAGCATGGTTGGTTATGTCACGTGCGCTTTTAGCGTACTCTTGGAAGTGGGGCGTGACATTGTTCTTTTGGTATCAGAGCCATAGGTTAGTCGTGTTGATTTTTTGTAGTTGGGTATTGTACCCAATACACAAATCAGAATACCAGTGTTTAGGAAACATGTCCTGCCACCTTGCCGTTTACCATTCTTGAATCACATTCTTCTGATTATATCCTTTACGATGTGCAAACTTCCTTTGCATATCAACTCGAAAACTTGATTCCTTGTTATCTCTAGGACTTAGGCGACTTGGGTGGAATTATGTAATTGTGGCTATGATACCGCGGCATAGTTACAATGCGGCACTCTATTTAAGTATCTTAGGGTTCTAGCCTTGATCTATATATTGAATCTATCATCATGCTAATGTTGGGTGTTTTGATTTCAGGAATATGGCCGGTAAGAATTTGAAGACGCACCAGTGGCGTGTGGACGAAGCCGCCATGCTTGGAGTGATAAGAGGAATACTGGAGAATCAAAAGAAACAGACCGACCTGATCCAGCAGCAAGCGGACTCGTTTCAGGAAGGTTTGCAGATCGTTCAGCAGTCTGTGAACAATGTTGGAGCTAAACCAGTTGACCGAGTAGGGACCGTAGCTGATTTCAGACGTTTGGGTCCATCTACATTTACTGGTTTGGAGGAGCCGTTGCCAGCAGAGCAGCAGCTAGTTGACACAGAAAATTTGCTTGTTCCAGCACAGATTCCAGATGAGAAAAGAGTGGATGTGGTACGCATTCAGTTAGTGGACTACGCCCGAGAATGGTGGCTTGTGGAGGAGAACCGTTTGCCCAAGCAGATCAAGTGGGCGGATTTTTCAAAGAGTTTCCTGGAGAAGTTCTTCCCGCGGACTGCACGGGAGGAAATAGAAGAGAAATTCATCGGGCTAAAGCAGAATGGAGCACCCGTAGATGTGCATGCAGCAGAATGGACAAGACTCAGCAGATTCGCTGGACCTTTAGTTGCCAACGATGCAGACAGGGCACGGAGGTTCATGCGCAGTTTGGACGTGGACATCCAGAGGCAGATTGTCTCCCTGGGTTTGACTACTTTCTCACAGGTTCTTACGGCAGTTCGAGAACAGCAGAGCCTATCGGGAAAAACTGGGAGTTCACAGCAGACAGCAGTTGCGGTAAGGAAGCCGGCATTTGTACCCAACCGAGCTCATGGTCGCAGAGGTATTCCAGTGGACCGTCGAGGCGTAACACCGATAAAGAAGCCTATTATTGTTGATCAGAGGAAGCGCGTGGTCTGTAGCTATTGCCACTTACCTGGACATGTGCAAAGGGAGTGTCGCAGAATGCAAGGACTCTGTTTAGTTTGTGGAGCGGCAGATCACACGATTAACTCATGTCCGTCGAATCTTCGTACAAGGGATGATATTCAGAAGCCTCCGCAGAAACTGTTTCAGGGACAGAAACAGCTGACTCAAGGACCTAACCAGGCTAGAGCTTTTACCTTGACAGCAGAAGAAGCTAAGGCGTCAGGAGAAGTTGTTTCAGGTACTTTACTCGTTCATGGTTTTCCCGCATTGGCGTTATTTGATTCTGGTGCATCCCATTGTTTTATGTCATCCAAGTTTATAACTACACACTCGATCGACTACACGACCCTGTCTAGTTTCTGGGACATACACACTGGGAATGGGAAAATCATAGCTAGTAGGGAATGTAAAGATTGTACAGTTGTTGTGTGCGGACGGGAGCTTTTTGCAGATTTCTTGGTGATTGATACGGGCAGCTACGAAGTCGTCTTGGGAATGGATTTTCTTGGCACTTTCCACGCTCACATTGATTGTAGGGAAAGGAAGGTAATTTTTCAGATTCCCGGACATCCCGAGTTTACCTTCACTGGAGGAAGCAATTCTGTCGGGCCAGTCGAGTTTAGGGCTAGGCCGGCAAACAATATTCTTGCAGCAATGGAAGTTGATGAAAGTGAAGAACCGGCTATTGTTCATGATTTTATGGACGTGTTTGAAGATATATCGGGTTTACCGCTGAAGCGAGACGTGGAGTTCGCAATTGATCTTATTCCTGGTGCAGCGCCAGTATCCAAAGCGTATTATCCAATGGAACCAGTAGTGTTGGAAGAAGTCAAGAAACAGGTTGCTGAATTGCTTGAGAAGGGTTGGATTCGAAGCAGTAACTCGCCTTGGGGAGCTCCAGTTCTTCTAGTAAAGAAGAAGGATGGTACGAGAAGAATGTGCATCGACTATCGAGAATTAAACCGGGTGACTATTAAGAATAAGTACCCTATTCCTCGCATTGGAGAACTTTTCGAGCAGCTTAGTGGCACGAGGGTATTCTCGAAACTGGATTTGCGATCCGGATATCATCAGGTCCGAGTGAAAGCAGAAGATATTTGCAAGACGGCGTTCCGAACTCGGTATGGACATTACGAGTACTTAGTGATGCCCTTCGGAGTAACGAATGCGCCGGCAGTATTCATGGACTTGATGAACCGAATCTTTTCACCGTTCTTGGATCAGTTCATTGTGGTATTCATTGACGATATTCTGGTTTACTCGAAGAGTTTTGAGGAGCATGCTGAGCATTTGAAGATCGCACTGCAAACGTTGAGACAAGAGAAGTTGTATGCAAAGATGTGTAAGTGCGAGTTTTGGCTGGAGGAAGTGAAGTTTTGGGGCATGTTGTATCTGGCGATGGAATTGCCGTCGATCCAGAGAAGATTGTAGCAGTTCGCGATTGGCCGATTCCAAAGAATGTTGCTGAGATAAGAAGTTTTCTTGGACTCGCCGGATATTACAGGAGATTTGTGGAGAATTTTGCTCGTCTGGCAGAGCCGTTAACCAAGCTTATGCGCAAGGAGGTACCTTTTGTATGGACGGACAAATGTGCGTTAGCTTTCGAGACGTTGAAGCAGAAATTGATAACCGCCCCTATTCTGACCGTGCCAAACAATTCCGGAGGATTGGTGATTCACAGCGACGCATATGGGAAAGGTTTGGGATGTGTTTTGATGCAACATGGAAAGGCTGTAGCGTACGCATCAAGTTAATTGAAGACCCATGAGAAGAATTACCCAACGCATGACTTGGAGCTTGCGGCTGTGATTTTCGCACTGAAGATTTGGAGACACTATCTTTGGGCGAAAGGGTCGAAGTTTTTACTGATCATAAGAGCTTGAAGTATGTGTTCACACAGAAGGAGCTTAATATGAGACATCGTAGATGGTTGGAGCTGATGGCTGACTACGATCTTGATCTTAAGTACCATACGGGGAAGGTTAACGTCGTGCCGGATGCACTTAGTCGGTTACCAGCAATTCAGGTGTTAACTACGCAGATGGAGATTGTTGCAGATTTACGAAGATTCGACTCGGAAGTTGTGCTACCGCATTCTTCGGGACAGTTGATGCAGCTGCAAGTACAGTCATCGTTGATCGAGAATATTAAAGCAGCACAATCGCAGGACCCTAGACTGTAAAGGTTTCGAGGACAGGTTGAAGCCGGACTACGAACAGATTTATTGATCCACGAAGATGGTTCGTTGAGGTATGGTAGCCATTTGTGTGTGCTAAAGGGGGGTATTCGTGAAGAGCTTATGAAGGAGGCACACAGTTCAGCTTATTCTGTACATCCAGGAGGCACAAAGATGTACCGAGATATTCTACAGCATTTCTGGTGGAAAGGCATGAAACAGGAGATTGCTCGCTTTGTGGCGAAGTGCTTGGTGTGTCAGCAAGTTAAGGCTGAACATCAAAGGGTTGCTGGTTTATTGCAACCACTTCCGATTCCTCAGTGGAAGTGGGAACATATAACCATGGATTTCATGACGGCTTTACCGCGGAGTCCAAAAGGCAACAATGCAGTATGGGTAATTGTTGATCGTTTGACCAAGGCTGCTCTCTTCATTCCTTTCCGGGTTGGTCAATCAACAGAGACTTTGGCAGAGCGGTACATGCAAGAGATTGTAAGATTGCATGGAGTACCGGTGAGCATTGTGTCCGATCGGGACACTCGGTTCTTATCACACTTTTGGCGGAGTTTACAGGAAAGTTTGGGGACTCTATTGAAGTTTAGCACAGCTTATCATCCTCAAACTGATGGTCAATCGGAGAGAACGATCCAAACTCTTGAGGATATGCTGAGAGCATGCATGTTGGATTTCAAGGGTTCTTGGGAGGATCATCTGCATTTGGTGGAGTTTTCTTACAACAACAGTTTTCAGGCAACTATCCAGATGGCTCCATTTGAAGCTTTGTATGGTCGTAAGTGCCATTCACCTGTTTGCTGGGAAGATGTCGGTGAACGAAGATTGTTGGGACCAGATTTGGTTGTGCAGACCGTTGAGAAGGTTAACACTATCAGAAATCATATGAAGGCAGCACAAGACCGACAGAAGAGTTGGGCAGACACGTCAAGAAGACCTCTAGAGTTCGCCGTGGGTGATTTGGTGTTCTTGAAGATATCACCGACTAGAGGGGTGATTCGTTTTGGAAGTCGAGGAAAGCTTAGTCCTCGATTTGTTGGACCCTTTGAGATCTTGGAGCGTGTTGGTGAGGTAGCGTATCGTTTGGCGTTACCGCAGTCCTTGGCTAATGTGCACGATGTGTTTCACGTATCTCAACTACGAAGGTATGTTCGAGATGAAACGCACGTATTGGATCATTCGGAGCTAACAGTACGAGAAGATTTGACTTTTGAGGAGTGGCCGATTGAAATCGTGGATCGAAGGGAAAAGGTTTTTAAGAACAAGGTGATCCCTCTTGTGCTTGTTTCTTAGGGTAATCGCTCGCATGGAGAGTCCACTTGGGAACGAGAAGATGAAATCCGGCAGAAGTTTCCTCACCTTTTCTTGTAGTTTTCTATCTTTGTATTCTTGGAATTTCGAGGACGAAATTCTTTTTGTAGTTGGGTATAATGTAACACCCGAGCCCAATGGTACTAATTTCAGTTACCGTTTGAACGTAGTGTGGCACTTATTTCTTTTATCTTGCTTGATTGTTACTTACTGTAAAACTTTAACCGGCAAATTCATTTCTGCATATAACAATTTTTGGCATCTAAAATAAAATTAAAAATATTCATCTTGGCCTGCTTGACACCCCTAACCCTGTTGTAGCGTCTGTGCATCGTGTTCTCGTCCCGTTCAGTGAAACGGGCGAGTTAGATGGCTACATGCACGTACGTGTGTTCGTTTTGGGGGTATGCTTTTTGATCTTAAAACACTTCACTTTCACTTTTGGATCCCGCTTAAAATCCTATTATTTCAATTTCAAATTTTTGGACCCGACCCGGGCGCGATTTGGAAATGTTTTATTTTGCGCCAAAATCCCAAATTTTATATTTTATAAAACGATCGCATAATTAAATTTTTACCCAATCTTATATATATTCTTTTAAAACTGTTTAGGATTTCCAAAGAGTTTAAATCTTTTCAATTATTTCCCTCAACCAATCAGGTATCTCCTTCCCGTAGGCCCCACTCTCTCTCACCGTCTCTCTCCTCTCTCCTCTCTCTCTCACCGTCTTTCTCCTCTCTCCTCTCTCTCTCCTCTCTCCTCTCTCTCTTTCGCGTTCTCTCTCTCTCTCTCTCTCATATTTTAAATAACTTCCCTCCTCTTCTTCTTTCTCTCACGTAACCCAAACCCAGCCTAACCCTACCCACCGTGCCCTCGTCGCCGCTGCCCCAACGCCAGCACCCCGTCACCAGCAACCTCGCCTCCTCATCCTCACCTCACCAAGCCCCTCTTCCTCCTTTCCCCACGTTCCCGTTCTCCCTGCACCTGCGCCGCGGCCGCCTGCAACCCCCTGCACGCATCTGCGTCGCCGGAGTCCCCGCTGGTGACCTCTTTCCCGTAGCCCCGACCCTCGCGCACACTCCTCGGTGAGTTTCACCTCCCCTCCTCTCTTCCTTTCTTCTTTCCTTCTCTCCTAATATGATTCTTGATCGGCTGACCTCTTTCGCCTTCGTCGTAGGCCACGCCGGAGCTCCGTCTACCTCATCGTCATCCTCACATCTCCCCTCTAGATAAACCACAAGAGCAGAACCTGTGTAAGCCTTCTCTCCTTCCTAGTTTCATTGCTTTTCTTGATTTCAATTCTTGACCGTCGATGTTTTGCATCTCGCCGGAATCTGGCCGTGCCGACGACGTGACCCGACGTTCCAGCGAGGTACCCCGACCCGTGTGGTTCCACTGTTCGTCGTTTGGGTTCATTCCGTGAACCGTGCGCCCGTCGCGAGTTTCCCCGCCGACATTCTACTTTCCCGATTCGCGACCCGTCGAGGCAAGTACCCCTTGCAACATGCTATACAATATTTACAGATATATTATGACACCCTAAACCTGTAAATTTAACCTTGGTACTATAATTTCCCACTTTTTCATGTACAATATTGTTATATATCATTTACCTTTAAACTTGGAACCTACAGTTGCAATTGAACCTAATAACCACGTTTACCTGTTTAATCACATTTTAATATTGACATGGCTTATGGCATTTATCTCTACAGTGTTGTTCCATTCGGACACTCGTATGCATTTTAACCTGTAATAGCTGTATCGAACCTTTATATAAATCATTGCACCTCTAAAGTGCTTAAACTTGTTAACACGATTAAAAGGCCATAATTGTCATACTGCATTCGTATAACATTGAAATCATCTCTGTGACACAACTGATAACTGTACTGCAAATTGAGTAAATCTTCCTATTGCTTAATTCATTGTTTATATCATGTCGATGAATACCATGCTTGATTGTATAACTGATTGTGAGCACATTCATGATATTGTTTACATCTTGACCTGACTTGCTACATATATGTTGATCTACCCGACATGGTACCGTTTACTGCTTGACTTGATATGATGTACCATGACCTGATCTTGTGTCTAATGCCAACAAACCTGACATGTAGTCCTCATGGACCGTTCCTGTTGTCTATCCAGACAAACCTGTTTACCTGATCCTGTGTTGGCATTAGTTTCTTGATTTCGGGGTACCTGACTTGACATACACATATAACTTGGGGGTATGGGGAAATCAAAGGTGAAACCTAACTTGTAACTCAACAGTTCACTACCTGTACTGATCAGTTTTAGAGGCCAGGCCCGCCTCGTGACGATGCTGCTGACATCGTTGGTCTTTATCCTTTCCCTGTTAGTGCCTAGCGGCACGTCTCGGTTTTAGCCCGAGAGTCTTAGACCGTGGTCCCGGGCATGCACGGGATACTATTGAGTTACATCGATGATTCATCAATTGGTTTCAAAGACTTTAGAACAGAAAACCTGATAGAACAGTTTAGTTTACCCACTGCACATTACCCTGCACTGCTCTGATTCATATTATTGTTACCCTTGCTTTATTCATGTTTTTACTCGCATTGCCTGTTTATTATGTTATTATTTGATGACTTGACGCGCTGACGTCTGGGTTTTGCATGGCCCAGATTCTGTACCACTGTCGCAGTCCGAGCAGGAGTACTTCAGCCAACAGGCTGAGCTGTGAGTGTCAGTAGTAGTTAGTTTTCTTTCCTGCATTTATTTCCTGATGTGAGCCCGCATTATGGGACATACATTCCAGTTATTTTGTATTGGATCTTTCGCTTCCGCACTTATTTATTATTGACTCATGTTATCTTGGATTTTGGACATGTTTTAGATAGTTTTATTTTGTTCTTGATATCTCTACAGCCGTAATGTGACTTTGGATGGATACTTCTTACCTACAGGTAGCATGGTTGGCTATGTCACGTGCCCTTTTAGCGTACTCTGGGAAGCGGGGCGTGACAAAAAGGAAGCATTCAACAAGAAACATTCAACGGTCATTAATAAGAGAAATACATTGATGTAAACATACTACTCTACGGGGTAGAGATCACCAAATATGGGATCAGAGACACAGGGGTTGACAAAACAAAATAAAAAGTTCTCCAATTCCCTTTATGCCCTCTCCACCATGTTGAAGCGGCGGTCTTCGCGAGAAGTTGCTCCCTATCGATTAGCACCATGCTCATCAGCGAAGGCAGACATGATAGCCCGTTGAGCCCGTATTTGGCTTAGCAGCTAAACTGATCGGTCCTTCAAAGACGGGGTAATCAAACGCGCCTTGTCAAAGCATTCCATCTTATCCTCCGCCGCATCGAGAATCGCCGGAGTCATCTCTGCCGGATGAGGAGGGATGTCGGCAAGCACGGATAGCAAGATCATCCGGAGCCAAATGGAGCCCATAAGAAGAGGAGAGCCCCTATGAGTCAGGAGCTCATACATCACCGCGTCACACTGAGCATCGGTAAGAAGAGGGTCTACTAGCCGTGCAGCAAAGCGAGGAATCATTTCCTCGATGGGCACCTCCCATGATTGCCGACAAGAGTGAGGACGATTGCAGGCCATAGCTCTTGGTTTGTTTGAGTTCTGTTAATAAAAATGGGTTTCTCTTTGAAGAGAAGAAGGAAGACATAGCTTCGGATTATAAAGAGAAATGTTCAAATCAATGCACGAAAAATTTTGTGCACAGTGGAACTATTTCCAAGGCCGGAAAAGGGGGCATGGGGAACAAGATAGTTGACCCTTAGGAAACAGAGAAAGAAGGTGAAAAGACACCTTCAGTAACGAGGCAGCGCCTCACGTGCCTTGCACGAGGGCGCCAGCGCCAAGAGTTAAAAACTCTGAGGCAGCGCCTCACGTGCCTTGCACGTATAACACGGGGGCCCCGGCATTTTATATACGAGTAACTAATACTTCACATGAGGCACCTATGAGCAGTGGTATAATAGAAAGGGAAATTTTGCCATTCATACATGAGAAAATTTATACATCAGTGGTAACAACAAAACAAAATATCATCAAAATGTTTACAGGGGCAAGACACTGAATCCTGGGCATGGATTTAAGAATTCAGAAGCAAGTCCGAGCAAAATGTTTCTGGCTTCTCTGACCATTTTCTTGTGCATTTTCTCACGAATGCAAGCATCGGGATTCCCGCTGATATCGTTCGTCCTCTGGTAGGCGGAGATTATCATCGTCTGTTGGAAGACCTGATGCAAAATATCGACAAGATCATCTCGCCGCCTCTTCGAGATCAGGCCCATCAGATATACTGAGTGCACCTTGTCTTCGGCATCATCAAGCGCCTCAAGCGGCATGGCCTCGTTAAATTCAGGAAGTGCCTCCCAAATCTCCCCCATGATAATTTTCAAAAAAGCGGAGCGACGGAGGAGTAGTCGACCATTATGTTCATCAAAGCGACGCATCACCACAGCGCATTGGGATCCGTAAATTCCTGGTCTTGACAGCGGCCTCGGACGCGAATATCTTCGTAGGAAATAATCTCGTCAAGATCATACAGATAAACAGCCATAGTATCTAGAAATAAAATTCAATAAAAGATTAGCAATTAAAAATCAAGATTCTTAGAGTCTAAAATAAGATCAAGATGACGTCCCATCATTGATAGGGCAGTCACTCATTAACGATGAAATCTTGAGAGGATTTTCATTTAATGAGAAACCTCATTCGGCCAAGGAGTTAAACTCCCCTCGAGAGCTGTGCTCTGCAAAACAAATTTCACATCTGTCAACTCTAATTAAGAGGGAATAAAATTCCCCCAAAAATTGCTAAAGAGCTATGCTCTGTAAAAACAATGGTATAATCTACCAAAACCCTCAAAAGCAAAGCCTTTTACAGAGTAAAATCCCAAGATCTTTAAAGAACTGCAAAACCAACTCTCAAGAGTTCTTCATGAAATATGAACAGTGTTCTAAGTAACAGGCTAAAGAAACCATAAAAATACATCGTAAAGATCTGTGATCTAAGAAGAGCAGAGCTCTGATTAATGGGTTCGATTATGATCCTTACCAAAATTTTGGGCAGAGTTCTAACTCTAGAAATGATTTATTTGGGCAGAGATCTAAGCTCTGAAAGGTGAATTAAATTCTCAGAAGAAGAAAGAACAAAAGAAGATGAACAACAGTCATCTCAAGTGCCAAAGGCCCTACTTATGGGCATAGGAAGACGATTCAACTTCCAAGAAAATCCACCGGTGGAAAAGCTGCCACCGCCGCACTCACGTTTAAGCCACGTGAGCGGAACGGTGGGGGGCATTTGTTTCCCCCAATAAAAGAGAAAAGATCTGTTCAAAATTTGAAAGAGGCAGCGCCTCACGTGCCTTGCACGAGGGCGCCAGCGCCAAGAGTTAAAAACTCAGAGGCAGCGCCTCACGTGCCTTGCACGAGGGCGCCGGCGCCAGAACTAAAAGTTCTCTGCCATTGGATCAAAGATCCAACGGAGATGATAAATCATCAAAATACAGAATTAAATTCTGTTGAGGAAATATTCCTCAAATCTTTCTAAACGAGAAAGATTATTCTCTGTAAAACAGAGTACTGTTGGATTAAAAATCCAATGGTGGTTAAAAATCACCAAGTTACAGAATAAGCTCTGTATGGGAAACTATTTCTCGAATCATGTTAAAAACAAGAAAAATATCTTCTGTAAAACAGAAATCCTTGGATCAAAGATCCATCGGTGGATAAAATCCCCAAATCAATTAAGGATCTCTCAATGAGAGATTTCTTTAACTAAATCAACAAACTTGCCACTACTATATAAAGGCCCCAAGACTTCAAGTCTTGTACAGAGGAAACCCCCCATAAGATTGGAGAAAAAAAAAGAGGAGTTCTCTTTTAAGAAAAGAAACCCTAGGTAAGAAGAAAGACCTAGAGATCATTTTATCTCTTCTTCACCGTTCCAAGAGTTTCGCTCTTTTTAAAAAAAAGAACTTAGTTCTTCTTTTGGTTGAGGTCTGCAGAAGCAGATCTCCCCATAAGTTGAGAATTTAATTCTCATCGGGAAGATTCTGTCATGTAGACTCAAAACTTAGAGAAAAGAACTAAGTTTGAAGAATTTAATTCTTCCCAAAGATATAGGAATTTAATTTCTCTGATAAAACTAGGGTTTAACCCTGTATAAGAATTTAATTTGTATAAAACAAGGGACATAAAATTCTCAAAACTAAGATCAAGATCCCTATGCACATAAAAGAAACGATTAGCGTACAACACTATAGTAACAGATCAAGTGTTCCCACATGAGCACCTCTAGCACCTCTGAGGAACAAAAGGAACAACTGACATCGAGTCACGTGATCCCACGTGACCCCCCTAATGGTGCTTAGCACTTATGAAAGAAAAAGGGGAATAAATCAAAGACAGTTCCCATTTTGGGGTGCCTCGCGTGATCCCACGTAACCCCCCTAATGGTGCTTAACACTTATGAAAGAAAAAGGGGAATAAATCAAAGATAGTTCCCATTTTGGGGCGGTTCACGTGATCCCACGTGACCCCCTAATGGTGCTTAGCACTTATGAAAGAAAAAAAGGGAATAAATAAAAGACAGTTCCTATTTTTTGGGCGCCTCACGTGATCCCACATGACCCCCAATCATGCTTAGCACTTATAAAAGAGAGAGGGAATAAACCCAAAGAAGCAGTGCCCAATCCTCAGGTTCCTCACGTGCTATACGTGAGCGCTCTAAATTTCAGTGTTTAACACTGCTCTAGAGCCTCACGTGAGAGCACGTGAGCGCTGAGCAAATTTTAGTGTTTAACACTATGATAGGCCAACCTTAGCCTAAACTAAACAAGTCACCCGAGGCCAAAACTCTTTGATCACCAATTAACTGAACCTTCCTATGCTCAGGCCTCCCCGAATCGATCTCAGTTCCAAAGATGACTAATGATCCCCTAACAGATGGTATCTAAATTGGTGTTCATTCCACCATGATCTCTCCCTTCAATCCGGAGTTTGGTTCAAGGGTACATCTCTCCATACCTCTGATACATGTCATTGTAATTCTTCAACGTCTTCATAGAGGTGGAGGGTCCTGACAAACAACGGCTCTTTGGTGCACCACTAAACCCATGAGCACATCCAAATGGACCTCAATGTCCTTAAACTAGCTGTAGACCGTAACGTCCTTAAACTAAACGCTCACCCCAAAAATGGTGATCTACGGAACGTATGGTCCCTAAACTAAAACGATAGAGCCCAAATGCTCTTTTGTTGGATCAAAAATGATTCCAAACCCCCGTTAAGTAGATCTTAGTACAAGATCGGACTAACGTATCCTTAACAAACATTTAAGTTGATCTTAATCTCAAACAAGATTAATGATCCTTAAATCAACCCAAACCCAAATCTAAGAATATACGGATTTGGACTAATCTACGCCCTATGGGCAGCACCATAAATTAGTCTCCGTATACAATCCATGGGCAACCAAAAATAAAACAAACACACACGACACGAAGTGACCTTCTCGAGCAGGAGAAAGTGGTTACTGCTACGCGGTAACGTAATTAACTACAAGGGCTTGCTCCTGCATGGAAGAGCATCCCCACAATCAAAAATCCCTCGCAAACGAGGGGGAATCTGATGAAGTCTGCTACAACGTCTGCATCCGTCCAATACACGGTGCCATAAATCAGCTTAGCAACTTTGGAGAGGTGGACGGATAAACCCAAATAGCATCTGCCCCCAAATTCAGGCAAGACATTTGTCTTCCCGGTTTTCGGCGGTGAACAGACAGTACGCTGGAAATGGGTTTAACCACAAGCATGTCAGCGGCACTAGCTGTACGTAATGGCTACCCAGGTACCTTTCGAAAGGAAGGCCGATGAGCAAGCTCATCCGAACCCCTACTGAACCTATCCGTGACAATCTCCATACAGTCCGGTCTGTTCGTCTAAGAGTATCGTATACCGGGTTTAGAGGGTTGGTAAACGCCAGACCCCTAATAACCTGATAAGTCATGTCGATTCGGCTTAAGACCGATCCAAGAAACTACTGATCTAACCATCAGTAAATCTAAACTGCCTTGGCCAAGGTCTTATGGTTCTGACTAACCGAACACAGTGTGATATCGACTCCCAATACCGGGAGAGACGAATCCCTGACAATCACTCACTGCCTCAATGTGGCTCGGGACTGCATCCAACCAAACCTGTTTGCATAACTCGGTAGAGTGGTGGTAAGGTAGTGATCAAAGTACACTGGGAACTCATACGAGACAAATGATGATCTCAGGTCTAAATACTAATCTGTACTCATATCACCTGAGAAACGCTATATGACGATAGGTATAATACCATCTAGAAGTTCTCAGCGAGTCGGTCCAGTGTACTAACCCCTAATCTGTATACAATCTTAGGTGATCACACCGATGGCTGTAGGACCAACCACCGCCCCTCGTCGGGGTCTAAAAACGTATACACAAGTCTACTCTGGAATATCGATACCCGGTCTCGATACTCCTGTGACTTGGGATCTTTAAAGATGCGCTTATGGACCACCCAGCTCCCATAAGTATGATCTCCATCATAACGCTGGTAGTCAAGAAAAATCTTATGGGCTTCATCAACATGTATCAGCCATATGTGATATCTAGTATAATATATGCACATGTTAAGATAAAGATAAACCAAAAAAGATACTACTGTAACGAGTCTTTATCAACATGTATAAGCATTACAAAGCAGTAAGAAAAACAACTACACATGTTCAGATAAAGACAGTTCAAATAGTATACTATACAACTGAGCAAGATTGTCATGTACATATATATCCCTAGCATCCTATACAACACAGGCCTCTAGGGCATACATATCCAACAATCTCTCACTTGCACTAAGGCCTGTAATTGGTGTACTGAATACCCATTGTCTGCTCTATGGCCAGTTGTTGGCGTATCGCATACCCAACATCTCAAAAAGTCGCTCGAATTGCGCTTGAGGGAGGGCCTTGGTAAATGGATCCGCCATGTTGTCTTTCGTATCTACTCTCCGAACCTTGATCTTCCAGCGATCTACGATCTCCCTGATCAGGTGATACCACCTCAAGATGTGTCTGGATTTCTGATGGGACCGTGGTTCATTCGCTAAAGTCATAGCCCCATTGTTATCACAATACAAATGTATTATATTAATAATGGACGGAACCACCTGAACTTCAGTAATGAACTTCTTCATCCAGACCGCTTCTTTTACGGTATCGTTGGTAACAATATATTCAGCCTCCAACCTCGAGTCTGCGACGGTGTCCTGTTCGGAGCTCATCGAACAGATCGTCCCTCTGTTGAGGGTAAATACAAAACTTGAGACAGACTTGCTGTCATCCTTGTCACTTTAGAAGCTTGAGTCGATAAAAGACTCCACCTGGTGGTCCCCATTACCATAAACTAAGAACATCTCCTTAGTTCTTCTCAGGTACTTGAGAATGTTCTTCACAGTTGTGCAATGATTCTCATCTAGGTTCGACTGATACAAGCTCACCACGCTAAGCGCGTAAACTGCATCTGGTCTGGTACACAGTATCACATACATTATAGATCCTACCACCAAAGCATAGGGTATAGTGCTCATGCGAACCCTCTTCTCATCAGTCTTAGGAGACATCTCTTTGGAGAGGGTGATTCCGTGCAAAAAGGGTATACTACCGTGCTTGGAATCTTCCATACTAAATCTCTTTAGTATGGTCTCTATGCACCTGGACTGTGAAAATCCCAATAATCTCTTAGATCTTAATCCCCAGAATGTACGAGGCATCACCGAGGTCTTTCATGGAGAACTTTTATGACAAGAACAGCTTGACCGATTGTAGCATAGGAATGTCATTTCCTATCAAAAGAATGTCGTCCATGTACAAGACTAGGAATACAACAGTTCTTCCTACAATTTTCTTATATATACAAGGCTCATCCTCATTTTTGATGAAGTCAAATTCCTTGACTGTCTCATTAAAACAGATGTTCCAGGTCCATGATGCATGCTTTAATCCATAAATAGATTTAAGCAACGTGCATAACTTCCCGCTGCTCCGACTATCTACGAATCCCTTCGGCTGATCCATATAAACACACTCTTCTAAACTTCCATTTAGAAAAGCTGTTTTTACGTTCATCAGCCAGATATCATAGTCATGGAAGGCGGCAATGGCAAGTAGGATCCGAATGGATTCCAGCATAGCCACTGGAGAAAAGATTTCATCATAGTCCACTCTTGGTCTTTGACGAAAACATTTTTCAACAAGTCTAGCCTTATAGGTTTCCACCTGCCCATCTACACCAATCTTCTTTTTGAAGATCCACTTGCATCCAACAGGTTTTACCCCAGGTGGAGCAACATCCAAAGTCCAAATTTTGTGTAACACCTTAGGATGTGTTTAGTGGCTAATTATATGTTAATAAATGATTTTTAATAAAAAGTTTACCAAATTGGTTTTCAAATATTTTATCAAGAATTATAAATATTTTTCTAGAATTTTCCTAAGATTGCACAAACTTGTGCATGTAAACTAGGGTTAAAATTTGGGCTAAACCATGTTTAACAACCATGGTGGATTAAACCCTCCTTGTTAAGTTAAATGATTTTAATTAAGGTCATTTTTTTTGTTGTTAAAAATGAAAGGGGATTTAAAATGTATTTTGGTTGACTTGAAAAAGTGAGAAAGAGAGTGCATCATGGCTAAGCCATGCTTGCATTAAATGAGAGAGAGAGGGAGTGTATCATGGCAAGCCCATGCTTGCATTTAATGTGGCAAGAGAGAGAGAGAGAGAAATGGGGGTTTGACTCTTTGTATTATCATTTTCTTGTGTTTTCTATACTCTCATATTTCTCACTCTTTCACTCTCACACACACACACATAGCATCGGCTTCAGCAACAGCAGCTACACCAGCAGCAGCTTCAGCCCCAGCAGCAGTTGCAAGCATCAGCAACACCAAGCAGCAGCAGCAGCTCCTTGCAACAGCAACAACACTTGTAGCATCAGCCCCAGCACAGCAGCATCAGCACCAGCAGCATCAACACAACAACAACGACATCAACAACAACAGCATCAGGAGCAGCAACAGCAACAACAGCAGGAGAAGCAAACAGCAGCAGCAGTGAGCAACAGCATCAGCCCCAGTTGCAGCAGCAGCTCCTTCCCCTTCTTCTTCTTCTTTTTCTCCTTCTCCTTGCTTGTGCGGTTCCTAGGGGGTATAACTTCTGAACTCTTTCCTTAGTTGCTTAGTTTGTGTAGTTTAACTTCGATTAGCGATAATTATGTGAGTTTTGTGCTAATTGTGGTGTTTTGTGTGAACTTTAGTTAAGTTAGGGTGTTTATAGCTTAATCAACCCTATTAGGCGTTGTTAGGGCCAAATAAACCTAGGTAAACCCCAGATTACACAAAAATACCCTCAGTTTCCTTTTTTGTGCAAAATTTACGTTTTTAAGCAAAATCCTAGTTTTTAAAATCTGCTTTTGACCCGGGCATTTCAGAATGAAATTGAGTGGACCGTAGCCTACTGGAGATGCCCTGACCACACCACAAGAGCCCGACCTCACCACTCCAACTTTTAGCCGCCGGAAAATTCCTTCTGGCCGCAAATTGCGGCCAGACCAGGGAGTTAGGAGCTAGGGTTTTTGGTACAGGTGTTTGCTATATTTTGTAGGTCCATGGTATATATAGTTTTGTAATATTCTAACCTGGGTAAAATCTGGGGCAGTATATCGTTTTCTGGTGTTTTTAGTTCGCGCGATACGCGAGTGGGTTTTGTGATTTAGCGTATTGCGGCGTGCCGGGTTAAGTTTTAGACGCGTACACACACGTTTCAGCGTATCGCACACACGCGCGTTAATTCACGACACGAGTTTCTCGTTTTGTTTCGATATCGCGTTTTGCGAGATTCTTGCTGTAAGTCCACGGTAGCGCCCCGGCCGTCTAACAGACGCCAAATGCGGAACAAAAACTTTTACAACTGGCGCTATCGAGAACTATAACCCGGATCTGCCATTAAAGCTAAACTAACAAACTACAAAGAGGTTAGAAGAGTTATACCGAACGATCCGAGTCTTTCGGTCTTCAACCATCATCCCACGCTTTGTTGCGGCTGCTCCGATCTTCTCGATCTCCAGTCTTCTCGTCCAGGTGGCACCACGTCGGCGGATCTTTAAACGGGCTCCCGCCTCTGAACCAAGGCAACTCGATCATCAAGTTTGCTAGAAGAGATGACCAAGATGATGTAGAGAATGAGTAGAACACTTTGTCTCGCTTCGTCCAAAGCCATGGACGAACGGTTAATGAAGTTGCCTTTTGGATCGATATGAAATGAGAAATGGAGTATACTAATTTCCATGAACCAAAATCCTTAATCTTTTTCAAATGAAATCAATCATCTTCTTTTTATCCAAAATGAACCACACCACCACCCTAGAGAGGGGGCCGGCCACTATATAGGTAAGGGGGATGAGTGTAGGAGGAGGGATGGTGAGAATAACAAGCACAATACTTATCATAACATTAATGAAAGCATGAGTCATATAACACCTAGTATGAACACATTTAATGCAAATGATGAATCATAACACATAGTCATCAACACATAAATGCTCCATTAATGCACTAAGCCACCTCACCATCCTAGTCACCTACAAGAAGCATCCACACACATGACTCACCCTATTACTCACCCTCAAGAAGAAAAGATAAATCCGTATTTAACCGAATGTTAAATACGGATTATAGAAAACTGGAAACCGGCAACTTCCAAAAGTGATCCTGAAACGAATTTCAGGATAACCCCGTAACAGTATAAACATACCCGCATTTGTATTACGACCGAATACAAATGCAACTGAGACAAAGATATAATATCTACACAGTATAATACTCGGATCCGGCTTAAACCAAAGCCGACCAGTAATATCTGCCCGAAATATGACACGTGCGAAAACGCACGTGCATTTTCCGAACCTTGCCATAAAACCATACAGCCTCTACAACGTTTCGCCCGAACTTGGGAAAGTGTCTGTGGGGGACTCTAATGACTCATCAACATACTGGCACTGAGTATAACCTCTAGCACGTCAGAGGTACTGGCTGTACGTAACGGTTGCCTATGTATTGATTGGAAGGGAAGCTGACGAGCGAACTCATCCATAAACCCTACTGAGCCTAACAGTGACAATATACATACAGTCCGGTCCGTTCGTCTATGAGTATCGCATATCGGCCTAGGGGCTAGTAACGTCAGACCCCCAATAGCGGTATAAGTCGTGTCAGAGAGTGGCCCAGAACACCCTGAGATACTACTGGAGTACCTACCAGTAAATCTCCTGCCTCGGCCGAGGGCTTTATGTAATGGCTCTCCTAGACACAGCGCGATCTCACCCCCAATACCGGGAGAGACGAATCCCCTGCCGATCCGCTCACTTGCCTCCATGTGGCTCGGGACTGTACCCAAAAAAGACCTGTTTGCACGACTCCTTTGAGCCGTGGTAGGGTAGAAATCAAAGCACAGTGGGAACTCACACGAGATAAATGACGACCTCAGGTCGATGAACTAACCTGTACACATGTCACCAGGGAACTGCTATCTGACGCTAGGCATAATACCAACTAGCAGGTTCCCGGCGAGTCCTGTCCGGTGTACTCATAACCCAATGAGCACCTGCATACATCTTAGGTGATCCTACTGACACCAGTGGCTTGTGAGACCGGCCACCGCCCCTCGTCGGGGTCTCGACTGTACACACTAGTCTACTCTGGAGTATCGATGCCCTGTCTCGAAACTCCCACGACTAGGGACACTTTTAAGGATGTGCTTACAGACCCCAGCTCCCACGTATATGATCGCCATTATACTGCTGGTAGTCAAGCAAGAATCCTATGGGCTCTATCAGTATGCAATAGCGAACTAAAGCATGTATACGATGATAAAGACAAACCAGATAACATACTATCATCTCGAGCAAGACTGTCATATCGGTATAGGTCCTGCCTCAATCATTGCATTCACGTACCTGCGATCCAATAATTGACTTTGAAGGCACTATCTCCAACAATCTCCCACTTGCACTTAAGGCTAATTATTGCGATGTCGCATACTCACAGCCTGTGTGATACCGATCATCCAACTCCTCTACTAATCAGTTTCACAAAACTAGTTTGTAAAACTCTTGTATTCGAGAAATAGCCTCAGTGAGTGGATCCGCCCTGATGTTTCTTTCTATGTCTCTCTTAATCTCAAGTTCGCGGAGAAAGCCATCTTCCGAATTGAGCAATATCTGTCTTAGAATATGTCTGGATATCTGATGGGACCCAGTTCATAAATGAACTCCAAATCCAAACTTCTTAGACTGTATCGATAACTGAACCTAATCAGTATCCAGCACCATACCTCCCACAGTATCCTCTTAGACCACCTGTCTACAATACTGTCCCTCGTCAGAGTGAAAACTATAACTCTGACAATCACTCTGTCATCCAGATCACCTTTGAAGCTTGGAATGATAACCGTCTCCCGAAGGAGGCTGTTGTCATCAAATCCGTAGAACATGCACTTATGTTCTAAAACTGCGTCCTTATGTTTCTCCAGGATTGGATTAATATAAACTTATCGCATCTAGTGCAAAAACAATATCTGGTGTGGTACTTGACATCTCATGATTGACTCAATTGCCTAATCAAGTGATCTGCCAATCATGCACATCCCTCTCTCCTTTAGTCTACGAGACACCTTTAGAGAGGGTGACTCCATCACCTGCAGGTACACTACCATGCCAGGAGTCATCTATTCTAAAATACTATTAGAATACTGTCAAAGTACCCTGATTGGGAAACTACCCAATACTAGATCTAAAACCATAGATCTAGTAACCAGAATGTCAGATATTATATCCATGTCCTTTGTGGAGAAACAACTGTGTGACGACCAAATTACAACCGATCGTAGTATAGGAATTTTACTTCCTACTCTGTATATGTCATCCAAATACCAGGACATCACACCCTACTACCTTCTCAACAGATCCATCCACTATTCTGATGAAGTCAAACCCGTGACTTTCTTATCAAAATTAGATGATCTATCTCCACTATAACTGCTGAAGTCTATAAATAGACATAAGCTACTTGCCCACTATGCTTCCGCTGCTCCCACTGAGTACAACAACCCTCTGGCAGAATAATATATATACGTACACTTCTAAAGCTAGTTTAGAACGACGTTATACTTATCCTCCTGCCGGGTCTCATAGTCTGGAACAACAGTAGTGTCAAGTCTGGGTGAACATGAACCTCCCTGTCACCGTCCTTGAGGCTACCGGAGTACCTCTCGGGTGTCTGAGGTTACCCACCATATCTGTAGAGTGGCTATTGGAATGTCAAACCTGATTGAATATATAGGTCCTATTAAATTTTCCGTAATCGTTTGTGGTTCTGGAATCACTTCCAGTTCTACCATACTCCCACTACTGTTTTCTGAAAAAATCCATTTTACTAAAACTGTGGCGAGTCAAGAACAATATCACTATTGATCTTCCAGATGGTAGAAAATCAACCCTCGACAAAGCCCGGGTCAACCCACAAACTTCCATTATAGAAACGTGCATTGAGTTATCCAGTGTCTGGTTTTAAGCATAAGCAGGACAACTCCCCGTACCTTAATATCGTTAAGATATGAACCATTCTATATCCAATATAGAAACCTTGGCACTTATTTAATTGGAACCAGATTCAAAGACATGCAGCTATCTCCAGTGCATATCAACTTAATGGAGAGAGGCTAATCAGCATTACTCAACATAAGAATACATCCAATTACGAATAACCCGAAAGAGAAACAAGTTTCTCAAAACCACTACTATCATCTGAATACCAATCACAAGAATCTACATCTTCGATCTCCTTGAAGAATCCCGATACTTGCGACACCTGGTTCTCTACTTTATTCTTATACCCACAACTTCTCAAAACTTAGACATTGTATTTCTAAGAAACACTTGTCTAAAAACTAGAGAAGTCATAAGTAAACAGAACATAGTACGAGGACCTATCCCTTTGTCCTGACGGACACTGGACAACATACAATACTCTGTATAAGTCCGCTGTGTTGAATAACTCATAACCTGTGCATCGTAGGTTGAAAACTGTACCCAGGAGATTTCCTCAAATATCACCAATTACAACGAATTCTGATATAATGAGGATGATCACCTAATTCCTAATAACTTACTCCCACTCATCATCTGTAAAAACCATACAGATATGAGAATGGAACCTGGTAAATAAATACACTGGAGTAAGTATGTAATCGGGAAAACAGTTTTCCTTTAACAATGCACTGAAACATGAAAATGTTTCGTATGGGTATCCGGGTATTCCTAGTAATGCCTCTTCCATAATCCAATTCATGACTTTAACCGTATATTTCATTTCCATCTCTCCAAATCCCTTTATTTGTCTTTAGTCGTTACCTTCTGTACACCATCGTTAGGCTAAATGGTTTTCTTCCTTCCCTATCGTTCGGCACCAGCCTATGGTTTGGCAGAAGACTATCCAGTAAGCATAATAGTGTACTCTCCTAATCCTAGGAGTACTCGCAACTTGAGAGAAGGTGATGATAAAAGACAACTGAATAATACCTTATTCTATTTCTCCTGAACTGGGGAAAAAAGCAAAGGTGAAATAGGAGTGGCGATGAAGTACGCGGTTTGGTCGTGAATGATAGCGGTCGCAATTTACTTCGCCCTCTCTTTCTAATCCCCTTATTTTGTCTTTACATATTACCTTCTGCACACCCTACTTAGGCTAATTGGTTTTCTTCATTCCCTACCTTTTGGCACCAGCCTATGGTTTGGAATAAGACTATCCAATAAGCGTAATAGGTGTACTCTCCTAAACTAAGGAGCCCTCGCAACCTGACAGAAGGTGATAATAAAAGGCAACTGAATAAACCAATTCAATTTCTCCTGAACCTGGATCCATCCTCGAAGAAGTCCCTTCGAGTTCGTATATAACCATATGATGGATCTATCCAATGGAAGTGGATATCCGTAGTAATACGGAGTGTTCTGAGAAATACAAAGGTTAAAAGAAGGAGCGGCAATGACTTATGCAACTATAGACAATCCAAAAGCCAGTATTTTAAGAAGGTTCGGTCAATTTGGTCACTGAGTCATAGTCTAGGGTCGGTCAATGGTCGCTGCCAAAGAGAGAGAGAAAAGAAACACTCTGCGTGCACTCTAACCTAGATCAGAATGGTTATCAATTTATCTAATCAGGAAACCTCCCACGGTAATCTCAAATTCTCCTCCAAACCTTAAAGAAGAATTAATCGGGATCACCCGAAGAGTAAACCAACTCATCAGTGAGATTCGGGATCCAACTATCATCGCATGATAACTTGATGGAAGCCACTTAAGTTATCATACTCCAGAAGTTATGCGCAAGCCTGGCAAGTTTCAGTTTCTTTAGAAACTCCCGATATAATTTTTTCCCCCATGCTCTTATGACCTTGGCGTTGGTCAAAATATCATAAGTCACATGCCAAGTTCTACCCGTCACTATCCTAGTCAATTTGAACCCACCCGCACATGCCCTTGACGTTGGACAAAATGGCAGAACGACTGTCCCAAACCAACTCATCTATCGATGCAACAGATGAATACCCAGCAGCTACCAAACACTATGCCTTGGCGTTGGTCAAAATACATAGCTTGAATACTACTGAATACCCAAAAAAAATGACGGAGGGCTACGGCTGGTTTTTGGCGAAAAACCTTTAACGTAATGAACTTGATCTCGTTGAAGGAAACTTATAGCTTTTTATAAAAATATAGTAGCGAAAAACCTTTGCTAAAGAGGTCACTCCCGGTGAAGGGATCTCGGCTCTTTCCTCGTGGAATGAGGTGCAGGATATTCTAACTGAATACCGCTATGCAAAGCAACTTCTAATCGACTATATTAAAGTTACTACCCTGACGTAAACTTCTACCCAACGGGTCACTCCCGGTGAAGGGATATTTGCCCTTGCCTCGTCGAATGAGGTGCAGGATATTCTAACTGAATATCACTATGCAAAACAAAAGGAAACATCTTTGTAATAACACCTTTTAAAATTTATTCCAACAACATCAAATATAGGTTTGTTTTATCCTTGCATTTGATAAGAATCAATGCAGTCCCATCAATCAATCACACCAGAAAAGAAGGAAAATAAAATGTACGTATATGTCATCCGCATTCTTCACTGGGTCCCGTCATCACCCGTTAGGTTACTTAACTAACGACAGAGTGGGGGCTGGACTAGCGCGGCTGTAAAACATATACAACATCTAATAGTATATATACCAATATACAATAATCGCTCCAGGCGTGATAATATGCAACATTACAGAAAAGTAATAAGCATCACAGAACAATACAGATAATATGGGATCCCCGAGTTTCACAGAGCCGCTGCTGAAACCCGACGTTCCCTTGGTCGTGTGGATAGCCTGTGCAATGAAACCTAGACCCCTACGGGTGCGGCAAGTTATCCGCCAAAACCTGAAGCGAGGTAGTCCCCACAACATAGTGAATGGAACACCCGGCACTTCACGGAATCCGTTAAATTGAGCACCCCTCCTTAGGTCAACCTGTAACCCCTGCGAGTACGGCGAATAGTCTGTCAATTCTAGAGTAAGGTCCCTTTGCCTCTCAAAGCCATGAGATACTGACCCGTTTCCCTCCAGAACCCGGCTATCCGTGCAGTCCTTCACAGGATAAACCTAGTACAGAAATAAAAATATGTACAACGGGTACATCGACCTCAACCCGGTCGTGCCCCAAAAGAATATTATACAACAGGCAGTGACGGCAGTCCACATGTTGGACGCTCGTCCCGCAATATCAAATGTACAAATAAATCCAAACTGCACTATCATTGCACCCTGCTATCCACCACGACAAATTCGCAACATCACAGCACAACACAGAACATCAACGCGAATGTCACGTTCGCAAACCCGTCTAAAAGAACTATAGCAATGAGACGCGGTTTACCGATCAAATGACACTCCCGGTCGGAGATAAAAAGTAAGTACTGCAAACTAACATGTTTAAATTTCGATCGACCAAATATCCCATAGTGGGCCCCATAAACATCTGCTGTATAGTAACAAAATCTGGGCTCAAAAGATATATACCAAAAACCACAATTTCCAAAAAGAAGCTCTTCGGAAAAAGTTGGAGCACTGTTCCCACAAACTAGCCGCGGTTCCGCGGTGGTCTTGTGGGATCACGTGCCCAAATTTTTCCATAATGCTTAGAAAAGCCTGCTTAGTTTTCTGTGATATGTAAAATAATTTTTAGGCTGTTTTAAAAATCGACAGAAACACAGAACTGAAAAGGTGTAGTTTTTGAAAATCGGTTCGATCGATATTTTAAACGTGTTAGCACAAGTTAGTATAGCTTAATGGTGAGGCTCTGATACCATTGTAAGTCTACGGTAGCGCCCCGGCCGTCTAACAGATGCCAAATGAGGAACAAAAACTTTTACAACTGGCGCTATCGCGTACTATAACCCGGATCTGCCATTAAAGCTAAACTAACAAACTACAAAGAGGGTAGAAGAGTTATACCGAACGATCCAAGTCCTTCGGTCATCAACCATCATCCCACGCTTTGTTGAGGCTGCTCCGATCTTCTCGATCTCCAGTCTTTTCGTCCAGGTGGCACCACGTCGACGGATCTTTAAACGGGCTCCCGCCTCTGAACCGAGGCAACTCGATCGTCAAGTTTGCTAGAAGAGACGACCAAGATGATGTAGAGAATGAGTAGAACACTTTGTCTCGCTTCGTCCAAAGCCATGGACGAACGGTTAATGAAGTTGCCTTTTGGATCGATATGAAATGAGAAATGGAGTATACTAATTTCCATGAACTAAAATCCTTAATCTTTTTCAAATGAAATCAATCATCTTCTTTTTATCCAAAATGAACCACACCACCACCCTAGAGAGGGGGCCGGCCACTATATAGGCAAGGGGGGTGAGTGTAGGAGGAGGGATGGTGAGAATAACAAGCACAATACTTATCATAACATTAATGAAAGCATGAGTCATATAACACCAAGTATGAACACATTTAATGCAAATGATGAATCATAACACATAGTCATCAACACATAAATTCTCCATTAATGCGCTAAGCCACCTTACCATCCTAGTCACCTACAAGAAGCATCCACACACATGACTCACCCTATGACTCACCCTCAAGAAGAAAAGATAAATCCGTATTTAACCGAATGTTAAATACGGCTGATAGAAAACTGGAAACCGGCAACTTCCAAAAGTGATCCTGAAACGAATTTCAGGATAACCCCGTAACAGTATAAACATACCCGCATTTGTATTACGACCGAATACAAATGCAACTGAGACAAAGATATAATATCTACACTGTATAATACTCGGAACCGGCTTAAACCAAAGCCGACCAGTATTATCTGCCCGAAATATGACACGTGCGAAAATGCACGTGCATTTTCCGAACCTTGCCATAAAACCATACGGCCTCTACAACGTTTCGCCCAAATTTAGGAAAGTGTCTGTGGGGGACTCTAATGACTCATCAACACACTGGCACTGAGTATAACCTCTAGCTTGTCAGAGGTACTGGCTGTCTGTAACGGTTGCCTATGTATTGATTGGAAGGGAAGCTGACGAGCGAACTCATCCATAAACCCTACTGAGCCTAACAGTGACAATATACATACAGTCCGGTCCGTTCGTCTATGAGTATCGCATATCGGCCTAGGGGCTAGTAACGTCAGACCCCTAATAGCGGTATAAGTCGTGTCAGAGAGTGGCCCAGAACACCCTGAGATACTACTGGAGTACCTACCAGTAAATCTCCTGCCTCGGCCGAAGGCTTTGTGTAATGGCTCTCCTAGACACAGCGCGATCTCACCAACAATACCGGGAGAGACGAATCCCCTGCCGATCCGCTCACTTGCCTCCATGTGGCTCGGGACTTTACCCAAAAAAGACCTGTTTGCACGACTCCTTTAAGCCGTGGTAGGGTAGAAATCAAAGCACAGTGGGAACTCACACGAGACAAATGAAGACCTCAGGTCGATGAACTAATCTGTACACATGTCACCAAGGAACTGCTATCTGACGCTAGGTATAATACCAACTAGCAGGTTCCCGGCGAGTCCTGTCCGGTGTACTCATAACCTAATGAGCACCTGTATACATCTTAGGTGATCCTACTGACACTAGTGGCTTGTGAGACCGGACACCGCCCCTCGTCGGGGTCTCGACTGTATACACTAGTCTACTATGGAGTATCGATGCCCTGTCTCGAAACTCCCACGACTAGGGACACTTTTAAGGATGTGCTTACAGACCCCAGCTCCCACGTATATGATCGCCATTATACTGCTGGTAGTCAAGCAAGAATCTTATGGGCTCTATCAATATGCAATAGCGAACTAAAGCATGTATACGATAATAAAGACAAACCAGATAGCATACTATCATCTCGAGCAAGACTATCATATCGGTATAGGTCATGCCTCAATCATTGCAATCACGTACCTGCGATCCAATAATTGACTTTGATGGCACTATCTCCAACACTTGCTTATATTTTTGGATTCTTGTGTAAATCCCAGGTTCGCAGGCGGGTACGTCAGACGCTGCCAGGAAAGGGAAGCAGGTGGTAGGCTATACTTAGCACGCGACCAGGTGAGTAGATTTAACATCTACGGGGAAATCGCCCGTATGGCGTTAAGCGTCAGGGAGTAATAGGATATTTAGTCATGTGTGGTCACATAGTTATACTTGTAGCATACTCTCTTGATATATATAGAACTGGTAGGATAGAACACTGCACTGTCACTAACGGTCCAAGTTGCAAGAGCACAATTTATATGCTACACTCACACCGTTAGTGATTGCCATTACACTCACATTATAGGATTGCTATAAACCGCATATCATATTGATTCCGCTTATTTAACGTTGTCATGATTTGCCGCATACTATTATATGTATATTCATACATACATCACATATATTCAAACTTGGGCATATATACCTCACATATCCATACTTGTGCCACATACATCACATATATTCATACTTGGGCACATATACACCACATGTCTACATTAGTGCACTTGTACATTGCTATATTCACTTTGCGTACTTATACATTCGCACATCCATAGCTATACCCATATTCATATGTTACTTACATGGATGATATTGATTTGATTTAAAACTAAGGGACCGCAAGCGATATTTCAAAACTGGATCTCTTAAAAGAGCGGTTTTCCCTTTCTTTTACTCTTAGTGTCATACGACGCTTTGCATGGATTTACGCATTAGATTTGATTTATGTGATCTCTGGATTTGGGAACCGGAGTACTATTTTAAGAAAATACGCACAGTTTAAAAACCCGGTTTCCCTTGACATGATATTTCAGTGCGTCCACCATGTGTTTTTTCGGTGCTAGAGTAATGTCTGTAACCCGATTCGAGGAGCGGACGAGGCCGATTGCGAGTACATGGTGGACCCGGTATGGTACCCCGGGGCAAGAACGGATCTGCTGTGTAGCTAGACGGTGAGCCTGGCAGTGGGAACACTACCTACCGGTGATTGGTTAGACCTGGCGGTTATCCGGAGGATACTGACTAGAGTCGATAGATGGATACAGGACGACTCGTACTGTCGGGGCCGAGGGCCGATACCGCAGACGGAGCCGGTGGGCTGATCCGGACTGACGGATGCCCGATATATGAGGATTTGCGTGTTGATGCTGGACACGAGTGTTTCTTGATATTTTGAGTGCCGGTGTTGGGCCCTCACGATTTCATGGGATTTACAGGATTTGAGGGCCGGAGGATGACGATGCCTGAGTTGTATTGGGATTTGGAGCATTGATGGGCACCGATTATATTTTCCACAATGACATTCTGTGTAGATGTTATATTTTCCCATGCTCAGCATTAGTATATGATATCTCATCCTGTATCTATTATACTGATATAGTACACATGCTTGTACGCTCATTGCATACCCTGCTTATTCTATATAGGGTTGTTAGATTGCATTGCCATACTTGCTTATCACATATCTTGCTCATCACATGGAGATGTTATTAGATCGCACTTGTTACTTGATATTGAGCATCCAGTTCATCATATAGATGTTATCTGTTGGCATAGGTTAGAGTATCGCAGCACGTGCATACTCGCGATTACCTTTATATGTTATCTACTATTCACGAGTTGGCAACTCACCCCCGTTGTGCCACAGTGCTTGCAGGTTGCCCTTTAGAGTAGTCGCGGCTGGCTGTTCATCGCATCTTTTGACACAGATACCACTGCGGAGGCGTGCTGGCCCTTTTTCTATTAGGTGAGTTTTGTGCAGTATCTGTTTACTTTTCAGTTGTACATTGATGTATCTAGTATTCTCCATCTACCTTCATGTATTGACTTAGAGACAGTTGTGGGGACGGTGTATGTTATTTTGTATTCTGGTGTCGAGCTCGCTGTGAGTCGACTTTATTTATGCAGTCTTATCTTTTATGATATTTGCCTCTACTTTACTTCTCATTCTTCGCTATGGCTTCGTATATCATATTGTGGTGATTGTTCCGCCGTTGGGCGCGATTCTCCCATTGTGATGCTCTATTCATTTCACATGTTACTTCTACTACACCTTGCCTTTTACCCGACTTGCGGGACAAATTTTTATAAAGGAAATGCTGCTAAAATTATTAAAATATAAATCTTGAACTAAAAAGGATTTCTACTAAATTACCTAAGGTTTTCTAAACATTTTACAAATGCTTCTACTAAAATGTTTTAACACACTATATTTTAAATGGTTTTGATTGCTGGGTTTCGGCTTACTTAGTCACGTTACGCCTGTAGACGTTACGTGGTTATGTGCCGGTCATGGGCCGAACTTTGGATCATGACAAAGTTGGTATCAGAGCATAGGTTTTACCTTCGGAGTGTAGGATGATCCTGGTATGATGGAGTAGGTAGCTGCAGCAAAGTGGCGTAGCGTGCGTATGTTCCGCGGCATACTCACGACACGGTACTCCGCCTAAGCGACCTTAGGAATTATTGATTGAAATTCCTTCATGATTGTATACATTCTTGCGATTCGATTTCCGTATCCTTATCGAATCCTATTTTCTGTTTCAGCCACTATGCCGCCAAAGACTGCGAGGGCGCAGAGAGCGGCCGTGAGGGCCGAGATTCGTGTTGACTCGTCCGAGACGAGGACTGATCCGGGCAGTGCACCCGTTGTACTCGAGCAGACTGTTCCTCCTGTGACAGATCAGATCACCACGCTAGGGGCTGGTATGCAGGAGATGCGCCAGACGGTGGGATCCAGCATGCAGGAGATGCGTCAGATGATAGGATCGCTAGTTGAGACGCTTCGAGCGCAGCGACCAGAGGTAGCTCCACCAGTCACAGGGACCGCGATGGTACCTACCGTACAGCCCGCTATCCCTGCAGCCACGGAGGTGATTACAGTGTCGTTGGCAGAATTCATGAGGCTGAAGCCTCCGGTCTTCACAGGAACCGATGCAGCCGAGGACTCACAGTATTTCATTGATAGGATGGCCGGGATATGTCGTTCCCTCAGATGCGCAGATTCGAGATGGGTAGAGTTCGCGAGCTTTCGCCTGGAAGGTCTTGCGTAGAAATGGTGCGAATCAGTCGAGAAGGGTAGAGCAGTAGGTCTTCCTCCTATGACCTGGACAGAGTTTGTGACGATATTCCTTGCCCGCTTCCTCCCAGTGAGTGTCAGAGATGCTAGAGCATGCAGGTTTGAGTCCTTACGTCAGACTTCGGAGATGACAGTGGCAGAGTATGATGTGTTGTTCACAGAGCTATCTATTTATGCCCCGTATTTAGTGGCTACTGAGGAGATGCGAGTCAAGAAGTTCGTTCGAAGCTTGCTCACCCCGTTATTTCTTGCGATCAGCGCACAACATTACGAGACCTATGCCGCAGCTGTAGATGCAGCCTTATTGGTTGATGAGCGCATTGCTGAGACTTCGGTAGTTCCAGAGCCGAAGAGAGTTCATGCGGATGCATCAGCACAGAGAAAGCCTTTCCGGCGCCGTGATAGACGTCTTGCAGGGAGCACAGATTCAGGGCGAGGCCGGTTGTTCAGCTCCTATTCCCAGGAGGGTCAGCCGTCATCATCGGGATGTTACCGCTGTGGGAGTTCTTATCATCGTGTTAGAGATTGTCCTGAGATACCCCGGAGGGAGGCAGCCGTACCGCATGTCACACTACCACCTTCACCACCCCAGAGGGCGTTACCTATTGTACTTACAGTTGCTCCGCGTCAAACCCATGCACAGAGAGGCCGTGGTCACGGAGAATTTGTTCCTAGAGGGCGAGGTGGCCGAGGCAGAGGACAGCTAGCTACCGGCAGAGTGCAGCTAGTTGCTAGAAGAGGACCGCCAGTTGCAGGTGGAGGACAGGCACGGATTTTCGCGTTGACGCATCAGGACGCGCAGGCGTCCAATGCGGTGGTCTCAGGTACCTTATTAGTATGTTCTGTTGATGCACACGTATTGTTCGATCCTGGATCCACGCACTCGTACGTTTCCGCACACTTCGTGCCGAGTTTGGGTAGAGAGTCTGGTCTGCTTAATCAGCTGCTTGTTGTGACCACTCCCGTAGGAGAGTTGTTTGTTGCTAGGCACGTGTTCCGATCCTGTGTTGTCCGTATTGGCGAGAGAGAGCTGCCTGTCGACTTGATTCTTCTTGAGATGTTGGAATTCGACGTTCTTTTGGGCATGGATTGGTTAACCACATGATATGCGTCTGTGGACTGCCGCCAGAAAACAGTGAGATTTTGTTTTCCCGGCGAGTCGGCTTTTGTTGTGCAGGGGGACCGTGGTGCCACCCCTCACATCTTGATTTCTTCTCTTTGCGCTGGACAGCTATTGAGGAAGGGATGTCAGGGATTTCTAGCCTATGTTTGTGATACTAGAGCTACAGATGTTCCATTGGACCAGGTTCTGATTGTATGTAAGTTCCCTGACGTGTTCCCTGACGAGCTTCCTGGGCTACCGCTTCAGCGCGATATTGCCTTCTGTATTGATCTGATTCCCGGCACGGGGCCTATTTCTATACCGCCTTATCGGATGGCCCCGGCGGAGCTTTGTGAGTTGAAGAGTCAGTTGCAGGATTTGCTATATAAGGGACTTATACGACCCAGTGCTTCTCCTTGGGGTGCTCCGGTCCTGTTTGTTAAGAAAAAGGATGGCAGTTTGTGTCTGTGTATCGACTACCGCCAACTGAACCGGGTGACCGTGCGGAACAGATATCCGTTGCTACGCATCGACGACTTGTTCGACCAGCTTCAGGGGGAAGGGTATTTTTCGAGGATCGATTTGCGATCAGGATATCATCAGCTGCGGGTTCGACAGGAGGATGTACCGAGGACAGCTTTCCGCACACGCTACGGCCATTATGAGTTTTTGGTGATGTCGTTCGGACTCACCAACGCCCCAGCAGCATTCATGGACTTGATGAACCGTATATTTAGGTCGTACCTTGACTTGTTCATCATCGTATTCATTAACGATATATTGGTGTATTCCCGGAGCAGAGAGGAGCACGAGCAGCACCTGTGGATCACACTGCAGACTTTGAGGGAGCACCAGCTTTATGCAAAATTCTCTAAGTGCACGTTCTGGCTGGACAGTGTATACTTCTTGGGTCACGTGATTACACGGGATGGTATATGTATAGACCCGAGGAAGATCGAGGCCGTTCAGAGTTGGCCCAAGCCT
Source organism: Agapanthus africanus (assembly GCA_030015575.1). Lineage (NCBI taxonomy): Eukaryota > Viridiplantae > Streptophyta > Magnoliopsida > Asparagales > Amaryllidaceae > Agapanthus > Agapanthus africanus. Next base: position 104,774,706 of record JASDDO010000010.1, on the reverse strand, counting down.
ACATCCGTTACTGAGATACGCAGTTTTCTAGGATTGGCCGGCTACTACAGGCGATTTCTGCAGGATTTCTCCCACATTGCTGCACCCTTGACCGGATTGACCCGGAAGAGAGTTCCTTTCGATTGGACGGAGGAGTGCGAGCACAGTTTCCAGAAGCTACGGACTTGTTTGACTTCAGCGCCAGTGCTATCGTTGCCTTCAGGATCAGGCGGATTTGCAGTCTATTGTGATGCTTCACGAGTGGGGCTAGGGTGCGTATTGATGCAGCATGACAGGGTGATTGCGTATGCTTCGCGGCAGTTAAAGAGACATGAACAGAACTACCCTACTCACGATTTGGAGATGGCCGCAGTGGTCTTTGCACTTAAGATCTGGCGACATTACCTCTATGGCGAGTCGTGCCAGATATTCACTGATCACAAGAGCTTAAAGTATATATTTCAGCAGCGGGACCTGAATCTCCGACAGCGCCGGTGGATGGAGTTAGTGAAGGACTACGATTGCGAGATCTTGTATCACCCGGGCAAGGCTAATGTAGTGGCAGATGCTTTGAGCAGGAGGCCCGGGGGTAGTCTATCTTGTTTGAGCACAGTACAGAGGTAGTCGTCGGCAGATTGGCAGATATTATGCGACAGCCGAGTGCATTTCGAGTTTACGCCGATCGGGGGATAGCTTGCGCATGTTCGTGCACGCCCACAATTGCTTGACCGTATATATGAGGCACAACACAGTGATGACCGATGTTCAGAGATCATGACACGGATTGGAGAGGGCAGATTTTCCGAGTTCGTGATCGATGATCAGGGGATACTGCTATTTGGGACTAGACTGTGCGTACCAGATGCTGAGGGACTGCGGCGTGAGATTCTTGAGGAGGCACATCGATCGGTGTACAGCGTCCATCCCGGTTCCACCAAGATGTACCATGATATGGGAGATGTTTACTGGTGGGACGGAATGAAAAGGGACATTGCAGATTTCGTGTCTAGATGCCTGACTTGTCAGCAAGTCAAGGCCGAGCACCAGAGGCCGGCGGGAGAGCTACAGCTGTTACCCATTCGGAGTGGAAATGGGAACAGATTTCGATGGATTTCGTTGTGGGTCTACCCAGGACTAGGAGAGGGTATGACTCCATTTGGGTGATCGTGGATCGTTTAACGAAAGCGGCTCACTTCCTGCCAGTGAAGATGACTTTCGGATTTGCTCAGTATGCCCAGATTTACATCAACGAGATTATACGACTGCATGGAGTCCCGACATGTATTGTGTCCGACAGAGGCACCCAGTTTACCAGTCGACTATGGCAGAGGCTTCAGGAGGCTTTGGGCACGCGCTTGAGTTTCTGTTAGTTATATGTATGCCCTAGAGGCCATTACTGTACATAGGATGTATATTGTAGTGGATGCTGGGACATATATAGGGAGGACTTTCTTGCTCGACATGATAGTATGCTATCTGGTTGCTCTTTACCTTAACGTGTATACTGATTGCCTCTCTATTACATGTTGGTAAAGCCCTTAGGATGTGTACTTGACTACCTGGACTATGATGCGGATCATACCAGTGGGGACATGGTAGTCTATAAGTACATCCTTCAAGGTCCCTAGTCGTGGGTGTATCGAGACGGGGCATCGATATACCAGAGTAGACTAGCGTATACCTTCTCGACCCATACAGATGGGCGATGGATGATCCCATATCCATTGGTGTTTGACATCAGAGATGATATACGGGTGCTCAGAAGAGACTGGGTACACTGGACGGACTCGCCGAGAACTCCCAGATGGTATTATACCTTACGTCAGATGGCAGTTCTCTGGTGACACTGGTACAGAGTAGTCTGTTGACCCGAGATCGTCATAGAGTCTTGTATGGTTCCCACCGTGCTTTGATTTCCATCTTACCACGTCCAAGAGGGCGTGCAAAATGGTGGTTTTTGGGTACAGTACCGAATCACATGGAGGCAATGAGCGATTGGAAGGGATTCGTCTCTCCCGGTATAGGGGGTTGATGTTGCGCTGTGTTCGATTGGCTATAACCGGAAATCCCTGGCCAGGGTTGCTGAGATTTACTGGTAAGTGTTACCAGTAATTTCTCGAACTGTTCTAGGCCTCATATTGACACGACTTATCGAGCTATTGGGGTCTGACGTTAACCACCCCTAGACGAGATATGCGACATATCAAACGATCACACCGGACTGTACGGTAGTGTTACTGGTTGGATTCACTGGAGTGTGAGCGGGCTTGCTCGTCGATCTTCTGATCACTCAATACCCGGGTGGCCGTTACGTTTAGCAGACCGCTTGCGGCTTGTGGGTGTTTGATATGATCATCACCTGCTGCCGGCGTATTGACGAGTCTTTAGAGTCCTACACAGAGGTTTCCTGGCTCAAGCGAAACGAAATAGGAGCGCATATGAGATATGTGCGGGACCGAGAATGATACCAGTATGCGATACTGTATTCGATTCTCGCGATATGTGACATTGATCGGTTATATGCGATATAGCCGGGTTATCGGATCAAGTGTTGATTCGATAAGTTGTTACTGTAGATATTAGTCGGTTATATGCGATATGACCGGATCATTAAATCAAGTGTTGATTTAATGATTTAATGCATAATTATATATTTGATATATTACTTTGCGTTAACTGGTATCGGTTCACTTAAGATGGCTTTTCTCACTCACTTATGCACATTGTATATATGATATAGTTTTGTGCATTTGATTGTATCATGTTTGATGATACATGAAAGCTAGGGTTTGTGTAAAGAATTAAACCTTGGTTAAGTAAATGGTTAGGGTTTATATTTATTCATTCATTTGTCTTTTTAATTTAGATTAAAAAGAAATGGCATAAGAAAACAAAATGGTTTTCTTTCTTTCTTTGTTTCATGAAGCTTGTTGAAGTTTCATGAAGCTTTGACCAAGTGACCATTTTGTCTTCATGTTTAACCCTAACCATTCATCTAACCTTAGTAAATTCTCTACACTTGACCATGGTTTGCTTATGATAAGTATTCTTTTATTTTCTATTTTCTAATAACTTATCATAACATTATCATCTTCTTCTTCTTCTTCTTCAAGATGAAGAAGCTAGACTTCATCAATGGTGATTGATGAAAATGAGTGAGAAATCCAATTATAAAGTGAACCCACTTCCTATTTCTTCATCCTCTACCTCTTGCCAAGTAGTAGAGTGTGTTCTCTTCACAAGTTTCTTGACATGGTGAAATTGGAGCTTGATCTAGTGATGCCTCGACGTAGATCATCTTCGGCACGAAGCCGACGACCTTGCCCGCCCATTTCTCCGATGAAGCCGACGCTTGAGCCCGGGATTTCATTTGGACAGCGGAGAGGACTTCATTACGGAGCCGTGGAGGTGGAGGACCGGATCTACAAAGGTTGTATTTCCGTTCACTTAGTTAATTTGTTAACTAGTTGCTTGATTCGCCTAAACTTCTAGCCGACGATCCGTATTAGGGTTTCTCGGCACCCGCTAAGTTTGAAATTGGCATGGTTGATGCCTTGTGAGACCTCATTAGCGTGCCTAAGAACCCTACAGTGGTATCAGAGCCTAGCTAGAGCCTTAGGCGATGCGTAGACGAAGTTTGAAAACCGATCGACCCTGAAACCCTAAAATTTCATGCTCTCTGGACTTTTTCTGAAAAAGTGGTTTTTTTCCAGATTAAAAATTCTTAAAAAATTCAGCAGGGAATTCTAAGAATTACGGCGCAAAAATTACCCAAACATGCCTCTAAAGTGCGGCGGAACCGCGGCAGAAGCAAGGCTTCTGCGGCGGTTCCGCGGTCGTATTGTCACATTGCCCCATAATTTTTGCACATTAATTCCTCATTTCTGGTGTTGGATTTTCTGGGAGTTTTTAATATTTATTCAAGAGTTGAATAATCTGGGATGTTTTGGAGCTTCGATGATTCGATCGGGTTTATCAGACTTTGTCTATTTGGCTTTCCGGATAATTTTAGAATATGTTAAAAAGTTCGACCGGATATAAATACCCAATTTTTCCCCTGCCGGGAAATTTCCAAGTGTTGGATCTTTCCGTAGTTTAACGACGTTCTAAGTAGTGCAAGTAACGCGATGGACCCTCTAGAAGACAACAAACCATAACTCGATTATGTGACCGTCTTGAACTGCCCTTTGAACCTTCGGGTTTGGGACAGTACGGCGTGCCACATGTGAGGCGTTGGCTTGACCCTTCTACGGCTGGACCGTTGGTACTGAGGCACGAACTGAATGTTTTTAGACTTGTTTCATGTGTTGATCTGTATCGGGAAAACTTGGGTGTTTGACTGTTCGATCAGAAAGTTTAACATTTTCTATTTATCCGGAATGTGATACAATAATTGGAATTCACAACAAGTTATGAGATAACTGAATGAATGTTATAAACATAGCAGTTTAGTCTCACTTGATCGGTTGCCACGGAATTTTGATGTGATCAAAAGTCCGTAGCAATCACGTAGCGTACGCGGATACTCGCCGGATAAACTTAATAGACAGCCTCGCCCCATAGCCCCGACCAAGTGACTGTAGGAGAACCCCGTCACCGAAAGCATCCGTTCGGGTGCTCGCGGCAGCGGTGTTCCGCCTTGGTGCACTTCGTCGACGGCGTCGGGGGTGCGGCCGCCTACTAAAGTTTGCGACGAGCATTCGATCAGGCTGTCGGGAATCTTGTTGAATTGCCCGACTTGATATTGAAAAGTGTTTTCGATAATGAGACTAAAATGCGGGGTTTATAATTGTTAGGCATGCGATGTCTAAGTAATTCATTTGATTAGGCATGTGATGTCTAAAGAGATTGCGGATTCCAACTGTTGTAGTTTTACACTTTCTTTTCTGTGACCATAAGTGTAATATGTGATATCGCTGGTTTCGTTGATATATGTCAACGACAATTGGGATGCGCATATTTACTTACGTTGATGACATGTGATGTTATGTGTTGCTGGATATGTTATATTGGATCGTCGTGTATGAATAGCCGGGGGTTTTTATGTGAGATGAGTGTTTTTCATTTTCATTCATGTAAAAAACTTGTATGTAATATTCTTTTATTGGGGCACTTCCAGGTTGCGGAAGATGTCACCCTTTGTATATTATTTACTTTTCCGCACTAGGATAGACCCAAGGAGGAGGGCACAAGTAACCGGGTTCTGGAGTCCAGTGGGAGACCAACTCGAGGAGTCGAGTCCGGGTCTCCTAACTCCAGAATTGGTAGGGTTGCTTGCCGCTCTCGTAGGGGTCTAGGGGTGTGGGTTTGGCTATTCATCACGACCGTGGAATCCGTGTTTTATACTGGCTCGAATTGAAAACACGGACGTCCTAGTATATCCAATATTTCATATGTTTCTTCTGCTGCGATATCTGTGATGTGATCATGTGATGTTCTGTGATAGATACTGTATATAGTATATATGATATATTATATAGACGTTACTTATGTTTTACACCCGTGCTAGCCCTACCCCGCTCTGCCGTTAGTTACCTAACCTAACGGTGCACGAGGGGACATCGAGGCGAATGCGGATGGCATAAGTGTACGTCGTATTTATCTGTGATGTTTAGGTACTTAAATGATGGGACTTCATTAATATGATTAATGAAATAAAAGAAACCTAAGATGTTGTAGAATCGAATTTCAAAAATAAAACAGGTAGCTACAGTTCTTGCTTTGCACAGCGGTATATACGATATATCCTGCACCTTATTCGATGAGGAAAGGACCGAGATCCCTTCACCGGGAGTGACTCCTTTAGCAATAACTGGCAGATGCTACAACTCTCGGCTTGTCTTTTGATTGCTTTTAAGTGTTTTTGCTTTGCACAGTGATATATATGATATATCCCGCACCTCATTCGACGAGGAATGGACCGACGATCCCTTCATCGGGAGTGACTCCTTTAGCAAAACTGGAAAAGCCTAAAAAACACTCCATTTTAAAATCATTTGATTCTACAACGATATCAAGTTCATTACGCAATAGGTTTTCAGAAAAACCTGTCGTAGCCCTCCGTCATTTCAGATAAGTTGTATATAGTATTCGTGCTGCATTTGTTGGCTTTCGTCAAGGTGCAGTGTGCGGTAGCTATATGCTCTTTATCTGCTAGCATACGATGCGATTGGATTAGGGTAGTCGTGCGGCTTTGTTGGCTTTCGTCAAGGGTCGTGCGGGTGGGTTTAATTCAATCAAGAAATGTACGGGTTGAACTTGACTAGCGGGCTATGGTTTGTTGGCTTTCGTCAAGGTCATAGCTCGTTAGGGGCAAAATATTATCGGGAATTTCAAGTGTTGAAATTTGCAATGAGATTGCATACTTTCTATGAGATAGTTGGATCCCGATACCCGCTGCGAGTAAGAGTTACTCCTGAGAGAGTTTTACACATTACAATTAGCCGATCAAGTAGGTGTCTAGAAAGGTGTCAACGGGGTTACGCCTCTGGGAAAATGAGGTTTACATCAATTAGGTTCGTGCGAAAGCACGGGGGACCTCCCTCAAAGTACCGACACTGGCCTGGCTGAAAGATTGGCGAACTTGTAGTGTGTAATTAATCCCGGCTAGTCTTTCCTTTTAGGGTTTGAAGGAAGATTTGATAAAAAGCAGTGGGAGCCATCCTGATTAGATAAAATAATAACCAATCTATTCTTGCAAGAGCGCACGCTGAGTGTTTTCTTCTCTCTCTCTCCTGGTAGCGACCATATCACGCCTTAATCAAGATAATAATACGGATTATTGACCGAACCCGCTTGTTATACTAAGCTGGGGAACGTTGGTCCCGCTCCAACTTATAATTGTTATAAGACAGAGCAGGAAATTGGGAAATACCAGAATTCCCGTGCCGCCCAAACGAAGAGAGTGCATGCTGATGCATCATCTTCGGGTGTGTTCATTACAAAGAACTGTTTCTCAGTATCCTCCACATCCTGGGTATATGATACCGGATCAGGATCCCAGATATGTAATATGTTACATAGGGCTACAAAAGGGTAGAAAAACTGAGAACGGGTGATAAGTTTTATGAGACAGAAAACGGGGCAAGTGTTGCAGCCAGGTCTGTTGGTCACTGTCACCCTGTATTACCTGAATACATTGATTCTGAACAAATGTTATTGGATACCAAATCTGATATACAAAATCATATCCATCTCTTTATTAGTAAAGAAATGATAAAATTTTGTATTGTTGGATAATGTTTTGAACATTTCCTATATCAAAAGTTGATCGGTTCAGGCACGTTATCTAAAACCATTGATGTTCTAAATCAAACTACAGTTCGTAATATATGGATCACACACAAGAGGAAGAGTTCAGAATTGAACCATTCCTTCTTGAGGTATTGTAGACTAGGTCAGATCAATGTGACCCGACTAGCTAGAGTTACATAAAGATGCATATTTAAATTAGTTTGAATTTACATCTTGTGGAACTCGCCAGTCATGTCACAGAGATAAGATGACCATAGCTCCGTTTACAGGAAATAGAGAAAGAGTTATTGAACTCTTGGGATGATACATGTTGATGTATGTAGGTCCCCTGTCTACACATACCAAGACCGGTTCTTTGTACTTCATTACATTATCTGATAATCTCTCAAGATTCAGACATATGTTCCTGTTGAAACACAAGTCCGAACATTTTGAGATATTCACGGAATATAAGTTAGAAGTAGAGAACCAAATTACGGGTATAAGTATTATGTCCTATGATGAGATCGAGGAGGAGAATACTTGTGCATGGAATTCCTAGACTATTCTAAAGGAGAATGAGATTTTCTCTCAGTGTTACTCCTCTGAATACACCACAGCACAACGGTGTATCAGGGCGGAGCAATTGCACAATATTAGATATGGTGTGCTCTATGATGAGTATTACTGAGTTACCTATTTCCTTTTGGGGTTATGCACTTGAGAAGCTGCATACCTATTGAATTAGGTTTGAATCAAATCAGTGCCTACCACTCCATATGAGATATGGTATGGGAAGAACCCATCTCTTAAGCGAGTTAAGATTTGGGGTTGTCCGGCCTATGTTTAAAGCAAAATCTGGACAAGATCGAGGCAGGATTAGTTCTGTAGAACTGAAAAGGTTCCAGCTATACAAAACTGCAGTTGATGATTTGATAGAACCGAAGGATTCAGTAGATTCCAACGAACCTCAGCCTCTCCGCCGATCTAGTAGGGTCCTCACCCACCTGAGAGATACTTAGGTTTCTCTATGACAGTGGGAGCGAGGAATACATCATGAGATGATGACCCAACGAGTTTCGAACTGGCCATCAGGAGTGAGACTCTGTAAGAATGGCTGGATGCTTAGCGATCTGAGATGGAATCCTTATACACCAACAAAGTATGGACTTTGGTTGCTATATCTGAAGGGTTAAATCCCCATCAGGAGCAAGTATATCTTGAGAAGATTACTTGGTGTAGATGGAAAAGTTGAGACTTTCAAAGCTAGACTTGTTAAAGGTTTTCGTCATCGACCAGGCATGGATAATGATGAAACCTTTTTCCAGTGCCTATGCTTAAGTCCATCCGTATCCTACTTTCCACGGCTACATACCATGACTACGATATCTGGTGGTTGGGTGTCATGACTGCTTTTCTAAATAATGTTTTAGAAGAGTGCGTCTATAAGTACACAGCCAGAGGGCCTCGTAGACAGTGGGAGCAGCGGAAACGTGAACAAGATGCTTTATAGGATAAAACAGGTATCGCGGAGTTGGAACATCTGTTTTGATGTATTAGTCAAAGATTTTGACATCATCAAAATGGTAGATGAACCTTGTATATACAAAAAGGTAGTAGGGAGTATGGTGGTGATCCTCGTAGAGTACGTGGATGGCATACTCTTGATAGGGAAGGAGTTTCCTATGCTACGCTCGATCAATCTCCGTTTATCACAATGATTCTCCACATAGGATCAAAGTGATACCTACTAAATCCTGGGTTTTTGATCTATGAGATAGATCTAATTGGATGTTAGAATACTCACTAGCTGTAGTGAGATGGTATCAATTGATTGATCCTGGGGAGAATCACTGGAAGGGTTCCAGAGTGATTAAGAAGACTGAATGTCAGTCACACGCATTGTCTTTACCCTCAGTAAAGGGACGGTATGTTGGAAGAGTTCCAAGCTAGATACCATGGCATACTAGACGATAAAGGCTGGATACATCGCTACTTAAGATGCTACCAAAGAGGCTGTCTGGATGTATATTAGTTCATGAGATGAACTTAGTTCCTCCCATTGTGTGACAACGGAGTTGTGGCTTATGCCAAGGAACACAGGTCCCATCAGTGATCCAGACATATTCTAAGGTAGTATCACCTGATCATGGAGATGGTTGATCTCTAAGCGATCGAGGTTAGGAGAGTAGACTCAGAGGATAACACGGCGGATCCACTCACGAAGGCCTATTCCCAGAGAGAGAGTTTTATGGGATGGTTGAGTATGAGATACTACAACCACTGCTACAGATGGCCCTAGTGCAAGTGGGAGATTGTTAGTTATATGTATGCCCTAGAGGCCATTACTGTACATAGGATGTATATTGTAGTGGATGCTGGGACATATATAGGGAGGACTTTCTTGCTCGACATGATAGTATGCTATCTGGTTGCTCTTTACCTTAACGTGTATACTGATTGTCTCTCTATTACATGTTGGTAAAGCCCCTAGGATGTGTACTTGACTACCTGGACTATGATGCGGATCATACCAGTGGGGACATGGTAGTCTATAAGTACATCCTTCAAGGTCCCTAGTCGTGGGTGTATCGAGACGGGGCATCGATATACCAGAGTAGACTAGCGTATACCTTCTCGACCCATACAGATGGGCGATGGATGATCCCATATCCATTGGTGTTTGACATCAGAGATGATATACGGGTGCTCAGTAGAGACTGGGTACACTGGACGGACTCGCCGAGAACTCTCAGATGGTATTATACCTTAAGTCAGATGGCAGTTCTCTAGTGACACTGGTACAGAGTAGTCTGTTGACCCGAGATCGTCATAGAGTCTTGTGTAGTTCCCACTGTGCTTTGATTTCCATCTTACCACGTCCAAGAGGGCGTGCAAAACGGTGGTTTTTGGGTACAGTCCCGAATCACATGGAAGCAATGAGCGATAGGAGGGGATTCGTCTCTCCCGGTATAGGGGGTTGATGTTGCGCTGTGTTCGATTGGCTATAACCGGAAATCCCTGGCCAGGGTTGCTGAGATTTACTGGTAAGTGTTACCAGTAGTTTCTCGAACTATTATAGGCCTCATATCGACACGACTTATCGAGCTATTGGGGTCTGACGTTAACCACCCCTAGGCGAGATATGCGACATATCAGACGATCAGACCGGACTGTACGGTAGTGTTACTGGTTGGATTCACTGGAGTGTGAGCGGGCTTGCTCGTCGATCTTCTGATCGCTCAATACCCGGGTGGCCGTTACGTTTAGCAAATCGCTTGCGGCTTGTGGGTGTTTGATATGATCATCACCTGTTGCCGGCGTATTGACGAGTCTTTAGAGTCCTACACAGAGGTTTCCTGGCTCAAGCGAAACGAAATAGGAGCGCATATGAGATATGTGCGGGACCGAGAATGATACCAGTATGCGATACTGTATTCGATTTTCGCGATATGTGACATTGATCGGTTATATGCGATATAGCCGGGTTATCGGATCAAGTGTTGATTCGATAAGTTGTTACTGTAGATATTAGTCGGTTATATGCGATATGAACGGATCATTAAATCAAGTGTTGATTTAATGATTTAATGCATAATTATATATTTGATATATTACTTTGCGTTAACTGGTATCGGTTCACTTAAGATGGCTTTTCTCACTCACTTATGCACATTGTATATATGATATAGTTTTGTGCATTTGATTTTATCATGTTTGATGATACATGAAAGCTAGGGTTTGTGTAAAGAATTAAACCTTGGTTAAGTAAATGGTTAGGGTTTATATTTATTCATTCATTTGTCTTTTTAATTTAGATTAAAAAGAAATGGCATAAGAAAACAAAATGGTTTTCTTTCTTTCTTTGTTTCATGAAGCTTGTTGAAGATTCATGAAGCTTTGACCAAGTGACCATTTTGTCTTCATGTTTAACCCTAACCATTCATCTAACCTTAGTCAATTCTCTACCCTTGACCATGGTTTGCTTATGATAAGTATTCTTTTATTTTCTATTTTCTAATAACTTATCATAACATTATCATCTTTTTCTTCTTCTTCTTCAAGATGAAGAAGCTAGACTTCATCAACGGTGATTGATGAAAATGAGTGAGAAATCCAATTCTAAAGTGAACCCACTTCCTATTTCTTCATCCTCTACCTCTTGCCAAGTAGTAGAGTGTGTTCTCTTCACAAGTTTCTTGACTTGGTGAAGTTGGAGCTTGATCTAGTGATGCCTCGACGTAGATCATCTTCGGCACGAAGCCGACGACCTTGCCCGCCCATTTCTCCTATGAAGCCGACGCTTGAGCCTGGGATTTCATTTGGACAGCGGAGAGGACTTCATTATGGAGCTGTGGAGGTGGAGGACCGGATCTACAAAGGTTGTATTTCCGTTCAATTAGTTAATTTGTTAACTAGTTGCTTGATTCGCCTAAACTTCTAGCCGACGATCCGTATTAGGGTTTCTCGACACCCGTTAAGTTTGAAATTGGCATGGTTGATGCCTTGTGAGACCTCATTAGCATGCCTAGGAACCCTACAGTTTCAGCACAGCATTTCATCCGCAGACCGACGGCCAGTCAGAGCGGACTATTCAGACTCTCGAGGACATGCTCCGAGCGTGCGTTTTAGAATTTGGTGGTAACTGGGATCATCATTTACCCTTGGTGGAGTTCTCCTACAACAATAGTTTCCAGGATACTATTCAGATGGCACATTTTGAGGCTTTGTATGGGAGGAGATGTAGATCGCCCGTCTGTTGGACAGAGCTCAGCGAGAGAAGTATTTTTTGGCCATAGATCGTAGAGGAGACGACTGAGAAGATACAGCTGATTCGAGACAGGATGAGGACAGCTCAGAGCAGGCAGAGATCGTATGCTGACAGGCGCCGCCGCAGATTAGAGTTCGCAGTTGGCGATCACGTGTTTCTGAGGGTCTCTCCGATGAAGGGAGTGATGAGGTTTGGACAGATAAGGAAGCTTAGCCCCAGGTTCATAGGTCCCTTCGAGATCCTCGAGCGTGTAGGCACAATAGCTTATCGTTTGGCTCTTCCACCCGACTTCCCAGATGTTCACCCCGTATTCCACGTGTCGATACTTCGGAGATATCTGGATGACCCTTCGCACATGATTCAGCATCAGACCATTCAGCTCGAGCACGATCTTACGTTCACCAAGCAGCCGGTCGTGATATTGGACCGGCAGGTGAAGAAACTTAGGTCGAAGATCTTGCCATCAGTGAAGGTGCTTTGGCGCAGCCCGAATGGTGAAGAGATCACTTGGGAGGCCGAGGGCGAGATGCGGAAGAAGTTCCCTCATCTTTTTGAAAGTATGCATTGCTTTATATTTTAAAATTCGGGGACGAATTTCTTTAAGGGGGGAAGATTGTAACACCTTAGGATGTGTTTAGTGGCTAATTATATGTTAATAAATGATTTTTAATAAAAAGTTTACCAAATTGGTTTTCAAATATTTTATCAAGAATTATAAATATTTTTCTAGAATTTTCCTAAGCTTGCACAAACTTGTGCATGTAAACTAGAGTTAAAATTTGGGCTAAACCATGTTTAACAACCATGGTGGATTAAACCCTCCTTGTTAAGTTAAATGATTTTAATTAAGGTCATTTTTTTGTTGTTAAAAATGAAAGGGGATTTAAAATGTATTTTGGTTGACTTGAAAAAGTGAGAAAGAGAGTGCATCATGGCTAAGCCATGCTTGCATTAAATGAGAGAGAGAGAGGGAGTGTATCATGGCAAGCCCATGCTTGCATTTAATGTGGCAAGAGAGAGAGAAATGGGGGCTTGACTCTTTGTATTATCATTTTCTTGTGTTTGCTATACTCTCATATTTCTCACTCTTTCACTCTCTCTCTCACACACACATAGCATCAGCTTCAACAACAGCAGCTACACCAGCAGCAGCTTCAGCCCCAGCAGTAGTTGCAAGCATCAGCAACACCAAGCAGCAGCAGCAGCTCCTTGCAACAGCAACAACACTTGTAGCATCATCCCCAGCACAGCAGCATCAGCACCAGCAGCCTCAGCACAACAACAACGACATCAACAACAACAACATCAACAGCAACAGCATCAGGAGCAGCAACAGCAACAGCAGCAGGAGAAGCAAACAGCAGCAGCAGTGAGCAACAGCATCAGCATCAGCCCCGGTTGCAGCAGCAGCTCCTTCCCCTTCTTCTTCTTCTTTTTCTCCTTCTCCTTGCTTGTGCGGTTCCTAGGGGGTATAACTTCTAAACTCTTTCCTTAGTTGCTTAGTTTGTGTAGTTTAACTTCGATTAGCGATAATTATGTGAGTTTTGTGCTAATTGTGGTGTTTTGTGTGACCTTTAGTTAAGTTAGGGTGTCTATAGCTTAATCAACCCTATTAGGTGTTTTTAGGGCCAAATAAACCTAGGTAAACCCCAGATTACACAAAAATACCCTCAGTTTCCTTTTTTATGCAAAATTTATCTTTTAAAGCAAAATCCTAGTATTTAAAATCTGCTTTTGACCCGGGCATTTCAGAATGAAATTGAGTGGACTGTAGCCTACTGGAGATGCCCTGACCACACCACAAGAGCCCGACCCCACCACTCCTACTTTTGGCCGCCGGAAAATTCCTTCTGGCCGCAAATTGCGGCCAGACCAGGGAGTTAGGAGCTAGGGTTTTTGGTACAGGTGTCTGCTACATTTTGTAGGTCCATGGTATATATAGTTTTGTAATATTCTAACCTGGGTAAAATCTGGGGCAGTATATCGTTTTGTGATGTTTTTAGTTCGCGCAATACACGCGATACTCGAGTGGGTTTTGTAATTCAGCGTATCGCGGCGTGTCGGGTTAAGTTTTAGACGCGTACACACACGTTTCAGCATATCGCACACACGCGCGTTAATTCGCGACGCGAGTTTCTCGTTTTGTTTCGATATCGCGTTTTGCGAGATTCTTGCTTATATTTTTGGATTCTTGTGTAAATCCCAGGTTCGCAGGTGGATACGTCAGACGCCGCCAGGAAAGGGAAGCAGGTGGTCGGCTATACTTAGCACGCGACCAGGTGAGTAGATTTAACATCTACGGGGAAATCGCCCGTATGGCGTTAAGCGTCAGGGCGTAATAGGATATTTAGTCATGTGTGGTCACATGGTTATACTGGTAGCATACTCTCTTGATATATATAGAACTAGTAGGATATAACACTGCATTGTCACTAACGGTCCAAGTTGCACGAGCACAATTTATATGCTACACTCACACCGTTAGTGATTGCCATGACACTCACATTATAGGATTGCTATAAACCGCATATCATATTGATTCCGCTTATTTGACGTTGTCATGATTTGCCGCATACTATCATATGTATATTCATACATACATCACATATATTCATACTTAGGCACATATACCTCACATATCCATACTTGTGCCACATACATCACATATATTCATACTTGGGCACATATACATCACATGTCTACATTAGTGCACTTGTACATTGCTATATTCACTTTGCGTACTTATCCATCCGCACATCCATAGCTATACCCATATTCATATGTTACCTACATGGATGATATTGATTTGATTTAAAACTAAGGGACCGCAAGCGATATTTCAAAACTGGATCTCTTAAAAGAGCGGTTTTCCCTTTCTTTTACTCTTAGTGTCATACGACGCATTGCATGGATTTACACATTAGATTTGATTTATGTGATTTCTGGATTTGGGAACCGGAGTACTATTTTAAGAAAATACGCACTGTTTAAAAACAAGGTTTCCCTTGACATGATATTTCAGTGCGTCCACCATGTGTTTTCTCAGTGCTAGAGTGATGTATGTAACCCGATTCGAGGAGCGGACGAGGCCGATTGCGGGTACATGGTGGACCCGGTATGGTACCCCGGGGCGAGAACGGATCTGCTGTGTAGCTAGACGGTGAGCCTGGCAGTGGGAACACTACCTACCGGTGATTGGTTAGACCTGGCGGTTATCCGGAGGATACTGACTAGAGTCGATAGATGGATACAGGACGACTCGTACTGCCGGGGCCGAGGGCTGATACCGCAGACGGAGCCCGTGGGCTGATCCGGACTGACGGATGCCCGATATATGATGATTTGCGTGTCGATGCTGGACAAGAGTGTTTCTTGATATTTTGAGTGCCGGTGTTGGGCACTCACGATTTCATGGGATTTACAGGATTTGAGGGCTGGAGGATGACGGCGCCTGAGTTGTATTGGGATTTGGTGTATTGATGGGCACCGATTATATTTTCCACAATGACATTCTGTGTAAATGTTATATTTTCACATGCTCAGCATTAGTATATGATATCTCATCATGTATCTATTATACTGATATAGTATACATGCTTGTACGCTCATTGCATACCCTACTAATTCTATATAGGGTTGTTAGATTGCATTGCCATACCTGCTTATCACATATCTTGCTCATCACATGGAGATGTCATTAGATCGCACTTGTTACATGATATTGAGCATCCAGTTCATCATATAGATGTTATCTGTTGGCATAGGTTAGAGTATCGCAGCACGTGCATACTCGCGATTACCTTTATATGTTATCTACTATTCACGAGTTGGAAACTCACCCCCGTTGTGCCACAGTGCTTGCAGGTTGCCCTTTGGAGTAGTCGCGGCTGGCTGTTCATCGCATCTTTTGACACAGATACCACTGCGGAGGCGTGCTAGCCGTTTTGCTATTAGGTGGGTTTTGTACGGTATCTATTTACTTTTCAGTTGTACATTGATGTATCTAGTATTCTCCATCTACCTTCTTGTATTGACTTAGAGACAGTTGTGAGGACGGTGTATGTTATTTTGTATTCTGGTGTCGAGCTCGCTGTGAGCCGACTTTATTTATGCAGTCTTATCTTTTATGATATTCGCCTCTACTTTACTGCTCATTCTTCGCTACGGCGTCGTATATCATATTGTGGTGATTGTTCCACCGTTGGGCGCGATTCTCCCATTGTGATGCTCTATTCATTTCACATATTACTTCTACTACACCTTGCCTTTTAACCGACTTGCGGGACAAATTTTTATAAAGGAAATGTTGCCAAAATTATTAAAATATAACTCTTGAACTAAAAAGGATTTCTACTAAATTACCTAAGGTTTTCTAAACATTTTACAAATGCTTCTACTAAAATGTTTTAACACTCTATATTTTAAATGGTTTTGATTGCTGGGTTTCGGCTTACTTAGTCGCGTTACGCCTGTAGACGTTACGTGGTTAAGTACCGGTCACGGGCCGAACTTTGGGTCGTGACATTTTGTTAGTATACATGGACTCCATTTTTGATCGCATAGCATCTAGCCATTTTACAGAGTCTCTACTGGTAATAGCCTGCTCGAAACTAGTAGGATCATCTTCTTCCAAGATATAAATCTCTCGATCCCCGTCTATGAGATAACTGTAGTATCTCTCGGGCGGATGAGAAATCTTATTAGATCTGCGGAGTGGCTAAGGTTCGTCTGGGATTATTGAATCCTCTGGTTATATCAAATCATCAGTTATAATTTGTGTTTCTGGAACTTCATCCAGTTCTACCGCGCTCCCACTAATTTCTTTTTCATGAAATATCCCTTCAAGAAAGGTGGCGTGTCGAGAACCAAATACCTTTTGTTCTTCGACATAGTAGAATAGATATCCATTCGAATACCTGGGATATCCCACAAACTTACATAAACTGATCGTGCATGAAGTTTGTCCGGATTTTGGTTTTTAACATAGACCGAACAACCCCATATCTTAACTCGTTTAAGACATGGTTTTTTACCACTCCATATTTCATATGGAGTCTTAGGCATGAATTTAAATGGAACCTGATTTAATAGATGTGTTGTTGTTTCAAGCGCAAGTCCCCAGAATGAAAGAGGCGATTCTGCATTACTCATCATGGAGCGAACCATTTCCAATAAAGTACGGTTCATTCGCTTCGATACACCGTTGTGTTGTGGTGTATACAGAGAAGTAAGTTAAGAGAGAATACCATTCTGTTTTAGAAACTCTCGGAATTCCGTACTCAGGTACTCCCCTCCTCGATCGGATCGAAAGATCTTGATACTTTTTCCTGTCTGGTTCTCTACTTCACTTTTAAATTCTTTAAACTTCTCAAAAGCTTCAGATTTGTGTTTCATGGGAAATACATATCCTAACCTAGTGAGATCATCAGTGAATGTAATGAAGTACGAGAACACACCCCTTGCATGTATAGACATTGGACCACAAACATCTTTGTGTATAAGTCCCAAGAGCTCTGTAGCTCTTTCACCGTGTCTGGTGAATGGAGATTTGATCATCTTTCCTTTGAGACAAGACTGACAAGTTTCATAGGATGAAAATTCGAACGGATTCAAATATCCATCTTTATGCAACTTACTTAGTCTTTTCTCACCTATATGACCAAGTCTACAATGCCACAAGTAGGCTTCGTTCGTATCTGAACTTTTCCTCTTGTGTGTGTTTTGTATATTGTAAATTGTGTTTTGATTTAGAACGTAGATACCATTACACAGTGTACCTTCTGCAACCAATACCTGATTAAAGTAAATGTTCATGATATTTCTATCTAGAACAAAGTTGTATCCATCTTTATCAAGTAAAGAAACTGATATGATGTTGCAAATCATGGAAGGTATATAGTAGCAATTTTTCAAAATCATAGCATGCCGCTTGGCAATATTAGGTGATATTCACCGACGGCAGCAACATCAACTTGTGCCCCGTTCCCTACTTTGATGGACATATCACCCGATCCAACCATTCTACTATTTCTCGGTCCTTGTAATAAATTACAGATATGAGATCCTGATCCGGTATCTAGTACCCAGGAGGTAGGGTTGACTGAAAACAGTTTTCAATAACAAATACACCCGAAAAAAGATGCATTAGAATGCTTCTCAACAATAGGGTCATCTGGAATTCCTTACAGTCATCTTTTTCTTGCCTATACTCATAACAGTTGTCACAAGTTAGAGCCAAACCGATGTTCCCTAGCCCAGTGTAATAAACTGGTTCGATCAAGTCATACATTTTATTATCTTGATTAGGGCGTGAATTGATTGCTACCTGGAGAGAGAGAAAAGAAACACTCAGCGTGCGCTCTTACAAGATTAGATTGGTTATTAGTTTATCTAATCAGGATGGCTTTCACTGTTTCCTCGAATTTTCCTCCAAATCATAAAAGGAAAACTAGTTGGGATCATTCGTACCTTACAAGTTCGCTAACCGTTCAGCCAGGAGGGTGTTGGTACTCCGAGAGAGATTCCCCGTGATCTCGCACATACCTAATTAAAATAAACCTCGTTTCCGCAGAAGCGTAACCCCATTAACACTTTTCTAGACACCTAATAAGTTAGCTAATTGTAAAGTGAAAAATATCTCCCAAGAGTAATCCTACTCATCAGTGGGATCGGGATCCAACTATCATCGCGTGATAACCTAGATGGAAACCACTCTAGTCACCACAATCCAAAAAGGTATACAACACTAGCAAGTTTCTTGTATATTTGAAACTCCCGATGTGGTTTTTGCCCTAAGCGTCGTATGGTCTTGATAGAGACCAACGTACCATAAGTCGCAAGTCAAGTTCAACCCTCATTGTTCTGGATTAAGTTAGACCCACCAGCATAAGCCCTTGATAGAGACCAACGTGGTTATGAGACTGTCTTAACTAATCGCATCAAAATGCAACAGATAAGCAATATTTAGCTACCGTAAACTATGCCTTAATAGAGAGAAATGTACATAGAATGAATACTAAGTGCTGCTTATCTGAAATGACAGAGGGCTACGGCTGGTTTTGGCAAAAAACCTTTAACGTAATGAACTTGATATCGTAGAAGGAACCGAGCAGTTTTGAAAAGAAGTGGTTTAAGCTCCGCTTTTGAAAACTGGTGGTTTTGAAGAAAACCGAGTAATTTATAGTAACATAAACTTTTGCTCAAGAGGTCACTTCCCGTGAAGAGATCTAGGCTCTTGCCTCCTCGAATGAGGTGCTTGATATTCATGACTAAATACCGCTATGCAAAGCGAAAGAATATGACTATAGTTTTTCGAAATTTATTCCAACATCTTGTTAGGTTTCTTTTTCCTTTCATTAATCAAAATTAATGTGGTCCCATCAATTAAATCATATCACACCAAAAAGGAAAGAGAATAAAATGTACGTATATACCATTTGCATTCACCACGGGGCCCCGTCATGCACCGTTAGGTTACTTAACTAACGGAAGAGTGGGGGCTGGACTAGCGCGGATGCAAAATATATACAACATCTACTTGTATATATATAAATATATATATATATATAACCATTCATCCCAGGCATGATATAAGCAACATCACAGAATAGTGATAAACAAAATGGATTAGCGGATAATCTACGAGCCCTGGATTTCATTTGAGCCGCAAATGAAACTCGACATTCCCCGGTCGTGTGGATATCCTTTGCAATGTAGAACCATGACCCTTACGAGCGCGGCAAGTTACTCGCCAAATCCGGGAGTGAGACAACCCCAATCAACGAAGTGAATGGGCCACTCAGCACTTCACGGAATCCTATATCCCGTACGAGTGCGGGGAGTGGACCACCATAGGTCATCCTATACCCCGTACGAGTGCGGGGAGTGGCCCGTCAATTCTAGAGTAAGGCTCCCCGGTCTCAACGCCATGAGATGGGGTCTCGTTGCCCTCTAGAACCCGGCTACTCGAGCACTTCTCCGTAAGGTAATCCTAGTACAGAAAAGAAATATATATACAATGGTGACAACAACCTTAACCTGGCCGTACCCAAATAAAAGAATATACAACTGGCAGAAACGGCAGTCCACATGTCAGACGCTCGCCCTGCAATAATGAATATATAAATGAATCTAAACTGTACAACTACCATTGTACTAGGGGTTATCCAACACGACAATCCGAATAAAACATCACAGATATAAACATCAAAGCAACAGAAGAAAGTATGTGCAATCCTGTCTAAAAGTCATGACCCGAAATAGCACGTGACTGGCCCTGGAATCATATGAAGTCTATAGGACGTCATCTAATCCAAGTAAGCCAAAAACCCAGAAATCTAAAACCGTTTTAAGGAGTAATTAAAGAAAACTAAATTTTAAGAAGTAAGAAAACATGTTTAAAAGCAAGGTTTTTAAATAAGTAAGCCAAATATGCGTTTTTAAAACCTCTAGTCTTTTCTGAAAATTTCGGCAGAGTTTCCTATGTAAATACTGGCCCCAAACGGGGTACAACAAGAATAATATATGTACAATGATAAAAGGCGTCCCCAAGCGGGAGCTAGCTCTTCGTCAATCGACGGTCATAACCACGCAAGCAGTATAATATACAACGCCGAAGGGCAAGGATCAAAACTCAAATGAAAACTCAAAATCAGCATGAAAACCACAATACTACAACGCACGACTCTAAGGTCGAAATAATACACAACTGGTTTTCTATGTATGAAATAAATACACATGTTTGGCTGATGGAATTACTAGATACAAATGAATAATACATATACAATAGTGGTTCGGATGCAAAAGAACCCACCTAGCAAAGCAAATCACCCGTAAGGGAAGCAATGTGCCAGAAAAGCCGCAATGAAACCTGTAAGGCAAAACCTGCAAGAACTGTGGCACAACGGGGGTGAGTTGACAACTCATGAATAGAAAATATCACAGAACAGAAATCGTATGTATGACACAATCCTAGGTCAATACGATCATATATATATATATATATATATATATATATATATATATATAAACCTCAAATGAATAAGTCTGAAGCATGATAAGGTGGCAATGTAACATCTATACATGAGTGTAGTGCCAAGTGCTCGTGCCAGTGCCTCAGGTAATAACATATCATAAATATGAGGTATGATCAGTGTCGACTATATCATGAAGTCTATGAATATGTGGATATCATCCAACTATGTGATCAATATCATCAATGTCAACTATATGTATGTGGAAATCGTTCACGTGTCATCTAATGGCAATAAGCATCATGCATGTAAATATCATAAGCATATGCATGGAAGTATGAGGATATAATCAACAGGTGTCCCTCGCGACACAGCAAAGTCATGGAACCGGAGTGTCCAGCATCGACACTCGAAAACATCATGAAAGCTGTGCCCAGAATCGGTACGTAAATCCTCATATATCGGGCTCCGTCAGTCCGGATCGGCCCACGGACTCCGTCAGTCCGGATCGGCCCGTATTATCTCTCGACTCCGGTCGGTATCCTCCGGATATCCGCCGAGCCCAAAACTGTCACCGGTAGGTAGCAGTCCCTCTGCCAGGCTCACCGTCTACCACACAGCGATCCGTTCTCGCCCCGCGGTACCATACCGGATCTACCATGTACCAGCAATCGGCCTCATCCGCCTCCTCGAATCGGATTTCACATGTCGCTCAGAACCGAGAAAACACATGGTGGACGCACTGAAATATCATATCAAGGGTAACCGGGTTTTAAAAACAATTACATACTCTCTTTTGAAATACCCACAGTTCCCAAATCCAGAAATATCATGAAAACAATATATCTCAATGCATATAATCAAAAAGCATGATGTATGCGACATGTAAAAGAATGTAAGCATATCAGTATATCATGCAACATGGAATAGTAATATGCACATATTGAGGGAAACCGCTCTTTTAAAATGAATCAGTTTTAAAGAGTATCTTGCGGTTCCCAAATCTCAAATCAAGCCAGAATTATCTATGTATGTGCAAATACGTATGTATGCAAGAATGGGTGTACAAAATGTGAGTACACAAATATGAATGTACCATAGGTGTATGCACAAGTATGAGTGTACAATATGTGAGTACACAAGTATGAATGTACAATAGGTATGTACACAAGTATGAATGTACAATATGTTAGTACATAAGTATGAATGTACAATAGGTATGTGCACAAGTATGGGTGTACAATATGTGAGTACACAAGTATGAATGTACAATAGGTATGTGCACAAGTATGGGTGTACAATATGTGTATTTCAACATGCAATGCGATGTGAAAAGCAAGAATATGCGGCAAATGAATAATAAACACAACAGTGCGGAATCTACATCAATGTATCTATATCATACTGTTTTGTCATTTGGAAGAAGACGAATCAGGGTTTTTAGGAAAATAAGGGCTACGGTGTTTTTAAGAAAAGACGCGCCTTTGAAATATCCATAGAATCCCTTTGCCTGTCTTTAAAATACTCCTGATTCGTTAGTTTTTGAAATAGGTATGAGATCGGCCTAGCCTAACATCTACTAGCAAAACTACTGCTCTAACTAGCAAGTAAATCATGAGGGGTATGGAAACCACATAAATCTGAGTCGATATATACATATATATAAAATATAATAGTCGGTGATCCCGCCTCAAAGGTACCGCGTACGATATAATATCATATGATATCCTCGAGTCATGAGTGCGGATCTATCATCAATAAGGCTCGTACGGTAAATCATCGTACGGCATCCCAAATCTGGGTACAGGTCAATATCATATTCATCTCATTGATTATCTGGTATCCTTATCATCATATCTCATGATCTGGGATACTAATCTAAGTCTAGTACAAATCGATACCATCTATATAAATATAAATGCGTTTGTAAAACACACCTCCTAAGGTCCGCTAAAATCACATGTCGTATCGCAAATACGAATCACATCATATCACCGATCTCCTGGCACTATGCCGAACATCATCGACTCATCTCTAAATATCATCCACTATCCTCATCATCTAGGTATATGTATAACAAATAAGCATGTGTGTGCGTGTCGGTGTAAACCTATTCTAGGGTTCACATCTAGGAAACTATACTAATTTACTTCTAAACCCTAATCTATCTATAGTACACCTAACCATATCTGAATATCCAATTCACACATAACGCTATCATACATATATGTAGTATATATATAGTATACTAAACATCGAACTCGGGGGGGTGCTATACGCCATCCACCCGACTTCCCCCGTAGATATAATCTACTCACGTTGATCTTGCTTACCGATGTCGATGTCGCCACCATCTTCTTCATCGTCTTGAATCATCGTGGGGGTACCTACATGTCACACGTATCGCATCGCATTAAAATCAAATCGAAACCAAAACGACACACGAAAATCAAAACGATACGCTTAAAAGCTTATAGGTTAGAATTTATAGTTTGCTCTCGCAAAACAACCTGATATCACTCAATATAGACGTACAAACGTCACGTGATCGAGATAAAGCACAGATACAAAAATCCAGAATTTAAATTACGCAAAACCATAACTCGAATAAAAATAGCAACATATGTACTCTGTCCCAGATTTTGATTAGGGTGCAACCAATGTTCCAAAGCAATACTGGAGTGATGTACAAAGTGTAAATGAGCTATGAAAGCAACTAGGACTCCTAACTCTACAAGGTGGCCGGCCCCTTACCCTAAAATTCCAGCGACGCCGGCCCTGGTAGGGAGTTGTGGAGTCATGTTTGTAGGGTAGTCTCCTGGTAGTCAATATAGGGTAATGGTCTTGCTAGTTTTTCCCACTAAGTGTCTAGGGTCACTCCAGATCCATGTAGGCTACCAATCTAACACAAAACCAAGATTTGATATGTAAAGTTTAAGTCGTGGCAATGTCATAATACTACACTGTAGGAAATTATTCCCAGATTTGTATGAGGGTGAAAACCATGCGAGCAAACAACACTAGGGTGATATATAGGATAAATGTGACTTACAGAAGAAACCTGGACCCTACCCCACACAAAGTGGTCGAGCCCTCTGCCATGCCAAACCGGCCTCGCCGGCCCTGGGGACTCCTCTGGGGTTCGTGCTCTCAGGGTGTCTTCCTAGGGTCAATTCTAAGCTCCTGAAGTTGATTATTTTTCCAGTAAAAGTCCTAGTTCATTCCAGATTTTCCTGCACACAAAAAGTTCATAAACCGACATGAAAGTTCTGAAATTCCATATTTTTGGGTTTCAGGTTTGGTTGGTCTGGGTTTTCTACCATCATGGTGGCTTAGGTCACTAATAAGGCTTATTAGCACTTAATCCAACTCAAAATAACCTCAACCCTTTCTAGGCTTTTCCAAAGTCCACAAAACTTCGCCAAAACGATGTTAAACTTGTAATGAGGCTAAAGCACATGAAACACTACACTAATTGTGAAATGGGTCACCTCATCCAGCTCCCAAAAATCTCCTACAACGCCAAAATCATATTTTTCTTGGTCTATAAGGTAGCTTGTGAGCTTGTGCACCTTTTTTGTGAAATGGGGTTTGAGTTTTGAAGTGTTTATCATAGAGTTTTAGGGGAGGTGAAGAGGGGAGGGAGTAAGGCAGAAGCAGCAGCAGCACAAAGGGAGAGGGAGAGGAAAATGATGAAGAGAGATGAGAGGAACAAGAGAATGGTAAAGGTCAAATACCCTCTCACCTTTCTCTCTCATGCCCATGCCTATATATTCTATTCTTTTCATTTTTCTTTTTCTAATTTCCTTCTCTCCTCAATAGTGAACCCAAAACAAATACCATACACCCCAAATCATGTAGGAAAATGTAACAAGTGTTAAAAAAAAGACATGTGCACAAAACACACTTAAAGTCCGATTAGCGATTTTTAATCGCGATTAGCACAAAATCAGCATATAATTAATCATAAAAACTTAAAATTTGCATAATTCGCATAAAACACCCTCTTTTAAGTAATTTCTATAATTTTCAAAAAAATTCCCCAATTTATCGGTATTTAATTATACCGCCATATTAAAATATTCAATATTTTATTATTAAATTATAAAAATTCCCAAAAATAATTTTTTTTTTTTGAAATGTTACAATCTTCCCCCTTTAAAGAAATTCGGTCCCCGAATTTAAATTTAAACCCCTCAAATACTAAAACATTTCAGGAAAAGTCCAAGTCGTCGGGGCTCCGAAATCATCAATACATAAAACGCATCATAGCACAATGCATGTGCATGAGTAATGAGCAGATAACTCGAAAGGCAAACTCCGTCAAGCATTCCGCAATCATCGGAGTCATGGTAAAGACACAAATGTCAAATCTAAAACAAAACCAATATGATATATATCAAAATTATACATGTAGACATCAAATCTATATATGTAAATAACTGAAGGAAATGCATGCCAAACCTTTTTAAGTCGCTGTGCGATGCACATAATACTGCACAGTGGTGGATGTCTATTGTAGGAAGATAACCATATATGTATATATCTTTTGTTTAATATGTGCGTCCCGCCATTTTTGAAAACAATTTAGAAGGGTTCCCTTGTTTTAAACGTTTCGTGTCATATCAGACACGTAGGTAAATACTGAGACTATAGCTCGCTTTTTGGAAATCCCTTCGATAACTATCAATGCATGCAAAATATATCCTGGTACTGTCTCTGACTAGTCCTGCTCAGTACGAAAACATATAGCAAATATCATAAAAACGTACTGCTCCATAAGAAATCAATCCCAAAATGTATATAAGAATACCCTGTGCGTCTGGTGCGCACGGAAATCAAAATCCATACATGTGCCCTACATTGCACAGAAACAACATCTAGGTGCAATGGGTGTGCACGAAACATCTGTCACAGGCAACGTGTGTGCCTGACAGCAAAATCAGGTGCATCTGACATGCACGAAGAATCCCGATTTAGTGCATCTGGTGTGCACCAAAATCGTATCTCAAAACATGCGCTCAACACGTGCGAAAATCCAATCAGGGGCATCCATCATGCACGAATAAAATCTAAATCATGCGCATTCAACACGCACGAAATCACGAAATCCAATATCAAGCGTCGAACATGCGCAAAATCCAAATCAAATGCACGGAGTACAAGAAATCAACATCAATATCAGAATAAAAATCGACGGTATACAATACGGCTCAATCAAAATCAGGTATACCGCAGTATATAATCTCACGACAATGTGCATCAGCGTGCACAAATCAAATCAAAACACTAAAAGTGCATGATAATTATGCTGAAAGCATAAGTCAAATCACATGCATAATATAGGCATGAAACCAAAATCAACATATCGAATGACATCAAATCGAAGTCAGGTGCAATAACTGTGCACAAATATGAATACCCAGTAGGTGCAGCCATGGTGCACGAAAACAAATATCATGGAACTTGGTCATCAAGACTAAATCATGCGAATAGATCGCCCAAAATACCGAAATCCAAGGTGACGGATACGTGATAATCGAATCACAAAATCACAAATCATAAATACTGTCGATATGTCCTCCTTCAAAGTCGAGAAGGTGTCGGTGCATCCGATGCTAGCAGCGCAAGATATCTACTTGCCTCCTGCTCACGGTCTGGCATCCTCTGTCTCTGGGTCCTTATCTCCTCTGTGGATTACAAATCTCGCAATCCATCGGCTCATCGGCCCTGTCAGGTGTGCTAACGGGGACGATTCCGTCCAGACACTTCTCCGGTCTTCTCTCGGTCAATCCCCATGACCACTCGTAAAGCAGCACGTCACTGGCGTCGACCTCTGGTCCTCTGAATATACATTACACATCTAATCCCGAGTGCAAATCTTATCGCAGCTGTGTCCTGGAAGGAATCCTGCTCAAGGTCTCTTCTGACCTCGCCTATGCCGAACTGTACGGAGGCTGGTACTCTTGCATAATCTCTTTTCGCTCTATGGACATATGCGTCCTTAGCACAGCATTCCCTCGGAAACTGGTCGCATCCTAACGCCTCTGTAGACATATCCGACCTAAAATCTTAACGAGGAGTAACAATAACTCGTCAGCATCTCGCACAAACCTCTTGTCCCACTTGTCTGTATCATCGTCTACTCAACGTCACGTCTCTATCTGCGAACTGCAAGTGTTCTCTGCTATGGTCCATCCGAAGTCTCTCACACGGACTCGAAATCACGAACTCGGTATCTTCATCACTCTGTGGAAGATATCTAGCCGAACACGTCCTCAGAAACTCGTCCCAATCTATGGAGATATACTCCATACCCGTCCGTTCTTGACCAATTCACAACGCATCTGGGTGAGGTCCTCTATCCGAACCTGGTCAACTATCTCGTCAACGATGCCGAACTCTGGTCTGCTAGGTGTGCGCAATATGAACACTCCTAGGTCCAAGTCTTCTCGTACAGTATTCCAGAAATGTCCTATCGAGGTCTCTCTCAATTCTCGTTTCTGCCGAATTGCCTGGAAGTTACCACCCTTACTATATCTGTTTCTTGTTTCGGAACGGCTGCATACTCATCGCGACTCCTTCTGGAAGGTATATCCATAATCAATGCCTCTGCATGCGTATCACATCTCTTATGTCAGCGGAGTGGCACGTCATCTTGTCGAAATCTCGTGTGAACTCTATACTCCATTCTGTTCCAATGTCGACTGATTCGGACTCGTCTTCTCGTGCTGCATGGACTGTGCTCCAACGGCTATACTTGTATCTGGAGTCACCCAAGCAATGTATCCCATCACATGATATCCGAATGATGTCGAATCATCTGATCGATTTTTCAGAACCTCATAATCCCCCAAGAGATCAACATCTTGAGTACAGTTTAATAGTATTCCAGTACATACCACAGCACCTGTGGACCAACCGTAGAAGGGAAAACCCAAGCCTCACAAATGGCACCGCTAAACTGCCGCAAACCCTAAGGTTCGAAGGTGTTCCATGGTCATTACGTCGAGTTAGGGTTTCATTCTTCTAGAGGGTCCAAAGCATTACTTGCATTGTCTTCCGAATACTTTAAACTTGGAATCGGGTTCCTGACATTCGATCGTCTCCATTGACTCTCAACGTACCTGCGTGAAGTCGTCTCTAGCTGGAATCAATCCGTCTGATGACCTCGCATAGGAGTAAGCGAACGAACCACATGTCCTAGTCGTTCCTCCTTGGGTGACTAGAGACTTTCCATCATATCTCTAAGTATATACTCATGCTGCAGTAGCTCCACCATCTGGGCGATACCTCGTCATCTGCAGCAACAACTGGCTCATTCGTCTGTACACTGAACAGCGCCTCAATCATCATGAATAAGCGATATATCAATGGTCATCACATCCTGGCTAACCTATAGTAGTAGCCTGATCCTCTGGTGCCGATCAGCACATCTGGGAAATCTCGTAAAAGCGATCTGTCAAACGCTCATGGCGCGAAAACACAATAAAACGACTCCTCTATGCAATCGTACGTCTCTGGAATCACGCCTTGGTCAGTCCTCGTCCGTGACGAGCTTAAGCTGATGCAACTCTAGCCGTAGCACTCTCTGCTCGTGTAATCGAGGCAGCAAAATCATAACCAGTATCGATGAGGATAGATCATAGGAATGAATATAATACTGTGCAAGGAAATGTACATCCTAAGGTTTCTTAAGCGGAGTAGCGTATCGTAAGTATGCCACGGAACATACATACGGTACGTCACTCTACTCAAGCTACTTACTCCATCAACCAAGGGTCATCCTATGCGACGAAAGTTCGGGTATAATACCCCCTCGACTAAGTCTAAGTTCCGTAAGGTTAAGCCTAAATTCCGTATATATATAAACGCTCAAGGCTCCACATAGTCAAACTTAGACTCGAACCAAGGTTAACCTAGTGCTCTGATACCAACTTTGTCACGACCCGAAATAGCACTTGACTGGCCCTGGAATCATATGAAGTCTATAGGACCTCATCTAATCCAAGTAAGCCAAAAACCCAGAAATCTAAAACCATTTTAAGGAGTAATTAAAGAAAACTAAATTTTAAGAAGTAAGAAAACATGTTTAAAAGCAAGGTTTTTAAATAAGTAAGCCGAATATGCATTTTTAAAACCAATAGTCTTTTCTGAATATTTCGGCAGAGTTTCATTTGTAAATACTGGCCCCATACAGGGTACAACAAGAATAATATATGCACAATGATAAAAGGCATCCCCAAGCGGGACCTAGCTCTTCGTTAATCGATGGTCACAACCACGCAAGCAGTATAATATACAACGCTGAAGGGCGAGGATCAAAACTCAAAGGAAAACTCAAAATCA
Source organism: Agapanthus africanus (assembly GCA_030015575.1). NCBI lineage: Eukaryota > Viridiplantae > Streptophyta > Magnoliopsida > Asparagales > Amaryllidaceae > Agapanthus > Agapanthus africanus. The sequence continues at coordinate 104,745,402 of JASDDO010000010.1, read as the reverse complement.
GCATGAAAACCATAATACTACAACGCGTGACTCTAAGGTCGAAATAATACACAACTGGTTTTCTAAGTCTGAAATAAATACACATGTTTGGTTGATGGAATTACTAGATACAAATGAATAATACATATACAATGGTGGTTCTGATACAAAAGAACCCTCCTACCAAAGCAAATCACCCGTAAGAGAAGCAGTGTGCCAGAAAAGACGCAATGAAACCTGTACGGCAAAACCTGCAAGAACTGTGGCACAACGGGGGTGAGTTGCCAACTCGTGAATAGAAAACATCACAGAGCAGAAATCGTATGTATGACACAATCCTAGGTCAATACGATCAGATATATATATATATCTCAAATGAATATGTCTGAAGCATGATAAGGTGGCAATGTAACATCTATACATGAGTGTAGTGCCAAGTGCTCGTGCCAATGTCTCAGGTAATAACATATCATAAATATGAGGTATGATCAATGTCGACTGTATCATGAAGTCTATGAATAAGTGGATATCATCCAACTATGTGATCAATATCATCAATGTCAACTATATGTATGTGGAAATCGTTCACGTGTCACCCAATGACAATAAGCATCATGCATGTAAATATCATAAGAATATGCATGGAAGTATGAGGATATAATAAACAGGTGTCCCTCGCGACACATCAAAGTCATGGAACCGGAGTGTCCAGCATCGACACTTGAAAACATCATGAAAGCTGTGCCCAGCATCGGCACGTAAATCCTTATATATCGGGCTCCGTCAGTCCAGATCGGCCCGTATCATCTCTCGACTCCGGTCGGTATCCTCCGGATATCCGCCGAGCCCAAAACTGTCACCGGTAGGTAGTAGTCCCTCTGCCATGCTCACCGTCTACCACACAGCGATCCGTTCTCGCCCCGGGGTACCATACCGGGACCACCATGTACCCGTAATCGGCCTCATCCGCCTCCTCGTATCGGGTTTCACATGTCGCTCTCAGAACCGAGAAAACACATGGTGGACGCACTAAAATATCATATCAAGGGTAACCGGGTTTTAAAAACAATTACATACTCTCTTTTGAAATACCCACGGTACCCAAATCCAGAAATATCATGGAAACAGCATATCTAAATGCGTATAATCAAAAAGCATGATGTATGCGACATGTAAAAGAATGTAAGCATATCAGTATATCATGCAACATGGAATAGTAATATGCACATATAGAGGGAAACCGCTCTTTTAAAATGAATCAGTTTTAAAGAGTATCTTGCGGTTCCCAAATCTCAAATCAAGCCAGAATCATCTATGTATGTGCAAATACGTATGTATACAAGAATGGGTGTACAAAATGTGAGTACACAAGTATGAATGTACCATAGGTGTGTGCACAAGTATGAGTGTACAATATGTGAGTACACAAGTATGAATGTACAATAGGTATGTGCACAAGTATGAGTGTACAATATGTGAGTACACAAGTATGAATGTACAATAGGTATGTGCACAAGTATGGGTGTACAATATGTGAGTACAAAAGTATGAATGTACAATAGGTATGTGCACAAGTATGGGTGTACAATATGTGTATTTCAACATGCAATGCGATGCGAAAAGCAAGAATATGCGGCAAATGAATAATAAACACAACAGTGCGGAATCTATATCAATGTATCTATGTCATACTGTATTGTCATTTGGAAGAAGAAGAATCGGCGTTTTTAGGAAAATAAGGGCTACGGTGTTTTTAAGAAAAGACGCGTCTTTGAAATATCCGTAGAATCCCTTTGCATGTCTTTAAAATACTCCTGATTCGTTAGTTTTTGAAATAGGTATGATATCGGCATAGCCTAACATTTACTAGCAAAACTACAGCTCTAACTAGCAAGTAAATCATGAGGGGTATGGAAACCACCTAAATCTGAGTCGATATATACATATATATAAAATATAATAGTCGGTGATCCCGCCTCAAAGGTACCGCGTACGATACAATATCATATGACATCCTCGAGTCATGAGTGCGGATCTATCATTAATAAGGCTCGTACGGTAAATTATCGTACGACATTCCAAATCTGGGTACGGGTCAATATCATATTCATCTCATCGATTATCTGGTATCCTTACCATCATATCTCATGATCTGGGGTACTGATCTAAGTCTAGTACAAATCGATACCATCTATATAAATATAAATGCGTGTGTAAAACACACGTCCCAAGGCCCGCTAAAATCACATGTCGTATCGCAAATACGAATCACATCATATCACCGATCTCCTGGCACTATGCCCAACATCATCGACTCAATTCCAAATATCATCCACTATCCTCATCATCTAGGTATATGTATAACAAATAAGCATGTGTGTGCGTGTGGGTGTAAACCTATTCTAGGGTTCGCATCTAGGAAACTATACTAGTTTACTTCTAAACCTTAATCTATCCATAGTACACCTAACCACATCTGAATATCCAATTCACACATAACGCTATCATACATATATGTAGTATATATATAGTATACTAAACATCGAACTGCGGGGGTGCTATACGCCATCCACCCGACTTCCCCCGTAGATATAATCTACTCACATTGATCTTGCTTGCCGATGTCGATGTCCCCACCATCTTCTTCATCGTCTTGAATCATCGTGGGGGTACCTACATGTCACACGTATCGCATCGCATTAAATCAAAATCGAAACCAAAACGACACACGAAAATCAAAACGATACGCTTAAAAGCTTATAGGTTAGAACCTATAGTTTGCTCTCGCAAAACAACCTGATATCACTCGATATAGACGTACAAACGTCACGTGATAGAGATAAAGCACAAATAAAAAAATCAAGAATTTAAAATACGCAAAACCATAACTCGAATAAAAATAGCAACACATGTACTCTGTCCCAGATTTTGATTAGGGTGCAACCAATGTTCCAAAGCAATACTGGAGTGATGTACAAAGTGTAAATGACCTATGAAAGCAACTAGGACTCCTAACTCTACAAGGTGGCCGGCCCCTTACCCTAAAATTCCGGGGACGCCGGCCCTGGTAGGGAGTTGGGGAGTCATGTTTGTAGGGTAGCCTCCTGGTAGTCAATATAGGGTAATGGTCTTGCTAGTTTTTCCCACTAAGTGTCTAGGGTCACTCCAGATCCCTATATGCTACCAATCAAAAACAAAACCAAGATTTGATATGTAAAGTTTAAGTCGTTGCAATGTCATAATACTACACTGTAGGAAATTAGTCCCAGATTTGTATGAGGGTGAAAACCATGTGAGTAAACAGCACCAGGGTGATATATAGGGTATATGTGACTTACAGAAGAAACCTGGACCCTACCCCACACAAAGTGGTCGAGCCCTCTGCCATGCCAAACCGGCCTCGCCGACTCTGGGGACTCCTCTGGTGTTCGTGCTTTCAGGGTGTCTTCCTAGGGTCAATTCTAAGCTCATGAAGTTGTTTATTTTTCCAGTAAAAGTCCCAGTTCATTCCAGATTTTCCTGCACACACAAAGTTCATAAACCGACATTAAAGTTCTGAAATTCCGTATTTTTGGGTTTCAGGTTTGGTTGGTCTGGGTATTCTACCATCATGGGGGTTTAGGTCACTAATAAGGCTTATTAGCACTTAATCCAACTCAAAATAACCTCAACCCTTTCTAGGCTTTTCCAAAGTCCACAAAACTTCGCCAAAACGATGTTAAACTTGTAATGAGGCTAAAGCACATGAAACACTACACTAATTGTGAAAGGGGTTACCTCATCCAGCTCCCAAGAATCTCCTATAACGTCAAAATCATATTTTTCTTGGTCCATAAGGTAGCTTGTGAGCTTTTGCACCTTATTTGTGAAATGGGGTTTGAGTTTTGAAGTGTTTATCATGGAGTTTTGGGGGAGGTGAAGAGGGGAGTGAGTGAGGCTGCAGCAGCAGCAGAAAGGGAGAGGAAGAGGAAAATGATGAAGAGAGATGAGAGGAACAAGAGAATGGTCAAGGTCAAATACCCCCCTCACCTTTCACTCTCATGCCCATTCCTATATATTCTATTCTTTTCCTTTTTCTTTTTCTAATTTCCTTCTCTCCTCAATAGTGAACCCAAAACAAATACCATACACCCTAAACCATGTAGGAAAATGTAACAAGTATGAAAAAAAAAGACATGTGCACAAAACACGCTTAAACTCCGATTAGCGATTTTTAATCGCGATTAGCACAAAATTAGCATATAATTAATCATAAAAACTTAAAATTTGCATAATTCGCATAAAACACCCTCTTTTAAGTAATTTCTATAATTTTCAAAATTTTCCCCAATTTATCGGTATTTAATTATACCGCCTTATTAAAATATTCAATATTTTATTATTAAATTATAAAAATTCCGAAAAATAATATTTTGTTTTTTTGAAATGTTACACTAAATGACATATAGTAATTAGACGAGATTTGAAAACACATACACGACATCACAAATATCAATGATGCAAAATTTCAAGTCTTGAAACTTTCCAAGTTGCCCCAAAGCAAAAGATAACACTAAGTGAAGTTTAGGGAAAATCAAACAAGTCCAAAAATCCTAATTCGCAAAACCCAAGACAGTGAATGAAAACGAGGACCAGAGGAGCCCAAAAAAATGCTGGTAGCGGGATTATAGGGGTTTCTGGGAGTTTTTGTATGGTGGATCTTCCTCGTTTTCATTGTGTGTCACTATTATATCAGGAGTAAGCCTCTGCACTTGTTTAAAAAAATTTCAGAGACCAAAAATTTTTGAACAGAGAATGTGTTTTCGAAAATCGGAATTTTTCGGTTTTGAAACTAAAACATTTTCTACTGCTAGTTTCTAATATTTGGGTGGCTCTGTATAACACCTTAGATTGTGATTAGGGGTTAATTATACTTTAATATATGGATTTTAGTAAAAAGTTTACCAAAACGATTTTCAAATATTTTATCAAAATTTATGAATATTTTATTAGAATTTAATTAGGCCTGCACACACATGTGCATGTAAACTAGGGTTAAGTCTTGGGTTAAGCCATGTTTAAGTAACCATGGTGGACTAACCCATATCATTAAGTTAATTTGAGTTAATTAAGTGTATTGTTTTTTTTAAAATGATTTGTGTTTGTGGGTTGAGTTGGGTAGGAGAGAGAGAGCATGATGGAGGAGCCATGCTTGTAATTAATGAGGAGAGAGAGAGGGTTGACTCTCTTTTCTTTGTTTGCAAATCAATTGTTTCTCCCTCACTTATTTCCTCACATCTCTCCCTCTCACTTACACACACACCCCATACCAGAACAGCAGCAGCAGCAGCAGAAGCCACAGCAGCAGCAACCAACAACAATAACAGCAAGGCAGCAGCAGCAAAAACAACAGCAACAACAACAGCTCAACAGTAGTAACAGCAGCATCACCAGCAGCAGCAACAGCTCACCTCCCCCTTCTCTTCTTCTTCTCCTTCTTCTTACACCTAGGATAAAGTGAGGTATAATTTCATAAGCCCAACTTCTTTGTTTGCTAAACTTATAGTTGTTAAGCTTTAATTAGTGTTTAGTGTGGTCATTAGTGCTAGAATGGTGATTTGAGTGGAGATTTGGCCAAGTAAGGATCTCTATGGTTAGTATAGCTTGACTAGGTATTTTTAAGGCCTTGTAAACCAAGTCTGGCCCCAGATTTCACTAAAATACCTTAGGGTTTCAATTTAGTGTAAATAAACGTTTTAATGTAAATTTTAGCCTGTTTTAAAATCTGCTGTTGACCCGTTTGCTTCAGGCAAAAACTGAGTTTACTGGAGCCTGAACACTAGATTAAGACCACACACATCGAGCACGAAACCCTAATTCCCAACCTGGGCCGCAAATAAATTCGTTCTGGCCGCAATTTGCGGCCAGAGGGGGAGTTAGGTGCTTGGGTTTGGTCTGGGAAGTCTGCTGTATATTAAAGGGTTTTGGCATATGCAACTTTTTATATTATCATTCGAGTCAAAATCTGGAGCTAAATACTGTATTTTCAATACTTTAAACTTGCGCGACATGTGTGATATGTGAGTGGGTTTAGTGTTTGCTGCGTGTCGCAGCGTGTCGGGTAGTTTCAGACTCGTATACACACGTTTTAGCGTATCGGATACTCACGCGTTTAGTTCGCGATGCGAGTTTCTCGTTTGGTTTTGATATCGCGTTTTTGCAGGATTTTAGCTTATGGGTATTCTTTGTGTAAATTCTAGGTTCGCAGGAGGGTACGTCGGACGTCGCAAAGAAGGAGAAGCAAGTAGTCGGCTACACCTAGCACGAGACCACGGTGAGTAGATTTAACATCTACGGGGAAATCGCTCGTATGGCGTTAAGCGTCAGGGCGTGATAGGATATTGTAGTCGCATATATATTTATATGTATATTGCTCGTGCATATGTACTATTGTAGCGTACCCATCTTTTGTTGCATATAGAAATAGTAGTTATGTAACACCGCACTGTCACTAACGGTTCAAGCTGCACAAGCACTATTTGTATGTTACACTCACACCGTTAGTGATTGCCATGACACTCGCACTATAGGATTGCTATGAACCATACATCATTTCAATTACCGCATCGTTGATGATTAGACATGATTCTGTCGCACATTAGCACACATACACATTGTATATCCATATTGGTGCACACATATATTGATATATCCATATTGCGCACATACACATTGTATATCCATATTGGTGCACACATACATTGATATATCCATATTGCGTGTATATCCATATTGGTGCACACATACATTGATATATCCATATTGCGTGTATATCCATATTGGTGCACACATACATTGATATATCCATATTGCGCACATACACATTGTATATCCATATTGGTGCACACAAACATTGATATATCCATATTGCGCACATACATATTGTATATCCATATTGGTGCACACATACATTGATATATCCATATTGCGCACATACACATTGTATATCCATATTGGTGCACATACATTGATATATCTATATTGCGCACATACACATTGTATATCCATATTGGTGCACGCATACATTGATATATCTATATTGCGCACATACACACTGTATATCCATACTGGTGCACTTATACATTGGTAAACTCATATTTGCGTACATATATATCCACTTGCACATCCATACCTACATACATACATATGTCACATACATGGATGATATTGGCTTTATTTCTAGAAAATTGGGTCTGTTAGTTATGTGTATGCCCAAGAGGCCATTATTGTACATATGATATATATTATAGTAGATACTTGGATATGTATATACTAAGAAGACTTTCTTGCTCGACATGATAGTATGCTATCTGGTTACCTTTATCTAAACATGTAGACTTGTATTGTGATACTGTCGTGCTCTCACGTGTTGACAAAGCCCTTAGGATATGTACTTGACTACCAGGACTATGATGTGTATCATACTAGTGAGGCCAAGGTAGTTCACAAGTACATCCTTTAATTGTTCCTAGTCGAGGGAATATCAAGACAGGGCATCGATATTCCAGAGTAGACTAGCGTATACGCTTCTTGACTCATATGATGGGCGATGGATTATCCCACATCCATTAGTTTTTGACATCGAAGATCATATACGGGTGCTCAGTGGAAACTGAGTACACTGAACAGGACTCACCGAGGACTCCTATGTGGTAGAATACCTATCGTCCGATAGCAGTCCTCTGGTAACACTGGTACAGGTTATTCTGTAGACCCGAGATCGTCATAGAGTCTTATGCGACGCCCACTGTGCTTTGATTTCCTCCCTACCACGCTCAAGAGGAGTCGTGCAAACATGTGGATTTTGGGTACAGTCCCGAGTCGTATGGAGGCAATGAGCGATAGGAGGGGTTTCGTCTCTCCCGGTATTGGGGGTTGATGTTGTGCTATGCTCGATTGGCAATAACTGGAAGTCCCTGGCCAGGGCTGATTTGGAGATCTACTGATAAGTGTTATCGGTAGTTTCTCGACCTGTTATGAGCCTCACATCGACATGACTTATCACGTTGCTAGGGTTTGACGATTTCCACCCCTAGACATGTTATGCGACATATCAGACGAAGAGACCGGACTGTACGGTAGTGTTACTGATAGGCTTCATGGAGACTGTGGACAGGCTTGCTTGTTGACCTTCATAACGCTCAATACCCGGGTAGCCGTTATGTCCAGCTAGTACCGCTGACGGCTTGTAGGTGACTGATATGATCATCACCTACTGCCAGCGTATTGACGAGTCTTTAGAGTCCCACACAGAAGTTCCCTGGTTCAAGCGAAACGAGGTAGGACACATATGTGATATGTGTGTGGGCCTGATTAAATACGAGTATGTGATGCCGTATTGTGATCTGGCAGTCATCTGTTATCAGTTCAGTTATATGTGATATAACCAGATTGTCGAATCAAGTGTTGATTCGATAATATGATATACAGATAAATGATATTAGACGGTCGTATATGATATAACCGGATTATTAGATCAAATGTTGATTTAATAATATGATATAAATTATATGTGATATAATTACATATTAACTAATATCATTAGCTCACTAATTAATCTTCATTAAATATATATTAATATATATATGAGATATATATATATATATATATATATATATATTAAAATGAAGCATGCCATTTTCTTTTCTATTTTGTGAAAATAGAAATGAGGTGTAAAGTTGAAGCATAGTTGCAAGCATGGTATTTTATATTGTTTATTCATTCTTGACTCACTATTCAAGCATGGTTGCAATTTAATATTGCATAATTCCATGCTTGAATGAGTGAGGGGTCAAGAAGTATCATTCATTCTTGTTCATTCTAAAAGACTTAGCCGTTTTCTTGCTCATGCTTTCTCTTGCTTCTTCTTCCTCCTCTTTCTTTTTCTCAAGCTTCAACCCTCACATGAGATGTGAATCATGAAGCTTGAGCATAAATTAGTGAGCTCTTAACATCCCCTACTTCATCATCTCACACCTTTTAGCAAATTAGTGTGATGTGTTTCATGCACTAAAGGGTTTAGTGCAATGGTAGCTTGAACTAGTAGGAGCTTCGGGATGGATCATCATTGGCGCGAAGGCTACGAAGAGAGCTTGTTCAAAGTCTCAAGAGAAGCCTTGTGGAGTCGCGGGACTACTACACGGAGCATATTGAAGATAAGGACTTGGTTCTACCAAGGTATAAACTTCTCTCCTTCTCCCTAGTTGACATATCATCTAAAGAAAACCCTAATAATCTAGTAAAGATCTTGTTAGTCTAGCTTAGCACCAAGAAAAATTTGAATTTGGCATGGTAGATGCTTCTACAACCTCATAATGGTGCAATGGTAGTCCTTCATGGTATCAGAGACGAACTAGATCATCGGGGAAGGTCATTACGAAATTAAAAAGTTCTATCGGTTTTCTAAACCCATATTTTTGCAAGTTTCTGTCGATTTTTCCAAAAGTTGGAATTTTTGAAATTAAAAATATCCAAAAAATCGTGCAGGGTTTTCTATGGACCCACAAGAAAATTGGTCCCCTGAATCGACCGTACGACCGCGGATCCGCGGCCAAACCTTGGTTCTGGCGGCGAATCCACGACGCAGTAGGTGAGTCAGGGGGTATATTTTCTTGTGTAGGTCCGTAGGTGATATTTACACTGTTTGGGTATTTTTAACTGTGATTCTCAAGTTATTGAGTTCTCTGGATTTTGTAAAACTGATCGATTTATTTGGCGTCGTATAGATCTTGATGATATGTGATACAATTGTTAGAATCCGGCTTATTGGTTTTGTGAAAACTGGTAATGTATATAGTATATTGTGAATCTAGTATGTTAGTCTCGATTAATCGGTTGCCACGATGTTTTGATTCGGATCAAAACTCCGTCGCAATCGCGTATTGTACGCGAACACTCGCCGGGTAACTCTAGTAGACAGCCACGCCCCATAGCCGCGATCAAGTGACTGTAGGAGAACCCCGTTGCCAAAAAGCACCCACTCGGGTGCTCGCGGCCACGGTGTTCCGCCTTAGTGCACTTCGTCGCTGACATCGGGGGTGCGTCCATCTACTAAAGTTTCCGACAAGTATTCGATATTGTTGTCGGGAATCTTGTTGAATTCCCCGACTAAGATAATTGAAAAGTGTTTTCAATTTGAGACTAAAATACAAGGTTTACAGTTTAGGCATGAAATCCGGAATATGCGATATTCCGGGTTTATGATGTCTAAGGATATACGGATTCTAATTATTGTAGTTTTATAATTTCTTTTGTGCGACCGTAAGTGTAATATGTGGGTATCCCGATCTCGTTGCTATATGTCAAACAATATCAAAATACACATATTTACTTACGTTGATGATATGTGATGTCATGTGTTGCTGATATGTCTTATTGGATCGTCGTGAAAGAATAGCCGGGGGTTTTATGTGAGATGAGAGTTTTCTTTTTCATTCATGTAAAATTTGTATGTAATATTCTTTTATTGGGGCACTTCAGGGATGAGGATGATGTCACCATTGTTGTATATTATTTACTTTTCCACATTAGGATAGACCCAAGGTGGGGAGCACAAGTAACCGGGTTCTAAAGTCCAGTGGGAGACCATCTCAAGGAGTTGAGACCGGGTCTCCTAACTCTAGAATTGGCAGGGTTACTTGCCGCTCTCGTAGTGGTCTATGGGATGTGGGTTTGGCTATTCTTTACGACCGTGGAATCCGTGTTTTACATTACTGGCTAAATTTAAAACACGGACATCCTAATATATCCAATATTTCATATGTTTATCTTCTGCTGCTGTGTTCTGTGATGTTGATCATATAACTGCGTAAGACGAATGTAATATTATATATAAAATATATATTAAACGTTGGTTATGTTTTGCACCCGCGCTAGTCCTGCCCCCGCTCTGCCGGTAGTTAAGTAACCTAACGGTGCATGACGGGGCCCCGTGGCGAATGCGGATGATATAAGCGTACGTTCTATTTTCGTTTCGTTTCTTCTGTGATGTTTAGGGAAACATTAATTGATGGGACTTCATTAATAAGATTAATGAAAGAAAAGAAACCTAAAGATGTTGTAGAATCAAATTTTCAAAAAGAGTAGCACTAGTTTTTGCTTTGCATAGCGGTATTCCTTGTAGAATATCCAGCACCTTATTCAATAAGGAAAGAGCCGAGATCCCTTCACCGGGAGTGACCTATTTAGCAAAACTAGCAAATGCTACAAAACACTCGGTTTAGTTTTTGATTGCTTTTATAGTTCTTGCTTTGCATAGCGGTATTCCTTGTAGAATATCCAGCACCTTATTCGATAAGGAAAGAGCCGAGATCCCTTCACCGGGAGTGACCTCTTTAGTGAAACTAGAAAAGCCTAAAAAACACTCATTTTCAAAATCACTAGTTTCTACAACGATATCAAGTTCATTACGCTCAAGGTTTTTCTGAAAAACCATGAGCGTAGCCCTCCGTCATTTAAGATAGGTATTATTCAGTATCCGTGCTACATTTGTTAGCTTTCGTCAAGGCGTAGTGTGCGGTAGCTAATTAGTGCTTATCTGCAAAAGCATGAGATGCGATCGGATTAGGGTAGTCGTACGACTTTGTTGGCTTTCGTCAAGGGTCATGCGGGTGGGTTTATTTCAATCAAGAAATATACGGGTTGAGCTTGACTAGCATCCTTTGGTTTGTTGGATTTCGTCAAGGTCATAGGATGCGGGGGGTAAAAGCATTATTGGGAATTTCAAGTGTTGAAATTTGCAATGAGATTGCATACCTCCTATGAGATAGTTGGATCCCGATACCCACTGCGAGTAAGAGTTACTCATGGGAGAATTTTACACATTACAATTAGTCGATCAAGTAGGTGTCTAGACAGGTGTCAACGGGGTTACGCCTTTGGGAAAACGAGGTTTATTTTAATTAGGTCTGTGCGATAGCACGGGGAACCTCCCTCAAAGTACCGGCACTGGCCTGGCTGAAAGATTGGCGAACTTGTACGGTGTAATTAATCCCGGCTAGTTTTTCTTTTTAGGGTTTGAAGGAAGATTTGACTAAAACTGTGGGAGCCATCCTGATTAGATATATTAATAACCAATCTTGTCACGACCCAAAATTGGCCCGTGACGGCCCTAATACTACGCAACGCCTAAAGACGTAACGCAGTAAAAGAAAGCCAAAACCCAGAAATCTAAACCAAGAAAATACGGAAAAGATAATATAAGTTTTTGAAACATTTGAAATCGCAACCCAAATTCTTTAAAAGTCCTACTTTATTTCTTTAAAATTTTAGCAACACCCCTTTTTGTAAAAACTAACCCAAGATGAATACAACACAAAAATATGAAGCTATAGCGAAGAAATAAAGACAATAGAGAGAAAGCTGTATATAAAAAACAACAAATCCACAAATAATATACAATAACGTCCTCACCAAGTCTCTAAGTCAACAATACAATAGTAGATGGAGAGTACAAGATACAACGAATGTACAATATGAAATACAGATAATCATCTAACCCAACTAAGCAAAATAGTACTGTGAGCTGATGCGGTATCTGTAGCAAAAGATGATAGATGGGTACTGCATAGCCTGCCTCGACTACTCTGGGGAACAACCTGAAACACCTGTGGCACAACGGGGGTGAGTTGCCAACTCGTGAATAGTAGATAACATATGCAGGTAATCGCAGGAATGCACGTACAGCATGAATCTAAGATATGCGATTACAGTAATAACATGTCATGCAAATGCTGAATAAAGGTAAGTACACTAGCAGGTACAATCAATATATGAAGCAACAGTAACATGACAATAATATGCAATAACCATGCAATAGGGATGTGGAAATGTAAATATGAAACTATCATAAGGGTACACTAACAGGTACTACCAATATATGAATCTGTGCATAAAAAGGTAAGTGTGAGGTATGAGGTGGAATATGTCATTTCCACGGAAACCTGACATCGTGGCAGGATCACAATCCATCAAGACACTCAAATCCACAATTCCTCAAATCGGCCCCCAAACTGGGCTCTCACATCATATAAGTCTCGCATCTCCTCAATGTACAATATCGAGTAATCTCTTATATCCCGAATGTACAATCAACAATCTCTTTCATATCCAATATCCAATCTCAATGAATCATCTATATCCCAAGTAGAATCTCAAGTAAGTTTCTAACATCCTAACGGTATATATATATTTGCAGAAATAAATATGATGGGGGCAATACACATATATTAGCGTCCCATTCCACTAATATTGGTGTAAGGGTATATATAACAACGGCTAATCCCCTGTTATATATACAAAGGTATTAAAAGAAATATCATGAAAACAATGTGCCAAGCAGAGACACAGAAATCCTGATAGGTACGTATCATACGCTGTCCCGAAAGCACGAGTGCCTAGCTTTGACCCTCGCCTTTCGACGCATGCATACGTGCATGACTCCCAACGGTGTGTCCATGACCCCCGCCGAGTCATTAGTACTGTCACCGGTAGGTACTAGCCCGCCTCCAGGCTCAATCGGCAACATCCATCGATCTTCTTGCCGAGGGGAACCATACCGGGCCCCACCATGTACCCTCTACGGCCTCGACGCCTCCTCGTAGGGATATATACATATCAGCACCGATAAAGCTCATGGTGGATGCGCAAATATCATATCAAGGAAACCGGGTTTTTCAATGTATGCATAATTTCATGAACTCCAGCGGTTCCCAAATCCAGAAAACATCATCTAAAATCCCAATAACAATGCGCAAATCCAGGAATAAATATATGCGATATATCTGAAATGCGAGCATTTAAATGAGAATATGTACCTGAAACCAGATGTATGCGAAACCAATAAGGTACAGCTAAATAACACCAGTAAAGGTAAATATGTAACTGCAACTGAAAATGTGTGTAACATACAGGTGTAGCAATGTATAGGTATCTACCTATAGGAACTGATGTCGTATACCCCCCTGGGTATAAGAAGAATATGAGTAAGATATCCCCCCGGTATAAGTAAAATATGTAAAAGGTATACCTGTAGCTATATCGCAAGGTGTAAATGTACCTATCACTAAAGTTATGATACACTATAGGTATACCGGTAAGCTAGATGTCATGTGTGACAAGCAATAGTATCGATAAGGGGTAGTGTGTGACATGGCAATTATTGACGGTGTGTGTGTAGCATACAATCCGTGCTCGTGCAACATGAACCGTCAATAATATGTGCAGTGTCCTACGGCTGCTAGTCACAGAATAACTACATCAAGGAAATAAGGTAAAGGCGCAATTCTACAATGACGTAGAATGTGCGACAGGTATTTGAATCCTATCCCAGACGCATAACGCCATGCGGGCGATTCCCCTGTAGATGTTAAATCTACTCACCTACGCTCCACGCTAGGTGAATCCTACCATCTGCTCCCCCCTGTAGTAGTATCCGTAGTCTCTGCCTGCAAACCTGCAAATAAGACATGAAAATCATATATAAGCCAAATATTCCGCGAAACGCGATATCGAACCAAAACGAGAAACTCGCGTTGCGAACTAAACGCGCGTGTGCACGATACGCTAAAACGTGTGTATACACGTCTAAAACCATCGCGACACGCTGGATCACAGAACCCTCTCACGTATCGCGCGTATCGCGCGAACACAACGAACATAAAAATCGATATATTGTCCCAGATTTTCCCACAGGTCAAATCTTACAAAACTAGACATGCCAAAACACTACAATACACTGCAGACAACCATTCCCAAAACCCCAGCACCCCACTCCCCTTCCTAACCGCAATTTGCGGCCAAACTGAATAAATTGGCGGCCTGGGATTTGAATGGGTGGCTCGTGTTTTGGTGGTGGTGTCTAGACCTAACAAGCATGCTCCAGTTTCCTCAATTTTACCCTGAAGGGTCCGGGTCAAAAGCAGATTACAGATGTCGTAAAACAACGCCAAAATTCGATATTTTGCACACAAGCAAACCCTATGGTATTTTAGTGAAACCTGGGTTATTTCTCAGTTGAAGTGACCCTATTAACACTAAAATAGGCTAGGTTTACCCACTCAATCATTACTTAATCAAAGTTCCACACAAAACACTATAATTAGCACTAAACTAGCTAATTAACACTAACCGACACCAAACTACGCACAAGCTAGCAATAAGGGGAATTGGGTCTGAGAGTTGTAAGTCCACGTTGCCCACCCCGGTGCTTACGGGGAGGCGGAAAACATAATAAAAAAACGGATTTTTAATGACTTAGGGAACATGGACCTTGCTTGTGAGGATCTTTACTAAACGAAAACTAGCTAAAGCAAACTAACAACTAGCTAAGTTGTAGAAAGGTTATACCTTGAGCTCGAACTCCTTCTCTCCTTGCTCGTCGGAATGGTAGAAAGGCCTCACCTTGCTTGTCTTCTTCCGTCAAAGAAGGATCCACCCGAAAGCCTCGACTTTTAGCTTCAACTCCAAGCTAGGAGTAACTAGAGTGCAAGAAATGCTAAGACTTAAACCCTAGAAGAGAGTAGAGAAGATCAAGTGAAGGTTTTTCTCAAGCTTTTTGTTTCTCAACACATGAGAGGGAGAGAGCTTGAGGGAGAGGATGAGCAAGAGAGAGAAAAGATATGAGAGAATGAATTATTAGTGAGCCATTCTCACTAATATGTGTGTGATATTTTAATTAATTAATTAGCTAGAAAATTGTCATGGTTTAATCAAGAGGTGACCATTATCATTTCACTATTAATGCAAATTGCAAGGATCAAAGAGCATCTTCCAAATGAAATGATCATGGTCAAATTTTCAACTTGGTCAACAAGTCAATGAAGTCAAAAGGTCAACAACAACAACCATGCACAATAATTAAGCTAATTATTAATTAACAATAATACACACAAAAGCAATAGGGTTAATAAAATGACAATAGTCATTAACCCTAAACAAGGTCCTCTCCCTCAATCTCAAGCAACTGTGCATACGCACCCGCATTCGTGATCCGAGGAACACGAATACTCTGAGAAAAACCAATCTCAAATCATATACTAGGATCCGGCTTAAACCAAAGCCCGCTAGTATAAACTGTCCGGACAGCAAACGTGCACAAGTGCGCGGATGCGAACGAACCCTGTCGCAAAACCATGCGACCTCTACTCATTTTGCCTAAAGGCGAATAGCTCTCTGTGTGGGACTCTAAAGACTCCACACTACGCTGGCAGTGGGTTTAACCACAGACCGCAAGCGGCACTAGCTGTACGTAATGGTCCTCAGGTAGATGTCGATAAGAAGACTGACGAGGTGAACCCCATCTGCACTCCTACTGAGCCTGTATGTGACAGTCTCCGTACAGTCCGGTCTGTTCGTCTGATACATCGCATGGCGGGCCTAGGGGGGCGGTGAACGTCAGTCCCCTAATAGCGGTACAAGTCGTGTCGGAGTGTAGCCCAGAACACCCTGAGATAACACTGGAAGCCTACCAGTATATCTCGCTTGCCCTGGCCAGGGACTACTCGTGTAATGGCTCTTCTGGACACAGCGCGATGTCAACCCCCAATACCGGGAGAGACGAATCCTGTCTAACCGTCACTGCCTCCAAGTGCTTCGGGACTGCACCCAAAAACTACCTGTTTGCACGACTCCTCTGAGCCGTGGTAGGGTAGTAATCAAAGTGCAGTGGGAACACACTCGAGGCGAAGTGACAGTGTCAAGTCAGCGGACTAAGCTGTACTCATGTCACCTGAGAACTGATAACTGACGATAGGTATATTACCAACCAACAGTTCCCGACGAGTCCTGTCCAGTGTAATCGTAACCTAACGAGCACCCGCATACTATCCCAAGTACGACGTACTAACGGCTGTGGGACAGACCGTCTCCCACACTGGGATGAGAAGCGCATACGCTAGTTTACTCCGGAGTATCGATGCCCTGTCTCGATAGTCCAACGACCAGGGACCTGTATAAGGATGTGCTTATAGATTACCCAGCTCCCACGAGTGCGAGCGCCATCACAACGCTGGTAATCAAGCAAAGATCCTAAGGGCTCTACTAATATGTATACCAGCAATATGCTAAAAGAAACACATGCACATATTAAAGCAGAGACAAACCAAGTAGCATACTACCATTTCGAGCAAGATTGTATATATAACTGTGAATATCCCAAGCATCCATTAAGTAATATACAAACTAGTATGATACAGTAATGGCATCTAGGGCATATACACTAACAAGAGTTATACCCTAAAGACCCCCAAGAAGCAGGTGAAGAAGTGAAAGGAGCTGCTGCAAGTTGCTGGAGCTCCTGCTGCTGCTGTTGCTGCATGCTGTTGCTGCTGCTGATGATGATGATGATGTCTGCTGCTGCTGCTGCTGCTGATGATGATGATGATGTTGCTGATGATGATGAGGCTGCTGCTGCTAATGCTGATGATGATGTTGCTGCTGATGATGAGGCTGCTACTGCTGAAGCTTCTTTAGGTGAGTGTGTGTGTGTGTTTGTTTGAGAGAGTGAGGGAAAGAAGAGAAAAAAGAGTGAGGAGTGAGAAATGAGGGGAAAACCAAAAACCCCTCCCATTCTCTTCTCTTCCCTCATTAAATGAGCATGGCATGAGCCATGTTGCCCCATGCTTTCCCTCTCTCTCTCCCCCCCAAAGTCAACAATTCAAACCAACATTAAAAC
The DNA here is from genome assembly GCA_030015575.1 of Agapanthus africanus. NCBI lineage: Eukaryota > Viridiplantae > Streptophyta > Magnoliopsida > Asparagales > Amaryllidaceae > Agapanthus > Agapanthus africanus. The sequence continues at coordinate 104,727,713 of JASDDO010000010.1, read as the reverse complement.
CCTTTTAAAATTCATTTTCATTTCCTAATAACAACCATAACACACCTAACAACCCAAAACACTTAAACAAAGCCTAAAACTAGATTAGGGAAAATGGTTAATTCTCAAACTAACACTCTAGTTAACATGCACAAGTGTGTGTGTGCCTAACAAAATTCTAGTAAAATACTCATTAAATAGGATAAAATATTTAAAACTTAATTTGGTAAACTTTTTATTAAAAACCATACATTAAAATATAATTAGATACAAAACACATTCTAAGGTGTTACAATCTTCCTCCCTTAAAAGAAATTCGTCCCCGAATTTTAAAAATATACCGATACGCGTACCTTCAAAGAGAAGATTAGAATCCTCAAATCTCGCTCGCAGCCTCCTAAGCGACTATCTCACTATACGGCTACGTCCAAGGAAACCTTCCACAGATAGCAAGACCCTTGACCGATGTTCCTCCACCTGCCGAGCCATTAATACCATTGGCTGCTGGTGAATGAAGGATCGCGTCCAAGCTACATGGTCTGGTGCTAAATCATGTGAGAAAGGTCAAGAAGGTAATTGTAAAGCATCATCATAAGGAATACGGGGTGAAAACTCAATAATCTGGGCGGAAGTGCCAATTTAAAGGCAACGAAACTAACTCGCTTATAGGACCTCAGAAAGACCTAAATCCTGGGACAAACTTCCCACAATCCAACACGTCATTCATCGGAAAGTCCGTAGGAATACATGATCTGTCCCTGCGGACTCAAGTCTATGGCTAACACAGTCGGCATAAGACCTCAGTTCGCAATGGACAATTCCCATCCTGACCTAATACAGCTGGACTATCTCCGAAGTCTCAAGACTAGCTGGGGTCCAAAGTCCTACTTACGCAGAGTCAGAAAAACAACAGACCGGTGATCGACACGACCTAACCCCTAAACCTAAAGGTGGCCAATTGGAGTGTCTCCTGATAACAGCTATCGAAGGAGAACCCTAACGATGGCGAGTGACGATCCCAAACTGCTGACAACAATCTAAACAAACACTCAACTTTAACAAAACCAACTGAGAAAATTGAGTATAACCGGACGACAAGAATCCGAATGGAGTCACACCCTGACTAAACTTGGGTAGAAACCATAACGAAATTTCGTGGAGACCTGCTCCCATTCCTACCTCGGAACGGAAAATGGTTGCAACTCTCCAGCCGGCCTCAGATGCTCGACTTAAGCACACAACAAGACAGACACCTTGAAACGAAACCTGAAACTTCTCCTTACATCCCTGTCCACCCGTAACTATCTCACAAGTCACGTTAAATGTTCGTGGAACTTGAATGCATATAGAGAGTTGACGGATGTGCATGTTCTAGGATTACACGTCTCTACCCGATGATGTCAAGTACACAAATGCGTCCCTAACTTAGCACACCATTGTCACAATTCAAGGTCTCCGAGTCATTACCCAGCCGAGCATGCTCAAGTATCACTAACGAACGAGCATCGGCGGGCAGTGTCTCGCGAAAACGATTTAAGGGAAGTGGTCGGGCGCGGACATGAGCAAGTTGTCCCCTCCGTAGAGACGAACTTAATATATACTCAACGATCACACAAAAACTGTAAATCTGCAGAAGACTAACACAACAATCAAAATCCGCTGCAGGAAGATGTTCATTAAGCTCTAGTGGTCCGTGGAAAATCTGACACGACTCTCAAACAAGTAGTGTCCCCATATCTCCAACGCAAAACCACCGCGGCCATCTCCAGATCATGAGTGGAATATCCTCCTCGTACTTCTTCCAAATGTAGGGAAGCAAAAGCGATGACTCTGTAGTGTCACATCAGTACACCCTCGAGCCCACTCAAGAAACATTACAGTTAAACAACAAGGTCGCCCGAACCAAAAGCAAAGAAAGAACTGATGCAGTTGTTAACAGAATCTTCAACTGCCGAAAACTCCGTACACATGTCTCAGTCCACAGAAAAGAAACCTCATTTCCGGTCAATTCAGTCGACGGTGCAGCACTACTCTAGCAATCCTGCATGAAACGGCGGTAAAACCTGCTAAGCCCAACAATATGCGGATCTCCGTCCAGCACACAAGTCTGGGCCTAAGCTGTACGACCACGATCTACCTCGGGAACATACAAAACCGTCTCCCGCGACTACAAGACCTAGGAGTCAACACAAACAAGCCTGAAGAAACACTCCGAGAATCTAGGAAACTGCTGGTACTCTCCCAGTATCTGCATAACAAACCCTCAAGTGCTACTACTGTCCCTCAAGACACATTAGATAGACCAGAATGTCGTAAATAACACAACAGAAACTGGTCGAGGAACGGCCTGAAGAAATCTGGTTCATCACATCTACGAATGCTGCTAGGGCATCAGGGAATCCAACGACTCACTGATACACACAAAGCCCGTAGCACGCATAAGGCAGTCTTTGGAATGCCATCATCCCGAATCCGCAATAATGATGACCAGATCCCAAGCAAACTTAGAAAATGTCTCGCACTCTGGAGCTGATCGAAGAAATCGTCACGGCGAGATGAAGGATACCTATCCGTACCGTAAGCCGGTTCAATTGACGATCCGTCGATACACAACCTCAAACTGCCTTCTTTCTCCTCGACGAACAAAAGTAGGAGCTTCCAAAAGAGAAACACTCAGACGTACAAAACTCCCCAAACCACAACTCTGCAGCTGATCCTTTAGCTCCCAAGCTTCGTCGGCTCATCCGGAACAACGTCGGAAAAACTCTCGCACGAAAGGAACCCGGTCCAACGATCCCACTGTGGCTCCGGTATCATGAATGAACGCCAAGAATCCACGACATCTCCTCAGAAGCCGACTAGCGAAAAAGGCTGAATTCAAGCTGTGAGAGGCGGCACAACTATCCACCTGCACAACGAGAACTGACTTGCCGGGAAAACAATTCCTGACTGTTTCCTCACGGTAGTCCACAGACGCCTAGCACGTAATTAACCAATCCGTGCCCAAGAGAACGTCAAATCCAACATCTCTAGAAGGACCAAAACGACGGACGAATCTCTATCTCCTATCCGATTGGCACACAACTGAAATACGTGTCGCGCAACAAAAGAATCGCTGACAGAAGTTAACACCACTATGACTAATCTACCCATCCACGGTACAAGCATGAAAAAAAATGAATACACCAAAAGAACAAGCGAATTAAGGATACCTGAGAACTCCACATTGGACGTCTGCGCGTCCCGATGAGTAGAAGCAAACTCCTGTGTCTGCCCTCTACTCGCAGCTGGATGAACCCCTCTGGTAGACTGAACCCCTCTGAGCAAATCTTCCACGTCCACGGCCTCTCTGAGTACGATCCTGACGCCGTGCTGAGGAACAATTCCTGACAAAGTGCTGAAGGCTTCCGCATCGAAAACATCCACGTGGTGACTGCTGACCATCCTGGGGATGAGAGCTGAATGACTGTCCTCGTCCTAAGCCTCTACTACTCCCGCGACGGCCACGAAATCTGTCTCGATGACCAAACCTCTGTCTCTGGGCTGGTACACTGGTACGAGTCCTCCACTGTCCTGGAACTCTCTGAGCCTCTGGAATATGCGCCTCATCAACTGGTGCTGCAACCACTGGTGCTATGTAGGTGACGGACTGCTGTATGCTGATCGCAAGTGACAACTGAGTAATAGGGGTAACAACCTCCTGTCGTAGCTCCCGAACGACATCAACCAATGAACTCATAGTCTGGCGGAAGTCCTGCATCTCTACCAAAAGCCTATCAATAGTATAAGTCGTAGACTGATCCGTCTGCACCTGTGCAACTAGAGCACCATCCTGGTCAGTACTCGTCTCACCCGAGCCAACTCTGACCTCGGCCCTCGCTGCATCACTCTGAGTCCCCATAGTCATCGGTGGCAGGGAAATAAATAGATATAAGATAAGATTCGACAAGAATAAGGAAATCGAATCTCAAGGATATGGATCATCAAGGAAGGAATTTAAAGCAAATTGTACTTAGGTCACTTAATGCAAGGTACCGCATCGTGGGTATGCTGCAGACATATACACACTACGTTACTCTGCTTAAGCTACCTACTCCATCATACTAAGGTCATCCTACACTCCGAAAGGTAAAACCTAGCGCTCTGATACCAACTTTGTCACGACCCAAAATTGGCCCGTGACGGCCCTAATACTACGCAACGCCTAAAGACGTAACGCAGTAAAAAAAAGCCAAAACCCAGAAATCTAAACCAAGAAAATACGGAAAAGATAATATAAGTTTTTGAAACATTTGAAATCGCAACCCAAATTCTTTAAAAGTCCTACTTTATTTCTTTAAAATTTTAGCAACACCCCTTTTTGTAAAAACTAACCCAAGATGAATACAACACAAAAATATGAAGCTATAGCGAAGAAATAAAGACAATAGAGAGAAAGCTGTATATAAAAGACAACAAATCCACAAATAATATACAATAACGTCCTCATCAAGTCTCTAAGTCAACAATACAATAGTAGATGGAGAGTACAAGATACAACGAATGTACAATATGAAATACAGATAATCATCTAACCCACCTAAGCAAAATATTACTGTGAGCTGATGCGGTATCTGTAGCAAAAGATGATAGATGGGTACTGAATAGCCTGTCTCGACTACTCTGGGGAACAACCTAAAACACCTGTGGCACAACGGGGGTGAGTTGCCAACTCGTGAATAGTAGATAACATATGCAGGTAATCGCGGAAATGCACGTACAGCATGAATCTAAGATATGCGATTACAGTAATAACATGTCATGCAAATGCTGAATAAAGGTAAGTACACTAGCAGGTACAATCAATATATGAAGCAACAGTAACATGACAATAATATGCAATAACCATGCAACAGGGATGTGGAAATGTAAATATGCAACTATCATAAGGGTACACTAACAGGTACTACCAATATATGAATCTGTGCATAAAATAGGTAAGTGTGAGGTATGGGGTGGAATATGTCATTTCCACGGAAACCTGATATCGTGGCAGGATTACAATCCATCAAGACACTCAAATCCACAATTCCTCAAATCAGCCCCCAAACTAGGCTCTCACATCATATAAGTCTCACATCTCCTCAATGTACAATATCGAGTAATCTCCTATATCCCGAATGTACAATCAACAATCTCTTTCATATCCAATATCCAATCTCAATGAATCATCTATATCCCAAGTCGAATCTCAACTAAGTTTCTAACATCCTAACGGTATATATATATATTTGCAGAAATAAATATGATGGGGGCAATACACATATATTAGCGTCCCATTCCACTAATATTGGTGTATGGGTATATATAACAACGGCTAATCCCCTGTTATATATACAAAGGTATTAAAAGAAATATCATGAAAACAATGTGCCAAGCATCGACACAGAAATCCTGATAGGTACTTATCATACACTGTCCCGAAAGCACGAGTGCCTAGCTCTGACCCTCGCCTTTCGACGCATGCATACGTGCATGACTCCCAACGTTGTGTCCATGACCCCCACCGAGTCATTAGTACTGTCACCGGTAGGTACTAGCCCGCCTCCAGGCTCAATCGACAACATCCATCGATCTTCTTGCCGAGGGGAACCATACCGGGCCCCACCATGTACCCTCTACGGCCTCGACGCCTCCTCGTAGGGATATATACATATCAGTACCGATAAAGCTCATGGTGGATGCACAAATATCATATCAAGGAAACCGGGTTTTTCAATGTATGCATAATTTCATGAACTCCCGCGGTTCCCAAATCCAGAAAACATCATCTAAAATCCCAATAACAATGCGCAAATCCAGGAATAAATATATACGATATATCTGAAATGTGAACATATAAATGAGAATATGTAGCTGAAACCAGATGTATGCGAAACCAATAAGGTACGGCTAAGTAACACCAGTAAAGGTAAATATGTAACTGCAACTGAATATGTGTGTAACATACAGGTGTAGCAATGTATAGGTATCTACCAATAGGAACTGATGTCGTATACCCCCCCTGGGTATAAGAAGAATATGAGTAAGATATCCCCCCGGTATAAGTAAAATATGTAAAAGGTATACCTGTAGCTGTATCGAAAGGTGTAAATGTACCTATCACTAAAGGTATGATACACTATAGGTATACCGGTAAGCTAGATGTCATGTGTGACAGGCAATAGTATCGATAAGGGGTAGTGTGTGACATGGCAATTATTGACGGTGTGTGTGTAGCATACAATCCGTACTCATGCAATATGAACCGTCAATAATATGTGCAGTGTCCTACGGCTGCTAGTCACAGTATAACTACATCAAGGAAATAAGGTAAAGGCGCAATTCTACAATGACGTAGAATGTGCGACAGGTATTTGAATCCTAGCCCAGACGCATAATGCCATGCGGGCGATTCCCCTGTAGATGTTAAATCTACTCACCTACGCTCCACGCTAGGTTAATCGTACCATCTGCTCCCCCCTGTAGTAGTGTCCGTAGTCTCTGCCTGCAAACCTGCAAATAAGACATGAAAATCATATATAAGCCAAATATTCCGCGAAACGAGATATCGAACCAAAACGAGAAACTCGCGTCGCGAACTAAACGTGTGTGTGCACTGTTAGTGTTTATGCCCTAGAAGGCCATTACTGTATCATACTAGTTTGTATATTACTTAATGGAAGCTTGGGATATTCACATGTATATAACAGTCTTGCTAAACATGGTAGTATGCTACTTGGTTTTTCTATCTTAATATGTGAGCATACGTATTGATAGAGCTCTTAGGATCTTGCTTGACTACCAGCGTTGTGATGGCAGTCACACTAGTGGGGGCTGGGTAGTCTACAAGCACATCCTTATTCAGGTCCCTAGTCGTTGGGTTATCGAGACAGAGCATCGATACTCCGGAGTAGACTAGTGTGTACGCTTCTCATCCCAGTTGGGGAGATGGTCTGTCCCACAGCCGTCAGTACGTCGTACTGAAGATAGTATGCAGGTGCTCGTTAGGTTACGGGTACACCGGACAGGACTCACAGGGAACTGTTGGTTGGTTTTATACCAGTCGTCAGTGAACAGTTCCCAGGTGACATGAGTACAGCATAGTCCGCAGACTTGACACTGCTACTTCGCCTCGAGTGTGTCCCACTGTTCTTAGATTGCTACCCTACCATGACTCAAATGAGTCATGCAAACAGGTAGCAGTTGGGTGCAGTCCCGAGCATTTGGAGGCAGTGGTGGTTAGACAGGATTCGTCCCTCCCGGTATTGGGAGTAGATATCGCGCTGTGTCAGAGAGCCATTACGCAAAGTCCCTGGCCAGGGCAAGCGAGATTTGCTGGTAGGTTCCAGTAGTTTCTCAGGGTGTAATGGGCTTCCCTCCGACACGACTTATACAGCTATTAGGGGACTGACGCTTGCCGCCCTCTAAGCCGGATATGCGATAGTCCTGGACGAACGGACCGGACTGTATGGAGATTGTCACATCAGACTCAGTAGGAGTTCGGATGGGTTTTCTCATCGGCCTTCTTATCGACAACTACCTGGGGACCGTTACGTACAGCTAGTGCCGCTTGCAGTCTGTGGATAAACCCACTGCCAGCGTAGTAGTCGAGTCTCTAGAGTCCCACATAGAGAGTTTCCTATTCCAGGTGAAAGGATATAGAGGTCGTATGGTTTTACGACAAGGGTTCGGACACATACGTGCGTTTACGCACGTACGACTTTCGGACAGTTTTTACCAGTCGGCTTTGGTTTAAGCCAGTTACTGGTATCCGGTTATTGGATTTTTACAGTCTAAAGTTTTTTCCGTATTTTTACGGATTGGAGGGGCGTTCTCGTAATTTTGCGGGAACCTTCTAGAAGGTGGTAACTAAGGAGGTTAAGGTGTAAAATGAAATGAGTGTAAAAATGAGTCACCTTGATGATTCATAGAAGTCTTTTGTCATTCTAATGAATCATCACAAGATATTATCAAGCATGGTTGCTAAAATTGTTTTTTATTATTTTCTAGTAAAAAGAAATGCTAGATATATATCTTCTTGATTCACTATTCTCATAAGAATACTCATTATCATTTTCATCTTCTCTCTCCTCTAGCTCTCCCTCTTCAAGAAAACTAATCCTCCCTTCTCATGAGTTGAGTACAAGGGTTAGTAAGACTTAACAATCCATAACCATCACTCTATATCGATCTATCTTCTTCGATTGGCAATCCAAGAAGGTTAGTTGCCTCAAGTTTAGAGGCGAAGCTTGGAGTTTTGCTCTCGGGTGGATCTTCTACTACTTCAAGAAGGCCGAGGAGTACAAGGAGTTCGTAAAGACGAAGGAGTTGATTCATTAGGTATAATCCCGAAACACCGTATTTTAGAAACACTTGTGTTTGGTTATTTATAGTTTAGCTTCGATTCAAGCGGTTAGTCGATGTTCGTTCACTAAACAAGTTCGTTTTTGAAAATTCCGCCTCCCCACAAGTATTGGGGTGTTCCACATCGACTTACAGTGGTATCAGAGCCTCGCTAAACAATAAATAACTTTATTGCAAATTTGTACGAATTTCGAACGGAAAAACGAAGCCGGAAAATCCTAAAAAGCATCAGTTTCTGTCGATTTTAAAATGATGTCCTAAAATTGTTCAGGTGTGTTCAGAGAGCATGACATGAACACAGAAGAACACCCAAAAAATTTGGGCTTCTGATTCGTCTACAGTGCCGCGGAAGGGCGGCGGATCCCACCGATCCGCCGCGTAACCGCGGCCGAGTTGACGAGTCAGGAACTCGTTTTTTTTGGGTGGGTCCCCTGTGGTGTTTTGGGTTTTCTGGGATATTTAATAGTTGCTCAGGTTTCAGTTTAACAGACCAGTTTTTGGAGCAATATTAAATACGTTTAATCGATCGAAATTGTACAGTATTTGCATGTTGGATTATATCTGTGATTGATAAATGTATTCGTAAACCTCCCCTAACTGCTAGTATGTCAGTTGGCAGGGGGTTGCACATTTCTGAAATGGTTATATCTGTTTGTGCATATAAACTGTATTGGACTGTTGTGGTGTTTAGCCGGGGTTTTGAAATGGGTTATTATTCAATTCATTTGTTGTAAATGTAATTTGTTGTAATATTATTTTGCGGGGCACATCCAGGTTGCGGTTGTAGCCACCGTTGTATTATTTCATTTTACTGTTTTTGCTCCTAGGACTGACCCAAGGTGGGGTACACAAACTGCCGGGTGGGTAGTTTGCTGTACCCGTAGGGGTCGAGGGTGGGGTAATGGCTATTCATCACAACTGTGTAATCTGTCTTTTCTTGCAGGCTCAAAAGAAATACAGATTGCTTGCAAATCCAATATTGTTTATCTGTGTTCTGGAATGTATATCATTGCGTCAAACGAATGTAAAATATCTATATTTATGATAGCTATTTAGACGTCACTTATGTTTTTCACCCGCGCTAGCCCAGTCCCCGCTCTGTCGTTAGTTAAGTAACCTAACGGGTAATGACGGGACCCAGTGGCGAATGCGGATGGCATAAGAGGACGTCATATTTTCGTTGTTTTCTGCAATGATAGGTTAATGATGGGACGCATTATCTATAATGCAAAGAAAATAAACCAAGTTTAAATCGTTGGAACAATTTAAAAGAAACCACTCGGTTAATTTTAAAAACAGATATTTTTAATTGCGGAGCCTTAACCACTCCTTTTAAAAGCTATCAGGTTCCTTCGGTTATATCAAGTTCACTACGTTCACGGTTTTGCCAAAACCATTCGTAGCCCTCCGTCATTTCATTTGGGTATTCAGTAGTATTCAAGCTATGCATTTTGGCCAAAGTCAAGGCATAGTGTTTGGTAGCTGCTGGGTTTTCAATTGTTGCATAAGATAGATGAGTTGGTTTGGGACAGTCGTATTACCATTTGACCAAAGTCAGGGGTATATACGGATGGGTTCAAATTGACAAGATAATGACGGGTAGAACTTGACATCTGACTTATGACACTTTGACCAAAGCCAAGGTCATAAGAGCATGGGGCAAAAACTTATATCGGGAATTTCTTAAGAAACTGAAATTTGCAAAGAGATGCATACCATTTGGAGTTTGATGAATGTTGGTAGAATTCCTTCAACATTATCATACGATGATATTTGGATCCCGATCCTACTGTGAGTATATGCTACTTATCAGGATATTCGTCACTTAACGATCAATGCTATAAACCTAGTAGGTGTCCAGAAAAGTGTCAGCGGGGTTACGCCCCCAGAGAAAAGAGGTTATATAATTAAGGAACTTCGCGTAAGCGTTGGAAAACCTCCCTCGAAGTACCGACACCAGCCTGGCTGAACGGTTAAGCAAGTATTGTACGGTAAGAATAGTCTTGACTAATTCTTCTTTTATGGTTTGAGGAAGGATTCGAGAAACAGTGGGAGCCATCCAGTTTAGATAAACTAAAAACCATTCTAAACTTGCAAGAGCATCATGCCAAGAGTTTTCTTCTCTCTCTCCTAATTGCAGCGACCCTGAAAATGACTGGACTTAAGTTACTTTTAGAGAAAAATATACTGACAGGGCCAAACTATAAAGATTGGCTGCGGAATGTCAAAATGGCTTTGACCTATGACAAATTGGGGCACGTCCTCACCGCTACGGCACCTGCTGTCCCTGGTCCCAAATCCAGCAATGCGGATAAGGAAATCCGCAAAACCTGGGATTTAGATTGCGCGAAAGCCAAGTGCATCGTGCTTGCCTCGATGAACAATGAACATCAGAGGAGGCACGAGGATATGGGCCTTGATGGCATATTTCTCCATACAAAAGAACTTTATGGAGAGCAATCTCGTATAGCAAGATACGAGACCTCAAAGAACTTGTTTCGAGCGAGGTTGGCTGTCGGGTCATCTGTAGGAGAACATGTCCTAAAGATGATCGGCTATATAGAAGAGCTCGCAGACCTTGGGACGACTTTGGATAATGAGCTCTATACAGACCTTATTCTCCAGTCCCTTCCTCACACCTACGCCCAGTTTATCCTGAACTTCAACCTTCAAAGAAAAGAAGTTGAACTTCCGGAACTCCTGAACATGTTAAGGAGTGCAGAGGGCACCTTGAAGAATTCAAGGGAAACACCCGCTATGTTTGTTGGCGGTGCATCTTCTTCTGGGTCCAAGGCTAAAGCCAAAGGAAGGAAGAGGAAGGCCGCACCCAGACCTAGAGGAGGTGTTAGTAAGGTGGGAGGGAAGGGAAAGAAAAAGATAGCAGCACCTGTAGTTGGCCAGGATGAGTGTTTCCATTGTCACAGGAAAGGGCACTGGAAGAAGGATTGCAAGGCGTGGAACGCCAAGAACCAGGAACCGAAGCAAGCTGTGGCTTCGACTTCAGGTGTGTTTGTAATTGAGAATTGTTTGTCAATCAACTCTACTTCCTGGGTATTGGATACCGGATCAGGATCTCATATTTGCAATTCATTGCAGGCACTGAGAAACCGTAGAGTGCTGAAGGAAGGTGATATGATCCTCAGGGTTGCTAACAGAGCTAGCGTGGGAGCTGCGTCCGTCGGGGATTATCATCTAGGATTGACGAGTAGACACATTTTGGTTTTACATAACTGCTATTTTGTACCCAGCTTAACGTGTAATATCATATCAGTTTCCTTGTTATCAAATAAAGGTTATGATTTCACGTTTGTAAGAGATGTTGTCAACATCCACCTTAATCATGGTTTGATTGGGTCGGGTACATTAAATAACGGAATATATGTTTTAAACCAACTCCAAATTTTCAATGTCCAGAACACACTAAAAAGAAAGTCTCCAGATTTAAATAAAGCTTTCTTATGGCATTGTAGACTGGGTCACATCAATGAGAGAAGGTTAACTAAGTTGCATAGAGAAGGATATTTGGACTCGTTCGAATATCAATCTTATGACACTTGTCAATCTTGTCTCAAAGGAAAGATGACAAAGACTCCATTTACTGGACAAGGAGTAAGAGCGAGCGAGCTCTTAGGACTCATACACAGCGATGTATGTGGTCCAATGTCTACACATGCAAGAGGTGGTTTTTCCTATTTCATTACTTTCACGGATGATTACTCAAGATACGGATTTATTTATCTGATGAAACATAAATCCGAGGCTTTTGAGAAATTCCAAGAGTATAAGAATGAAGTAGAAAACCAAACCGACAAAAGTATCAAGACACTTAGATCTGATCGAGGTGGTGAATACTTGAGTGCCGAGTTCCTAGGTTACCTAAAAGAGAAAGGAATTCTCTCTCAGCTTACTCCTCCGTACACTCCACAGCATAACGGTGTATCGGAGAGACGGAATCGAACCCTATTGGATATGGTACGATCCATGATGAGTAATGCTGAGTTACCGCAATCTTTCTGGGGTTATGCGCTAGAATCAGCGGCATATCTTCTGAACAGGGCTCCTACCAAGACTGTGCCTAACACTCCATATCAGATGTGGACAGGGAAGAAACCCCATCTTCAGCATATGAAGATTTGGGGATGTCCAGCTTTTGTTAAAAAGCAGCATGTGGACAAGCTCGAGGCACGATCAGTAAAATGTTTGTTTGTGGGATATCCAAAGAACTCCAAGGGATATTATTTCTATTACGCAGAGGAACAAAAGGTCTTTGTTTCTCGTAATGCCCATTTTCTGGAACATCTGTTTTTAGAAAAGGAAACAAGTGGGAGCGAAATAGAACTGGAAGAAATTCCAGAACAACAAGCTGTTACTGAAAGTTTGGTAGAACCAGAGGTTCAAGAAGAACAGAACATTCCCGCACCCCTCCGCAGGAGTAGTAGGCCGTCTCATCCGCCTGAGAGATACTACGGTTTTCTCATAGACGGGGATAGAGAGGATTGCATCATAGAAGATGATGAACCTACTAGCTTCCAGCAGGCCATCCAGAGCGGCGACTCGGTACGATGGCTAGATGCAATGCGAAGCGAAATGGAGTCCATGTACACCAACAAAGTATGGACTTTGGACTTTGCTCCAGGTGGGGTAAAACCCATAGGATGCAAATGGATCTTCAAGAAAAAGATTGGTGTAGATGGGCAGGTGGAAACCTATAAAGCTAGACTTGTTGCAAAGGGTTTTCGTCAAAGACCTGGTTTGGACTATGACGAAACTTTTTCTCCAGTGGCTATGCTCAAATCCATTCATATCCTTCTTGCAATTGCTGCCTTCCATGATTATGAAATCTGGCAGATGGACGTAAAGACGGCTTTTCTAAATGGAAATTTAGAAGAGAGCGTCTATATGGATCAGCCAGAGGGTTTCAATCAGAGTGGGAGCAGCGGGAAAGTATGCAAGCTGCTTAAGTCTATTTATGGACTAAAGCAGGCATCGCGGAGTTGGAACATCTGTTTTGATGAGACAGTCAAAGAATATGACTTTATCAAAAATCCAGATGAACCGTGCATATATAGTAAAGTTGTGGCCAAGAGTGTCGTATTCCTCGTCTTGTACGTGGATGACATTCTATTGATAGGAAATGACATTCCTATGCTACAATCTGTCAAAGGATTCTTGTCACACAGGTTCTCCATGAAAGACCTGGGTGATGCCTCTTACATTCTGGGGATCCGGATCTATCGTGATAGATCCAAGAGGATGTTGGGACTTTCGCAGTCCAGGTATATCGACACTATACTGAAAAGATTCAGTATGGAAGATTCTAAGCGCGGTAATTTACCGGCTTGTCACGGAATCACCCTCTCTAAAGAGATGTCTCCCAAGACTGATTTGGAAAGGGAACGCATGTCAGTTATACCCTACGCTTCTGCGGTAGGCTCTATAATGTATGCGATGTTGTGTACCAGACCAGATGTAGCTTACGCACTGAGCGTGGTGAGCCGGTATCAGTCAGACCCAGGGGAGAAACAATGGATAGCAGTAAAGAACATTCTCAAGTACCTGAGGAGGACTAAGGAGATGTTCTTGGTTTACGGCGGAAAAGACCTCAGGGTGGAGGCCTTTGCTGATTCCGGCTTCCAGAGTGATAAGGACGATTCCAAGTCCATGTCGGGTTATGTCTTTACCCTCAATGGAGGGGCGGTGTGCTGGAAGAGCTCCAAGCAGGACACCGTTGCTGACTCGACGATGGAAGCGGAGTATATAGCTGCTTGCGATGCCGCAAAAGAAGCAGTCTGGATGAAGTAGTTCCTAACAGAACTTCAGGTGGTTCCTACCATAGTTGATCCAATACCTCTGTATTGCGACAACAACGGAGCTATAGCTTTAGCGAAGGAACCAAGGTCCCATCAGAAGTCCAGACACATCTTAAGGCGGTATCACCTGATCAGGGAGATCATTGATCGTCAGGAGATCGAGGTTCGGAGAGTTGCTTCAGAAGAGAACATTTCTGATCCATTCACGAAGGCCCTACCTCAGATTCAGTTCGAGAGGCTACTCGAGATCATTGGTCTTCAATATGCCAGTACATGGCCCTAGTGCAAGTGGGAGATTGTTAGTGTTTATGCCCTAGAAGGCCATTACTGTATCATACTAATTTGTATATTACTTAATGGAAGCTTGGGATATTCACATGTATATAACAGTCTTGCTAAACATGGTAGTATGCTACTTGGTTTTTCTATCTTAATATGTGAGCATACGTATTGATAGAGCTCTTAGGATCTTGCTTGACTACAAGCGTTGTGATGGCAGTCACACTAGTGGGGGCTGGGTAGTCTACAAGCACATCCTTATTCAGGTCCCTAGTCGTTGGGTTATCGAGACAGAGCATCGATACTCCGGAGTAGACTAGTGTGTACGCTTCTCATCCCAGTTGGGGAGATGGTCTGTCCCATAGCCGTCAGTACGTCGTACTGGAGATAGTATGCAGGTGCTCGTTAGGTTACGGGTACACCGGACAGGACTCACAGGGAACTGTTGGTTGGTTTTATACCAGTCGTCAGTGAACAGTTCCCAGGTGACATGAGTACAGCATAGTCCGCAGACTTGACACTGCTACTTCGCCTCGAGTGTGTCCCACTGTTCTTAGATTGCTACCCTACCATGACTCAAATGAGTCATGCAAACAGGTAGCAGTTGGGTGCAGTCCCGAGCATTTGGAGGCAGTGGTGGTTAGACAGGATTCGTCCCTCCCGGTATTGGGAGTAGATATCGCGCTGTGTCAGAGAGCCATTACGCAAAGTCCCTGGCCAGGGCAAGCGAGATTTGCTGGTAGGTTCCAGTAGTTTCTCAGGGTGTAATGGGCTTCCCTCCGACACGACTTATACAGCTATTAGGGGACTGACGCTTGCCGCCCCCTAAGCCGGATATGCGATAGTCCTGGACGAACGGACCGGACTGTATGGAGATTGTCACATCAGACTCAGTAGGAGTTCGGATGGGTTTTCTCATCGGCCTTCTTATCGACAACTACCTGGGGACCGTTACGTACAGCTAGTGCCGCTTGCAGTCTGTGGATAAACCCACTGCCAGCGTAGTAGTCGAGTCTCTAGAGTCCCACATAGAGAGTTTCCTATTCCAGGTGAAAGGATATAGAGGTCGTATGGTTTTACGACAAGGGTTCGGACACATACGTGCGTTTACGCACGTACGACTTTCGGACAGTTTTTACCAGTCGGCTTTGGTTTAAGCCAGTTACTGGTATCCGGTTATTGGATTTTTACAGTCTAAAGTTTTTTCCGTATTTTTACGGATTGGAGGGGCGTTCTCGTAATTTTGCGGGAACCTTCTAGAAGGTGGTAACTAAGGAGGTTAAGGTGTAAAATGAAATGAGTGTAAAAATGAGTCACCTTGATGATTCATAGAAGTCTTTTGTCATTCTAATGAATCATCACAAGATATTATCAAGCATGGTTGCTAAAATTGTTTTTTATTATTTTCTAGTAAAAAGAAATGCTAGATATATATCTTCTTGATTCACTATTCTCATAAGAATACTCATTATCATTTTCATCTTCTCTCTCCTCTAGCTCTCCCTCTTCAAGAAAACTAATCCTCCCTTCTCATGAGTTGAGTACAAGGGTTAGTAAGACTTAACAATCCATAACCATCACTCTATATCGATCTATCTTCTTCGATTGGCAATCCAAGAAGGTTAGTTGCCTCAAGTTTAGAGGCGAAGCTTGGAGTTTTGCTCTCGGGTGGATCTTCTACTACTTCAAGAAGGCCGAGGAGTACAAGGAGTTCGTAAAGACGAAGGAGTTGATTCATTAGGTATAATCCCGAAACACCGTATTTTAGAAACACTTGTGTTTGGTTATTTATAGTTTAGCTTCGATTCAAGCGGTTAGTCGATGTTCGTTCACTAAACAAGTTCGTTTTTGAAAATTCCGCCTCCCCACAAGTATTGGGGTGTTCCACATCGATTTACATGCACGATACGCTAAAACGTGTGTATACGTGTCTAAAACCATCACGACACGCCGCGATACGCTGGATCACAGAACCCTCTCACGTATCGCGCGTATCGCGCAAACACAATGAACATCAAAAACGATATATTGTCCTAAATTTTTCTACAGGTCAAATCTTACAAAACTAGACATGCCAAAACACTACAATACACTGCAGACAACCATTCTCAAAACCCCAGCACCCCACTCCCCTTCCTGGCCGCAATTTGCGGCCAAACTGAATAAATTGCCGGCCTGGGATTTGAATGGGTAGCTCTTGTTTTGGTGGTGGTGTCTAGACCTGACAAGCATGCTCCAGTTTCCTCAATTTTACCCCGAAGGGTCCGGGTCAAAAGCAGATCACAGATGTCGTAAAACGACGCCAAAATACGATATTTTGCACACAAGCAAACCCTATGGTATTTTAGTGAAACCTGGGTTATTTCTCAGTTGAAGTGACCCTATTAACACTAAAATAGCTAGGTTTACCCACTCAATCATTACTTAATCAAAGTTCCACACAAAACACTATAATTAGCACTAAACTAGCTAATTAACACTAACCGACACCAAACTACGCACAAGCTAGCAATAAGGGGAATTGGGTCTAAGAGTTATACCCTAAAGACCCCCAAGAAGCAGGTGAAGAAGTGAAAGGAGCTGCTGCAAGTTGCTGGAGCTCCTGCTGCTGCTGTTGCTGCTGCTGCTGATGATGATGTCTGCTGCTGCTAATGATGATGATGATGATGCTGATGATGATGAGGCTGCTGCTGCTGAAGCTTCTTCAGGTGAGTGTGTGTGTGTGTGTGTGTGTGTGTGTGTGTTTGAGAGAGTGAGGGAAAGAAGAGAAAAGAGAGTGAGGAGTGAGAAATGAGGGGAAAACCAAAAACCCCTCCCATTCTCTTCTCTTCCCTCATTAAATGAGCATGGCATGAGCCATGTTGCCCCATGCTTTCCCTCTCTCTTTCCCCCAAAGTCAACAATTCAAACCAATATTAAAACCATTTTAAAATTCATTTTCATTTCCTAATAACAACCATAACACACCTAACAACCCAAAACACTTAAACAAAGCCTAAAACTAGATTAGGGAAAATGGTTAAACCTCAAACTAACACTCTAGTTAATATGCACAAGTGTGTGTGCGCCTAACAAAATTCTAGTAAAATACTCATTAAATAGGATAAAATATTTAAAACTTAATTTGTTAAACTTTTTATTAAAAACCAAACATTAAAATATAATTAGCTACAAAACACATTCTAAGGTGTTACAAATCTAATCTTGCAAGAGCATACGCTAGAGTATTTTCTTCTCTCTCTCTCCAAGTAGCGACCATGTCACACTTTAATCAAAATAAATAATATGGATGTATTGACCGAACCCGCTTGTTATACTGCGCTAGGGAACGTTGGTCCCGCTCCAACTTATAATTGTTATAAGACAGAGCAGGAAATTGCGGATTACCAGAATCCCGTGCCACCCAAACGAAGAAAAGTACATGCTGATGCATCTTCTTCGGGTGTGTTCATTATCGAGAACTGTTCGCAGTATCCTCTACGTCCTGGGTATGTGATACCGGATCAGGATCCCAGATATGTAATATGTTACATGGGCTGCAGAAAGGTAGAGAACTGAGAACGGGTGATAAGTTTCAAGAGTTGGAAATGGTGCAAAGTGTTGCAGCCAAGTTTGTTGGCAGTTATCAGCCTGTATTACCAAATACATTGATTCTGAACAAATGTTATTAGATACCGAACCTGATATACAACATCATATTAGTTTCTTTATTAGTAAAGAAGGATATAATTTTGTACTATTGGATAATGTTTTGAACATTTTCTATATCAAAAGTTGATCGGTTCAGGCACGTTATCTAAAAGCATAGACGTTCTAAATCAAGCCACGGTTCTTAACATACTGAACACACACAAGAGGAAGAGATCAGAAATGAACAAATCCTTCTTGAGGTATTGTAGACTAGGTCATATCAATGCGACCCGACTAGCTCAAGTTACATAAAGATGCATATTTAAATCAGTTTGGATTTACATCTTGTGAAACTTGCCAGTCATGTCATAAAGATAAGATGACCATAGCTCCGTTTATTAGAAACAGAGAAAGAGTTATTGAACTCTTGAGATTGATACATGATGATGTATGTGGGTCCCCTGTCTACACATGCCAGGACTAGTTCTTTATACTTCATTACATTTACTGATTATCTCTCAAGATTCGAACATATGTTCCTGTTGAAACACAAGCCTGAACCTTTTGATTCAATAAATATAAGTTAGAAGTAGAGAACCAAAAAGGGTATAAGTATTATGTCAGGGAGAAGAATACTTAAGAACGAAGATCCTGGATTATTCTAAAGGAGAATGAGATTCTATCTCAGCATTACTCCTCCGTATACACCACAGCACGATGGTATATTGGGGCGGAGAAAATCGCACCCTTTGTGATATGGTGTGCTCTATGATGAGTACTACTGAGTAGCCTATTTCCTTTTAGGAGTTATGCACTTGAGAAGCTGCATACCTATTGAATAGGGTTCCAACCAAATCAGGTGCCTACCACTCCATATGCGATATGGTATAGGAAGAGCCCATCTCTTAAGAATGTTAAGATTTGGGTTGTCCGGCCTTTGTCAAAAGCATGATCCGGACAAGCTCGAGGCAAGGTCAGTTCTGTGGAAGTTTATTGGATATCCCAAGCATTTGCAAAGGAATATCTTCTACCAAACCGAGAAACAAATGTGTTTTATTTCTCGGCATGCCATTTTTTTTCTAGTGGAGATGAGGTAGAACTGGAAGGAGTTCCAGCTATACAAACTACAGCTGATGATTTGGTAGAACCGAAGAATTCAATAGTTTCCAACGAACCTCAGCCTCTCCGCCGATCTTGTAGGGTTCCTCACCCATCTGAGAGATACTTCAGTTTTCTCTATGACAGTGGGAGCGAGGATTACATCATGAGATGATGACCCAACTAGTTTCGAGCAGGCCATCAGGAGTGGTGACTCTATAAGAATGGATGGATGCTAAGCGATCTGAGATGGAATCCTTATACACCAACAAAGTATGGGCTTTGGTTTCTTTACTTGAAGGGTTAAATCCCCATCAGGAGCAAGTATATCTTGAGAAGATTACTTGGTGTACATGGAAAAGTTGAGACTTTCAAAGCTATGCTTAAGTCCATCCAGATCCTACTTGCCACTGCTACATACCATGACTACAATATCTGGCAGTTGTGTGTCATGACTGCTTTTCTAAAAACGATGATTTAGAAAAGAGCGTCTGTAAGTACACAGCCAGAGGGCTTCGTAGACAGTGGGAGCAGCGGAAACGTGTGCGAGTTGTTTTATGAAATAAATCAGGCATCGCAGAGTTGGAACGTCTGTTTTTATGTGGTAGTCAAAGAGTTTGACTTCATCAAAATGGTAGATGAACCTTGTATATACAAAAAGATAGTAGGGAGTATGGTGGTGATCCACGTATTGTAAGTGGATAACATACTCTTGATAGGAAAGGAGTTTCCTATGCTACGCTCTGTCATTCTCCTCTTATCACAAAGATTCTCCATATAGGACCGAGGTGATACCTCCTAAATCCTGGGTTATAGATCTATGAGATAGATCTATTTGGATATTAGGATTCTCACTAGCTGTAATGAGATGAATTGATCTTGGGGAGAATCACTGGAAAGGTTCCAGGGTGATAAGGATGACTGAATGTCAGTCAAAGGCATTTTCTTCACCCTCAGAAGAGGGATGGTATGTTGGAAAAGTTCCAAGCAAGATACCGAGGCAAACTAGACGATTAAAGGCTAGATACATCGTTACTAAGGATACTACCAAAGAGGCAGTCTGGATATGTTAGTTCATGAGATGAACTTAGTTCCTATCATTGTGTGACAATGGAGTTATGGCTTTGGCCAAGAAACCCCGTTCCATCTGTAGTCCAGACATATTCTTAGGCAGTATCAACTGATCTTGGAGATGGTTGATCTCCAGGGAGATCGAGGTCAGGAGAGTTGACACGAAGGATAACGTAGCGGATCCACTCACGAAGGCCACCCCTCAGATGCAATTTGAGTGACTTTTTGGGATGTTGGGTATGAGATATTACAACACATGGCCTTAGTGCAAGTGGGAGATTGTTAGTTATGTGTATGCCCTAGAGGCCATTATTGTACATATGATGTATATTATAGTGGATACTTAGATATGTATATACTGAGAAGACTTTCTTGCTCGACATGATAGTATGTTATCTGGTTACCTTTATCTAAACATGTAGACTTGTATTGTAATATTGTCGTGCTCTCACATGTTGATAAAGCCCTTAGGATATGTACTTGACTACCAGGACTATGATGTGGTTCATACTAGTGGGGCCATGGTAGTTCACAAGTACATCCTTCAATTGTTCCTAATCGAGGGAATATCGAGACAGGGCATCGATATTCCAAAGTAGACTAGCGTATACGCTTCTTGACCCATATGATGGGCGATGGGTGATCCCACATCCATTAGTGTTTGACATCAAAGTTCGTATACGGGTGCTCAGTGGAAACTGGGTACACTGAACAGGACTCACCGAGGACACCTATGTGGTAGAATACCTATCGTCAGATAGCAGTCCTCTGGTAACAATGGTATAGGTTAGTCTGTAGACCCGAGATCGTCATAGAGCCTTATGCGACTCCCACTGTACTTTGATTTCCTCCCTACCAAGCTCAAGAGGAGTCGTGCAAACAAGTGGATTTGGGTACAGTCCCGAGTCGTATGGAGGCAATGAGCGATAGGAGGGGTTTCGTCTCTCCCGGTATTGGGGGTTGATGTTGCGCAATGCTCGATTGGCAATAACTGGAAGTCCCTGGCCAGGGCTGATTTGGAGATCTACAGATAAGTGTTATCGGTAGTTTCTCGACCTGTTATGAGCCTCACATCGACATGACTTATCACGTTGCTAGGGTTTGACGATTTCCACCCCTAGACATGATATGTGACATATCAGACGAAGAGACCGGACTGTACGGTAGTGTTACTGATAGGCTTCATGGAGACTGTGGATAAGCTTGCTTGTTGACCTTCATATCGCTCAATAACCGGGTAGCCGTTATGTCCAGCTAATACCACTGACGTCTTCTAGGTGACTGATATGATCATCACCTACTGCTGGCGTATTGACGAGTCTTTAGAGTCCCACACAGAAGTTCCCTGGTTCAAGCGAAACGAGGCAGGACACATATGTGATATGTGTGTGGGCCTGATTAAATACGAGTATGTGATACCGTATTGTAATCTGGCAGTCATCTGATATCAGTTCAGTTATATGTGATATAACCAGATTGTCGAATCAAGTGTTGATTCGATAATATGATATACAGATAAATGATATTAGACGGTCGTATATGATATAATCGGATTATTAGATCAAATGTTGATTTAATAATATGATATAAATTATATGTGATATAATTACATATTAACTAATATCATTAGCTCACTAATTAATCTTCATTAAATATATATTAATATATATATATATATATATATATATATATATATATTAAAATGAAGCATGGCATTTTCTTTTCTATTTTGTGAAAATAGAAATGAGGTGTAAAGTTGAAGCATGGTTGCAAGCATGGTATTTTATATTGTTTATTTATTCTTGACTCACTATTCAAGCATGGTTGCAATTTAATATTGCATAATTCCATGCTTGAATGAGTGAGGGTTCAAGAAGTATCATTCATTCTTGTTCATTTCAAAAGACTTAGCCATTTTCTTGCTCATGCTTGCTCTTGCTTCTTCTTCCTCCTCTTGCTTTTTCTCAAACTTCAACCATCACATGAGATGTGAATCATGAAGCTTGAGCACAAATTAGTGAGCTCTTAACATCCCATACTTCATCATCTCACACCTTTTAGCAAATTAGTGTGATGTGTTTCATGCACTAAAGGGTTTAGTGCAATGGTAGCTTGAACTAGTAGGAGCTTCGGGGTGGATCATCATTGGCGTGAAGGCTACGAAGGGAGCTTGTTTAAAGTCTCAAGAGAAGCCTTGTGGAGTCGCGGGACTATTACACGGAGCATATTGAAGAGAAGGACTTGGTTCTACCAAGGTATAAACATCTCTCCTTCTCTCTAGTTGACATATCATCTAAAGAAAACCCTAATAATCTAGTTAAGATCTTGTTAGTCTAGCTTAGCACCAAGAAAAATTTGAATTTGGCATGGTAGATGCTTCTACAACCTCATCATGGTGCAAAGGTAGTCCTTCAGGGACCACATGAGATATTTTCAAAACTGGATCCATTTAAAAGAGCGGTTTTCCCTTTTTACTCTTAGTTGCATACGCCACATTGCATGGATTTAAGCATTGAGTTTTGGATTCGTGTAATTTTTGGATTTGAGAACCGTGGTATTATTTTAAGAAAATATGCACTGTTTTGAAAACCCGGTTTCTCTTGATATGATATTTCAGTGCGTCCAACATGCGTTTTCTCGTTTCTGAGACGTGTGACATATGAACCCGAATCGAGGAGCTGGATGAGGCCGATTGCGGGTATATGGTGGACCCGGTATGGTACCCCGGGACAAGAAAGGGATGCTGTGTATACAGACGGTGAGCCTGGCAGAGGGACTACTACCTACCGGTGATTGGTTAGACCTGGCGGTTATCCGGAGGATACTGACCAGTGTTGAGAGATGGATACGGGCCGACCCGTACTGCCGGGGCCGAGGGCCGATTCCACAGACGGAGCCCGTGGGCCGATCCGGACTGACGGAGCCCGATACATGAGGATTTGCGTGTCGATGCTGGACACAATTATTTCATGATATTTTCGAGTGCAGATGTTGGGAACTCACGATTCCATGAGATTTACAGGATTGGAGAGCCGATTAGATGTGACGGCGCCAGAGTTTTATTGGGATTTGGGTGTATTTGAGAGACACCGGGTATTTTTCCACGTTGATGATCTATGTAGATATTTTATCCCATGCTCAGCATTCATTGTTATGCATTGCATCCTGTAGTCGTAGTACCTGATAGAGTACCTTGGCATGATTATTGCATACCCTGCTCATCATATATAGATGTTATTAGATTGCACTTATTATGCATGATTATTGCATACCTTGCTCATCATATAGATGTTATCTGATTGCTCATGTTAGAGTATCGCAGTACGTGCATACTCGCGATTACTTTTATATGTTATCTACTATTCACGAGTTGGCAACTCACCCCCATTGTGCCACAGTGGTTGCAGGTCGACCCTCAGAGTAGTTGCGGCAGGGCTACTTCCTTGTATCTTTTTGCTACGGATACCACTGCAGTTGGTGTGTGAGCCGTTTTGCTGATAGGTGGGTTTTTGAGGTATCCGTTTATTTTCCAGTTGTACACACTATTGTATATAGTACTCTCCATCTACTATTTCATGTATTGACTTAGAGACCAGTTGTGAGGACGATGTATATTATTTTGTACTCTGGTGTCGAGCTCGTGTGAGCCGACTTTATTTGTGCAGTTTTATCCTTTATGATGTTTCTCACTTACTTTGCTCATTCTTCGCTACGACGTCGTATATTATTATTGTGGTGGTTGTTTTCCGCCGTTGGGCGTGATTGCTTCCATTTGGGGATGCTTTATTTTTATTGTATGTCATTTTACTTATACCATATCTTGTACCATACTTCGGGGCTAGTTTTTACAAAGGAGGTGCTGCCGAAATTTTTAAGAAAATAAATCAGATTTTAAAGATTTTTACTCAATTGTTGGAGATAGTGCCCTCAGAGTCAATTATTGGATCACAGGCACGTGATAGCAATGATTGAGGGAGGACCTATACCGGTAGGACAGTCTTACTCGAGATGATAGTATGCTATCTGGTTTATCTTTATCATCGTGTACTGCTTTAGGTGACCTGACATGTCGCTATTACACGTTGATAGAGCCCCTAGGATTCTTGCTTGACTACCAGCAGTATGATGGCAATCATATACGTGGGAGCTGGTAGTCTATAAGCACATCCTCAATAGGTCCCTAGTCGTAGGAGTTTCGAGACAGGGCATCGATACTCCATTAGTAGACTAGTGTATACAGTCGAGACCCCGACGAGGGGCGGTGGCCGGTCTCACAAGCCACTGGTGTCAGTTGGTTCACCTAAGATGTATACAGGTGCTCATTGGGTTATGAGTACACCGGACAGGACTCGCCGGGAACCTGCTAGTTGGTCTTATACCAGACGTCAAATAGCAGTTCCCTGGTGACATGTGTACAGGTTAGTTCATCGACCTGAGATCGTCATTTGTCTCGTGTGAGTTCCCACTGTGCTTTGATTACTACCCTACCACGGCTCAAAGGAGTCGTGCAAACAGGTTTTAGTTGGGTACAGTCCCGAGCCACATGGAGGCAGTGAGCGGATCTGCAGGGGTTCGTCTCTCCAGGTATTGGGGGTGAGGTCGCGCTGTGTCTAGGAGAGCCATTACACAAAGCCCTCGGCCGAGACAGGAGATTTACTGGTAGGTATTCCAGTAGTATCTCAGGGTGTTCTGGGCTACGCTCCGACACGACTTGTACCGCTTTTGGGGGTCTGACTTTTACCAACCCCCTAGGCCCGCCATGCGATACTCATAGACGAACGGACCGGACTGTACGGATATTGTCACTGACAGGCTCAGTAGGGTGTCAGGGTGAGCTTGCTCATCGACGTCCCTTTTGGTCAATAGCTGGTGGCCCGTCACGTATTGGCTAATACCTCTGACGTGCTAGTGGTTAAA
This sequence comes from Agapanthus africanus, assembly GCA_030015575.1. Lineage (NCBI taxonomy): Eukaryota > Viridiplantae > Streptophyta > Magnoliopsida > Asparagales > Amaryllidaceae > Agapanthus > Agapanthus africanus. Next base: position 104,702,544 of record JASDDO010000010.1, on the reverse strand, counting down.
TCCACAGCCATAGTATTGACGAGTCTTTAGAGTCCACCACACTTTCAGTTACTCAGGTTTCGGGCGAAACGCTGTAGAGGCCGTATGGAGATATGGCAGGGTTCGATCAGATACGTGCGGTATTGCACGGATCATGATCGGACGGTTTTTACTAGCCGGCTTTGGCTTAAGCCGGATCCTAGTATGTGATAGTGTAGTTTTGTCTCTTTGCATTTGTGTTCAGTGCGAATACAAATGCGGGCATGTATTTGCAGTTGCGGGGTTTTCCTGTAATTTATTACGGGATCAGTTTTCTGAAGTTGCCAGTTTGCATTCCGTTCCGGCCGGTTTTCTTTTATTCCTTCACGGCCGGACTTTTCGTTGGAGGGGGTTAATTGCAAGTTTGCAATTAACTTAGTTGTGAGGGGTTTTCTTGCATTTGTGGATTATGAGGAGACTTGCTTCATGATGATATTCCATTCTTGTCCATTTGATGGCTTTTCATTTGATGGTGTGTGAAAGGAAATGGTTGTGACCATTTTCTTTAAGATATTGTTTTTCCATTCTATTATTCAATACAAATTGTGGTGCCATTTTTTTTTTCTCTCTCCAATCTCATTCTTGAGATAAGAGGGGCCGGCTACTTTGGAGTGAGAAAGAGGATTATTTCTTTTTGAGTGAGGAAAAATGTTTCATACCATCTTTCTGCTACCAAGTTCATAAGCACATTTTTGAGTTGCTTTCTTCACCTCCACCATATCATGGCAACCTCATAAACCCCAAAAGAGACAAGCTTCTACACTATTCTATAGCAAGCCTTGGACGCGTCGGCTAGCCAACTTCGCGCCCGAGTTGCCTCGGTCAAGAGGCGGGAGCCCGTAAAAGATTCCGGCTACATGGTGCTCTTTTCGACGAGCGAGGAGGTGACGGAGATTCCGCGGGAGATCGGAGTGGAGACGAAGACCGAAGGACACGGATCGCTTGGTATATCTCTCACCCCATCTCTAGTTAGCTAGTATCGGTTAATGGTTACGATCCGGGTATATTGTCCGCGGTAGCGCCAGTTTAAAAGAAAATTTTGATTCCGCATTTTGGCCTCGGATAGACGGCCGGGGCGCTGCCGTGGCGCAACATGGTATCAGAGCCTCGCCATTAAGCTTGTCTAGCTTGTTCTAATGTGTTTTACTTATCCGATCGACTGAAATTCCAAAAACCTCATTTTTTGTTCACATCAGTTTATGTTGAAAATTTTTGGTGTCTAAAAATTTTTCAGGTTGTATAAAACTAATGTACTGGAAATTGTAAGACTGCTGTAAAAATTCGACGCATTCAGTCGACCACTTGAGCGCGGAACCGCGGCCAAACCCCCCCTTGGGCCGCGGTTCCGCCGCACTCTGGTATCGTCACTGTGTCCAATTTTTCCAGTGGGCTTGTGGGCTGATTTTGGGGGTTTTGGAATATTAAATTTAGGCCCAGAATTTTTATGAGTGCTACAGTATTACTTGGGGGCCCACTTGTTAATTTTTGATCGATTGGATATTTTAAACACATTATTTCACAGTATTTACATTATATCTGCGACCGTGAATGTCACTTGATCGGTAAATCCTGTCTAACTGCTATAGCCCGGTTAGACGGATTTGCGAACGTGATTTTCACGTTGATGTTCTATGTTTATGCTGTGTTGTTGCGGATCGGTCGTGGGGGATAGCCTGGATCCAATGCGAGTACAGTTTTGTTGTATTATGTACATTTGATATTGCGGGGAGAGCGTCCGACATGTGGACTGCCGTCACTGCCTGTTTGTATTATTCTTTTGGGGCACGACCTGGTTGCGGTCGATGTACCCGGTGTATGTATATTTTACTTTCTGTACTAGGATTATCCCGCGGAGGGGTGCACGGATAGCCGGGTTCTAGAGGGCAACGGGCCCGCATCTCATGGCATTGAGACGGAGGGGGCTTCACTCTAGGATTGGCGGGCTATTGGCCGCACTCGTAGGGGGTACAGGTTGACTCAGGAGGGGTGCCCAAGTTACCGGATTCCGTGAAGTGCTGGGTGGTCCATTCACGGTGCTGAAGGGGGCTTCCTCGCTTCAGGTTTTGGCGGGTGACTTGCCGCGCCCGTAGGGGTCTAGGATTTCATTGCACAGGCTATCCACACGACCAGGGGAACGTCGGGTTTCAGCAGCAGCTCTGTGAAACCCGGGGCTTCCAGATATCTGTATTCTTCTGTGATGCTGTACATTTCTGTGATGTTGCTTTTTATCATGCCTTGAGTGAATATAATATATTGGTATATATATTAGTAGATGTTGTATATGTTTTGCATCCGCGCTAGTCCAGTCCCCGCTCTGTCGTTAGTTAAGTAACCTAACGGGTGATGACGGGACCCAGTGGCGAATGCGGATGGCATATACGTACATCAGTATATTTTCGTTCTTTATTGGTGTGATTATTTGATGGGACTGCGTTGATTCGGATCAATGCAAGATAAACAAACCTATTCTGATGTTGTTGGAACACTTTTCAAAAAGCTGTTATTGCAAGGACGTTCACTTTTGTTTTGCATCGTGGTATTCATTTGGAATATCCTGCTCCTCAGTCGAAAAGGCAAGGGCCGAGATCCCTTCACCGGGAGTGACCCCTTGGACAGAAGTTTGCGTCAGGGCATTAACTTCACTATAGCCGATTACTTTTTCTTTGCATCGTGGTATTCAGTTGGAATATCCTGCACCTCATTCTACGGGGAAAGAGCCGAGATCCCTTCACCGCGAGTGACCTCTTTAGTAAAGGTTTTCGTCACTATATTTTCTAAAAAGTTATCCAGTTCCTTCAACGATATCAAGTTCATTACGTTAAAGGTTTTTCGCCAAAAACCAGCCGTAGCCCTCCGTCATTTCAGATTAGTATTGCTTAGTATTCGCGCTACGTTTGTCGTTGCTATTCGCCGAGGCGTAGTGTGCGGTAGCTCTGTAATGCTTTCTGTCGTATGGATATATGGATTGGTTAGGACAGTCGTACGACTTTGTTGATTATTCGTCAAGCGTCGTGCGGGTGGGTTTAACGCAATCAAGATAATGACGGGTTGAACTTGACTAGGACCTTTTGATTTGTTGATTATTCGTCAAGGTCACTTGGGTCCTAGGGGTAAAAATCACATCGGGAGTTTCAAAAGAACTGAAACTTGCCAGGCATGCGCATACCTTCTGGAGTGTGGTGACTTGAGTGGATTCCGTCAAGTTATCATGCGATGATAGTTGGATCCCGATTTCCACTGATGAGTTGGTTTACTCCTCGGGTGATCCCGACTAATTCTTCTTTCAGGTTTGGAGGAGAATTTGAGGTACAGTGGAAGGTTTCCTGATTAGATAAAGTGATAACCATTCTGATCTAGGTTAGAGTGCACGCTGAGTGTTTCTTTTCTCTCTCTCTATGGCAGCGACCATTGACCTGACCCTGGACTATGACTCAGTGACCAAGTTGACCGAACTTTCTTAACACTGGCTTTTGGATTGTCAGAGTTGCAAATCTCATTGCCACTCCTACTTTTACCCTTTTCTCCAGGACACCCCGTATTACTACGAACGTCCACTTCCATTGGACAAAACCATCGTATGGTTATATACGAACTCGAAGGAATTCGAGGATGGTTTCCGGTTCTGGAGAAAACGAATAGGATTATTCAGTTATCTTTTCTTTTCACCTTCTCTCATTGCGAGTACTCCTTGGTTTAGGAGATAGTACACCTATTACGCAAATTGGATAGTCTTCTTCCAAACCTTAGGCTGGTGCCGAACGGTAGGGAATGAAGAAAACCAATTAGCATAACGATGGTGTGCAGAAGGTATTAAGTTAAGACAAAGCAAGGGATTAGTAAGAGGGCAAAGTAAATTGCGACTGCTATTCACGACCGAACCAAGTATTTCTTCGCCAATCCTAGATCACCTTTGTATTTCTCCAGGACACTCCGTATCACTACGAATATCCACAGTTTATTTGGATACTCCATCGTATGGTTATATACAAACTCGAAAGGAACTTGTTCCAGTTCGGGGATGGATTCTGGTTCAGGAGAAATAGGAATAAGGTTTATTCGGTTGTCTTTTATCTTCACCTTCTCTCGCTTTGCGAGTGCTCCTGGGATTTGGACAGTACACCTTTTATGCTTATTGGATAGTCTTCTTCCAAACCATAGGCTGGTGCCGAACGGTAGGGAAGGAAGAAAACCATTTGGTCTAAAGGGGTGTGCAGACGGTAATGACTAAAGACATATAAAGGGATTTGGACAGATGGCAAAGAGATATACGGTTACAGTTGTGAATCTGGATAATGGAAGAGGCATTACTAGGAATACCAGGATACCCCAACGAAACATTTCGATGTTTCAGTTTCACTGTGTACTGTTAAAAGAAAATTGATTTCCCGATTAGACACTTACTCCAAGGTATGTATTTACCAGGTATGATTCTCACATCTGTATGGTTTTACAGATGATGAGTGGGAGTAAGTTATTGGGAATTGGGTGATCACCCTCATTATATCGGGATTCGTTGTAATCGGTGATATTTGAGGAAGTCACCTGGGTTGTTTTCCGGACGGCAATTATTTGGTTTTGAATATCCGCGGTTATGCACCAATTTCAAATTGATATATCTGTACGTCTATTTTTATAGAGTGAGATATACCTTTTGAAGTTATGTCGATGACATTTACCTATATCAGTGGATGGTTAGGTAAGGAGCATTAAACAGCGGTGTAATTCTTCTTAACCATAAGTACAGTTTTCAACCTACGACACACAATGAAAGAGTTGTTAGACTCAGCGGACTTATACAGAGTATTGTATGTTGTCCAGTGTCCATTAGGACAGAGGGGTTGGTCCTCATACTATATTCTGTTTACTTTTAACTTCTCTAGTTCTTAGATATGTATTTCGTAGAAACACAAGGTCTAAGTTTTGAGGAGTTATAGGTATTTGAATAGAGTAGAGAACCGGGTGTAGCAAGTATCGGGATTCTTCAAAGTGATCGAAGATGTAGATACTTGTGTATGGTATTCGGTTGATAGTAAAGGTAAAGAGAAATTGCTTCTCTTTGAGGTTACTCATAATTGGAAGCATTCCTAAGTTGAGTAACGCTGATCGGCCTCCTTCCATTTAGTTGACATGCACTGGAGATAGCTGCATGATTTGAATCTGGTTCAATTAAATCAGTGCCTCTGGTTCTATATTGGATATAGAACAGTTCATATCTTAACGTTGTTAAGGTACGGGGTGTTGTCCGGCTTATGATTAAAACCAGACACTGGACAACTTAAGGCACATTTCTGTAATGGCTGTTTGCGGGTTGACCCAGGCTATGACGAGGGTTGACTTTCTACCATCTGGAAGATCAATAGAGATATTGTTCTTGACTCGCCACAGTTTTAATAAAAATGGATTTTTTCAAAAACAGTAGTGGGAGTATGGTAGAACTGGAAGTGATTCCAGAACCGCAAACGATTACTGAAGATTTGATAAGGAACCTGAAGATTCAATCTGATTTGACATTCCATTGGCCACTCCGCAGATAAGGTGGGTAACTTCAGGCACCCGAGAGGTACTCCGGTAGCCTCAAGGACGGTGACAGGGAAGTTCTTGTTTACCCACACTTGCCATTGCTGTTGTTCCAGGCTGCGAGACCCGGCAGGAGGATGAGTATAGCGTCGTTCTGAACTAGCTTCAGAAGTGTACGTGTATATGACTCTGCCAGAGGGTTGTCATAGTCAGTGGGAGCAGCGGAAGCATTGGTGGACATCAGGCTTATGTCTATTTATAGACTAAAGCAGAAATAGCGGAGATAGATCATCTATTTCTGATGTGACAGTAATAGGTTTGACGTCATCAGAATAGGGGATGGATCTGTTGAGAAGGTAGTAGGGTGTGATATCCGGGTTATGGATGACATACACCGAGTAGGAAAGGAAACTCCTATACTACGATCGGTTATACTTTGGTCGTCACACGGTGGTTTCTCCACACAGGACTTGGATATTATATCAGACATTCTGGTTACTAGATCTATGGTTTTAGATCTAGATTTGGGTGGTTTCCCAATCTGGGTACTTAGACAGCATTCTAAGAGTATTTAGAATGGACGACTCCTGGCATGGTAGTGTACCTGCAGGTAATGGAGTCACCCTCTCTAAAGGTGTCTTACAGACTAAAGGGGAGAGGATGTGCATGATTGGCAGATCACTTGCTTAGGCAATTGAGTCAATCATGAGATGTCAAGTACCACACCAGATGTTGTTCTTGCAGTAGATGCAATAAGTTGATATTAATCCAATCCTGGAGAAACAATCGGAAGCAGTTTTAGGACATAAGTGCGTGTTCTAAGGATGTGATAACGACAGCCTCTTTTAGGAGACGGTTATCACTCCAGGCTTCCAAGGTGACATGGATGGCAGAGTGACTGTCAGAGTTATAGTTTTCCTTCTGATGAGGGGCAGTATTTTGGACAGGTGGTCCAAGGCAATACTGAGGGAGGCTTGGCGCAGGATACTGATTAAGTTCGGTTGAAGATACAGTCTAAGAAGTTTGGATTTGGAGTTCACTTATGAGCTAGGTCCCATCAGACCTCCAGACATTCTAAGACAGGTATGGCTCATTTCGGGAGATGGCACTCTCTGCGAACTTGAGATATAGAGAGACATAGAAAAAAACATCAAGGCGGATCCACTCACTGAGGCTATTCCTCGAACGCAATAGTTTCGCAAACGGGTTTTATGAGACTGACTAGTAGAGGAGTTGGGTGTTCGGTATCACACGGGCTGTGAGTATGCGACATCGTAATAATTAGCCTTGAGTGCAAGTGGGAGATTGTTGGAGATAGTGCCCTCAGAGTCAATTATTGGATCACAGGCACGTGATTGCAATGATTGAGGGAGGACCTATCCCGGTAGGACAGTCTTACTCGAGATGATAGTATGCTATCTGGTTTATCTTTATCATCATGTACTGCTTTAGGTGACCTGACATGTCGCTATTACACGTTGATAGAGCCCCTAGGATTCTTGCTTGACTACCAGCAGTATGATGGCGATCATATACGTGGGAGCTGGTAGTCTATAAGCACATCCTCAATAGGTCCCTAGTCGTAGGAGTTTCGAGACAGGGCATCGATACTCCATTAGTAGACTAGTGTATACAGTCGAGACCCCGACGAGGGGCGGTGGCCGGTCTCACAAGCCACTGGTGTCAGTTGGTTCACCTAAGATGTATACAGGTGCTCATTGGGTTATGAATACACCGGACAGGACTCGCCGGGAACCTGCTAGTTGGTCTTATACCAGACGTCAGATAGCAGTTCCCTGGTGACATGTGTACAGGTTAGTTCATCGACCTGAGATCGTTATTTGTCTCGTGTGAGTTCCCATTGTGCTTTTATTACTACCCTACCACGGCTCAAAGGAGTCGTGCAAACAGGTTTTAGTTGGGTACAGTCCCGAGCCACATGGAGGCAGTGAGCGGATCTGCAGGGGTTCGTCTCTCCCGGTATTGGGGGTGAGGTCGCGCTGTGTCTAGGAGAGCCATTACACAAAGCCCTCGGCCGAGGCAGGAGATTTACTGGTAGGTATTCCAGTAGTATCTCAGGGTGTTCTGGGCTACGCTCCGACACGACTTGTACCGCTTTTGGGGGTCTGACTTTTACCAACCCCCTAGGCCCGCCATGCGATACTCATAGACGAACGGACCGGACTGTACGGATATTGTCACTGACAGGCTCAGTAGGGTGTCAGGGTGAGCTTGCTCATCGACATCCCTTTTGGTAAATAGCTGGTGGCCCGTCACGTATTGGCTAATACCTCTGACGTGCTAGTGGTTAAATCCACAGCCATAGTATTGACGAGTCTTTAGAGTCCACCACACTTTCAGTTACTCAGGTTTCGGGCGAAACGCTGTAGAGGCCGTATGGAGATATGGCAGGGTTCGATCAGATACGTGCGGTATTGCACGGATCATGATCGGACGGTTTTTACTAGCCGGCTTTGGCTTAAGCCGGATCCTAGTATGTGATAGTGTAGTTTTGTCTCTTTGCATTTGTGTTCAGTGCGAATACAAATGCGGGCATGTATTTGCAGTTGCGAGGTTTTCCTGTAATTTATTACGGGATCAGTTTTCTGAAGTTGCCAGTTTGCATTCTGTTCCGGCCGGTTTTCTTTTATTCCTTCACGGCCGGACTTTTCGTTAGAGGGGGTTAATTGCAAGTTTGCAATTAACTTAGTTGTGAGGGGTTTTCTTGCATTTGTGGATTATGATGAGACTTGCTTCATGATGATATTCCATTCTTGTCCATTTGATGGCTTTTCATTTGATGGTGTGTGAAAGGAAATGGTTGTGACCATTTTCTTTAAGATATTGTTTTTCCATTCTATTATTCAATACAAATTGTGGTGTCATTTTTTTTTTCTCTCTCCAATCTCATTCTTGAGATAAGAGGGGCCGGCCACTTTGGAGTGAGAAAGAGGATTATTTCTTTTTGAGTGAGGAAAAATGTTTCATACCATCTTTCATGCTACCAAGTTCATAAGCACATTTTTGAGTTGCTTTCTTCACCTCCACCATATCATGGCAACCTCATAAACCCCAAAAGAGACAAGCTTCTACACTATTCTATAGCAAGCCTTGGACGCGTCGGCTAGCCAACTTCGCGCCCGAGTTGCCTCGGTCAAGAGGCGGGAGCCCGTAAATGATTCCGGCTACGTGGTGCCCTTTCCGACGAGCGAGGAGGTGACGGAGATTCCGCGGGAGATCGGAGTGGAGACGAAGACCGAAGGACACGGATCGCTTGGTATATCTCTCACCCCATCTCTAGTTAGCTAGTATCGGTTAATGGTTACGATCCGGGTATATTGTCCGCGGTAGCGCCAGTTTAAAAGAAAATTTTGATTCCGCATTTTGGCCTCGGATAGACGGCCGGGGCGCTGCCGTGGTGCAACATCAATTACACAAGATTTTCTAAATGTTTTAAACTAATGTTTTTCTTCACTCACTACTTTAATGGTTTTGATTTCTGGGTTTCGGCTTACTTAGTCGTGTTATGCCTGTAGGCGTTACGTGGTTAAGTGCCGGTCACGGGCCGAACTTTGGGTCGTGAAAAAGTTGGTATCAGAGCATAGGTTTTACCTTTCGCAGTGTAGGATGACCCTGGTATGATGGAGTAGGTAACTGAAGCAGAGTGGTGTAGCGTGTGTATGTTCCGCGGCATACTCACGACACGGTACTCCCTCTAAGTGACCTTAGGACTTATTGATTGAAATTCCTTCGTGATTATATACATTCTTGTGATTCGATTTCCGTATCCTTATTGAATCCTACTTTCTTTTCAGCCATTATACAGCCAAAGACAACGAGGGCGCAGAGAATGGCCGCGAGAGCCAAGATTAGAGTTGACTCGTCTGAGACGAGGACTGACCCGGGCAGTACACCCGTTGTACCAGAGCAGACTGTTCCTCCTTCGACAGACCAGATCGCTATGCTAGGGGCTGGTATGCAGGAGATGCGCCAGATGATAGGGTCGTTAGTTGAGGCACTTCGAGCGAAGCGACCAGAGGTAGTTCCACCCATTACGGGGACCGTGATGGTACCTACAGTTCAGGCAGTTGCCCCTGCAGCTACAGAGGTTATTACGGTATCGCTATCAGAGTTTATGAGGATGAAGCTTCCGGTCTTCACAGGCACCAATGCAGCCGAAGACCCACAGTCATTTATCGATAGGATGGCCCGGATTTATCGTTCACTCAGATGCTCAGATGCGAGATGGATGGAGTTCGCGAGCTTTCGCCTGGAAGGTCTTGCGCAGAAGTGGTGTGAGTCTGTAGAAAAGGGAAGAGCGGAAGGTCTTCCTCCTATGACCTGGACCGAGTTTGTGACGGTATTTCTAGCCCGTTTCCTTCCCCAGAGTGTCAGGGATGCCCGAGCGCGCAGATTCGAGTCATTACGCCAGACGCCGGATATGATGGTGGTGGAGTATGATGTGTAGTTCACCGAGCTATCTATTTATGCCCCGTATTTAGTGGCTACTGAGGAGATGCGAGTTAAGAGATTCGTTCGAGGCTTGCTTACCCTACTGTTTCTTGCGATCAGCACACATCATTGCGAGACTTATGCAGCAGCTGTAGATGCAGCCCTATTAGTCGAGGAGCACCTTGCTGAGACTTCGGTAGTTCCAGGGCCGAAGAGAGTTTGCACAGATACGTCAGCACAGAGACAGCCGTTTAGGCGCCGCGACAGGTTCCGTTCAAGTATGGGGGGTAGCGGAGGATCGGGACGAGGTCGACTATTCAGCTCTTATCCCCAGGAGGGTCAGCCGGCACCATCTAGATGTTTCCAATGCAGGAGTACTTATCATCGTGTGCGAGATTGTCCAGAGCCACGTGAGGGCGAGATAGCCATACCACATGTCACACTTCCACCTTCTCCACCCCAGAGGGCGTTGCCTATTGTACCTACTATTGCTCCGCGTCAGACTCATGCATATAGAGGTCGTGGTCACGGAGGATTTGCTCATAGAGGACGAGGTTGCCGAGGCAGAGGACAGCGAGCTGCCGGCAGAGGACAGCCGGTTGCTAGTAGGGGACCTCCAGTCGCAGGTAGAGGACAGGCACGGGTTTTCGATTTGACGCATCAGGACGTGCAGGCGTCCAATGCAGTGGTCTCAGGTATCCTTTCAGTATGTTCTGTTGACGCACACGTGTTGTTTAATCCGGGATCCACGCACTCATACGTTTCCACAAACTTCGTGCCGAGTTTGGGTAGAGAGTCTGGTTTGCTTGATCAGCCGCTTGCTGTGACCACTTCTGTGGGCGAGTCGTTTATTGCTAGACATGTGTTCCGATCGTGTGTTGTCCGTATTGGCGAGAGAGAGTTGCCTGTCTACTTGATCCTTCTTGAGATGTTGTACTTCGACGTTCTTCTGGGAATGGATTGGTTAGCCACGTGTTATGTGTCTGTGGACTGCCGCGAGAAGACAGATAGGTTTTGTTTTCCCGGCGAGTCGGTTTTTGCTGTGCAGGGGGACCCTGGTGCCTCCCCTCACAGTTTGATTTCTTCTCTTCGCGCTGGACAGCTTTTGAGGAAGGGATGTCAGGGATTTCTAGCCTATGTTTGCGATACTAGAGCTACAGTGGTTCCGTTGGACCAGGTTCTGATTGTTAGTGAGTTCCCTGATGTTTTCCCTGACGAGCTTCCAAGGCTACCGCCTGAGCGCGATGTTGTTTTCTGCATTGACTTGATTCCCAGCACGGGGCCTATTTCCATACCGCCTTATCGGATGGCCCCGGCGGAGCTTAGTGAGTTGAAAAGTCAGTTGCAAGATTTGCTGGATAAGGGGCTTATTCGACCTAGTGTGTCTCCTTGGGGTGCTCCAGTCCTGTTCGTCAAGAAGAAGGACGGCAGTTCGTGCATGTGTATTGACTACCTCCAGCTGAACAGGGTTACCGTGCGGAACAGATATCCTTTACCACGCATCGACGACTTGTTTGACCAGCTTCAGGGTGCAGGATACTTTTCGAGGATCGACTTATGATCAGGCTACGATCAGTTGTGGGTTCGATAGGAGGATATTCCGAGGACGGCTTTTCGCACGCGTTACGGCCATTATGAGTTTTTGGTGATGTCGTTCGGACTCACCAATGCTCCAGCAGCATTTATGGACTTGATGAACCGTATTTTCAGGCCGTATCTTGATCTGTTCATCATCGTATTCATTGACGACATTTTGGTGTATTCCCGGAGCCGAGAGGAGCACGAGCAGCACCTGCGGATCACATTGCAGACTTTGAGGGAGCACCAGTTGTTCGCAAAATTCTCCAAGTGCGCATTTTGGCTTGACAACGTAGATTTCTTAGGTCACGTGATTACACGAGATGGTATATGTGTGGACCCGAAGAAGATCGAGGCCGTTCAGCATTGGCCCAGACCCGCATCAGTTACAGAGATCCGCAGCTTTCTAGGACTGGACGGCTACTGCCGACGATTTGTACAGGACTTCTCCCGTATTGCTGCACCGCTGACCGGGTTGACCCGGAAGGGAGTTCCTTTCGATTGGACGGAGGCGTGCGAGCATAGCTTTCAGCAGTTGCAGAATCATTTGACTACAGCGCCGGTGTTATCATTGCCTTCGGGATCGGGCGGATTTGTGGTCTATTTTGATGCTTCTCGAGTAGGGCTAGGGTGCGTATTGATGCAGCACGACAGGGTGATCGCGTATGCTTCTTGGCAACTGAAGAAACACGAACAGAACTACCCCACTCACGATTTGGAGATGGCTGAAGTGGTCTTTGCACTCAAGATCTGGCGACATTACCTATACGGCGAGTCGTGCCAGATATTCACTGACCACAAGAGCTTGAAGTACATATTTCAGCAGCGAGATCTGAATCTTAGACAGCGCCGTTGGATGGAGTTAGTGAAGGACTACGATTGCGAGATCTTGTATCACCCGGGCAAGGCGAATGTAGTGGCGGACGCTTTGAGTAGGAGGCCCGGGGATAGTCTATCTTGTTTGAGTGTAGTGATAAGGCAGTCATCGGCAGATTGGCAGATTTTATGCGACAGCCGAGTGCAGTTCGAGTTCACTCCAATCGGGGGACAACTTGCGCATGTTCGTGCACGCCCACAGTTGCTTGACCGTATACATGAGGCACAGTACAGTGATGACCTTTGTTCAGGGATCATGGCACAGATTGGACAGGGCAGATTTTCCGAGTTCATGATTGATGATCAGGGGATACTACGATTTGGGACTAGACTGTGCGTACCAGATGCTGAGGGACTGCGGCTTGAGATTCTTGAGCAGTCACATCGTTCGGTGTACAGTGTTCATCCGGGTTCCACCAAGATGTACCATGATATGAGAGATGTTTACTGGTGGGACGGGATGAAGAGGGACGTCACAGACTTGTGTCAAGATGCCTGACTTTTCAGCAAGTCAAGGCCGAGCACCAGAGGCCCGCGGTAGAGCTATAGCCGTTATCCATTCCAGAGTGGAAATGGGAGCAGATTTCTAAGGACTTCATTGTGGGTCTACCCAGGACTAGTCGAGGTTATGACTCCATTTGGATGATCGTGGATCGATTGACAAAGGCGGCTCACTTCCTGACGGTGAAGACTACTTTTGGATTTGCTCAGTATGCCCGGATATACATCGACGAGATCGTACGACTGCATGGAGTCCCGACATGTATCGTGTCCGACCGAGGCACCCAGTTTACCAGCCGACTATGGCAGAGGCTTCAGGAGGCTTTGGGCATCCGCTTGAGTTGCAGCACAGCGTTTCATCCGCAGACCGACGGCCAGTCAGAGCGGATTATTTTGACTCTCGAGGACATGCTCCGAGCGTGCGTTTTAGACTTTGATGGTAGCTGGGATCATCATTTACCTTTGGTGGAGTTCTCCTACAATAATAGTTTCCAGGATACTATTCAGATGGCACCTTTCGAGGCCTTGTATGGGAGGAGATGTAGATCGCCCGTCTGTTGGACAGAGCTCAGTGAGAGCAGTATTTTGGGGCCGTAGATCATATAGGAGACGACCGAGAAGGTACAGTTGATTCAAGATAGGATGAGGACAGCTCAGAGCAGGCAGAAATCATATGCTGACAGACGCCGTCGCAGATTAGAGTTCGCAGTTGGCGATCATATTTTTCTGAGGGTCTCCCCGATGAAGGGCGTGATGAGATTTGGACGGAAGGGGAAGCATAGACCCAGATTCATAGGTCCCTTCGAGATACTCAAGCGTGTGGGCGCAGTGGCATATCGTTTGGCTCTTCCAACCGACTTCCCGGATGTTCGCCCCGTGTTTCACGTGTCGATGCTTCGCAGATACCTGCATGACCCTTCTCATATGATTCAGCATCAGACCGTTCAGCTCGAGCGCGATCTTTCGTTCATCGAGCAGCCAGTAGTGATATTGGACCGGCAGGTGAAGAAACTTCGATCAAAGATCTTGCCATCTGTGAAGGTGCTTTAGCGCAGCCCAAATGGTGAAGAGATCACTTGGGAGGCCGAGGGCGAGATGCGGAAGAAATTCCCTCATCTCTTTGAAGGTACGCGTAACTATATTTTGAAATTCGGGGACGAATTTCATTAAGGGGGGAAGATTGTAACACTTTAGATTGTGATTAGAGGCTAATTATACTTTAATATATGGTTTTAGTAAAAAGTTTACCAAAACAATTTTCAAATATTTTATCAAAATTTATGATAATTTTATTAGAATTTAATTAGGCTTGCACACACATGTGCATGTAAACTAGGGTTAAGTCTTGGGTTAAGCCATGTTTAAGTAATCATGGTGGACTAACCCATATCATTAAGTTAATTTGAGTTAATTAAGTGTATTTTTTTTTCAAATGATTTGTGTTTGTAGGTTGACTTGGGTAGGAGAGAGAGAGAGAACATGATGGGGGAGCCATGCTTGTAATTAATGAGGAGAGAGAGAGGGTTGACTCTCTTTTCTTTGTTTGCAAATCAATTGTTTCTCCCTCACTCATTTCCTCACATCTCTCCCTCTCACTTACACACACACCCCATACCTGAACAGCAGCAGCAGAAGCCACAGCTGCAGCAGCAACCAACAACAACAGCAGCAAGGCAGCAGTAGCAAAAACAACAGCAATAACAGCAGCTCAGCAGCAGTAACAGCAGATCACCAGCAGCAGCAACAGCTCACCTCCTCCTTCTCTTCTTCTTCTTCTTCTTCTTCTTCTTGCACCTAGGATTAAGTGAGGTATAATTTCATAAGCCCAACTTCTTTGTTTGCTAAACTTATAGTTGTTAAGCTTTATTTAGTGTTTAGTGTGGCCATTAGTGCTAGAATGGTGATTTGAGTGGAGATTTGGCCAAGTAAGGATCTCTATGGTTAGTATAGCTTGACTAGGTGTTTTTAAAGCCTTGTAAACCAAGTCTTGCCCCAGATTTCACTAAAATACCTTAGGATTTCAATTTAGTGTAAATAAACGTTTTAATGTAAATTTTAGCATGTTTTAAAATCTGCTGTTGACCCGTTTATTTCAGGCAAAAACTGAGTTTACTGGAGCCTGAACACTAGATCTAGACCACACACACGGATCAAGAAACCCTAATTCCCAACCTGGGCCGCAAATAAATTCGTTCTGGCCGCAATTTGCGGCCAGAGGGGGGAGTTAGGTGCTTGGGTTTGGTCTGGGGAAGTCTGCTGTATATTAAAGGGTTTTGGCTTCTGCAACTTTTTATATTATCATTCGAGTCAAAATCTGGAGCTAAATACCGTATTTTCAATACTTTAAACTTGCGCGACACGTGTGATATGTGAGTGGGTTTAGTGTTTGTTGTGTTTCGCAGCGTGTCGGGTAGTTTCAGAATCGTATACACAGGTTTTAGCGTATCGGATACTCACGCGTTTAGTTCGCAACAAGAGTTTCTCGTTTGGTTTTGATATCGTGTTTTTGCAGGATTTTAGCTTATGGGTATTCTTTGTGAAAATTCTAGGTTCGCAGGCGGGTACGTCGGACGCCGCAAAGAAGGGGAAGCAAGTAGTCGGCTACACCTAGCACCAGACCACGGTGAGTAGATTTAACATCTACGGGAAAATCGCCCATATAGCGTTAAACGTCAGGGCGTGATAGGATATTGTAGTCGCGTATATATTTATATGTATATTGCTCGTGCATATGTACTATTGTAGCATACCCATCTTTTGTTGCATATAGAAATAGTAGTTATGTAATACCGCACTGTCACTAATGGTTCAAGCTGCACGAGCACTATTTATATGTTACACTCACACCGTTAGTGATTGCCATGACACTCGCACTATAGGATTGCTACGAATCATACATGTTTTCGATTACCGCATCGTTGATGATTAGACATGATTCTGTCGCACATTGGCACACATACACATTGTATATCCATATTGGTGCACACATACATTGATATATCCATATTACGCACATACACATTGTATATCCATATTGGTGCACACATACATTGATATATCCATAATGCGCACATACACATTGTATATCGATATTGGTGCACACATACATTGATATATCCATATTGCGCACATACACATCGTATATCCATATTGGTGCACACATACATTGATATATCCATATTGCGCACATACACATCGTATATCCATATTGGTGCACACATACATTGATATATCCATATTGCGCACATGCACATCGTATATCCATATTGGTGCACACATACATTGATATAACTATATTGCTCACATACACATTGTATATCCATATTGGTGCACACATACATTGATATATCTATATTGCGCACATACACACTGTATATCCATACTGGTGCACTTATACATTGGTACACTGATATTTGCGTACATATATATCCACTTGCACATCTATACCTACATACATACATATGTCACATACAAGGATGATATTGGCTTGATTTCTAAAAAATAGGGACCGCATGAGATATTTTCAAAACTGGATCCATTTAAAAGAGCGGTTTTCCCTTTTTACTCTTAGTGGCATACGCCACATTGCATGGATTTACGCATTGAGTTTTGGATTCGTGTGATTTCTGGATTTCAGAACCATGGTATTATTTTAAGAAAATATGCACTGTTTTGAAAACACGGTTTCTCTTGATATGATATTTCAGTGCGTCCACCATGCGTTTTCTCGGTTCTGAGACGTGTGACATGTGAACCTGTTGGAGATAATGCCCTCAGAGTCAATTATTGGATCACAGGCACGTGATTGCGATGATTGAGGGAGGACCTATCCCGGTAAGACAGTCTTACTCGAGATGATAGTATGCTATCTGGTTTACCTTTATCATCGTGTACTGCTTTAGGTGACCTGACAGGTCGCTATTGCACGTTGATAGAGCCCCTAGGATTCTTGCTTGACTACCGGCAGTATGAGGGCGATCATATACGTGGGAGCTGGTAGTCTATAAGCACATCCTTAAAAGGTCCCTAGTCGTGGGAGTTTCGAGACAGGGCATCGATACTCCAGAGTAGACTAGTGTATACAGTCGAGACCCCGACGAGGGGCGGTGGCCGGTCTCACAAGCCACTGGTGTCAGTTGGTTCACCTATGATGTATACAGGTGCTCATTGGGTTATGAGTACACCGGACAGGACTCGCCGGGAACATGCTAGTTGGTCTTATACCTGACGTCAGATAGCAGTTCCCAGGTGACATGTGTACAGGTTAGTTCATCGACCCGGGGATCGTCATTTGTCTCGTGTGAGTTCCCACTGTGCTTTGATTACTACCCTACCACGGCTCAAAGGAGTCGTGCAAACAGGTTTTAGTTGGGTACAGTCCCGAGCCACATGGAGGCAGTGAGCGGATCTTCAGGGGTTCGTCTCTCCCGGTATTGGGGGTGAGGTCGCGCTGTGTCTAGGAGAGCCATTACACGAAGACCTTGGCCAAGGCAGGAGATTTACTGGTAGGTATTCCAGTAGTATCTCAGGGTGTTCTGGGCTACACTCCGACACGACTTGTACCGCTTTTGGGGGTCTGACTTTTACCAACCCCCTAGGCCCGACATGCGATGCTCATAGACGAACGGACCGGACTGTACGGATATTGTCACTGACAGGCTCAGTTGGGTGTCGGGGTGAGCTTCCTCATCGACGTCCCTTTTAGTCAATAGCTGGTGGCCCGTCACGTATTGGCTTATACCTCTGACGTGCTAGTGGTTAAATCCACAGCCATAGTATTGACGAGTCTTTAGAGTCCACCACACTTTCAGTTACTCAAGCTTTCGGGCGAAACGCTGTAGAGGCCGTATGGAGATATGGCAGGGTCTGATCAGATACGTGCGGTATTGCATGGATCAGGATCGGACAGTTTTGTACTAGTGGCCGTATGGTTATATGGCAGCGTTCGATCAGATACGTGCGGTATTACACGGATCAGGATCGGACGGATATTACTAGCCGGCTTTGGTTTAAGCCGGATCCTAGTATAGTACAGTGTAGATTTTGTCTCATTGCATTTGTATCCGGACGGAATACAGATGCGGGTGTGTATGCACAGCATGGGGGTTTTCCTGTAATTTATTACGGGGCCAGTTTTCTGGAGTTGCCAGTTTGCATTCCGTTCCGGCCGGTTTTCCTTTGTTCTTTCCCGGCCGGACTTTTCTGATGGAGGGGGTAATTTGCAGTTTTGCAAATTACATTTGAGGAGGGGGTTTCTTGCAATTGTGTTGATTATGATATCTTTCATCCATGTTGTGCATTAATGAGATTTGATGTGATTAAAGTGTAAGCATGGTTGATGTTTTCTTGTCTTGGATGTGGTCACCATTTCTATCTCCTACACTCACCTCCCTTTATGTTATTGTTGATATTCTTATTCCTTCACCTTGATCATTCTCACTTGATGAAAAAAAAAAGGGAACAATGAGAGGAAGAAAAAGAAAGAGAGAAGAAGAAGGAGAGAGTTCTTGATTCTTGAGAGTTTCATCTTCTTGATCTCATTCATGCTAGAAAAATGCAAGCACCATTTTTCTTATCTCATTTCCTCCATCTATGGCAACCAACCCCAAAGTGAGACATACACTTCTACACTACATTCTACAGCATATCTTGAGCATGTCGAGTTGCCGGCTTCATGCCCGAGTTGTCTCGGTATAGAGGCGGGAGCCCGTAAAAGATGCAGGCGACGTGGTGCCCTTCCGGCGAGGAGGTGACGACCGGAGATCCCGCGAGGAGATCGGAGTGGAGATGAAGACCGGAGGATTCGGATCAGTCGGTATATCTCTAACTCATTCTCTTGTTAGCTTAGACTAGTTTAATGGCATGATCCGGGTGTTTAGTGCGCGGTGGTGCCGGTTTGCTAAGTCGGCAAAAATTAAAGTTTATCACCGTTTCCGCGTTTGGCCGTCGGGTTGACGGCCGGGGCGCCGCCGTGCACTTACAGTGGTATTAGAGCCTCGCCATTAACTTCGTCTAGCTTTCGTTTGATGTGTTTTACGTTTCCGATCGAACAAAATCCCGAAAACACGTATTTCAACCACATCAGTTTCTGTCGAATTTTTTTTGAGTCCAAAAATTTTTCCGGTTGTCTCAGAGTGATGTGCAGGGAAATAGAAGCATACTGTAAAAATTTGGTAACATGATCTCACTGTTCCGCCGCGGAAGGGCGGCCAAACCCCTGCTTTGGCCGCTCTTCCGCCGCAATGTTTACTGTTCACCCCCCCAAAATTTTGCAGTATGTTCCTGAGTGAGAAATGTGGTTTTTGGAATATTAAAATTGGGCCCAGGTTTTCTGTGAGTGCTACAGTTTTGATTGGGGCCCACTTGTTAAGGTTTGATCAATCGGAAAATTTTAAACACATTTTTCACAGTATTTACATTATATCTGCGACCGTGAATGTCACTCGATCGGAAAATCCGGTCTAACTGCTATAGCCCAGTTAGACGGATTTGCGAACGTGACTTTCACGTTGATGTTCTGTTTATGCTGTGATGTTGCGGATCGGTCGTGGGGGATAGCCTGGATGCAATGCTAGTACAGTGCTGTTGTATTATGTACATTTGATATTGCGGGGCGAGCGTCCGACATGTGGACTGCCGTCACTGCCTGTTTGTATTATTCTTTTGGGGCACGACCTGGTTGCGGTCGATGTACCCGGTGTATGTATATTTTACATTCTGTACTAGGTTTACCCCGCGGTGGGGTGCACGGATAGCCGGGTTCTAGAGGGCAACAAGCCCGCATCTCATGGAATTGGGAGGAGGGGGCTTCACTCTAGGATTGGCGGGCTATTCGCCGCACTCGTAGGGGGTACAGGTTGACCCAGGAGGGGTGCCCAAGTTGCCGGATTCCATGGAGTGCTGGGTGGTCCATTCACGGTGCTGAAAGGGGCTGCCTCGCTTCAAGTTTTTGGCGGGTGACTTGCCGCGCCCGTAGGGGTCTAGGATTTCATTGCACAGGCTATCCACACGACCAGGGGAACGTCGGGTTTCAGTAGTGGATTTGTGAAACCCGGGGATCCCAGATATCTGTATTGTTCTGTGATGCTGTACATTTCTGTGATGTTGCATTTTATCACGCCTTGAGCGAAATATAATATATTGGTATATATATTAGTAGATGTTGTATATGTTTTTCATCCGCGCTAGTCCAGTCCCCGCTCTGTCGTTAGTAAGCTAACCTAACGAGTGATGACGGGACCCAGTGGCGAATGCGGATGGCATATACGTACGTCAGTATATTTTCGTTCTTTATTGGTGTGATCTATTGATGGGACTGCGTTGATTCGGATCAATGCATGTTAAACAAACATATTCTGATGTTGTTGGAACACTTTTCAAAAAGCTGTTATTGCAAGGACGTTCACTTTTGTTTTGCATCGTGGTATTCATTTGGAATATCCTGCTCCTCAGTCGACGAGGCAAGGGCCGAGATCCCTTCACCGGGAGTGACCCCTTGGACAGAAGTTTGCGTCAGGGCATTAACTTCACTATAGCCGATTACTTTTGCTTTGCACCGTGGTATTCAGTTGGAATATCCTGCACCTCATTCTACGGGGAAAGAGCCGAGATCCCTTCGCCGGGAGTGACCTCTTTAGCAATGGTTTTCGTCACTATATTTTCTAAAAAGCTATCAGTTCCTTCAACGAGATCAAGTTCATTACGTTAAAGGTTTTCGCCAGAAACCATTCGTAGCCCTCCGTCGTTTCATATGGGTAGTCAATAGTATTCAAGCTGTGTTTGTTGGCCTTAGTCAAGGCACAGTGTTTGGTAGCTATTGGGTATTCATATGCTGCATAGGTAGATGTGTTGGTTTGGGACAATCGTATAGCCTTGTTGACCTTCGTCAAGGGCTTGTACGGGTGGGATCAAATTAACCTGGACAATGACGGGTGGAACTTGACATGTGACTTATGATTTGTTGACCTTCGTCAAGGTCATAAGAGCATGGGGCAGAAATCTCATCGGGAGTTTCAAAAGTACTGAAACTTGCCAGATATGCGCATACCTTCTGGAGTGTGATACCGTGAGCGGATTCCGTCACGTTATCATGCGATGAGAGTTGGATCCCGATTCCCACTGATGAGTTGGTTTACTCCTCGGGTGACCCCGACTAATTCTTCTTTCAGGTTTGGAGGAGAATTTGAGGTACAGTGGGAGGTTTCCTGATTAGAAAAAGTGATAACCATTCTGATCTAGGATAGAGTGCACGCTGAGTGTTTCTTTTCTCTCTCTCTGGCAGCGACCATTGACCCGACCCTAGACTTTGACTCAGTGACCAAGTTGACCGAACCTACTTAACACTGGCTTTTGGATTGTCAGAGTTGCAGACCTCATTGCCACTCCTACTTTTACCCTTTTCTCCGGGACACCCCGTATTACTACGAACGTCCACTTCCATTGGACAAAACCATCGTATGGTTATATACGAACTCGAAGGACTTCGAGGATGGTTTCCGGTTCTGGAGAAAACGGATAGGATTATTCAGTTGTCTTTTCCTTTCACCTTCTCTCAGGTTGCGAGTACTCCTTGGTTTAGGAGTAGTACACCTATTACGCAAATTGGATAGTCTTCTTCCAAACCATAGGCTGGTGCCGACCGGTAGGGAATGAAGAAAACCTGTTAGCCTAAACGGTGTACAGAAGGTATTAAGTTCAGACAAAGCAAGGGATTAGTAAGAGGGCAAAGTAAATTGCGACTGCTATTCACGACCAAACCAAGTATTTCTTCGCCAATCCTAAATCACCTTTGTATTTCTCCAGGACACTCCGTATCACTACGAAGATCCCATTTTATTGGATAATCCATCGTATGGTTATATACGAACTCGAAAGAAACTTGTTCCAGTTCGGGGATGGACCCTGGTTCAGGAAAAATAGGAATAAAGTACATTCAGGTGTCTTTTATCTTCACCTTCTCTCGCGTTGCGAGTGCTCCTAGGACTAGGACAGTACACCCATTATGCTTATTGGATAGTCTTCTTCCAAACCATAGGCTGGTGCCGAACGGTAGGGAAGGAAGAAAACCATTTGGCCTAAGGGGTGTACAGAAGGTAATGACTAAAGACATATGAAGGGATTTGGAGAGGTGGCAAAGAATTATACGGTTACAGTTGTGAATCTGGATAATGGATGAGGCATTACTAGGAATACCAGGATACCCCAACGAAACATTTCAATGTTTCAGTTTCACTGTATACTGTTAATGGAAAACTGATTTCCCGATTAGACACTTACTCCAGGGTATGTATTTACCAGGTATGATTCTCACATCTGTATGGTTTTACAGATGATGAGTGGGAGTAAGTTATTGGGAATTAGGTGATCATCCTCATTATTTGAGGAAGTCACCTGGGTTGTTTGCCGGACGGCAATTATTTGGTTTTGAATATCCGCGGTTATGCACCAATTTCAAATTGATATATCTGTACGTCTATTTTCATAGAGTGAGATATACCTTTTGATATTATGTCGATGACATTTACCTATATCAGTGGATGGTTAGGTAAGGAGCATTAAACAGCGGTGTAATTCTTCTTAACCATAAGTACAGTTTTCAACCTACGACACACAGTGAAAAAGTTGTTAGACTCAGCGGACTTATACAGCTGATTGTATGTTGTCCAGTGTCCATTTGGACAGAGGGGTTGGTCCTCGTACTATATTCTGTTTACTTTTAACTTCTCTAGTTCTTAGACATGTGTTTCCTAGAAACACAGGGTCTGAGTTTTGAGGAGTTATAGGTATTTGAATAGAGTAGAGAACCAGGTGTAGCAAGTATCGGGATTTTTCAAAGTGATCGAAAATGTAGATACTTGTGTATGGTATTCAGTTTATAGTAATTACTTCTCTTTCAGGTTACTCATAATTGGAAGCATTCCTAAGTTGAGTAACGCTGATCGGCCTCCTTCCATTTAGTTGACATGCACTGGAGATAGTTGCATGATTTGAATCTGGTTCAATTAAATCAGTGCCTCTGGTTCTATATTAGATATAGTACAGTTCATATCTTAACATTGTTAAGGTACGGGGAGTTGTCCGGCTTATGATTAAAACCAGACTCTGGATAACTCAAGGCACGTTTCTGTAATGGCTGTTTGTGGGTTGACCCAGGCTATGACGAGGGTTGATTTTCTACCATCTGGCAGATCAATAGAAATATTGTTCTAGACTCGCCACAGTTTTATTAAAAATGGATTTTTTCAAAAACAGTAGTGGGAGTATGGTAGAACTGGAAGTGATTCCAGAACCGCAAACGATTACTGAAGATTTGATAAGGAACCTAAAGATTCAATCTGATTTGACATTCCATTGGCCACTCCGCAGATAAGGTGGGTAACTTCAGGCACCCGAGAGGTACTCCGGTAGCCTCAAGGACGGTGATAGGGAAGTTCTTGTTTACCCACACTCGCCATTGTTGTTGTTCCAGGCTGCGAGACCCGGCAGGAGGATGAGTATAGCGTCGTTCTAAACTAGCTTTAGAAGTGCACGTCTATATGACTCTGCCAGAGGGTTGTCGTAGTCAGTGGGAGCAGCGGAAGCATTGGTGGACATCAGGCTTATGTCTATTTATAGACTAAAGCAGATGTAGCGGAGATAGATCATCTATTTCTGATGTGACAGTCATGGGTTTGACGTCATCAGAATAGGGGATGGATCTGTTGAGAAGGTAGTAGGAAGTGATATTCCTATACTACGATCGGTTATACTTTGGTCGTCACACAGTGGTTTCTTCACAAAGGACTTGGACATTATGTCAGACATACTGGCTACTGGATCTATGATTTTAGATCTAGATTTGGGTGGTTTCCCAATCAGGGTACTTTGACAGCATTCTAAGAGTATTTAGAATGGACGACTCCTGGCACGGTAGTATACCTGCAGGTAATGGAGTCACCCTCTCTAAAGGTGTCTTATAGACTAAAGTAGAGAGGGATGTGCATGATTGGCAGATCACTTGCTTAGGCAATTGAGTCAATCATGAGATGTCAAGTACCACACCAGATGTTGTTCTTGCACTAGATGCAATAAGTTGATATTGATCCAATCCTGGAGGAACAGTCGAAAGAAGTTTTAGAACATAAGTGGATGTTCTAAGGATATGATAACGACAGCCTCATTCGGGAGGCAGTTATCATTCCAGGCTTCCAAGGTGACATGGACGACAGGGTGATCGTCAGAGTTATAGTTTTCCTTCTGACGAGGGGCAGTATTTTGGACAGGTGGTCCAAGGCAATACTGAGGGTGGCAAGGCGCAGGATACTGATTAAGTTCAGTTGACGATACAGTCTGAGAAGTTTGAATTTGGAGTTCATTTATGAGCTCGGTCCCATCAGACATCCAGACATACTAAGACAGGTATTGCTCATTTCGGGAGATGGTTTTCTCCGCGAACTTGAGATATAGAGAGACATAGAAAGAAACATCAAAGCGAATCCACTCACTGAGGCTATTCCTCGAACGCAATAGTTTCGCAAACGAGTTTTGTGAGACAGACAAGTAGAGGAGTTGGGTGTTCGGTATCACACAGGCTGTGAGTATGCGACATCGCAATAATTAGCCTTGAGTGCTAGTGGGAGATTGTTGGAGATAATGCCCTCAGAGTCAATTATTGGATCACAGGCACGTGATTGCGATGATTGAGGGAGGACCTATCCCGGTAAGACAGTCTTACTCGAGATGATAGTATGCTATCTGGTTTACCTTTATCATCGTGTACTGCTTTAGGTGACCTGACAGGTCGCTATTGCACGTTGATAGAGCCCCTAGGATTCTTGCTTGACTACCTGCAGTATGAGGGTGATCATATACGTGGGAGCTGGTAGTCTATAAGCACATCCTTAAAAGGTCCCTAGTCGTGGGAGTTTCGAGACAGGGCATCGATACTCCAGAGTAGACTAGTGTATACAGTCGAGACCCCGACGAGGGGCGGTGGCCGGTCTCACAAGCCACTGGTGTCAGTTGGTTCACCTATGATGTATACAGGTGCTCATTGGGTTATGAGTACACCGGACAGGACTCGCCGGGAACATGCTAGTTGGTCTTATACCTGACGTCAGATAGCAGTTCCCAGGTGACATGTGTACAGGTTAGTTCATCGACCCGGGGATCGTCATTTGTCTCGTGTGAGTTCCCACTGTGCTTTGATTACTACCCTACCACGGCTCAAAGGAGTCGTGCAAACAGGTTTTAGTTGGGTACAGTCCCGAGCCACATGGAGGCAGTGAGCGGATCTTCAGGGGTTCGTCTCTCCCGGTATTGGGGGTGAGGTCGCGCTGTGTCTAGGAGAGCCATTACACGAAGACCTTGGCCAAGGCAGGAGATTTACTGGTAGGTATTCCAGTAGTATCTCAGGGATTTCTGGGCTACACTCCGACACGACTTGTACCGCTTTTGAGGGTCTGACTTTTACCAACCCCCTAGGCCCGACATGCGATGCTCATAGACGAACGGACCGGACTGTACGGATATTGTCACTGACAGGCTCAGTTGGGTGTCGGGGTGAGCTTCCTCATCGACGTCCCTTTTAGTCAATAGCTGGTGGCCCGTCACGTATTGGCTTATACCTCTGACGTGCTAGTGGTTAAATCCACAGCCATAGTATTGACGAGTCTTTAGAGTCCACCACACTTTCAGTTACTCAAGCTTTCGGGCGAAACGCTGTAGAGGCCGTATGGAGATATGGCAGGGTCCGATCAGATACGTGCGGTATTGCATGGATCAGGATCGGACAGTTTTGTACTAGTGGCCGTATGGTTATATGGCAGCGTTCGATCAGATACGTGCGGTATTACACGGATCAGGATCGGACGGATATTACTAGTCGGCTTTGGTTTAAGCCGGATCCTAGTATAGTACAGTGTAGATTTTGTCTCATTGCATTTGTATCCGGACGGAATACAGATGCGGGTGTGTATGCACAGCATGGGGGTTTTCCTGTAATTTATTACGGGACCAGTTTTCTCGAGTTGCCAGTTTGCATTCCGTTCCGGCCGGTTTTCCTTTGTTCTTTCCCGGCCGGACTTTTCTGATAGAGGGGGTAATTTGCAGTTTTGCAAATTACATTTGAGGAGGGGGTTTCTTGCAATTGTGTTGATTATGATATCTTTCATCCATGTTGTGCTTTAATGAGATTTGATGTGATTAAAGTGTAAGCATGGTTGATGTTTTCTTGTCTTGGATGTGGCCACCATTTCTATCTCCTACACTCACCTCCCTTCATGTTATGGTTGATATTCTTATTCCTTCACCTTGATCATTCTCACTTGATGAAAAAAAAAAAGGGAACAATGAGAGGAAGAAAAAGAAAGAGAGAAGAAGAAGGAGAGAGTTCTTGATTCTTGAGAGTTTCATCTTCTTGATCTCATTCATGCTAGAAAAATGCAAGCACCATTTTTCTTATCTCATTTCCTCCATCTATGGCAACCAACCCCAAAGTGAGACATACACTTCTACACTACATTCTACAGCATATCTTGAGCATGTCGAGTTGCCGGCTTCATGCCCGAGTTGTCTCGGTATAGAGGCGGGAGCCCGTAAAAGATGCAGGCGACGTGGTGCCCTTCCGGCGAGGAGGTGACGACCGGAGATCCCGCGAGGAGATCGGAGTGGAGATGAAGACCGGAGGACTCGGATCAGTCGGTATATTTCTAACTCATTCTCTTGTTAGCTTAGACTAGTTTAATGGCATGATCCGGGTGTTTAGTGCGCGGTGGTGCCGGTTTGCTAAGTCCGCAAAAATTAAAGTTTATCACCGTTTCCGCGTTTGGCCGTCGGGTTGACGGCCGGGGCGCCGCCGTGCACTTACAGAACCCAAATCGAGGAGCTGGATGGGGCCGATTGCGGGTACATGGTGGACCCGGTATGGTACCCCGGGGCAAGAAAGAGATGCTGTGTATACAGACGGTGAGCCTGGCAGAGGGACTACTACCTACCGGTGATTGGTTAGACCTGGCGGTTATCCGGAGGATACTGACCAGAGTTGAGAGATGGATACGGGCCGACCCGTACTGCCGGGGCCGAGGGCCGATTCCGCAGACGGAGCCCGTGGGCCGATCCGGACTGATGGAGCCCGATACATGAGGATTTGCGTGTCGATATTGGACACGATTATTTAATGATATTTTCGAGTGCCGATGTTGAGCACTCACGATTCCATGAGATTTATAGGATTGTAGGGCCAATTAGATGTGACGGCACCTGAGTTTTACTGGGATTTGGGTGTATTTGATGGACACCGGGTATTTTTCAACGTTGATGATCCGTGTAGATATTTTATCACATGCTCAGCATTCATTGTTATGCATTGCATCCTGTAGTCGTAGTACCTGATAGAGTACCTTGGCATGATTATTGGATACCCAGCTCATCATATATAGATGTTATTAGATTGCACTTATTAGGCATGATTATTGCATACCCTGCTCATCATATAGATGTTATCTGATTGCACAAGTTAGAGTATCGCAGTACGTGTATACTCGCGGTTACCTTTATATGTAATCTACTATTCACGAGTTGGCAACTCACCCCTGTTGTGCCACAGTGGTTGCAGGTCGATCCTGTA
Source organism: Agapanthus africanus (assembly GCA_030015575.1). NCBI lineage: Eukaryota > Viridiplantae > Streptophyta > Magnoliopsida > Asparagales > Amaryllidaceae > Agapanthus > Agapanthus africanus. Next base: position 104,674,997 of record JASDDO010000010.1, on the reverse strand, counting down.
GGGATGCTAGGCACTGCCACAAGGGTCTACGAGGCATCAACCATGCCCTATTTAAAATTTAACCGTGCCGAACAACCCTTAACAAGATCTTTAAACTAGAGATTAGGCGAAACAAAGCATGTTAAACACTTTAACACTAAGTGAGAGCGATTACAACCTTTGTAGATCTGGTCCTTCACTTCTTAAGCTCCGTGTTGAGGTCCCTTCGCTGCGATCATCGTGTTCCGGACTCTCGAGAGGCTCCACGAAGAGAAAGATGCAAGCTTGCTTCCGATCTTCGATAACAAAGATGATCTACCTTGAAGTTTCATTAACACAAGCTCTCACTCACTAAATGAAGTGAACACTCTCATCTAAAAGGCAAGAGTAGATGAGAACGATGAAGTAGGATTTTTGCTCTCATTTATTTTCTTATTCTCACTCAAAATCATCACTTAGGAAAAACCCAGAAAACTTTTCCATGAAGAATGAATAATCATTTGTGTTGAATAATGAAATGTTGTCATTATCATTTATGCAACCATGGTTAACTAAACCTTTGAAGAGATTTAACTAGGGCTAGGGTTTGGGTTGGGTTAAAGCATGAGTCATGTAAAAATATCAACACAAATATCTTTGTTCATGACAAAAAGAAAAGCATCTAGAAGCTACAAGAATGTGCTAACCCAAATCAAACCCTAACCTTGTTTAATCTCCATTAAATATGTTGCATGAATAATTATAGTATGTTACAATATTATATATCACATATACAATATTTATTGTAACAAAATAATACAATTAACATATATCGCACATATATCAATGTATTACCCTAGTGAGAAAAAGAATCTTTTAGTGAGATAATATTAGTTAATGTAATTTAATATATCATATATATTATTATACATTAAATTATCGAATCAACACTTGATCCGACAATCCGGCTATATCGCATATAACCGACTAATATATCATTTCTGATTCATCGAATCAACACTTGATCCGATGACCCGGCTGATATCAAATATCGCGAGAATAGAATACGGTATCTCATATCGCCTTATCCTCGGTCCTGAACATATCACCTATGTGCTCTTACTCCATTTTGCCTGAGTCAAGAAACCTCTGTGTAGGACTCTAAAGAATCGTCAATACGCCGGCAGTAGGTGATGATCATATCAAACACCCACAAGCTGCAAGCGGTCAGCTAAACGTAACAGCTACCCAGGTATTGAGCGCTCAGAAAATCAACAAGCAAGACTGTACATTCTCCTGTGAATCCAATCAGTAACACTCCCGTACAGTCCGGTCTCGTCGTCTGATATGTCGCATATCTCGCCTAGGGGTGGTAAACGTCAGACCCCAGTAGCTCGATAAGTCGTGTCGATATGAGGTCTATAACAGTTCGAGAAACTACTGATAACACTTACCAGCAAATCTCAACAACCCTGGCCAGGGATTTCCAGTTATAGCCAATCGAACACAGCACAACATCAACTCCCTATACCGGGAGAGACGAATCCCCTCCTATCGCTCATTGCCTCCATGTGATTCGGGACTGTACCCAAATGCCACCTTTTTGCACGCCCTCTTGGATGTGGTATGATGGAAATCAAAGCACAGTAGGAATCACACAAGACTCTATGACGATCTCGGGTCAACAGACTACTCTGTACCAGTGTCACCGGAGAACTGCCATCTGACGTGAGGTATAATACCATCTGGGAGTTCTCGGCGAGTCCGTCCAGTGTACCCAGTCTCTACTGAGCACCCGTACACCATCCTTGATGTCAAACACCGATGGATATAGGATCATCCATCGCCCATCATATGGGTCATGATGCGTATGCGCTAGTCTACTCTGGTGTATCGATGCCCTGTCTCGATACACCCTCGACTAGGAACAGTTATAGGATGTACTCGTCGACTACCGTAGCCCCACTTGTATGATCTCATCATAGTCCCAGTAGACGAGTACATATCCTAAGGGTTTTATCAACATGTAACATAGAGACAACCAGAGTACATATTAAGATAAGTACAACCAGATAGCGTACTATCATGTCGAGCATGAAAGTCCTCTCTATATATGCCCAAGCATCCATTACAATATACATCGTATGTACAGTAATGGCCTCTAGGGCGTACATATAATTAACAATCTCACACTTGCACTAGGGCCATCTGTTGTGGTATCACATAGCCAACAATTAGCTGTGGTTGAAGTATCTCATACTCAACCATCACATAAAAGTCTCTACTGGGAAAAAGGCCTTTGTGAGTGGATCCGCGATGTTGTCCTCTGGGTCTACTCTCCGAGCCTCGATCTTCCTGGAGATCATCATCTCCATGATCAGGTGATACTGCCTAAGAATTATATCTGGATTTCTGATGGGACGGGGGTTCCTCGGCATAAGCCACAACTCCATTGTCACACAATGGTAGGAATGAAGTTCATCTCATGAACTTATATATCCAGACTGTCTTTTTGGTAGCATCCTTGGTAACGATGTATCTAGCCTTTAATCATCTAGTATGTCACGGTATCTAGCTTGGAACTCTTCCAGCATACCGTCCCTCCACTGAGGGTAAAGACAATGCCTGCGACTGACATGCAGTCGTCCTTATCACCCTGGAACTTTTCGAGTGATTCTCCCCAGGATCGATTGATACAATCTCACTACAACTAGTGAGAATCCTAACATCCAATTAGATCTATCTCATAGATCCAAAACCTAGGATTTAGGAGGTATCACTTTGATCCTATATGGAGAATCATTGTGATAAGTGGAGATTGACCGAGCGTAGCATAGGAAACTCCTTCCCTATCAAGAGTATGTCATCCACGTACTCTACGAGGATCACCACCATACTCTCTACTACCTTTTTGTATATACAAGGTTCATCTACCATTTTGATGAAGTCAAACTCTTTGACTACCACATCAAAACAGATGTTCCAACTCCGTGATACCTGCTTTATCATATAAAGCATCTTGCACATGTTTCCGCTGCTCCCACTGTCTACGAAGCCCTCTGGCTGTGTACTTATAAACGCTCTCTTCTAAAACATCATTTAGAAAAGTAGTCATGACACCCAACCGCTAGATATCGTAGTCATGGTATGTAGCAGTGGCAAGTAGGATCTGGATGGACTTTAAGCATAGCTTTGAAAGTCTCAACTTTTCCATGTACATCAAGTAATCCTCTCAAGATATACTTGCTCCTGATGGGGATTTAACCCTTCAGATAAAGCAACCAAAGTCTATACTTTGTTGGTGTATAAGGATTCCATCTCAGATCGCTAAGCATCCAGCCATTCTTATAGAGTCCCACTCCTGATGGCCAGCTCGAAACTAGTTGGGTCATCATCTCATGATGCAATCCTTGCTCCCACTTTTCTAGAGAAACCGAAGTATCTCTCAGGTGGGTGAGGAACCCTACTAGATCGGTGGAGAGGCTGAGATTCGTTGGAAACTATTGAATCCTTTTGTTCTACCAAATCATCAGCTGTAGTTTGTATGGCTGGAACTATTTCCTGTTCTACCTCATGACCAATAATTTCTTCACAAGAAATTCCCTTTCACAAAGGTAGCATGCTGAGAAACAAAACATCTTTTATTCCTCGGTTTGGTAGAAGATATTCCTTTGTGAATGCATAGGATATCCAACAAACTTCCACAGATCTGACTTTGCCTGGAGCTTGTCCGGATTTTGCTTTTTAGACATAGGCCGGACAACCCCAAATCTTAACAAACTTAAGATATGGGCTCTTCCCATTCCATATCACATATGAAGTGGTAGGCAACTGATTTGATTGGAACCCTATTCAATAGGTATGCAGCTTCTCAAGTTCATAACTCCCAAAAAGGAAATAGGCTACTCAGTAGTACTCATCATAGAGCGCACCATATCAAATAGGGTGTGATTGCTCCGCCCCGATACACCGACGTGCTGTGGTGTACACGGAGGAGTAATGCAGAGAGAAAATCTCATTCTCCTTTAGAATAGTCCAGGAATTCCATGCTCAAGTATTCTCCTCCTTGATCTCATCAAAGGACATAATACCTATACCCGTTTTTGGTTCTCTACTTCTAACTTATATTCTGTGAATATCTCAAAAGGTTCGGACTTGTGTTTTAACAGGAACATATGTCTGAATCTTGAGAGATCATCAGAGAATGTAATGAAGTATAAAGAACCGTTCCTGGCATATGTAGACAGGGGACTTTCATACATCAGCATGTATCAATCCCAAGAGTTCACTAACTCTTTCTCTGTTTCCAATAAACGGAGCTGTGGTCATCTTATCTCTGTAACATGACCGAAAAGTTTCACAAGATGTAATTTCAAACTCATTTAAATATGCATCAATATGTATATGTAACTTCAGCTAGTCGGGTCGCATTGATATGACCTAGTCTACAATGCCTCAAGAAGGATTCGTTCATTTCTGAACTTTTCCTCTTGTGTGTGTTCTGTACGTTAAGAACTGTGGTTTGATTTAGAATGTCTATGCTTTTAGATAACGTGCCTGAACCGATCAACTCTTGATATAGGAAATGTTCAAAACATTATCCAACAATACAAAATATATCCTTCTTTACTAATGAAGAGACTGATATGATTTTGTATACCAGGTTCGGTATCTAATAACATTCATTCAGAATCAATGTATTCTGATAATACTGGGTGATAACTACCAACAGACTTGGCTGCAACTATTGCCCCGTTTCTATCTCATGAAACTTATCACCCGTTCTCAGTTCTCTACCTATCTGTAGCCCTTGTAACAAATTACATTTGCGGGATCCTGATCTGGTATCACATACCCAGGACGTACAGGACATTGAGAAACGGTTCTGTGTAATGAACATACTCGAAGAAGATGCATCAGCATGCACTTTCTTCGTTTGGGCGGCACGGGAATTCTGGTAATCCCCAATTTCCTGCTCTGTCTTATAACAATTATAAGTTGAAGCGGGACCAACGTTCCCTAACGCAGTATAACAAGCGGGTTCGGTCAATACATCTGTATTATTATCTTGATTAAGGCGTGACATAGTCGTAACCAGGAGAGAGAAAGAAGAAAACACTCAGCGTGTACTTTTTACAAGATTAGATTGGTTATCAATTTATCTAATCAGGATGTCTCCCACTATTTTTAGTCAAATCTTCCTTCAAACCCTAAAAGGAAAGACTAGCCGGGATTAATTACACCCTACAAGTTCGCCAATCTTTCAACCAGGCCAGTGCCGGTACTTTAAGGGAGGTTCCCTGTGCTTTCGCACGAACCTAATTAAAATAAACCTCGTTTTCCCAGTGGCGTAACCCTGTTAACACCTTTCTAGACACCTACTTGATCGACTAATTGTAATGTGTAAAACTCTCCCAGAAGTAACTCTTACTCGCAGCGGGTATCGGGATCCAACTATCTCATAGAAGGTATGCAATCTCATTGCAAATTTCAATACTTGAAATTCCCGATAATATTTTACCCCTAGCATCCTATGACCTTGACGAATGCCAAACCACCCATAGTCCGCTAGTCAAGTTCAACCCGTACATTTCCTGATTGAATTAAACCCACCCGCACGACCCTTGACGAATGCCAAACAACGCCGTACGAATACCCTAATCTAATCGCATCGTATGCTTGCAGATAAGCACTAATTAGCTACCGTACACTACGCCTTGACGAATGCCAAACTACCGCTGCACGAATACTAAGTAGTACTTATCTGAAATGACGGAGGGCTACGACCGGTTTTTAAGAAAACCCTTTGCGTAATGAACTTGATATCATTGTAGAATCGAGTGATTTTAAATGGAATGTTTCTGAGGCCTTTTCTAGTTTTGCTAAAGAGGTCACTCCCGGTGAAGGGGTCGTTGGCTCTTTCCTCATCGAATAAGGTGCAGGATATTTCACAAATACCACTATACAAAGCAAAAACTATTGAAGCAATCAAAAGACAAACCGAGTTTGAAGCATCTGCTAGTTTCACTAAAGAGGTCACTCCCGGTGAAGGGATCTCGGCTCTTTCCTTATCGAATAAGGTGCTGAATGTTCTACAAGGAACACCGCTATGCAAAGCAAGAACTAGAGCTATCAGTTTTTAAACAAGTTTCTACAACATCTTAGGTTTCTTCTAGTTTCATTAATCTCATTAATGAAGTTCCATTTTAATATGCTTCACAAGCATCATATTTGAAACGAAATCTGCAATATAACATATATCTCATATATATAATATAAACATTCGTCTCAGGCAGTAATATGATCTCATCACAGAACATTGCAGCAGAAGAACATATATGAAATATTGGATATACTAGGATGTCCGTGTTTTCAATACGAGTATGTATAAAACACGGATTCCACGATAGCGATGAATAGCCAAACCCACATCCCTAGACCCCTAGGAGAGCGGCAAGCAACACTGCCAATTCTAGGGTTAGGAGACCCGGTCTCGACTCCTCGAGATGGTCTCCCACTGGACCCTAGAACCCGGTTACTTGTGCTCCCCGCCTTGGGTCTACCTAATGCGGAAAAGTAAATAATATACAATGGTGACATCATCATCAGCCCGGAAGTGCCCCAATAAAAGAATATTACATACATATGAATTTTACATGAATTAAAAAGAAAAACTCTCATCTCACATAAAAACCCCGGCTATTCAGAACACGACGATCCAATATAACATATCACAGCAACACATAATATCTCATATTATCAATGTAAGCAAGTATGCGTATCCCGATTGTCGTTGATGTATAGCAACGAAGCCGGCGATACATCACATACTACGCTTACGGTCACAGAAAAGAAAATGTAAAACTACAACAGTTGGAATCCGCAACCTCCTTAGACATCGCATGCCTAACCAAATGAATTCCTTAGACATCGCATGCCTAACAATTATAAACCCCGCATTTTAGTCTCATTATCGAAAAATCTTTTCAATATCAAGTCGGGCAATTCAACAAGATTCTCGATTTCCTGATCGAATGCTCGTCGCAAACTTTAGTAGACGGCCGCACCCCCGATGCCGTCGTCGAAGTGCACTAAGGCGGAACACCACTGCCGCGAGCATCCGAACGGATGCTTTTGGCGACGGGGTTCTCCTACAGTCACTTGGTCGGGGCTTTGGGGCGTGGTTGTCTATTAAGTTTACCCGCCGAGTATCCGCGTACGCAACGTGATTGCGATGGATTTTTGATCGCATCAAAATCCCGTGGTAATCGATCATCTGAGACTGAACTGCTAGATTTATAACATTCAAATTAGTTATCTCATAACTACATGTGGATTCCAAATATTGTATCACATTCCAGAAAAAAAATACAGTGTTAAACTTTCCGATCGAATAATCAAACACCCAAGATTTCCCAAATAGTTCTCAACACTTGAAATTAGTTTTAAAAAATCCATCGCATGCCACAATACCAATGGTCCAGCCGTAGAAGGGTCAAGCCAACGCCTCACATGTGGCACGCCGTACTGCCACAAACCCTAAGGTTTAGAGGCAGTTCAAGACGGTCACATAATCGAGTTAAGATTTGTTGTCTTCTAGAGGCTCCACCGCGTTACTTGCACGACTTAGAACGTTCTTAAACTACGGAAAAATACAACGCTTGGAAATTTTCCGGCAGGGGAAAAAGTGAGTTATTGATATCCGTTCGAACTTTTTAACAGTTTCTAAAAATTACCCGGACAAACTAAACAAAGTTAAATAATCCGATCGAATCAACGAGTCCACAATACAATCCAGAAAACTCAACACTTGAGTAGAATTAAAAATTCCAAGAAGAATCAGGAATTACATACGGACATTACCATGCAAACAGTGAAACATGAAGCTACTATATTACCGCGGAACCGCCGCCAATGCCATGGTACGGCCGCGGGTACGCGGCGCTTTAGTCGTATTATAGGCACGTGTTTCACAGTAACTCTTGTATTTCCCTGCTGATTTTATTGAGCATTTTTAATACAGAAAAAATCACAATTTTATAAAATTTCCAGAGAAGGGTATATATCGGGGTTTCCGGGTTCGATCGGACTTTAAACTTCGTCTAGACATCGCCTAAAGCTCTAGCTTGGCTCTGATACCACTGTAGGGATGCTAGGCACTGCCACAAGGGTCTACGAAGCATCAACCATGCCCGATTTAAAATTTAGCCGTGCCGAACAACCCTTAACAAGATCTTTAAACTAGAGATTAGGCGAAATAAAGCATGTTAAACACTTTAACACTAAATGAGAGGGATTACAACCTTTGTAGATCCGGTCCTTCACTTCTTAAGCTCCGTGTTGAGGTCCCTTCGCTGCGATCATCGTGTTCCGGACTCTCGAGAGGCTCCACGAAGAGAAAGATGCAAGCTTGCTTCCGATCTTCGATAACAAAGATGATCTACCTTGAAGTTTCATTAACACAAGCTCTCACTCACTAAATGAAGTGAACACTCTCATCTAAAGGGAAAGAGTAGATGAGGATGATGAAGTAGGATTTTTTCTCTCATTTGTTTTCTTATTCTCACTCAAAATCATCACATAGGAAAAACCCAGAAAGCTTTTCCATGGAGAATGAAGGAAGAAGAAGATGAATAATCATTTGTGTTGAATAATGAAATGTTGTCATAATCATTTATGCAACCATGGTTAACTAAACCTTTGTAGAGATTTAACTAGGGCTAGGGTTTGGGTTGGGTTAAAGCATGAGTCATGTAAGAATATCAACACAAATATCTTTGTTCATGACAAAAAGAAAAGCTTCTAGAAGCTACAAGAATGTGCTAACCCAAATCTAACCCTAACCTTGTTTAATCTCCACTAAACATGTTGCATTAATAATTATAACATGTTACAATATTATATATCACATATTCAATATTTATTGTAACAAAATAATACAATTAACATATATCGCACATATATCAATGTATTACCCGAGTGAGAAAAAGAATCTTTTAGTGAGCTAATATTAGTTAATGTAATTTAATATATCATATATATTATTATACATTAAATTATCGAATCAACACTTGATCCGACAATCCGGCTATATCGCATATAACCGACTAATATATCATTTACCGATTCATCGAATCAACACTTGATCCGATGACCCGGCTGATATCAAATATCGCGAGAATAGAATACGGTATCTCATATGACATTATCCTCGGTCCCGCACATATCACCAATGTGCTCCTACTACGTTTTGCCTGAGTCAAGAAAGCTCTGTGTAGGACTCTAAAGAATCGTCAATACGCCGGCAGTAGGTGATGATCATATCAAACACCCACAAGCTGCAAGCGGTCAGCTAAACGTAACAGCTACCCAGGTATTGAGCGCTCAGAAGATCAATAAGCAAGCATGTACATTCTCCTGTGAATCCAATCAGTAACACTCCCATACAGTCCGGTCTCGTCGTCTGATATGTCGCATATCTCGCCTAGGGGTGGTAAACGTCAGACCCCAGTAGCTCGATAAGTCGTATCGATATGAGGTCTTTAATAGTTCGAAAAACTACTGATAACACTTACCAATAAATTTCAGCAACCCTGGCCAGGGATTTCCAGTTATAGCCAATCGAACACAGCACAACATCAACTCCCTATACCGGGAGAGACGAATCCCCTCCTATCGCTCATTGCCTCCATGTGATTCCGGACTGTACCCAAAAGCCACCTTTTTGCATGCCCTCTTGGACGTGGTATGATGGAAATCAAAGCACAGTGGGAATCACACAAGACTCTATGACGATCTCGGGTCAACAGACTACTCTGTACTAGTATCACCGGAGAACTGCCATCTGACGTGAGGTATAATACCATCTGGGAGTTCTCGGCGAGTCCGTCCAGTATACCCAGTCTCTATTGAGCACCCGTACACCACCCTTGATGTCAAACATCGATGGATATGGGATCATCCATCGCCCATCATATGGGTCAAGATGCGTATACGCTAGTCTACTCTGGTGTATCGATCCCTGTCTCGGTACACCCTCGACTAGGAACAGTTATAGGATATACTCATCGACTACCGTGGCCCTACTAGTATGATCTCATCATAGTCCCAGTAGTCGAGTACATATCCTAAGGGCTTTATCAACATGTAACATAGAGACAACCAGAGTACATGTTAAGATAAAGTACAACCAGATAGCTTACTATCATGTCGAGCAAGAAAGTCCTCCCTATATATGTCCAAGCATCCATTACAATATACATCGTATGTACAGTAATGGCCTCTAGGGCATACATATAACTAACAGATCCTCAGAGTAGTTACGGCAGGGCTACTTCCTTATCTCTTTTTGCTATGGATACCACTGCAATTGGCGTGTGAGCCGTTTTGTTGATAGGTTGGTTTTTGCGGTATCCGTTTATTTTCCAGTTGAACACACTATTGTATCTAGTACTCTCCATCTACTATTACATGTATTGACTTAGAGACCAATTGTGAGGACGATGTATATTATTTTGTACTCTGATGTCGAGCTCGTGTGAGCCGACTTTATTTGTGCAGTTTTATCCTTTATGATGTTTTTCACTTACTTTGCTCATTCTTCGCTACGGCGTCGTATATTATTATTGTGGTGGTTGTTTTCCGCCGTTGGGCGTGATTGCTCCCATTTGGGGATGCTTTATTGTTATTTTATGTCATTTTACTTATACCATGTCTTGTACCCGACTTCGGGGCTAGTTTTTACAAAGGAGGTGCTGCCGAAATTTTTAAGAAAATAACTCAGATTTTAAAGATTTTTACTCAATTACATAAGGTTTTCTAAATGTTTTAAAGTAATGTTTTTCTTCACTCATGACTTTAATGGTTTTGATTTCTGGGTTTCGGCTTACTTAGTCGCGTTACGCCTGTAGGCGTTACGTGGTTAAGTGTCGGTCAAGGGCCGAACTTTGGGTCGTGACACTCTGATACCATGTTGGGGTTCCTAGAGCCCTAACCGCCAATCGCGGCTGTTGTGGAACGAAAAACTTTAGCTTTTAAAAGACATGGCGCTAGAAATGACTACCAAGAATCTAACCAAGTATTAAACTAGTAAACTTGAGGAAATCTAGCTGCTATGATAAGAGAGTTATAATGAATGATACGCATCCTTCGGTCTTCTACCCTCTTTCTTAGCTCCATGGGGTCTCCATGATCGAGCTTGATCTTCGGTCTTCCTCCGTCGAAGATGATCCACCCGAGAGATATGGTTCATGGCTCTAGCTCCACTAAAAAAACCTAGTGGGGGCAATTAATGGCTCTAGGTTACTAATCTAGAGTGTCTAGTGATGTAATATGTTGTTCTAGTAATTTTTCTACCTCACTTCACCCTTGATTCTCAACTCATGAGAGTGTAGGATGAAGAGGAAGAAGGGGCTCAAGAATGGAGAGAGAAAGAGAATGGTGTAATGAAAAATCCTATCTCAAAATAATAATGCAAGCATGGTTTTATCAAAATGGATTTTGCAAATATAAAATCCAACCATACTTGAATAGTGTAGACAAACAAATTATAAATTCATTTGTCTACCCTATTCAACCATGTTTCACACCACTCTCTTTGCCACCTTACCCCTCCACCTCATTTCAATTTTCAATAAAAGAAAAACTATGGAAATGAGATGTCCTCTTTCTAGAATAGTTTCCGTATAAATACGGAATACACTCTACCGTATATACATACCCGTATTCGATCAAAATACGAATAACCAAAGTGGCAGAATAATAATAAAATATACATATCGAAATGTGTATATGTAAATTATTAAATCAATACCTAATTTAATAATCCGGCTTAATTCTAAACCAGCTATTATCAACCGTCCGATCGAAAGCCCAGATAACATTAGAATATAAATATCAAAATATGTATATGTAAATTATTAAATCAATACCTAATTTAATAATCCGGTTTAATTCTAAATTAGCTAGTATTATCATTCGATCGGAACCCTGCACGTATCAATATACAGACACTACATCATTTCTCCTGAACCAGAAAAACCCTCTGTGTGGGACTCTAAAGACTCGACAGTACGCTAGAACTTGGTTTAACTACAAGCACGTCAGTGGCACTAGCTGTACGTAACGGCTACCCAGGTACCTGTTTAAAGGAAGACCGACGAGCAAGCTTATCTGAACCCCTACTAAGCCTATCCGTGACAATCTTTGTACAGTCCGACCTCTTCATCTAAGAGTATCGTGCAGGGTTCCCTAGGGTCGCCGCTGGGTTTCAGGAGGCATCAACCATGCCGTTTTAAAAAAATTGGCACGCTAAAGAACCCTAACCTAGAATCTTAACTAGAGAATTAGACGAAACTAGAATGTAAAAATCTATACATCTAAGTGAACAAGGAATACAACCTTTATAGACCAGTCCTTCACTTCAATAGCTCCGTGTAGTAGTCCCTTCGCTCCAAGTAGTGAACTCCCGGACTGTAGAAAGGCTCCACAAGATGAAAGGAACAAGCTTGCTTGAAGTTTTCGAGGCCGAAGATGATCTACGTCGAGGAGACACCAACTCAAGCTACCTCTTCAGTAATATGGAATTAATGAAGCAAACACCCTAAACTAAATGGCTAATCTAGTAGAGTATGATGAAGTAGGAATTTTGCTCATTTTAGAAATATTTTTCTCACTCATTTTCGTCACCTCCCAAATTGCAAGAGAGCTAGAGGAAGGAGATGAAGTAAAGCAACCATGGAAAAAGTCAAGTGTAGAATTGCAACCATGAGTGAGTTAATATCATATACTAACCCATGTAGAGACTAAACCATGGCTAATCTTAATGGTTGGGTTAATAAATATCTCAAGTAAAACAAAATTAGTGGACTTGGTTAATGGTTCCACAAGCTTCAACCATGTGACTAATTTCCAACTAATTTTATTTACTTTAAATAAATAAAACCTTACATTATTATAAGCATGGTTTGAGTCTCATACAACTATGTTGCATGTAGCAACAAGCATGACACAATAATATATATCACATATATATTAAGTGTACATACAAGTGAGAAAAAGAAATGCTTAAGTGAGCTAATATTAGTTAATGCAAAATAATACATCAAATATATAATTATACATTAAATTATTAAATCAACACTTGATTTAATAATCCGGCTATATCACATATAACCAACTAATATCATATGTATCAACTTATCGAATCAACAATTGATTCGACAGCCCGGCTATATCATATATAACCGACCGATATCACATATCGCGAGAATAGAATGCGGTATCACATGCGCGCATTAATCTCGGTCCCGCACATATCACATATGGGCTCCTACTTCGTTTCACCTGAGCCAGGAAACCTCTGTGTAGGACTCTAAAGACTCGTCAATACGCCGGCAATAGGTGGTGGTCATATCGGTCACCCACAAGCCGCAAGCGGTCTTCTAAACGTAACAGCCAACCGGATTTTGAGCGATCAGAAGAGCAACAAGCAAACCTGCTCATACTCCTGCGAATCTAATAAGTAACACTACCGTACAGTCCGGTCTCTTCGTCTGATATTTCGCATATTACAGCCTGGGGGTGGTAAACGTCAGATCCCAATAGCCTGACAAGTCATGCCGATGTGAGGCCTATAAAGATTCGAGAAACTGTTGATAATACTTACCAGTAGATCTCAGCAAGCCTGACCAGGGATTTCCTGTTATGGCCAATCAAGCATAGCGCAACATCAACCCCCAATACCGGAAGAGACGAAATCCCCTCATATCGTTCATTGCCTCCATGGGACTCGGGATTGTACCCAAAAACCACCGTTTTGCACGATCTCTTGAACGTGGTAAGGTGGAAATCAAAGCACAGTAGGAATCACACAAGCCTCTATGACGATCTCGGGTCAACAGCTAATCTGTACCAGTGTCACCAGAGAACTGCTATCTGACGATATGTATAATACCATCTAGGAGTTCTCGGCGAGTCCGTTCAGTGTACCCAGTCTTTACTGAGCATCCGTATACCTTCTCTGATATCAAACACCAATGGATGTGGGATCATCCATCGCCCATCATATGGGTCGAGAAGCGTATACGCTAGTTTACTCTGGAATATCGATGCCCCATCTCGATACTCCCATGACTAGGAACATTTGAAGGATGTACTTACCAACTACCTCTACCCCACTAGTATGATCTGCATCATAATCCTGGTAGTCAAGTACTCATCCTAAGGGCTTTATCAACATGTAATAGGGAGACAATAAGTGTACATGTTAAGATAAAGAGCAACCAGATAGCATACTACCATGTCAAGCAAGAAAGTCCTCCCTATATATGTCCAAGCATCCACTATAATATATATCACATGTATAATAATGGCCTCTAGGGCATACATATAACTAACAATCTCCCACTTGCACTAAGGCCATTTGTTGTAGTATCTCATACTCAACGCCCCATAAAAGTCTCTCTAGGGAAATGCCTCTGTGAGTGGATCCACGGTGTTATCCTTCGTGCCAACTCTCCTTACCTTGATCCCTAGGAGACCAACCATCTCCCTGATCAGGTGATACTGTCCTCAAAATATGTCCGGATAGCTGATGGCACTGGTGTTCCTAGGCCAAAGCCACAACTCCATTGTTGTCACGATAACAGTTATTGGACGCTCAATGGTAGGAACCATGTTCATCTCATGAACAAGAATTATCCAGACATCCACTTTGGTAGCATCGTTGGTAGCAATGTATTCAGCCTTTATCGTCTAGTTTGCCATAGTATATAGCTTGGAACTCTTCCAACATATTGTCCCTCCACTGAGGGTAAAGACAAAGCCCGAGACTGACTTTCAGTCGACCTTATCACTCTGAAAGCTCGAATTGGTAAAGGACTCCTACTGGAGTTCACCGTCACCAAACCCCAAGAACATTTCTTTAGTGCTTCTCAAGTACTTAAGAATGTCCTACACAGCTATCCAGTGATTCTCCCAAGATCCGATTGATTCCTGATCACTACACCTAGCGAGTCAGCTACATTTGGTCTAGTACATAACATCGCATACATGATAGAGCCTACTGCCGAAGCATAGGGTATCCCTTGCATGCGAGCTCTCTCTAAATCTGTCTCAGGAGACATCTTTTTGGAGAGAGTGATTTATGAGTAAGTGGAAGAACCACCACGCTTAGAATCTTCCATACTAAACCCCTTTAGTACGGTGTTAATGTACCTAGATTTGGGACACTCCCAACATCCACTTAGATCTATCACCATATATCATAATCCACAAGATGTAGTAGGTATCATCCAGATCTTCCATGGAGAACCCTCGTGATAAGAGGAGCTTGACCGAATGTAGCATAGGAAACCATTTCCTATCAAGAGTATGCCATCTACGTACAATACGCGGAAGACAACCTTACTCTCTACAACCTTCTTGTATATACAAGGTTCATCTACCTTTTTGATGAAGCCAAACAATTTGACTGCCATATCAAAACAGATGTTCCAACTCCGCGATGCGTGCTTTAATCCTGATGGACTTAAGCATAGGCACTGGAGAAAATGTTTCATCATAAACCATACCTGGTTATTGACGATAGCCTTTTACTACAAGTCTAGATTTGAAAGTCTCAACTTTTCCATCTACACCAAGAATCTTCTTAAGATCCATTTGCTCCCAATGGGTTTTACCCCTTCAGGTGCAAAATTCAAAGTCATACTTTGTTGGTGTACATGGATTCCATCTTTGATTGCATAGCATCCAGCCATTTCACAGAGTCCCCACTCGTGATGGCCTTCCTGAACCTGGTTGGGTCATCATCAACCATGATGCAATCCTCGCTCCCACCGTCACCGAGGAAACCGTAGTATCTCTCAGGTGGATGAGGAACCCTACCAGATTCGCGGAGAAGCTGAGGCTCGTTGGAGACTATTGAATCCTTTGGTTTCACCAAATCATCTGCTGTTAGTTTGTCCAGCTGGAACTCCTTCTAGTTCTATCTCATGACCACTAATTTCTTCACAAGAAATTCCTTTTCTAAAAAGGTGGCATGCTGAGAAACAAAACACCTTTTGCTCCTCAGTTAGGTAGAAGATATACCCTCGCAAATGTTCGGGACATCCAACAAACTTATATAGAACTGACCTTGCCTCGAGCTTGTCCGGATTTTGATTTTCAACATAGGCCGGACAACCCCATATCTTAACTCGTTTAAGACATGGTCTCTCCCCATTCCATATCTCATATGAAGTGGTAGGCAGTGATTTGGATGGAACCGCATTAAATAGGTATGCAACTTCTCAGGTGCATAACTCCAAAACGAAACAGATAACTCAGTGTAAGTCTACGGTAGAGCCACGGCCGTCAATCTGAAGCTAAATGCGGAACAAAAACTTTTTACTAAACTGGCGCTATCGTAGTCTTTCACCCGGATCGAACCATTAACACTAAACTAGCAATCTTCAAAAGGGTTAGAAAGGCTATACCGATCGATCCGTGTCCTTCGGTCTTTAGCCACAATCCCTAGCTCCTCACGGCATCTCCGATCTCCGGTCTCCTTGTCGGAAGGGGACCACGTCAAGAAGTCTTTTTATGGGCTCCCGCTTCATACTGAAGCAACTCGGACATGAAGTTTGCTAGCCGACATGTCCAAGGTGATGTAGAGAATGTGTGTGATAACATTGTCTCAAGCATCCATTGATTCTCAACACATGAGAGTGTATGGATGGAGGTTGAAGATGATGCCATTGGTGGAAGTTATGAGCTAGAGGAAGAAGATGAAGAAGAGCTTTTCTTTTCTATTGTGTTGAGATGAAAAATGAGAGCACCCATATGAATCCCAAGAGCTAGCCCAAGGGAAAAATGGCTGTCCACTCTCTCTCCACCTCTCATTTCAACACAATAATCAATCACAAATGTGACATTAGCACAAAAAATAATACCATGACTCACCAATGAAGCACATGGCACATTTAATGCACTAAATCATGTCATCCACTCACAATTTCCACCATCTAAACATTAATCCAAATGTTTAGTCCAACAATAAGATATGGCATCAACTAAAGTAAACTCGTGACGGATCACAAGAATACCCCTCACCTGTATATACATACCTGCATCCGCATTCCGACTGAATACGAATACAATGAGACTAAAGTAATCCAACAAATCTAATACTAGGATCCGGATTAAACCAAAGTCCACTAGTATGATCCGTCCGATCATGATCCGTGCACAAGTGCACGTATATGATCGAACCCTGCCATAAAACCATACGGCCTCTATAACGTTTCGCTCAAAACTTGGGAAACTATTTGTGGGGGACTCTAAAGACTCGTCAATACTCTGGCAGTGGGTTTAACCACAAGCACGTCAGTGGCACTAGCTGTATGTAACGGCTGCTCAGGTATTGAGCGAATGGGAGGCCGACTAGCTGTACGTAACGGCTTCCAAGGTGACCAGGTTGACAGAGTGGCTGTCAGAGTTATAGTTTTCCCTCTGACGAGGGGCAGTTGTTTGGACAAATCTATAAGTCTATGATACCCACCCCTGTACTTACGGGGAGGTGGAAAGAGTAAAAATCAAATTCTTATCACAAGGTAACATAGACTATGCATTAGGATCTTTGCTAAACATTAACTAACAAACCAACTTAGGGTTTTAACTACTAGGTAGATGGTTATACTTAAGTCTTGAACTCCTTCTTCTCCTTGTTGTGAGCTCCTTGGAATGGTGTGGATGGCTCCTCCTCACCGGCTTCTCTATATCATAGAAGATCCACCCGAAGGCCTCTACCTTGAGCTCCAACCTTAACAATGAAGTAACTAGAGTGCTTGGCTTGCTAGACTAAGAACCCTAGAGTAAGTAGAGAAGTGTTTTGGTGGTTTTATCTCAAAGGCTCTTGATTAGGGTGAAACAATAGAGCTTTGAGAGAGGAAGAGGAGAGAGCAAACCATGAGAGAGAAAGATAATGAGATAATGAGAGGATGAAGCTCTCATATGAGGAATAAAAGAATAATTAGAATTAGTAAGATAATTGTGATGGTTCACTTGATTTGACCATTATCATATCACATTAAATGCTAACCATGCCCAAGAAAATATCTAAGTCAACAATGGTCAACTTGGTCAAATGGTCAAACCAATTAACCATGAAAATTATCTATAATAATAATTATTAAACAAATTCCTCCTTCTCATTAGGGTTATAATCAAGTCAATGGTCAAAACCCTAATGAGGCGTCTCCCTCTTTGCCTCTGTCAACTGTACATACATACCTGCATCCGTGTTCCGAAGAAACACGAATACAATTAGACTAAACCAATCCCAAAATGGATACTAGGATCTAGCTTAAAACAAAGCCCACTAGTATCAACTGCCCGAACACCAAACATGCACAAGTACGTGTATGTGGACGAACCCTGTCGTAAAAACCATACGACCTCTACCTTGTTTCGCCCAAAGGTGAACAACCCTCTGTGTGGGACTCTAAAGACTCGACACTACGCTGGCAGTGGGTTTAACCACAGGCCGCAAGCGGTACTAGCTGTACGTAACGGTCCCCAGGTAGATGTCGATAAGAAGGCCGATGAGGAAAACCCATCTGAACTCCTACTGAGCCTGAATGTAACAATCTCTGTACAGTCCGGTCTATTCTTCTAAGATTATCGCATATCGGGCCTAGGGGGCGGTAAAAGTCAGTCCCCTAATAGCGGTATAAGTCGTGTCGGAATGTAGCCCAAAACACCTGAGAAACTACTGGAGTACCTACCAGTAAATCTCTCTTGCCCTGGCCAGGGACTTTGTGTAATGGCTCTCCAAACAGAGCGCGATATCATCCCCCAATACCGGGAGAGACGAATCCTATCTAACCGCCACTGCCTCCAAGTTCTAAAGACTTTAGTTGATCTAATTATATCTGTGATGTGATATATGTATTGAACGTCTACTAATCGCTATACGTCGATTAGTGGGGGTTGTACATATCTGTGATCTGTGATGTTGGACTGTGTATATGAACTTGTTGGATTGTCGTGGATGAATAGCCGGGGATGTGAGATGAGTGTTTTTCTTTTTTCATTCGATGTAAATTGTAAATTGATGTAATATTAATTTTTTGGTCGTACATCCGGGTTGTTGATGTAGCCGCCATTGTATATTATTTCTTTTACTGTTTTCTGCTCCTAAGATAGACCCATGGTGGGGTGCACAAACTACCGGGTATTTTGAAGTGCCAACTGGTCTACTCACTTTGTTGAAGGAGGCTGCTTCACTTCGGGTATTTGGAGGGTAGTTTGCCGCACCCGTAGGGGTCTAGGGTAGGGTTTTGACTATTCATCACGACTGTGTAATCCATTTTTCATTGCAGGCTCATACGAAACGCGGATTCCTAGCATTTCCAATGTGTTCATCTGTGATCTGGAATAACTATCATTGCGTCTGACGAATGTATATATCTATAAATGATATCTAGTAGACATTGCCTATGTTTTGCATCCGCGCTAGTCCAGCCCCCGCTCTGTTGTAAGTTATGTAACCTAACGGGTGATGACAGGGCCCCGTGGCGAATGCGGATGGCATAAGCATACGTTATATTTTCATTATTTTCTGCAATGGTAGGATTAATTGATGGGACTGCATTATATAAATGTAAAGAAAACAAACCAAAGTTGAATCGTTGGAACAATTTCAAAACCACTCGGTTTTTTCAAAACAACAAAACTTTTAAATGCGGAGCTTAAACCGCTCCTTTTAAAAGCTATCACGTTCCTTCGATTATATCAAGTTTACTACGTTAACGATTTCACCAAAACCATTCGTATCCCTCTGTCATTTAATATGAATAGTCAATAGTATTCAAGCTATATTTGTTGGCCAAATTCAAGTCATAGTGATTGGTAGCTGTTGGATATTCATATGAAGTATAGATAGATGCGTTGGTTTAGGACAGTCATACTGCTTTGTTGGCCAAAGTCAAGGGTATGTACGGGTGGGTTCAAATTAACCTGGAGAATGACGGGCGGAACTTGACATATGACTTATGATTTGTTGGCCAAAGTGTCAGTGATATGTATGCCCTAGAGGCCATTACTGTACATACGATGTATATTGTAGTGGATGGTTGGAATATATATGGAGGACTTTCTTGCTCGACATGATTGTATGCTATCTGGTTGCTCTTTATCTTAACATGTATCTGATTGTCTCTATGTTACATATTGATAAAGCCCTTAAGATGAGTACTTGACTACCAGGACTATGATGCAGATCATACTAGTGGGGATAGTGTAGTCGTTAAGTACATCCTTCAAATGTCCCTAGTCGTAGGTGTATCGAGACAGGGCATCGATATACCAGAGTAGACTAGCGTATAACTTCTCGACCTATATAGATAGGCGATGGATGATCCCATATCCATTGGTGTTTGACATCAGAGACAGTATACGGGTGCTCAGTGGAGACTGGATACACTGGACGGACTCGCCGAGAACTCCCAGATGGTATTATACCTCACGTCAGATGGCGGTTATCTGGTGACACTGGTACAGGTTAGTCTGTAGATCCGAGATCGTCGTAGAGTCTTGTGTGATTCCCAATGTGCTTTGATATCCATCATACCACGTTCCAAAGGGCGTGCAAAACGGTGGCTTTTGGGTAAAGTCCCGAGTCACATGGAGGCAATGAGCGATAGGAGGGGTTTCTTCTCTCCCAGTATTGGGAGTTGATGTTGCGCTGTGTTCGATTGGCTATAACAGGAAGTCCTTGGCCAAGGCAGCTTCAGAGATATACTGATAAGTGTTATCAGTAGTTTCTCGACCCGTTATGAGCCTCATATCGACACGACTTATCGAGTTACTGGGGTCTGACGTTTACCACCCCTAGACGAGATATGCGACATATCAAACGAAGAGACCGGACTGTAAGGTAGTATTTCTGATTGGATTCGCAGGAGTGTGAGCAGGCTTGCTTGTTGATCTTCTGATCGCTCAATACCCGGGTGGCCATTACGTTTAGCAGACCGCTTGCGGCTTGTGGGTGTTTGATATGATCATTACATACTGCCGGCGTATTGACGAGTCTTTAGAGTCCTACACAGGGGTTTCCTGGTTCAAGCGAAACGGAGTAGGAGCACATATGTGATATGTGCGGGACCGAGATTGATACGATATGAGATACCGTATTCTATTCTCGCGATTCGTGACATTGATCGGTTGTATGCGATATAGCCGGGTTATCGGATCAAGTGTTGATTCGATAAGTTGTTACACATGATTTTAGTCGGTTATAGCCGGATTATTAAATCAAGAGTTGATTTAATAATTTAATGTATAATTATATATTTGATATATTACATTACATTAACTAGTATTAGCTCACTTATGATTTCTTTTCTCACTTTGGATACATTGATGTATATGTGATATATGTTAAATGTATCATGCTTGGTTAAATATGCAACTAGGGTTTGTAGAGACTAAACCATGCTAGAGTTAAGATTAGGGTTTTTATTTATCATTAAGTTATTCAAAAAGTATGGATATTTGTCTTGGTTGATAATTATTGAAAGCTTGTAGAAGCTTCATGTCTTCTTTGGCTTTATCCAATCCTTTTGTCTAGCTTGAGATATTTTTGACCTAACCTTTAATCATAGCTTGTGGTTAACTCTCTACAAGGGTTAAGCATGACATGCTTAACCCTTGGATGCATTTCTAACCTCACATATGATTCATTTGGATTAACTCATGAGATGAGTTCTTCTTCTTCTTCCTCCTAAAAAGCTTGCTAGCTTCAATGGTGGTTTGAGATAAAGTGTGAGAAAATCAATTCTAAAGTGAGACCACTCCCTACTTCATCATCCTCTACTACTTTCCATGTAGTATAGGGTGTTCTCTTCACAAAGTTCATGACCTAGTGCAGGAATAGCTTGAGTTAGTGTCTCCCCGACGTAGATCATATTCGGCCTCGAAGTCTTCGAAGCAAGCACGTTCGTTTCTTCAACGGAGCCTCTCTAGAGTCCGGAGCTTGAAATCGCAGCGGAGGGGACTACTACACGGAGCTATTTGAAGTGAATGACCGGTCTACAAAGGTTTTATTCCTTGCACTCTTTTCATATTGCAAAGTGTTTGCATAAAGTTATCCGTATATTTCTAGTAGACGATTCTAGTTAGGGTTATCTAAATCGGCAAAATTTAATTTTGGCATGGACGATGCCTCCCGAAACCTTGCTGCCGTCTTGGGTAACCCTTCAGTGGTATCAGAGCAATGCTAGAAATAAATACGGATTTTATTAAGATCACGAAACCGAAACAACTCCGAAACTTGAAACCCAAAACTATAGTTTCTGTCGATTTTGAAAAGAGTTCAAAAAATTATTTAAACAACTGCAGAATGTAGTATGTGATACCACATGAACACACAACAAAATCCAACCCCACCCCTCGGACCATAGCCGGCGACATTCGATGCAAGTCCGGCGACGCCGACTCTTTGATGAGGGAAAGGGTTAAGTTTTGGGGTGTGTTCCAGGTGTTGTGGTTTGGGGTTTCAGGTGTTGTTTGATCTTGTTAATTTTGCATGTGATGTAATCTTAAACTTTAAGCAAATCGGAGTGTTTCGTATTCATAGTTTTAACAATGTTTCGGGTGTTTCACATATTGTAAAGACAATGTTAAAAGGTTTGATCGAATGTCAAAAACCCATTTTTCCAAGTTTAACGTATTCGGAAAAACATGCAAGTGATTCCATGGACCCTCTAGAAGAACGAAACCTTAACTCGATTATGTGGCCATCAAAACCGCCACTTGAACCCTAGGGTTTGTGGTGGTTTAGCGTTTCACATGTGAGGCGTTGGTTTGACCCTTCTACGGTTGGTTCATAGGTTCTGTGGCATCTTCTGGGTATTACTAAATCTGTGCTCAAGTGTTGAGCTGTCAGGAAATTGTAGGACTTTGATGAATCGATCGAAGAGTTTATCGTCGTCTAGATATTATGTGATGGGATACAATATTTGGAATCCACGAGTAGTTATGAGATAACTAGATTGAATGTTATAAATCTAGCAGTTTAGTCTCATTTGATCGGTTGCCACGGGATTTTGATACGATTAAAAGTTCGTCGCAATCATATAGAGTATGCGAATACTCGTCGGGTAAACTTAATAGATAGCCACTCCCCATATCCCCGACCAAGTGACTGTAGGAGAACCCCGTCGCCAAAAGCATCCGTTCAAGTGCTCGCGGCAACGGTGTTCCGCCTTAGTGCACTTCGTCGACGGCATCGGGGGGTGCGGCCGTCTACTAAAGTTTTCGATGAGCATTCAATCAGGATGTCGGGAATCTTGTTGACTTGCCCGACTAGATATTGAAAAGAGTTTTCGATATTGAGACTAAAATGCGGGGTTTATAATTGTTAAGCATGCGATGTCTAAGGAATTCATTTGGTTAGGCATGTTAGTTATATGTATGCCCTAGAGGCCATTACTGTACATAGGATGTATATTGTAGTGGATGCTGGAAAATATATAGGGAGGACTTTCTTGCTCGACACGATAGTATGCTATCTGGTTACACTTTACCTTAACGTGTATGCTGATTGTCTCTCTGTTACATGTTGGTAAAGCCCTTAGGATGTGTACTTGACTACCTGGACTATGATGCGGATCATACTAGTGGGGATATGGTAGTCCATAAGTACATCCTTCAAAGTCCCTAGTCGTGGGTGTATCGAGACGGGGCATCAATATACCAGAGTAGACTAGCGTATACCTTCTCGACCCATACAGATGGGCGATGGATGATCCCATATCCATTGGTGTTTGACATCGGAGATCATATACGGGTGCTCAGTAGAGACTGGGTACACTGGACGGACTCGCCGAGAACTCCCAGATGGTATTATACCTCACGTCAGATGGCAGTTCTCTGGTGACACTGGTACAGAGTAGTCTGTTGACCCGAGATCGTCATAGAGTCTTGTGTGGTTCCCACTGTGCTTTGATTTCCATCTTACCACGTCCAAGAGGGCATGCAAAACGGTGGTTTTTGGGTACAGTCCCGAGTCACATGGAGGCAATGAGCGATAGGAGGGGATTCGTCTCTCCCGGTATAGGGAGTTGATGTTGCGCTGTGTTCGATTGGCTATAACAGGAAATCCCTGGCCAGGGTTGCTGAGATTTATTGGTAAGTGTTACCAGTAGTTTCTCGAATTGTTATAGACCTCATATAGACACGACTTATCGAGCTATTGGGGTCTGACGTTTACCACCCCTAGGCGAGATATGCGACATATCAGACGATCAGACCGGACTGTACGGTAGTGTTACTGGTTGGATTCACTGGAGTGTGACCGGGCTTGCTCGTCGATCTTCTGATCGCTCAATACCCGGGTGGCCGTTACGTTTAGCATACCGCTTGCGGCTTGTGGGTGTTTGATATGATCATCACCTGCTGCCGGCGTATTGACGAGTCTTTAGAGTCCTACACAGAGGTTTCCTGGCTCAAGCGAAACGAAATAGGAGCGCATATGAGATATGTGCGGGACCGAGAATAATGCGTGTATGTGATACCGTATTTCATTCTCGCGATCAATGTGTCGAATGGTTGTATGCGATATAACCTAGTTATCGATTCAAGCGTTGATTCGATAAGCCGATACATTGTATACTAGTCGGTTGTGTGCGACATGACCGGATCATTGAATCAAGTGTTGATTTAATGATTTAATGCATATTTATATATTTGATATATTACTTTGCATCAACTAGTATCGGTTTACTTAAGATGGATTTTCTCACTCAGATGTGCACATTGTATATTCGATATAGTTTTGTGCACTTGATTGTATCATGTTTGATGATACATGTTTACTTGGTTAAGTGTAAAGAATTAAACCATGGTTAAGTTTGTGATTAGGGTTCTATTTTTCTTACTTATTTATTTGTTTATTTATTTTTGGAAAAGATGAGAAAAAAATGGTTGCTATTTTTGTTTTTAGTTGAAGTTTCTTGAAGCATTGACTTAGTCTTCATTCTTGTCTCATGCTTAACCCTAACCATCCAAGTTAACCATGGTCCATTCTCTACAATAAACCAAGGGTTAATATATGATAAGAATTGATTTATTTATCCAATAATTCAAGACTTATCATAACACTTTCTTCTTCTTCTTCATCTTCTTCCATGAAGAAAACCTTTCTTCATCAATGGTGGATTGATGAAACAAGTGAGAAATCCAATTCTAAAGTCTACCCACTTCCTATTTCTTCATCCTCTACCTCTTGCCAAGTAGTAGAGTGTGTTTCCTTCACAAGTTTTCATGACTTGGTGAAGGTGGAGCTTGATCTAGCGATGCCTCGACGTAGATCATTTTCGGCATGGACATCGATGACCTAGCCCGTCCGTTCTCCGATGAAGCCGACGCTAGAGCCCGGGACTTGTTATGGACAGTGAGGAGACTTCATTGCGGAGCTATGGATGTGGAGAACCGGATCTACAAAGGTTGTATTTCCGTATCACTTAGTTAAGTGTTAACTAGTTTAGTTTTTCGCCTAGTTTTCTAGCAAACGATCCGTAGTCGGGTCTCTCGGCACCTAGATTTTTTGAAACGGGCATGTTTGATGCCTTGTGAGACCCCACTAGGGTGCCTAGTGTAAGTCTACGCTAGCGCCCCGGCAGTCTACAGACGCCAAATACGGAACAAAAACTTTTAAACTGGCGCTATCGTATACTTTAACCCGGATATGCCATTATTGCTAAACTAACAAACTGTAAAGAGTGTAGAAAGATGGTACCGAACGATCCGAGTCCTTCGTTCTTCAACCATCATCCCACGCTCCGTTGCGGCTGCTCCGATCTCGTCGATCTCCGATCTCCTCGTCGAGGTGGCACCACATGATCGGTTCTTTAAACGGGCTCCCGCCTCTGACTCGAGGCAACTCGATCGTCAAGTTTGCTAAAAGAGACGACCAAGAATGATGTAGAGAATGAGTAGATGACTTTGTCTCACTTCGTCCAAATCCGTGGACGATCGGTTAATGAAGTTGCCGAAGGAATCGGGTGATGGAATGAAATGGACTGTGAAATTCCATACACCGATAAAACCTATCATAATCTTTTCTAGCAAAATGAAACTCAAGTGAGAGTGAATGAGAGAGAGAGAGGAGGCTTCACTAGTAAAATAGGGGGTTGCCCCTACGGATGGAATTATCCGTTGGGGCAGATTTTACTTGGCCCTACGGATTACTCCGTAGGTCTAAAGGGTTGCCCCTACGGGCACTGACGTTCAAGAATAAAAAAATTAATTCTTAATTTGGTGTTTGCCCCTACGGTGGCGCAAACAAAGGACCTACGGGTATATCCGTAGGGACAAGTAAATATCGATTTATTAAGACCCATGACCGATCGCCTACGCTCACTTTCTCTCTCTCTCTCTCGATCTGGCGCGGGAAAAATCCCCAAATCGCCACGCCGTCGTCGCCACCGTCGTTCTCCTCGTCGCCACCGCCGGTTTCGTCGCCACCCGCAGTTCTCGTCGCCACCGCAGTTCAGGTCGTCGCCCCAGCCCCAGCAGCAGCCGTTCAGGTGAGTAAATCTCGAGGTAAATTAAAGAATTTTTGGATTATTTTGGGCTTAGGGTTCATGGCTGGGTCTGGGGTTGCGCGCGCGAGTTGGGGTTGGGCAGGGGTCACGGTCGCGGTCGCGGTCGGGGTCGGGGTCAAGGTAGGGTTAGGGTTGGGGTTCGGCTGCTGCTGGGGTGGGGCTGGGGTTAGGGTTTGCCTTAGGGTTGGTGTTGGGGTTTAGCTGGCCACGCTGGGGTTAGGGTTGGGCTGGGGCTGGGGGCTGGGGCTGGGGCTGGGGGCGGGGGCTGGGGCTGGGGGCTGGGGGCTGGGGCTGGGGCTGGGCCACGCGGGGTTTTGGGATATTTGTAATTTGCTTGCTCTGTTTGGGGTTTCAGTTGATCCTCATTAAAAAAATTGGTGATTGATCTCTTCAATCATATTATTATCTGTATTTAAAATTTTTGTGAAGCCTTCAGAGTTTGGAAAAATCTAGAATTACCGTTGAAATTCTGGCAACATTCAAAAACTGTGTATATGATGTGTGTGTGTGTATGCATGTATATACATTTGAAATTTATCTTTCTTCTATGATATAAAACGGTTAAACCGAAGAAAATTACTGGGGGAATTTTTGCTAAAATGTCTTGAGAGGGGGTTCAAGTGATGGGATAATTTCATTTCGTAATCTTTTACTTAATTTACATCTCTTATTTTTTCATGCAAAAATCTGAATAGGTTTCTTGCAATTTTGCCTATCGATCAATTATTATATTTATTTCTAGTTTTTGTGGATGATTTGGCTTCAATTGAATGGAGGCGATGATGGCTTGCCCTCAAGCTTCCACTTTTATGAGCTTTATAGTTATGAGATTGGCGAGGCAAGCTGGTTTGTAGCCATCTTATTTCTTTTCCTAAATTCAAATCCAAATATAAACTGTCTGATTGAGAGAGAGAGAGTATGGGAGATTATGTATTATTCAATGTGTTTGGAAGCTGGCATGTTCTGAGCGTCATCTCTGCATGAAAGGTATGGTTTTGCAAAGGGTTTGCCCTAACTATTTTCTGTGGGGAAGCTGAAGGCCTGAAGCTTCATCAAACTCAGGATTGGATTCTGGTCGGGTATTGTAAATTCTTGTGAAAGTTCCGTTCAAGATTTGTTCAGAGCTTGCATAACATCCTTTTCATCTTTATGAGATCTTTATGCAGTCATTTTTTTGGGTTTATATATTTCTCGAGCCCGTTTGACTTTGGACTTAGGATAACCCCAAATCTCTTTCTTATTTTGATTCCTAAGCTGGCATATCTGAGGCTCGTATTCCAGTATCGTTGCTGGAAAAGCTAGGGTTGCGAACATTTTTGCAACGATAATTTCTGTATGACAGCTTAAGCACACATAAAACTTAAACAATCTTGAAGCACTGCAGTTTTTCACTAAACTGCCTAAAAGTTTTTACATTGCTGCAAGCTTCCTTAAAGTGCTGCATCTAAGTGTATTTTAGTGGGAAAACCCTTGAAAGCCAAACTTCATGGGGTTTGCTGTTTGCCTTCTCTGTAGCTAGTTTGATGTTTATTTAGTTTTGGATTTGTTTTGCAACACTCTCTGAGTTCCAAATCAACAAAAAGCTGAATGTTGAATCACAAGCAAGAAGCAGCCAAACTGGCCCTAAAGTAATCCTAAGTGATGATAATTTTCCAGGGAGTTTAAAATTTATAGAAATGGCGAGGCAACATTGGATTGTCTGCAAGTATTCAAGCAACCTGTTTGCAGCCATCATGCTATTTGTGATCCCAGTATAAAACTCAAACATGCCTCTTAGTTAGTTTACTTTAATTTGTTATTTATGTGTGTGTGTCAACATTGGATTGTCCCTAAGTATAAAACCAAACCCACAAAACATCAAAACTGTCTCCGACAATCTTATGGTCATTAGACATAAGATTTATGCATATAGGTAACATCTGCCAATATGCCATATCCAGACCGCAATCTATTTTTGGTCGATGAATGCTATTGCAATGTAGGATGATCAGTTCTATTAATCTTGATCTCAATGGTTTAAAATCATGTTACACATACAACACGAATGCACAACAAACGCATAATTAGAGAGCGACTCAAGATATTCAGGTTAAAACCAATATATGATACTCGATGATAATATGAAACCTTCATATTCCCATCGATACCAATATACGCCTCGATATCTTTCCCTCTCGTTCCCAAAATTTTCTCTCGTTCCCGCGTCTCCAATTTTCTCTTCGTCGCCACCGCGTGCCCTCCGTTCTCAGCCCGCCACCGCCCTCGTTCTTCCTCGTCGAGTTCCTCGTCGCCGATATTTGTGCCTACATTGATGCCTCAAGCAACGAATCAAATGATGTGGATCATAAACTAATTAAATAAATTTTGAATACCAATCTGGACTGGGATTTGAATACCAATCCTAGTTTGCTATATTTTTTTATATATAGTAGATGGTGATACTTCTTTAAGTAAAAACAACCCTACACTTAAGCGAAATCATAAATCGAAACACACATATATAGAATACAACTCATACATGGGTATCCTCAAATCTAACTTTCATTGAGTTTGCACGCGCACTTAAAATAACAACCTTTATACTAAAAAAATTATGTATGCCATTACTTAGTAGTTTATGGTTTTAAGACGCAAAAGCCATTTGAGAAATACTTTTTCTACCCACTATTAATCCATATTCTCAATATAGTCATTGAATTTGCACGCGCACATAATAAGAAGGAGAAGACAGTAATGTGGCAGAAGGAGAAGACAGTAATGTGGCGGAAGAAGAAAAAAATGACATTTCTCGTTCTCTGTTTCAGCATCAATCTTCTGATATGAACTAATGATGGCTTTCACATAGGCTTTTCCCATTAGAGACTTCTTAGTGTCCAATGGAAAGCATACATCAGATTTGTGCAGGTCGGGTTCTTCTATGACTTTCAAGAGTCTCAACTGATTCTGTAAATTACACTCTAGTTGGGTGGTACTTTTACCACTTCTCACTGCAGGTGCGCTCTCTAATATCCATTTTGAATGTAATATTATCGATATTCAAAATGGATATTAGAGAGCGCACCTGCAGTGAGAAGTGGTAAAAGTATATCACCCAACTAGGGTGTAATTTACAGAATCAGTTGAGACTCTTAAAAGTCATAGAAGAACCCGACCTGCACAAATCTGATGTATGCTTTCCATTGGACACTAAGAAGTCTCTAATGGGAAAAGCCTATGTGAAAGCCATCATTAGTTCATATCAGAAGATTGATGCTGAAACAGAGAACGAGAAATGTCATTTTTTTCTTCTTCCGCCACATTACTGTCTTCTCCTTCTGCCACATTACTGTCTTCTCCTTCTTATGATGTTCGCGTGCAAATTCAATGACTATATTGAGAATATGGATTAATAGTGGATAGAAAAAGTATTTCTCAAATGGCTTTTGCGTCTTAAAACCATAAACTACTAAGTAATGACATACATAATTTTTTTAGTATAAAGGTTGTTATTTTAAGTTTTCCCTTATAGAGATATGATCTAACTGCATCTATCAACTATAAGTGTGCAGAAAATTATGATAAGAAATCATAAGAAAAGGTCGTAGCCATGCATAACTTTGAATCTACATACCAAATCATGCAAAAGCATGCACTTATTGTCACCTTGTCTTAGAATATAAAATATCTTGGAAGACTATAAGCGAGCATTTAAATCTCGATAGCTTTTGACTTCAACATATATTTTTCTCAAGTACCATGAAATATACTTGCTCCGTATAAACCGTTTTCAGGAAGATGGATTAATAATGACAAATTATCCATTGTGGCTCACTAGGTTAGCATTTTCTCTTCTATTGACCATCTTTCTAATCAGCTTGGTAAATTTATTCGGAACCGGCTGCGAATCATTAAAAGACATGCATAAGAAAGAGAACTAAAATACAGATATATAGCATACCGATACATCGAAACTTCATAGTTGCGAGGGCAATCCAGAGATATTTATTTCTACACACGTGGTGCGCGTGCGAATGCGTCAGGCATCATGGACAAATATTTCATAACATGGAAAGTATTATTCGTATAAAGTAATTAAAACTTTTAAACACCTTGGGTAGATATTTTCTTAGTTGATGCAATCATATCATGATGACTAAATTTAAGCTATTATACATATGCTTATGTATTTTTCTAATCTAATATATCACACACACAGAGAGAGAGAGAGAGGGGGAGAACACCAGGTAGATAGAGAAATTAGGTAGCAGGATCCTGAAGAAATGGAGTCCATAGCATTGCTCATCATCATCATCCGTGATCCCTTTGAAAAAATATTATCAAAGGGATCATGGATGATGATGATGAGCAATGCTATGGACTCTATTTCTTCAGGATCCTGCTACCTGATTTCTTTACCTACCAGGTGTTCTCTCTCTCTCTCTCTGTGTGTGTGTGTGATATTTTAGGTTAGAAAAATACATAAGCATATGTATAATAGCTTAAATTTAGTCCTCATGATATGATTGTATCAACTAAGAAAATATCTATCCAAGGTGTTTAAAAGTTTTAATTACTTTATACGAATAATACTTTCCATGTTCTGAAATATTTGTCCATGATGCCTGACGCATTCGCATGCGCACCACGTGTGTAGAAATAAATATCTCTGGATTGCCATCGCAACTATGAAGTTTCGATGTATCGGTATGCTATATATCTGTATTTTAGTTCTCTTTCTTATGCACGTCTTTTAATGATTCGCAGCCGGTTCCGAATAAATTTACCAAGCTGATTAGAAAGATGGTCAATAGAAGAGAAAATGCTAACCTAGTGAGCCACAATGGATAATTTGTCATTATTAATCCATCTTCCTGAAAACGGTTTATACGGAGCAAGTATATTTCATGGTACTTGAGAAAAATATATGTTGAAGTCAAAAGCTATCGAGATTTAAATGCTCGCTTATAGTCTTCCAAGATATTTTATATTCTAAGGCAAGGTGACAATAAGTGCATGCTTTTGCATGATTTGGTATGTAGATTCAAAGTTATGCATGGCTACGACCCTTTCTTATGATTTCTTATCATAATTTTCTGCACACTTATAGTTGATAGATGCAGTTAGATCATATCTCTATAAGGGAAAACTTAAAATAACAACCTTTATATTAAAAAATTTATGTATGTCATTACTTAGTAGTTTATGGTTTTAAGACGCAAAAGCCATTTGAGAAATACTTTTCCTACCCACTATTAATCCATATTCTCAATATAGTCATTGAATTTGCACGCGCACATCATAAGAAGGAGAAGACAGTAATGTGGCAGAAGGAGAAGACAGTAATGTGGCGGAAGAAGAAAAAAATGACATTTCTCGTTCTCTGTTTCAGCATCAATCTTCTGATATGAACTAATGATGGCTTTCACATAGGCTTTTCCCTTTAGAGACTTCTTAGTGTCCAATGGAAAGCATACATCAGATTTGTGCAGGTCGGGTTCTTCTATGACTTTTAAGAGTCTCAACTGATTCTGTAAATTACACCCTAGTTGGGTGATACTTTTACCACTTCTCACTGCAGGTGCGCTCTCTAATATCCATTTTGAATGTAATATTATAGATATCCATGCATGTTTATGTCAAAATTACTTATATTGTCAATGTTTGATTGTCTAGTTGTTGGTGATGCGTCCATATCAGGGACAGAGGCCACTCCCGTTCCTCCAGGTATGTTTATATATTATATAGGGCATGTATATTGATTTAGAATGCTATATCATAAATATACACACATTTCTTTTGCTCTTAGTCGTCCAACTCATTATCATGGGCTGCTTGATGAGATTAGATTTGCGCCTGATGATCTACAAGGGCTTGTTCACTCCCTGTCATATGTGTAAGCAGCGCTATATGCGAGTTTACCTTGTTAGTATGTATGTACTGAAATTGATTAATATTATTCAAATTTTGATACATGCAGATACCAGAGGAGCACATCTTCTATCTCTGTAGGTAAGGCTTTGAATTTGTTGATTTTGGTATTTCTTGTCAATTTTATAGACCAGTATGTGCTAAATATAATGTTCTGACAGTTGCTAGGGGGAAGGCAACATTCGAGGCTGCTGACCCCAGTCCTGGACGCCGCACACGGACGGCACCACGGAGGTTTGGAGATAGGCCGAGGACTGGGCTCTAGCAGGGCCCATATGAGGTTGGACTCCACCCCGGTGGTTACTTCCTCCGTCTCCAGTTAGCGACGTATCCAGCAGGAACAGGAGAGCTTGAAGGCCACCGTTCAGGAGTTGAATGGGATGCTGGTATGTATACTACTTAATAGTAAAATATAATGTCATATTATAGATATCAACATATCCAATATCAGTACATAGCCTGAGCTTATTTGGTTGTAGACTTATGTTTTATTAATCATACATACATATGTAATTGAAATAAACAACGCTTTTCCAAACTAGATATCCAAACAGGGTTTCGAAATAACTTAATAATGATACGAATTCGAATAATAAACAGTTCTTACACGCTTCTTACACACGTTATATCCAGACGCGACAGGGTAGATCGGCCGAGCCTCCACACGCATCTCCTTCGGCTGCGGTTCCGCAGACAGCTCCTGTAGCTCCACCGCCCACTCAGACTCCCGCTCGCGACGAATTGCAGAGTTTATTGACCGAGGAGCAGGACCGAGCTGGATCGAGCTAGGGTAGATTTTTGGTTCTTTTTTTTTGAAACATGTATTTATTTATATCATACACATTGTACTACATTTTGAAACGATATTGATATTGGTTTGTATTTATATCATATTCAGTTTTTGTGTTTCTTTTGTATATTATATATATGCGTGAGATGTGATTATGAATACTGCAATATATGATTTGATTGATGTATACATTATTGTGCACAGGGCGGGAAAAAATCAAGCAGGCCATTTTTTAAAAAAAATTACAGACAATATGTACCTACGGATTAATCCGTAGGCCTACATGTTACCCCTACGGATATATCCGTAGGGGCTAAATATCAGCAGTAACTGATATTTCACCCAGATGTCAGTGCCAGGTGTTTGGGAATCCCCCTACGGATATATCCGTAGGGGCAACTGACACTCCGCTACGGCGTTATCCGTAAGGGCAAATATCAGGAATCCTGAATTTGTGCCCCTACGGAAAAGTACCTACGAATATATCAGTAGGAGTTAGTACATGCCCCTACGGCAATATCCGTAGGGCCAAGTAATTTATTAAAATAAACCGTAAATAATATAAAATCTTATACCCTACGGCTTAATCCGTAGGGGGAATTGGACCTACATACATATCCGTAGGGGCAAGAATTTAACCGTAGGGACAAGTTCAGGGCCTCAACTTGCACCTGCGGCCTTTGCACCTACGGGGTATTTTTTCGCCCCTACGTATATAACCGTAGGGGCAGTGGGTTGCCCCTACGGATAAATCCGTAGGGGCAACCCTTCTTTGTAGTAGTGCTTATCATATATATAGAAAGAGGGAGGTGACCGTAGGAGAGGGGGGTGACCACAAGAAAAACCTTCTCACTTTAAAAATATCTTTAAGAAAACAAGAAGCTTTAATGATAAAGGATGAATCACTTAAACACCTCATCAAGCATTAATGAACCATTAAATGCAACCAATGAAAACTTAACACCAATTAATCCTAGTCACCTCATCTAGAACCTTCTAGAAGAATCCACATTCATCTCAAGAAAAGACAAATTCGTCTTTAACCGAATGTTAAAAGACGGCTGATAGAAAACTGGAAACTGGCAACTTCCAAAAGTGATCCTGAAACGACTTTCAGGATAACCCCGAAACTGTATAAATATACCCGCATTTGTATTACGACCGAATACAAATGCAACTGAGACAAAGATATTATACCTACTCAATATAATACTCGGATCCGGCTTAAACCAAAGCCGACCAGTATCACCTGTCCGAAAATCGACACGTGCGTAAACGCACGTGCATTTTTCCGAACCCTGCCATAAAACCATACGGCCTCTACAACGTTTCGCCCGAACTTGGGAAACTGTCTGTGGGGGACTCTAATGACTCGTCAGTACCCTGGCAGTGGGTTTAACCACAAACCGTCAGCGGCACTAGCAATGCGTAACGGTTGCCCACGGACTGACCTCAAGGGAGACCGATGAGCGCACTCATCCGGAAAACCCTACTGAGCCTAACAGTGACAATGTATATACAGTCCGGTCCGTTCGTCAATGAGTATCGCATATCTGCCTAGGGGGCTAGCAACGTCAGACCCCCAATAGCAGTATAAGTCGTGTCGGAGTGAAGCCCAATCACACCCTGAGATACTACTGGAGTACCTACCAGTAAATCTCCTGACATGGCCATGGACTTTGTGTAATGGCTCTCCTAGACACAGCACGACCTCGCCCCCAATACCGGGAGAGACGAATCCCCTGCCGATCCTCTCACGTGCCTCCATATGGCTCGGGACTGTACCCAAAAGCTACCTGTTTGCACGACTCCTTTGAGCCGTGGTAGGGTAGAAATCAAAGCACAGTGGGAACTCACACGAGACAAATGACGACCTCAGGTCGATGAACTAACCTGTACACATGTCACCAGGGAACTGCTATCTGACGGTAGATATAATACTAACTAGCAGATTCCCGGCGAGTCCTGTCCGGTGTACTCATAACCCAATGAGCACCTGTATACATCTTAGGTGATCCAACTGACACCAGTGGCTTGTGAGACCGGCCACCGCCCCTCTTCGGGGTCTCGACTGTACACACTAGTCTACTCCGGAGTATCGATGCCCTGTCTCGATACTCCCACGACTAGGGACTACAATTAAGGATATGCATATAAACTACCCAACTCTCACGTATATGATCGCCATCATACTGCTGGTAGTAAAGCAAGATCTTAAGGGCTCTATCAAAGTGTAACATGCAATCAGTCACCTGAACATGTACACGACTGATAAAGGCAAACCAGATAGCATACTATCATCTCGAGTAAGACTGTGCTACTGGGATAGGTCCTCCGCAATCATTGCAATCACGTACCTGCGATCCAATAATTGATTATGAGGGCACTATCTCCAACAATCTCCCACTTGCACTCAAGGCTAATATTGTGATGTCGACTACTCACAGCCCGTGTGAAAACGAACATCCAACTCCTCTACTAATCAGTTTCACAAAGCCCGTTTGTAAAACTATTGTGTTCGAGAAATAGCCTCGGTGAGTGGATCCGCCTAGAAGTTTCTTTCTGTATCTCTCTTAATCTCAAGTTCGCGGAGAAAACCATCTCCCGAATTGAGTAGTACCTGTCTTAGAATATGTCTGGATATCGAATGGGACCTTAGTTCATAAATGAACTCCATATCCAAACTTCTTAGACTGAATCGATCACTGAACCTAATCAGTATCGGGCACCTTGCTTCCCACAGTATCCTCTTGGACCACCTGTCCCTAATATTGTCCCTCTTCGTCAGAGGGAAAAACTAAAACTCTGACAGTCACTCTGTCATCCACGTCACTTTTGAAGCCTGGAATGATAATCGTCTCCCGAAGGAGGCTGCCGTCATCAAATCCGTAGAACATGTACTTATGTTCTAAAACTGCTTCCTTATGTTTCTCCAGGATTGGATTAATACAAACTTATTGCATCTAGTGCAAAACCAACATTTGGTGTGGTACTTGACATCTCATGATTGACTCAATTGCCTAAGCAAGTGATCTGCCAATCATGCACATCCCTCTCCTCTTTAGTCTGTACGACACCTTTAGAGAGGGTGACTCCATCACCTGCAGGTACACCACCATGCTAGGAGTCAACTATTCTAAAAACCATTAGAATATCTGTCAAAGTACCCACATTGGGAAACTACCCAAATCCAGATCTAAAACCATAGATCCAGAAACCAGAATGTCAAATATTATATCCATATCCTGTCTGGAGAAACAACTGTGTGACGACCACAGTACAACCGATCGTAGTATAGGAATTTTACTTCCTACTCTGTGTATCTCATCCATATACTATGACATCACACCTTACTACCTTCTTAACTGATCCATCCCCTATTCTGATTGAAGTCAAACCCATGACTGTCACATCAAAATTAGATGATCTATCTCCGCTATAACTGCTCAAGTCTATAAATAGATATAAGCATCTTGCCCACTATGCTTCCGTTGCTCCCACTGACTATGACAACCCTCCTACCGGGTCTCATATCCTGGAACAACAGTAGTGTCAAGTCTTGGTAGATAAGAACCTCCCTGTCATCGTCCTTGAGGCTACCGAAGCACCTCTCGGGCGTTTGAGGTTACCTACCATACCTGCGGAGTGGCTATTGGAATGTCAAACCTGATTGAATGTATAGGTCCTATTAAATTTTCCGTAATCGTTCGCGGTTCTGGAATCACTCCCAGTTCTACCATACTCCCACTACTGTTTTCTGAAAAAGATCCATTTTTACTAAAACTGTGGCGAGTCAAGAACAATATCACTATTGATCTTCCAAATGGTAGAATATCAACCCTCGTCATAGCCAGGGTCAACCCACAAACAGCCACTACAGAAACGTGCCCTGAGTTATCCAGTGTCTGGTTTTAATCATAAGCTGGACAACTCCCCGTACCTTAATATCTTTTAAGGTACGATCCATTCTATATCCAATACAGAAACTTTGGCACTAATTTAATTGGAACCATATTCAATCCATGCAGCTGTCTCCAGTGCATATCAACTTAATGGAAAGAGGCTAATCAGCATTACTCAACATAGGAATCCATCCAATTATGAGTAACCTGAAAGAGAAACACGTTTCTCAAAACCATCACTATCATCTGAATACCAATCACAAGAATCTACATCTTCGATCTCTTTGAAGAATCCCGATACTTGTGATACCTGGTTCTCTACTTTATTCTTATACCCACAGCTTTTCAAAACTTAGACCATGTATTTGTACGAAACACTTGTCTAAATACTAGAGAAGTTATAAGTAAACAGAACATAGTACGAGGACCTACCCCTTTGTCCTGATGGACACTTGGACAACATACAATACTCTGTATAAGTCCGCTGAGTTAAACAACTCAAAGCCTGTGCGTCGTGGGTGGAAAACTGTACCCTGGCGATTTCCTCAAATATCACCAATTGCAACGAATTCCGATATAATGAGGATGATCACCTAATTCCCAATATCTTACTCCCACTCATCATCTGTAAAACCATACAGATATGAGAATGAAACCTGGTAAATACATACCCTTGGAGTAAGTGTCAAATCGGGAAAACAGTTTTTCCTTTAACAATGCACTGAAACATGAAAATGTTTCGTAGGGGTATCCTGGTATTCATAGCAATGCCTCTTCCATAATCCAATTCATGACTTCAACCGTATATTTTATTGCCATCTCTCCAAATCCCTTTATTTGTCTCTAGTCGTTACCTTCTGTACACCACCGTTAGGCTAAATGGTTTTCTTCCTTCCATACCGTTCGGCACCAGCCTTTGGTTTGGAAGAAGACTATCCAGTAAGCATAATAGGTGTACCCTCCTAAACCAAGGAGTACTCGCAACTGAGAGAAGGTGATGATAAAAGACAACTGAATAATACCTTATTCTTTTAAAGGTGAAATAGGAGCGGCGATGAAGTACGCGGTTTTGGTCGTGAATGATATCAGTCGCAATTTACTTTGCCCTCTTACTAATCCCTTTATTTTGTCTTTACATATTACCTTCTGCACACCCTACTTAGGCTAATTGGTTTTCTTCATTCCCTACCTTTCGGCACCAGCCTATGGTTTGGAATAAGACTATCCAATAGGCGTAATAGGTGTACTCTCCTAAACCAAGGAGCTCTCGCAACCTGAGAGAAGGTGATAATAAAAGACAACTGAATAAACCAATTCTGTTTCTCCTGAACCTGGATCCATCCTCGAAGAAGTCCCTTCGAGTTCGTATATAACCATACGATGGCTCTATCCAATGGAAGTGGATATCCGTAGTAATACGGGTGTTTTGAGAAATTCAAAGGGTAAAAGAAGGAGTGGCAATGACTTATGCAACTCAGACAACCCAAAAGCCAGTATTTTAAGAAGGTTCGGTCAACCTGGTCACTGAGTCATAGTCTAGGGTCGGTCAAAAGTCGCTGCCAAAGAGAGAGAGAGTAAAGAAACACTCTGCGTGCACTCTATCCTAGATCAGAATGGTCATCACTTTATCTAATCCGGAAACCTCCCACTGTCCTGTCAAATTCTCCTCCAAACCTAAAGAAGAATTAATCGGGATCACCCGAAGAGTAAACCAACTCATCAGTGGGAATCAGGATCCAACTCTCATCGCATGATAACGTGATGGAATGCATCCACGTTACTCATACTCCAGAAGGTATGCGCATACTCGGCAAGTTTCAATTTCTTTAGAAACTCCTGATTTAGTTTTTTTTTTTTTTTTGCCCCATGCTCTTATAACCTTGGCGTTAGGTCAAAATGTCATAAGTCACATGCCAAGTTCTACCCATCACTATCTTGTTAATTTGAACCCACCCGCACATGCCCTTGGCGTTAGGTCAAAATGGCAGAACGGCTGTCCCAAACCAACTCATCTATCTATGCAACAATTGAATACCCAGCAGCTACCAAACACTATGCCTTGGCGTTAGGTCAAAATACATAGCTTGAATACTACTGAATACCCAAAAGAAGTGACGGAGGGCTACGGCTGGTTTTTGGCGAAAAACCTTTAGCGTAGTGAACTTGATATCGCTGAAGGAACCTGATAGCTTTTTAAAATATAGTGGCGAAAACCTTTTGCTAAAGAGGTCACTCCCGGTAAAGGGATCTCAGCTCTTTCCTCGTGGAATGAGGTGCAGGATATTCCACTGAATACCGCTATGCAAAGCAACATGTAATCGACTATAGTGAAGTTATTACCCCGACGCAAACTTCTGCCCAAGGGGTCAGTCCCGGTGAAGGGATATCAACCTTTGCCCCGTCGAATGAGGTGCAGGATATTCCACTGAATACCGCTATGCATAACAAAAGGAAACGTCTTTGCAATAACACTTTTTAAATTGTTCCAACAACTGTAAACAGCTTTGTTTTACTTTGCGTTGATCAGAATCAACGCAGTCCCATCAATAATCACACCAGAAAAGAACGAAAATAAAATGTACGTATATGCCATCCGCATTCGTCGCTGGGTCCCGTCATCACCCGTTAGGTTACTTAACTAACGACAGAGCGGGGACTGGACTAGCGCGGGTGTAAAACATATACAACATCTAATAGTATATAAACCAATATACAATAATCGCTCCAGGCGTGATAGTATGCAACATTACAGAAAAGTAATAAGCATCACAGAACAATACAGATATCTGGGATCCCCGAGTTTCACAGAGCCGTTGCTGAAACTCGACGTTCCCCTGTCGTGTGGATAGCCTGTGCAATGAAACCTAGACCCCTACGGGTGCGGCAAGTTACCCGCCAAAACCTGAAGCGAGGTAGTCCCCACAGCATAGTGAATGGAACACCCGGCACTTCACGGAATCCGGTAAATTGAGCACCCCTCCTTGGGTCAACCTGTACCCCCTACGAGTGCGGCGAATAGTCTGCCAATTCTGAAGTGGGGCCCCTCTGCCTCTCAAAGCCATGAGATGCGGACCCGTTGCTTTCCCGAACCCGGCTATCCGTGCACTCCGTCGCGGGGCAAAACCTAGTACAGTAATGAAAAATAGTACAATAGGTACATCGACCGCAACCTGGTCATGCCCCAAAAAGAATATTATACAGCAGACAGTGACGGCAGTCCACAAGTTGGACGCTCGCCCCGCAATATCAAATGTACAAATAAACTCAAACTGTACTACCATTGCACACTGCTATCCACCACGACAAATCCGCAACATCACAGCACAACACAGAACATCAACGCGAATGTCACGTTCGCAAACCCGTCTAAAAGAACTATAGCAATCAGACGCGGTTTACCGATCAAATGACATTCCCGGTCGAAGATATAATGTAAGCACTGTAAACTAACGTGTTTAAATTTCGATCGACCAAAGACCAAATTTCAAAAAGTGGGCCCCACTGCTTACTGGTGAACAGTAACAAAACCTGGGCCAAAATGATATATACCAAAAACCCCAAAATCCAACACAGAACCTACTGACAAAATTTGGGAGCACGTGCTCCCCACGTGGCCGCGGTTGCGCGGCCAAACCATGGGTTTGGCCGCCCTTCCGCGGCAGCTTGGAGGGATCACGACCCCAAATTTTGTCGTGGCTCTTAAAATTCCCTGCACAGATTTTTAAGACATCCAGAAATAAATTTTGAGACCTTTTAAAATTAACAGAAACTGTCGGGATAAGAAATTGCGATTTTTGCGATTTTTGATTTCCGGTCGGATCGATGTTTTAAACGCGTTAGCACAAGTTAGTATAGCAAAATGGTTAGGCTCTGATACCACTGTAAGTCTACGCTAGCGCCCCGGCAGTCTACAGACGCCAAATGCGGAACAAAAACTTTTAAACTGGCGCTATCGTATACTTTAACCCGGATATGCCATTATTGCTAAACTAACAAACTGTAAAGAGTGTAGAAAGATTGTACCGAATGATCCGAGTCCTTCATTCTTCAACCATCATCCCACGCTCCGTTGCGGCTGCTCCGATCTCGTCGATCTCCGATCTCCTCGTCGAGGTGGCACCACATGATCGGTTCTTTAAACGGGCTCCCGCCTCTGACTCGAGGCAACTCGATCGTCAAGTTTGCTAAAAGAGACGACCAAGAATGATGTAGAGAATGAGTAGATGACTTTGTCTCACTTCGTCCAAATCCGTGGACGATCGGTTAATGAAGTTGCCGAAGGAATCGGGTGATGGAATGAAATGGACTGTGAAATTCCATACACCGATAAAACCTATCATAATCTTTTCTAGCAAAATGAAACTTAAGTGAGAGTGAATGAGAGAGAGAGAGGAGGCTTATCATATATATAGAAAGAGGGAGGTGACCGTAGGAGAGGGGGGTGACCATAAGAGAAACCTTCTCACTTTAAAAATATCTTTAAGAAAACAAGAAGCTTTAATGATAAAGGATGAATCACTTAAACACTTCATCAAGCATTAATGAACCATTAAATGCAACCAATGAAAACTTAACACCAATTAATCCTAGTCACCTCATCTAGAACCTTCTAGAAGAATCCACACTCATCTCAAGAAAAGACAAATTCGTCTTTAACCGAATGTTAAAAGACGGTTGATAGAAAACTGGAAACTGGCAACTTCCAAAAGTGATCCTGAAACGACTTTCAGGATAACCCCGAAACTGTATAAATATACCCGCATTTGTATTACGACCGAATACAAATGCAACTGAGACAAACATATTATACCTACTCAATATAATACTCGGATCCGGCTTAAACCAAAGCCGACCAGTATCACCTGTCCGAAAATCGACACGTGCGTAAACGCACGTGCATTTTTCCGAACCCTGCCATAAAACCATACGGCCTCTACAACGTTTCGCCCGAACTTGGGAAACTGTCTGTGGGGGACTCTAATGACTCGTCAGTACCCTGGCAGTGGGTTTAACCACAAACCGTCAGCGGCACTAGCAATGCGTAACGGTTGCCCACGGACTGACCTCAAGGGAGACCGATGAGCGCACTCATCCGGAAAACCCTACTGAGCCTAACAGTGACAATGTATATACAGTCCGGTCCGTTCATCAATAAGTATCGCATATCTGCCTAGGGGGCCAGCAACGTCAGACCCCCAATAGCAGTATAAGTCGTGTCGGAGTGAAGCCCAATCACACCCTGAGATACTACTGGAGTACCTACCAGTAAATCTCCTGCCATGGCCATGGACTTTGTGTAATGGCTCTCCTAGACACAGCACGACCTCGCCCCCAATACCGGGAGAGACGAATCCCCTGCCGATCCGCTCACATGCCTCCATATGGCTCGGGACTGTACCCAAAAGCTACCTGTTTGCACGACTCCTTTGAGCCGTGGTAGGGTAGAAATCAAAGCACAGTGGGAACTCACACGAAACAAATGACGACCTCAGGTCGATGAACTAACCTGTACACATGTCACCAGGGAACTGCTATCTGACGGTAGATATAATACTAACTAGCAGATTCCCGGCGAGTCCTGTCCGGTGTACTCATAACCCAATGAGCACCTGTATACATCTTAGGTGATCCAACTGACACCAGTGGCTTGTGAGACCGGCCACCGCCCCTCGTCGGGGTCTCGACTGTACACACTAGTCTACTCCGGAGTATCGATGCCCTGTCTCGAAACTCCCACGACTAGGGACTACAATTAAGGATATGCATATAAACTACCCAACTCTCACGTATATGATCGCCATCATACTGCTGGTAGTAAAGCAAGATCCTAAGGGCTCTATCAAAGTGTAACATGCAATCAGTCACCTGAACATGTACACGACTGATAAAGGCAAACCAGATAGCATACTATCATCTCGAGTAAGACTGTGCTACCGGGATAGGTCCTCCGCAATCATTGCAATCACGTACCTGCGATCCAATAATTGACTATGAGGGCACTATCTCCAACAATCTCCCACTTGCACTCAAGGCTAATATTGTGATGTCGACTACTCACAGCCCGTGTGAAAACGAACATCTAACTCCTCTACTAATCAGTTTCACAAAGCCCGTTTGTAAAACTATTGTGTTCGAGAAATAGCCTCGGTGAGTGGATCCGCCTAGAAGTTTCTTTCTGTATCTCTCTTAATCTCAAGTTCGCGGAGAAAACCATCTCCCGAATTGAGTAGTACCTGTCTTAGAATATGTCTGGATATCGGATGGGACCTCGGTGAGTTTAGTTTTTCGCCTAGTTTTCTAGCAAACGATCCGTAGTCGGGTCTCTCGGCACCTAGATTTTTTGAAACGGGCATGTTTGATGCCTTGTGAGTCCCCACTAGGGTGTCTAGGAACCCTACAATGGTATCAGAGCCTAGCTAGAGCCTTAGGCGAAGTCCAGACGGAATTTGAAGTCCGAACGAACCCGAATCCCGATCACAATCATGCTCTCTGGACATTTTGTAAAATCGTGGATTTTTCCAAATTAAAAGGTGCTAAAAAATTCAGCAGGGATTTTTATGAATTACTGTGAAAAACGGAGAGCTAACTCCGTCATAACGGCGCGGAACCGCGGCCTAAGCCCACGTGGCGCGGCGGTTCCGTGGCGCTACTGTTGAGTCTTTGACTCCTTTTTGCACAGTAATTCCTTTTTTAATATGCTGAGTTTTCTGGGATTTTTTTTAATAATTTTTCAAGAGTTGAAT
This sequence comes from Agapanthus africanus, assembly GCA_030015575.1. Lineage (NCBI taxonomy): Eukaryota > Viridiplantae > Streptophyta > Magnoliopsida > Asparagales > Amaryllidaceae > Agapanthus > Agapanthus africanus. Next base: position 104,631,109 of record JASDDO010000010.1, on the reverse strand, counting down.
TTTCAGAGGTGGTTTTGGGGTTTCGGTGTTTCGATCGGAGTATCAAATTTTGTCTGTGTGGCTTTCCGGATAAATCTTAGAATATGTTAAAAAGTTCGACCGGATATAAATACCCAATTTTTCCCCTGTCGGGAAATTTCCAAGTGTTGGATTTTTCCGTAGTTTAACGACGTTCGAAGTAGTGCAAGTAACACAATGGACCCTCTAGAAGACAACAAACCTTAACTCGATTATGTGACCGTCTTGAACTGCCCTTTGAACCTTCGGGTTTGGGGCAGTACGGCGTGCCACATGTGAGGCGTTGGCTTGACCCTTCTACGGCTGGACCGTTGGTACTGAGGCACGAACTGAATGTTGTTAGACTTATTTCATGTGCTGAGCTGTATCAGAAAACTTGGGTGTTCGATTGTTCGATCGAAAAGTTTAGCATTTTCTATTTATCCGGAATGTGATACAATAATTGGAATTCACAAGTAGTTATGAGATAACTGAATGAATGTTATAAACATAGCAGTTTAGTCTCTCTTGATCGGTTGCCACGGAATTTTGATGTGATCAAAAGTCCGTCGCAATCACGTAGCGTACGCGGATACTCGCCGGGTAAACTTAATAGACAGCCTCAATCCATAGGCCCGACCAAGTGACTGTAGGAGAACCCCGTCGCCGAAAGCATCCGTTCGGGTGCTCGCGGCAGCGGTGTTCCGCCTTGGTGCACTTCGTCGACGGTATCGGGGGTGCGGCCACCTACTTAAGTTTGCGACGAGCATTCGATCAGAATGTCGGGAATCTTGTTGAATTGCCTGACTCGATATTGAAAAGTGTTTTCGATAATGAGACTAAAATGCGGGGTTTATAATTGTTAGGCATGCGATGTCTAAGTAATTTCATTTGATTAGGCATGCGATGTCTAAAGAGATTGCGGATTCCAATTGTTGTAGTTTTACACTTTCTTTTCTGTGACCGTAAGTGTAATATGTGATATCGCCGGTTTCGTTGCTATATGTCAACGACAATTGGGATGGCATATACGTTGATGACATGTGATGTTATGTGTTGCTGGATATGTTATATTGGATCGTCGTGTTTGAATAGCCGGGGGTTTTTATGTGAGATGAGTGTTTTTCATTTTCATTCATGTAAAAACTTGAATGTAATATTCTTTTATTGGGGCACTTCCAGGTAGCGGAAGTTGTCACCGTTGATGATATTATTTACTTTTCCGCACTAGGATAGACCCAAGGAGGAGGGCACAAGTAACCGGGTTCTGGAGTCCAGTGGGAGACCAATCGAGGTGTTGAGTCCGGGTCTCCTAACTCCAGAATTGGTAGGGTTGCTTGCCGCTCTCGTAGGGGTTTAGGGGTGTGGGTTTGGTTGTTCATCACGACCGTGGAATCCGTGTTTTATACTGGCTCGTATTGAAAACACGGACGTCCTAGTATATCCAATATTTCATATATTTCTTCTGCTGCGATATCTGTGATGTGATCAAATGTTCTGTGATAGATACAGTATATAGTATATATGATATATTATATAGGCGTTACTTATGTTTTACACCCGCGCTAGCCCTGCCCCGCTCTGCCGTTAGTTACCTAACCTAACGGTGCACGAGGGGACTCGAGACGAATGCGGATGGCATAAGTGTACGTCGTATTTATCTGTGATGTTAAGGTACTTAAATGATGGGACTTCATTAATGAGATTAATGAAATAAAAGAAACCTAAGATGTTGTAGAATCGAATTTCAAAATAAAACAGGTAGCTACAGTTCTTGCTTTGCACAGCGGTATATATGATATATCCTGCACCTTATTCGATAAGAAAAGGACCGAGATACCTTTACCGGGAGTGACTCCTTTAGCAATAACTGGCATATGCTACACCCTCGGTTTGTCTTTTGATAGCTTTTAAGAGTTCTGCTTTGCACAGTGATATATATGATATATCCCGCACCTCATTCGACGAAGAAAGGACCGACGATCCCTTCACCGGGAGTGACTCCTTTAGCAAAACTAGAAAAGCCTCAAAAGCACTCCATTTTAAAATCATTCGATCCTACAACGATATCAAGTTCATTACGCAATAGGTTTTCAGAAAAACCTGTCGTAGCCCTCCGTCATTTCAGATAAGTAGTAGTTAGTATTCGTGCTGCGTTTGTTGGCCTTTGTTAAGGCGTAGTGTGCGGTAGCTGACTGGTGCTTATCTGCTTATGCATATGATGTAGATTGGGTTAGGGTAGTCGTGCGACCTTGTAGGCCTTTGTCAAGGGCCGTGCGGGTGGGTTTAATTCAATCAGGAAATGACGGGTTGAACTTGACTAGCATCCTATGGTTTGTTGGCCTTTGTCAAGGTCATAGGAGGTTAGGGGCAAAATATTATCGGGAATTTCAAGTGTTGAAATTTGCAATGAGATTGCATACCTTCTATGAGATAGTTGGATCCCGATACCCGCTGCGAGTAATTGTTACTCCTGGGAGAGTTTTACACATTACAATTAGCCGATCAAGTAGGTGTCTAGAAAGGTGTCAACGGGGTTACGCCTCTGGGAAAACGAGGTTTACATTAATTAGGTTCGTGCGAAAGCATGGGGGACCTCCCTCAAAGTACCGACACTGGCCTGGCTGAAAGATTGTCGAACTTGTAGTGTGTAATTAATCCCGGCTAGTCTTTCCTTTTAGGGTTTGAAGGAAGATTTGATAAAAAGCAGTGGGAGCCATCCTGATTAGATAAAATAATAACCAATCTATTCTTGTAAGAGCGCACGCTGAGTGTTTTCTTCTCACTCTCTCCAGGTAGCGACCATATCACGCCTTAATCAAGATAAAAATACGGATATTGACCGAACCGGCTTGTTATACTGAGCTGGGGAACGTTGGTCCCGCTCCCACTTATAAATGTTATAAGACAGAGCAGGAAATTGGGGAATACCAGATTTCCCGTGCCGCCCAAACGAAGAGAGTGCATGCTGATGCATCATCTTCGGGTATGTTCATTATACAGAACTGTTTCTCAGTATCCTCCGCATCCTTGGTATATGATACCGGATCAAGATCCCAGATATGTAATCTGTTACATAGGGCTACAAAAGGGTAGAAAAACTGAGAACGGGTGATAAGTTTCATGAGATAGAAAACGGGGCAAGTGTTGCAGCCAAGTCTGTTGGTCACTGTCACCCTGTATTGTAATACATTGATTCTGAACGAATGTTATTAGATACCGAACCTGATATACAAAATCATATCTGTCTCTTTATTAGTAAAGAAAGGATATAATTTTGTATTGTTGGATAATGTTTTGAACATTTCCTATATCAAATGTTGATCGGTTCAGGCACGTTATCTAAAAGCGTTGATGTTCTAAATCAAATTACAGTTCTTAGTATACAGAACACACACAAGAGGAAGAGTTCAGAAATGAACGGATTCTTCTTGAGGTATTGTAGACTAGGTCAGATCAATGCGACCCGACTGGCTGTAGTTACATATAGATGCATATTTAAATTAGTTTGAATTTACATCTTGTGAAACTCGACAGTCATGTCACAAAGATAAGATGACCATAGCTCCGTTTACTGGAAACAGAGAAAGAGTTAATAAACTCTTGGGATGATACATGTTGATGTATGTAGGTCCCCTGTCTACACATACCATGACTGGTTCTTTATACTTCCTTACATTCTCTGATGATCTCTTTAGATTCAGACATATGTTCCTGTTGAAACATGAGTCCGAACCTTTTGAGATATTCACAGAATATAAGTTAGAAGTAGAGAAACAAAATACGGGTATAAGTATTATGTCCTTTGATGTGATCAAGGAGGAGAATACTTGAGCATGGAATTCCTGGACTATTCTAAAGGAGAATGAGATTCTCTCTCAGAATTACTCCTCCGTATACACCATAGCACGATGGTATATCGGGACGGAGCAATCACACCCTATGTGATAAGGTGTGCTCTATGATGAGTACTACTGAGTTACCTAATTCCTTTAGGGTGTTATGCACTTGAGAAGCTGCATACCTATTGAATAGGGTTCCAATCAAATCAGTGCCTACCACTTCATATGAGATATGGAAAGGGAAGAGCCCATATCTTAAGTTAGTTAAGATTTGGGGTTGTCCGGCTAATGTCTAAAAGCTAAATCCGGACAAGCTCGAGGCAAGGTCTGTAATGTAGAACTGGAAAAGTTCCAGCTATACAAAATACAGCAGATGATTTGGTATAACAAAAGGATTCAGTAGATTCCAATGAACCTCAGCCTCTCCGCCGATCTAGTAGGGTTCCTCACCCACCTGAGAGATACTTCGGTTTCTCTATGACAGTGGGAGCGAGGATTGCATCATGAGATGATGACCCAACTAGCTTCGAGCTGGCCATCAGGAGTAAGACTCTGTAAGAATGGCTGGATGCTTATCGATCTGAGATGGAATCCTTATACACCAACAAAGTATGGACTTTGGTTGCTATATCTGAAGGGTTAAATCCCCATCAGGAGCAAGTATATCTTGAGAAGATTACTTGGTGTACATGGAAAGGTTGAGACTTTCAAAGCTAGACTTGTTAAAGGTTTTCGTCATTGACCAGGCGTGGATAATGATGAAACCTTTTTCAAGTAGCTATGCTTAAGTCCATCCAGATCCTACTTGCCACGGCTACATACCATGACTACGATATCTGGTGGTTGAGTGTCATGACTGCTTTTCTAAAATGTTGTTTTAGAAGAGTGCGTCTATAAGTACACAGCCAGAGGGCCTCGTAGACAGTGGGAGCAGCGGAAACGTGTGCAAGATGTTTTATAAGATAAAGCAGGCATCGCGGAGTTGGAACGTCTGTTTTGATGTGTTAGTCAAAGAAGTTGACATCATCAAAATGGTAGATGAACCTTGTATAAACAAAAAAGGTAGTAGGGAGTATGGGAGTGATCCTCGTAGAGTACGTGGATGACATACTCTTGATAAGAAAGGAGTTTCTTATGCTACGCTCGATCGATCTCCGTTTATCACAAAGATTCTCCGTGTAGGATCAAAATGATACCTCCTAAGTCCTGAGTTTTGGATCTATGAGATAGATTTAATTGGATGTTAGGATTCTCTCTAGTTGTAGTGAGATGGTATCAATCGATCCTGGGAGAATCACTGGAAGTGTTCCAGGGTGATAAAGATGATTGAATGTCAGTCGCAGGCATTGTCTTTACCCTCAGTAAAGGGACGGTATGTTCGAAGAGTTCCAAGCAAGATACCGTGGCATACTAGACGATAAAGGCAGGATACATCGCTACTTAAGATGCTACCAAAGAGGCTGTTTGGATGTATAATGGTTCATGAGATGAACTATGTTCCTCCCATTGTGTGACAATGGAGTTGTGGCTTATGCCAAGGAACGCCGGTCCCATCAGTGATCCAGACTTATTCTAAGGCGGTATCACCTGATCATGGAGATGGTTGATCTCCAGGGTGATCGAGGCAAGGAGAGCATACTTAGAGGATAACGCAGCGGATCCACTCACGAAGGCCTATTCCCAGAGAGAGAATTTTATGGGATGGTTGAGTATGAGATACTTCGACCACTGCTACAGATGGCCCTAGTGCAAGTGGGAGATTGTTAGTTATATGTATGCCCTAGAGGCCATTACTATACATAGGATGTATATTGTAGTGGATGATAGGACATATATAGGGAGGACTTTCTTGCTCGACACGATAGTATGCTATCTGGTTACACTTTACCTTAACGTGTATGCTGATTATCTCTCTGTTACATGTTGGTAAAGCCCTTAGGATGTGTACTTGACTACCTGGACTATGATGCGGATCATACTAGTGGGGATATGGTAGTCCATAAGTACATCCTTCAAAGTCCCTAGTCGTGGGTGTATCGAGACGGGGCATCGATATACCAGAGTAGACTAGCGTATACCTTCTCGACCCATACAGATGGGCGATGGATGATCCCATATCCATTGTTGTTTGACATCGGAGATCATATACGGGTGCTCGGTAGAGACTGGGTACACTGGACGGACTCGCCGAGAACTCCCAGATGGTATTATACCTCACGTCAGATGGCAGTTCTCTGGTGACACTGGTACAGAGTAGTCTGTTGACCCGAGATCGTCATAGAGTCTTGTGTGGTTCCCACTGTGCTTTGATTTCCATCTTACCACGTCCAAGAGGGCGTGCAAAACGGTGGTCTTTGGGTACAGTCCCGAGTCACATGGAGGCAATGAGCGATAGGAGGGGATTCGTCTCTCCCGGTATAGGGAGTTGATGTTACGCTGTGTTCGATTGGCTATAACAGGAAATCCCTGGCCAGGGTTGCTGAGATTTATTGGTAAGTGTTACCAGTAGTTTCTCGAATTGTTATAGACCTCATATCGACACGACTTATCGAGCTATTGGGGTCTGACGTTTACCACCCCTAGGCGAGATATGCGACATATCAGACGATCAGACCGGACTGTACGGTAGTGTTACTGGTTGGATTCACTGGAGTGTGAGCGGGCTTGCTCGTCGATCTTCTGATCGCTCAATACCCGGGTGGCCGTTACGTTTAGCAGACCGCTTGCGGCTTGTGGGTGTTTGATATGATCATCACCTGCTGCCGGCGTATTGACGAGTCTTTAGAGTCCTACACAGGGGTTTCCTGGCTCAAGCGAAACGAAATAGGAGCGCATATGAGATATGTGCGGGACCGAGAATAATGCGTGTATGTGATACCGTATTTCATTCTCGCGATCAATGTGTCGAATGGTTGTATGCGATATAACCTAGTTATCGATTCAAGCGTTGATTCGATAAGCCGATACATTGTATACTAGTCGGTTGTGTGCGACATGACCGGATCATTGAATCAAGTGTTGATTTAATGATTTAATGCATATTTATATATTTGATATATTACTTTGCAGCAACTAGTATCGGTTTACTTAAGATGGATTTTCTCACTCGGATGTGCACATTGTATATTCGATATAGTTTTGTGCACTTGATTGTATCATGTTTGATGATACATGTTTACTTGGTTAAGTGTAAAGAATTAAACCATGGTTAAGTTTGTGATTAGGGTTCTCTTTTTCTTACTTATTTATTTGTTTATTTATTTTTGGAAAAGATGAGAAAAGAATGGTTGCTATTTTTGTTTTTAGTTTAAGTTTCTTGAAGCATTGACTTAGTCTTCATTCTTGTCTCATGCTTAACCCTAACCATCCAAGTTAACCATGGTCCATTCTCTACAATTAACCAAGGGTTAATATATGATAAGTATTGATTTATTTATCCAATAATTCAAGACTTATCATAACACTTTCTTCTTCTTCATCTTCTTCCATGAAGAAAACCTTTCTTCATCAATGGTGGATTGATGAAACAAGTGAGAAATCCAATTCTAAAGTCTACCCACTTCCTATTTCTTCATCCTCTACCTCTTGCCAAGTAGTAGAGTGTGTTTCCTTCACAAGTTTTCATGACTTGGTGAAGGTGGAGCTTGATCTAGCGATGCCTCGACGTAGATCATTTTCGGCATGGACATCGATGACCTAGCCCGTCCGTTCTCCGATGAAGCCGACGCTAGAGCCCGGGACTTGTTATGGACAGCGAGGAGACTTCATTACGGAGCTATGGAGGTGGAGAACCGGATCTACAAAGGTTGTATTTCCGTATCACTTAGTTAAGTGTAAACTAGTTTAGTTTTTCGCCTAGTTTTCTAGCAAACGATCCGTAGTCGGGTCTCTCGGCACCTAGATTTTTTGAAACGGGCATGTTTGATGCCTTGTGAGACCTCACTAGGGTGCCTAGGAACCCTACAGTGGTATCAGAGCCTAGCTAGAGCCTTAGGCAAAGTCCAGACGAAATTTGAAGTCCGAACGAACCCGAATCCCGATCACAATCATGCTCTCTGGACATTTTGTAAAATCGTGGATTTTTCCTAATTAAAAGGTGCTAAAAAATTCAGCAGGGATTTTTATGAATTACTGTGAAAAACGGAGAGCTAACTCCGTCATAACGGCGCGGAACCGCGGCCTAAGCCCACGTGGAGCGGCGGTTCCGCGGCGCTACTGTTGAGTCTTTGACTCCTTTTTGCACAGTAATTCCTTTTTTAATATGCTGAGTTTTCTGGGATTTTTTTTAATAATTTTTCAAGAGTTGAATTTTCAGAGGTGGTTTTGGGGTTTCGGAGTTTCGATCGGAGTATCAAATTTTGTCTGTGTGGCTTTCCGGATAAATCATAGAATATGTTAAAAAGTTCGACCGGATATAAATACCCAATTTTTCCCCTGTCGGGAAATTTCCAAGTGTTGGATTTTTCCGTAGTTTAACGACGTTCGAAGTAGTGCATGTAACACAATGGACCCTCTAGAAGACAACAAACCTTAACTCGATTATGTGACCGTCTTGAACTGCCCTTTGAACCTTCGGGTTTGGGGCAGTACGGCGTGCCACATGTGAGGCGTTGGCTTGACCCTTCTACGGCTGGACCGTTGGTACTGAGACACGAACTGAATGTTGTTAGACTTATTTCATGTGCTGAGCTGTATCGGAAAACTTGGGTGTTCGATTGTTCGATCGAAAAGTTTAGCATTTTCTATTTATCCGGAATGTGATACAATAATTGGAATTCACAAGTAGTTATGAGATAACTGAATGAATGTTATAAACATAGCAGTTTAGTCTCACTTGATCGGTTGCCACGGAATTTTGATGTGATCAAAAGTCCGTTGCAATCACGTAGCGTACACGGATACTCGCCGGGTAAACTTAATAGACAGCCTCACTCCATAGCCCCGACCAAGTGACTGTAAGAGAACCCCGTCGCCGAAAGCATCCGTTCGGGTGCTCGCGGCAGCGGTGTTCTGCCTTGGTGCACTTCGTCGACGGTATCGGGGGTGCGGCCGCCTACTAAAGTTTGCGACGAGCATTCGATCAGAATGTCGGGAATCTTGTTGAATTGCCTGACTCGATATTGAAAAGTGTTTTCGATAATGAGACTAAAATGCGGGGTTTATAATTGTTAGGCATGCGATGTCTAAGTAATTTCATTTGATTATGCATGCGATGTGTAAAGAGATTGCGGATTCCAATTGTTGTAGTTTTACACTTTCTTTTCTGTGACCGTAAGTGTAATATGTGATATCGCCGGTTTCGTTGCTATATGTCAACGACAATTGGGATGGCATATTTACTTACGTTGATGACATGTGATGTTATGTGTTGCTGGATATGTTATATTGGATCGTCGTGTTTGAATAGCCGGGGGTTTTTATGTGAGATGAGTGTTTTTCATTTTCATTCATGTAAAAACTTGAATGTAATATTCTTTTATTGGGGCACTTCCAGGTAGCGGAAGTTGTCACCGTTGATGTATATTATTTACTTTTCCGCACAAGGATAGACCCAAGGAGGAGGGCACAAGTAACCGGGTTCTGGAGTCCAGTGGGAGACCAATCGAGGTGTCGAGTCCGGGTCTCCTAACTCCAGAATTGGTAGGGTTGCTTGCCGCTCTCGTAGGGGTCTAGGGGTGTGGGTATGGCTATTCATCACGACCGTGGAATCCGTGTTTTATACTGGCTCGTATTGAAAACACGGACGTCCTAGTATATCCAATATTTCATATATTTCTTCTGCTGCGATATCTGTGATGTGATCAAATGATGTTCTGTGATAGATACAGTATATAGTATATATGATATATTATATAGGCGTTACTTATGTTTTACACCCGCGCTAGCCCTGCCCCGCTCTGCCGTTAGTTACCTAACCTAACGGTGCACGAGGGGACTCGAGGCGAATGCGGATGGCATAAGTGTACGTCGTATTTATCTGTGATGTTAAGGTACTTAAATGATGGGACTTCATTAATGAGATTAATGAAATAAAAGAAACCTAAGATGTTGTAGAATCGAATTTCAAAATAAAACGGGTAGCTACAGTTCTTGCTTTGCACAGCGGTATATATGATATATCCTGCACCTTATTCGATAAGGAAAGGACCAAGATCCCTTCACCGGGAGTGACTCCTTTAGCAATAACTGGCATATGCTACACCCTCGGTTTGTCTTTTGATAGCTTTTAAGAGTTCTGCTTTGCACAGTGATATATATGATATATCCCGCACCTCATTCGACGAAGAAAGGACCGACGATCCCTTCACCGGGAGTGACTCCTTTAGCAAAACTAGAAAAGCCTCAAAAGCACTCCATTTTAAAATCATTTGATCCTACAACGATATCAAGTTCATTACGCAATAGGTTTTCAGAAAAACCTGTCGTAGCCCTCCGTCATTTCAGATAAGTAGTAGTTAGTATTCGTGCTGCGTTTGTTGGCCTTTGTCAAGGCGTAGTGTGCGGTAGCTGACTGGTGCTTATCTGCTTATGCATATGATGCAGATTGGGTTAGGGTAGTCGTGCGACCTTGTAGGCCTTTGTCAAGGGCCATGCGGGTGGGTTTAATTCAATCAGGAAATGATGGGTTGAACTTGACTAGCATCCTATGGTTTGTTGGCCTTTGTCAAGGTCATAAGAGGTTAGGGGCAAAATATTATCGGGAATTTCAAGTGTTGAAATTTGCAATGAGATTGCATACCTTCTATGAGATAGTTGGATCCCGATACCCGCTGCGAGTAATTGTTACTCCTGGGAGAGTTTTACACATTACAATTAGCCGATCAAGTAGGTGTCTAGAAAGGTGTCAACGGGGTTACGCCTCTGGGAAAATGAGGTTTACATTAATTAGGTTCGTGCGAAAGCACGGGGGACCTCCCTCAAAGTACCGACACTGGCCTGGCTGAAAGATTGGCGAACTTGTAGTGTGTAATTAATCCCGGCTAGTCTTTCCTTTTAGGGTTTGAAGGAAGATTTGATAAAAAGCAGTGGGAGCCATCCTGATTAGATAAAATAATAACCAATCTATTCTTGTAAGAGCGCACGCTGAGTGTTTTCTTCTCTCTTTCTCCAGGTAGCGACCATATCACGCCTTAATCAAGATAAAAATACGGATATTGACCGAACCCGCTTGTTATACTGAGCTGGGGAACGTTGGTCCCGCTCCCACTTATAAATGTTATAAGACAGAGCAGGAAATTGGGGAATACCAGATTTCCCGTGCCGCCCAAACGAAGAGAGTGCATGCTGATGCATCATCTTCGGGTATGTTCATTATACAGAACTGTTTCTCAGTATCCTCCGCATCCTTGGTATATGATACCGGATCAAGATCCCAGATATGTAATCTGTTACATAGGGCTACAAAAGGGTAGAAAAACTGAGAACGGGTGATAAGTTTCATGAGACAGAAAACGGGGCAAGTGTTGCAGCCAAGTCTGTTGGACACTGTCACCCTGTATTGTAATACATTGATTCTGAACGAATGTTATTAGATACCGAACCTGATATACAAAATCATATCTGTCTCTTTATTAGTAAAGAAAGGATATAATTTTGTATTGTTGGATAATGTTTTGAACATTTCCTATATCAAATGTTGATCGGTTCAGGCACGTTATCTAAAAGCGTTGATGTTCTAAATCAAATTACAGTTCTTAGTATACAGAACACACACAAGAGGAAGAGTTCAGAAATGAACGGATTCTTCTTGAGGTATTGTAGACTAGGTTAGATCAATGCGACCCGACTGGCTGTAGTTACATATAGATGCATATTTAAATTATTTTGAATTTACATCTTGTGAAACTCGACAGTCATGTCACAAAGATAAGATGACCATAGCTCCGTTTACTGGAAACAGAGAAAGAGTTAATAAACTCTTGGGATGATACATGTTGATGTATGTAGGTCCCATGTCTACACATACCAGGACTGGTTCTTTATACTTCATTACATTCTCTGATGATCTCTTTAGATTCAGACATATGTTCTTGTTGAAACATGAGTCCGAACCTTTTGAGATATTAACAGAATATAAGTTAGAAGTAGAGAACCAAAATACGGGTATAAGTATTATGTCCTTTGATGTGATCAAGGAGGAGAATACTTGAGCATGGAATTCCTGGACTATTCTAAAGGAGAATGAGATTCTCTCTCAGAATTACTCCTCCGTATACACCATAGCACGATGGTATATCGGGGCGGAGCAATCACACCCTATGTGATAAGGTGTGCTCTATGATGAGTACTACTGAGTTACCTAATTCCTTTAGGGTGTTATGCACTTGAGAAGCTGCATACCTATTGAATAGGGTTCCAATCAAATCAGTGCCTACCACTTCATATGAGATATGGAAAGGGAAGAGCCCATATCTTAAGTTAGTTAAGATTTGGGGTTGTCCGGCTAATGTCTAAAAGCTAAATCCGGACAAGCTCGAGGCAAGGTCTGTAATGTAGAACTGGAAAAGTTCCAGCTATACAAAATACAGCAGATGATTTGGTATAACCAAAGGATTCAGTAGATTCCAATGAACCTCAGCCTCTCCGCCGATCTAGTAGGGTTCCTCACCCACCTGAGAGATACTTCGGTTTCTCTATGACAGTGGGAGCGAGGATTGCATCATGTGATGATGACCCAACTAGCTTCGAGCTGGCCATCAGGAGTAAGACTCTGTAAGAATGGCTGGATGATTATCGATCTGAGATGGAATCCTTATACACCAACAAAGTATGGACTTTGGTTGCTATATCTGAAAGGTTAAATCCCCATCAGGAGCAAGTATATCTTGAGAAGATTACTTGGTGTACATGGAAAGGTTGAGACTTTCAAAGCTAGACTTGTTAAAGGTTTTCGTCATTGACCAGGCGTGGATAATGATGAAACCTTTTTCAAGTAGCTATGCTTAAGTCCATCCAGATCCTACTTGCCACGGCTACATACCATGACTACGATATCTGGTGGTTGAGTGTCATGACTGCTTTTCTAAAATGTTGTTTTAGAAGAGTGCGTCTATAAGTACACAGCCAGAGGACCTCGTAGACAGTGGAAGCAGCAAAAACGTGTGCAAGATGTTTTATAAGATAAAGCAGGCATCGCGGAGTTGGAACGTCTGTTTTGATGTGTTAGTCAAAGAAGTTGACATCATCAAAATGGTAGATGAACCTTGTATAAACAAAAAAGGTAGTAGGGAGTATGGGAGTGATCCTCATTGAGTACGTGGATGACATACTCTTGATAAGAAAGGAGTTTCTTATGCTACGCTCGATCGATCTCCGTTTATCACAAAGATTCTCCGTATAGGATCAAAATGATACCTCCTAAGTCCTGAATTTTGGATCTATGAGATAGATTTAATTGGATGTTAGGATTCTCTCTAGTTGTAGTGAGATGGTATCAATCGATCCTGGGAGAATCACTGGAAGTGTTCCAGGGTGATAAAGACGACTGAATGTCAGTCGCAGGCATTGTCTTTACCCTCAGTAAAGGGACGGTATGTTGGAAGAGTTCCAAGCAAGATACCGTGGCATACTAGACGATAAAGGCAGGATACATCGCTACTTAAGATGCTACCAAAGAGGCTGTTTGGATGTATAATGGTTCATGAGATGAACTATGTTCCTCCCATTGTGTGACAATGGAGTTGTGGCTTATGCCAAGGAACGCCGGTCCCATCAGTGATCCAGACTTATTCTAAGGCAGTATCACCTGATCATGGAGATGGTTGATCTCCAGGGCGATCGAGGCAAGGAGAGCATACTTAGAGGATAACGCAGCGGATCCACTCACGAAGGCCTATTCCCAGAGAGAGACTTTTATGGGATGGTTGAGTATGAGATACTTCGACCACTGCTACAGATGGCCCTAGTGCAAGTGGGAGATTGTTAGTTATATGTATGCCCTAGAGGCCATTACTGTACATAGGATGTATATTGTAGTGGATGCTGGGACATATATAGGGAGGACTTTCTTGCTCGACACGATAGTATGCTATCTGGTTACACTTTACCTTAACGTGTATGCTGATTGTCTCTCTATTACATGTTGGTAAAGCCCTTAGGATGTGTACTTGACTACCTGGACTATGATGCGGATCATACTAGTGGGGATATGGCAGTCCATAAGTACATCCTTCAAAGTCCCTAGTCGTGGATGTATCGAGACGGGGCATCGATATACCAGAGTAGACTAGCGTATACCTTCTCGACCCATACAGATGGGCGATGGATGATCCCATATCCATTGGTGTTTGACATCGGAGATCATATACGGGTGCTCAGTAGAGACTGGGTACACTGGACGGACTCGCCGAGAACTCCCAGATGGTATTATACCTCACGTCAGATGGCAGTTCTCTGGTGACACTAGTACAGAGTAGTCTGTTGACCCGAGATCGTCATAGAGTCTTGTGTGGTTCCCACTGTGCTTTGATTTCCATCTTACCACGTCCAAGAGGGCGTGCAAAACGGTGGTTTTTGGGTACAGTCCCGAGTCACATGGAGGCAATGAGCGATAGGAGGGGATTCGTCTCTCCCGGTATAGGGAGTTGATGTTGCGCTGTGTTCGATTGGCTATAACAGGAAATCCCTGGCCAGGGTTGCTGAGATTTACTGGTAAGTGTTACCAGTAGTTTCTCGAATTGTTATAGACCTCATATCGACACCACTTATCGAGCTATTGGGGTCTGACGTTTACCACCCCTAGGCGAGATATACGACATATCAGACGATCAGACCGGACTGTACGGTAGTGTTACTGGTTGGATTCACTGGAGTGTGAGCGGGCTTGCTCGTCGATCTTCTAATCGCTCAATACCCGGGTGGCCGTTACGTTTAGCAGACCGCTTGCGGCTTGTGGGTGTTTGATATGATCATCACCTGCTGCCGGCGTATTGACGAGTCTTTAGAGTCCTACACAGAGGTTTCCTGGCTCAAGCGAAACGAAATAGGAGCGCATATGAGATATGTGCGGGACCGAGAATAATGCGTGTATGTGATACCGTATTTCATTCTCTCGATCATTGTGTCGAATGGTTGTATGCGATATAACCTAGTTATCGATTCAAGCGTTGATTCGATAAGCCGATACATTGTATACTAGTCGGTTGTGTGCGACATGACCGGATCATTGAATCAAGTGTTGATTTAATGATTTAATGCATATTTATATATTTTATATATTACTTTGCATCAACTAGTATCGGTTTACTTAAGATGGATTTTCTCACTCGGATGTGCACATTGTATATTCGATATAGTTTGTGCACTTGATTGTATCATGTTTGATGATACATGTTTACTTGGTTAAGTATAAAGAATTAAACCATGGTTAAGTTTGTGATTAGGGTTCTCTTTTTCTTACTTATTTATTTGTTTATTTATTTTTGGAAAAGATGAGAAAAGAATGGTTGCTATTTTTGTTTTTAGTTGAAGTTTCTTGAAGCATTGACTTAGTCTTCATTCTTGTCTCATGCTTAACCCTAACCATCCAAGTTAACCATGGTCCATTCTCTACAATTAACCAAGGGTTAATATATGATAAGTATTGATTTATTTATCCAATAATTCAAGACTTATCATAACACTTTCTTCTTCTTCTTCATCTTCTTCCATGAAGAAAACCTTTCATCATCAATGGTGGATTGATGAAACAAGTGAGAAATCCAATTCTAAAGTCTACCCACTTCCTATTTCTTCATCCTCTACCTCTTGCCAAGTAGTAGAGTGTGTTTCCTTCATAAGTTTTCATGACTTGGTGAATGTGGAGCTTGATCTAGCGATGCCTCGACGTAGATCATTTTCGGCATGGACATGGATGACCTAGCCCGTCCGTTCTCCGATGAAGCCGACGCTAGAGCCCGGGACTTGTTATGGACAGCGAGGAGACTTCATTGCGGAGCTATGGAGGTGGAGAACCGGATCTACAAAGGTTGTATTTCCGTATCTCTTAGTTAAGTGTTAACTAGTTTAGTTTTTCGCCTAGTTTTCTAGCAAACGATCCGTAGTACAGAGCACGAGGGGGCTGCACAAGAATCAACTACGGATCGTTTGCTACGGATCGTTTGCTAGAAACCCGACTACTGTCACATGTCTTGTATCGGGAACCGGTACTCGGCACTGGACGGATATGGATGACCGGAACCCGGCTTTTATCTGTTGTCGACAGATGTTCTGTATTTGGTGTAACTGTGGAGATTTTGTCTTGATTTGCAATATTTGGACTGAAAACCTGCAATCTGTAAACATGTAACAAACACGGATAAAAAGCACCTACCTATAAACACACGAGCGTAAGAATGGGCGGTATAAAATGCAATATTCTGATATGAACAAATACCCCCAAACTTAACTTTTGCTCGTCCCGAGCAAAACCAATTATTCATAAAAATAAAATGATAACCGCACTTTCGCAGGGAACGCGATTGCACTGAGCGCGTGCAACAAGCCGTTAAACCTCTAGGTGTCCCTAGTAGGAGGAGTGTTGTCTCCTGAGGGTTTTCAGCGGATTACACCCACAAAATCCGGTCAAGCTAGTTTTGTAAAATAACTAAGATTCAAACCCCTAAAGTTTTGTTTCAGAAAATAACAATTCTATGATCCTAAGTCTAGACTATCGAACCTTTATTTTTCACACCTCGCTTCTTATTTCACTACAGATTTTATATGTCTTTACGTGTAGTGCAAATAGTGTCGTTAAGTTCCCGAAAGGTCGAATAAAGTCATTATGTCACACAATAAAGCCCAGATAACAATTTTAAAAGGATCACATAAGTTTTATAAAGAGTTAAACATTTTTCAAGTTTCGTTTTCCAGTAAAGTTTCAACTTCAGAATTTCTATCTTCCCTAACAGGAAACTAGGTCTTATTCTTCACTCCACCTTTTTCTTGTTTTCATTTCATACACACCTCTGTGAACGTGCAATAGTCTTTATCATAGAATAAAACCTTCATATCTCCGTTAAAAAATTTTTTTTTATAAAAGCTTGTCTTTTATCAAGATTATTCTCACACAAAGAACCGTTAGGAATTTTAACTCGGAGAGAACACTTGCTTGACTTTGTTTTTATCTGGACTTTCTAGGCTTCTTAGCGAGCTTTGGGCCAATGCACCCAAACCAGTTGGTTTTAGGGCATTAGGTGTAGAAACACCCCAGCGGACTTAATTACTCAAGTTACCTAGGTCCAAAAACAAAAGACAGTTTGGCGTGAAAAACATGATGATTCAATACGAATGGAGATATAACCGGTAGTTCAATTATTTTTTGGATAAAAGACGTGTTTAGTGGGTTCGGTGTGTAATCATTCCAATCAAGTTTCAGATGGGTTATTTTTCAGACTTAGTTCCAATTAAGGCATCAATAACATTCCTTCATATTCACTTACTTCATAAACTATTCTTGATATATTACTTATTTCAGAACAAACTTATTTGATTCTCAGAAAATCATTTATCTATTTAAAAGTTTTTTAAACATAAAAGACTTGTCATCTAATTTCCAAGACTCACAACACGTGTAGTGTAATGTAAAGACGTATATCAGCTATAGTTAACTTCAAAGGAGAGTTATCTTTCAGGTTTTCAAAATCTAAACATAAGATTTAGTTATTCCTATCTTTTCAAACAAAAACCGTCGAATGTTGAATCAGAGTTCTTCCACAAGCTAACTTGACAAAAAAGTTTTTATATTTTTAGAAAATTTTCAGATTTTTATGGATTTTATGGATTAATATGCAGATGCAAAATATACAAATGAATGCGAAGGAAGAAAGCTTACCGAGCACACCCCCAAACTTAAACTTGACAGTGCCCTCACTGTCAGGCTATACCAAGAGGGTCAAAATTGCCGGTGCTTCCTAAAAACAAATTATATACAAAACAAAAAAAAGGAAAACCAAAAATATATACAAAAAAAAATTGTCCCCCCCAAACTTAAGTGAAACAATGTTTCCACTGTTAAGCGATGAAGTTCAGGATTAGGGGGGAAAGAACAGTATCCATCTATACAAGGCCTTACACAGGCCAAAAGTTAACACCAACCATTCAAAGATTTTATCATGGTAAAGCAGTGGTTGGTGAAAGAAGGTGAAGAGGAAAGAGATGGAAAATACGCGAGACCGCTTGTGGAGAGAAGTGGAATGCGGTCTCGGTAGATGAGAAGAAGAATGGCGGAAGGGAAAAAGAAGTGGAGTACGAAATTGAGGGTGCAAATGGAGTAAATAGATTAGCACAATTTGTGATGAGCGATGTGTAAAAAGCGATTGTGCTAATATATTTACCCGTCGAGAGATTGGGTCAAATCCCTTAAGGTTCGTGAGAAACCATGGGTACGCCGAACTTGGTAAACCAGACACAGTAAATGAAAGTGAGACGGGTTCTTGCAAGGTCGGAACGATGGAAAGGATGGAGGGATGTGGTTGAGGAAGGGTATCGGTTAAGGCTTCTGGAGGGTGTGTACAGTCAGTGAAAGGAACAGGATGAATTGGAAAATCCGACTCATCATCTAGAACTGTTTCATCCTCAAAAATATCCTCAAAATTCTCCTCAAAGTTAAGCTTATCCATGCACATTTCATCAAAGTCCAGACGCATATGGGGTTCGGGAAAAACATTTAATGACTCGGGATGATGAATTGGAGAGAAAAACCTAGTCAAATCTATGGGTTCATCATCCAAAATATCCCCAGCGTCAATATCCTCGATCAAGTGAAAATCTATATTCTCAGACACCTTAAGAATAGCATGGATATCAATCGATTTGGGTTCTAAAGTGGAGGTGTAGAGGTCAAGAGGATTGGGTATGGTTTCACTTGGAAGGGACCCTTCACAATCAGGTAAATCAAACACTACAAAGTCGCACAACTCATTAATCATTCTATCTTCAATTGATAAGTCTTGTGGGATACTCGATAGATTTTCAAAACAGGAGTTGTGGGATTCAATTTGGGATGGGTAGGTTTGATTTGGAAGGGGGTACATCTCTCTCTCTCCACTCAAATTCACAGCCTGTCCTGCCGCCTCATCATACATTGAAAAAGTTGGAGCTAGTTGGAAACTAGCTACCAGGTCAGTAGGTTGTATGAGAGCGGCCAAGGACGCATTCAAATCCATCATCTGTTGGCTTGACGCTACCCTAAAGTCTTCCAACGACTGTTCCAGACTAGACATGGGTTGTGAAGGGGTTTCAGTAAATGATTCAAAGTTGTTTGGATACTGAAAACTCCCAAATGGCGGTTCTGAAGTAATGTCTAGGGAAGGTGCAAAAGTAGGGTAGGATTGGTAGGAATTGAATGGCTGGACAGGAGCAGGATCAACATTTGGATAGGAAGGTGAATGGAATTGTTGATCAAAAGAATTTGAAGCGGTGAAAGGAGTGAAAGATCGGCTACGAGATTATGCAATATGTTCAGCAGTGGACATTGGTCTCGGGGTTACAACTGGACTTTCAAAAAGGGTATCAACACAAGAAGGGGTGAATGTTTGAAACGGTTGATACGAAGTGGATTGCGGGGTCCCGTTGTTCGTCCTAGACGCGTCTATCCGATCTTTCAAAGAAATTTTTGGCATGGAGGGGTCGTTCGAAGTTCGGCCAAAACAAGAACCGTAGGAAGTAATGTCTGGTTGTGGGTACCAAAGTTCGACAAGAGTTTTGCGAGGTGGAGTACCCATGATATGAAGAGAGGAGAAAAGGTAGAGAAAAGGAGGGAAAAAGAATGTGATTTTTTTTTTAATATATTAACAAAAGAATGAAGTATACACAAAAAAAAAGAATATGGACAAAAATAATCACGACACAAAAATACCACACACTTAATCGTTCTAGGGTTCACCTAGGTCAACTAGACCTGCTCCAGAACTTGATTGTCGAAGTAAAACTGTGTCGAGAAACAGGCTCAAGATACACTGATCACGAGGCCAGGTAAGTGCAGAGATAAGGGGAGGTTTTCCAACGCTTTCGCGAAGTTCCTTAATTAAATAACCCTTTCTCTTTTGGCGGTTTCGCCGTTAACACTTTCCTAGACACCCCGTAAACAATATACCGTTAAGCAAGGTTCTAAACACAGTTAACTTCTCCTAGTGAGCGCGAAGTCCTTAAGGCTTAAAGTCTAGTTTCTTTTAAAATTTGTGCGGGTAAACGTTATGCTCAAGTTCGTGATTTGTGGGCCACGGAAAAGGTGATGAAATCCTTTACCGTATGTTGTGGGGTTCGCTTGCCCTTAAGTCCGTATTAATTGATGCAATGCGCAATTCAAAAAATTCTTATAAAGAATCAAACAATCGTTTTTTAGTTTAAGCGCGGCGCTGCAACAAATACGGGTTAGTAAATTTTTAGCGTTTTCTAGCGAACTTGCAAAGAATCCTGCAAAGAATAGTATATTGGATGCGTCGGATTTGAGAAGAAGGTGTTAGTAAAGTACATACCGTTAAGTTTTGGGTCAGGAAACCCCCGTTGAATCAAATCCGGTAAGCTTGAAAGGTTCGCTTGCACGGGTCAAACTACCCGGATCTTTGGCACTGTACTTCGTAATCACCTTTTCCCACGCTTTGCTCCCCACAATCGCAGTTTGCAAACTTGCAAAAATCTGCACACTTGCCCATAAGAATTATCAAAAAAAACAAAAAGAATAAATTTTTTTTTATATATATATACAAAAAGAATATTAACCCGAATAACAAGAAAGAAAATACGCTACCGTCTCCCCGGCAACGGCGCCATTTGATCGCACGCTTTTGGCGTGTCGGATGTTCAAAGAATTTAAGTGTAACCGCGATCAGGACGGTGTCGCTTTGCAGCTAGCCGGTTGAGCACGGGTCGGTCCACAGGGAGATGGTGTTATTTTACCTTCTTGTCTTAGACGAGTCAATAAAGAATCTGTATGTTTGTTTGATCTAACCTATGTGTTTATTTGCAAGTATAAAGTTGTTAAGAAAAGATACGAGATTATAAGCTAAGAAATCTGTACTCAAAACCTTTGAGCCGAGTCTTGACCAATTGAAGCTAGAGCAATCGGCAACAACGTGGATTAGGGGATTTAAGCGCGGTATTCGTGGAATCCGGCTTATTTACCCTTGTCCTTCCGTTCTTGTCTCTTGCTTTCGCCTCCGGCCAAACCGAACGCAACCGGTCGCGGTTAGGAATCACCGTTACCTTGTCAGGGTACGGTGCCTAACGGAGCGCTTGCGTATGGTTTGGGCGAAGTTCAAATGGAAAATAACGGGAAAAGGAATTGGCAAAGAAATGTTAACTTAAGAAACCGTATTAATTCTTAACAAGAACAATAATTACAACATTCACAATATAAACAAAAGAGAACAAAAAGAAAAGAACAAAGAAAAGAAAAGATGCAAGTAATTGAAGTATATGGAATAAAATTGCAAATAATTAAAGACAAGGTAATAAATAGCAAGTAATAAAAAGCGATAAAAAGAATACGAAACTAGGACTCAAGACAAGCATGTGATCAATAGCCAACCCTTAAACTTGCAACCTCAATGAAGAGGTTGCAAGATCAAGGGAAAGGTAGAGAACGCATGTGAAATGAAGTGCTAGTCCCGTGAGAAAATACGACCCTTGAGATCAATAACTAACTCTTACCCATTCAAGCTCAATGAAGAGGTTGAATGAGCAAGAGAAAGCAAGAATCTCAAGGGGGAGCAAACTAACAAGAAAGATAACAAGCCCTCATCTTCATTAATCTTCCACTCAAAAGCTCTCACTACAATATCATGGAGAAAGAATGAAGAAGAGGAAGAAGAAGAACAAAATAACAAAAAAAAAGAACAAAGAAAAGCTCCAAAAATTGCTCCATTGGTTAAGCTCAGGTCTGCTGTATTTATAGGCTGGAGAATGGGGTTCTAGGGCAACCATCAGACCATAGACACAATTACCAAACAGCCCAGAAAAAACGACAAGGAGTGGGCCCCACCTAGCCGCGCATGCGCGGCCAATACCCCCTATTGGCGGCGCATGCGCGGCCATCTTGGTGAGTTGGGCAGTGGGTTTTTCTGTGCTGTCCTGGTTTCTTGTTTCCTCGTGTTTGCCAACTTTAAACTGCGCAAAAGTCTTCAGAATATCTCCAGATTTCCAAGTCCAAGATTGCATTATCTTTGTTTACTTTTGACTTTATCTCCCTCGAGCTCCGTGCACCCATTGATTCTTGTGCAGCCCCCTCGTGCTCTGTGCTTGTCCCAGACACGAATGACTACTGTCACATGTCTTGTATCGGGAACCGGTACTCGGCACTGGACGGATATGGATGACCGGAACCCGGCTTTTATCTGCTGTCGACAGATGTTCTGTATTTGGTGTAACTGTGGAGATTTTGTCTTGATTTGCAATATTTGGACTGAAAACCTGCAATCTGTAAACATGTAACAAACACGGATAAAAACCACCTACCTATAAACACACGAGCGTAAGAATGGGCGGTATAAAATGCAATATTCTGATATGAACAAGACCGGGTCTCTTAACTCTCGAATTGGTAGGGTTGCTTGCCGCTCTCGTAGGGGTCTAGGGGTGTGGGATTGGCTATTCATCACGACCGTGGAATCCGTGCTTTATACAGGCTTAAAATAAAAAACGGAAATTCTAGTATATCCAATATTTCATATGTTGTTCTTCTGCTGCGATGTCTGTGTTGTGATCATTTGATATGTTGAAATGGATACAGGATATAGTATATGTGATATATTATATAGACGTTGCTTATGTTTTACACCCGCGCTAGCACTACCCTGCTCTGCCATTAGTTACCTAACCTAACGGTGCACGAGGGGACATCGAGGCGAATGCGGATGGCATAAGCATACATTGTATTTATCTGTGATGTTTAGGTAAATTAATATGATGGGACTTCATTAATGAGATTAACGAAATAAAAGAAACCTAAAGATGTTGTGGAATCGATTTTTCAAAAACAGGTAGCTCTAGTTGTTGTTTTGCATTGCGGTGTTCCGTGTAGAACATCCAGCACCTTATTCGATAAGGAAAGAGCCGAGATCCGTTCACCGGGAGTGACCACTATAGCAATAACTGGCAGATGCTACAACCCTCGGTTTGTCTTTTGATTGCTTCTATAGTTTTTGCTTTGCATAGTGGTATTGTGAATATCCTGCACCTTATTCGATAAGGAAAGAGCCGACGATCCCTTCACCGGGAGTGACCTCTTTAGCAAAACTAGTAAAAGCCTCAAAAACACTTCATTTTAAATCATTTGATTCTACAACGATATCAAGTACATTACGCAAAGGGTTTTCTTCAAAACCTGCGTAACCCTCCGTCATTTCAGATAAGTACTACTTAGTATTGGTGCTGCGGTAGTTTGGCCTCCGTCAAGGCTTAGTGTACGGTATCTAACTAGTGCTTATCTGCTAGCATACGATGCGATTGGATTAGGGTATTTGTACGGCGTAGTTTGGCCTCCGTCAAGGGTCGTGCGGTGGGTCTAATTCAGTCAGCAAATGTACGGGTTGAACTTGACTAGCGGACTATGGGTAGTTTGGCCTCCGTCAAGGTCATAGAACGCTAGGGGTAAAATATTATTGGGAATTTCAAGTGTTGAAATTTGCAATGAGATTGCATACCTCCTATGAGATAGTTGGATCCCGATACCCGCTGCGAGTAAGAGTTACTCCTGGGAGAGTTTTACACATTACAATTAGCCGATCAAGTAGGTGTCTAGAAAGGTGTCAACGGGGTTACGCCTCTGGGAAAATGAGGTTTATTTTAATTAGGTCCGTGCGAAAGCACGGAGAACCTCCCTCAAAGTACCGGCACTAGCCTGGCTGAAAGATCGACGAACTTATAGGCTGTAATTAATCCCGGCTAGTCTTTCCTTTTAGGGTTTGAAGGAAGATTTGACTAAAAAAGTGGGAGCCATCCTGATTAGATAAATAAATAACCAATTTAATCTTGCAAGAGCATACGCTGAGTGTTTTTCTTCTTTCTCTCTCCAGGTAGAAACCATGTCACGCCTTAATCAAGATAATAATAAGGATGCATTGACCGAACCCGCTTGTTATACTGCGCTTAGGAACGTTGGTCCCGCTCCAACTTATAATTGTTATAAGACCGAGCAGGAAATAAGGGATTACCAGAATTCCCGTGCCGCCCAAACGAAGAAAGTATATGATGATGCATCTTTTTCGGGTGTGTTTTGATCAGTCGAAAATATTGCATTTTTAACGCATAAATTTCCCTACTATTTTCAATCATCTAAAGGTGTTCGGTATGAATATAGCACATATTAGCAAATTGTCTGTAAAATACCAAATAACTTGTGTTATACATTATAACCGGCATTTTGAGGGAAATTGAGTGTTTATTATTTCACGCATGATCTTTTGTGTATCGCAACACTTGTCTCGAGATTATGTGCAGGAAATTCTTCAGGTAAAAGAGCCGGAACTGCTCAAAGTGCTGATAAAATACACCAAGTCTAAGAATTGTGATCTGGCAGTGAACAAGAAAGAATAAAAAGATTCCAAGCTTCCCATAAAGTGCCCAAAAGCCTAAACAGAGCAGCCCAGAAACTTCATGCACCAAGGCACCTAAACGGCCGCGGAACCGCGACCGTATGCGCTTATTGGCGGCGGATCCGCGGCTATCTGGACACGTCAGCACCTCAGATTTCCCCACATGCTTCATTGTAACGGCTAATGCTTCCAGAAGACTCCCAAAGTCCACGTGGCTTCATCCAGAAGGCTCGACCTAACAACCTTACCCTAGAATATTCCTTATTCTAGAATCTTCCCTCCAACAAACTTCTTCTAGAAGTCTCTCTCTAACAACCTAGCTTTGGAGGGAAGATTCAAATGAGGGATTATAAAATGAGATCTAGATCTAGGGTTTTAGGGTGGTTCATTTTTGGAGGGAAAAATTGTAGATCCAAATCAAAATTCAAATCAAATTGAGTGACACAATTTGATTGAAATCAAGATCTATCGAGTCCCGATTCAAGAAAGAAGCCATCAACCTTTTAGAAGCGACGCAGATCTTCAACCGAGCAAGTGATCCAAGATGATCCGCGACTCACGGAGACGATGCGAAGCTAATTCGACGATCGAGTTCTTTCCTCAATTCTTGTAGTTCTTGAGCGAATTGTAACAGAATTGTTGAATAATAAAAGGTGAAATTTCTTTATCTTGCTTATCTTTATATTTGAGCATTATGACGAGTTTCGATTCTTGATTGATTTCTTTGTTATAATGTTTGAGTAAAAACTCCGCTCGTGTAAGAATTGAGAGAATAGATAGATGATGATGATTACAATCTTGAAACAATTTTTAAGTCTTATGAGTTTTGTAAACTCTAAAAAGTTGAATCATCGACAACCTAGTTTTGAGCGAGATTCTTTTTTGAATGTTTTCGCTCATAATTAGAGATCAACGATCGGTGATTGAATTTCTTAGAGGCTAGCTTTTGAATGATAATCAACGAAAGGACAAGGGATGATGATGGAGAAACCCTAATTTCTTCAAGAGATCCCTAATCCTCGTTGATCATCGTCGATCTAACAACAAATCATCAATGGATAGGAATACGTAATCACAAGTCTTCATCCTCACTATAGATTCGATCGATTCCTACGAGCCTCATTACAAATCTTGATAGTTTATTAGATTTGGACATCTTCTAGAATTTTATTGATTCTTGATCTTTAGATCTAATTCTTTACTATTGTTGAAACTAAATTTCAAAATTCTTGAATCAATTTTCTTGCAAATTTTCTTTTATATTTTCATTTCGACTCTTCTAAAACGAAAGCGAGCAAAACACACATCTCAGTGGACGATCCTTATTCATTAACGCGCTAAATCGACACCGCTAATTGATTGCGGTATAAATTTCTTTGATTGTGAACACTTTATATTTCATCACAACTTAGACGATCAATCAAATGGCGCCGTTGCCGGGGATGTGTGCTATTTTGTTCGTTTTTGTTATTTGAACTGAAACATTATTATTCCATCAGAATTTTTAGATCAAATTCGCATCAAGTGCTTAACGATTAGTTGTGAATTTTGCGAGGGAATGTGGAATCATTGTACTGAGGAAATCAAGATTCATAGATGTTTTACAAAGTCCAGAGGAGTACATAAAGCAACTCAGAAATTTTGAAGTCCTATTTCCTCCTCATCACCGCGGAAACGGGGCCAACAGAGGGTTTTTGCGGCGGAACCGCCGCCGTTTAGGCGCTTTACTATTCCAAATTTCGCTGGTATCTCTCTGACTTTCTTATCTCCTCTCTTATCTTCTCCATTAACCATTTTCTGCAGGATTCTTTGCAAAATTCGCAGCGCCGCTAAAAGAAAAATTGTTGCGTGTTTTGATCTTGGTTGTTTGCATATTTTAATACGGAAATTAAGGGGCATGACCAAATTCAGATTAGGTTGGGATTTCATTACCCTTCCTAAGCCCCAAAAATCACGAACTTGCATCCGCATCACCCTCATTAACTAAAAAAATATCTAGACAAGACTCTAAGGACCGTTACGCTCAATTAGGACAGAAGGAGGTCGTAGGTAATCTATTGCTTATCCGCGTTTCTTTTGTGGTGTCTAAGGAAAGTGTGTCTAAGGCAAGTGGTTACTTAATTAGGCCCACTACTTACGTAGTGGAGAAGCTCCCACTTACCTGGCACTTACCTGGCCACAGGAGGGGCAAAGAGGCAGTAGAGGATTTATCTTGCGACTTGTCTTCTGGAACTCTAGGAGCGGTCTAGTGACTTGACCTAGGTGACCACTAGATTTAGGGTTGCTTGTGGATTTTTTGTGATTTGATTTTTAAAAAAAAAAACCGTATTTTTCAAAAGAAACACCAACCATCTTTTCTCTAATTATCACCAACGCTGCCACTTGTGCTACAACCATTTAGCACATGTTAGGCTAAACACGAGATTCCATTTCCCTTCTTGTCCGCGTTTCTTTTATCGACCCCAGAGTCGGTAATTCTTCGTCTTCTTCCCCACCACCCACCACGACCGCGATGGACGGATTTCCATCAAACTTTAACACCACTCTGCCACCGCCCGCAGATGCGCAGAATCCTCCACGCATTTCTCTCCAAGAGAGATTCTATCCTACACGTGTTCCCCTTCCCACCTGTCTTTCTATACCACCAACCAATGGGGACAATTTCGAAATTAAACCCAATTCATCAAACTTTTACCCAAATTTCATGGGCTCGATTCTGAAGACGCATACGTTTTTATCACCAAATTTGAAAACGTATATGCTTTGATGGGTAATTCACAACTGTCTTCGGATGCTCTGCGTTTACGTATTCTCCCATTCACTTTGTGCGATTTAGCCGAGAAGTGGCTTTACAACACACCCGCACATTCTATTTCAACATGGGACGAATTCGTTGCAGCATTCCTTAAGAAATTTTATCCCCATTATAAGACCGCCCGTGTTCTGAACGAAATCTTCAAATTTACGCAATGTCCCAATGAACCATTTTGGAAATGCTTTGAACGGTTCAAGGATCTTCTTTTACAATGTCCTCATCACGGAATCCCCAGATGGGATCTGTGTCGAATTCTCTATGAGGGTATTGATCTCACGACTACACAGATGCTTGAAACCATATGTCATTGCCAATTCTTATCCAAAGATGATGGTGAAGCTTGGAAATATCTAGAAGATTTAGCTCAAAACACTTTACAATGGGAAAGAGTTAGACCACCACCGCCTAGGGAAGATATCAATCAGCTCGATGTTTCCGTCACAATGAGAGCCGAAATGGCCGCAATGCAAAGGAAACTCGATGCTCTAGAAAACAAGTTCTCCTCAGCCTCCCTAAATCAATTCACACTTCCCAAAACCGTGTGTGCCTGCTGTTCAAATCCATCACATTTGACGGATGAATGTCCTTTGAATGTACAGTTCCAAGGTCACACTAATGCTGCATTTCAGCAAAGACCTGGAAACGATCCATCTTTTTCCTCATATAATCAAGATTGGAGGAATCACCCTGATCTTTCTTGGATCCAACACCAAACTCAATACACGGATCCAAACCATAATAACTTTCAACGGGTCCCTCCACGGCAACAGCAACCACCACAAATGAGTCAGCACCCCTTTCAACCACAAAATTTTCAAAACCCGGCCAATAACTTCGATCCTTCTTCTACCGGTACTTCTACACCCTCTGCACTCGACATGTTCATCACACAGTCCAGGCAAACGAATGACGTTTTAACATCTTCTATCCAGACGTTAGTGCAAATCATTGTCTCCCACGGTGAGAGTATCAAATCGATAGAAGCATAAATTGCACAACTGACTGTTAGAATGAGTGCTGGAGAGAAAGGGAATCTTCCAGCTCAACCCCTGTAAGTGCACGGCGGCCCCCGGTCGTCAATCCGACGCCGGAATGCGGAAACGGTGAATAACTTTGATTTTGCGGTCTTAGCAAATCGGTACCACCGCGCACTAAACACCCGGATCGTTACCATTAAACTAAGTCTAAGCTAACTAGAAGATGGGAAAGAGATATACCGACGATCCAAGTCCTCCGGTCTTCATCTCCACTCCGATCTCCTCGCGGAATCTCCGTCCGTCTCCTCCTCGTCGCCAGAAGTGCACCACGTCGCCTATATCGTTTACGGGCTCCCACCTCAATGCCGAGGCAACTCGGGCACGAAGCCGGCTACTCGACGTGCCCAAGGTTCGTTGTAGAATATGTAGTGAGCAAGTCTCATTTTGGGGTTTGTGGAATTGCCATTGGAGGAGGGATTGAACTTGGAGCTTTTTAGATGGAACTTGTGGGATTTTTGCAACATGAAATGAAGCAAAAACCCACACCAAAATATTTTGACAGCCCCATTAAAGGGGAGGCCGGCCATGCTAGAGAGAGGAGGGGACAAATCAGATGGATACCAAAAAAATGAGAGAGTCATTCTCATATCCCCAAAAAAAAAGAGAGAGAGAGAGGAAAGTCTATCATGCAAAAGGGAATGATCACCAAGGTAAACTCAACACTCAACACCACCATCATCACCTCACAAAGTCCAACCATCATGAACCATGATGACTTAAAAAGTCATGCCATCATGAAGAAATCAAGTCAATGGATGGTGCACCATCATGAAGACTATCATGATGCTACAAAAAGCAAAGACCCCCTCCACAAATGTCTATTTGCAACAATGCAAATAAACCCTCCTCCACCAATCTTCGGCCAATGAACGGAACAATGGAAATTGGCCGAAACTAAAAGCAAACTGGCAACTCCAGAAAACTGGTCCCGTAATAAATTACGGGAAAACCCCGATACTGTGCATACACACCCGTATCTGTATTTCGACCGAAATACAAATGCAATGAGACAAAGTCTACACTGTACTATACTAGGATCCGGCTTATACCAAAGCCGGCTAGTAATATCTGTTCGATCCTGATCCGTGCAATACCGCACGTATCTGATCGAACCCTGCCATATACCAATACGGCCTATAGTACAAACTGTCCGATCCTGATCCGTGCAATACCGCACGTATCTGATCGGACCTTGCCATATCTCCATACGGCCTCTACAACCTTTCGCCCGAAAGCTGAGTAACTGTAAGTGTGGAGGACTCTAAAGACTCGTCAATACTATGGCTGTGGATTTAACCACTAGCACGTCAGAGGTATATGCCAATACGTGACGGGCCACCAGATATTGACCAAAAGGGACGTCGATGAGGAAGCTCACCCCGACACCCAACTGAGCCTGTCAGTGACAATATCCGTGCAGTCCGGTCCGTTCGTCTATGAGCATCGCATGGCGGGCCTAGGGGGTTGGTAAAAGTCAGACCCCCAAAAGCGGTACAAGTCGTGTCGGAGTGTAGCCCAGAACACCCTGAGATACTACTGGAATACCTACCAGTAAATCTCCTTGCCTCGGCCGAGGGCTTCGTGTAATGGCTCTCCTAGACACAGCACGACCTCACCCCCAATACCGGGAGAGACGAACCCCTGAAGATACGCTCACTGCCTCCATGTGGCTCGGGACTGTACCCAACTAAAACCTGTTTGCACGACTCCTTTGAGCCGTGGTAGGGTAGTAATCAAAGTACAGTGGGAACTCACACAAGACAAATGACGATCCCCAGGTCGATGAACTAACCTGCACACATGTCACCAGGGAACTGCCATCTGACGTCTGGTATATGACCAACTAGCATGTTCCCGGCGAGTCCTGTCCGTGTAAGTCTACGCTAGCGCCCCGGCAGTCTACAGACGCCTAATGCGGAATAAAACTTTTAAACTTGGCGCTATCGTATACTTTAACCCGGATCTGCCATTATTGCTAAACTAACATACTGTAAAGAGTGTAGAATGGTTATACCGAACGATCCGAGTCCTTCGTTCTTCAACCATCATCCCACGCTCCGTTGCGGCTGCTCCGATCTCGTCGATCGCCGATCTCCTCGTCGAGGTGGCACCACATGATCGGTTCTTTAAACGGGCTCCCGCCTCTGACTCGAGGCAACTCGATCGTCAAGTTTGCTAAAAGAGACGACCAAGAATGATGTAGAGAATGAGTAGATGACATGGTCTCATTCCGTCCAAAGCTATGGACGGACGGTTAATGAAGTTGCCGAAGGAATCGGGTGATGGAATGAAATGGACTGTGAAATTCCATACACCGATAAAACCTATCATAATCTTTTCTCTCTAAAATGAAACATCAAGTGAAGTGAGGAGGAGAGAGAAGGCCGGCCTCTTTATATGATGGAGGGAGGTGACCGTAGGAGGAGGGAGGTGACCACAAGAAATGAAGCTTCTTACAAAATATCTTAAGCTTTAACAAAACTCATTAAAGCTAAAGCATGACTCACAAACCTAGTCATCATGCTTTAATTGCAACCAATGAAAATCCAACACCAAAGAGCCTAGTCACCACATCTAGAAAATTCTAGAACACTGACTCACCTTATCAGTAGAAAAGATAAATCCGTCTTTAACCGAATGTTAAAAGACGGCTGATAGAAAACTGAAAACTGGCAACTTCCAAAAGTGATCCTGAAACGACTTTCAGGAAAACCCCGAAACTGTATAAATATACCCGCATTTGTATTACGACCGAATACAAATGCAACTGAGACAAAGATATTATACCTACTCAATATAATACTTGGATCCGGCTTAAACCAAAGCCGACCAGTATCATCTGTCCGAAAATCGACACGTGCGTAAACGCACGTGCATTTTCCGAACCCTGCCATAAAACCATACGGCCTCTACAACGTTTCGCCCGAACTTGGGAAACTGTCTGTGGGGGACTCTAATGACTCGTCAGTACCCTGGCAGTGGGTTTAACCACAAACCGTCAGCGGCACTAGCAATGCGTAACGGCTGCCCACGGACTGACCTCAAGGGTGGCCGAGGAGCGAACTCAAGGGAGACCGATGAGAGAACTCCTCCGAAAACCCTACTGAGCCTAACAGTGACAATGTATATATAGTCCGGTCCGTTCGTCAATGAGTATCGCATATCTGCCTAGGGGGCTAGTAACGTCAGACCCCCATTAGCAGTATAAGTCGTGTCGGAGTGTAGCCCAGAACGCCCTGAGATACTACTGGAATACCTACCAGTAAATCTCCTGCCTCGGCCGAGGGCTTTGCGTAATGGCTCTCCTAGACACAGTACGATCTCGCCCCCAATACCGGGAGAGACGAATCCCCTGCCGATCCGCTCACGTGCCTCCATATGGCTCGGGACTGTACCCAAAAGCTACCTGTTTGCACGACTCCTTTGAGCCGTGGTAGGGTAGAAATCAAAGCACAGTGGGAACTCACACGAGACAAATGACGACCTCAGGTCGATGAACTAACCTGTACACATGTCACCAGGGAACTGCTATCTGACGATAGATATAATACTAACTAGCAGATTCCCGGCGAGTCCTGTCCGGTGTACTCATAACCCAATGAGCACCTGTATACATCTTAGGTGATCCAACTACACCAGTGGCTTGTGAGACCGGCCACCGCCCCTCGTCGGGGTCTCGACTGTACACACTAGTCTACTCCGGAGTATCGATGCCCTGTCTCGAAACTCCCACGACTAGGGACCACAATTAAGGATATGCATCTAAACTACCCAACTCTCACGTATATGATCGCCATCATACTGTTGGTAGTAAAGCAAGATCCTAAGGGCTCTATCAAAGTGTAACATGCAATCAGTCACCTGAACATGTACACGACTGATAAAGGCAAACCAGATAGCAAACTATCATCTCGAGTAAGACTGTCCTACCGGGATAGGTCCTCCGCAATCATTGCAATCACGTACCTGCGATCCAATAATTGACTATGAGGGCACTATCTCCAACAATCTCCCACTTGCACTCAAGGCTAATATTGCGATGTCGACTACTCACAGCCCGTGTGAAACCGAACATCCAACTCCTCTACTAATCAGTTTCACAAAGCCCGTTTGTAAAACTATTGTGTTCGAGAAATAGCCTCGGTGAGTGGATCCGCCTAGAAGTTTCTTTCTGTGTCTCTCTTAATCTCAAGTTCGCGGAGAAAACCATCTCCCGAATTGAGTAGTACCTGTCTTAGAATATGTCTGGATATCTGATGGGACCTTAGTTCATAAATGAACTCAATATCCAAACTTCTTAGACGGAATCGATCACTGAACCTAATCAGTATCGGGCACCTTGCCACCCACAGTATCCTCTGGAACCACCTGTCCATAATACTGTCCCTCGTCAGAGGGAAAACTAAAACTCTGACAATCACTCTGTCATCCATGTCACCTTTGAAGCCTGGAATGATAACCGTCTCCCGAAAGAGGCTGCCGTTATCAAATCCATAGAACATGTACTAATGTTCTAAAACTGCTTCCTTATGTTTCTCCAGGATTGGATTAATACAAACTTATTGCATCTAGTGCAAAACCAACATTTGGTGTGGTACTTGACATCACATGATTGACTCAATTGCCTAAGCAAGTGATCTGCCAATCATGCACATCCCTCTCCCCTTTAGTCTATACGACACCTTTAGAGAGGGTGACTCCATCACCTGCAGGTACACCACCATGCTAGGAGTCAACTATTCCAAAAACCATTAGAATATCTGTCAAAGTACCCACATTGGGAAACTACCTAAATCCAGATCTAAAACCATAGATCTAGAAACCAGAATGTCAAATATTATATCCATATCCTGTCTGGAGAAACAACTGTGTGACGACCACAGTACAACCGATCGTAGTATAGGAATTTTACTTCCCACTCTGTGTATGTCATCCATATACCATGACATCACACCCTACTACCTTCTTAACTGATCCATCCCCTATTCTGATTGAAGTCAAACCCATGACTGTCACATCAAAATTAGATGATCTATCTCCGCTATAACTGCTCAAGTCTATAAATAGATATAAGCATCTTGCCCACTATTCTTCCGCTGCTCCCACTGATTTCGACAACCCTCCTACCGGGTCTCATAACCTGGAACAACAGTAGTGTCAAGTCTGGGTAGATAAGAACCTCCCTGTCACCGTCCTTGAGCTTACCGAAGTACCTCTCGGGTGTCTGAGGTTACCTACCATATCTGCGGAGTGGCTATTGGAATGTCAAACCTGATTGAATATTTAGGTCCTATTAAATTTTCCGTAATCGTTCGTGGTTCTGGAATCACTTCCAGTTCTACCATACTCCCACTACTGTTTTCTGAAAAAGATCCATTTTTACTAAAACTGTGGCGAGTCAAGAACAATATCACTATTGATCTTCTAAATGGTAGAATATCAACCCTTGTCATAGCCAGGGTCAACCCACAAACAGCCATTACAGAGACGTGCCCTGAGTTATCCAGTGTCTGGTTTTAATCATAAGCTGGACAACTCCCCGTACCTTAGTTTCTTTTAAGGTACGATCCATTCTATATCCAATACAGAAACTTTGGCACTTATTTAATTGGAACCATATTCGAATCATGTAGCTGTCTCCAGTGCATATCAACTTTAATGGAAAGAGGCTAATCAGCATTACTCAACTTAGGAATCCATCCAATTATGAGTAACCTGAAAGAGAAACACGTTTCTCAAAACCATCACTATCATCTGAATACCAATCACAAGAATCTACATCTTCGATCTCTTTGAAGAATCCCGATACTTGTGATACCTGGTTCTCTACTTTATTCTTATACCCATAACTTCTCAAAACTTAGACCTTGTATTTCTACGAAACACTTGTCTAAATACTAGAGAAGTTATAAGTAAACAGAACATAGTACGAGGACCTACCCCTCTGTCCTGATGGACACTTGGACAACATACAATACTCTGTATAAGTCCGCTGAGTTTAAACAACTCAAAAACTTGTGCGTCGTAGGTAGAAAACTGTACCCTGGCGATTTCCTCAAATATCACCAATTGCAACGAATTCCGATATAATGAGGATGATCACCTAATTCCCAATATCTTACTCCCACTCATCATCTGTAAAAACCATACAGATATGAGAATGAAACCTGGTAAATACATACCCTTGGAGTAAGTGTCTAATCGGGAAAACAGTTTTTCCTTTAACAATGCACTGAAACATGAAAAATGTTTCGTAGGGGTATCCTGGTATTCATAGTAATGCCTCTTCCATAATCCAATTCATGACTTCAACCGTATATTTTATTGCCGTCTCTCCAAATCCCTTTATTTGTCTTTAGTCGTTACCTTCTGTACACCATCGTTAGGCTAAATGGTTTTCTTCCTTCCCTACCGTTCGGCACCAGCCTATGGTTTGGAAGAAGACTATCCAGTAAGCATAATAGGTGTACCCTCCTAAACCAAGGAGTACTCGCATCTTGAGAGAAGGTGATGATAAAAGACAACTGAATAATACCTTATTCTTTTAAAGGTGAAATAGGAGCGGCGATGAAGTACGCGGTTTTTGGTCGTGAATGATATCAGTCGCAATTTACTTTGCCCTCTTTCTAATCCCTTTATTTTGTCTTTACATATTACCTTCTGCACACCCTACTTATGCTAATTGGTTTTCTTCATTCCCTACCTTTCGGCACCAGCCTATGGTTTGGAATAAGACTATCCAATAGGCGTAATAGGTGTACTCTCCTAAACCAAGGAGCTCTCGCAACCTGAGAGAAGGTGATAATAAAAGACAACTGAATAAACTAATTCTATTTCTCCTGAACCTGGATCCATCCTCGAAGAAGTCCCTTCGAGTTCGTATATAACCATACGATGGCTCTATCCAATGGAAGTGGATATCCGTAGTAATACGGGTGTTCTGAGAAATTCAAAGGGTAAAAGAAGGAGTGGCAATGACTTATGCAACTCAGACAATCCATAAGCCAGTATTTTAAGAAGGTTCGGTCAACCTGGTCACTGAGTCATAGTCTAGGGTCGGTCAAAGGTTGCTGCCAAAGAGAGAGAGAGAAAAGAAACACTCTGCGTGCACTCTATCCTAGATCAGAATGGTCATCATTTTATCTAATCCGGAAACCTCCCACTGTCCTGTCAAATTCTCCTCCAAACCTAAAGAAGAATCAATCGGGATCACCCGAAGAGTAAACCAACTCATCAGTGGGAATCAGGATCCAACTCTCATCGCATGATAACGTGATGGAATGCATCCACATTACTCATACTCCAGAAGGTATGCGCATACTCGGCAAGTTTCAGTTTCTTTAGAAACTCCTGATATAGTTTTTGCCCCATGCTCTTATAACCTTGGCTTTGGTCAAAATGTCATAAGTCACATGCCAAGTTCTACCCATCACTATCTTGTCAATTTGAACCCACCCGCACATGCCCCTGACTTTGGCCAATCGGCAGAACGACTGTCCCAAACTAACTCATCTATCTATGCAACAATTGAATACCCAGCAGCTACCAAACACTATGCCTTAACTTTGGCTAAAATGCATAGCTTGAATACTACTGAATACCCAAAAGAAGTGACGGAGGGCTACGGCTGGTTTTTGGCGAAAAACCTTTAGCGTAGGGAACTTGATATCGCTGAAGGAACCTGATAGCTTTTTAAAATATAGTGGCGAAAACCTTTTGCTAAAGAGGTCACTCCCGGTAAAGGGATCTCGGCTCTTTCCTCGTGGAATGAGGTGCAGGATATTCCACTGAATACCGCTATGCAAAGCAACATGTAATCGACTATAGTAAAGTTATTACCCTGACGCAAACTTCTGCCCAAGGGGTCAGTCCTGGTGAAGGGATATCAGCCCTTGCCCCGTCGAATGAGGTGCAGGATATTCCACTGAATACCGCTATGCATAACAAAAGGAAACGTCTTTGTAATAACACCTTTTAAATTGTTCCAACAACTGTATACCGGTTTGTTTAACTTTGCATTGATCAGAATCAACGCAGTCCCATCAATCAATCACACCAGAAAAGAACGAAAATAAAATGTACGTATATGCCATCCGCATTCGTCACTGGGTCCCGTCATCACCCGTTAGGTTACTTAACTAACGACAGAGCGGGGACTGGACTAGCGCGGGTGTAAAACATATACAACATCTAATAGTATATAAACCAATATACATAATCGCTCCAGGCGTGATAATATGCAACATTACAGAAAAGTAATAAGCATCACAGAACAATACAGATATCTGGGATCCCCGAGTTTCACAGAGCCTCTGCTGAAACTCGACGTTCCCCTGTCGTGTGGATAGCCTGTGCAATGAAACCTAGACCCCTACGGGTGCGGCAAGTTACCCGCCAAGACCTGAAGCGAGGCAGCCCCCTACAGCATAGTGAATGGACCACCCAGCACTCCACGGAATCCGGTAAGCTTGGGCACCCCTCCTTGGGTCAACCTGTACCCCCTACGAGTGCGGCGAATAGTCTGCCAATTCTGAAGTGGGACCCCTCTGCCTCTCAAAGCCATGAGCTGCGGACCCGTTGCCCCCCAGAACCCGGCTATCCGTGCACTCCGTCTCGGGGCAAAACCTAGTACAGTAATGAAAAATAGTACAATAGGTACATCGACCGCATCCTGGCCGTGCCCTAAAAGAATATTATACAACAGGCAGTGACGGCTGTCCACAAGTTGGACGCTCGCCCCGCAATATCAAATGTACAAATAAACTCAATCTGTACTACCATTGCACACTGCTATCCACCACGACAAATCCGCAACATTACAGCACAACACAGAACATCAACGCGAATGTCACGTTCGCAAACCCGTCTAAAAGAACTATAGCAATCGGACGCGGTTTACCGATCAAATGACATTCCCGGTCGGAGATATAATGTAAGCACTGTAAACTAACGCGTTTAAATTTCGATCGACCAAAGACCAAATTTCAAAAAGTGGGCCCGACAGCTTACTGGTGAACAGTAACAAAATCTGGGCCAAAATTTTATATACCAAAAACCACAAAATCCCACCAAGAACCCACTGGAAAAATTTGGGGCCACGAGCTCATTGTTTGGCCGCGGAAGCGCGGTCAAAGCATAGGTTTGACCGCGTTTCCGCGGCAGTCTCATCGAATCTCGTGCCCAAATTTCTTCGTCGTTCTTAGAATTCCCTGCACGGATTTTTAAGACATCTAGAAATCAATTTTGACACTGTTCAAAATCAACAGAAACTGTCGTGCATAGGATTTTGTAGTTTTCGATTTCCGGTCGGATCGATGTTTTAAACGCGTTAGCACAAGTTAGTATAGCAAAATGGTTAGGCTCTGATACCACTGTAAGTCTACGCTAGCGCCCCGGCAGTCTACAGACGCCTAATGCGGAATAAAACTTTTAAACTTGGCGCTATCGTATACTTTAACCCGGATCTGCCATTATTGCTAAACTAACATACTGTAAAGAGTGTAGAATGGTTATACCGAACGATCCGAGTCCTTCGTTCTTCAACCATCATCCCACGCTCCGTTGCGGCTGCTCCGATCTCGTCGATCGCCGATCTCCTCGTCGAGGTGGCACCACATGATCGGTTCTTTAAACGGGCTCCCGCCTCTGACTCGAGGCAACTCGATCGTCAAGTTTGCTAAAAGAGACGACCAAGAATGATGTAGAGAATGAGTAGATGACATGGTCTCATTCCGTCCAAAGCTATGGACGGACGGTTAATGAAGTTGCCGAAGGAATCGGGTGATGGAATGAAATGGACTGTGAAATTCCATACACCGATAAAACCTATCATAATCTTTTCTCTCTAAAATGAAACATCAAGTGAAGTGAGGAGGAGAGAGAAGGCCGGCCTCTTTATATGATGGAGGGAGGTGACCGTAGGAGGAGGGAGGTGACCACAAGAAATGAAGCTTCTTACAAAATATCTTAAGCTTTAACAAAACTCATTAAAGCTAAAGCATGACTCACAAACCTAGTCATCATGCTTTAATTGCAACCAATGAAAATCCAACACCAAAGAGCCTAGTCACCACATCTAGAAAATTCTAGAACACTGACTCACCTTATCAGTAGAAAAGATAAATCCGTCTTTAACCGAATGTTAAAAGACGGCTGATAGAAAACTGAAAACTGGCAACTTCCAAAAGTGATCCTGAAACGACTTTCAGGAAAACCCCGAAACTGTATAAATATACCCGCATTTGTATTACGACCGAATACAAATGCAACTGAGACAAAGATATTATACCTACTCAATATAATACTTGGATCCGGCTTAAACCAAAGCCGACCAGTATCATCTGTCCGAAAATCGACACGTGCGTAAACGCACGTGCATTTTCCGAACCCTGCCATAAAACCATACGGCCTCTACAACGTTTCGCCCGAACTTGGGAAACTGTCTGTGGGGGACTCTAATGACTCGTCAGTACCCTGGCAGTGGGTTTAACCACAAACCGTCAGCGGCACTAGCAATGCGTAACGGCTGCCCACGGACTGACCTCAAGGGTGGCCGAGGAGCGAACTCAAGGGAGACCGATGAGCGAACTCCTCCGAAAACCCTACTGAGCCTAACAGTGACAATGTATATATAGTCCGGTCCGTTCGTCAATGAGTATCGCATATCTGCCTAGGGGGCTAGTAACGTCAGACCCCCATTAGCAGTATAAGTCGTGTCGGAGTGTAGCCCAGAACGCCCTGAGATACTACTGGAATACCTACCAGTAAATCTCCTGCCTCGGCCGAGGGCTTTGCGTAATGGCTCTCCTAGACACAGTACGATCTCGCCCCCAATACCGGGAGAGACGAATCCCCTGCCGATCCGCTCACGTGCCTCCATATGGCTCGGGACTGTACCCAAAAGCTACCTGTTTGCACGACTCCTTTGAGCCGTGGTAGGGTAGAAATCAAAGCACAGTGGGAACTCACACGAGACAAATGACGACCTCAGGTCGATGAACTAACCTGTACACATGTCACCAGGGAACTGCTATCTGACGATAGATATAATACTAACTAGCAGATTCCCGGCGAGTCCTGTCCGGTGTACTCATAACCCAATGAGCACCTGTATACATCTTAGGTGATCCAACTACACCAGTGGCTTGTGAGACCGGCCACCGCCCCTCGTCGGGGTCTCGACTGTACACACTAGTCTACTCCGGAGTATCGATGCCCTGTCTCGAAACTCCCACGACTAGGGACCACAATTAAGGATATGCATCTAAACTACCCAACTCTCACGTATATGATCGCCATCATACTGTTGGTAGTAAAGCAAGATCCTAAGGGCTCTATCAAAGTGTAACATGCAATCAGTCACCTGAACATGTACACGACTGATAAAGGCAAACCAGATAGCAAACTATCATCTCGAGTAAGACTGTCCTACCGGGATAGGTCCTCCGCAATCATTGCAATCACGTACCTGCGATCCAATAATTGACTATGAGGGCACTATCTCCAACAGTCCGGTGTACTCATAACCCAATGAGCACCTGTATACATCTTAGGTGATCCAACTGACACCAGTGGCTTGTGAGACCGGCCACCGCCCCTCGTCGGGGTCTCGACTGTATACACTAGTCTACTATGGAGTATCGATGCCCTGTCTCGAAACTCACACGACTAGGGACCATTTAAGGATATGCTTATAGACTCCCAGCTCCCACTTATATGATCGCCCTCATACTGCTGGTGGTCAAGCAAGAATCCTAGGGGCTCTATCAACGTGTAATAGCGACTTATCAGGTCACCTTAAAACAGTACACGATGATAAAGGTAAACCAGATAGCATACTATCATCTCGAGTAAGACTGTCATACCGGGATAGGTCCTCCTTCAATCATTGCAATCACGTACCTGTGATCCAATAATTGACTCTGAGGGCATTATCTCCAACAATCTCCCACTTGCACTCAAGGCTAATTATTGCGATGTCGCATACTCACAGCCCGTGTGATACCGAACATCCAACTCCTCTACTAGTCAATCTCACAAAGCTCGTTTGCGAAACTATTGCATTCGAGGAATAGCCTCAGTGAGTGGATCCGCCTTGATGTCTCTTTCTATGTCTCTCTATATCTCAAGTTCGCGGAGAAAACCATCTCCCGAAATGAGCAATACCTGTCTTAGAATGTGTCTGGATGTCTGATGGGACATAGCTCATAAATGAACTCCAAATCCAAACTTCTTAGACTGTATCGTCAACTGAACTTAATCAGTATCCTGCGCCATGCCTCCCTCAGTATTGCCTTGGACCACCTGTCCAAAATACTGCCCCTCGTCAGAAGGAAAACTATAACTCTGACAACCTCCTTGTCGTCCATGTCACCTTGGAAGCCTGGAATGATAACTGTCTCCCGAATGAGGCTGTCGTTATCATATCCCAAGAACATCCACTTATGTTCTATAACTGCTTCCGACTGTTTCTCCAGGATTGGATCATTATCATCTTATTGCATCTACTGCAAGAACAACATCTGGTGTGGTACTTGACATCTCATGATTGACTCAATTGCCTGAGCAAGTGATCTGCCAATCATGCACGTCCCTCTCCCCTTTAGTCTGTAAGACACCTTTAGAGAGGGTGACTCCATTACCTGCAGGTACACTACCGTGCCAGGAGTCGTCCATTCTAAATACTCTTAGAATGCTGTCAAGCACCCTGATTGGGAAAATACCCAAATCTAGATCTAAAACCATAGATTTAGTAACCAGTATGTCTGATATAAAATCCATTTCCTTTGTGGAGAAAACACTGTGTGACGACCAAAGTATAACCGATTGTAGTGTAGGAATATTACTTCCTACTCTGTGTATGTTATCCAAATACCTGGATATCACACCCTACTACCTTCTCAACAGATCCATCCCCAATTCTGATGAAGTCAAACCCATGACTGTCATGTCAGAAATAGATGATCTATCTCCGCTACATCTGCTTTAGTCTATAAATAGACATAAGCTACCTGTCCACCAATGCTTCCGCTGCTCCCACTGACTACGACAACCCTCTGGCAGAGTCATATACACGTACACTTCTGAAGCGAGTTCAGAACGACGCTATACTCATCCTCCTGCCGGGTCTCGTAACCTGGAACAACAGCAATGGTAATTGTGGGTAAACAAGAACTTCCCTGTCACCGTCCTTGAGGCTACCGTAGTACCTCTAGGGTGCCTGAAGTTACCCACCTCATCTGCGGAGTGGTCAATGGAATATCAATCCAGATTGAATCTTTAGGTTCCTTATCAAATCTTCAGTAATCGTTTGTGGTTCTGGAATCACTTCCAGTTCTACCATACTCCCACTACTATTTTCTGAAAAAAATCCATTTTTAATAAAACTGTGGCGAGTCTAGAACAATACTGCTATTGTTCATCCAGATGGTAGAAAATTAACCCTCGTCATAGCCTGGGTCAACCCACAAACAGCCATTAAAGAAGCGTGCCTTGAGTTATCCAGAGTCTGGTTTTAATCATAAGCTGGACAACTCCCCGTACCTTAACAACGTTAAGATACGAACTGTTCTATATCCCATATAGGACCAGAGGCACTGATTTAACTGAACCAGATCCAAATCATGCAACTGTCTCCAGTGCATGTCAACTAAATGGAAGGAGGCCGATCAGCGTTACTCAACTTAGGAATGCTTCCAATTATGAGTAACCTGAAAGAGAAGCAAGTTCTCTTAATCATTACTATCAACTGAATACCATACACAAGTATCTACATCTTCGATCACTTTGAAGAATCCCGATACTTGCTACACCTGGTTCTCTACTCTATTCAAATACCTATAACTTCTCAAAATTCGGACACTGTGTTTCCACGAAACACCTGTCTCAAAACTAGAGGAGTCATAAGTAAACCGAATATAGTACGAGGACCAACCCCTCTGTCCGGATGGACACTGGACAACATACAATACTCTGTATAAGTCCCTTGAGTCTGATAACTCATTCACTGTGTGTCGTAGGTTGAAAACTGTACTTATGGTTAAGAAGAATTACACCGCTGTTCAATGCTCCTTACCTAACCATCAACTGATATAGGTAAATGTCGTAGACATAATTTCAGAAAGGTATATCTCACTCTATGAAAATAGACGTACAGATATATCAATTTGAAATTGGTGCATAACAGCGGATATTCAAAACCAAATATTTGCTGACCGGCAAACTACCCAGGTGACTTCCTCAAATATCACCGATTAAAACGAATCCCGATATAATGAGGATGATCACCCAATTCCCAATAACTTACTCCCACTCATCATCTGTAAAACCATACAGATGTGAGAATCGTACTTGGTAAATACATACCCTGGAGCAAGTGTCTAACTGGAAAATCAGTTTTCGTTTAACAGTACACAGTGAAACTGAAACATTGAAATGTTTCGATGGGGTTTCTTGGTATTCCTAGTAATGCCTCTTCCAGTATCCAGATTCACAACTGTAACTGTGTAATTCTTTGCCACCTCTCCAAATCCCTTCATTTTTCTTTAGTCTTTACCTTCTGCACACCCCTTTAGGCCAAATGGTTTTCTTCCTTCCCTACCGTTCGGCACCAGCCTATGGTTTGGAAGAAGACTATCCAATAAGCATAATGGGTGTACTGTCCCAATCCTAGGAACACTCGCAATGCGAGAGAAGGTGAAGATAAAAGACACCTGAATAAATCTTATTCCTATTTCTCCTGAACCAGAATCCATCCCCGAACTGGAACAAGTTCCTTTCGAGTTCGTATATAACCATACGATGGAGTATCCAATAAACTGTGGATCTTCGTAGTGATACGGAGTGTCCTGGAGAAATACAAAGGTGATTTTAGGATTGGCGAAGAAAAAACTTGGTTTGGTCGTGAATATCTGTTGCAATTTACTTTGCCCTCTTACTAATCCCTTGCTTTGTCTTAACTTAATACCTTCTGCACACCATCGTTATGCTAATTGGTTTTCTTCATTCCCTACCGGTCGGCACCAGCCTAAGGTTTGGAAGAAGACTATCCAATTTGCGTAACAGGTGTACTACTCCTAAACCAAGGAGTACTCGCAACCTGAGAGAGGATGAAAAAGAAAAGACAACTGAATAGTCCTATCCGTTTTCTCCAGAACCTGAAACCATCCTCGAATGAATTCCTTCGAGTTCGTATCTAACCATACGATGGTTTTGTCCAATGGAAGTGGACGTTCGTAGTAATACGGGTTGTCCTGGAGAAAAAGGTAAAAGTAGGAGTGGCAATGAGGTTTGCAACTCTGACAATCCAAAAGCCAGTGTTAAGAAGGTTCGGTCAACTTGGTCACTGAGTCAAAGTCTTAGGGTCGGGTCAATGGTCGCTGCCAAAGAGAGAGAGAAAAGAAACACTCAGCGTGCACTCTAACCTAGATCAGAATGGTTACCAATTTATCTAATCTGGAATCCTCCCACTGTACCTCAAATTCTCCTCCAAACCTGAAAGAAGAATTAGTCGGGGTTACCCGAGGAGTAAACTAACTCATCAGTGGGAATCAGGATCCAACTCTCATCGCATGACAACGTGACGGAATCCGCTCACGGTATCACACTCCAGAAGGTATGCGCATATCTGGCAAGTTTCAGTACTTTTGAAACTCCCGATGTGATTTCTGCCCCATGCTCTTATGACCTTGACTAAGGCCAACAAATCATAAGTCACATGTCAAGTTCTACCCGTCATTGTCCAGGTTGATTTGAATCCACCCGTACAAGCCCTTGACTAAGGCCAACAAGGCTATACGACTGTCCCAAACCAACGCATCTATCTATGCAGCATATGAATACCCAATAGCTACCAAACACTGTGCCTTGACTAAGGCCAACAAACACAGCTTGAATACTATTGACTACCCATATGAAACGACGGAGGGCTACGAATGGTTTCTGGCGAAAACCTTTAACGTAAAGAACTTGATATCGTTGAAGGAACGGATAGCTTTTTAGAAAATATAGTGACGAAAACCTTTACTAAAGAGGTCACTCCCGGTGAAGGGATCTCGGCTCTTTCCCCGTAGAATGGGGTGCAGGATATTCCAAATGAATACCACGATGCAAAGCAAAAGTAATCGGCTATAGTGAAGTTAATGCCCTGACGCAAACTTTTGTCCAAGGGGTCACTCCCGGTGAAGGGATCTCGGCCCTTGCCTCGTCGACTGAGGAGCAGGATATTCCAACTGAATATCACGATGCAAAACAAAAGTGAACGTCCTTGCAGTAACAGCTTTTTGAAAAGTGTTCCAACAACATCAGATTAGGTTTGTTGTTTTTAACTTGCATTGATCCGAATCAATGCAGTCCCATCAATTGATCACACCACAAAGAACGAAAATATACTGATGTACGTATATGCCATCCGCATTCGCCACTGGGTCCCGTCATTACCCGTTAGGTTAGCTAACTAACGACAGAGCGGGGACTGGACTAGCGCGGATGTAAAACATATACAACATCTACTAATATATATACCAATATATTATATTTCGCTCAAGGCGTGAAAAGAAATGCAACATCACAGAAATGTACAGCATCACAGAACAATACAGATATCTGGGATCCCCGGGTTTCACAGAGCCACTACTGAA
The DNA here is from genome assembly GCA_030015575.1 of Agapanthus africanus. Lineage (NCBI taxonomy): Eukaryota > Viridiplantae > Streptophyta > Magnoliopsida > Asparagales > Amaryllidaceae > Agapanthus > Agapanthus africanus. The sequence goes on along the minus strand of JASDDO010000010.1, from coordinate 104,586,271 downwards.
ACCCGACGTTCCCCTGGTCGTGTGGATAGCCTGCGCAATGAAATCCTAGACCCCTACGGGTGCGGCAAGTCACCCGCCAAAACCTGAAGCGAGGCAGCCCCCTTCAGCACCGTGAATGGACCACCCAGCACTTCACGGAATTCGGTAACTTGGGCACCCCTCCTGGGTCAACCTGTACCCCCTACGAGTGCGGCGAATAACCCGCCAATCCCAGAGTGAAGCCCCCTCTTTCTCAATGCCATGAGATGCGGGCTTGTTGCCCTCCAGAACCCGGCTATCCGTGCACCCCTCCGCGGGGTAATCCTAGTACAGAAAGTAAAATATACATACAACGGGTACATCGACCGCAACCAGGTCGTGCCCCAAAATAATAATACAATCAGGCAGTGACGGCAGTCCACATGTCGGACGCTCGCCCCGCAATTTCAAATGTACATAATACCACCACAACTGTACTAGCATTGCAACCAGGCTATCCCCACGACCGATCCGCAACATCACAGCATAAACATAGAACATCAACGTGAAAGTCACGTTCGCAAATCCGTCTAACCGGGCTATAGCAGTTAGACCGGATTTACCGATCGAGTGACATTCACGGTCGCAGATATAATGTAAATACTGTGAAAAATGTGTTTAAAATTTTCCGATTGATCAAACAATTAACAATTGGGCCTCCAAACAAAACTGTAGCACTCACAGAAACCCTGGGCCCAATTTTAATATTCCAGAAACCACATTTTCAACTCAGGAACATACTGGAAAAATTTGGGGGGGTGAACAGTAAAATCCGCGGCGGAAGCGCCGCACGAGGTGGGGTTTCGCGGCGCTTGCGCGGCGGAATAGTGAGATCATGGTACCAATTTTTTTCAGCATGGTTAAAATTCCCTGCACATCACTCTGAGACAACCAGAAAAATTTTTGGACTCAAAAAAAATTCGACAGAAACTGATGTGCATGAAATACGTGTTTTCGGAAATTTGTTCGATCGGAAACGTAAAACACATTACACAAAAGCTAGACGAAGTTAATGGCGTGGCTCTGATACCACTGTAAGTGCACGGCGGCCCCCGGTCGTCAATCCGACGCCGGAATGCGGAAACGGTGAATAACTTTGATTTTGCGGTCTTAGCAAATCGGTACCACCGCGCACTAAACACCCGGATCGTTACCATTAAACTAAGTCTAAGCTAACTAGAAGATGGGAAAGAGATATACCGACGATCCAAGTCCTCCGGTCTTCATCTCCACTCCGATCTCCTCGCGGAATCTCCGTCCGTCTCCTCCTCGTCGCCAGAAGTGCACCACGTCGCCTATATCGTTTACGGGCTCCCACCTCAATGCCGAGGCAACTCGGGCACGAAGCCGGCTACTCGACGTGCCCAAGGTTCGTTGTAGAATATGTAGTGAGCAAGTCTCATTTTGGGGTTTGTGGAATTGCCATTGGAGGAGGGATTGAACTTGGAGCTTTTTAGATGGAACTTGTGGGATTTTTGCAACATGAAATGAAGCAAAAACCCACACCAAAATATTTGGACAGCCCCATTAAAGGGGAGGCCGGCCATGCTAGAGAGAGGAGGGGACAAATCAGATGGATACCAAAAAAATGAGAGAGTCATTCTCATATCCCCAAAAAAAAAGAGAGAGAGAGAGGAAAGTCTATCATGCAAAAGGGAATGATCACCAAGGTAAACTCAACACTCAACACCACCATCATCACCTCACAAAGTCCAACCATCATGAACCATGATGACTTAAAAAGTCATGCCATCATGAAGAAATCAAGTCAATGGATGGTGCACCATCATGAAGACTATCATGATGCCACAAAAAGCAAAGACCCCCTCCACAAATGTCTATTTGCAACAATGCAAATAAACCCTCCTCCACCAATCTTCGGCCAATGAACGGAACAATGGAAATTGGCCGAAACTAAAAGCAAACTGGCAACTCCAGAAAACTGGTCCCGTAATAAATTACGGGAAAACCCCGATACTGTGCATACACACCCGTATCTGTATTTCGACCGAAATACAAATGCAATGAGACAAAGTCTACACTGTACTATACTAGGATCCGGCTTATACCAAAGCCGGCTAGTAATATCTGTTCGATCCTGATCCGTGCAATACCGCACGTATCTGATCGAACCCTGCCATATACCAATACGGCCTATAGTACAAACTGTCCGATCCTGATCCGTGCAATACCGCACGTATCTGATCGGACCTTGCCATATCTCCATACGGCCTCTACAACCTTTCGCCCGAAAGCTGAGTAACTGTAAGTGTGGTGGACTCTAAAGACTCGTCAATACTATGGCTGTGGATTTAACCACTAGCACGTCAGAGGTATATGCCAATACGTGACGGGCCACCAGATATTGACCAAAAGGGACGTCGATGAGGAAGCTCACCCCGACACCCAACTGAGCCTGTCAGTGACAATATCCGTGCAGTCCGGTCCGTTCGTCTATGAGCATCGCATGGCGGGCCTAGGGGGTTGGTAAAAGTCAGACCCCCAAAAGCGGTACAAGTCGTGTCGGAGTGTAGCCCAGAACACCCTGAGATACTACTGGAATACCTACCAGTAAATCTCCTTGCCTCGGCCGAGGGCTTCGTGTAATGGCTCTCCTAGACACAGCACGACCTCACCCCCAATACCGGGAGAGACGAACCCCTGAAGATACGCTCACTGCCTCCATGTGGCTCGGGACTGTACCCAACTAAAACCTGTTTGCACGACTCCTTTGAGCCGTGGTAGGGTAGTAATCAAAGTACAGTGGGAACTCACACAAGACAAATGACGATCCCCAGGTCGATGAACTAACCTGCACACATGTCACCAGGGAACTGCCATCTGACGTCTGGTATATGACCAACTAGCATGTTCCCGGCGAGTCCTGTCCGGTGTACTCATAACCCAATGAGCACCTGTATACATCTTAGGTGATCCAACTGACACCAGTGGCTTGTGAGACCGGCCACCGCCCCTCGTCGGGGTCTCGACTGTATACACTAGTCTACTATGGAGTATCGATGCCCTGTCTCGAAACTTACACGACTAGGGACCATTTAAGGATATGCTTATAGACTCCCAGCTCCCACTTATATGATCGCCCTCATACTGCTGGTGGTCAAGCAAGAATCCTAGGGGCTCTATCAACGTGTAATAGCGACTTATCAGGTCACCTTAAAACAGTACACGATGATAAAGGTAAACCAGATAGCATACTATCATCTCGAGTAAGACTGTCATACCGGGATAGGTCCTCCTTCAATCATTGCAATCACGTACCTGTGATCCAATAATTGACTCTGAGGGCATTATCTCCAACAACCCCTACCTGATCCTGGACCTTCACATTACACAAATGTGAATGCACTTACCACGTTGATATCTGGAAGAGTGCTAGACAATCATGTGGGTGAACAAATTGATAATGATGAATTGATCATTAACATCCCGGCTTCCACTTCCACATCCACTCCCTCTTCTATTTCTTACCCTATTTCGTCCAATTTACCTTCTTCTTCTTCCGAGCCTATTCTCCGTTTTTCCAAAGGCTCAAACCCTCCACCCACTACATCCTTTCCACCCCCACAACCTTCTCCACAAATGTTGGACCCATCGCTTATTGATAGAGATCCATTTCCAAACAGATTGAGGTCCAGCAAACCTGATGCACAAAGTGAGAAGCTTGTGGACATGTTTAAGGAAGTTAACATCAATATCCCTCTCCTAGATACTATCCAACAAGTTCCATCTTATGCGAAAATTCTTAAGAACTTGTACACTAGGAAGAGGAAGACTTAAGTGCCGAAAAAGTGTTCATGTCAAGCACTGTAGACACGGCTTTTCCCCAACAATTACCAAGGAAACGTAAGGACCCTGGCTGTCCTACTATTTCTATTTCTATTGGGGATAAACACATTAACCGTGCTTTACTTGATCTTGGCGCTAGTGTTAACTTGCTTCCTTACTCGGTCTATGAGCAACTAGGTATCGGAGTGTTAAAGCCCTCGAACATAACTCTTCAAATAGCCGACCGATCAATCACCAAACCTAGGGGTGAACTTGAGGATGCATTGATAAAAATTGGGGAATTTGTATTCCCTGTGGACTTTATTGTTCTTGATACACAGCCTGTAGTGAACCCATGGAACTAAATTCCGGTGATTTTAGGTCGTCCCTTTTTGGCTACGTCCAACGCTGTAATCAACTGTAGAAATGGCTCTATGAACCTATCTTTTGGGAATAGGTCAATTGAGCTCAACATTTACAAGTTGGGAAGTCAACCCTCCGATCCTCATGCTCGAGTCTGTTCTGTCGAATTAATGGATGTCGACAGCAGCGGATTTGATCAGCTTCACGATACAGATCCAGACTTCCTATATACGTTGTTGTTTAACCCAGATATGTATCATATACATACAGACCCTTCTTTCGAGTTGTCCGGGTCAACATCTAACGTCGTTGATGAACCTTTTTTGAATTCTGAGTATCAACCCGCACTTTTTGATGACATTATTCTTCGGGATATCGATGAAAGCTTCGCAGATAGACTCGCACTCTTAGCAAATACGGGTGTTGAGATGAATCTGAAAGGTTCCTAGGCACCCTATAGTGGTCTCACAAGGCATAGAACATGCCAATATAAAAATTTACGGGTGCCGAGATACCATAATACGGATCTTAGACTAGAATTCAAGGCGAAAAGATAATCTAGTTAACTACTTAACTAAAAGTTAGATGCTACAACCTTTGTAGATCCGGTTCTCCACTTCCTTAGCTCCACGTGGGTGTCCTCTCGCTGTCCATCATGAATCCCGAACTCAATCGTCGGCTTCATCGGAGAAACGGGCGAGCTAGGTCGTCGGCTTTGTGTCAAAGACGATCTACGTCGAGGCATCACAAGTTCAAGCTCCGACTTCACAAAGTTGTGAAACTTATGAAGAAAACACCCAAAACAACTTGGCAAGAGGTAGAGGGTGAAGAAATAGGAGGTGGGTTCACTTTAGAATTGGATTTCTCTCACTAGAACACAAGTTGCCATTGATGGCATCAAGGCTTCTATCTTGAAGAAGAAGGAGAAGATGAAGCTAGTTTTATGATAAGTTATTTAAAATGAAAAGAAAATTCATACTTATCATAATCTAACAAGGGTTAAGTGTAGAGAATAAACCATGGTCATTTGGAGAGTTAGGGTTAAGCATGAGGACAAGAATGGTTGCAAAAGTCAAGGCTTCATGAAGCTTCAACTAATGACAAAAGAAAGCCACCATTCTCTTTAAATCATTTCCAAATAAATAAATGAACCAATAAATAAATATGCAAAACCCTAATCAACACTTAACCATGGTTTTAATTCTTTACACTTAACAAAGTGATCAAGTATCATCAAACATGAAACAAATATGTGCACAAAAGTATATCACATATACAATTTGCACATCAAGTGAGAAAATCCATATAAAGTGAACCAATACTAGCTAATGCAAAATAATATATCAAATATATAATTATACATTAAATCATTAAATCAACACTTGATTTAACGATCCGGTTATATCGCATATAACCGACTAGTATCTAATGTATCGGCTTATCGAATCAATGATTCGATAACTAGGTCATATCGAATATAACCAATCGAAACATTTATCGCGAGAATGAAATGCGGTATCACATACACGCATTATTCTCGGTCCCGCACATATCTCATATGGGCTCTTATTTCGTTTCGCTTGAGCCAGGAAACCTCTGTGTAGGACTCTAAAGACTCGTCAATACGCCGGTAGCAGATGATGATCATATCAAGCACCCACAAGCCGCAAGCGGTCTGCTAAACGTAACGGCCATCCGGGAATTGAGCGATCAGAAGAACGACGAGCTAGCCCGCTCACACTCCTGTGAATCCAACCAGTAACACTTACCGTACAGTCCGGTCTGTTCGTCTGGTACGTCGCATATCAAGTCTAGGGGTGGTAAACGTCAGACCCCAATAACCGATAAGTCATGCCGATGTGAGGCTCATAACGGGTCGAGAAACTACTGGTAACACTTACCAGCAAATCTCTGATCAGCCCTGGCCAGGGACTTCCCTGTTACGGCCAATCGAGCACAGCGCAACATCAACCCCCAATACCGGGAGAGACGAAACCCCTCCTATCGCTCATTGCCTCCATGTGACTCGGGACTGTACCCAAAGACCACCGTTTTGCACGCCCTCATGGACGTGGTAAGGTGGAGATCAAAGCACAGTGGGAATCACACAAGAATCTATGACGATCTCGGGTCTACAGACTAACCTGCATAAGTGTCACCTGAGAACTGCCATCTGACGTGAGGTATAATACCATCTGGGAGTTCTCGGCGAGTCCGTCCAGTGTACCCAGTCTCCAATGAGCACCCGTACACCATCTCTGATGTCAAACACCAATGGATATGGGATCATCCATCGCCCATCTCATGGGTCGAGAAGCGTATACGCTAGTCTACTCTGGTATATCGATGCCCCGTCTCGATACACCCACGACTAGGGACCTTGAAGGATGTACTTATGGACTATCATGTCCCCACTAGTATGATCTGCATCATAGTCCACGTAGTCAAGTACACATCCTAAGGGCTTTACCAACATGTAACCATAAGACAGTTTAAAGAGACTAGTATACATGTTAAGATAAAGAGTAACCAGATAGCATACTATCATATCGAGCAAGAAAGTCATCTCTATATATGTCCAAGCATCCAATATAATATACATCATGTGTACAATACTGGCTTCTAGGGCATACATACAACTAACAATCTCCCACTTGCACTAGGGCCAGCTGCTGTAGTATCGCATACCGAGCATCCCGAAGAGTCCCTCAAACTGTATCTGGGGAATGGCCTTCGTGAGTGGATCCACCGTGTTGTTCTTCGTGTCAACCCTCCTGACCTCGATCTCCCGGCGATCAACTATCTCCCGGATCAGGTGATACCGCCTCAGAATATGCCTGGATCGCTGATGGGACCTGGGTTCCTTGGCCAAAGCCACCGCTCCATTGTTATCGCAATACAAAGGTATTGGATGCTCAATAGATGGAACCACTCCAAGTTCAGTAATGAACTTCTTGATCCAGACAGCCTCTTTGGCAGCATCGTTGGCAGCGATGTATTCAGCCTCCATCGTCGAGTCTGCCACGGTTTCCTGCTTGGAACTCTTCCAGCTGACCGCCCCTCCGTAAAGGGTAAAGACAAAGCCCGACTGCGACTTAGAGTCGTCCTTATCACTCTGGAAGCTCGAATCGGTAAAGGGCTCCACTTGGAGCTCTCCGTTACCATACACCAAGAACATATCTCTAGTCCTTCGCAAGTACTTGAGAATGCTCTTCACAGCTGTCCAGTGACTCTCTCCAGGATCAGCTTGATACCTGCTCACTATACTTAGTGAGTATGCTACATCGGGTCTGGTACATAGCATCGCATACATGATAGAGCCCACTGCCGAAGCATAGGGTATCCCTTGCATGCGAGCTCTCTCCAAATCAGTCTTGGGAGACATCTCTTTGGAGAGAGTGACTCCAGAGATCGTGGGCAAGTTCCCACGCTTGGACTCTTCCATACTAAACCTTTTTAGTATGGTGTCAATGTACCTGGATTGGGACAATCCCAAAATCCGTTTGGATCTATCTCTATAGATCCTAATTCCCAATATGCAGGAGGCATCACCAAGATCTTTCATTGAGAATCTTTGTGATAAGAAGAGCTTGACCGATTGCAGCATAGGAATATCATTTCCTATCAAGAGTATGTCGTCCACGTACAATACGAGGAAGACAACCTTACTCTCTGCCACCTTCTTGTAGATACAAGGTTCATCTGGATTTTTGACGCAATCAAACTCTTTGATAACGACGTCAAAGAAGATGTTCCAACTCCGCGATGCTTGCTTTAATCCATAAATGGATTTAAGCAGCTTGCACACCTTCCCGCCGCTCCCACTGTCTACGAAGCCCTATGGCTGAGTCATGTACACGCACTCTTCTAAATCACCATTTAGAAAGGCGGTCTTAACATCCATTTGCCAGATTTCGTAATCATGATATGCAGCGATGGCAAGCATGATCCGGATGGATTTAAGCATAGCCACTGGAGAAAAGGTCTCGTCATAGTCCACACCTGGTCTTTGACGAAAACCCTTTGCTACAAGTCTAGCTTTGAAAGTCTCCACTTTCCCATCTACACCAAGTTTCTTCTTGAAGATCCACTTGCTCCCAATGGGTTTTACCCCTTCAGGAGCAACGTCCAAAGTCCATACTTTGTTGGTTTACATGGATTCCATCTCGGACCGCATAGCATCCAGCCATTTCACTGAGTCCCCACTCGTGATGGCCTGCTCGAAGCTAGTTAGGTCATCATCCTCCATGATGCAATCCTCGCTTCCACCATCCATGAGAAAACCGTAGTATCTCTCAGGTTGGCGAGGAACCCTACTAGATCGGCGGAGAGGCCGAGGTTCGTCGGGAGCTACTGAATCCTCTGGTTCCACTAAATCTTCAGTTTGAGTTTGTGTAGCCGGAATTTCTTCCAGTTCTACCTTATTGCCACTAATTTCCTTTGCAAGAAATTCCTTTTCCAAAAAGGTGGCATGGCGAGAAACAAACACTTTTTGTTCCTCTGTATGGTAGAAAAGATATCCATGTGAATGTTTGGGATATCCCACAAACTTGCATAGAACTGACCGTGCCTCGAGTTTGTCCGGATTTTGCCTTTTGACATAGGCCGGGCAACCCCATATCTTAACTCGTTTAAGACATGGTCTCTTCCTACTCCATATCTCATATGGTATGGTAGGTACAGATTTAAATGGAACTTGATTCAATAGGTATGCTGCTGTCTCCAGCGCATAACCCCAGAAGGAAATAGGTAACTCAGCTGTGCTCATCATAGAGCGCACCATATCTAATAGGGTGCGGTTCTTTCGTTCTGATACACCGTTGTGCTGTGGTGTATATGGAGGAGTCAGCTGAGAGAGAATCCCATTCCCTTTTAGGAAGTCCAGGAATTCATTGCTCAAGTATTCTCCTCCTATAGGATTTTAATACTTTTTCCGGTTTGGTTCTCAACTTCTTGTTTATATTCCCTAAATTTCTCAAAAGCTTCTGATTTGTGTTTCATTAGGAACACATACCCGAACCTGGAGAGATCGTCAGTGAATGTAATGAAGTATGAAGAACCATCCCTGGCATGTGTAGACATTGGACCGCATACATCACTATGAATAAGTCCCAAGAGTTCGGTAACTCTTTCTCCGTGTCCCGTAAACGGAGTTTTGGTCATCTTGCCTTTGAGACATGACTGGAAAGTGTCATAAGATGAAAATTCAAACGGATTTAAATATCCATCTTTATGCAACTTAGCTAGTCGTGTCGCATTGATGTGACCCAGTCTACAATGCCACAAGAAGGATTCGTTGAGTTCAGAACTCTTCCTCTTGTTTGTGTTTGTTATGCTCAGAATTGTTGATTGATTTAGAACATAAATGTCATTGCACAACGTGCCTGATCCAACCAACTTTTGGTTACGGAAAATGTTCATAACATTGTCCTGTAATACAAAATTATATCCTTCTTTACTTAATAAAGAAACCGATATAATGTTGCATATCAGGTTCGGCATGTAATAGCATTCGTTCAGAACCAATGTATTACCAGTTGGTAATACAAGGTGATATTCCCCGACAGTCTTAGCTGCAACAATTGCACCATTTCCAACTCTAATGTCTTTATCACCTTCTCCAAGTTCTCTACTTCCTTAGCCCATGTAACTGATTACATATATGGGATCCTGACCTGGTATCTAATACCCAGAACGTAGAGCAAATAGAGAAACAGTTCTCAGTAACGAACACACCCGAAGAAAATGCATCAACATGTACTTTCTTCAATCGGGTGGCATGGGAATCCTGGTATTCCCCTATATCCTGTTTATTCCTATAACTCTTATAAGAAAGAACGGAACCAACGTTCCCCAGCACAGTATAACATGCGGGTTCGGTCAATACATCCATATTATTATCTTCATTAGGGCATGAAATGGTCGCTACCTGGAGAGAGAGAGAAGAAAACACTTTAGCGTATGCTCGTGCAAGATCAGATTGGTTATTATCTTATCTAATCAGGATGACTCCCACTGCTTTTTATCAAATCTTCCTCCAAACCCTAAAAGGAAAGACTAGCCGGGATTAATTACACACTACAAGTTCGCCAATCTTTCAGCCAGGCCAGTGTCGGTACTTTGAGGGAGGTCCCCCGTGCTTTCGCACGAACCTAATTAATGTAAACCTCATTTTCCCAGAGGCGTAACCCCGTTGACACCTTTCTAGACACCTACTTGATCAGCTAATTGCAATGTGTAAAACTCTCCCAGGAGTAACTCTTACTCGCAGTGGGTATCGGGATCCAACTATCTCATAGAAGGTATGCAATCTCATTGCAAATTTCAACACTTGAAATTCCCGATAATATTTTACCCCTAGTGTCCTATGACCTTGACAAAGGCCAACAAATCACAGGATGCTAGTCAAGTTCAACCCGTCATTTCTTGATTGAGTCAAACCCACCCGCACGACCCTTGAAAAAGGCCAACAAGGTCGTACGACTACCCTGAAACAATCTGCATCACAAGCATAAGCAGATAAGCACTATTCAGCTACCGCACACTACGCCTTGACAAAGGCCAACAAACGCAGCACGAATACTAAACAGTTCTAATCTGAAATGACGGAGGGCTACGGCAGGTTTTTCCGAAAACCTATTGCGTAATGAACTTGATATCGTTGTAGAATCAAATGAAGTTTTGAAATGGATTGATTTTGAGGCTTTTCTAGTTTTGCTAAAGGGGTCACTCCCGGTGAAGGGATCGTCGGCCCTTTCCTCGTCGAATGAGGTGCGGGATATATCATATATATCGCTGTGCAAAGCAAAAACCTCTTAAAAGAAATCAAAAACCAAACCGAGTGTGTAGCATCTGCCAGTTATTGCTAAAGGAGTCACTCCCGGTGAAGGGATCTCGGTCCTTTCCTCATCGAATAAGGTGCGGGATATATCATATATATCGCTGTGCAAAGCAAGAACTGTAGCTACCCTTTTTATTTAAAATTTTGATTCCACAACATCTTAGGTTTCTTTTCTTTCATTAATCACATTAATGAAGTCTCATCATTTAAGTACCTAAACATCACAGAAAGATATGACGTACACTTATGCCATCCGCATTCGCCTCGATGTCCCCTCGTGCACCGTTAGGTTAGGTAACTAACGACAGAGCAGGGCAGGGCTAGCGCGGGTGTAAAACATAAATAACGTCTATATAATATATCATGTATACTATATACTATATCCATCACAGAATCACAACACAGATATCGCAGCAGAAGAAACATATGAAATATTGGATATACTAGGACGTCCGTGTTTTCAATACGAGCCAGTATAAAACACGGATTCCACGGTCGTAATGAATAGCCAATCCCATACCCCTAGACCCCTACGAGAGCGGCAAGCAACCCTGCCAATTCTAGGGTTAGGAGACCCGGACTCGACTCCTCGAGTTGGTCTCCCACTGGATCCCAGAACCCGGTTACTTGTGCTCCCCTCCTTGGGTCTATCCTAATGCGGAAAAGTAAATAATATACAAAGGGTGACAACTTCCGCTACGTGGAAGTGCCCCAAATAAAAGAATATTACATACAAGTTTTTACATGAATGAAAATGAAAAATACTCATCTCACATAAAAATCCCCGGCTATTCGAACACGACGATCCAATATAACATATCCAGCAGCACATAACATCACATGTCATCAACGTAAGTAAGTATGCATACCCCAATTGTCTTTGACATATAGTAATGAAACCGGCGATATGAACATACTACACTTACGGTCACAGAAAAGAAAGTGTAAAACTACAACAGTTGGAATCCGCAACCTCTTTAGACATCGCATGCCTAATCAAATGAAATACTTAGACATCACATGCCTAACAGTTATAAACCCCGCATTTTAGTCTCATTATCGAAAACTCTTTTCAATATCAAGTGAAACTAAACCGCTAGATTTATAACATTCATTCAGTTATCTCATAACTGTTTGTGAATTCCAATTATTGTATCACATTCCAGATAAACAGAAAATGTTAAACTTTCCGATCGAACAGTCGAATACCCAAGTTTTCCCGATACAGCTCAACACATGAAATAAGTCTAACAACATTCAGTTCGTGCCTCAGTACCAACGGTCCAGCCGTAGAAGGGTCAAGCCAACGCCTCACATGTGGCACGCCGTACTTCCCCAAACCCGAAGGTTCAAAGGGCAGTTCAAGACGGTCACATAATCGAGTTAAGGTTTGTTGTCTTCTAGAGGGTCCATAGCGTTACTTGCACTACTTAGAACGTCGTTAAACTACGGAAAAATCCAACTCTTGGAAATTTCCCGACAGGGGAAAAATTAGGTATTTATATTCGGTCGAACTTTTTAACATATTCTAAAAATTATCCGGAAATACACAAAGTCGAAATTTGATAATCCGATCGAACTATCGAAGCTCCAAAACAACCCTAGAAAATGCAACTCTTGAATAAATTTTAAAAATTCCCATAAAACTCAGCACCAGAAAAGAAGAATTACTGTGCAAACACTATTGCGCAATGTGAACAGTAGGCGGCGGAACCGCGGCAGAAGCCATGCTTCTGTCGCGTTTCCGCGGCTGTTTAGATGAATCATGAGCTCGTGTTTCACCATAATTCTTAGATCTTCCTACTGAATTTTTTAGGCATTTTTAATCTGGAAAAATCCCAGATTTTAGAAAATGTACAGAGAGCATTTTATGAGTTAGGGTTTCGGTTCGTTCGGACTTCAAACTCCGTCTAGACTTCGCCTAAGGCTCTAGTTAGGCTCTGATACTAGTGAAAGGTTCCTAGGCACCCTATAGTTGTCTCACAAGGCATAGAACATGCCAATATAAAAATTTACGGGTGCCGAGATACCCTAATACGGATCTTAGACTAGAATTCTAAGCGAAAAGATAATCTAGTTAACTACTTAACTAAAAGTTAGATGCTACAACCTTTGTAGATCCGGTTCTCCACTTCCTTAGCTCCACGTGGGTGTCCTCTCGCTGTCCATCATGAATCCCGAAATCAATCGTCGGCTTCATCGGAGAAACGGGCGAGCTAGGTCGTCGGCTTTGTGTCAAAGACGATCTACGTCGAGGCATCACAAGTTCAAGCTCGGACTTCACAAAGTTGTGAAACTTGTGAATAAAACACCCAAAACAACTTGGAAAGGGGTAGAGGGTGAAGAAATAGGAGGTGGGTTCACTTTAGAATTGGATTTCTCTCACTAGAACACAAGTTGCCATTGATGGCATCAAGGTTTCTATCTTGAAGAAGAAGGAGAAGATGAAGCTAGTTTTATGATAAGTTATTTAAAATGAAAAGAAAATTCATACTTATCATAATCTAACAAGGGTTAAGTGTAGAGAATAAACCATGGTCATTTGGAGAGTTAGGGTTAAGCATGAGAACAAGAATGGTTGCAAAAGTCAAGGCTTCATGAAGCTTCAACTAATGACAAAAGAAAGCCACCATTCTCTTTAAATCATTTCCAAATAAATAAATGAACCAATAAATAAATATGCAAAACCCTAATCAACACTTAACCATGGTTTTAATTCTTTACACTTAACAAAGTGATCAAGTATCATCAAACATGATACAAATATGTGCACAAAAGTATATCACATATACAATTTGCACATCAAGTGAGAAAATTCATATAAAGTGAACCAATACTAGCTAATGCAAAATAATATATCAAATATATAATTATACATTAAATCATTAAATCTACACTTGATTTAACGATCCGGTTATATCGCATATAACCGACTAGTATCTAATGTATCGGCTTATCGAATCAATGATTCGATAACTAGGTCATATCGAATATAACCAATCGAAACATTTATCGCGAGAATGAAATGCGGTTTCACATACACGCATTATTCTCGGTCCCGCACATATCTCATATGCGCTCCTATTTCGTTTCGCTTGAGCCAGGAAACCTCTGTGTAGTTCTCTAAAGACTCGTCAATACGCCGGTAGCAGATGATGATCATATCAAGCACCCACAAGCCGCAAGCGGTCTGCTAAACGTAACGGCCATCCGAGTATTGAGCGATCAGAAGAACGACGAGCTAGCCCGCTCACACTCCTGTGAATCCAACCAGTAACACTTACCGTACAGTCCGGTCTGTTCGTCTCGTACGTCGCATATCAAGTCTAGGGGTGGTAAACGTCAGACCCCAATAACCGATAAGTCGTGCCGATGTGAGGCTCATAACGGGTCGAGAAACTACTGGTAACACTTACCAGCAAATCTCTGATCAGCCCTGGCCAGGGACTTCCCTGTTACGGCCAATCGAGCACAGCGCAACATCAACCCCCAATACCGGGAGAGACGAAACCCCTCCTATCGCTCATTGCCTCCATGTGACTCGGGACTGTACCCAAAGACCACCGTTTTGCACGCCCTCATGGACGTGGTAAGGTGGAGATCAAAGCACAGTGGGAATCACACAAGACTCTATGACGATCTCGGGTCTACAGACTAACCTGCACAAGTGTCACCTGAGAACTGCCATCTGACGTGAGGTATAATACCATCTGGGAGTTCTCGGCGAGTCCGTCCAGTGTATCCAGTCTCCACTGAGCACCCGTACACCATCTCTGATATCAAACACCAATGGATATGCGATCATCCATCGCCCATCTCATGGGTCGAGAAGCATATACGCTAGTCTACTCTGGTATATCGATGCCCCGTCTCGATACACCCACGACTAGGGATCTTGAAGGATGTACTTATGGACTACCATGTCCCCACTAGTATGATCTGCATCATAGTCCAGGTAGTCAAGTACATATCCTAAGGGCTTTACCAACATGTAACCATAAGACAGTTTAAAGAGACTAGTATACATGTTAAGATAAAGAGTAACCAGATAGCATACTATCATATCGAGCAAGAAAGTCATCTCTATATATGTCCAAGCATCCAATATAATATACATCATGTGTACAATACTGGCCTCTAGGGCATACATACAACTAACAGAATCATCTCCAAAAAGAAATTGAACCTCCACCCCTTCTTCTTGCCAGTCATGAGAATTCGAGTAATCCATCACATACACTGTGTCGTCTCTCCAAATCGAGACGCAAACACTTTCTTTTACACCACTTATCTTTGCCCCACACCTTCTTGGCTCTATTCAACTTGTTCTTTCACCAACCAAAGCACTACACTGATAAAATATTCGAATGGTTGGTGTTGACTTTCGGTCTTTGCAAATCTTGGTATCGACCAATAATTTTGACCCCCTCTTGTGATTTTTAAAGCTTAACATGGTTTAACTCAAGTTTGGGGGGGTGTATTTTTGGCTCCTGAAAATAACAGTCGTCCTCAATATTGTGAGCCAGAGAATAAGTTTGGGGGAGGATTTTCACGATCATATTTCATGTCCCCACTAATAAATTTCCTCCCAAGCTTACAGGTTTTTGTGGTTTAGCAGATAGCAACAGTAAGGACACTGTTGAAAACAAGTTTGGGGGAGGTTTGTGCTTATTTGCGTATCATTTGCATCATACTTTGCATAAGCACAAAACATATAAAAAAAATTGTACATAAATAAGATAATAAAAGATTAGATAGTGAAAAATTACATCCAAAAGATTAGAAAAATTTAAGAAAACCAAGAAAATTAGAAGTTTTCTTAAACGAAACTAGTAATAAGTAGTTATGAGCCGTTGTCCTAAGGGTTAGTAAGATGAAGGAAGTCACTAATCTGAGGATAAAAATAAGTCTGAAAAATAGTTTCTATTCTAGAAGCCAAACATTTGAATGTTGATACCCTACTATATGCACTTACACACGTCTTGAAGCTCGGGATAGTAGAGGATACCTTGAAATGCTCTTATCTAAAAGCCAAAGTATGAAGGAAATTATAAATGAAGAAAATATAAAATGGTGAAGAAAAATGAACACTGGTTTTGTTATCATCAAGGAAGCAATAAAAAAATATAGCGAGAGTGCTTCATCACCTAGTGCCTTAGACCAACTGGTCTGGGAGTCACTGCTAAGCCTTAGGTGGTGCAAGACGAGGAAAATACTAAGACACGTAATAAGCAAGCATGTTGAGTAATCGGTCGGTTAGTACCTCAAGAAGTATTAACGGTCGCATGAAAAATGTGCGAGCAAATTTCATCTAAATATTCATCAAATTAAAAAGTACTGAGGTAGATGGACAAGAGTATGATAGCTTGAATTGAATTCTCCGAGTATAGGGATGTCCTTTACACACACATAGGGTTATATGATCGATGTTTGGATGAAAGATAGGAATGAAGAATAAAGACGATGTTTTATTGAGGGATGATGTGATTTCTAACATCTTTTCATGACTATTAAGATAGGGCTCATGACAACCGAAAAGCTAGTATAGTTGGAAACTCTAATTTTCAAAGTCTTTCTTTTACAATTCTTATCTTTAAATGTAATTTTCACGGTCTTCCTTTTATTATTGGATTTTGTGGGTGCAATCCGCTAAAAACCCTCAGGAGACAACACTCCTCCTACTAGGGACACCTAGAGGTTTAAAGGCTTGTTGCACATGCTCAGTGCAATCGTGTTGCCTACGAAAGTGTGCTAGTTAGTTTTTCTTTTTCTTTGTTTTCTCCTTCTCCTTTTATTAAAACAGTTTGCTCGAAACGACCAAAAATAAGTTTGGGGGAATTTGATCAGTCGAAAATATTGCATTTTTAACGAATCAATTTCCCTCCTTTTTGCAATCATCTAAAGGTGTTCGGTATGAATATAGCACATATTAGCAAATTGTCTATAAAATACCAAATAACTTTTGTTATACATTATAACCGGCATTTTGAGGGAAATTGAGTGTTTATTATTGCACGCATGATCTTTTGTGTATCGCAACACTTGTCTCGAGATTATGTGCAGGAAATTCTTCAGGTAAAAGAGCCGGAACTGCTCAAAGTGCTGATAAAATACACCAAATCCAAGACTTGTGATCTGGCAGTGAACAAGAAAGAATAAAAAGATTCCAAGCATCCCATAAAGTGCCCAAAAGCCTAAACAGAGCAGCCCAGAAACTTCATGCACCAAGGCACCTAAACGGCCGCGGATCCGCGGTCGTATGCACCTATTGGCGGCGGATCCACGGCTATCTGGACACGTCAGCACCTCAGATTTCCCCACATGCTTCATTGTAACGGCTAATGCTTCCAGAAGACTCCCAAAGTCCAGAAGGCTCGGCCTAACAACCTTATCCTAGAACATTCCTTATTCTAGAATCTTCCCTCCAACAAACTTCTTCTAGAAGCCTCTCTCTAACAACCTAGCTTTGGAGGTAAGATTCAAATGAGGGATTATAAAATGAGATCTAGATCTAGGGTTTTAGGGTGGTTCATTTTTGGAGGGAAAAATTGTAGATCCAAATCAAATTGAGTGACACAATTTGATTGAAATCAAGATCAATCGAGTGCCGATTCAAGCAAGAAGCCATCAACCTTTAAGAAGTGACGCCGATCTTCAACCGAGCAAGTGATCCAAGACGATCCGCGACTCACGGAGACAATGCGAAGCTAATTCGACGATCGAGTTCTTTCCTCAATTCTTGTAGTTCTTGAGCGAATTGTAACGGAATTGTTGAATAATAAAAGGTGAAATTTCTTTATCTTGCTTATCTTTATATTTGAGCATTATGATGAATTTTCGATTCTTGATTGATTTCTTTGTTATAATGTTTGAGTAAAAACTCAGCTCATGGAGGAATTGAGATTATAGATAGATGATGATGATTACAATCTTGAAACGATTCTTAAGTCCTATGAGTTTTGTAAACTCTAGAAAGTTGAATCATCGACAACCTAGTTTTGAGCGAGATACTTTATTGATTGTTTTCGCTCTTAATTAGAGATCAACGATCGGTGATTGAATTTCCTAGAGGCTAGCTTTTGAATGATAATCAACGAAAGGACAAGGGATGATGATGGAGAAACCCTAGTTTCTTCAAGAGATCCCTAATCCTCGTTGATCATCATCGATCTTGCAACAAATCATCAATTGATAGGAATACGTAATCACAAGTCTTCATCCTCACTATAGATTCGATCGATTCCTACGAGCCTCATTACAAATCTTGATAGTTTATTAGATTTGGACATCTTCTAGAATTTTATTGATTCTTGATCTTTAGATCTAGTTCTTTACTATTGTTGAAACTAAATTTCAAAATTCTTGAATCAATTTTCTTGCAATTTTTCTTTTATATTTTCAGATCGACTCATCTAAAACGAAAGCAAGCAAAACACACATCTCAGTGGACGATCCGTATTCATTAACGCGCTACATCGACACCGTTAATTGATTGCGGTATAAATTTCTTTGATTGTGAACACTTACATTTCATCACAACTTAGACGATCAATCATGTTCATTACAGAGAACTGTTTCTCAGTATCCTTTACGTCCTGGGTATGAGATACCGGATCAGGATCCCGCATATGTAATCAGTTACATGGGATATAAGACAGGTAGAGAACTGAGAACGGGTGATAAGTTTTAAGAGTTAAAAATGGTGCAAGTGTTGCAGCCAAGTCTGTTGGCTGTTATCACCCTGTATTACCAAATTCATTGATTCTGAACGAATGTTATTAGATACCAAACCTGATATACAACATCATATCAGTCTCTTTATTAGTAAAGATAGATATAATTTTGTATTGTTGGATAATGTTTTGAACATTTCCTATATCAAGAGCTGATCGGTTCAGGCAAGTTATCTAAAAGCATATCCGTTCTAAATCAAACCACAGTTCTTAATGTACAAAACACACACAAGAGGAAGGGTTCAGAAATGAACGCATCCTTCTTGAGGCATTGTAGACTAGGTCATATCAATGCGACCCGACTTGCTGAAGTTACATAAAGATGCATATTTAAATCAGTTTGAATTTACATCTTGTGAAACTTGCCAGTCATGTCACAAAGATAAGATAACCATAGCTCCGTTTATTGGAAACAGAGAAAGAGTTAGTGAACTCTTGGGATTGATACATGATGATGTATGTAGGTCCCCTATCTACACATGCCAGGACCGGTTCTTTGTACTTCATTACATTCACTGATGATCTCTCAAGATTCGCACATGTGTTCCTGTTGAAACACAAGTCTGAATCTTTTGAAATATTCAAAGAATATAAGTTAGAAGTAGAGAACCACACCGGGTATAAGTATTATGTCTTTTGATGTGATCAAGGAGGAGAATACTTGAGCACAGAATTCCTGGACTATTCTAAAGGAGAATGAGATTCTCTCTCAGCTTTACTCCTCCAAATACACCACAGCACGTCGGTGTATCGGGGCAGAGCAATCGCACCCTATGTGATATGGTGTGCTCTATGATGAGTACTACTGAGTTACCTATTTCCTTTTAGGGGTTATGCACTTGAGAAGCTGCATATCTATTGAATAGGTTTCCTATCAAATCAGGTGCTTACCACTCCATATGTGATATGGTATGGAAAGAGCCCATCTCTTAAGGATGTTAAGATTTGGGTTGTCCGGCTTATGTCTAAAAGCAAAATCCGGACAAGCTCAAGGTAAGGTCAGTTCTGTGGAAGTTTGTTGAATATCCCAAACATTCGCAAGGAAATATCTTCTACCGAACCAAGGAACAAAACTGTTTTATTTCTCGGCATGCCACCTTTTTGAGAAAAAGGATTTCGTGTGAAGAAATTTGTGGTCATGAAGAAGAACTTGAAGGAGTTCCAGCTATACAAACTGCAGCTGATGATTTGGTAGAACCGGAGGATTAAATAGCTTTCCAATGAACCTCTGCCTCTCCGCCGATCTGGTAGGGTTCCTCATCCGCCTTAGAGATACTTCGGTTTCTCTATGACAGTGGGAGCGAGGATTGCATCATGAGATGATGACCCAACTAGTTTCGAGCAGGCCATCAAGAGTGGTGACTCTGTAAGAATGGCTGGATGCTAAGAGATCTGAGATGGAATCAATATACACCAACAAAGTATGGACTTTGGTTGCTTTATCTGAAGGGTTAAATCCCCATCAGGAGCAAGTATATCTTGAGAAGATTACTAGGTGTACATGGAAAAGTTGAGACTTTCAAAGCTAGGCTTATTGCAAAAGGATCTCGTCGTCGACCAGGTGTGGTTTATGATGAAACCTTTTCTCCAGAAGCTATGCTTAAGTCCATCCGGATCCTACTTGTCACTACTACATACCATGACTACGATATCTGGCGGTTGGGTGTCATGACTGCTATTCTAAATGATGATTTAGAAGAGAGCGTCTATAAGTACACATCCAGAGGGCTTCGTAGACAGTGGGAGCAGTGGAAACGTGTGCAAGTTGCTTTATGAGTTAAAGCAGGCATCGCGGAGTTAGAATATCTGTTTGAAGTGGTAGTCAAAGAGTTTGACTTCATCAAAATGGTAGATGAACCTTGTATATACAAAAAGGTAGTAGGGAGTATGGTGATGATCCTTGTATAGTACATGGATGACATACTCTTGATAGGAAAGGAGTTTCCTATGCTACGCTCGGTCAATCTCCTCTTACCACAAGGATTCTCCATATAGGATCAAGGTGATACCTCCTAAATCCTGGATTTTGGATCTATGAGATAGATCTAAATGGATGTTAAGATTCTCACTAGGTGTAGTGAGATGGTATCAATCGATCCTGGAAAGAATCACTGGATAGGATCCAGGGTGGTAAGGACGACTGAATGTCAGTCACATGCATTGTCTTTACCCTCTGTAGAGGGACGGTATGTTGGAAAAGTTCCAAGCTAAATACCGTGGCATACTAGACGATAAAGGCTAATACATTGATACCTACGATACTACCAAAGAAATAGTCTGGATATATATAAGTTCATGAGATGAACTTCGTTCCTACCATTGTGTGACAATGGAGTTGTGGCTTTGGCCTAGGAACCCCCGTCCCATCAGAGATCCAGACATATTCTTAGGCAGTATCACCTGATCATGGAGATGGTTGATCTCCAGGGAGATCAAGGTTAGGAGAGTAGACACAGAGAACAACAGCGCGGATCCACTCACAAAGGCCTATTTCCCAATAGAGACTTTTATGGGATAGTTGAGTATGAGATACTTCAACCACTGCTGATTGTTAGGTATGAGATACTACAACAGATGGCCCTAGTGAAAGTAGGAGATTGTTAGTGATATGTATGCCCTAGAGGCCATTACTGTACATACGATGTATATTGTAGTGGATGCTTGGACATATATATATAGGACTTTCTTGCTCGACATGATAGTATGCTATCTGGTTGCTCTTTATCATAACATGTACTCTGATTGTCTCTATGTTACATATTGATAAAGCCCTTAGGATGAGTACTTGATTACCAAGACTATGATGCAGATCATACTGGTGGGGACAATGTAATCGTTAAGTACATCCTTCAAATGTCCCTAGTCGTAGGTGTATTAAGACAGAGCATCGATATACCAGAGTAGACTAGCGTATAGCTTCTCGACCCATGTAGATGGGCGATGGATGATCCCATATCCATTGGTGTTTGACATCAGAGACAGTATACGGATGCTCAGTGGAGACTGGGTACACTGGACGGACTCGCCGAGAACTCCCAGATGGTATTATTCTCTGGTGACACTGGTACAGGTTAGTCTGTAGACCTGAGATCTTCATGGAGTCTTGTATGATTCCCACTGTGCTTTGATTTCTATCATACCACGTCTAAAAGGGCATGCAAAACGGTGGCTTTTGGGTACAGTCTCGAGTCACATGGAGGCAATGAGCGATACGAGGGGTTTCGTCTCTCCCAGTATTGGGAGTTGATGTTGCGCCGTGTTCGATTGGCTATAACAGGAAGTCCTTGGCCAAGGCAGCTTCATAGATATACTGGTAAGTGTTATTAGTAGTTTCTCGACCCGTTATGAGCCTCATATCGACACGAATTATCGAGTTACTGGGGTCTGACGTTTACCGCCCCTAAATGAGATATGCGATATATCAGACGAAGAGACCGGACTATACGGTAGTGTTACTGATTGGATTCGCAGGAGTGTGAGCAAGCTTGCTTGTTGATCTTCTGATCGCTCAATACCCGGGTGGCCGTTACGTTTAGCAGACCACTTACGGCTTGTGGGTGTTTGATATGATTGATTGTTATATAAATTCTCGATGTGTAAATCAAATCAAATAGTTTCCGGCAACGGATCCATTTGATTGAACTGTAAATTTCGGATGTGTCGTATCGAATCAAAAATTTAAATTGACCGCAATCAAACTACGGTGTCAGCTGTAGCTAATGAATGAGTGCAGATCGTCCACAGGGTTCTCGAGATTCGTTTGTATTTTAATGTGTTTGAAATGAAATGTTTAAGCAACAATAAAAGAAAACATGATTCAAGAATGATTTGTATTCATGTGTCACTATTCTCTATTAAAGAATCAAGAAACTCTAAACAATCAAGAATCGGGTTTCAATGGTATTTTTCAAACAACAATCAAGAATAATAGAGAGGCTCGTAGGAATCGATCGAATCTTTAGATGTGTTGTAGTCTACAATATTTCGTATTCTTGTCCTTCGAAGAATTGATACTAGATCAATGGTGATCGACGAGAGTTAGGGTTTTCTTGATGAAATTAAGGTTTCATCTCTTAACCCTTGTTCTTTCGAGGATACCATGTATATTCTAGCCTCTAGTAAATTCAAGAAGCGATCGGATTCCCCAATCTCGAGCGATGTCGATCAAGAAAGCATCACAACGAATTGGGTCGTCGATTCTTGAACTTGCTAGGGTTTACAAACTCGTGGGATTCAAGAATCGATTACAAATTTGCTACATCATCATACTAAAGATCGTTTCGACTCCTTAACGAGCGGAGTTTTATTCACACATCACCACATAGACAATATTCAAGAATGATAACATGATGCGGAATTTAAAGAAAACAAGATAGAAGAAAATATCACCTTTTATTTAATCAACAATTTCAATACATTCTTTCAAGATCTACAAGAAGAAGAAAATCGATCGTTGACTCGGCTTCGCTCGACCCCGTGGATCGTGGATCTACTTTTGATCTCTTGCCCGATGGAAGATCGGCTCGGCTCATAAAAGGGTTGAAGGAATCTTGCTTGGCTTGCACTCAAGATCTTGAATTGTGGTTGGATTTAGGGTTAGGGTTTCCTACAAGCTCTCTCACTAAACTTGAGGAAGAGGAAGATGAAGAAAGAGAATGGATGTTGACCTAAGATATCACCTATAATCCTCTCTATGGCAACATGATGGTTTGTGAGTCTAAGGTCTTATTTATAGAACTTTCACAACCCTAGGTTTAGATTTGAATTGGACTTTCCCTCCCAAAGTTTGTTGACAAGTTTGTTGGGCTTTAGCTTAGGGTTTAAGCAAGGGTTTAGGAAAGTTCTAGAAAGATTAGACTAGTTTGGGTGTTTGCTGATCTGGTGGAAGTATCTGGAATCTTCTGGAAGTTTGTGTGCATTTCTGAGCAGTGGGCACTGAAACAGGAGTTTCGATGGAATTTGAGGAGCTGACTCCCTAGGCCCGCCGCTCTTCCGCCGCAATAGCTACCTTTAGGCCGCGCTTGCGCCGCGCCTTGATGGGCTTGGGCCTTGGGCTTTCTTGTGAAGCTTGGTACTGCTGTTTGGGCTTTTGTCTGATGTTTAGAATTGCAGTTGCCCTTCTGTGTTGATACCAGATTTGAGTTCAGTGAATTTACGAGCAATTGTAATGGTCGAGCAATGTAATGATCGAGCAAGCATCTCTTTTCCTGCACAGACTACGAAACAGGGGTTGCAAGATATGGAAAATATGCTATGTAATGCAATGCAGTTAATTTCCCTAGAATTGCCGGTTTTAAGGTCGAATACATGTAATTTGATATTTTGTGACCGATTAGCTAATATGTGAATTATGAATACCGTACACTTCTATATGTATGCAGATGATAAGGAAATTGCCGGTTAAAATATGCAATATTTTCGACTGATCAAATACCCCCAAACTTAATTTCGATCGTCTCGAGAGAATGTTTTATTAAAAAGAGAAGGAGAAAACAAAGAAAGAGAAAAACTAACTAGCACACTTTCGTAGGCAACACGATTGCACTGAGCACGTGCAACAAGCCTTTAAACCTCTAGGTGTCCCTAGTAGGAGGAGTGTTGTCTCCTGAGGGTTTTCAGCGGATTGCACCCACAAAATCCCAAAAATAAAAGTAAGATCATGAATATTACATTTAAAGACAAGAATTGTAAAAGAAAAGCCTTGAAAATTAGGGTTTCCAACTAAGCTAGCTTTTCGGTTGTCATGAGCCCTATCTTAATGGTCATGAAAAAATGTTAGAAATCACGTCCTCTCTCAATAAAACATCGTCTTATTCTTCATTCCTATCTTTATTCCAAACATCGATCATATCACCCTGCGTGTGTGTAAAGACATCCCTACACCCGGAGAATTCAATTCAAGCTATCATACCCTTGCCCATCGGCCTCAGTACTTCTTGGCAAACGAGATTGCTTACACACTTTCATGCGACCGTTAATACTTCTTGAGGTACTAACCGACCGATTACTAATGTGCTTGCATGCTTGGTGTATTTTCCTTGTCTTGCACCACCTTAGGCATAGCAGTGACTCCCAGACCAGTTGACCTTGGGGCACTAGGTGAAGAAGCACCCTTTTTGCTATATATTTTTCTTGCCCTTGGTGATAACAAAACCAGTATCCATTTTTTTTCACCACTTTAAAACAAATTTTTTTTTTCTTCATACTTTTGGCTTTAAGATAAGAGCATTTCAAGGTATCCTCTACTATCCCAGGCTTTAAGATGTGTGTAAGTGCGAATAGCAGGGTAGCAACGTTCAAAATGTTTGGCTTCCAGAATAGAAACTATTTTTCAGACTTATTTTTATCCTCAGATTAGTGACGTCCTTCATCTTACTAACCCTTGGGACAACGGCTCATAACTACTTATTACTAGTTCGTATAAGAAAACTTCTAATTTTCTTAGTTTTCTAAAATTTTTCCAATCTCATGGATGTAATTGTTCACTGTCTAAACTTTCATTATTTTATTTATATACAAAAAAGTGTAAATATTAAAATTATTTTTATATTTGAAAAATTTTAAATTTTTATGGTTTTTGAAAATTTTTCATTTTTTATAGATTTTTAAAAGAAATGTTTTGTGCTTATGCAGATGATATGCAAATGATGCAAAAATAAGCACAAACCTCCCCCAAACTTGTTTTCAACAGTGTCCTCACTGTTGCTGACAGTTATACCTACAAAAGTCTGTAAATCTGGGAGGAATTATTCGTGGGGGCATAATATATAAGTGAAGAACTTCCCCCAAACTTATTTTATTTACTCACCTTCATTCAAAAAATGATGCAATGATATACTGGACATGAAAGTGAGACGGAGGAATTTTAATCAAAATAAACTGGCTCTTGTAAAAACAAGAGCTCCTCCGTGGGGTCAGTGGAAAAATACGGTTTTAATCTATGTCCATTTATTTTGAAAACAGTGCCGTTTTTAACATTTTCAACTTCAACTGCCCCGTGCGGGTATACAGACCGCACAACAAAAGGTCCCTTCCAACGAGATCGGAGCTTACCCGCATGAAGGTGTAATCGTGAATCATAAAGAAGGACTTGTTGACCAGGTAAAAATGTTTTCCTTATAATGTTTTTATCGTGAAAAACCTTAGTCCTATTCTTCGTGATTACAACATTATCATAAGCTTCATCGCGGAGTTCACTTAGCTCGTTTAGTTGCAGCTTCCGAAAGTTGCAAGCAAGGTTTAGATCAAAATTAATTTCCTTTATAGCCCACAATGCTTTATGTTCTATCTCAACAGGTAGATGACATGCTTTACCAAACACTATCCTATATGGAGACATTCCTAGGTCGGTCTTATATGCAGTCCTGAATGCCCAAAGAGCATCCGTCAATTTGGTTGACCAATCTTTTCTATTTTTAGCAACAGTTTTCTCCAGGATAAGTTTGATTTGTCTGTTTGAGATCTCAGCCTGCCCGCTTGTTTGGGGGTGATAGGGTGTAGAAAGACGGTGGTTGATTGAATATTTCCGTATCAGAGTCTCGAAAGATCTGTTGCAGAAGTGTGTCCCATTATCGCTAATGATAGCGCGCGGGTGTCCAAATCGTGAGAAGATATTCTCTTTTAAGAACTTAATGACAACTTTCTTGTCATTAGTGCGACTTGGAATGGCTTCCACACACTTGGAGACATAATCAACCGCCAGCAATATACAGATTCCCAGAGGAGTTGGGAAAAGGACCCATAAAATCTATGCCCCAAACAACAAACATTTCAACAACCAAGATGGGTTGCTGAGGCATTTCATTCCTTTGGGATATTCTACCCGTATACTGACATTGTGTACAAGTTTTGCAATGTTCAAATGCGTCCTTGAATAAGGTCGGCCAATAAAATCCACATTGCAAAACCTTTTCCGCTGTTTTTCTTGGACCAAAGTGACCCCCACAGGCCTGATCATGACAAAATGAAAGAATACTCTTGAACTCTTCATTCTGGACGCACCGGCGAATGATCTGATTAGGACAATATTTAAACAAATAGGGCTCGTCCCAGTAATAGTGTTTTACTTGGGAAAGAAAGCGGTATTTGTCCTGTTTTGACCAATCGCTCGGTATCAGTCCCGTGGCATGATAGTTCACAATATCCCTGAACCATGGTTCAGTAGATATGCTCAAGAGTTGTTCATCAGGGAACGAGTCATTGATCGGCAGGGTCACAGGGGAAGAAACGATGCGTGAAAGGTGGTCGGCTACTACGTTTTCACATCCTTTCTTATCTTTGATAACAAGATCGAATTCTTGTAAAAGAAGGATCCAACGTATTAGTCGACCTTTGGCATCTTTCTTCGCCAACAGATGTTTTAAAGCAGAATGGTCAGTATATACAACAATAGGTGAGCCGATTAAGTAAGGCCTGAATTTCTCTAATGCGAATACAACCGCTAATAGTTCTTTCTCTGTGGTTGTATAATTGATTTGCGCATCATTCAGGGTCTTACTAGCATAATAAATCACGTGTGGCATCTTTTCAATGTGTTGTTCAAGGACAGCACCTACTGCAAAATCAGATGCGTCACACCTCAGCCAAAGGGGTAGTCCCAGTTTGGTGATGATAAAACGGGGGCTGAAGTGAGTGAGTGTTTAAGTGAGTCGAAAGCTGTCTCGCAATCCGAGTCAAAGTGGAAGGTCGTATCCTTGGCTAGGAGTAGTGTTAAAGGTCTAGCAATTTTGCTAAAGTCCTTTATGAATCTCCTATAAAAGCCAGCATGGCCAAGGAAAGAGCGAATATCTTTGATGCTTCTGGGATGAGGGAGGTTTTGAATGACATCTACTTTAGCTCTGTCAACCTCAATGCCCTTCTGTGAAATGACATGTCCAAGGACTATTCCTTCTTGGACCATAAAGTGGCATTTTTCCCAGTTCAAAGTCAAGTTCTTCTCTTTGCATCGAGTAAGAACAGCGTCCAGATTCGCTAGGCATTCAGAAAAAGAGTCTCCAAAAATCGAAAAGTCGTCCATAAAGATCTCCAAGAAATTCTCTACCATATCAGAGAATATCCCCATCATACACCGCTGAAAGGTAGCGGGAGCATTTCATAGCCCGAAGGGCATGCGACTGTAAGCAAAGGTACCAAAAGGACAAGTAAAAGTGGTTTTATCTTGATCCTTTTTGGCGATGGGGACCTGATTATAGCCTGAGTAACCGTCCATGAAACAATAGTATTGTCGTCCCGCTAAACGTTCCAGCATTTGATCAATAAATGGTAGAGGAAAATGATCTTTCCTCGTAGCAGCGTTGAGTTTTCTATAATCGATGCATACACGCCACCCAGTTTGGGTGCGTGTTTGAATCAACTCATTCGCCTCATTTGTGATCACAGTGATGCCGGATTTCTTAGGAACGACGTGTATAGGACTTACCCACTGGCTATCGGAGATCGGGTATATAATACCACTATCTAAGCATTTGACGATCTCTTTCATGACAGCTTCCTTCATGACGGGATTTAACCGTCTCTGTGATTCTCGGGTCGGTCTGGCATCATCCATCACATGTATATGATGTTCAACTATCAAGGGACTGATCCCTTTGATGTCCGCCATACTCCAACCAAACGCCTCTTTATTAGATCTTAATACCGATAAAAGTGCATTCTCTTGCTCTGATGCAAGAGAAGCGGAAATTATAACCGGTAAAGTCTCCTTCTCACCAAGATATGCATATTTTAGGTGAGAGGGTAAAACTTTGAGATCTAATTCAGGCGGAGAAATGATAGAAGGAAGGATCATAGAATGATTTTTGGATTTACAAAGAAGCTCAGAGCCTGTGAAAGATACAGACTCGGGTGGAGAAAAATCAGAAGTGCAGGACTCAAGTGTAAGTGAAGTGTCCTCACTAAGATCAAGTGTAAGATCAAGCAGAGATGTGCTAATGTCATCGAGATCAGTAAAGCAAAGTTCCTCGGCTCCACAACTATCGGGAGCGATCTCATGGACAGAACACACATCTAAAATATGAGCACTAGGTTCTGATGGCTGACTTCCAACTTTGTAGATATTTAGTTCAATGGTCATATTTCCAAATGATAAATTCATTGAACCATTTCTACAGTTTATAACAGCGTTGGAAGTGACAAGGAAAGGACGACCTAAAATCACCGGAATTTGGCCCCGGGGGTTTGCGACAGGATGTGTGTCGAGCACAATGAAGTCTACAGGGAAAACAAATTCCCCGACCTTTATCAACACATCCTTTAATTCACCCCTTGGTTTGGTGATAGATCGGTCCGCCATCTGGAGAGTACAATGAGCAGGTTTCAGCTCTCCAAATCCTAATTGCTCATAGACAGAATAAAGTAACAGGTTAACACTCACGCCAAGGTCTAAAAGAGCACGATTTATGTTTTTACCCCCAATCGAAATCGATATTGTAGGACATCCTGGGTCCTTTCGTTTCTTTGGTAGCTGGGGAATAAAAGCAGTGCTGATATTATTAGCCATAAAGACCTTTTTCGGCACTTGAGTCTTCCTCTTCCTAGTGCACAAGTCCTTTAGAATCTTCGCATAAGCGGGGACTTGTTGAATTGCATTTAGGAGAGGGATATTGATGTTAACCTGTTTGAACATTTCTAAAATTCTCTCCATATGAGGACTCGTTCTGTTAGCCCTTAACCGGTTCGGGTAAGGTGCTTTCGCAATAAACACGGGGTCCATCATAGGAGAAGGAAAGGGGGGTAGACGAGATCCCAAAAGAGGTGTGGGGACCGTCTGTGGAGAACTATAAGGGTTGGGTGAAGGTGTTGAGCCTAAAGGGAACTAGAGAATAGGCTCGTGCGAAGGTGGTTTGATAGAAGAAGAAGGATCAGAAGGAGAAGTGTGTGTATGTGGAAAGGTCTCAGCCGGGGTTTTGATATGATTATCAGTATTATCAATATCTTCCCCGACATTATTATTCAGCACTCTTCCCGATCTCAACGTGGTAATGGCATTTACATTGTAATGCCCAGGATTCTGTAGGGGTTGAGAGGGAAGTTTCCCTTTTTCTCTCGCACTCATTTCAGCTTTGAGGCGTGCGATTTCAGCTTCCATCGTTCTAATACTCTCAGCTTGTGACGCTGAGTTTTTCTTTATTTCACTGACGGAAGATCTAACCTCAGTTGAAACTTCCATGAAATTGGATAAAAGTGATTTCATGGTTTGAGTAAATTGAGAGAAATCGTCAGAACAGGACTGCATAGGATTAGACTGTGCATGAGTGTTGCCCTGGTTTTGGAAATTTTGTGACTGGTAGGGGTGCTGAGTGAGTTGTAGGGGTTGCTGTTGTGGTGGAGGAAGAGCCCTTTGAAAGTTATTTGTGTTTGGAACCGTGTTTTGAGATTGATTTTGGTTCCAAGCAAAATTCGGGTGGTTCCTCCAACCCTGATTGTACGTGGAAGAATATGGATCGTTTCAAGGTCTTTGAAATGCGGCATTAGAATGCTCGTGACCTTGAAACGCCGAGTTTAAAGGACATTCTTCCGTTAAGTGTGACGGATCAGAACAGCACCCACAAATAGTTTTGGGGAGTGATACCGGGTTTAGGGAGGCTGCTGCAAATTTGTGTTCCATAGCGTCGAGCTTCTTTTGCATTGCTGCCATTTCTGCTCGAACACCTATGGACACATCTACTTGGTGTACACCACCCCTATTCAATGGTTGGGTTCCACTCTCCCAAATTAGTGATTTTTCAGCGAACTCTTCTAAGTATCGCCAGGCTTCCCCATCGTCTTTAGTCATAAAAGTAACTTGACACATATTTTCAAGGCTCTGTTTAGTGCTAGGGTTACTGCCCTCATAGATGATTCGGCAAAGCTCCCATCTCGGGATGCCGTGATGAGGACATTGAACCAAGAGATCCTTGAAACGTTCAAAGTATTTTGAAAATGGTTCGGCAGGGAGCTGGGCAAATTGGTTCAGTTCGCTACGGATTCGAGCCGTCTTTTGGACTGGGTAAAATTTCTTTAGGAATGCCGCGACGAATTCTTCCCAATTCGTGATAGAGTGTGCAGTAGTGTTATATAGCCACTTCTCGGCTATATCGCACAAGGTAAAAGGAAGGAGTCGTAGACGCATCGCATCCACAGAAAGTTGAGACGTACCCATCATAGCGCATACGTTTTCAAATTTGGTAATGAAAACGTAAGCGTCCTCGGTCTCGAGTCCGTGGTATTTAGGTAAAAGGTTGATATACTGAGGCTTGATTTCAAAGTTATCCCCATTGGCTGGTGGTGTGGATAAGCAGGTCGAAAGAGGACCTCTGTGTGGATAGCATCTTTCCTGGAGAGAAATGTGGGGAGGATTCTGCGCACCAACGGACGGTGGCAGATTAGGGTTAAAGAAGTTTGATGGATTCGGATCCATCGGTGTGGGTGTGGTAGTAGGTAAAGAAAAGGTAAATGGAGAATTATCGACTTCGGAGTCGATAAAGGGTACGCGGACTAAACGGGCACTAGAATCCCGTGTCCAGCCTATCTTGTACTAAAAAGGGTTAGTACAAGTGGCAGCGTTGGCTTATAATTAGGGGTAAAATGAATGTGGTGTTTGCTTTGAAAAGGGACGGATTTTGAAAAAATGATGCGACAACCAAATGCAGCGACACAAACCCTAAAATCTAATGGTCACCTAGGTCCGGCTCTAGACCGCTCCTAACTGCCAAAAGACAAGTCGCGGGATCAATCCTCCACTGCCTCTTTGTCCCCCTGTGACCGGATAAGTGCCAGGTAAGTGGGAAGGAACCACCACTACAGTGGACCTAATTAATAACCACTAGCCTTAGACACACTCGCCTTAGGCACCACAGAAAAAACGTAGATAAGCAATGAATTACCCACGGCCCTCTCTTGTCCTAAATGAGCGCGACAGTCCTTAGAGTCATCTCTAGATTTCTTTTAGTTAATGTGGGAAAATGCGGATGCAAGTTTGGTGGTTTTCGGGGCCTAGGAAGGGTAATGAAATCCCTACCTAATTTGGATTTGGCCGTGCCCCTTAAATTCCGTATTTAATATGCAAAACAACCAAGAAAACAAAATCACGCACAATTTTAATTTGCTTTTGCGGCGCAGCGATTATTTGCAAAGAATCCTGCAGAAAGGATTAGTTGGAGCTAAAAAGGGAGAGGGGAGAGAGCAAGAAATCACCTGCTGGAAAATTTTCCAGAGAACCCTTCAGACTGCGGCGCTTCCGCCGCAATAAGCATGTATATGCCGCTCTTCCGCGGTTGGATATTGGGGACAGTGTACAATTTTTCTTCAGCTGCTTTCTGTTGCTTCCCTCAACTTTCTGATATATCCCAAATAATTTTTCCACAGCACAGAATGCTCCAGATCACCTTGCAATCAAATCAAAACACACGTATAAGAGTTTGTACGAATTTTGATTTCAAGAAGTGAAACGTAATAATTCTTTCACTTCAAACTATAAAATGTAAACGAATTAACGCGCGATCCCCGGCAACGGCGCCATTTTGATTGAATGTAAATTCTCGATGTGTAAATCAAATCAAATAGTTTCCGGCAACGGATCCATTTGATTGAACTGTAAATTTCGGATGTGTCGTATCGAATCAAAAATTTAAATTGACCGCAATCAAACTACGGTGTCAGCTGTAGCTAATGAATGAGTGTGGATCGTCCACAGGGATCTCGAGATTCGTTTGTATTTTAATGTGTTTGAAATGAAATGTTTAAGCAACAATAAAAGAAAACATGATTCAAGAATGATTTGTATTCATGTGTCACTATTCTCTATTAAAGAATCAAGAAACTCTAAACAATCAAGAATCGGGTTTCAATGGTATTTTCCAAACAACAATCAAGAATAATAGAGAGGCTCGTAGGAATCGATCGGATCTTTAGATGTGTTGTAGTCTACAATATTTCGTATTCTTGTCCTTCGAAGAATTGATACTAGATCAATGGTGATCGACGAGAGTTAGGGTTTTCTTGATGAAATTAAGGTTTCATCTCTTAACCCTTGTTCTTTCGAGGATACCATGTATATTCTAGCCTCTAGTAAATTCAAGAAGCGATCGGATTCCCCAATCTCGAGCGATGTCGATCAAGAAAGCATCACAACGAATTGGGTCGTCGATTCTTGAACTTGCTAGGGTTTACAAACTCGTGGGATTCAAGAATCGATTACAAATTTGCTACATCATCATACTAAAGATCGTTTCGACTCCTTAACGAGCGGAGTTTTATTCACATATCACCACATAGACAATATTCAAGAATGATAACATGATGCGGAATTTAAAGAAAACAAGATAGAAGAAAATATCACCTTTTATTTAATCAACAATTTCAATACATTCTTTCAAGATCTACAAGAAGAAGAAAATCGATCGTTGACTCGGCTTCGCTCGACTCCGTGGATCGTGGATCTACTTTTGATCTCTTGCCCGATGGAAGATCGGCTCGGCTCATAAAAGGGCTGAAGGAATCTTGCTTGGCTTGCACTCAAGATCTTGAATTGTGGTTGGATTTAGGGTTAGGGTTTCCTACAAGCTCTCTCACTAAACTTGAGGAAGAGGAAGATGAAGAAAGAGAATGGATGTTGACCTAAGATATCACCTATAATCCTCTCTATGGCAACATGATGGTTTGTGAGTCTAAGGTCTTATTTATAGAACTTTCACAACCCTAGGTTTAGATTTGAATTGGACTTTCCCTCCCAAAGTTTGTTGACAAGTTTGTTGGGCTTTAGCTTAGGGTTTAAGCAAGGGTTTAGGAAAGTTCTAGAAAGATTAGACTAGTTTGGGTGTTTGCTGATCTGGTGGAAGTATCTGGAATCTTCTGGAAGTTTGTGTGCATTTCTGAGTAGTGGGCACTGAAACAGGAGTTTCGATGGAATTTGAGGAGCTGACTCCCTAGGCCCGCCGCTCTTCCGCCGCAATAGCTACCTTTAGGCCACGCTCTTCCGCCGCAATAGCTACCTTTGGGCTTTCTTGTGAAGCTTGGTACTGCTGTTTGGGCTTTTGTCTGATGTTTAGAATTGCAGTTGCCCTTCTGTGTTGATACCAGATTTGAGTTCAGTGAATTTACGAGCAATTGTAATGGTCGAGCAATGTAATGATCGAGCAAGCATCTCTTTTCCTGCACAGACTACGAAACAGGGGTTGCAAGATATGGAAAATATGCTATGTAATGCAATGCAGTTAATTTCCCTAGAATTGCCGGTTTTAAGGTCGAATACATGTAATTTGATATTTTGCGACCGATTAGCTAATATGTGAATTATGAATACCGTACACTTCTATATGTATGCAGATGATAAGGAAATTGCCGGTTAAAATATGCAATATTTTCGACTGATCAATGATCATCACCTACTGCCGGCGTATTGACGAGTCTTTGGAGTCCTACACAGGGGTTTCCTGGCTCAAGCGAAACGGAGTAGGAGCACATATGTGATATGTCCGAGACCGATATTGATACGATATGAGATACCGTATTCTATTCTCGCGATTCGTGACATTGATCGGTTGTATGCGATATAGCCGGGTTATCGGATCAAGTGTTGATTCGATAAGTTGTTACACATGATATTAGTCGGTTATAGCCGGATTATTAAATCAAGAGTTGATTTAATAATTTAATGTATAATTATATATTTGATATATTACATTACATTAACTAGTATTAGCTCACTTATGATTTCTTTTCTCACTTTGGATACATTGATGTATATGTGATATATGTTAAATGTATCATGCTTGGTTAAATATGCAACTAGGGTTTGTAGAGACTAAACCATGCTAGAGTTAAGATTAGGGTTTTTATTTATCATTAAGTTATTCAAAAAGTATGGATATTTGTCATGGTTGATAATTATTGAAAGCTTGTAGAAGCTTCATGTCTTCTTTGACTTTATCCAATCATTTTGTCTAGCTTGAGATATTTTTGACCTAACCTTTAACCATAGCTTGTGGTTAACTCTCTACAAGGTTTAAGCATGACATGCTTAACCCTTGGTTGCATTTCTAACCTCACATATGATTCATTTGGATTAACTCATGAGATGAGTTCTTCTTCTTCTTCTTCCTCCTAAAAATCTTGCTTGCTTCAATGGTGGTTTGAGATAAAGTGTGAGAAAATCAATTCTAAAGTGAGCCCACTCCCTACTTCATCATCCTCTACTACTTTCCATGTAGTATAGGGTGTTCTCTTCACAAAGTTCATGACCTAGTAAAGGAATAGCTTGAGTTAGTGTCTCCCCGACGTAGATCATCTTCGGCCTCGAAGTCTTCGAAGCAAGCACGTCCGTTTCTTCAACGGAGCCTCTCTAGAGCCCGGAGCTTGAGATCGCAGCGGAGGGGACTACTACACGGAGCTATTTGAAATGAAGGACTGGTCTACAAAGGTTGTATTCCTTGCACTCTTTTCATATTGCAAAGTGTTTGCATATAGTTATCCGTATATTTCTAGTAGACAATTCTAGTTCGGGTTATCTAAATCGGAAAAATTTAATTTTGGCATGGACGATGCCGCCCAAAACCTTGCTGCCATCTTGGGTAACCCTTCACAAAGTCAAGGTCATAAAAGTATGGGGCAGAAATCCACATCGGGAGTTTCTAAAGAAACTGAAACTTGCTAGTGTTGCATACCATTTGGAGTGTGATAATTTTGGTAGGATTTCTTCAGCTTTATCACACAATGATATTTGGATCCCGATCCTACTGTGAGTATATGCTACTCCTCGAGAGATTTTTTCACTTAACAATCAATGCTATAAACCAAGTAGGTGTCTAGAAAAGTGTTAGCGGGGCTATGCCCACAGGGAAAAGAGATTATTTAATTAAGAAAGTTCGCGAAAGCGTCGTAAAACCTCCCTTGAAGTACCGACACTGGCCTGGATGAACGGTTAAGCAAGTATTGTACGGTGAGATTAATCCCGACTAATTCTTCTTTTATGGTTTGAGGAAGGATTTGAGAAACAGTGGGAGCCATCCTGTTTAGATAAACTAAAAACCGCTCTAAACTTGCAAGAGTATCATGCTAAAGTGTTTCTTCTCTCTTTCCTAATTGCAGCAACCAAACAACATGACGGGCCTTAAGTTACTATTAGATAAAAACAAATTGACAGGGCCAAACTATAAAGATTGGTTCAGGAATGTCAAGATGGAAATCACTTATGACAGGTTAGGGTATCTCATACCACTACGGACCCCGCCGTCCCATATCCAGAATCCAGCGTCACGGATAAGGAAATCTGTAAGACCTGGGAGATTGACTGCGCGAAGGCCAAGTTCCCCGTGCTTGCCTTTATGGACAATGAACATCAGAGGAGGCACGAGAATATGGACCTTGAATCCATATTTCTCCATACTAAGGAACCATATGGAGAGCAATCCCGTATCTCAATATACGAGACCTCGAAGAAACAGTTTTCAGCGAGGTTGGCCGTCAGATTATCTGTAGGGGAACACGTCCTTAAGATGATTGGCTACATTGAGGAGCTCTCGGACCTCGGGACCACGTTAGAGAACAAGCTGTACACAGACTTGATTCTCCAGTCCCTTCCTTCCACCTACGCCCAGTTGATCTTGAATTTTAATATTCTAGGTAAAGAAGTTGAACTTCCGGAACTCCTCAACATGTTGAGGAGTGCAGAGGGCACCCTGCCGAAAGTCAGGGAAACACCCGCTCTGTTTGTTAGCGGTGCTTCTTTTAAATCTAAGGCGAAAGCCAAAGGAAAGAAAAAGAAGGCCCCTACCAAACCGAGGGGCGGTGTTAGTAAGGTGGAAGCCAAGGGAAAGGCAAAAATGGCGGGACAGATAGTGGGAAAGGAAGAATGCTTTTATTGTCATAAGAAAGAACACTGGAAGAAAGATTGCAGGGCTTGGAAGACCAAGAACCAGGACCCGAAGCAGGTTGTGGCTTCGGCTTCAGGTGTGTATGTAATTGAAAACTGTCTGTCAGTCAAATCTACTTCCTGGGTATTGGATACCGGGTCAGGGTCTCATATCTGTAATTCTTTGCAGGCACTGAGAAGGCGTAGAGTTTTGAAGGCAGGTGATATGACCCTCAGAGTTGCAAATAGAGCAAGGATCGATGTTGTGTCCGTGGGGGATTATCACTTAGGATTGACTAATGGACATGTTTTGATTTTGCGCAACTGTTATTTTGTATCCAGTTTGACTTGTAACATCATATCTGTATCTTTAATGTCTAAAGAAGGTTATGATTTTACTTTTGTAAGCGATGTTGTAAAAATCCACCTTAATCATATTTTGGTTGGGTCGGGTACATTGAGCAATGGTATATACGTATTAAACCAACCGCGGGTTTTCAATATCCAGAATACACACAAAAGAAAGTCTCCAGAATTAAATCATGTTTTCTTATGGCATTGTAGACTGGGTCACATCAATGAAACACGATTGACAAAGTTACATAAAGAGGGATATTTGGATCCGTGCGAATATCAGTCTTATGCAACTTGTCAATCTTGTCTCATAGGAAGATGACAAAGACTCCGTTCACTGGACATGGAGCAAGAGCGAGCGAGCTCTTGGGACTCATACACAGCGATGTATGTGGTCCAGTGTCTACACTTGCGCGAAGTGGTTATTCTTACTTCATTACTTTTACAGATGATTTTTCAAGGTATGGACATGTCTTCTTGATGAAGCATAAATCTGAAGCCTTTGAAAAATTCCCGGAATACAAGAATGAAGTAGAAAAACAAACAGGAAAGAGTATCAAAACACTGAGATCTGATCGAGGTGGTGAATACTTGAGTGCCGAGTTCCTGGATTACCTAAAAGAGAATGGAATTCTCTCTCAGCTTACTCCTCCATACACGCAACAACACAACGGTGTATCGGAGAGACGGAACCGAACACTATTGGATATGGTTTGTTCCATGATGAGTAATGCTGAGTTACCGCGATCTTTCTGGGGTTATGCACTAGAATCAGCTGCATATCTTTTGAACCGGGTTCCTACTAACTCTGTGCCTACCACACCATATCAGATGTGGAGTGGGAAGAAACCCTATCTTAAACACTTTAAGACATGGGGATGTCCAGCTTTTGTTAGAAAGCAGCATACGGACAAACTCGAGGCACGCTCAGTACAGTGCAAGTTTGTGGGATATCCAAGAACTCTAAGGGATATTTTTTCTATTACGCAGAGGAAAAAAAGGTATTTGTTTCTCATCATGCCTGCTTCTTGGAAACTGAATTTTTAGAAAATCAGGTAAGTAGGAGCGCAATAGAACTGAAAGAAATTCCAGAACCACAAACTATTACTGAAAGCTTGATAGAACCAAAAGGTTCAAAAGAACGGGACATTCCCGCACCGCTCCGCAGGAGTAGTAGGCTTTCTCATCCACCTGAGAGATACTATAGTTTTCTCATAGACGGGGATAGAGAGGACTGCATCATTGATAATGATGAGCCGACTAACTTCTAGCAGGCCATTCAGAGCGTTGACTCGGTAAGATGGCTGGATGTAATGCGGACCGAGATGGAGTCCATGTACATCAACAAAGTATCGACTTTGGACATTGCTCCAGAAGGGGTAAAACCCGTAGGCTGCAAATGGATCTTCAGAAAGAAGATTGGTGTAGATGGACAGGTTGAAACCTATAAGGCTAGACTTGTTGCAAAAGGATTCCGTCAAAGACCTGGTCTGGACTATGACGAAACCTTTTCTCCAGTGGCTATTCTCAAATCCATTCAGATCCTTCTTGCTATTGCTGCCTTCCACGATTATGAGATTTGGCAGATGGACGTAAAAACCACTTTTCTAAATGGAAATTTAGAGGAGTGTGTCTATATGGACCAGCCAGAGGGTTTCATTCAGAGTGGGAGCAGCGGAAAGGTGTGCAAGTTGCTTCAGTCCATTTATGGACTGAAGCATGCATCACAGAGGTGGAACATCTGTTTTGATGAAACGGTCAAAGAATTTGACTTTATCAAAAATCCAGATGAACCATGCATTTATAGTAAGATTGTAGCACGAATTGTTGTATTCCTCGTCCTGTACGTGGATGACATTCTCTTGATAGGAAATGATATTCCTATGCTACAATCTGTCAAAGGGTTCTTGTTACACAGGTTCTCCATGAAAGACCTGGGTGATGCCACTTACATTCTGGGGATCCAGATCTATCGTGATAGATCTAAGAGGATGCTAGGACTCTCGCAGTCCAGGTACATCGACACTATACTGAAGAGATTCAGTATGGAAGATTCCAAGCGCGGTAATTTACCGGCTTGTCACGGGATCACCCTCTCCAAAGAGATGTCTCCCAAGACTGATCTGGAAAGGGATCGCATGTCTATTATACCCTACGCTTCTACGGTAGGCTCTATAATGTATGCGATGTTGTGTACCAGATTAGATGTAGCTTATTCACTGAGTGTGGTAAGCCGGTATCAGTCAAACCCTGGGGAGAAACACTGGATAGCAGTAAAGAACATTCTGAAGTACCTGAGAAGGACTAAGGATATGTTTTTGGTTTACAGCGGAAAAGACCTCCAGATCGAGGCCTTTGCTGACTCCAGCTTCCAGAGTGACAAGGATGACTCCAAATCCATGTCGGGTTATGTCTTTACCCTCAATGGAGGGGCGGTATGTTGGAAGAATTCCAAACAGGAAACCGTTGCTGACTCGACGATGGAAACGGAGTATATCGTAGCTTCTGATGCCGTAAAAGAAGCAGTCTGGATGAGGAAGTTCTTAACAGAACTTCAGGTGGTTCCGTCCATTGTTGATCCAATACCACTGTATTGTGACAACAACGGGGCTATAGCTTTAGCGAAGGAACCCAGGTCCCATCAGAAGTCCAGACATGTCTTGAGGTGGTATCACCTGATCAGGGAGATCGTGGATCGCCGGGAGAACGAGGTTTGGAGGGTTGCTACAGAGAATAACACTGCAGATCCATTCACATAGGTCATTCCTCAGACGCAGTTCGAGAGGCTATTCGAGATGATAGGTCTGCGATATGCCAACACATGGCCTTAATGCATGTGGGAGATTGTTAGTGTGATATGCCATAGAGGCCATTATTGTATAGTACTAGTTTGTATATTACATTTTGGAAGCTTAGGATATATACATGGATTTATGACAGTCTTGCTCGATATAGTAGTATGCTACTTGGTTTGTATCTATCTTAATATGGGTATGTGTTTCTTTTAACATATCGCTAATACATATTGATAGAGCCCTTAGGATCTTTGCTTGACTACCAGTGTTGTGATGGTAGTCACACTAGTATGGGCTGGGTAGTCCATAAGCACATCCTTATACAGGTCCCTAGTTGTGGGATTATCGAGACATGGCATCGATACTCCAGAGTAGACTAGTGTATACGCTTCTCATCCCAGGAGGGGAGATGGTCTGTCCCACAGCCATCAGTACGTCGTACTGGAGATAGTATGCAGGTGCTCGTTAGGTTACGAGTAAACTGGACAGGACTCACTGGGAACTGTTGGTTGGTACTATACCTATCGTCAGTTATCAGTTCCCAGGTGACATGAGTACGGCTTAGTCCGTTGACTTGACACTGCTTCTTCGACTCGAGTGTGTTCCCACTATTCTTAGATTACTACCCTACCATGGCTCTATTAAGTCGTGCAAACAGGTAGTAGTTGGGTGCAGTCCCGAAGCACTTGGAGGCAGTGGCGGTTAGATAGGATTCGTCTCTCCCGGTATTGGGGGAAGAAATCGCGCTGTGTTTGGAGAGTTATTACACAAAGTCCCTGGCCAGGGCAAGCGAGATTTACTGGTAGGTACTCCAGTAGTTTCTCAGGTGTTTTGGGCTACACTCTGACATGACTTATACCGCTTTTAGGGGACTGACGTTTACCGCCCCTAAGCCCGATATGCGATACTCTTAGACGAACAAACCGGACTGTATGAAGATTGTCACATTCAGGCTCAGTAGGAGTTCGGATGGGTTTTGTTCATTGGCCTTCTTATCGACATCTACCTGGGGACCGTTACGTACAGCTAGTACCGCTTGGGGCTGTGGTTAAACCCACTGCCAGTGTAGTGTCGAGTCTTTAGAGTCCCACACAGAGGGTTGTTCACCTTTGGGCGAAACAAGGTAGAGGTCATATGGTTTTATAACACTTTGAATTCTGTTAGGAATGTTTTCCGTGTTAATTATCTATTGTGTGTGTTATTATATATGTGTATAGGATTATTAGTTATTTTTAGTCGGGTTACCCTAATTGGAAAATTTTTCCTTTATGAAGTTTACACTTGCACACTTAGCCATTTTGTGACTTAGGTTCAAAGTGTTAACCATTTCATTCTTGCATGGTTCATTGTTATTTCCCCACCCTTTATCAAATCAAAACCCCATTCAATAATTCAAAATCCAATAGAAAAATGAAGCATGGTGTTAAGTGAGGAATTTGACTTTTGACCCTTTTCTTTCTCTCTTCTCTCTCTCTCTCTCTCATTTCTGAAACTCCAGCAGAAAAGAAGCAACAAACATAGCATTTTCTTCATCTCCTCTTCTCTTTTCACTCCCCTTTGATCTCTATACAAAACCCTACACAAAACAACACATTTTCTTCACAAAACTGTGGAAAAAAGGGACCATTAGAGGTGTTTGGAGGCAAATCTGCACACTTGAGGCTAGGGCTGAGACTTGTGGTGTTTCTTAAGGTCTTTTGAAGGCATATAGCTCATATTTAACACTCTTTTCCATATCTTGTAGTATCTTAGCTAAAAATCATGTTTTATGTGCATTATTAGTGATATTGAGGGATATTGGTAAAGTATATGTTAGATTGGTATTCTTATGGTTTAGTGAACTCTTTTAAGTGCTATTAGAGCTATTTAACCCAGGTTTTTGTTTCAGTTTGCAAAGAAATACCATAAAGTATCATTTTAGTGTAAAAGTGTGGTTTTTAACTAGAATTAGGGCTCTGTGGAATCTGCTCCTACCCGGGGTGTTTCAGATCGAAATTATATTTACTGTAGCATGTGTAGGGGGTATAGAGTGCACACACCAGACCTGGGAGCCCACCTCCCTACCCAGGCCGCCGGAAAATGTGTTCTGGCCGCAATTTGCGGCCAGATGAGTGAGTTGGGGGTTGGGGCTTGGACGACAGGAGTCTGCTACTATGTGGAGTATTTTGGTATATATAGTTTTGTAATATCTTTTCTGTATAAAAATCTGGGATCTAATACCCTATTTCCCGTATTTTTTAACTTTCGTGACACGCGTGATACGTGTGTGTGGGTTTGGGGTTTCTGCGTATCGCGACGCGTCGGGGTAGCTTCAGACGCGTAATCACACATTTTAGCGTATCGCGCACACGCGCGCTTGGTTTGCGACACGGGTTTCTAGTTGACTTTAAATGTCGTGTTTGTATGGTTTTGAGCTTATGTGTGATATATTGTGAAATTCTAGGTTCGCAGACGAGTGCGACGGATGCCGCGAAGAAGGGGAAACAAGTCGTCGGCTATACCTAGCGAGAGACTACGGTGAGTAGATTTAACATCTACGGGGATATCACCCACATGGCGTTATGCGTCAGGGCTGATACGACCTTATAGCGATATATACTGCATTCACCTACATGACTACTGTTTATTGCATACCGCATTCCCTGCTATGCGTATATAGAACACCGCACTATTACTAACGGTTCAAGTTGCACGAGCGCGATTTATATGCTATACTCACACCGTTAGTGATTGCCATGACACTCACATTATAGGATTGCTATAAATCATATGTCAGATTGTTTCCGCATTATTGATGTTTGCCATGATTTGCCGCATATCAGCAGATGTTATATTCATACTTAGACACATCTACATCACATATTCATACATGTGCCATGTATATATTGATATCTTCATACCTGCATAGATTTACGCATTGAGATATGTTGTTTCCATGTTATTTCTGGATTTGGGAACCGTGGATATTTCAAAAGAGAATAGGTAATTATTTAAAAACCCGGTTTCCCTTGATATGATATTTCAGTGCGTCCACCATGTGTTTTCTCGGTGCTAGAGCCCGATATATGAGAGAGAGGGCTGACCCGGACTGACGGATGCCCGATATATGAGAGAGAGGGCTGACCCGGACTGACGGATGGCCGATATATGAGAGAGAGGGTTGACTCGGACTGACGGATGCCCAATATATGAGAGAGAGGGCACACCCGGACTGACGGATGCCTGATATATGAGAGAGAGGGGGCTGACCCGGACTGACGGATGCCCGATATAGGAGGATTTGTGTGTCGATGTTAGACACGAGTATTTATGATATTTGGGTGCCGATGTTGGGCACTCGTGATTCTCAGTGATGTACAGGATGTGAGGGCCGATGGGAGTACCGGCGTCTGGGTTGTTGGGATTTGGGGTGCATTGGTGGGTACCGATTATCTTTCCACGTTGACATTCCGTGTAGATGTTATTTCAACCCGTGCTCCGCAATTATTATTTTGCATCTCATCCTGTAGTTACTTTACTTGACAGAGCACTTGCATGATTATGCACATGCTGCTTATTGCATATAGACTTATCTGCTGGCATTTGATAGAGTAGCGCAGCACGTGCATGCTCGCGATTACCTTTATATGTTATCTCTATTCACGAGTTGGCAACTCACCCCCGTTGTGCCACAGTATTTGCAGGTTGCCCCTCAGAGTAGTCACGGCAGGCTGCTTTCTTACATCTTTTGACTACAGATACCACTACAGTTGGTGCGAGAGCTGTTTTGCTGTTAGGTGGGTTGTGGTATCTGGTTACTTCTATTGTACACATTTTTGTATCTAGTATTCTCCATCTACCTTATATGTATTTGACTTAGAGATAGTGTGAGAACGATGATGTATATTATTTGTATTCTGGTGTCGAGTTCGTTTTGAGCCGACTTTACTTATGCAGTTATTTCTATCGGTGATGTTCCCACTTGTTGCTCTTGATCTTCGCTACGGCGTCGTATATTGCTATCTTGGTGATTGTTTACTTAAGATTTCTTATCACTTTTAAAATACTTACATTTAAAACTTAAAACACTCTATACTTTTACTGGTTTGATTTCTGGGTTTTCGGTTCACTTGGTCGCGTTACGCCTGTAGACGTTACGTGGTTAAGTGCCGGTCACGGGCCAAATATTGGGTCGTGACAAAGTTGGTATCAGAGCGTAGGTTTTACCTTTCGGAGTGTAGGATGACCCTGGTATGATGGAGTAGGTAGCTCAAGCAGAGTGGCATAGCGTGTGTATGTTCCTGTTGGGCTGGCCTAGCACCTCGTCAAGGGTTCGGTGGCATCACACATGCCATAGTCAAAAATTTAGAGGCGCTAAGCTAGCCCGACAAGAATCGAAACTAGAAGTTTTAGGGATTCATACAACTAAACATCACATGTAATTGTAAAACTATTACTTAGAGGAAAAATACGACCTTTGTAGATCTTCCTCGGTGACTCCTTGGCACTATGAGAGTTTGAAACGGATCGATGGAAGCCTTCCTTGTCCACGATGATCCACCCGAAGTCCCTTTGCCCAAAGCTCCTTGCCTTACTTGTTTCGCAAACGAAGTAGAGCAAACACCCTACACAAATCGGCTAGAGGTGTGTAGTATGATAATGTGGTTTATGTTCTTCAATGAAAATCCTTTCTTTTATCAACTTTCTCTCAAGTAAGAAATCAAGAGAGGAAGAAGAAGATAATGGTGGCTTGAGCTTTCTATCATATCACATATGATAACTTGTATTCTTCACACCCTTGCACTAAATTTTTCTCTTGTTGTGTGCTTCTTGCTTCATATCACATATGAAGCTATTTATAGTGATAAGAAAGGAATAATCACCATTATTCCATTACCACCATAATTATGAGTGGAAATTCTTTTCCTAAATAATTAAGCATGGGTGAAAATTCTTTTCATTAAGTTAAGTAAAGGATACCCACTAAAGAATAAAGGAGCATGTGTATGTTTTCTTTTCATTAACTTAAAATGAAAAGATATAAAGAAGCATGCGAAGGTATTCTTTACATTAACTTAAAATGATAAATACA
This sequence comes from Agapanthus africanus, assembly GCA_030015575.1. Classification (NCBI taxonomy): domain Eukaryota; kingdom Viridiplantae; phylum Streptophyta; class Magnoliopsida; order Asparagales; family Amaryllidaceae; genus Agapanthus; species Agapanthus africanus. The sequence goes on along the minus strand of JASDDO010000010.1, from coordinate 104,541,483 downwards.
AATTAAAAGCTTCAATATAAGTCTTATATTGCCACCATTCTTGTATCAACAACCATGATACTATGTATGCATGTATGTGTCCATGCACATCATCATGTGCATACATGCATGCATACAAAAGGATTTACTTAAAGAATTTATCTAAATGTAATTTGTTAAATCAACACTTGATTTACCAAACCGGTCATATCTCATACAATCCGTCAAATAGAAAATGCCCGATTAATATACGTTATCACATAACCGTATTTAAGCGGGTCATGCGCATATCTCATATGCACACCACATCGTTTTGCCTGAGCCAGGAAACTTCATTGTGGGACTCTAAGACTCGTCAATACGCCAGCAGTAGATGATGATCATATCAAACATCTACAAGCCGCAAGAGGTCGGCTAAACATAACGGCCACCCGGGTATTGAAACGATCAGAAGAAAACCAGCGAAGCTGTAAAAACTCCCGTCGAGCCAACTAGCAACACTTACCGTATAGTCCGGTCTCTTCGTCTGATACGTCGCATATGCAGTCTAGGGGTGGTAAATGTCAGACCCCAGTAACTTTATAAGTCATGTTGATTTACGGCTCATAACAGTTCAAGGAACTACTGATAACACTTATCAGTAAATCTTGAGAACCCTGGCAAGGGATTTAGGTGTTATAGCCGATCAAACATAGCGCGACATCAACTCCCCATACCGGGAGAGACGAAACCCCTCCTATCGCTCACTGTCTCCATATGATTCGGGACTGTACCCAAAATCCACCTGTTTGCACGACTCAGTAGAGCCGTGGTAGGGAGGAAATCAAAGTACAGTGGGAACCACACAAGACTCTATGACGATCTCGGGTCTACAGACTAACCTGTACAAGTGTCACCTGAGAACTGCTATCTGACAATAGGTATATATACCATCTAGGAGTTCTCGGCGAGTCCGTTCAGTGTACCCAGTCTCCACTGAGCACCCGTACACCATCCTTGATGTCAAACACCGATGGATATGGGATCATCCATCGCCCATCATATGGGTCAAGATGCGTATACGCTAGTCTACTCTGGTGTATCGATGCCCTGTCTCGACACACCCTCGACTAGGAACAGTTATAGGATGTACTCATAGACTACCGTGGCCCCACTAGTATGATCTCATCATAGTCCCAGTAGTCGAGTACAAATCCTAAGGGCTTTATCAACATGTAACAAAAGAGACAATCAAAGTACATGTTAAGATAAAGTATAACCAGATAGCGTACTATCATGTCGAGCAAGAAAGTCCTCCCTATATATGTCCAAGCATCCACTACAATATATATCGTATGTACAGTAATGGCCTCTAGGGCATACATATTACTAACAATCTCCCACTTGCACTAGGGCCATCTGTTGTGGTATCACATACCAATCAATCAGCTGTGGTTTAAGTATCTCATACTCAACCATCCCATAAAAGTCTCTACTGGGAATAAAGCCTTAGTGAGTGGATCCGCTCTGTTATCTTCTGTATCTACTCTCCTAACCTCGATCTCCCTAGAGATCAACCATCTCTATGATCAGGTGGTGTTGCCTAAGAATTATATCTGGATTTCTGATGGGACGGTTGTTCCTTGGCTAAAGCCACAACTCCATTGTCACACAATGGTAGGAACGAAGTTCATCTTATGAACTTATATATATATATATCCAGACTTTATCTTTGGTAGCATCTTTAGTAATGACGTATCTTGTCACGGTATCTACCTTGGAACTCTTCCAACATACCGTCCCTCTACTAAGGGTAAAGACAATGCCTGCGACTGACATTCAGTCGTCTTTATCACTCTGGAACCTTTCCAGTGATTCTCCCCAGGATCGATTGATACTATCTCACTACAACTAGTGAGTATCCTAACATCCATTTAGATCTATCTCATAGATCCAAAACCTAGGATTTAGGAGGTATCACCTTGATCTTATATGGAGAATCCTTGTGATAAGCGGAGATTGACCGAGTGTATCATAGGAAACTACTTCCCTATCAAGAGTATGTCATCCACGTACACTACGAGGATCACCACCATACTCCATACCACGAGGTTCAACCATTTTGATGAAGTCAAACTCTTTGACTACCACATCAAAACAAATGTTCCAACTCCGTTGTGATTCTCCCCAGGATCAATTGATATTATCTCACTACAACTAATGAGTATCCTAATATCCATTTAGATCTATCTCATAGATCCAAAACCCTGGATTTAGGGGGTATCTCCTTTGATCCTATATGGAGAATATTTATAATAAGAGGAGATTGACTGAGCGTAGCATAGGAAACTCCTTCCCCATCAAGAGTATGTCATCCACGTACTCTACGAGGATCACCACCATACTCCCTACTACCTTTTATGTATATACAAGGTTCATCTATTATTTTGATGAAGTCAAACCCTTTGACTACCACATCAAAACAGATGTTCCAACTCCGCGATGCCTGTTTTATCACATAAAACATCTTGCACACTTTTCCGCTGCTCCCACTGTCTACGAAGCCCTCTGGCTGTGTACTTATAGACGCTCTCTTCTAAAACTTCTTTTAGAAAAGCAGTCATGACACCCAACCACCAGATATCGCAGTCAAGGTATGTAGCAGTGGCAAGTAGGATCTGGATGGATTTAAGCATAGCTTTGAAAGTCTCAACTTTTCCATGTACACCAAGTAATCTTCTCAAGATATACTTGCTTCTGATGGGGATTTAACCCTTCAGATAAAGCAACCAAAGTCCATACTTTGTTGGTGTATAAGGATTCCATCTCAGATCGCAAATCATCCAGCCATTCTTACAGAGTCCCACTCCTGATGGCCTGCTTGAAACTAGTTAGGTCATACCATTTTGGTCAGGCAACAACCCCATCCCATAGGGTCGCCGTGGCACCAAAAAGTCCCTCAGCAGCTACTTTCTATGCAGTCCCCATTGCGAGGACTACAACCCGTCGGAACACCTTCCGGTCTCGGGAAACGCTGGGGTAAAATGAAATCCTCGCTCCCACTGTCATAGAGAAACCAAAGTATCTCTTAGGTGGGTGAGGAACCCTACTAGATCGGCGGAGAGGCTGAGGTTCGTTAGTGTCTATTGAATCCTTTGGTTCTACCAAATCATCTGCTGTAGCTGGAACTCCTTCCAGTTCTACCTCATGACCACTAATTTCTTCACAAGAAATTCCCTTTCACAAAGGTGGTATGCTGAGAAACAAAACAACTTTTGTTCCTCGGTTAGGTAGAAGATATTCCCTTGCTAATGCTTGGGATATCCAACAAACTTCCACAGTTTTGACTTTGCCTTGAGCTTGTCCGGATTTTGGTTTTCAGATATAGGCCAGACAACCCCAAATCTTAACATCTTTAAGATATGGGCTCTTCCCATACCATATCACATATGGAGTAGTAGGCACCTGATTTGATTAGAACCCTATTCAATAGGTATGCAGCTTCGCAAGTGCATAACTCCAAAAGGAAAATAGGAAACTCAGTAGTACTCATCATGGAGCACACCATATCACATAGGGTGCATTCGCTCCGCCCCGATATACCATCGTGCTATGGTGTATACGGAGGAGTAATACTGAGAGAGAATCTCATTCTCTTTTAGAATAGTCCAGGATTTCCATGCACAAGTATTCTCCTCCTTGATCTCATCAAAAGACATAATACTTATACCCGTTTTTGGTTCTCTACTTCTAATTTATATTCTGTGAATATCTCAAAAGCTTTGGACCTATGTTTCAACAGGAACATATGTCTGAATCTTGAGAGATTATCAGAGAAAATAATGAAGTATAAAGAACCGGTCATGGCATATGTAGATAGGGGGCCTTTCATACATCATCATGTATCAATCCCAAGAGTTCACTAACTCTTTCTCTGTTTCCAATAAACAGAGCTATGGTCATCATATCTATGTGACATGACTGGCAAGTTTTCACAAGATGTAAATTTAAACTAATTTAAATATGCATCTAGATGTAACTTCAGCCAGCCGGGTCGCATTGATCTGACCTAGTCTACAATGCCTCAAGAAGAATCCGTTCATTTCTGAACTCTTCCTCTTGTGTGTGTTATGTATACTAAGAACTGTAGTTTGATTTAGAACGTCTATGCTTTTAGATAACGTGCCTGAACCGATCAACACTTGATATAGGAAATGTTCAAAACATTATCCATCAATACAAAATTTTATCATTTCTTTACTAATAAAGAGATTGATATGATTTTGTATATCAGGTTCGGTATCTAATAGCATTTGTTCAGAATCAATGTATTCTTAATACAGAGTGATAACTGCCAACTTCTTGGCTTGCAACAATTGCACCATTTCCAACTCTTGAAACTTATCACCCGTTCTCAGTCATTTACCTTTCTGTAGCCCATGTAACAGATTACATTTGTGGGATCCTGATCCGGTATCATTATACCCAGGACGTAAAAGATACTGAGAAACAGTTCTTTGTAATAGACACACCCGAAGATCATGCATCAACATGTACTATCTTCGTTTGGGTGGCATAGTAATTCTGGTATTTCCCTATTTCCTGCTCTGTCTTATAACAATTATAAGTTGGAGCGGGACCAACGTTCTCCAGCTCAATATAATAAGCGGGTTCAGTCAATATATCCGTATTTATTATCTTGATTAAGGCATGATATGGTCACTATCTGGAGAGAGAGAGAAGAAAACATTTTAGCATATGCTCTTGCAAGATTAGATTGGTTATTTATCTAATCCAGATGTCTCCCACTGTTTTTATCAAATCCTCCTTCAAACCCTAAAAGGTAAGATTAGCCGGGAATAATTACACCCTATAATTTCATCAAATTGTCTTGTGTAAAACTTTCCCAGGAGTAACTCTTACTCGCAGTGAGATCGGGATCCAACTATCATATAGAAGGTATGCAATCTCATTGCAAATTTCAACTCTTGAAATTCCCGATATGGTTTCTTCCCCTAGTCACTTATGACCTTGACTATGATCAACATATCATAAGTACTACTCAAGTTCTGCCCGTCATTTCGTGATTAGCCAGACCCACCCACATGACCCTTGACTATGATCAACATAATCACATGAATGTCCTGACTAATCGCATCATATGCTTTGTAGGAATACATCACTTAGCTACCGAACACTACGCCTCGGCTATGGTCGACATACGTAGCACGAATACTAAGTACTCTGCTTCCTAAAATGACGGAGGGCAACGGATGGTTTTTATGAAAACCTTTAACGTTTTGAACTTGATCTCGTTGTAGAATCAAGTGGGAAGGAGTGGTTTAAGCTCCATTTTTAAATATCGAATGGTTTTGTAGTATCTTTCTAATTTTGCTAAAGAGGTCACTCCCGGTGAAGGGATCTCGGCTCTTTCCTTATCGAATAAGGTGCTGGATATGTAAATACCACGATGCAAAGCAACGATAGATCAACTATAAAATCAATTCGAGTTCTTTGTAATTTTTTCCAGTTTCGTTAAAGGGGTCACTCCCGGTGAAGGGATCTCGGCCCTTTCCTCATCGAATGAGGTGCAGGATATTCAACAATACCACTATGCAAAACAAAAGCTAGAGTTACCCTTTTTCAAAAAGTTTGATTCTACAACATCTTTAGGTTTCTTTCTCTTAACATTAATCACATTAATGTTGTCCCATCAATTACGTTTCCTAAACATCACAGAGTAGAACGTGTACTTATACCATCCGCATTCGCTACAGTGTCCCGTTATGCACCGTTAGGTTACTTAACTAACGGCATAGCGGGGCGGGACTAGCGCGGGTGAAAAATATAAGCAACGTTTATTATATATCATATATATAATAATAATCCATTCGTCTCAGATACTAAGTAATCACATTACAGAATATCAACAGCAGAAGCATATAAAAGGATATCTAGGATGTCCGTATTTTGTATCGAGCCAACAATAGAAAATACGGATTCCACGGTCGTGATGAATAGCCAAGCCCACACCCCTAGACCCCTACGAGAGCGGCAAGTGATCCCGCCAATTCTAGAGTTTAGGAGACCCGGTCTCGACTCCTCGAGATGGCCTCCCACTGAACCCTAGAACCCGGTCACTTGTGCTCCCCTCCTTGGGTCTATCCTAATGCGGAAAAGTAAATAATATACAATTGACTTATACATGAATGAAAATAAAAACTCTCATCTCACATAAAAACTCCCGGCTATTCATTCGCGACAATCCTACTCATCATATTTCAGCAACGCATAATATCTCATATCATCAACGTAAGTAAGTATGCGTATCCCGATTGTCGTTGACATATAGCAACGAAAACGGCGATACACCACATACTACACTTACGGTCACAGAAAATAAAATGAAAAACTACAACATTTGGAATCCACAATTACCTTAGACATCATAAATTCGAAATATCACATACTTCGTATTTCATGCCTAACTATATGAATTCCACATATTGTATCACATTTCAGATAAATAGACAATGTTAAACTCTTCGATCGAATAAACAAACACCCAAGATTTCCCAAACTGCACAACACTTGAGCCGAGTTCAAAAATTTCTAGAACATGCCACAGCCCCTTATGGACCAACCGTAGAAGGGCCAAACCAACGCCTCACATGTGGCAACGTTAAACTACCACAAACCCTAAGGTTCAGTGACAGTTTTGACGGTCACATAATCGAGTTATGGTTATGTTCTTCTAGAGTGTCCACAAATACGCTTTCATGTTTTTCCAAAGTTTCGAACTAGGGAAAAATCCAACACTTGGAATTTTTCCAATACGGGAAAAAACTGTGTTTCTAATATTCGTTCAAACATTATAACACGTTCTAAAAATCTGAAAAACTGAACGAAATTAAACTTTTCCAATCGAATCACCAAAACCAATATTTCTCCAGAATACTCAACACTTGAGTAAGTTTTAAATATTTCAGAGGCATAGTAAGAATTTATCAGGTACTGTGCAAAAAAAAATTTTACCTGAAGCTACAGTACGGCCGCTAAAGCGCCGCCAAAACCATGTTTTGGCCGCCCTTCCGCGGCGCTTTAGAGGGATCGTTTAAAAATTTTTATATGGTAATTCTTAGATTTGCCTGCTGATTTTTTTAGGACCTTTAAATTTGGAAAAATCCAATTTTCAAAAAATTTCCAGAAAGCTGTCAAAATTGGTGTTTCGTGGTTCGATCGGACTTTTAATTTCGCCTACGCATCGCCTAAAGCTCTAGCTTGGCTCTGATACCACTGTTGGGCTGGCCTAGCACCTCGTCAAGGGTTCGGTGGCATCACACATGCCATATTCAAAAATTTAGAGGCGCTAAGCTAGCCCGACAAGAATCGAAACTAGAAGTTTTAGGGATTCATACAACTAAATATCACATGTAATTGTAAAACTATTACTTAGAGGAAAAATACGACCTTTGTAGATCTTCCTCGGTGACTCCTTGGCACTATGAGAGTTTGAAACGGATCGATGGAAGCCTTCCTTGTCCACGATGATCCACCCGAAGTCCCTTTGCCCAAAGCTCCTTGCCTTACTTGTTTCGCAAACGAAGTAGAGCAAACACCCTACACAAATCGGCTAGAGGTGTGTAGTATGATAATGTGGTTTATGTTCTTCAATCAAAATCCTTTCTTTTATCAACTTTCTCTCAAGTAAGAAATCAAGAGAGGAAGAAGAAGATAATGGTGGCTTGAGCTTTCTATCATATCACATATGATAACTTGTATTCTTCACACCCTTGCACTCAATTTTTCTCTTGTTGTGTGCTTCTTGCTTCATATCACATATGAAGCTATTTATAGTGATAAGAAAGGAATAATCACCATTATTCCATTACCACCATAATTATGAGTGGAAATTCTTTTCCTAAATAATTAAGCATGGGTGGAAATTCTTTTCATTAAGTTAAGTAAAGGATACCCACTAAAGAATAAAGGAGCATGTGTATGTTTTCTTTTCATTAACTTAAAATGAAAAGATATAAAGAATCATGTGAAGGTATTCTTTACATTAACTTAAAATGATAAATACAAATTAAAAGCTTCAATATAAGTCTTATATTGCCACCATTCTTGTATCAACAACCATGATACTATGTATGCATGTATGTGTCCATGCACATCATCATGTGCATACATGCATGCATACAAAAGGATTTACTTAAAGAATTTATCTAAATGTAATTTGTTAAATCAACACTTGATTTACCAAACCGGTCATATCTCATACAATCCGTCAAATAGAAAATGCCCGATTAATATACGTTATCACATAACCGTATTTAAGCGGGTCATGCGCATATCTCATATGCACACCACATCGTTTTGCCTGAGCCAGGAAACTTCATTGTGGGACTCTAAGACTCGTCAATACGCCAGCAGTAGATGATGATCATATCAAACATCTACAAGCCGCAAGAGGTCAGCTAAACATAACGGCCACCCGGGTATTGAAACGATCAGAAGAAAACCAGCGAAGCTGTAAAAACTCCCGTCGAGCCAACTAGCAACACTTACCGTACAGTCCGGTCTCTTCGTCTGATACGTCGCATATGCAGTGTAGGGGTGGTAAATGTCAGACCCCAGTAACTTTATAAGTCATGTTGATTTACGGCTCATAACAGTTCAAGGAACTACTGATAACACTTATCAGTAAACCTCGAGAACCCTGGCCAGGGATTTAGGTGTTATAGCCGATCAAACATAGCGCGACATCAACTCCCCATACCGGGAGAGACGAAACCCCTCCTATCGCTCACTGTCTCCATATGATTCGGGACCGTACCCAAAATCCACCTGTTTGCACGACTCAGTAGAGCCGTGGTAGGGAGGAAATCAAAGTACAGTGGGAACCACACAAGACTCTATGACGATCTCGGGTCTACAGACTAACCTGTACAAGTGTCACCTGAGAACTGCTATCTGACAATAGGTATATATACCATCTAGGAGTTCTCGGCGAGTCCGTTCAGTGTACCCAGTCTCCACTGAGCACCCGTACACCATCCTTGATGTCAAACACCGATGGATATGGGATCATCTATCGCCCATCATATGGGTCAAGATGCGTATACGCTAGTCTACTCTGGTGTATCGATGCCCTGTCTCGACACACCCTCGACTAGGAACAGTTATAGGATGTACTCATAGACTACCGTGGCCCCACTAGTATGATCTCATCATAGTCCCAGTAGTCGAGTACAAATCCTAAGGGCTTTATCAACATGTAACAAAAGAGACAATCAAAGTACATGTTAAGATAAAGTATAACCAGATAGCGTACTATCATGTCGAGCAAGAAAGTCCTCCCTATATATGTCCAAGCATCCACTACAATATATATCGTATGTACAGTAATGGCCTCTAGGGCATACATATTACTAACAGTTCCGCGGCATACTCACGACACGGTACTCCGCCTAAGCGACCTTAGGACTTGTTGATTTAAATTCCTTCTTGAGTATATACATTCTTGCGATTTGATTTCCGTATCCTTATCGAATCCTAATTTTCCTTTCAGCCATTATGCCGCCAAAGACTACGAGGGCGCAGAGAGCAGCCGCGAGGGCCGAGATTCGAGTTGACTCGTCCGAGACGAGGACTGATCCGGGTAGTACACCGGTTGTGCCCAAGCAGGCTGTTCCTGCCGTGACAGATCAGATTGCCATGTTAGGGGTTGGTGTGCAGGAGATGCGCCAGACGGTGGGATCCAGAATGGAGGAGATGCGCCAGATGATGGGATCTCTAGTTGAGACACTTCGAGCGCAGCGACCAGAGGTAGTTCCACCCGTTGCAGAGATCGCGGTGATACCCACAGCACAGGATGTTGTCCCTACCGCTACAGAGGTCATCTCAGTATTGCTGTCAGAGTTTATGAGGCTGAAGCCTCCGGTCTTCACAGGCACCGATGCGGCCGAGGACCCACAGTCTTTCATTGATAGGATGGTGCGGATATGTCGTTCACTTAGATGCGCAGATGCGAGATGGGTTGAGTTCGCGAGCTTTCGCCTGGAAGGTCTCGCGCGGAAATGGTGTGAATCAGTCAAGAAGGGCAGTGCAACAGGTCTTCCTCCTATGACCTGGACAGAGTTCGTGGCGCTATTCCTTGCCCGTTTTCTTCCACTGAGCATCAGAGATGCTAGAGCACGCAGGTTCGAGTCCTTATGTCAGACTCCGGAGATGTCAGTGGCAGAGTATGATGTCCTGCTCACCGAGCTATCAGTGTATGCTCTGTATTTAGTGGCTACCTAGGAGATGCGAGTCAAGTGATTTGTCCGAGGCTTGCTCACACCACTGTTCCTTGCGATCAGCGCGCAGCATTACGAGACCTACGCAGCAGCTGTAGATGCAGCCTTATTGGTTGAGGAGCACCTTGCTGAGACTTCGGTAGTTCCAGAGCCGAAGAGAGTTCGTGCGGATACATCAGCGCAGAGACAGCCTTTTTGGCGCCGTGATAGACGTCTTGCAGGTAGCAGAGATTTAGGGCGGGGCCGGTTGTTCAGTTCCTATCCCCAGGAGGGTCAGCGGTCATCGTTGGGATGTTTTCGCTGCGGGAGTTCTTATCATCGTGTACGTGATTGTCCTGAGATACCCCAGAGGGAGGCAGCAGCACCACACGTCACATTACCACCTTCACCACCCCAGACGGTGTTACCTATTGTACCTACTGTTACTCCGCGTCAGATGCATGCACAGAGAGGTCGTGGTCGCGGAGGATTTGTTTATAGAGGACGAGGTGATCGAGGCAGAGGGCAGCCAGCTGCCGGCAGGGGACAGCCAGTCACAGGTGGAGGACAGGCACAAGTTTTTGCTTTGACGCATCAGGACGCGCAGGCGTCCAATGCGGTGGTCTCAGGTATCCTTCCAGTATGTTCGATTGATGCACACGTGTTATTCGATCCTGGATCCACACACTCGTACGTATCCACACACTTTGTGCCGAGTTTGGGTAGAGAGTCCGGTTTGCTTGATCAGCCGCTTGTTGTGACCACTCCCGTGGGAGAGTCGTTTGTCGCTAGGCACGTGTTCCGATCCTGTACCGTCCGTATTGGCGAGAGAGAGTTTCCGGTCGATTTGATCCTTCTTGAGATGTTGGACTTCGACGTTCTTTTGGGCATGGATTGGTTAGCCACGTGCTATGCTTCTGTTGACTGCCGTGAGAAGACAGTTAGATTTTGTTTTCCCGGCGAGTCGGTTTTTGTTGTGTTGGGGGACCGTGGTGCCACCCCTCACAGTGTGATTTCTTCTTTTCACGCCGGACAGCTTTTGAGGAAAGGATGTCAGGGATTTCTCGCCTATGTTTGCGATACTAGAGCTACAGAGGTTCCGTTGGATCAGGTTCCGGTTGTTAGCGAGTTCCCTGATGTGTTCCCTGACGAGCTTCCTAGGCTACCGCCCGAGCGTGATATTTCTTTCTGTATTGATTTGGTTCCTGGCACGGGGCCTATTTCCACACCGCCTTATCGGATGGCCCCGGTGGAACTTAGAGAATTGAAGGGTCAGTTGCAAGATTTGCTGGATAAGAGACTCATTTGACCCAGTGTTTCTCCTTGGGGTGCTCCAGTCCTGTTTGTCAAGAAGAAGGACGGCGGTATGCGTTTGTGTATTGACTACCGCCAGCTGAACAGGGTTACAGTGCGGAACAGATATCCTTTGCCACGTATCGACGATTTGTTCGACCAGCTTCAGGTGGCAGGACACTTTTTGAGGATCGATTTGCGATCAGGCTACCATCTGCTGCGGGTTCGATAGGAGGACATTCCTAGGACAGCTTCCGCACACGCTACGGCCACTATGAGTTTTTGGTGATGTCGTTCGTACTCACCAACGCGCCAGCAGCATTCATGGACTTGATGAACCGTATTTTCCGGCCGTATCTTGATCTGTTCATCATCGTATTCATTGACGATATTCTGGTGTATTCTCGGAGTAGAGAGGAGCACGAGCAGCATCTGCGGATTACACTGCAGACCTTAAGGGAGCATCAGCTTTTCGCCAAATTCTCCAACTGTGCTTTCTGGCTAGACAGCGTAGACTTCTTGGGGCACGTGATTACACGAGATGGTATATGTGTAGACCCGAGGAAGATCGAGGCCGTTCGGAGTTTGCCCAGACCCACATCGGTTACGGAGGTTCGCAGCTTTTTAGGGTTGGCCGGTTACTACAGGCGATTTGTGCAGGACTTCTCTCGCATTGCTACACCTTTGACCGGGTTGACCCGGAAGGGCGTTCCTTTCGATTGGATGGAGGAGTGTGAGCACAGTTTTCAGCAGTTGCGGACTCTACTGACTACGGCGCCAGTGTTATCATTGCCTTCAGGATCAGGCGGATTTGTGGTCTATTGTGATGCTTCACGAGTGGGGCTAGGGTGCGTATTAATGCAGCATGACAGGGTGATCGCGTATGCTTCGCGACTATTGAAGAAACATGAACAGAACTACCCCACTCACGATTTGGAGATGGCTGCAGTGGTCTTTGGACTTAAGATTTGGCGACATTACCTATATGGCGAGTCGTGCCAGATATTCACTGATCACAAGAGTTTAAAGTATATATTTCAGCAGCGAGACCTGAACCTTAAACAGCGCTGATGGATGGAGTTAGTGAAGGACTACGATTGTGAGATCTTGTATCACCCAGGCAGGGCGAATGTAGTGGCGGATGCTTTGAGCAGGAGGCCCGGGGGTAGTCTATCTTGTTTGAGCGCAGTACAGAGGCAGTCGTCGGCAGATTGGCAGATCTTATGCGACAGTCGGGTATAGTTCGAGTTTACGCCGATCGGAGGACAGATTGCACATGTTCGTGCACGCCCACAGTTGCTCGACCGTATACATGAGGCACAGCACAGTGATAACCGATGTTCAGAGATTAGGACACATATTGGACAGGGCAGATTTTCCGAGTTCGTGATCGATGATCAGGGGATACTACGATTTGGGACTAGACTGTGCGTACCAGATGCTGGGGGACTGCGGCGTGAGATTCTTGAGGAGGCACACCGCTCGGTGTACAATGTTCATCCAGGTTCCACCAAGATGTACCACGATATGAGAGATGTTTACTGGTGGGACGGAATGAAGAGGGACATCGCAGATTTCTTGTCGAGATGCCTGACTTGTCAGCAAGTCAAGGCCGAGCACCAGAGGCCCGCGGGAGAACTACAGCCGTTACCCATTCCGGAGTGGAAATGGGAACAGATTTCTATGGACTTCATTGTGGGTCTACCCAGGACTAGTCGAGGGTATGACTCCATCTGGGTGATTGTAGATCGTTTGCCGAAAGCGGCTCACTTCCTACCGGTGAAGACGACTTTCGGATATGCTCAGTATGCCCAGATTTACATCGACGAGATTGTACGACTGCATGGAGTTCCGACATGTATCGTGTCCGACAGAGGCACCCAGTTTACCAGCCGACTATGGCAGAGACTTCAGGAGGCTTTCGGCACTCGCTTGAGTTTCAGCACAGCATTTCATCTGTAGACCGACGGACAGTCAGAGCGGACTATTCAGACTCTCGAGGACATGCTCAGAGCGTGCGTCTTAGACTTTGGAGGTAGCTGGGATCATCATTTACCCTTAGTAGAGTTCTCCTATAACAATAGCTACCAGGAGACCATTCAGATGGCACCGTTTGAGGCTCTTTATGGGAGGAGATGCAGATCGCCCACCTGTTGGACAGAGCTCAGTGAAAGCAGTATCTTAGGGCCACAGATTGTGGAGGAGACGACCGCGAAGATCCAGTTGATTCGCGATAGGATGAGAGCAGCCCAGAGTAGGCAGAGATCTTATGCGAACCGTCGTCGGCACAGACTTGAGTTTTCTGTTGGTGATCATGTTTTCTTAAGGGTCTCCCCAATGAAAGGTGTGATGAGATTTGGGAAGAAGGGGAAGCTTAGTCCCAGATATGTGGGCCCCTTTGAGATCCTCGAGCGTGTGGGTACAGTTGCGTATCGGTTAGCCCTTCCGCCCAGTTTTCCAGACGTGCACCCCGTATTTCACGTTTTGATGCTCTGCAGATATCTTCATGATCCTTCGCATGCGATTCAGCACCCGACGATCCAGCTTGAGCGTGACCTTTCCTATGCAGAGCAGCTGGTGATCATTTTGGATCGACAAGTGAAGAAATTGAGATCGAAGGACATACCATCTGTCAAGGTACTTTGGCGTGGTAAGAACAGCGAGGAGGTCACTTGAGAGACCGAGAGCGAGATGAGGAAGAGGTATCCCCATCTTTTTGAAGGTACGTGTAGTTAGATTTTTAAATTCGGGGACCGAATTTCTTTAAGGGGGGTAGATTGTAACACTTTGAATTCTGTTAGGAATGTTTTTCGTGTTAATTAGCTATTGTGCGTGTTATTATATATGTGTATAGGATTATTAGTTATTTTTAGTCGGGTTACCCTAATTGGAAAATTTTTCCTTTAAGAAGTTTACACTTGCTCACTTAGCCATTTTGTGACTTAGGTTCAAAATGTTAGCCATTTCATTCTTGCATGGTTCATTGTTATTTCCCCACCCTTTTATCAAATCAAAACCCCATTCAATAATTCAAAATCCAATAGAAAAATGAAGCATGGTGTTAGGTGAGGAAGTTGACTTTTGACCCTTTTCTTTCTCTCTTCTCTCTCTCTCATTTCTGAAACTCCAGCAGAAAAGTAGCAACAAACATAGCATTTTCTTCATCTCCTCTTCTCTTTTCACTTCCCTTTGATCTCTATACAAAACCCTACACAAAACAACACATTTTCTTCACAAAACCGTGGGAAAAAAGGGACCTTTTGAGGTGTTTGGAGGCAAATCTGCACACTTGAGGCTAGGGCTGAGACTTGTGGTGTTTCTTAAGGTCTTTTGAAGGTATATAGCTCATATTTAACACTCTTTTCCATATCTTGTAGTATCTTAGCTAAAAATCATGTTTTATGTGCATTATTAGTGATATTGAGGGATATTGGTAAAGTATATGTTAGATTGGTATTCTCATGGTTTAGTGAACTCTTTTAAGTGCTATTAGAGCTATTTAACCCAAGTTTTTGTTTCAGTTTGCACAAAAATACCATAAAGTATCATTTTAGTGTAAAAGTGTGGTTTTAAACTAGAATTAGGGCTCTGTGGAATCTGCTCCTAACCGGAGTGTTTCAGAATGAAATTGTATTTACTGTAGCATGTGTAGGGGGTATAGAGTGCACACACCAGACCTGGGAGCCCACCTCCCTACCCAGGCCGCCGGAAAATGTGTTCTGGCCGCAATTTGCGGCCAGATGAGTGAGTTGGGGGTTGGGGCTTGGACCACAGGAGTCTGCTACTATGTGGAGTATTTTTGTATATATAGTTTTGTAATATCTTTTCTGTATAAAAATCTGGGATCTAATACCCTATTTCCCGTATTTTTAAACTTTCGTGACAAGCGTGATACGTGTGTGTGGGTTTGGGGTTTCTACGTATCGCGACGCGCTGGGGTAGCTTCAGACGTGTAATCACACGTTTTAGCGTATCGCGCACACGCGCGCTTAGTTTATGACACGGGTTTCTAGTTGACTTTAAATGTCGTGTTTGTATGGTTTTGAGCTTATGTGTGATATATTGTGAAATTCTAGGTTCGCAGGCGAGTGCGACGGACGCCGCGAAGAAGGGGAAATAAGTCGTCGGCTATAACTAGCGAGAGACTACGGTGAGTAGATTTAACATCTACGGGGATATCGCCCGCATGGCATTATGCGTCAGGGCTGATAGGACCTTATAGCGATATATACTGCATTCACCTACATGACTACTGATTATTTCATACTGCATTCCCTTCTATGCGTATATAGAACACCGCACTATTACTAACGGTTCAAGTTGCACGAGCGCGATTTATATTCTACACTCACACCATTAGTGATTGTCATGACACTCACATTATAGGATTGCTATAAATCATATGTCAGATTGTTTCCTCATTATTGATGTTTGCCATGATTTGCCGCATATCAGCAGATGTTATATTCATACTTAGACACATCTACATCACATATTTATACATATGCCATGTATATATTGATATCTTCATACCTGCATAGATTTACGCATTGAGATATGTTGTTTCCATGTTATTTCTGGATTTGGGAACCATGGATATTTCAAAAGAGAATAGGTAATTATTTAAAAACCCGGTTTCCCTTGATATGATATTTTAGTGGGTCCACCATGTGTTTTCTCGGTGTTAGAGCCCGATATATGAGAGAGAGGGCTGACCCGAACTGACGGATGCCCGATATATGAGAGAGAGGGCTGACCCGGACGGACGGATGCCCGATAAATGAGAGAGGGGGCTGACCCGGGCTGACGGATGCCCGATATATGAGAGAGAGGGGGATGACCCAAACTGACGAATGCCCGATATAGGAGGATTTGCGTGTCGATGCTAGATACGAGTATTTATGATATTTGGGTGCCGATGTTGAGCACTCGTGATTCTCAGTGATGTACAGGATGTGAGGGCCGATGGGAGTGCCGGCGTCTGGGTTGTTGGGATTTGGGGTGCATTGGTGGGTACCGATTATCTTTCCACGTTGACATTCCATGTAGATGTTATTTCATCCCGTGCTCCGCAATTATTATTTTGCATCTCATCCTGTAGTTACTTTACATGACAGAGCACTTGCATGATTATGCACATACTGCTTATTGCATATAGACTTATCTGCTGGCATTTGATAGAGTAGCGCAGCACGTGCATGCTCGCGATTACCTTTATATGTTATCTCTATTCACGAGTTGGCAACTCACCCCCGTTGTGCCACAGTATTTGCAGGTTTCCCCTCAGAGTAGTCGCGGCAGGCTGCTTTCTTACATCTTTTGACTACAGATACCACTACAGTTGGTGCAAGAGCTGTTTTGCTGTTAGGTGGGTTGTGGTATCTGGTTACTTCTATTGTACATATTTTTGTATCTAGTATTCTCTATCTACCTTATATGTATTTGACTTAGAGACAGTGTGAGGACGATGATGTATATTATTTGTATTCTAATGTCGAGTTCGTTGTGAGCCGACTTTACTTATACAGTTATTTCTATCTGTGATGTTCCCACTTGTTGCTCTTGATCTTCGCTACAGCATCGTATATTGCTATCTTGGTGATTGTTTACTTAAGATTTTTTATCACTTTTAAAATGCTTCCATTTAAAACTTAAAACACTCTATACTTTTACTGGTTTGATTTCTGGGTTTTCGGTTCACTTAGTCGCGTTACGCCTGTAGACGTTACGTGGTTAAGTGCCGGTCACGGGCCAAACTTTGGGTCATGACAGGTTTTTACGACAGGGTTCGTTCACATACACGTACTTGTGCATGTTTGGTGTTCAGGCAGTTGATACTAGTGGGTTTTGGTTTAAGCCAGATCCTAGTATCCGTTTTGGGATTGGTTTAGTCTCATTGTATTCGTGTTTCTTCGGAACACGGATGCGCGTATGTATGTACAGTTGACAGAGGCAGAGAGGGAGATGCCTCATTAGGGTTTTGACCATTGACTTGATTATAACCCTAATGAGAAGGAGGAATTTGTTTAATAATTATTATTATGGATAATTTTCATGGTAAATTGGTTTGACCATTTGACCAAGTTGACCATTGTTGACTTAGATATTTTCTTGGGCATGCTTAGTATTTAATGTAACGTTTCAGAAATCGTTTTGCGAATTTTTCCGTTTTAGGGCAGAATAGTCGGTATTTTCCGTTTTAACCCGATTTCGATCAAACTTCCGTAGAAACTTACAGGCACTTTTTTTAGCTAAAATAAAGCTTGTGCGCGAACTTTAGGGTTATTTGGAAGGTTTTGGTTCAGATAGAATTTTTCCCAAATAAAATATTATTTTAAGCGGTATTTGGTGCACGTAAATCGGGAAATTTCTTCTCTTGAGAATAAATTAATTTTTGTCACTAGAATATTTTGGAAACTTCTTTTTAAATATCTAGATATTTTTTGGAGTGCAAAAGGTTTTATTTTAAAAAGAAAAGAAAATGTGTAAAGGTGGCAAAGTGCATTTATTAGCATTTATTACTCTTTTTCCTGGCAATTTCTTCACAAAAAATTCACAAAATTACCCCCTTACCCCCTTGGCCGGCCCATCCCTTCCCCTTGATGCCCTCCATAATTTCCACCCATTTTCAACTCTTTTTGCATCAAATAAATCATGAAAAATCCAAATAAAATCACAAAAACTCAAATATATTCATTTTCCTTCATTCTTGAACTCAAAGCTAGCTTGCATCTTCATTCAAAACATCATTTTGGAGGAAAAGATGATGAGTTTGGTTTCTTGGTTTTGATCTTTTATGGAGGTATAAAACCCTAACCCTAATCATTTTTGTTGTTTCTAAATTTCTAATTAGCATATTAATTGTTTATTTAAGCTTTTAATTTCATGTTTGAAATTCAAGACTTGATTTTTATGATAATCTAGTTAGGGTAAAACTTGATTTATGTGTTTAATGTTTATTTGAAATGTTAATTTGTGTTTTGGAGAAGATTAACCTAGTATAAAATGTTAATTTTTGCTATTGAACACTTTGTTTAATTATGCAATTTTGTTTACTAGGTTTTTGCTAAAATTTATTTAGCAAGTGTTAAAAATTAGAAATAGTTTGGATTGATTAGTTAAGCTATTTTAAGGTGTTTGTAATCGCTAAATATGCATTAGCTTGAAACTAGTGCGAAATATTGCGATAAGTTGTTTTCTAGGTTTCGGGGTTTTTCCGACGTGGGTTCGATTGGTCGTTACGAGATTATATCTATTTTATTCGTCATAATTGTTTGTGTTGTATTGCGCGATCGGGACGATCGGGGTCTAGACTTGGTGTTTTGTAGTTTAGCGACCCCAGTTAGGGTTTTTGGCCGATGTTGTGCGCGATAGATACGCTAAGTGCGCAGTACAATTTTCAGGGCGTTATTCTTGCGTTTCGATGTCTTTTCGTCGATGTAGGATATTTGCTTATCTGATGTGTTTGTGAAATTTTAGGTTCGCAAGCGGGGACTTCGGACGCTACGACAAGGGAAAACGGGTGGTAGGCTTCACTTAGCCAGGAGCGTTGGTGAGTAGATTTAACATCTACAGGGGAATCGCCCGCATGGCGTTATGCGTCTGGGCTAGAGATGTTACTTTTGTCGCATATTCTATGTCAGATTTAGGATTTGCGCATTTACCCTACTGCTTAGTTATTGTTGTGCTTGGACTAGTATCCTTAAGACACGGCACATATTATTGACGATTCATGTTGCACGAGCACTGATTGTATGCAACACACACCGTCAATAATTGCCATGTCACGCACAAACCACATATAGAAATGCTATTGTTGGTTAGGAACATTGAGACAATGATTCATATTTCTTATCGCATATGACATTTAACATAACTGTATATCCACATGCGTACAGATATGCCTTCACATACTTACGTGTTTGATACCTGTATACCTATAGAGTATCGTACCATTAGTGATAGGTACATACACACTTTATGTCATAGCTACAGGTATACCTTGCACACATATTTCACTTATACCCAGGGGGTATACTACATCATTACTCATAGGTAGATACATATATCTTGCTATACCTTTATGTTTTCACATACATCTGGTTATAGCTACATGTTTACCTTTTCTTGATATTATTTAGAATTGGAGAAAATAGAAACTGCATGATTTTTATATTAACTTGTTGCAGTTAATTAGCGGCTTTTCCTGTATATGCTTTCATTACAGTTATATATTGCATATATTATATTCATGGATTTTCGCTTTGTGATATGGATTTTTCATGATGTTTTCTGGATTTGGGGACCGTGGGAGTTCATGAAATTATGCATTATTTGAAAAAACCGGTTTCCCTTGATATAATATTTCTACAGCCACCATAAGATTTATCGGTTCTGATTATATACTCCATACGAGGAGTGGGTGCCGTATGAGGGTACATGGTGGGGCCCGGTACGGTTCCCCTCGGCAAGATGATCGATGGACCTTGCCGATTGAGCCTGGAAGGTGGGTAAGTACCTACCGGTAACATTACCAATGACTCGGCGGTTATCATGTGGATACCGACGGGAGTCATGTACGTATAGATACGTCGAAAGGCGAGGGTCAGAGCTAGGCACTCGAGCTTTCGGTATAGCGTATGATACGTACCTATCAGGGTGCCAGTCTTGGTGACAGCACTTGATAGATCAGCATTTCTGTGTCGATGCTTGACACATTAGTTTCATGATATTTTTTTTTACTCCTTTGTATCTATAACAGGGGATTAGGCCGCTGTTATATATGTCCTTACACCAATATTAGTGGAATGGGACGCTAATATATGTGTATTGACTTTTTTACTTCTTTATATATATAACAGTGGGTTAGGACGCTGTTATATATGGCCTTACACCAATATTAGTGGAATATGACGCTAATATATGTGTATTGACACTATTTTATATACATCATCATATTAATTTATGCAAATATATTTAGGGTGTTAGAATTTTTACTTGATATTGGATTTGGGATATAGGTGATTCATTTGATATTGATTACAGGATATATATGAGGATGCTGATTTGTACATTCTGGATATATGAGATTTATTCGATATTGTACATTCAGGACTTGTGAGAGTTATATGATATGAGAGCCAATTTGGGGGCTGATTTGAGGATTTGGGATTTGGATTTGGCTTGATGGATTGTGATCCTACCACGATGTCAGGATTCCGTGGAAATGACATATTTCATTCCATACTCCACATTTATTGTTTATGCACTGCTTCATGTATTAGTAGTACCTGTTAGAGTACCTTTCATGACTGTTGCATTTACATACCTTTATTTATATGCATTACTTCATGTATTAGTTGTACCTGTTAGTGTACCTTTCATGATTATTGCATTCATATGACTTTTTTTATTGCTATTAATTGCACATGTTAGATTCACGCTGTACGTGCATACTTGCGATTACCTGCATCTTTATTTACTATTCACGAATTGGAAACTCACCCCCGTTGTGCCACAGTTTGTTTTGCAGAGTGTTCCCCAGAGTAGTCGAGGCAGGCTATTCTTCTATCATCTTTTGCTACGGATACCGCATCAGCTCACAGTGTGCAGTTTGCTTAGGTGGGTTTTGTGGTTATTCGTTTGTTGTATTGTATATTCGTTGTATCCTTGTACTCTCCATCTACTATATTTTCTTGTTGACTTAGAGACTTGGTGAGGACGATATTGTATATTATTTGTGACTTGTTGTCTTTTATTCAGTTTCCTTTCTACCGTCTTTTATTTCTTCGCTACGGCGTCGTATATTTATTGTGGTGGTTTTTTTCGCCTTTGGGCGTGGATTAGCTCCCGTTGGGGATGCTTTACTTTATATTTATGTTGTACCCATTTTTGGGGCTAGCTTTTACAAAGGAGGTGCTGCTAAAATTTTAGAGGAAATAAAGTTGGACTTTTACAGAATTTGGGTTGTGATTTCAAAGACTTTTAAACAATGTTTCTTATCTTTTCTTGTCTTTTACTGGTTTAGATTTCTGGGTTTTGGCTTTCTTTTACTGGGTTACGCCTGTAGACGTTGCGTAGTATTAGGGCCGTCACGTGCCAATTTCGGGTCGTGACAAAGTTGGTATCAGAGCGCTAGGTTTTACCTTACGGAGTGTAAGATGACCTTGGTATGATGGAGTAGGTATCTTAAGCAGAGTAACGTAGTGTGTGTATGTCTGCAGCATACTCACGATGCAGTACTCCATCTAAAGTGACCTAAGTACAATTGTTTGAAATTCCTTCCTTGATGATTCATATCCTTGTGATTCGATTTCCGTGTTCATATCGAATCCTATCCCTATTTATTGCCTTTTCCGCCGAAGACTATGGGTACTCAGTGAGGTGCAGCGAGGGCCGAGGTCAGAGTTGACTCGGGTGGGTCAATGATTGACAAGGATGGAACGCTCGTTGCACAGGTGCAGACGGATCCGCCTTCGACAAATAGTATCGCTAGGCTTATGGCAGAGATGCAGGACATGCGCCAGACGATGAGTTCTTTGGTGGAGACCATTCGAGCGCAGCGACAGGAGGTTGTCACCCCTATTACCCAGTTGTTCCTTGCGATCAACGCATAGCATTCCGTCACCTACATAGCACCAGTGGATGCAGCCCTAGTTGACGAGACACGTATTCCTGAGACTTTGGGAGTTCCGGAACAGTGGAGGACTCGTACCGGTATACCAGCCCAGAGACAGAGGCTTAGTCATCGAGATAGCTTTCGTGACCGTTGCGGGAGTAGCAAAGGTTTGGGATGAGGGGATTCGTGTTAGCTTGATCAGCCGTTGTTGTGTTAGCTTCCGTCAGCGATTCTTTTGTTGCGCAATACGTAATTCGGTCGTGTGCCAATCGGATAGGAGATAGAGATTCGTCCGTCGTTTTGATCCTTCTAGAGATGTTGGATTTGACGTTCTCCTGGGCACGGACTGGTTATCTACGTGCTAGGCGTCTGTGGACTACCGTGAGAAAACAGTCAGGTTTTGTTTTTCCGAAAAGTCAGTTCTTGTTGTGCGGGAGGATAGTGGTGCCACCTCTCATAGCTTGAATTCAGCCTTTTTCGCTAGTCGGCTTTTGAGGAGGAGATGTCGTGGATTCTTGGTATTCATTCGTGATACCGGAGCCACAGTTGGTTTGTTGCACCGGGTTCCTTCGTGCGAGAGTTTTTCGACGTTGTTCCAGATGAGCCGCCGAAGCTTAAGGAGCTTCTGGATCTGCTGCAGAGTTGTTTGTTGGGGGGTTTGTGCGTCTGAGTGTTTCGCATTGGGGAGCTCATATTTCTGTTCGTTAAGGAGGAAGACGACAGTTTGATGTTGTGTATTGATGGATCGTCAATTGAACCGGCTTACGGTGCGGAAAGGTATCATTTACCTCGCATTGACTTCAATCAGCTCCTAAGTGCGAGACATTTTTTTCTAAGTTTGTTTGGGGATCAGGTTATCATTGTTGCGGGTTCGGAGTGATGACATTCCGAAGACTGCCTTGTGTGTGGTACGAGCTTTGTGTGTGCTGGTGTGTCATTGGACTCACCAATGCCCTAGCAGCATTCGTAGATGTGATGAACCGGATTTCTTCCAGCCGTTCCTCGACCATTTATTGTTGTGTTATTTACGACATTATGGTCTATTTAATGTGTCTTGAGGGACAGGAGAAGCACATGAGGATTTGATTTGCAGATACCGGGAGAGCCCCAGCGTTTTGCTAGATTCTCGGAGTATTTCTTCAGGCTTGTTGTGTTGACTCCTAGGTCTTATGGTTACGGGAGACGGTTTTGTATGGTTCCAAGGAAGATCGTGGCCGTACAGCTTAGGCCCAGACTTGTGTGCTGGATGGAGGTCCGAAGATTTTTGGGCTTAGCTGGTTTTTACCGCCGTTTCGTGCAGGATTGCTAGTGTAGTGCTGCACCGTTGACTGAATTGACCGGAATGGAGGTTTCTTTTCTTTGGACTGAGGCATGTGTGCGGAGTTTTCGGCAGTTGAAGATTCGATTAACAACTGCATCAGTTCTTTCTATGCTTTCTTGTTCGGGCGACTTTGTTGTGTAACTGTGATGTTTCGCGAGTGGGGCTCGATTTTGCGCTGATGCGGCACTATAGAGTTATCGCTTTTGCTTCCCTACATTTAGAGGAAGTACTAGCAGGATATTCCACTCACGATCTGGAGATGGCCGCGGTGGTCTTGCGTTGGAGATTTGGAGACACTACTTGTTCGAGAGTCGTGTCATATTTTCACGGACTATCAGAGCTTAATGTACATCTTTCTGCAGCGGATTTTGATTGTTGAGATAGTCTTCTACAGATTCACAGTTCTTGTGCGATCGTTGAGCACAGCTTAAGTTCTCCTCTACTGAGGGGACAACTTGCTCATGTCCGCGCCCGACCACTTTTCCTTAATCGCTTTCGCTAGACACCGCCCGTCGATACTCGTTCGTCAGAAATACTTGAGCATACTCGGCTGGGTAATGATTCGGAGTCCTTGATTTGAGACAAGGGTGTGATGAGTTTAGGGACGCGTGTATGTACCTGATACTATTGGGTAGAGACACGAAATCCTAGAGCTGGCGCATCAGTCAGCTTTCAGAGTTCATTCAAGTTCCACCAATTGGTGATGTGACTTGTGAGATAGTTACGGGTGAGCAGGAATGAAGAGTGAAGTTTCGAATTTCGTTTCAAGGTGCCTGTCTTATTGTGAGCGTAGGTTGAGCATTGAGACCGGCTGGAGAGTAGCAA
This sequence comes from Agapanthus africanus, assembly GCA_030015575.1. Taxonomy (NCBI): domain Eukaryota; kingdom Viridiplantae; phylum Streptophyta; class Magnoliopsida; order Asparagales; family Amaryllidaceae; genus Agapanthus; species Agapanthus africanus. The sequence goes on along the minus strand of JASDDO010000010.1, from coordinate 104,517,188 downwards.
TCTTTAACCGTTCCGGAGAGGGAATGGGAGCAGATCTCCATGAATTTGCGTTGTGGCGTCTACCCAGGTTTAGTCAGAGTGTGACTCCATTTGGGGTGTTTGTTGTCCGGTTATTCTCAGTTTGCTCAGTTGTTCTTTGTTAAGTTTGTGCGTTGCACGGAGTTCCTTCATGTGTTGTAACCAATTGGGGGCACCCTGTTCGCTTGCCGTCTTGGGCAAGAGCTTCAGGAAGCCTTGAGTACTGGTTGAGCTTTAGTTCCATCTTTCCATCCGCTGGCTGATGGTTTTGTGAGAGCGGGCTATACCGACTCTAGAAGTTATGCTTGTGCGTATGTACTAATTGTTGTCGGCAGTTGGGATCATCACTTGCCATTGTTAGGACTCTCCTTCGATAGCAGTTATCAGGAGACATTCTAATTGGCAACCTTTAAGTTTTGTTTGTTAGGTGGTGTCGATCTCCAGTCTGTTTTTCTGACTCTGCGTAGTAGGATTTTTGGACCCCAGCTAGTCTAGAGACTTCGGAAATGATCCAGTTGTTTCAGGTGAGGATGATGACATTCCTGTGCGGACAGAGGTCTTATGCCGACCATGCTGATCACAGGCTCGAGTTCGCAGTGGGAGATCATGTATTCCTACGGATTTTTCCGATGAAGGACGTGTTGAGTTTTGGGAAGCTTACCCAGAATTGTAGGTCCTTTCGAGATCCTTAAAGTGAGTTAGTTCCGTTGCCTTTAATTTGACACTTCCGCCCAGATTATTGAGTATTCACCCCGTATTCCTTGTGTCGATACTTTGCAATTACCTTCATGACCTTTCTCACATGATTCAGCACCAGACCATTTAGCTTGGACGCGATCTTTCGTTCACCAGCAGCCAATTGTGTTAATGGCTAGGCGGGTGGAGAAACTTCGGTCAAGGGTCTTGCCATCTGTGAAGGGTTTTTCTTGGACGTAGCCGTATAGTGAGGTAATCACTTAGGAGGCTGCGAACGAGATATTAGAGTTTAGTAATCCTCTCTTTGAAGGTACGCTTAGTAAAAAATTTTAATTCGGGGACAAATTTTTATAAGGAGGGAGATTGTAACGTTTCAGAAATCGTTTTTCGAATTTTTCCGTTTTAGGGCAAAATAGTCGGTATTTTCCGTTTTAACCCGATTTCGATCAAACCTCCGTAGAAACTTACCGGCACTTTTTTTTAGCTAAAATAAAGCTTGTGCGCGAACTTTCGGGGTATTTGGTAGGTTTTGGTTCATATAGAATTTTTCCCAAATAAAATATTATTTTAAGCGGTATTTGGTGCACGTAAATCGGGAAATTTCTTCTCTTGAGAATAAATTAATTTTTGTCACTAGAATATTTTAGTAACTTCTTTTTAAATATCTATATATTTTTTTGAGTGCAAAAGGTTTTATTTTAAAAAGAAAAGAAATTGTGTAAAGGTGGCAAAGTGCATTTATTAGCATTTATTACTCTTTTTCCAAGCAATTTCTTCACAAAAAATTCACAAAAATACCCCCTCACCCCCTTGGCCGGCCCTTCCCTTCCCCTTGCTGTCCTCCATCATTTCCACCCATCTTCAACTCTTTTTGCATCAAATAAATCTTGAAAAATCCAAATAAAATCACAAAAACTCAAATATATTCATTTTCCTTCATTCTTGAACTCAAAGCTAGCTTGGATCTTCATTCAAAACATCATTTTGGAGGAAAAGATGATGAGTTTGGTTTCTTGGTTTTGATCTTTTGTGGAGGTATAAAACCCTATCCCTAATTCTTTTTGTTGTTTCTAAATTTCTAATTAGCATATTAATTGTTTATTTAATCTTTTAATTTCATGTTTGAAATTCAAGACTTGATTTTTATGATAATCTAATTAGGGTAAAACTTGATTTATGTGTTTAATGTTTATTTTAAGTGTTAATTTGTGTTTTGGAGAAGATTAACCTAGTAGAAAATGTTAATTTTTGCTAATGAACACTTTGTTTAATTATGCAATTTTGCTTACTAGGTTTTTGCTAAAATTTATTTAGCAAGTGTTAAAAATATAGAAATGGTTTGGATAGATTAGTTAAGCTATTTTAAGGTGTTTGTAATCGCTAGATATGCGTTATCTTGAAACTAGTGCGAAATATTGCGATAAGTTGTTTTCTAGGTTTCGGGGTTTTTCCGACGTGGCTCGATTGGTCGTTGAGAGGTTATATCTATTTTATTCCTCGTAATTGTTTGTGTTGTGTTGCGCGATAGGGACAATCGGGGTCTAGACTTGGCGTTTTGTAGTTTAGCGACCCCAGTTAGGGTTTTTGGCCAATGTCGTGCGCGATAGATACGCTAAGTGCGCAGTACAATTTTCATGGCGTTATTCTTGTGTTTCGATGTATTTTCGTCGATGTAGGATATTTTCTTATGTGATGTGTTTGTGAAATTTTAGGTTCGCAAGCGGGGACTTCGGACACTATGACAAGGGAAAACGGGTGGTAGGCTTCACTTAGCCAGGAGCGTTGGTGAGTAGATTTAACATCTACAGGGGAATCGCCCACATGGCGTTATGCGTCTGGGCTAGAGATGTTACTTTTGTCGCATATTCTATGTCAGATTTAGGATTTGTGCATTTACCCTACTGCTTAGTTATTGTTGTGCTTGGACTAGTATCCTTAGGACACTGCATATATTATTGACGATTCATGTTGCACGAGCACTGATTGTATGCTACACACACCGTCAATAATTGCCATGTCACGCACAACCCACATATAGAAATGCTATTGTTGGTTAGGAACATTGAGACAATGATTCATATTTCTTATCGCATATGACATTTAGCATAACTGTATATCCACATGCGTACACATATGCCTTCACATACTTACGTGTTAGATACCTGTATACTTATAGAACATACACACTTTATGTCATAGCTACAGGTATACCTTGCACACATATTTCACTTATACCCAGGGGGTATACTACATCATTACTCATAGGTAGATACATATATCTTGCTATACCTTTATGTTTTCACATACATCTGGTTATAGCTACATGTTTACCTTTTCTTGATATTATTTAGAATTGGAGAAAATAGAAACCGCATGATTTTTATATTAACTTGTTGCAGTTAATTAGCGGATTTTCCTGTATATGCTTTCATTACAGTTATATATTGCATATATTATATTCATGGATTCTCTCTTTGTGATATGGATTTTTCATGATGTTTTCTGGATTTGGGGACCGTGGGAGTTCATGAAATTATACATTATTTGAAACACCTGGTTTCCCTTGATATGTTATTTCTGCAGCCACCATGAGATTTATCGGTTCTGATTATATCCTCCATACGAGGAGTGGGTGCCGTATGAGGGTACATGGTGGGGCCGGTACGGTTCCCCTCGGCAAGATGATCGATGGACCTTGCCGATTGAGCCTGGAAGGTGGGCAAGTACGTACCGGTGACATTACCAATGACTCGGCGGTTATCATGTGGATACCGACGGGAGTCAAGTATGTATAGATACGTCGAATAGCAAGGGTCATAGCTAGGCACTCGAGCTTTCGGTATAGCGTATGATACGTACCTATCAGGATGCCAGTCTTGGTGACAGCACCTGATAGATCAGCATTTCTGTGTCGATGCTTGACACATCAGTTTCATGATATTTCTTTTTACTCCTTTGTATATATAACAGGGGATTAGGCCGCTGTTATATATGCCCTTACACCAATATTAGTGGAATGGGACGCTAATATATGTGTATTGACTTTTTTACTTCTTTGTATATATAACAGTGGGTTAGGACGCTGTTATATATGCCCTTACACCAATATTAGTGGAATGGGACGCTAATATATGTGTATTGACACTATTTTATATACATCATCATATTAATTTATGCAAATATATTTAGGGTGTTAGAATTTTTACTTGACATTGGATTTGGGATATAGGTGATTCATTTGATATTGATTACAGGATATATATGAGGATGCTGATTTGTACATTCTGGATATATGAGATTTATTCGATATTGTACATTCAGGACTTGTGAGACTTATATAATATGAGAGCCAATTTGGTGGCTGATTTGAGGATTTGCGATTTGGATTTGTCTTGATGGATTGTGATCTTACCACGATATCAGGATTCCGTGGAAATGACATATTTCATTCCATACTCCACATTTATTGTTTATGCACTGCTTCATGTATTAGTAGTACCTGTTAGAGTACCTTTCATGACTGTTGCATTTACATAACTTTATTTATATGCATTGCTTCATGTATTAGTTGTACCTGCTAGTGTACCTTTCATGATTATTGCATTCATATGACTTTTTTTATTGCTATTAATTGCACATGTTAGATTCACGCTGTACGTGCATACTTGCGATTACCTGCATATATTATTTACTATTCATGAGTTGGCTACTCACCCCCGTTATGGCACAGTTTGTTTTGCAGGGTGTTACCCAGAGTAGTCGAGGCAGGCTATTCTTCTATCATCTTTTGCTACGGATACCGCATCAGCTCTCAGTGTGCAGTTTGCTTAGGTGGGTTTTGTGGTTATTCGTTTGTTGTATTGTATATTCGTTGTATCCTTGTACTCTCCATCTACTATATTTTCTTGTTGACTTAGAGACTTGGTGAGGACGATATTGTATATTATTTGTGACTTGATGTCTTTTATACAGTTTCCTTTCTACCGTCTTTTATTTCTTCGCTACGGCGTCGTTTATTTGTTGTGGTGGTTGTTTTCCGCCTTTGGGCGTGGATTAGCTCCAGTTGGGGATGCTTTACTTTATATTTATGTTGTACCCATTTTTTGGGCTAGCTTTTACAAAGGAGGTGCTGCCAAAATTTTAAAGGAAATAAAGTTGGACTTTTAAAGAATTTGGGTTGTGATTTCAAAGACTTTTAAACAATGTTTCTTATCTTTTCTTGTCTTTTACTGGTTTAAATTTTTGGGTTTTGGATTTCTTTTACTGCGTTACGCCTGTAAACGTTGCGTAGTATTAGGGCCGTCACGTGCCAATTTCGGGTCGTGATATTTAATGTGATATGATAATGGTCAAATCAAGTGAACCATCACAATTATCTTAATAATTCTAATTATTCTTTTATTCCTCATATGAGAGCTTCATCCTCTCATTATCTCATTATCTTTCTTTCTCATGGTTTGCTCTCTCCTTTTCTTCTCTCAAAGCTCTATTGTTTCATGTGTTGAAAATCAAGAGCCTTTGAGATAAAACCACCAAAACAATTCTCTACTTACTCTAGGGTTCTTAGTCTAGCATGCCAAGCACTCTAGTTACTTCATTGTTGAGGTTGGAGCTCAAGGTAGAGGCATTCGGGGGGATCTTCTATGATATAGAGAAGACGGTGAGGAGGAGTCATCCACACCATTCCAAGGAGCTCACAACAAGGAGAAGAAGGAGTTAAATATTTCGGTATAACCATCTAACCTAGTAGTTAAAAGCCTAAGTTAGTTTGTTAGTTAATGTTTAGCAAAGATCTTAATGCATAGTCTATGTTACCTTGTGATAAAAATTCGATTTTTACTCTTTCCGCCTCCCCGTAAGTACCGGGGTGGGTATCATAGACTTACACACTTGTCCATACAACTGCCCCTCGTCAGAGGGAAAACTATAACTCTGACAGCCACTCTGTCAACCTGGTCACCTTGGAAGCCTGGAATGATAACTGTCTCCTGAATGAGGCTGTAGTTATCATATCCCTAGAACATTCACTTATGTTCTAAAGCTGCTTCCGAACGTTCCTCCAGGATTGGATTAATATCAACTTATTGCAACTAGTGCAAAAAAAAACATCTGGTGTGGTACTTGACTTCTCATGATTGACCCAATTGCCTAAGTGAGTGATATGTCAATCATGCACATCCCTCTCCCCTTTAGTCTGTAAGACACCGTTAGAGAGGGTGACTCCATCACCTGCAGGTACTCTACCGTGCCGGGAGTCATCCATTCTAAAGCACCTTTAGAATACTGTCTAAGTACCCAGATTGGGACATTTCCCAAATCTAGATCTAAAACTATAGATCTAGTAACCAGAATACCTAATGTTATATCCATATCCTATATGGAGAAACCACTGTGTGACAACCACAGTATAACCGATCTTAGTATAAGAATTTCACTTCCTACTATGTGTATGTCATCCAAATACCAGGACATCGCATCCTACTACCTTCTTAACAGATCTATCCCCTATTCCGATGAAGTCAAAATCTATGACTATCACATCAAAATTAGATGATCTATCTCCGCTATATCTGCCTTAGTCTATAAATAGACACAAGCTTCTTGTCCACTATGCTTCCGCTGCTCCCAATGACTACGACAACCCTCTGGCAGAGTCATATACACGTGCACTTCTAAATCTAGTTTAGAACGACCCTATACTCATCCTCCTAGCGGGTCTCATAGTCTGGAACAACAGCAATGGCAAGTCTGGGTAAACAAGAACCTCACTGTCACCGTCCTTGAGGATACCGGAGTACCTCTCGGGCTCCTGAGGTTACCCACCATATCTGCGGAGTGGCTAATGGAATGTCTAACCTGATTGAATCTTTAGGTTCCTATTAAACTTTCAGTAATCGTTTGCGGTTCTGGAATCACTTCCAGTTCTACCATACTCCCACTACTGTTTTGAAAAAGTCCATTTTATTTAAAACTGTGGCGAGTCAAGAACAATATCATTATTGATCTTCCAGATGGTAGAAAGTCAACCCTCATCATAGCCCGGGTTAACCCACAAACAGCCATTACAGAAACGTGCCTTGAGCTATCCAGAGTCTGGTTTTAAGCATAAGCCAGAAAACTCCGTATACCTTAACATCGTTAAGATATGAGCCATTCTATATCTAATATAGAAACAGAGGCACTGATTTAATTGGAACCAGATTCAAATCATGCAACTGTCTCCAGTGCATGTCAACTAAATGGAGAGAGAGGCCGATCAGCATTACTCAATTTAGGAATGCATCCAGATATGAGTAACCTGAAAGAGAAGCAGGTTCTCAAAACCATTACTATCAACTTAATACCATACACAAGTATCTACATCTTCGATCACCTTGAAGAATCCTGATACTTGCAACACCTTGTTCTCTACTTTATTCATATACCTATAACTTCTCAAAACTTGGACCTTGTATTTCTACGAAACACATGTCTAAGAACTAGAGAAGTCACAAGTAAACAGAATATAGTACGAGTACCAACCCCTCTGTCCTAATGGACACTTGACAATTTACAATACTCTGTATAAGTCCTCTGAGTCTAATAACTCATACCTTGTGCATCGTAGGTTGAAAACTGTACTTATGGTTAAGAAGAATTACACCGCTGTTTAATGCTCCTTACCTAAGCATCAACTGATATAGGTAAATGTCATGGACATAATCTCAAAAAGTTATATCTCACTTTATAAAAATAAACGTACAAATATATCAATTTGAAATTGGTGCATAACAACGGATATTCAAAACCAAATATTTGCCATCCGGCAAAAACCCAGGTGATTTCCTCAAATATCACCAATTACAACGAATCCCGATATAATGAGGATGATCACCTAATTCCCAATAACTTACTCCCACTCATCATCTGTAAAACCATAAAGATGTGAGAAGCAACCTGGTAAATACATACCCAGGAGTAAGAACCTAATTGGGAAATCAGTTTTTTGTTAACAACACGCAGTGAAACTGAAACATAAAAATGTTTCGAAGGGGTATCCTGGTATTCCTAGTAATGCCTCTTCCATTATCAGATTCATGACTATAACCGTATATTTCCTTGCCATCTCTCCAAATCCCTTTATTTGTCTTTACTCATTACCTTCTGTACACCCCTTAGGCTAAATGGTTTTCTTCCTTCCCTATCGTTCGGCACCAGCCTATGGTTTGGAAGAAGACTATCCAATAAGCGTAATAGGTGTACTTTCCTAATCCTAAAAGCACTCGCAACCTGAGAGAAGGTGAAGATTAAAGACAACTGAATAAACCTTATTCCTATTTCTCCTGAACTAGAATCCATCCCCGAACTGGAACATGTTCCTTCGAGTTCGTATATAACCATACGATGGATTATCCAATAAACTGTGGATCTTCGTAGTGATACGGGGTGTTCTGGAGAAATACAAAAATGAAATAGGTGTGGCGATGAAATACGTGGTTCGGTCGTGAATGATAGCAGTCACAATTTACTTTACCCTCATTCTAATCCCTTTATTTGTCTTTACTTATTACCTTCTGTGCACTCCCACTTTAGCTAATTGGTTTTCTTTATTCCTTACCTTTCGGCACCAGCCTATGGTTTGGAAGAAGACTATCCAATGAGCGTAATAGGTGTATCCTCTCCTAATCCTAGGAGTCCTCACAACCTGAGAGAAGGTAAAAGGAAAAGACAACTGAATAGTCCTATTCAATCTCTCCAGAACCATAATCCATCCTCGAATCTGGAACAAGTTCCTTCGAGTACGTATATAACCATACGATGGATTTATCCAATGGAAGTGGACGTTCGTAATAATACGGGGTGTTCTAGAGAAATGCAAAAGGTACGAGAAGGAGTGGCAATGATGTATGCAACTCAGACAATCCAAAAGTCAGTGTTTTAAGAAAGTTCGGTCAACTTGGTCACTGATTCATAGTCTAGGGTCGGGCCATGGTCATTGCCAAAGAGAGAGAGAGAAAAGAAACACTCTGCGTGCACTCTATCCTGGATCAGAATGGTTATCAATTTATCTAATCAAGAAATCTCCAACTGTAACCTCAAAATTCTCCTCCAAACCTTAAAGAAGAATTAGTCGGGATCACCCGAGGAGTAAACCAACTCATTAGTGGGAATTGGGATCCAACTATCATTGCATGATAACGTGATGAGATCCACTCACGTTATCACACTCCAGAAGGTATGCGCATGCCTGGCAAGTTTCAGTTTCTTTAGAAACTCCCGATGTGATTTTTACCCCATGCTCTTATGACCTTGACGAAGGCCAACAAATCATAAGTCACATGTCAAGTTCTACCCGTCATTTTCCAGGTTAATTTGAACCCACCCGTACATACCCTTGACGAAGGCCAACAAAGTAGTACGACTGTCCCAAACCAACGCATCTATCTATGCAACAGAAAGGTAACAAGCAGCTACCATACACTATGCCTTGACGAAGGCCAACAAACATAGCATGAATACTAAGTGCTACCCGTCTGAAATGACGAAGGGCTACGAATGGTTTTTGGTGAAAAACCATTAACATAATGAACTTGATATCGTTGAAGGAACCAGATAGCTTTTTACAAAAATATAGTGGCGAAAACCTTTGCTAAAGAGGTCACTCCCGGTGAAGGGATCTCGGCTCTTTCCCGGTAGAATGAGGTGCAGGAAATTCTAACTGAATACCGCAATGCAAAGCAAAAAGTAATCGACTATAGTGAAGTTATTTCCCTGACGCAAACTCCTGTCCAAGGGGTCACTCCCGATGAAGGGATCTCGGCCCTTGCCTCGTCGAATGAGGTGCTGGATATTCATAACGGAATACCACTGTGCAAAACAAAAGAGAACGTCCTTATAATAACAGCTTTTTGAATAATGTTCCAACAACATCGAATATGTTTGTTTTCCTTGCATTGATTATAATCAATGCAGTCCCATCAATTAATCAAACCAGAAAAGAATGAAAATAAAATGTACGTATATGCCATCCGCATTCGCCACTGGGTCCCGTCATCATCCGTTAGGTTACTTAACTAACAACAGAGCGGGGACTGGACTAGCGCAGGTGTAAAACATATACAACATCTACTAGTATATATATATATATATATATATATATATATCAATATACAATAATCGCTCCAGGCGTGATAAATGCAACATCACAGAAAAGTAATAAGCATCACAGAACAATACAGATATCTGGGAGCCCCGGGTTCCTTTTGAGCCGCAGCTGAAACCCAACGTTCCCCTGGTCGTGTGGATAGCCTGTGCAATGAAAACCTAGACCCCTACGAGTGCGGCAAGTTACCCGCCAAAACCTGAAGCGAGGCAGCCCCCTTCAGCAAAGTGAATGGACCACCCAGCACTCCACGGAATCCGGTAACTTGAGCACCCCTCCTTGGGTCAACCTGTACCCCCTACGAGTGCGGTGAATAGACCGCCAATTCTAGAGTGAAGCCCCCTCCGTCTCAAAGCCATGAGATGCAGGCCCGTTGCCATCTAGAACCCGGCTATCCGTGCACTCCACCGCGGGGTAATCGTAGTACAGAAAAGAAAATATGTACAACGGTGACATCGACCTCAATCCGGTCGTTCCCCAAAAGAATAATATACAAACAGGTAGTGATGGCAGTCCACATGTCGGACGCTCGCCCCGCGATATCAAATGTACAAATATATCCAAATTGCACTAACATTGCACCAAGCTATCTACCACGACAAATCCGCAACATCACAGCACAACACAGAACATCAACATGAATGTCACGTTCGCAAACCCGTCTAAAAGAGCTATAGCAATTAGACAAGATTTACCGCTCGAGTGACATTCAAGGTCGCAGAAATAATGTAAGCACTGTGAACTAACTTATTTAAAATTTTGATCGACAAAATTTCCCGAAGTGGGCCCCAAGTAAAAATCCAGCACTCAAAATAATCTGGGCCAAAACTAAATATTCCAGAAACCACATTTCCACACAAAAGACCACCTCAAGAAAAATGGTGCACTGAAGCCACATAACAGCGGCCAAAACGTGGGTATGGTCGCGGTTCCGCGGCGTTACTGTGGAATCATCTTCCCAAATTTCTACAGAGGTCTTAAAAAAGTCTGCCTGATTTTCTGACGTACTCAAAATAATTTTTAGACCACAAAAAAAATTCGACAGAAACTTTAGAATTGGAAATGCGGTTTTGGAAATTTTGTTCGATCGAGCTTTTAAAAATGTTAGAACAAGCTAGTAAAGGATAATGGCGTGGCTCTGATACCATGTAAGTCTACGGTAGTGCCCCGGCCGTCAATCCGAGGCCAAATGCGGAACAAAAACTTTTTACTAAACTGGTGCTATCGTAGTTTTTCACCCGGATCAAACCATTAACACTAAACTAGCAATCATCAAAAGGGTTAGAAAGGTTATACTGATCGATCCGTGTCCTTCGGTCTTTAGCCACCATCCCTAGCTCCTCGCGGCATCTTCGATCTCTGGTCTCCTCGTCGGAAGGGAACCACGTCAAGAAGTCTTTTTACGGGCTCCCGCTTCAAACCGAAGCAACTCGGACATGAAGTTTGCTAGCCGACATGTCCAATGTGATATAGAGAATGTGTCTGATAACTTTATCTCAAGCATTCATTGATTCTCAACACATGAGAGTGTATGGATGGAGGTTGAAGATGATGCCATTGGTGGAAGTTATGTGCTAGAGAGAAAAGAAGAAGAAGAGCTTTTCTTTTCTATTGTGTTGAGATGAAAAATGAGAGCACCCATATGAATCCCAAGATCTAGACCAAGGGAAAAATGGCTGTCCACTCTCTCTCCACCTCTCATTTCAACACAATAATCAATCACAAATGTGACATTAGCACAAAAAATAATACCATGACTCACCAATGAAGCACATGGCACATTTAATGCACTAAATCATGACATCCACTCACAATTTCCACCATCTAAACATTAATCTAAATGTTTAGTCCAACAATAAGATATGGCATCATCTAAAGTAAACTCATGACGGATCACAAGAATACCCTTCACCTGTATATACATACCTGCATCCGCATTCCGACTGAATGCGAATGCAATGAGACTAAAGTAATCCAACAAATCTAATACTAGGATCCGGCTTAAACCAAAGCCCACTAGTATGATCCGTCCAATCATGATCCATGCACAAATCCACGTATATGATCAAACCCTGCCATAAAACCATACGGCCTCTACAACGTTTCGCCCGAAACTTGGGAAACTATCTATGGGGGACTCTAAAGTCTCATCAATACTTTAGCAGTGGGTTTAACCACAAGCACATCAGTAGTACTAGCTGTACGTTACGACTACCCATGTATTGACCAAAAGGGAGACTGATGAGCGAACTCATCCTGAAACCCTACTGAGACTGTCAGTGATAATATCCGTACAGTCCGGTCCGTTCGTCTATGAGTATCGCATATCGGGCCCAGGGGGTTGGTAAACGTCAGACCACCAAAAGACGGTATAAGTCGTGTCGGAGTGTAGCCTAAAACACCCTGAGTTACTACTGGAATACCTACCAGTGAATCTCCTGCTTTGGCCAAGGACTTCATGTAATGGCTCTCCTAGACACAGCGCGATCTCACCCCCAATACCTGGAGAGACGAAACCCCTGCCGATCCGCTCACTGCCTCCATGTGGCTCAGGACTGTACCCAACTAAAACCTGTTTGCACGACTCCTTTGAGCCGTGGTAGAGTAGTAATCAAAGTACGGTGGGAACTCACACGAGACAAATGACGATCTCAGGTCGATAGACTAACCTGTACACATGTCGCCAGGGAACTGCTATCTAACGCTAGGTATAATACCAACTAGCATGTTCCCGGGGAGTCATGTCCGGTGTACTCATAACCCAATGAGCACCTGTATACGTCTTAGGTGAACCAACTAACACCAATGGCTTGTGAGACCAGCCACCGCCCCTCGTCAGGGTCTCGATCCGTATACACTAGTCTGCTCGGGAGTATCGATGCCCTGTCTCGAAACTCCCTCGACTAGGGACCCTTTAAGGATGTGATTATAGACCCCGGCTCCCACGTATATGATCGCCATCATACTGCTGGCAGTCAAGCAAGAATCCTATGGGCTCTATCAACGTGTAATAGTGACCTATAATGTCACCTAAAGCATGTACACGATGATAAAGACAAACCAGATAGCATACTATCATCTCGAGTAAGACTGTCCTACCGGTATAGGTCCTCCCTCAATCATTGCAATCACGTGCCTGCGATCCAATAATTGACTTTGGGGGCACTATATCCAACACTCAACAATACTTATCATAGAGCGCACCATATCTCATAGGTTGCGATACATCCGCCCCGATACACCGTTGTGCTATAGTGTACACGAAGGAGTAAGTTGAGAGAGAATCCCATTCTCCTTTTAGAAAATCCAGGAACTCCGTGCTCAAGTATTCTCCTCCTCGATCACATCGAAGGACTTTATACTTCTACCCGTCTGGTTCTCAACTTCAAGCTTATATTCCTTGAATTTCTCAAAAGTTTCAGACTCGTGTTTCAACAGGAACACATGTCCAAATCTTGAGAGATCGTCGATGAATGTAATGAAGTACAAAGAACCAACCCTGACATTTGTAGACATATGACCGTATACATAACTATGTATCAGTCCCAAGAGTTCTGTAACTCATTCTCTGTTTCCAGTAAATGGAGTATTGGTCACTTTACTTTTGTGACAAGACTGGCAAGTATCATAAGATGAAAATTCGAACAGATTCTCATATTCATTCTTATGTAACTTAGTTGGTCATGTCGCATAGATATGACCTAGTCTACAATGCCACACGAAGGATTCGTTCATTTCTGAACTACTCCTCTTGTGTGTTCTACATATTTTGAACCGTGGTTTGATTTAGAACGTATATGCCATTTCATAACGAGCCTAATCCAATCAACTCTTGATTAAGGAAAATGTTTACAACATTATCTAGCATTACAAACTTATATCCTTCTTTAACTTAATAAAGAATCTGATATAATGTTGTAACTCTCCCGCTGGCCTCTGGTGCTCGGCCTTGACTTGCGGACAAGTCAAGCATCTCGATACGAAGTCGGTGACGTCCCTCTTCATCCCTTCCCACCAATAATCATCTCTCAAATCATGGTACATCTTGGTGGAACCTGGATGAACACTGTTTACCGATCGGTATGCCTCCTCAAGAATCTCACGCCTCAGTCCCTCAGAAGCTGATACGCACAGTCTAGTCCCAAATCGTAGTATCCCCTGATCGTCGATCACGAACTCGGAATATCTGCCTGTCTAACCTGTGCCATGATCTCTGAACAACGGTCATCGATGTACTGTGCCTCATGTATACGGTCAAGCAACTGTGGACGTGCACGGATATGCGTGATCTGTCCCTCGGTCGGCGTGAACTCGAACTGCACTCGGCTGTCGCATAAAATCTGCCAATCTGCCGACGACTACCTCTGGACTGCACTCAAACATGATAAACTACCTCCGGGCCTCTGACTCAAGTCATCCGCCACCACGTTTTCCTTGCCCGGATGATAAAGGATCTCGCAATCGTAGTCCTTCACCAACTCCATCCAACGGCGCTGTCTCAGATTCAGGTCTCGCTGCTGAAATATGTACTTCAAGCTTTTGTGATCCGTGAATATCTGGCACGACTCGCCGTATAGGTAATGTCGCCAGATCTTGAGTGCAAAGACCACTGCAGCCATCTCTAAATCATGAGTGGGGTAGTTCTGCTCATGCTTCTTCAGCTGCCGAGAAGCATACGCGATAACCCTGTCGTGCTGCATCAATACACAGCCTAGCCCCACTCGAGAAGTGTCGCAATACACCACAAATCCGCCCGATCCTAAAGGCAAAGATAACACTGGCGCCGTAGTCAAACGAGTCTGTAACTGCTGGAAGCTATGCGCGCATGCCTCGATCCAAACAAAAGGAACTCCCTTCCGGGTCAACCCGGTCAACGGTGCAGCGATGCGGGAGAAGTCCTGAACAAAACGTCGATAGTAGCCGTCCAAGCCTAGAAAGTTGCGGATCTCTGTAACTGATGTTGGTATGGGCCAATACTGAACGGCCTCGATCTTCTTCGGGTCCACTAGTATGCCATCTCTCGAAATCACGTGACCCAAGAAATCAACGCTGTCAAGCCAAAATGCGCACTTGGAGAATTTCGCGAACAACGGGTGCTCTCTCAAAGTCTGCGATGTGATCCGCAAGTGCTGCTCGTTCTCCTCTCGGCTCTGGGAATATACTAGGATGTCTTCAATGAATACGATGATGAACTGATCAAGATACAGCCTGAAAATGCAGTTCATCAAGTCCATAAACGCTACTGGGGCATTGGTGAGTCCGAACGACATCACCAAAAACTCGTAGTGTCCGTAATGTGTGTGAAACGTTGTCCTCAGAATATCATCCTGTCATACCCGCAACTGATGGTAGCCTGATCGTAAGTCAATCTTCGAGAAGTGCCCCGCACACTGGAGCTGGTCGAACAAATCATCAATACACGGTAAGGGATATCTGTTCCGCACTGTCACCCGGTTCAGCTGACAGTAATCAATGCACAAACGCAAACTGCCGTCCTTCTTCTTGACAAATAGAACAGGAGCACCCCAAGGAGATACACTTGGTCGAATAAGCCATTTATCTAACAAATCCTACAACTGACCCTTCCGCTTTCTATGATCCGCCGGGGCCATCCGATAAGACGGTATAGAAATAGGCCCCATGCCAGGGATCAAGTCAATGCAGAACTCAATATTACGCTCTGGCGGTAAACCAGGCAGCTCGTCAGGGAAGGCATCAGGAAACTCACACACAATCGGGATCTGGTCCAACAGGACCTCTACAGCTCTAGTATCACAAAAATAAGCTAGGAATCCCTGACATCCCTTCCTCAAGAGCTGACCAGCGCGAAGAGACGAAATTAAGCTGGGAAGGGTGGCACTACGGTCTCCCTGAATAACAAGAACTGGCTCACCTGGAAAACTAAAACTGACTGCCTTCTCACGGCAGCCCACGGATGCATAACAGGTGGATAACCAGTCCATGCCCAGCAGAACATCAAAATCCAACATATCGAGGATAATCAGATCAACCGAAGAATCCCTCTCCCCGATACGAATAGAACACAATCTCGCCTACCGGAGTAACAACAATAAGCGGCTGATCTAACGACGATGACTCTCTGCCCAACCTCGGTGCGAAGTGCATAGATACATACGAATGTGTGAAACCTGGGTCGAATAATACTCGTGCATCGAAAGA
This sequence comes from Agapanthus africanus, assembly GCA_030015575.1. Taxonomy (NCBI): domain Eukaryota; kingdom Viridiplantae; phylum Streptophyta; class Magnoliopsida; order Asparagales; family Amaryllidaceae; genus Agapanthus; species Agapanthus africanus. Next base: position 104,501,152 of record JASDDO010000010.1, on the reverse strand, counting down.
ACATACTGGCAAGGTACCTGTCACAACGGCATTGGATGCCTGCGCATCCTGCGCAGTCAAAGCGAACACTCGGGCTTGTCCCCCACCAATAGCTGGCTGTACTCTGCCTCGGCCTCTGCCTCCTCGTCCTCTCTGAACAGGAACGCCACGTCCACGGCCTCTGGGAATGTCTTCCTGGCGTAGAGCGCCACTAGAGGTAGGAAGTGGAGCTCTCTGAGTAGGGGGTGAGGGTGGAAGTGTCACATAAGGAACCGTCGGCTCACCCTGGCGCCTCGCGGTACAATTCTTGAAAAGGTGGCCTGGACTCCCACACCAATAACATACGGGAGGTGGACGCTGAACTGGTGAATAAGAACTGAACAACTGGCCTCGCGTCATGCCTTAACCATCACCACGGCCTGTGAAGAATCCGCCACGACCTCTACTTGCCATGCCTCTGCCAAATAGTACTGGAGCTGGTATATCTGTAAGAATCCTCTTCGACCCTGAAATGACCGAAGTCTCTGAAATGCGCTCCTCCAAAAGTAAGGTTGCATCTACTGCGACTGCATAGGTGTCGAAGTGCTGGGCGCCAATAGCAAGAAATAGCTGCGTGTCTAACCCACGTACGAACCTCTTCATGTGTTTCTCTTCGGTGTCCACCAGTTAAGGAGCATATCGGGACAACTGAGTAAACTGGATGTCATACGCGGACACTGTCATCCTTGGATTCTTGCGCAAAACCTTAAAACTACGGGCCCGTGCATCACGGACACTCTCTGGAAGGAAACGAGCAAGAAACACCGCTGTGAACTCGTCCCACGTCATAGGAGGAAAACCTGCAGCTCAGCCTCTTTTAACTGACTCGCACCACGTCTGAGCAAGGCCCTCCAGACGAAAACTTGCAAGCTCCACCCATCTATCGTTAGAACATCTCAACGAACGGCAAATCCTAGCCAACCTGTCGAGGAATGTCTGCGGGTCCTCCGCTGCATCTGTGTCGGTAAAGACTGGAGGTCTAAACCTCATAAACTCCTGCAATGATACTGGAATGGTCTCGGTAGTAGCAGGAACAACTATTTGGGCAGCAGGTACCATCGTGGTCTATGCAGTGGTAGGTACATCCTCAGATCTCTGTGCACGACTGGCCTCGACGAAGGATCCCATCATCTGACGTAACTCCTACATACCTGACTCTAGCCTGTCAAAGCGGCCTGGGAAGATGGATCAATCTGTCTCTGAGGGGTAGGCACGCTATCCTGATCGGTCCTCGTCTCGGACGAGCCCGCTCGAATCTCATCTCTGGCGGTAGCCCTCTGAGCCCTCGTAGCCTTCGGCGGCATAGTGGCTGGTATAGGAAACATGATAATAAGGACAGTGCAATAGTATCATAGGATATAAGGAATCGAAGCCGAATTGCAAGAATTTATATCCTAAGGTCACTTAGGCGGAGTACCGTATCATAAGTATGCCGCGGAACATATACACGCTACGTCACTTTGCTTAACTTACCTACTCCATCTACCAAGGGTCATCCTACACTCAGAAAGGTAAAACCTAAGGCTCTGATATCAACTTTATCACGACCCGAAAAGTACGGAACGTGACTAGCACTTAATTACGAAACGTCTCAAAGCATACGTAATCTAAGTAAGCCAAAACCCAGAAATCAAAACCAAAAAGAGAAATAGAGTGAAGGAAAATCAAATTATTGATAGCGATTTAAATCAAATACATCATATCAAGCTTTTTAAAAGCAACATCTTTTTCCCGAAAGTTTCGGCAGAGTCTCCTTTGTAAATATGGACCCCAAACGGGTACAAAACAGGAATATATGCATAATATGAAATAAGGCATCCCCAAGCGGGAGCTAGCTCTTCGCCCAAGGCGGACTCAAAATCACACGCAATATAAATATCATCATTGTGCAAAATAAGCATAAAAAGGCATAAAGCAATAAAACATCATGTCGGCTCAAGTGAGCTCGACCCAGAGATACAACATATAAATACACAAATCTCATTATCTCGTCTCTAAGTCGCTAATACAATAGTTCATATGATAGATATGGTAGATGGAGCACACTAGATACAATAAAGATACAAGTGGCAACAAAATAACCCCGCAACCCACCTACGAACAAAACTGCGAGTCCAAGCAAAATGAGCAAAAGAGGATGTGCGCCCGCAGCTACTGTGCTGACGGGTTAGACCTGCAAAACACTGTGGCACGACGGGGGTGAGTTGCCAACTCGTAAGTAAAAAGTAACATCTAATAAGGCTGTCGTAAGCATGTACACAATGATGTTACAACCTACAACTACTAATATGATGTGAGGTGATAATATGTATGCAACATGAATGCAATAAACAATACGAAATTTGAATATAATTAATATGAGAAATCTGTATTCTTATCTTATTAAACTTCGGTAATTTAGCTTTAGTTTCGTCAAAAAAAATCAATATAAATCTGTTTCAAGCATCGACACTAAATATGACTATCTCAATTATCCAGGGATCCGGCAATCCGGACTGGCCCCAAATATCTGATCTAGGGCTCCGGCAAATCCGCACTGGCCCAAATCCTCAAACTCAATACTACGTCGGTATCCTCCGGATATCCGCCGCTTCACAATAACCGGTCGGTAGTGCTCCCCTGCCGGGCTCAACGCCATCATCTGCGACCATCTTGTCCCGGGGTACCGCACCGGGTCCACTATGCACCTACAAATGGTTCCTCCTCCTCCTCGAATCGGGTGTATGTTACTGCTCAGGCACCGAGAAATCTCATGGTGGACGATAGATGTATCATAACACGAGAAAACCGCAACTTACATTTTTTTAAAGTGGTAATTCGTTTTCAAATCCTTGCGGTTTCTCAAATCCATAAATCTCATAACTATAGAAATCCTCGATAAAATCATAATACATGAATATATGCAATGCAATGCGGAAACTAGAAAGCTATGCATGAACAGTGATGCAATAAGATGTGTGCATATGTCTAGCAATCCTACATGTCCATATTAATGAATTAAATATATCAATTGCAGGTTTATTAAACATAATAGTGCAAGTGATAAGATTCGGATTTAACTAGTTATAAGGTGTTCGTGGCATAGCAATTACCAAGGCGTGTGTGTCCCCATGAATAGTGCTCGTGCATCATAAACCAATGGTAATAGTGCGTGTGTTCTATGAGATACTAGCACAGTATAAATACATATGATAAATGATGCAATGCAACGGGATAAATAATTAGGAACTACGCATATAATTATAAGTACTAAACTACATTCTAACTATCGGGCGTCATGCGCCATCCAAACGATTTCCCCCATAGATGTGTACATCTACTCACCGGAACGCCTCCGCTAGTCTGATCCGATCACCGCCTTTCCTTTCCGCGCCGCGTCCGATGTCTCCGCAACCGATCCTAGAATTTACACAAAGGAACACACGTAAGGGTAAAATCCTGCAAAAACAAGATATCAAAACCATACGAGAAACTAGCGTCACAAGCTAAACGCGTGTGCATTCGAAATGCCAAAATGTGTATGCAACGTCTGAAACCACCCTAACACGCTGTGATACACAGCAAACACCAAACCCAAACCCATAACGTATGCGTCGCGCAAGTTTAAAAGTATTGAAAACATGGTATTTTATCCCAGATTTTGACTCGAGTGGAAATAGGAAAAGTTGCATGTACAAAAGACCAACAAAACCTAGCAGACACCTACAGAAGAACCCCCGACACCCAACTCAACCCTATGGCCACAATTTGCGGCCAGAACTATTATTTTTGCGGCCTGGGATGGGAAGTGGGGTCTCGTACTTTGTGTGTGTGTTCCTAGCCCAGTAACTAAGTCCCAGTATTTGCAACTTTTGCGTGAAGCAAAAGGTTTAAAAGAAGATCACAAAACTTGTAAAAACTTAACTAAAACACTAATTTAATACAATATGGTATTTTACTGTAATCAGGTGCAAAGACTTGGTTTAAACCACACCAACAACCCTTAATTAAGCTAATCAAGCCGTAAAAACCCTAACTTAACCTAATCTCCACTTAAATCACATAATTAGCATAAAAACCCACATAAACACTAAATTAAGCTAAATAAACTACAAGTTTAGAAAATAGGTAAATAGGGTAAGTTATATACCTCAAGTTGGTCCAAGGAGGGTTCAAACTTGCTGATCTTGGCTCAAGAACCAACAAGGAAGTGTTTTGGGGGTGATTAGCAAGGGTTTAAGTGAAGAAAGATGGATTTTTGATATGAAGATGAGCTTGGATGCAAGAAGAAGAAGAAGAAGAAGAAGAGGGGGAGGAGGAGGAGGAGGAGGAGGAAAAGGGGGAGGGCTTGCTGCTGCTGGATGTAGGGGTCCTAGGCACTCTAGTGAGGTCTCACAAGGCATCAACCATGCCCGTTTCAAAAATACGGTGCCGAGAAACCCTAGTGTACGGATCGTCGGCTAGATTTCTAGGCGAATAATGAAACTAGTTAACACTTAACTACAATAATACGGAAATACAACCTTTGTAGATCCGGTGCTCCACCTCTATAACTCCGCAACGAAGACCCCTCGCTGTCCAAATTAATTCTCGGGCTCTAGCGTCGGCTTCATCGGAGAAATGGGGAGCTAGGTCGTCGATGTCCATGCCGAAGATGATCTACGTCGAGGCATCGCTAAATCAAGCTCCGACTTCACCAAGTCAAGAAACTTGTGAAGAAAACACACTCTACTACTTGGCAAGAGGTAGAGGATGAAGAAATAGGAAGTGGGTAGAATTTAGAATTGGATTTCTCACTTATTTCTATCAATCACCATTGATGGAGCTTGCTTTCTTCAAGTGAAGAAAGGAAGAAGAAGAAGAATTATCTCATGATAAGTTAATTAGAATAGAATTGAAAAATCAATTCTTATCATAATTCTAACTATGGTTATGTGTAGAGAATTGACCAAGGTTAAAGTAATGGTTATGGTTAAGGATGAGATAAGAATGGTGAACTAAGTCAAAGCTTCATGAAGCTTCAACTAAACAACAAATAAAGCCATCATTCTTTTCTCTTTTCCATTTATTTTCCAAAATGTATAAACAAATAAATAAATGAATAAATAAGTAATGGAAAAATAAAACCCTAATTATATGTTTAACCATGGTTTAATTCTTTACACTTAACCAAGTAAACATGTATCATCAAACATGATACAATCATATGTACAAAAGTATATCACATATACAATGTGCACATCCCGAGTGAGAAAATCCATTTAAAGTGAACCAATACTAGTTAGTGCAAAGTAATATATCAAATAAATAATTATGCATTAAATCATTAAATCAACACTTGATTCATTGATCCGGTCATGTCGCACACAACCGACTAGTATACAATGTATCGGCTTATCGAATCAACGCTTGAATCGATAACTAGGTTATATCGCATACAACCATTCGATACATTCTTCGCGAGAATGAAATACGGTATCACATACACGCATTATTCTCGGTCCCGCACATATCTCATATGCGCTCCTATTTCGTTTCGCTTGAGCCAGGAAACCTCTGTATAGGACTCTAAAGACTCGTCAATACGCCGGCAGCAGGTGATGATCATATCAAACACCCACAAGCCGCAAGCGGTCTGCTAAACGTAAAGGCCACCCGGGTATTGAGCGATCTGAAGATCGACGAGCAAGCCCGCTCACACTCCAGTGAATCCAACCAGTAACACTACCGTACAGTCCGGTCTGTTCGTCTGATATGTCGCATATCTTGCCTAGGGGTGGTAAACGTCAGACCCCAATAGCTCGATAAGTCGTGTCGATATGAGGTCTATAACAATTCGAGAAACTACTGGTAACACTTACCAGTAAATCTCAGCAACCCTGGCCAGGGATTTCCTGTTATAGCCAATCGAACACAGCGCAACATCAACCCCCTATACCAGGAGAGACGAATCCCCTCCTATCGCTCATTGCCTCCATGTGACTCGGGACCGTACCAAAAAACCACCGTTTTGCACGCCCTCTTGGACGTGGTAAGATGGAAATCAAAGCACAGTGGGAACCACACAAGACTCTATGACGATCTCGGGTCAACAGACTACTCTGTACCAGTGTCACCAGAGAACTGCCATCTAACGTGAGGTATAATACCATCTGGGAGTTCTCGGCGAGTCCGTCCAGTATACCCAGTCTCCACTGAGCACCCATATATCATCTCCGATGTTAAACACCAATGGATATGGGATCATCCATCGCCCATCTGTATGGGTCGAGAATGTACACGCTAGTCTACTCTGGTATATCGATGCCCCATCTCGATACACCCACGACTAGGGACTTTCAAGGATGTACTTATGGACTACCATGTCCCCACTAGTATGATCCGCATCATAGTCCAGGTAGTCAAGTACACATCCTAAGGGCTTTACCAACATGTAATAGAGAGACAATCTGTGTACACGTTAAGGTAAAGAGCAACCAGATAGCATATTATCATGTCAAGCAAGAAAGTCCTCCCTATATATGTCCGAGCATCCACTACAATATACATCCAATGTACAGTAATGGCCTCGAGGGCATACATATAACTAACAATCTCCCACTTGCACTAGGGCCATCTGTAGCAGTGGTTGTAGTATCTCATACTCAACCATCCCATAAAAGTCTCTCTCTGGGAATAGGCCTTCGTGAGTGGATCCGCCGTGTTATCCTCTGAGTCTACTCTCCTAACCTCGATCCCTTAGAGATCAACTATCTCCATGATCAGGTGATACTGCCTTAGAATAAGTCTGGATCACTGATGGGACCTGCGTTCCTTGGCATAAGCCACAACTCCATTGTCACACAATTGGAGGAACATAGTTCATCTCATGAACCAATATACACCCAAACAGCCTCTTTGGTAGCATCTTAAGTAGCGATGTATCCTGCCTTTATCGTCTAGTATGTCACGGTATCTAGCTTGAAACTCTTCCAACATACCGTCCCTCTACTGAGGATTAAGACAATGCTTGTGACTGATATTCAGTCGTCTTTATCACCCTGGAACACTTCCAGTGATTCTCCCCAGGATCGATTGATACCATCTCACTACTACTAGTGAGATTCCTAACATCCAATTAGATCTATCTCATAGATCCAAAATCCAGGATTTAGTAGGTATCATCATTTTGATCCTATATGGAGAATCATTGTGATAAGCGGAGATTGATCGAGCGTAGCATAGGAAACTCTTTCCCTATCAAGAGTATGTCATCCACGTACTCTACGAGGATCACCACCATACTCCCTACTACCTTTTTGTATATACAAGGTTCATCTACCATTTTGATGATGTCAAACTCTTTGACTACTTCATCAAAATAGATGTTCCAACTCCGCGATGCCTGCTTTATCCTATAAAGCATCTTGCACACGTTTCCGCTGCTCCCACTGTCTATGAGGCCCTCTGGCTGTGTACTTATAGACGCACTCTTCTAAAACATTATTTAGAAAAGCAGTCATGACACCCAACCGCCAGATATCGTAGTCATGGTATGTAGCCGTGGAAAGTAGGATCTGGATGGACTTAAGCATAGGTACTGGAAAAGGTTTCATCATTATCCACGCCTGGTCAATGACGAAAACCTTTAACAAGTCTAGCTTTGAAAGTCTCAACTTTTCCATTTACACCAAGTAATCTTCTCAAGATATACTTGCTCCTGATGGGGATTTAACCCTTCAGATATAGCAACCAAAGTCCATACTTTGTTGGTGTACAAGGATTCCATCTCAGATCGCTAAGCATCCAGCCATTCTGGCAGAGTCTTACTCCTGATGGCCAGCTCGAAGCTAGTTGGGTCATCATCTCATAATGCATTCCTCGCTCCCACTGTCATAGAGAAACCGAAGTATCTCTCAGGTGGGTGAGGAACCCTACTAGATCGGCGGAGAGGCTGAGGTTCGTTGGAATCTACTGAATCCTTCGGTTCTACCAAATCATCAACTCCAGTTTGTATAGCTGGAACGTTTCCAGTTCTACATAACAGACGTTGCCTCGAGCTTGTCCGGATTTTGCTTTTAGACATAGGCCGGACAACCCAAATCTTAACTAATTTAAGATATGGGCTCTTCCCTTTCCATATCACATATGAAATGGTAGGCTTTGATTTGATTCGAACCCTAGTTCAATAGGTACGCAGCTTCATAAGTGCATAACTCCCAAAAGGAAATAGGTAACTCAGTAGTACTCATCATAGAGCACACCATATCGAATAGGGTGCAATTGCTCCGCCCCGACATACCATCGTGCAATGGTGTATACGGAGGAGTAATGCTGAGAGAGAATCTCATTCTCCTTTAGAATAGTCCAGAAATTCTATGCACAAGTATTCTCCTCCTTGATCTCATCAAAGGACATAATACTTTTACCCGTATTGTTTCTCTACTTCTAACTTATATTCTGTGAATATCTCAAAAGATTCGAACTTGTGTTTCAACAGGAACATAGATCTGAATCTTGAGAGATTATCAGAGAATATAATGAAGTATAAAGAATCAGTCCTGGCATGTGTAGACAGGAGACCTTACATACATCATCATGTATCTGTCCCAAGAGTTCACTAACTCTTTCTCTGTTTCCAATAAATAGAGCTATGGTCATCTTATCTTTGTGACATGACCGGCAAGTTTTCACAAGATGTAAATTCAAACTAATTTAAATAAACATCTAAATGTAACTTCAGCCAGTCAGGTCGCATTGATATGACCTAGTCTACAATACCTCAAGAAGGATCCGTTCATTTCTGAACTCTTCCTCTTGTGTGTGTTCTATATGCTAAGAAACTGTAGTTTAATTTAGAACATCAATGCTTTTAGATAACGTGCCTGAACCGATCAACTTTTGATATAGGAAATGTTCAAAACATTATCCAACAATACGAAATTTTATCGTTTCTTTACTAATAAAGAGACAGATATGATTTTGTATATCAGGTTCGGTATCTAATAACATTCGTTCAGAATCAATGTATTGTAATACAGGGTGACAGTGACCGACAGACTTGGCTGCAACACTTGCCCCGTTTTCTGCCTCATGAAACTTATCACCCGTTCTCAGTTCTTTACCTTTCTGTAGCCCTATGTAACAGATTACATATCTGGGATCCTGATCTGGTATCATATACCCAGGATGTAAAGAATATTGAGAAACAGTTCTGTGTAACGAACACACCCGAAGATGATGCATCATATGCACTTTCCTCGTTTGGCCGGCACGGGAATCTGGTATTCCCCAATTTCCTGCTCTGTCTTATAACTATTATAAGTTGGAGCGGGACCAACGTTCCCCAGCTCAGTATAACAAGCGGGTTCGGTCAATATTCCGTTTTATTATCTTGATTAAGGCGTGATATGGTCGCTACCTGGAGAGAGAGAGAAGAAAACACTCTGCGTGCGCTCTTGCAAGAATAGATTGGTTATTATTTTATCTAATCAGGATGGCTCCCACTGTTTTTTTATCAAATCTTCCTTCAAACCCTAAAAGGAAAGACTAGCCGGGATTAATTACACGCTACAAGTTCGCCAATCTTTCAGCCAGGCTAGTGTCGGTACTTTGAGGGAGGTCCCCCGTGCTTTCGCACGAACCTAATTAATGTAAACCTCGTTTTCCCAGAGGCGTAACCCCGTTGACACCTTTCTAGACACCTACTTGATCGGCTAATTGTAATGTATAAAACTCTCCCAGGAGTAACTCTTACTCGCAGCGGGTATCGGGATCCAACTATCTCATAGAAGGTATGCAATCTCATTGCAAATTTCAACACTTGAAATTCCCGATAATATTTTGCCCCTAACGTGCTATGACCTTGACGAAAGCCAACAAACCATAGCCCGCTAGTCAAGTTCAACCCGTCATTTCCTGATTGAATTAAACCCACCCGCACGACCCTTGACGAAAGCCAACAAAGCCGCACGACTACCCTAATCCAATCGCATCGTATGCTAGCAGATAAGCAGCATATAGCTACCGCACACTGCACCTTAACGAAAGCCAACAAATGCAGCACGAATACTATATACAACTTATCTGAAATGACGGAGGGCTACGACAGGTTTTTCTGAAAACCTATTGCGTAATGAACTTGATATCGTTGTAGGATCGAATGAATTTTAAAATGGAGTGTTTTTTAGGCTTTTCCAGTTTTGCTAAAGGAGTCACTCCCGGTGAAGGGATCGTCGGTCCTTTCCTCGTCGAATGAGGTGCGGGATATATCATATATATCACTGTGCAAAGCAAAAACTCTTACAAGCAATCAAAAGACAAACCGAGTGTGTAGCATCTGCCAGTTATTGCTAAAGGAGTCACTCCCGGTGAAGGGATCTCGGTCCTTTCCTCATCGAATAAGGTACAGGATATATCGTATATACCGCTGTGCAAAGCAAGAACTGTAGCTACCTGTTTTATTTTGAAATTCGATTCTACAACATCTTTAGGTTTCTTTTATTTCATTAATCACATTAATGAAGTCCCATCATTTAAATACCTAAACATCACAGATAAATACGACGTACACTTATGCCATCCGCATTCGCCTCGATGTCCCCTCATGCACCGTTAGGTTAGGTAACTAACGACAGAGCAGGGCAGGGCTAGTGCGGGTGCAAAACATAAGTAACGTCTATATAATATATCATATATACTATATGCTGTATCTATCACAGAACATCACAGATATCGCAGCAGAAGAAACATATGAAATATTGGATATACTAGGACGTCCGTGTTTTCAATACGAGCCAGTATAAAACTCGGATTCCACGGTCGCAATGAATAGCCAAAACCCACACCCCTAGACCCCTACGAGAGCGGCAAGCAACCCTACCAATTCTAGAGTTAGGAGACCCGGACTCGACTCCTCGAGTTGGTCTCCCACTGGACTCCAGAACCCGGTTACTTGTACCCTCCTCCTTGGGTCTATCCTAGCGCAGAAAAGTAAATAATATACAAACGGTGACAACTTCCGCAACCTGGAAGCGCCCCAATAAAAAGAATATTACATACAAGTTTTTACATGAATGAAAATGAAAAACACTCATCTCACATAAAAACCCCCGGCTATTCAAACACGACAATCCAATATAACATATCCAGCAACACATAACATCACATGTCATCAACGTAAGTAAATATGTCCATCCCAATTGTCGTTGACATATAGCAACGAAACCGGCGATATCACATATTACACTTACGGTCACAGAAAAGAAAGTGTAAAACTACAACAGTTGGAATCCGCAACCTGCATAGACATCGCATGCCTAATCAAATGAATTACTTAGACATCGCATGCCTAACAATTATAAACCCCGCATTTTAGTCTCATTATCGAAAACTCTTTTCAATATCAAGTCGGGCAATTCAACAAGATTCCCGACAACCTGATCGAATGCTCGTCGCAAACTTTAGTAGGCGGCCGCACCCCCGATGCCGTCGACGAAATGCACCAAGGCGGAACACCGCTACCGCGAGCACCCGAACGGATGCTTTCGGCGACGGGGTTCTCCTACAGTCACTTGGTCGGGGCTATGGGGTGTAGCTGTCTATTAAGTTTACCGGCGAATATCCGCGTACGCTACGTGATCGCGACGGACTTTTGATCACATCAAAATTCCGTGGTAACCGATCAAGTGAGACTAAACTGCTACGTTTATAACATTCATTCAGTTATCTCATAACTTCTTGTGAATTCCAATTATTGTATCCCATTCCGGATAAATAGAAAATGTCAAACTTTCCGATCGAACAATCGAACACCCAAGTTTTCCCGATACAGATCAACACATGAAACAAGTCTAAAAACATTCAGTTCGTGCCTCAGTACCAACGGTCCAGCCGTAGAAGGGTCAAGCCAACGCCTCACATATGGCACGCCGTACTGCCCCAAACCCGAAGGTTCAAAGGGTAGTTCAAGATGGTCACATAATCGAGTTAAGGTTTGTTGTCTTCTAGAGGGACCATCGTGTTACTTGCACTACTTAGAACGTGATTAAACTACAGAAATATCCAACACTTGGAAATTTCCCGACAGGGGAAAAATTGGGTATTTATATCCGGTCGAACTTTTTAACATATTCAAAAAAATTATCCGGAACGACACATAGACAAAGTTTGACAATCCGATCGAATGTATAAACTCCTAATACAACCCAAAATACTCAACTCTTTATTTCAGATTAAAAATTCCCAGGAAAACCAGCACTGAAAAATAAGAGTTACTGTGCAAAATTCAATGGCAGATAAGACAAAAGGGCCGCGGAAGGGCCGCATTAGCACGCTAATGCCGCGGTTCCGCCGAACTTTAGAAAGATCATTAGGTAATTTTTGCATCGTAATTCTTAGATTTACCTGCTGATTTTTCTGCATATTTTTAATTTGCAAAAATCCACATTTTACAAAAATGTCCAGAGAGCATTTTAAAGTCGGGGTTTCGGGTCGATCGAACTTCTAACTCCGTCTACGCATCGCCTAAGGCTCTAGCTAGGCTCTGATACCACTGTAGGGGTCCTAGGAACTCTAGTGAGGTCTCATAAGGCATCAACCATGCCCGTTTCAAAAATACGGTGCCGAGAAACCCTAGTGTACGGATCGTCGGCTAGATTTCTAGGCGAATAATGAAACTAGTTAACACTTAACTACAATAATACGGAAATACAACCTTTGTAGATCCGGTGCTCCACCTCCATAGCTCCGCAACGAAGACCCCTCGCTGTCCAAATTAATTCCCGGGCTCTAGCGTCGGCTTCGTCGGAGAAATGGCGAGCTAGGTCGTCGATGTCCATGCCGAAGATGATCTACGTCGAGGCATCGCTAAATCAAGCTCCGACTTCACCAAGTCAAGAAACTTGTGAAGAAAACACACTCTACTACTTGGTAAGAGGTAGAGGATGAAGAAATAGGAAGTGGGTAGACTTTAGAATTGGATTTCTCACTCATTTCTATCAATCACCATTGATGGAGCTTGCTTTCTTCAAGTGAAGAAAGGAAGAAGAAGAAGAATTATCTCATGATAAGTTAATTAGAATAGAATAGAAAAATCAATTCTTATCATAATTCTAACTATGGTTATGTGCAGAGAATTGACCAAGGTTAAAGTAATGGTTAGGGTTAAGGATGAGATAATAATGGTGGACTAAGACAAAGCTTCATGAAGCTTCAACTAAACAACAAATAAAGCCATCATTCTTTTCTCTTTTCCATTTATTTTCCAAAATGTATAAACAAATAAATAAATGAATAAATAAGTAATGGAAAAATAAAACCCTAATTATATGTTTAACCATGGTTTAATTCTTTACACTTAACCAAGAAAACATGTATCATCAAACATGATACAATCATGTGTACAAAAGTATATCACATATACAATGTGCACATCCCGAGTGAGAAAATCCATTTAAAGTGAACCAATACTAGTTAGTGCAAAGTAATATATCAAATATATAATTATGCATTAAGTCATTAAATCAACACTTGATTCATTGATCCGGTCATGTCGCACACAACCGACTAGTATACAATGTATCGGCTTATCGAATCAACGCTTGAATCGATAACTAGGTTATATCGCATACAACCATTCGATACATTCTTCGCGAGAATGAAATACGGTATCACATACACGCATTATTCTCGGTCCCGCACATATCTCATATGCGCTCCTATTTCGTTTCGCTTGAGCCAGGAAACCTCTGTGTAGGACTCTAAAGACTCGTCAATACGCCGGCAGCAGGTGATGATCATATCAAACACCCACAAGCCGCAAGCGGTCTGCTAAACGTAACGGCCACCCGGGTATTGAGCGATCTGAAGATCGACGAGCAAGCCCTCTCACACTCCAGTGAATCCAACCAGTAACACTACCGTACAGTCCGGTTTGTTCGTCTGATATGTCGCATATCTTGCCTAGGGGTGGTAAACGTCAGACCCCAATAGCTCGATAAGTCGTGTCGATATGAGGTCTATAATAATTCGAGAAACTACTGGTAACACTTACCAGTAAATCTCAGCAACCCTGGCCAGGGATTTCCTGTTATAGCCAATCGAACACAGCGCAACATCAACCCCCTATACCGGGAGAGACGAATCCCCTCCTATCGCTCATTGCCTCCATGTGACTCGGGACTGTACCCAAAAACCACCGTTTTGCACGCCCTCTTGGACGTGGTAAGATGGAAATCAAAGCACAGTGGGAACCACACAAGACTCTATGACGATCTCGGGTCAACAGACTACTCTGTACCAGTGTCACCAGAGAACTGCCATCTGACGTGAGGTATAATACCATCTGGGAGTTCTCGGCAAGTCCGTCCAGTGTACCCAGTCTCCACTGAGCACCCATATATCATCTCCGATGTCAAACACCAATGGATATGGGATCATCCATCGCCCATCTGTATGGGTCGAGAAGGTACACGCTAGTCTACTCTGGTATATCGATGCCCCATCTCGATACACCCACGACTAGGGACTTTCGAGGATGTACTTATGGACTACCATGTCCCCACTAGTATGATCCGCATCATAGTCCAGGTAGTCAAGTACACATCCTAAGGGCTTTACCAACATGTAATAGAGAGACAATCTGTGTACACGTTAAGGTAAAGAGCAACCAGATAGCATACTATCATGTCAAGAAAGAAAGTCCTCCCTATATATGTCCCAGCATCCACTACAATATACATCCAATGTACAGTAATGGCCTCTAGGGCATACATATAACTAACACTGGAGCTGCTGGAAAATGAGAGGGAGAGAGAGAAAGAGTTGTGCCAAAGTCAAATCCCCATGCCTAATAAATACCCCCCCCCATGCTTCATTTTTCTCATTGTTTTCTTATTTTCTTAAAATGTTTGGGTAATTAAAAAGGAAATGATAATCAAGAGGGAAAATAAAAAGGAATATGTTATATTGTTAACCTAAGATTAAAATTGTGTTGTGCATGCTAACTAAATTTGCTTAGGAAAATATAGTTAAGAAAATTTGCTGATTAAGTGAACACTAAACTAAATAATAATTAATAAAACATAATTATATAAATATAATTATATATTTTCATAATTAAAATTAGATTTAGTCCAGTCTATGTGGAAATAGCCATTAACGAAGTTTTAAGAAAAACACGCATTATCGCTAATTAACGCGAAAATAAACTAAACGAATTTTCAAGGCATTACAGAAACGATGTTAGAATTGCGACTACAAAATACTCCGAAATGCCTTTACAGAAATATAATATCACATGCAATATCAGTAAAAATAAGCAACACCTGAAACACCAAAAGCCAGAGACTGGAACACCACAAAAATTTGAAGCCAAAACAAGCTTCCAAAATTGGCCAGGCCGGATTTTCATCACATGTCGCTGGCTAAAATCCGGCGAAGAGGGCTCAAATTTCTTTGATGTTCATGTTACATCTCATATAACATTCTGCAATTGTTTAAAAAAAATTTAGACACTCTGAAAATTTCAACAGAAACTTGGTTTTTGTTTCGAGTGTTTTGAAGTTGTTTCGGTTTCGTAATTCTACAAATATCGTCTAATTCTCTAGCACGGCTCTGATACCACTGCAGGGTTCCTTAGGGTCGCCGCTGGGTTTCCGGAGGCATCTGTTGGGTTTTGCCGGCGCCCCGGCCATCAATCCGTGGCCAAATGCAGAACAAAAACTTTCAAAACTTTGGCGCAAACAAAACTCGCACAAGATCGAACCAAAAACCCTATACTAGCAAACATGCAAAGAGGAGTTTAGAGAGGTTATACCGATCGATCCGTATCCTTCGGTCTTCAACCTCTTCCTAAGCTCCACATGGCTGCCCCGACGAAATTCGCTCTCCGGCCTCGCTCGTCGAAGAGGATCCACATCGAGGATTCTTTATACGGGCTTCCGCTTCTAAACTGAAGCAACTCGGACATCAAGTTTGCTAGCCGAGATGACCAAGATGAAGTAGAGAGTGTATGATCATTTTGTCTCAAGACATCCATTGATTCTCAACACATGAGAGGGTATGAATGGAGGTTGAAGAAGAAGCCATGGATGAAAAATGTGAAGCTCAAGAAAGAAGCAAGTAAGCAAGCCAAGAGAGAGAAAAAGAGATGGCTTCCCTCTCTCATGTTTGTGTGTGTTGTGTGATATTTTTTTTAGATAAAGAAAAATCCTAGCATAAAATATAACACACCAAACCCATGACCATGAGTCACCAAGTGAGCACATGCCACAATAAATGCCCAGGGCCAAAACTTATGCTCATAATTTCGATCACAATAAAACATTAAACCAAATGTTTAAACAAAAAGAATGGCATCTTCTAAAGTAAACTCGTAACGAATTACAAGAATACCCCTCATCTGTATATACATACCTGCATCCGCATTCGGAATGAATACGAATACAACGAGACAAAAATAATCCAACAATATAATACTAGGATCGGGCTTAAACCAAAGCCCACTAGTATTATCCATCCGATCATGATCCGTGCACAGGTGCACGTATATGATCGAACCAAGCCATAAAACCATACGGCCTCTACAACGTTTCGCCCGAACTTTTGAAACTCTCTGTGTGAGACTCTAAAGACTCGTCAATACGCTGGCAGTGGGTTTAACCACAAGCACGTTAGTGGCACTAGCTGTACGTAACGCCTGCCCATGTATTGAGCGAAAGGGAGGCCGACGAGCGAACTCATCCTGAAACCCTACTGAGCCTGACAATGACAATATCCGTACAGTCCGGTCCGTTCATCTATGAGTATCGCATATCGGGTCTAGGGGGTAGATATAGTCAGACCCCTAATAATGCAATACTTAGTGTCGGTATGAAGCTTATCACCACCTGAGAAACTACTGATCCGAATCAGAAATTCTCGACTACCTTGGCCAAGTATTTCTGGTGATGGCCACCCGTGCACACTACGACCTCTACCCCTAATACCGGGAGAGATGAATCCCCTAACGATCTGCTCACTGCCTCCATGTGGCTCGGGACTGTACCCAACTAAAACCTGTTTGCATAACTCCTTTGTAGGGTTTCCTTAGCACCATGCCTAGAGTTTGCAAGCATCAAACATGCCACAACAAAAATTTTGGGGTGCTAAGCAAACATCCTAGGAATCATACTAGAAAGTTAGGGTAACAAGACTTTGTAATCAAACATTACAATGAGAAGTGAATAAGAAATACAACCTTTGTAGATCGGTCCTTCAGTTCTAAAGCTCTGTGTAGTCGTCCCTTCGCTCCAAGCATCGATCTCCCGGAATCAAGTTGGGCTCCACAAAGCGTACTGAGCAAGCATGCTAGATGTCTTCGAGGACGAAGATGATCTACGTCGAGGAAACTCAACCACAAGCTACCTCTTCACAAAGTGATGAACTTTGTGAAGCAAACACCCTAAACTAAATGGCAAGTAGTAGAGGATGATGAAGTAGGAATTTTGCTCACTTTGGATTTGATTTTCTCACTTGGATTCTTCATCTACTAAAAACCCTAGAGCTTGAAGAGATGAAGAAGAAGATGAAGATAAAATCAACAAGAGAATGAGAATAAAATGAGATGAAGTTAGAATTGCAACCATAAGTGAGTTAGTGTCATGTGCTAACCCTTGTAGAGAATAAACCATGACTATGTGACTATGGTTGGGTCAACAAATATCTTAAGCAAAACAAAATGAGTTGAAAAGTCAATGAACATTACAAGCTTCTCCAAGCTTCTAGTCATGACACAATTTCAACCAATTTTGAATTACTTAATCAATTAAAACCCTAACATATTCATGGTCATGGTGTGATTCTCACATACCCAAGTTGCAATATATAACCTAGCATGATACATAATATATATCACATATATATAATGTATATGCAAGTGAGAAAAAGAAATGGTCAAGTGAGCAATATTAGTTAATATAAATTTATACATCAAATATATAATTATACATTAAATCATTAAATCAACACTTGATTCAATGATCCGGCTATATCACATATAACTGACTAATATCAATAATATCAACTTACCGAATCAACACTTGATTCAATAACCCGGCTATATCATATATACCCGGACGATATTACATATCGTGAGAATAGAATACGGTATCACATATCGTATTAATCTCGGTCCCGCACATATCACATATGTGGTCCTACTCCGTTTCACTTGAACCAGGAAACCTCTGTGTAGGACTCTAAAGACTCGTCAATATGCCGGCAGTAGATGATGATCATATCAAACACCCACAAGCCGCAAGCGGTCTGCTAAACGTAACGGCCACCCAGGTATTGAGCGATCAGAAGATCAACAAGCAAGCATGCTCATACTCCTGCGAATCCAATCAATAACACTAACGTACAGCCCGATCTCTTCATCTGATATGTCGCATATCTAGTCTAGGGGTGGTAAACGTCAGACCCAGTAACTTGATAAGTCATGCCGATGTAAGGTCCATAACGATTCGAGAAACTACTGATAACACTTACCAGTAGATATCAGCAACCCTGGCCAGGGAATTCCTGTTATGGTCAATCGAGCATAGCGCAACATCAACCCCTAATACCGGGAGAGACGAATCCCCTCCTATCGCTCATTGCCTCCATGTGACTCGGGACTGTACCCAAAAACCACCTGTTTGCATGACTCGGTAGAGCCGTGGTAGGGTGGAAATCAAAGCACAGTGGGAGACACACAAGACTCTATGACGATCTCGGGTCAACAGACCAACCTGTACCAGTGTCACCAGAGATGTGCTATCTGACGTGAGGTATAATACCATCTAGGAGTTCTCGGTGAGTCCGTTTTGTGTACCCATTCTCCACTGAGCACCCGTATACCATCTCTAATGTCAAACACCAATGGATATGGGATCATCCATCGCCCATCTCATGGGTCAAGAATCTTTACGCTAGTCTACTCTGGAATATCGATGCCATGTCTCGATATTCCCTCGACTAGGAACAATTAAAGGATGTACTCTCAAACTACCCAGACTACACTAGTATGATCTCTATCATAATCCTGGAAGTCAAGTACACATCCTAAGGGCTTTATCAACATGTAACATAGAGACATCAAGTGTACATGTTAAGATAAAGAGCAACCAGATAGCACAATATCATGTCGAGTAAGAAAGTCCTCCCTATGTATGTCCAAGCATCCACTATAATATACATCATATGTACAATAATGGCCTCTAGGGCATACATATAACTAACATCCTTTGAGCCATGGTAGGGTAGTAATCAAAGCACGTTAGGAACTCACATGAGACAAATGACGATGTCAGGTCGATAGACTAACCTGTACACATGTCACCAGGGAACTGCTATCTGACAATAGGTATAATACCAACTAGCAAGTTCCCGGCGAGTCCTTCCGGTGTACTAATAACCCAATGAGCACCTGTATACTATCTTAGGTGAACAACCTAACACCAATGGCTTGTGAGACCGGCCACCGCCCCTCGTCGGGGTATCGATCCGTATACACTAATTTACTCTCGGAGTATCGATGCCCAGTCTCGAAACTCCCATGACTAGGGACACTTTAAAGATGTGCTTATAGACCATCCAACTCTCACGTATATGATCGCCATCATACTGCTGGTAGTCAAGCAAGAATCCTATGGGCTCTATCAACATGTAATAGTGATTTGTAATGTCACCTGAAGCATGTACACGATGATAAAGACAAACCGGATAGCATACTATCATCTCAAGCAAGACTGTCCTACCGGTATAGGTACTCCCTCAATTGTTGCAATCACGTGCCTGTGATCCAATAATTGACTTGAGGGCACTATAGCCAACAATCTCCCACTTGCACTTAAGGATAATTATTGCGGTGTCGTATACTCATAGCCCGTGTGATACCGAACAACCAACTCCTCTACTAATCAGTTTCACAAAGCTCGTTTGTAAAACTATTGCGTTCGAGAAATAGCCTCAGTGAGTGGATCCGCTCTGATATTTCTTTTTATGTCTTTCTTTATCTCAAGTTCGTAGAGAAAGCCATCTCCCGAAATGAGCAATACATGTCTTAGAATATGTCTGGATATCTGATGGGACCCAGTTCACAAATGAACTCTAAATCCAGTAAACTTCTTAGACTGAATTTTCAACTGAATTTAATCAGTATCCTGCGCCATGCCTCCCTCAGTATCCGCTTGGACCACCTGTCCAAACTACCGCCCCTCGTCAGAGAGAAAACTATAACTATGACAGTCACTCTGTCATCCAGATCACCTTGGAAGCCTGGAATGATAACTGTCTCCCGAAGGAGGCTGCCGTTATCAAATTCGAACATTCACTTATGTTCAAAAACTGCTTTCGAACGTTTCTCCAGTATTGGATTAATATATAAACTTATTGCAGCTTGTGCAAAAACAACATCTGGTGTGGTACTTGACATCTCATGATTGACTCAATTATCTAAGCAAGTGATATGCCAATCATGCACATCCCTCTCCCCTTTAGTCTGTAAGACACCTTTAGAAAGGGTGACTCCATCACCTTCAGGTTCACCACCATGCCAAGAGCCGTCCATTCTAAAACACCTTTAAAATACTGTCTAAGTACCCAGATTGGGAAACTACCCAAATCTAGATCTATAACCATAGATCTAGTAACCAGAATGCCTAATATAATATCCATATCCTTTGTGGAGAAACCACTATGTGACAACCACAGTATAACCGATCGTAGTATAGGAATTTCACTTCCTACTATGTGTATGTCATCCAAATATCTGGGCATCACACCCTACAACCTTCTCAACAGATTCATCTCCTATTCTGATGAAGTCAAAGCCTATGACTGTCACATCAAAAATAGATGATCTATCTCCGCTATACATGCTTTAGTCTATAAATAAACACAAGCAACTTTCCACTATGCTTCCGCTGCTCCTACTGACTACAACAACCCTCTGGAAGAGTCATATACACGTGCACTTCTAAAGCTAGTTTAGAACGACGCTATACTCATCCTCCTGCAGGGTCTCATAGTCTAGAACAGCAGTAATGGCGAGTCTGGGTAAACAAGAACCTTCCTGTCACCGTCTTTGAGGATACCGGAGTACCTCTCGGGTGCCTGAGGTTACCCACCATATCTGCGAAGTGGCTAATGGAATGTCAAACCCGATTGAATCTTTAGGTTCTATTAAATTTTCAGTAATCGTCTGAGGTTCTGGAATCACTTCCAGTTCTACCATACTCCCACTACTGTTTTCTGAAAAAGTCCAGTTTATTAAAACTGTGGCGAGTCAAGAACAATATCACTATTGATATTCCAGATGGTAGAATGTTATCCCTCATCATAGCCCGGGATAACCCACAAACTTCCATTACAGAAACGTGCCTTGAGTTATCCAGAGTCTGGTTTTAAGCATAATCCGGATAACTCCATATACCCGAACATCGTTAAGATATGAACCATTCTATATACAATATAGAAACAGAGGCACTAATTTAATTAGAACCAGATTCAAATCATGCAGCTGTCGCCAGTGCATGTTAACTAAATGGAGAGAGGCCGATCAGCATTACTCAACTTAGGAGTGCATCCAGATATGAGTAACCTGCAAGAGAAGCAAGTTCTCAAAATCATTACTATCAACTGAATACCAAACACAAGTATCTACATCTTCGATCACCTTGAAGATTCCCGATACTTGCAACACATAGTTCTCTACTTTATTCTTGTACCAATAACTTCTCAAAACTTAGACATTGCATTTCTACGAAATACTTGTCTAAAACTGGAGAAGTCATAAGTAAACAGAATATAGTACGAGTACCAACCCCTCTGTCCTAATGGACACTGGACAACATACAATACTTTGTATAAGTCTCCTGAGTTCAATAACTCAAACCCTGTGCGTCGTAGGTTGAAAACTGTACTTTTGGTTAAGAAGAATTACACCGCTGTTTAATGCTCCTTACCTAACCATCAACTGATAAAGGTAAATTTCATGGATATAATTTCAAAAAGTTATATCTCACTTTATAAAATAAACATACAGATATATCAGTTTGAAATTGGTGCAGAACAACGGATATTCAAAACCAAATATTTGCCATCAGGCAAAACCCCAGGTGATTTCCTCAAATATCACCAATTACAACGAATTCCGATATAATGAGGATATAAACACCTAATTCCCAATACCTTACTCCCACTCATTATCTATAAAACCATACAGATGTGAGAGTCATGCCTGGTAAATACATACCCTTGAGTAAGGATCTAATTGGGAAATCAGTTTTCAATTAACAACGCATAGTGAAACTGAAACATTAAAATGTTTCGAAGGGGTATTCGGGTATTCCTAGTAATACCTCTTCCATTATCCAGATTCATGACTGTAAACGTATATTTCTTTGCCATCTCTCCAAATCCCTTTATTTGTCTTTACTCATTACCTTATGTACACCACCCTTAGGCTAAATGGTTTTCTTTCTTCCCTATCGTTCGGCACCAGCCTATGGTTTGGAAGAAGACTATCCAATAAGTGTAATAGGTGTACTCTCCTAATCCTAAGAGCACTCGTAACCTGAGAGAAGGTAAAGATTAAAAACAACTGAATAATCCTTATTCTATTTCTCCTGAACCAGAATCCATCCTCGAACTGGAACAAGTTCCTTCAAGTTCGTATGTAACTATACGACGGATTATCCAGTAACTGTGGATCTTCGTAGTGATACGGGGTGTTCTGGAGAAATACAAAGGTGAAGTAGGAGTGGCAATGAAATACGTGGTTTGGTCGTGAATGATAGCAGCGCAATTTACTTTGCCCTCTTTCTAATCCCCTTATCTGTCTTTACTTGTTACCTCCTGTACACCACACTTAGGTTAATTGGTTTTCTTCTTTCCCTACCTTTCGGCACCTGCCTATGGTTTGGAAGAAGACTATACAATAAGCGCAATAGGTGTACCCTCTCCTAATCCTAGGAGCCCTCACAACCTGAGAGAAGGTGAAAGGAAAAGACAACTGAATAATCCTATTCAATTTCTCCAGAACCGGAAACCATCCTCGAATCTGAAACAAGTTTCTTCGAGTTCGTATGTAACTATATGATGGTCATATCCTATGATAAAGGGATCTTCGTAGTAATACGGAATGTTCCGGAGAAAAGAAAAGGGTAAAAGAAAGAGTGGCAATGATATTTGCAACTTTGACAATCCAAAGGCCAGTGGTTTAAGAAGGTCCAGTTAACTTGGTTCATGAGTTCTAGTCTAGGGTCGAGCCATGGTCGCTGCCAAAGAAGAGAGAGAAAAGAAACACTCAGGGTGCACTCTAACCTAGATCATAATGGTTAATCACTTTATCTAATCAGGATGTCTCCCACTATATCGTCAAATTCTCCTCCAAACCTGAAAGAAGAATTAGTCGGGATCATCTAAAATCACCCGAGGAGTAAACCAACTCATCAGTGGGAATCGGGATCCAACTATTATCGCATGATAACCTGATGGAATCCACTCAAGTTATCACAGTCCAGAAGGTATGCGCATGCCTGGAAAGTTTCAGTTTCTTTAGAAACTCCTGATGTGATTTTTACCCCATGATCTTATAACCATGACGAAGGCCAACATATCATAAGTCACATGTCAAATTCTACCCGTCATTGTCCAGGTTAACCCACCCGTACATTCCCTTGACGAAGGCCAAAATAGTAATACGACTGTCCCAAACTAACGCATCTATATATGCAACAGAAAAGTAACAAATAGCTACCATATACTATGCCTTGACGAAGGCCAACATACATAGCATGAATACTAAGTGTTACCCGTCTGAAATGACGGAGGGCTACGAATGGTTTTTGGCAAAAAACCTTTAACGTAATGAACTTGATATCGTTGAAGGAACCGGATAGATTTTTACAAATATATAGTGGCGAAAACCTTTGCTAAAGAGGTCACTCCCGGTGAAGGGATCTCGGCTCTTTCCTCGTAGAATGAGGTGCAGGATATTCCCACTGAATACCGCGATGCAAATCAAAAAGTAATCGACTATAATGAAGTTATTACCCTGACGCAAACTTCTTCCCAATGGGTCACTTCCGATGAAGGGATCTCGGCCCTCGCCTCATCGAATGAGGTGCTGAATATTCATAACCGAATACCATTGTGCAAAACAAAAGAAAACGTCCTTGTAATAATAACTTTTGAAAATTGTTCCAACAACATCGAATAGGTTTTTTTCCGTTGCATTGATCATAATCAATGCATTCCCATCAATTAATCACACCAGAAAAGAACGAAAATATAATGTACGTATATGCCATCCGCATTCGCCACTGGGTCCTGTCATCACCCGTTAGGTTACTTAACTAACGACAGAGCGGGGACTGGACTAGCACGGGTGTAAAACATATACAACATCTACTGGTGTATATATATATATATATATATCAATATACAATAATTGCTCCAGGTGTGATAAATGCAACATCACAGATAAGCAATAAGCATCACAGAACAATACAGATAATCTGGGAGCCCCGGGTTTCCTTTGAGCCGCAAGTGAAACCCGACGTTCCCCTGGTCGTATGGATAGCCTGTGCAATGAAAACCTAGACCCCTACGAGCGCGGCAAGTTACCCGCCAAAAACAAAAGAGAGGCAACCCCCTTCATCAAAGTGAATGGGCCACCCGGCACTTCACGGAATCCGGTAACTTGATCACCTCTCCTTGGGTCAACCTGTACCCCCTACGAGTGTGGCGAATAGCCCGCCAATTCTAGAGTGAGGCCCCCTCCTTCTCAACACCATGAGATGCGGACCCGTTTCCCTCCAGAACCCGGCTATCCATGCACTCCACTGTGGGGTAATCCTAGTACAGAAAAGAAAATATGTACAACGGTGACATCGATCTCAACCCGGTCGTGCCCCAAACAAATAATATACAAACAGGAAGTGACGGCAGTCCACATGCCGGACACTTGCCCCACAATATCAAATGTATAAATGAAACTAAACTGCACTACCATTGCACCCAAGGCTATCCATCACGACAATCCGCACAAACCATAACCAGATTTATCGACAGAAACAAGTAACCGAATCAAGTGTGTAACCCCATCTAATTGAGAATATAGCAATTAGACAACATTACCAACACATCCACGCATGCAAACGAAGTCACGACATTAGAATTCCAAAACACAATTAGCGCACAACCCAAATATACTAAGGATCAAAAACCAAGTGCACTAAACATCCAAAAAAGTCGAGTTTTGAGCCAATTCGGAGGTCCGAATCAAAACGAAATGCGCCCGAACATTCGCGGGGAGTTAGAGCATGAAATTTACTTCGATTCGGGGGACTAGAGGGGATACCACACCCTCGAGGCCACCACGAGGTGGCCAGAGGGTGAGGCAGACCCGAAACTGCCTATGCAGGGGAAGTTTCGGGTCCCCACCCCCAAGACCACCTTATGGTGGTATTGAGGAGTGGGTCCAGCCGTTCGGTCT
The DNA here is from genome assembly GCA_030015575.1 of Agapanthus africanus. Classification (NCBI taxonomy): domain Eukaryota; kingdom Viridiplantae; phylum Streptophyta; class Magnoliopsida; order Asparagales; family Amaryllidaceae; genus Agapanthus; species Agapanthus africanus. The sequence goes on along the minus strand of JASDDO010000010.1, from coordinate 104,475,651 downwards.
CCCCAGGGTTCCCACGCAGCATCCCGCGGCTTCTCGGTTCAAACCGAGAGCCCGCGGGGTGTGTAAACATCTCAAAACTAAAAAATTAGGGACTGTTTTTTCCACAGTTTTCGATGCCCGAAAAAACGTGAATTCTAATGTCGCAACTAGCTAGTTTAAGTTGTTTAGGTGGCTCTGATATCATGTTGGGTTTTTCCGGCGTCCCGTCCATCAATCCGTGGCCAAATGCGGAACAAAAACTTTCAAAACTTTAGTGCAAACAAAACCCGCACAAGATCGAACCAAAAACCCTATACTAGCAAACATGCAAAGAAGAGTTTGGAGAGGTTATACCGATCGATCCGTATCCTTCGGTCTTCAACCTCTTCCTAAGCTCCTCATGGCTGCCCCAACGAAATTCGCTCTCCGGCCTCGCTCGTCGAAGAGGATCCACGTCGAGGATTCTTTATACGGGCTCCCGCTTCTAAACCGAAGCAACTCGGACATCAAGTTTGCTAGCCGAGATGACCAAGATGAAGTATAGAGTGTGTGTGATCATTTTGTCTCAAGACATCCATTGATTCTCAACACGTGAGAAGGTATGGATGGAGGTTGAAGAAGAATCCATGGATGAAAAATGTGAAGCTCAAGAAAGAAGCAAGTGAGCAAGCCAAGAGAGAGAAAAAGAGATGGCTGCCCTCTCTCATGTATGTGTGTGTTGTGTGATATTTTTTTGAGATAAAGAAAAATCCTAGCATAAAATATCACACAGCAAATCCAGGACCATGAGTCACCAAGTGAGCACATGACACAATAAATGCCCAAGGCCAAAACTTATGCTCACAATTTCCATCACAATAAAACATTAAACCAAATGTTTAAACAAAAAGAATGGCATCTTCTAAAGTAAACTCGTAATGAATTACAAGAACACCCCTCATCTGTATATACATACCTGCATCCGCATTCCGACTGAATACGAATACAACAAGACGAAAATAATCTAACAATATAATACTAGGATCCGGCTTAAACCAAAGCCCACTAGTATTATCCGTCCGATCATGATCCATGCATAAGTGCACGTATATGATCGAACCCTGCCATAAAACCAAACGGCCTCTACAACGATTCACCCGAACATGGGAAACTCTCTGTGTGGGACTCTAAAGATTCGTCAATACGCTGGCAGTGGATTTAACCACAAGCACGTCAGTGGTACTAGCTGTACGTAACGGCTGCCCAGGTATTGAGCGAAAAGGAGGCCGACGAGCGAACTCATCCTGAAACCCTACTGAGCCTGACAGTGACAATATCCGTACAGTCCGGTCCGTTCGTCTATGAGTATCGCATATAAGGTCTAGGGGGTGGATAAAGTCAGACCCCTAATAACGCAATACTTAGTGTCGGTATGAAGCTTATCACCACTTGAGAAACTACTGATCCGAATCAGTAATTCTCGACAACCTTAGCCAAGGATTTCTGGTGATGGCCACCCGTGCACATTGCGACCTCTACCCCCAATACCGGGAGAGACGAATCCCCTGACAATCTGCTCACTGCCTCTATATGGCTCGGGATTGTACCCAACTAAAACCTGTTTGCACGACTCCTTTGAGCCGTGGTAGGGTAGTAATCAAAGCACAGTGGGAACTCACATGAGACAAATGACGATCTCAGGTCGATAGACTAACCTGTACACATGTCACCAGGGAACTGCTATCTGACAATATGTATAATACCAACTAGCATGTTCCCGGCGAGTCCGTCCGGTCTACTCATAACCCAATGAGCACCTGTATACTATCTTAGGTGAACAACCTGACACCAATGGCTTGTAAGATCGGCCACCGTGCCTCGTCGGGGTCTCGATCCATATACACTCGTCTACTCTCGGAGTATCGATGCCCAGTCTCGAAATTCCCTTGACGAGGGACACTTTAAGGATGTGCTTATAGACCACCCAACTCTCACGTATATGATCGCCATCATACTGCTGGTAGTCAAGAAAGAATCCTATGGGCTCTATCAACATGTAATAGTGATCTTTAATTTCACCTGAAGCATGTACACGATGATAAAGACAAACCAGATAGCATACTATCATCTCGAGTAAGACTGTCCTACCGGTATAGGTCATCCCTCAATCATTGCAATCACGTGCCTGCGATCCAATAATTGACTTGAGGGCACTATAGCCAACAGCATCAACCATGCCGTTTTAAAAAAATTGGCGCGCTAAATAACCCTAACCTAGAATCTTAACTAGAGAATTAGACGAAACTAGAATGTAAACATCTTTACATCTAAGTGAACAAGGAATACAACCTTTGTAGACCGGTCCTTCACTTCAATAGCTCTGTGTAGTAGTCCCTTCGCTCCAAGTAGTGAACTCCCAGACTCTAGAAAGGCTCCAAAAGATGAAAGGAACAAGCTTGCTTGAAGTCTTCGAAGCCGAAGATGATCTACGTCGAGGAGACACCAACTCAATCTGTAGGGATGCGTAGCACGACAGCAAGGATTCGGGAGGCATCGTCCATGCCAATTTCAAAAATTTGCCATGCTAAATAACCATAACCCTAGAATCTTAAGTAGAGAATTAGACAATAGAACATATAAATATCTTTACATCTAAGTGAACAAGGAATACAACCTTTGTAGACCGGTCCTTCACTTCAATAGCTCCGTGTAGTAGTCCCTTCGCTCCAAGTAGTGAATTCCCGTACTCTAGAAAGGCTCCACAAGATGAACGGAACAAGCTTGCTTGAAGTCTTCAAGGCCGAAGATGATCTACGTCGAGGAGACACCAACTCAAGCTACCTCTTCACTAATTAGGGTTTAGTGAAGCAAACACCCTAAACTAAATGGCTAGTATAGTAGAGGATGATGAAGTAGGAATTTTGCTCACTTTAGATTTATTTTTCTCACAATATTTCTTCACCTTGAGAAAAGCTAGAATGCTTTCTCTTGAGGAAGAAGAAGATGAAGTAGAGAAAAGAATGAAACTCATGAGGTGAGAATAGCAACCATGGGTGAGTTTGTATCATATACTAACTCATGTAGAGACTAAACTATGGCTAAGGATAATGGTTAGGTTAATAAATATCTTAAGTAAAACAAATTAGTGGACTAAGTCAATGGACACTACAAGCTTATACAAGCTTCAACCATGACTAATTCCACCAATTTGTGAATTACTGAAATAAATAAAAACCTATAATTATCAAGAGAATGGTGTGAGTCTCATACACCCATGTCACATTTATCATCTAGCATGAAACAAAAAAATGTGCATTAATATATATCACATATATACTAAATGCATAAGTGAGAAAAAGAAATGCTTAAGTGAGCAAATATTAGTTAATGTAAATTAATATATCACATATATAATTATACATTAAATTATTAAATCAACACTTGATTTAATAATCTGGCTATATTACATACAACCGACTAAAATCAAATGTATCAACTTATCGAATCAACACTTGATCCGATAACCCGGCTATATCACATATAACCAACCGATATCACATATCGCGAGAATAGAATACGATGTCACATACACGTATTAATCTCTGTCCCGCACATATCACATATGTGCTCCTACTTTGTTTCGCTTGAGCCAGGAAACCTCTGTGTAGGACTCTAAAGACTCGTCAATACGCCGGCAGTGGGTGGTGATCATATCAGTCGCCTATAAGCCGCAAGCGGTGTGCTAAACGTAACGGCCACCCGGGTATTGAGCGATCAGAAGATCAACAAGCAAGCCTGCTCATACTCCTGCGAATCTAATCAGTAACACTACCGTACAGTCCGGTCTCTTCGACTGATATGTCCCATATCACAGCCTGGGGGTGGTATAACGTCGGACCTCAATAGCCTGATAAGTCATGCCGATGTGAGGCTCATAACGGTTTGAGAAACTACTGATAACACTTATCAATAGATCTCAGCAACCCTGGCCAGGGATTTCCTATTATGGCCAATCAAGCATAGCGCAACATCAACCCCCAATACCGGGAGAGACGAAATCCCCTCCTCTCGCTCATTGCATCCATGTGACTCGGGACTGTACCAAAAAACCACCGTTTTGCACGATCTCTTGAACATGGTAAGGTGGAAATCAAAGCACGGTGGGAATCACACAAGAATCTATGACGATCTCGGGTCGACAGACTAACCTGTACCAGTGTTACCAGAGAACTGCTATCTGACGATAGGTATAATACCAACTAGGAGTTCTCGGCGAGTCCGTCCAGTGTACCCAGTCTCCACTGAGCACCCGTATACCATCTCTGATGTCAAACACCAATGGATATGGGATCATCCATCACCCATCATATGGGTCGAGAAGCGTATACGCTAGTCTTCTCTGGAATATCGATACCCCGTCTCGATACTCCCACGACTAGGAACAATTGAAGGATGTACTTACCAACTACCTCTGCTCCACTAGTATGATCTGTATCATAATCCTGGTAGTCAATTACTCATCCCTGGGGGTTTATCAACATGTAATAGAGAGACAATAAGTGTACATGTTAAGATAAAGAGCAACCAGATAGCATACTATCATGTTGAGCAAGAAATTCTTCCCTATATATATCCAAGCATCTACAATAATATACATCACATGTATAATAATGGCCTCTAAGGTATACATATAACTAACAATCTCCCACTTGCACTAAGGCCATTTGTTGTAGTATCTCATACTCAACGCCCCATAAAAGTCTTTCTAGGGAAAGGCCTCTGTGAATGGATCCGCCGTGTTTTCCTTCGTGTCAACTCTCCTTACCTCGATCCCTTGGAGATCAACCATCTCCCTGATCAGGTGATACTGTCCTCAGAATATGTCTGGATCACTGATGGGGCCGGCATTCCTAGGCTTAAGCCACAACTCCATTGTTGTCACAATAACAGTTATTGGACGCTCAATGGTAGGAACCATGTTCATCTCATGAACAAGAAATATCCAGACATCCACTTTGGTAGCATTGTTGGTAGCGATGTATTCAGCCTTTATCGTCTAGATTGTCACGGTATCTAGCTTGGAACTCTTCCAACATACTATCCCTCCACCGAGAGTAAAGACTAAGCCCGAGACTGACTTTCAGTCGACCTTATCACTCTGGGAGATGGAATTGGTAAAGGACTCCCACTGGAGTTCACCTTTACCAAACACCAAGAACATTTCTTTAGTGCTTCTCAAGTACTTAAGAATGTCCTTCGCAGCTGTCCAGTGATTCTCCCAAGATCCGATTGATTCCTGATCACTACACCTAGTGAGTCAGCTACATCTGGTCCGGTTCATAACATCGCGTACATGATAGAGCCTAGTGCCGAAGCATAGGGTATCCCTTGCACGCGAGCTCTCTCCAAATCAGTCTTGGAAGACATATTTTTGGAGATAGTGATTCTTGAGTAAATAGGCGAACCACCATGCATAGAATCTTCCAAACTAAACCCCTTTTAGTATGGTGTTAATGTACCTAGATTTGGGACACTCCCAACATCCACTTAGATCTATCACCATAGATCATAATCCACAAGATGTAGTAGGTATCATCCAGATCTTCCATGGAGAATCATCGTGATAAGAGGAGCTTGATCGAGTGTAGCATAGGAAACCATTTCTTATCAAAAGTATGTCTTCTACGTACAATACGTGGAAGACAACCTTAATTCTCTACAACCTTCTTGTATATACAAGATTCATCTACCTTTTTGATGAAGTCAAACACTTTGACTACCACATCAAAACAGATGTTCTAACTCCGCGATGCCTGCTTTAATCCTGATGGTCTTAAGCATAGCTACTGGAGAAAAGGTTTCATCATAAACCACACCTGGTTATTGACGATAGCCTTTTACTTCAAGTCTAGCTTTGAAAGTCTCAAATTTTCCATTTACACCAAGAATCTTTTCAAGATCCATTTGCTCCCTGTAATACCCAGCCCCTGTTTATACCAAAATCTGTATTTTGTTGCTTTATAATTTTATTTATTTTATTTATAATTTTCTTTATTTATAATTCTACTTATCTCATTCAAAATTTTTATCTATCCTAAACCTAATAAAATATTTTCCCTTCCTTCACAAATCCTTCTTTCTCTGGCAGCACACTTTTTCTCAGCCCATCACCATTCATTTTATTCCAATTTTTATTTCACTCAGCTCATTTCGTTTATTTAAATTAAACCCAACCCATTTTTCCCCAGTTAATAAACTTCATCTTCTTTATTAATCTTAAATCATAACCATATATTTTAAAACCCTAAGTATCAGCCCACTCTTACGTTTTTTAATAAATTACTTATATTTTTACTCGGCCAGGCCCTATCCCTCTATTCCAATCTAATTCCTTGAGAAATAAACTGTTTTTTTTGTCGGCCCGGCCCAGCTCCCACATTCCCTCACTTCAATTCCTTAATATTTCTAAGCCCAACTTCCCGGCCTGTCTCCTTTTTCTCCTCAAGCATTTCCTTCTCATTTTCTTTTCGGCCCACCCCAAACCCACTCACCCAAGCTCGCTACTGTACATCTCTCTTAAATCCCAACGGCTCTTTTCCTCCTCTCGCGCGCTCGATCCGCACTCCCCGCCTCCGCCGTCGCCCCCGCGTCGCAACCGTTACCCCACATCGCACACACCTCTAACCCCCATGTCGCCTCATTTCCTCCATCACGACCACCCCCTGCACTCCTTTTCCCTCGACGACGACGGCATCCCACTCTCGACCCCATCTTCTCATCACTCTCCACTCCCGTTCTCTCTCTCTCGAACCCACGGCCGCCCATCGCCTCGCCACCACCGACGACCTACCACCCTTCAAAGCTCCTTCCCTCGCCCTTCTCTGCAACCACCACTCAATACCCAGGTCCACCGAGCACCCCCACTTCCTTGTCATCTCCTTCACCTGCTTCCCGACTCACCCCCTGCTCGCCTCGGCGACGTCACCTCTCTCTCGCTCTCAGTCTCTCTCCCCCTCTGTCTCTCTCGATCACTCTCTCTCTCTCTAACTCTCTCTCTCGTTCCCCTGCCTTTCTCTCTCTCTTTCTCCCTGATATCTCTCTCGCTCTCCCTGACCTCCCTCCTCCTCACAAGATTTGCCGGCATCGTCTCGACCTCCTTCACGCCATCGTTTCACCACCTTCGACCACACCCAACCACCAACCCCTCCTCATCATCTACCACCACCGAGAACCCACTCCCTCTCCCAAGATCCACATCTCACTGTCGAAAACCTTCACTGTCGACACCTTTCTAAACCTCGCGCCGACGTGTTCACATAACTCCAACCACCGGAACTCCGACGTGCCACCGCCTGAGCTGCACCGGCGACCTTCAACTCCTCCGTACATCACCGGCACACCCACCGCAGCAATCCCCGACGAAGATATTTCCAGAACAAAACCGACCCTAACAGTGGCCACAACCCACTGCTTTGGGCAGTGAGACACCATCTCCAGTAACCACGCCCTCGTCATCGCCTCATCTCTCCCCCTCAGCACCTCTCCCCTGCTCCGGCCAACCAACGCCGCAACTTCAGTCGCCGTCGTTGCCGTCAAACGAAACTTGAGCCGAGGCCAAGATCTGTCGTGATCGCGTCTGGCCATTTTGATAGACCGCATCACTGCCGTGCATCCCCGGGACTGATCCAGGCAAGTTTTTACTTGCTTACATGCTATTTTACTTAAGTTATAATTGTTAAATGCCTAGATTATAAAGTTACGAGTTTAAAACTATTATGTGCTGTATCTGTTCGATACTTGTCCGCTTAGAAAATTATTATACAATTTGACGGAACTAGATATAATGCTATGGCCCTGGATATGATGAATACCTTGTGCAAGTTTCATTAGAAAATACGACCGTTAAAGATTAAAACGACCACCCCCAAGTTTAATTGCAAACCTGAAATTATGTTGCACCTGGAAACCGTTAAATTCACCATAAATCATATACATACTAGAATGGTGCGTTAGAGGGCTCAAATCGAAGCCAACACGAAGAACTTTAACTCTATACCGGTTTCCAGACATTTCTGTATTTAAACCATGATGATATTTGGATCGGAGTACGGCTCTGGACTGCAGTCCAGAGCGACTTCAGTTATTGGTTGCTGTTCCATAATGTGTACTACAGGGTTTCCTTAACACTTAGGTTGCGGAACCCCGCTGTTCACTATAGGTAAATCTTTTAGTTAGACAGCACAATTGATTTCATTCTGTTTCGTTACCGTTTGATATTTAAATTGTAATTTAGAAGACCGGGACACATAACAGTCCCAGCAGAATCAGAATTGACATGTTAATATTAAACAGATTGTAACTCCTAACGTACAGACGCGATTGAAGATCCGTTTGTTGCGTTGAAAACTTTACTGAAAACCCCATAATTCATTCAACTGTAGCGTCGCTAAATTATGATCCCAACTGGGGTTAAAATGCGTTGCGAAATGGACTTCTGATTCTGAAATTGGATTTCCAGCCGCGAGCGCTTAAAATGAAATGGTTATAACTAATGATCCTGGAACCCGATTGGCTTGAAATAAAATTCTAGGGATGCATAACTGAACATACTACTTATTACCTGTTTATCGTTTCGCTAAATTATATACATATGTTTCATGATAAATCGTGCAAGTGATAGAATGTTGTTTTTATGATACCTTAGTTGTGCTTCTTATACTGTTCATGCATCATATCGTACCTATATCATTGTAGTGATAACCTAGTGACATCGTGCATTTACCCAGTGTTAGATTTTAGTGGTGATTGTGGCAAGTACGTCAGTGATTGTGTATCCGTGATTAAGTGAAAGTGATACGTACTTGTGCACAATCAGTGTCCCTTTTATTCTATTGCATTGTCGACGTCTGTGGGATGCGTGTACGTATGACTATAAGTGGTATGGGACACTTATGGAAGCGCTTGCATGGATGTCACAGATAAGGCATCCGACACTGCCATTTATCTTAGGTATTAGTCGGGACGTGCTTGATGGAGGTCCTGCCTCCAGTTCTCGTGCAGACTTGACATGGACCGATTAGTATTTAGGGTGATGGTTAGCGTTTGATGTAGACCTCGGGGAGTGGGGTAGTTTAAGTGTGAGTTCAACAGAATCTCGGGAGTCCCATGCCGGCTTATATATTTAGGGACTTATATGGAGATTTACAGGGTACGTGATATATACACCGTGATACATTCGTTACATGTTGGGCCCGTGGTCCCTTGCCCTTGGGTTCTACCTTTGGGTGGAGGACACTCGCGAGTGGTTGACTCTCACACTTGGACTGACGATAGGCTTATTGACCTGTACAGTGAGACTTAGAGACTGATAGGGATACTGGCATTTATATTCCTTTTGTGTGTTGACATGCGTGACTTATTGTTATACTGCTTTACTATTCCGCTGCATTGATTACTGCACATGCGTATTCATGATGTCATTTATTTACTGCTTCACATACCTATTATCACTGTTAGAACTGTCACTTAATTTTATATATATTTTATATTGCTATTGTGTCGCTCTGACGACCTGAGTATGCATGCTCAGTGTGAGAAGACGATTTAGCCTAGACCAGTGCATTACAGACTTCCTGATTTGTCGTTCCTAGTTACATCCGTTTGTTCCACTTCAGGTCAGTTTACATTATCGTATCTTTCAGTTACTGCATTTCTCATTACCTGCGCATCGTTTACTGTTTACCATGATAAACTAGAAGCCGAAGTGTGACTACGGCAGGATATTTCCTTGACCGTAGGAGCATGGCTGGCCTTGTCTACCCCTCGTATTCCGTATTTTGGGAAGCGGGGCGTGACATGGTTTAGTTGGTATCAAAGCCAGGTTTTGCATCGATTGGGATTGCAGTTTCCGTGTATAGTTTGTCAATCTAAGACATTCCTCGGTCTAGATTGTAAACTTGTCATTCTTGATTCATATTCATATCGTGTGTTCAGCTATCCATTCGCTATGGTTCGGGTCACTTGGCAAGGTTACGTGGTTGCAATTGCACTACCGTACTCTATTCAAGTGACTTAAAGTCATGCAGTTGATTCCCCACTTATAATAAATTCATCACCTCTGATATTCTTGAACATTTGTCCTATCCATAATATATTTTGGTTCGTGTATCTTGTGACTTATATCGTTCTCAAAATTGTGGTCTCAGGATCATGTCTTCCAACGACTCTTCATCTTTATCCGCTCCCCTGAATCAGAATGTTGAGATCCATAGTGTACTACAAGGTTTAAAGGAAGCCCAGAAACAAACAAACGACTTATTGGCTGAAGGGCTGAGAAGACAGGTGAATCAGACCCCAGTGGGAGTCTCCTATCATAAAGGAATTCCTATTGGACGAGGAAAGGAGAAGAAGATGAAGCGTCAACAGAAGCATCAGAAGAACCTTTGCTGTGGATATTGTAAGAGGCCAGGACACCTTCAGAAGGATTGCCGCCGTGCCCAAGGGAAATGTCTGATATGCGGTTCCAACAAACATCTCATCAACGGCGGTCCAGAAAGGAAAGAACTGCAAGGAAGAAACTCGTCCACACTCCCCACTCCCCACTCCTGCCAAGTGAGGATTGCCGTGTAGTCGGACTTCGACGATAAGGCGGATCAAACGCAGGATTCAACTCACGCGACGAAAATGCAATGCTATAGTAGTCGAAGAATGATTTTTCATGTTATCTACTTTCAGTAATAATATTGTCGTTTTTATGAATGTTTCCTTCCGTTTGAATCTTTGTATCCGTCGAACTTTTAGTTGTATGAAATAAAATTTGAATCATGATATATGTATCATCCTCTTATTTTCCCTATATCAAATTCTCATCATTATCACAGTATTTTTATTCTGATCTTTCAGTTCCTGCAACCGCATATTTTCCTATATTTCGTACCCTGAGCTTTCCTTGATGTATTCCATTGTCTAATCATGACTCTTTTCTTTCAGACATGGCATGCCCTGGAGCAGCGCCGCAATCTAGATAGGGATGCACAGTCATGCGTATCCTTAGACCACACGATGACGAGTTCTGACGATGAGATCGACGGTCTCCAAGTCAACTTCGGAAACCACGTTGCAGAGGATGAAGGAGCAGCCGTCCCAGTGTTCGACATGATAGCTGATTCTGATGAAGAGGGAGAAGATCCCGAAGAGAACCCTGTAGAGGAAGAACAGATAGAAGAAGATCCCGATGAGGACCCGGTAGAAGAAAATCTCGTTGAGGAAGATCACGTGGAAGAAAATCCAGAAGAAGAGAATCAGATGGAGTCGGACCTCGATGAAGAAGCTCCATCCGAGGAAGAAGGACCAGAAGATCAGGACCCTCTTGTGGAAGAACTCCCAATGGCGGCCCCCGCAAGGCACTATGGAAATGGACGTCGCTACCTGAGCGCACGAGCCTACCGCAACCTGCTGAATCTCCACAACCGCGACTGACGGAATTTCTCTTGATGTTGTCTTTCTGGCCAAATAAAATATGTATAGTTTAGGGCCACTTAGCGTCCTTGAGAATGTCTTGTTTCGAATTTTCTTGAATGAAATAAATCTTCTGAATTCGTAAACCTTTTGATTATTGGTTCACTTAATACTTGATTATTGCTCATATACAATTATTCTTCATACTGAGATCTGTCCACTCCTACTCCTTACATTGCCTTAACCCTCACTCTGAATAAGCAATATCACACCCCGATCTTTTAAAGGTTCACCCTTTGTCATTCATCTGTGCCCTTTGAGATCCTTCTGAGAGGAGAACATACCTTGTGAAATTTCGAGTTCGCTAACCCTTCAAATCTTGATTCATAGGCCGTACCGACCGTTGTCCTCCCTATACCTTCACCTTGTATTCCTTTATTACTCACCCTTATTTCCTGTGCTGACCCTATCTCAATCTCCTTGATCTTCAGCCTAAAACCGACACACTTCAACCTTCTGATTGAGCCGCACTTCCTTATAATCATTACCCTATCTAGCCCTATACCTATTTGTGTTCTTCCTATTACCCTAATTATATTTAGGGACACTGTTATTCAAAAAAAAATTAGTTTTCAGTACTTCGGATTTATCAAAGAGAGTGTGTTAATGTTTACTATATTTCATATATTTTAAGTACGCTATTATTAAACTCGTTTTCTGCAGCGCAAACTTACACTGCGCATATATTGTTCCATGTTCCCCGTTTTCGTTATGTGAGTTTTCTAAGTTGATTTAAAACTATTCGATTGATAAATTACCTTAAAATGTTTTAACCTGTCGATTAAGCTTTCACTACCTCATTTTCATTACTATATTTTCGAGTGTTGTGCCTGTGTTTACTATTATAAATGATGGTCTCATACTTATTATTTCTACCTTGCTACCTTCGATATACTTATGTGTACACATATTTGAGTTCGATTCTATCGAACAAACCTTGAGTACTATTATTCGCTATTGTTACCTAAATTCTTGTATACATGTATTTACCCTTATAGTTGTTCCTGCCTTCTATCTATTAGACCTACCCTTCTGTATGTTGTTTTACTTATATATATATTTTCAAATATCTTCGTCCACGTACTGCTAATAAATCTTTTGTGTTAGTGTGCAATCTAATAAGTTTTCGCTTATGTTTATATAACCTATCCTTTATTTTAAATTTCGAGGACGAAATTTTTGTAAGGGTGGTATGATGTAATACCCAGCCCCTTTTTATACCAAAATCTGTATTTTGTTGCTTTATAATTTTATTTATTTTATTTATAATTTTCTTTATTTATAATTCTACTTATCTCATTCAAAAATTTTATCTATCCTAAACCTAATAAAATATTTTCCCTTCCTTCACAAATCCTTCTTTCTCTGGCAGCACACTTTTTCTCAGCCCATCACCATTCATTTTATTCCAATTTTTATTTCACTCAGCTCATTTCGTTTATTTAAATTAAACCCAACCAATTTTTCCCCAGTTAATAAACTTCATCTTCTTTATTAATCTTAAATCATAACCATATATTTTAAAACCCTAAGTATCAGCCCACTCTTACGTTTCTTAATAAATTACTTATATTTTTACTCGGCCCGGCCCTATCCCTCTATTCCAATCTAATTCCTTGAGAAATAAACTGTTTTTTTTGTCGGCCCGGCCCAGCTCCCACATTCCCTCACTTCAATTCCTTAATATTTTTAAGCCCAACTTCCCGGCCCGTCTCCTTTTTCTCCTCAAGCATTTCCTTCTCATTTTCTTTTCGGCCCAGCCCAAACCCACTCACCCAAGCCCGCTACTGTACATCTCTCTTAAATCCCAACGGCTCTCTTCCTCCTCTCGCGCGCTCGATCCGCACTCCCCGCCTCCGCCGTCGCCCCCGCGTCGCAACCGTTACCCCACGTCGCACACACCTCTAACCCCCATGTCGCCTCATTTCCTCCATCATGACCACCCCCTGCACTCCTTTTCCCTCGACGACGACGGCATCCCACTCTCGACCCCATCTTCTCATCACTCTCCACTCCCGTTCTCTCTCTCTCGAACCCACGGCCGCCCATCGCCTCGCCACCACCGACGACCTACCACCCTTCAAAGCTCCTTCCCTCGCCCTTCTCTGCAACCACCACTCAATACCCAGGTCCACCGAGCACCCCCACTTCCTTGTCGTCTCCTTCACCTGCTTCCCGACTCACCCCCTGCTCGCCTCGGCGATGTCACCTCTCTCTCGCTCTCAGTCTCTCTCCCCCTCTGTCTCTCTCGATCACTCTCTCTCTCTCTAACTCTCTCTCTTGTTCCCCTGCCTTTCTCTCTCTCTTTCTCCCGGATATCTCTCTCGCTCTCCCTGACCTCCCTCCTCCTCACAAGATTCGCCGGCATCGTCTCGACCTCCTTCACGCCATCGTTTCACCACCTTCGACCACACCCAACCACCAACCCCTCCTCATCATCTACCACCACCGAGAACCCACTCCCTCTCCCAAGCTCCACATCTCACTGTCGCAAACCTTCACTGTCGACACCTTTCTAAACCTCGCGCCGACGTGTTCACATAACTCCAACCACCGGAACTCCGACGTGCCACCGCCTGAGCTGCACCGGCGACCTTCAACTCCTCCGTACATCACCGGCACACCCACCGCAGCAATCCCCGACGAAGATATTTCCAGAACAAAACCGACACTAACAGTCGCCACAACCCACTGCTTTGGGCAGTGAGACACCATCTCCAGTAACCACGCCCTCGTCATCGCCTCATCTCTCCCCCTCAGCACCTCTCCCCTGCTCCGGCCAACCAACGCGGCAACTTCAGTCGCCGTCGTTGCCGTCAAACGAAACTTGAGCCGAGGCCAAGATCTGTCGTGATCGCGTCTGGCCATTTTGATAGACCGCATCACTGCCGTGCATCCCCGGGACTGATCCAGGCAAGTTTTTACTTGCTTACATGCTATTTTACTTAAGTTATAATTGTTAAATGCCTAGATTATAAAGTTATGTGTTTAAAACTATTATGTGCTGTATCTGTTCGATACTTGTTCGCTTAGAAAATTATTATACAATTTGACGGAACTAGATATAATGCTGTGGCCCTGGATATGATGAATACCTTGTGCAAGTTTCATTAGAAAATACGACCGTTAAAGATTAAAACGACCACCCCCAAGTTTAATTGCAAACCTGAAATTATGTTGCACCTGGAAACCGTTAAATTCACCATAAATCATATACATACTAGAATGGTGCGTTAGAGGGCTCAAATCGAAGCCAACACGACGAACTTTAACTCTATACCGGTTTCCAGACATTTCTGTATTTAAACCATGATGATATTTGGATCGGAGTACGGCTCTGGACTGCAGTCCAGAGCGACTTCAGTTATTGGTTGCTGTTCCATAATGTGTACTACAGGGTTTCCATAACACTTAGGTTGCAGAACCCCGCTGTTCACTATAGGTAAATCTTTTAGTTAGACAGCACAATTGATTTCATTCTGTTTCGTTACCGTTTGATATTTAAATTGTAATTTAGAAGACCGGGACACATAACAGTCCCAGCAGAATCAGAATTGACATGTTAATATTAAACAGATTGTAACTCCTAACGTGCAGACGCGATTGAAGATCCGTTTGTTGAGTTGAAAACTTTACTGAAAACCCCATAATTCATTCAACTGTAGCGTCGCTAAATTATGATCCCAACTGGGGTTAAAATGCGTTGCGAAATGGACTTCTGATTCTGAAATTGGATTTCCAGCCGCGAGCGCTTAAAATGAAATGGTTATAACTAATGATCCTGGAACCCGATTGGCTTGAAATAAAATTCTAGGGGTGGATAACTGAACATACTACTTATTACCTATTTATCGTTTCGCTAAATTATATACATATGTTTCATGATAAATCGTGCAAGTGATAGAATGTTGTTTTTATGATACCTTAGTTGTGCTTCTTATACTGTTCATGCATCATATCGTACCTATATCATTGTAGTGATAACCTAGTGAAATCGTGCATTTACCCAGTGTTAGATTTTAGTGGTGATTGTGGCAAGTACGTCAGTGATTGTGTATCCGTGATTAAGTGAAAGTGATACGTACTTGTGCACAATCAGTGTCCCTTTTATTCTATTGCATTGTCGACGTCTGTGGGATGCGTGTACGTATGACTATAAGTGGTATGGGACACTTATGGAAGCGCTTGCACGGATGTCACAGATAAGGCATCCGACACTGCCATTTATCTTAGGTATTAGTCGGGACGTTCTTGATGGAGGTCCTGCCTCCAGTTCTCGTGCAGACTTGACATGGACCGATTAGTATTTAGGGTGATGGTTAGCGTTTGATGTAGACCTCGGGGAGTGGGGTAGTTTAAGTGTGAGTTCAACAGAATCTCGGGAGTCCCATGCCGGCTTATATATTTAGGGAGTTATATGGAGATTTACAGGGTACGTGATATATACACCGTGATACATTCGTTACATGTTGGGCCCGTGGTCCCTTGCCCTTGGGTTCTACCTTTGGGTGGAGGACACTCGCGAGTGGTTGACTCTCACACTTGGACTGACGATAGGCTTATTGACCTGTACAGTGAGACTTAGAGACTGATAGGGATACTGGCATTTATATTCCTTTTGTGTGTTGACATGCGTGACATATTGTTATACTGCTTTACCATTCCGCTGCATTGATTACTGCACATGCGTATTCATGATGTCATTTATTTACTGCTTCACATACCTATTATCACTGTTAGAACTGTCACTTAATTTTATATATATTTTATATTGCTATTGTGTCGCTCTGACGACCTGAGTATGCATGCTCAGTGTGAGAAGACGATTTAGCCTGGACCAGTGCATTACAGACTTCCTGATTTGCCGTTCCTAGTTACATCCGTTTGTTCCACTTCAGGTCAGTTTACATTATCGTATCTTTCAGTTACTGCATTTCTCATTACCTGCGCATCGTTTACTGTTTACCATGATAAACTAGAAGCCGAAGTGTGACTACGGCAGGACATTTCCTTGACCGTAGGAGCATGGCTGGCCTTGTCTACCTCTCGTATTCCGTATTTTGGGAAGCGGGGCGTGACACTCCCGATGGGTTTTACCTTTTCAGATGCAACGTTCAAAGTCATACTTTGTTGGTGTACATGGATTCCATCTTTGATTGCATAGCATCTAGCCATTTCACAGAGTCCCCACTTGTGATGGCCTACCTAAACCTGGTTGGGTCATTATCTACCTTGATGCAATCCTCGCTCCCACCGTCACCGAGGAAACCGTAGTATCTCTCAGGTGGATGAGGAACCCTACCAGATTCGCAGAGAGGATGAGGTTCGTCGGAGAATATTGAATCCTTTGGTTTCTCCAAATCATCAGCTGTTAGTTTGTCCAGCTGGAACTCCTTCCAGTTCTACCTCATGAACACAAATTTCTTCATAAGAAATACCTTTTCTAAAAAGGTGGCATGCTGAGAAACAAAACACCTTTTGCTCCTCAGTGTGGTAGAAGATATTCCCTTGCAAATATTTGGGATATCCTAACAAACTTATATAGAACTGACCTTGCCTCGAGCTTGTCCGGATTTTGCTTTTAAACATAGCCCAGACAACCCCATATCTTAACTCGTTTAAGAGATGGTTTATTCCCATACCATATCTCATATGGAGTGGTAGGCACTGATTTGGATGGAACCCCATTCAATAGGTATGCAGCTTCTCAAGTGCATAACACCAAAAGGAAACAGGCAACTCAACAGTACTCATCATAGAGCGCACCATATTCCATAGGGTGCGATACCTCCACCCCGATACACCGTTGTGTTGTGGTGTACACGAAGGAGTAAGCTGAGAGAGAATCTCATTCTCCTTTTAGAAACTCCAGGAACACCATGCCCAAGTACTTTCCTTCCCGATCACATCAAAGGACTTTAATACTTCTACCCATCTAGTTCTCAACTTCAAGCTTATATTCCTTGAATTTCTCAAAAGTTTCATACTCGTGTTTCAACAGGAACACATGTCCGAATCTTGAGAGATCGTCGATGAATATAATGAAGTACAAAGAAACAATCCTGGTATTTGTAGACATAGGACCGTATACATCATCATGTATCTGTCCCAAGAGTTCAATAACTCTTTCTGTGTTTCCAGTAAACGGAGTATTGGTCATTTTACCTTTGAGACATGACTGGCAAGTATCATAAGATGAAAATTCGAACGGATTCAAATATTCATCCTTATGTAACTTAGCTAGTTGTGTCGCATTGATATGACCTAGTCTATAATGCCACAAGAAGGATTCGTTCATTTCTGAACTACTCCTCTTGTATGTGTTCTATATACCTTGAACTGTAGTTTGATTTAGAACGTATATGCTATTACATAACGTGCCCGATCCAATCAACTCTTAATTCAGAAAAATGTTCACAACTTTATCCTCCAATACAGAATTATATCCTTCTTTAACATAATAAAGAATCTGATGTAATGTTGTATATCAGGTTCGGTATCTAATAACATTTGTTCAGAATCAATGTATTTACCATTTGGTAATACAAGGTGATATTTGCCAACTTATTTGGCTGCAACAATTGCACCATTCTCTAACACTTAGAGACATATCACCCAATCTCAGTTCTCTGCCTTTCTGTAGCCCATGTAACAATTACATATGTGGGATCCTGATCCAGTATCTCATACCTAGGACGTAGAGGATACTGAGAAACAGTTCTTGGTAACGAACACACCCGAAGAATATGCATCATCTTGCTTATTTCTCGTTTGGGTGGCATGGGAATCCTGGTATTCCCCTATTTCCTGCTCGGACTTATAATGATTATAAGATAGAGCGGAACCAACGTTCCCCGGCTCAGTATAATAAGCAGGTTGGGTCAATGCATCCTGTAGGGTGTTTTTCGTCACCCCATTAAGATGGGAATACGCGCGCGCTTGTCAGGCATACTACAGATTCCCCCTGCCTAGGGTAGGCGGGGGTTTAATGATTGTGGGGATCCGAATCTCCGACAGCCGCGGACTAAACTGCCGTTAATTACCCCTCGCCTTTGGAGCGAGGGAACCTCCGATTGGAGGGTTAAACTGGTCATGCGAACTCAATGTGCAGTGTATGTGTGTTTTGTTTTGGAGGGGGGTTGGATATATCGGGGGGCCCTCAGAGTTTTTACGGGAGTCCCGCTACCCGGATAGCGGGCTGGGGGTCAAGGGGGCTAGCAGCCCCCTTGGGGATGCGGGGCAGCGCCCCGGCCCAAAAATTTTATGAGGGGGACAGTGTTGTGGAGTGTGTGTATATCTATACATATATATATATATATATATGTATGTATGTATATATATAAAGGGAAAAAGCGCCCAAAGGACGCGTGGGGTCAGCGCCTTGAGCGCTGTGCGCGCTAGCGCGCCATGTGTCAGCACATGGGCGCTAGGGCGCTAGCGCTTTGGGCGCTAGCGCTCTGAGGAAAAAAGCGCTAGCGCACTGAGCGCTAGCGCGCCATGTGTCAGCACGTGGGCGTTCGGGCGCTAGCGCTCTGAGCGCTAGCGTGCCACGTGTCAGCACGTGGGCGCTCGGGCGCTAGTGCTTTGGGCGTTAGCGCTTCAGGCGCTAGCGCTTTGGGCGCTAGCGCTCTGAGCGCTAACACGCCACGTGTCAACACATGGGCGCTTGAGCGCTAGCGCTCTGAGCGCAAGCGTGCTAGCGCTATGAGCGCTAGCGCACCACGTGTCAGCACGTGGGCGCTCGAGCGCTAGTGCTCTAGACGCAAGAGCGCTAGCGCGCCACGTGTCAGCACGTGAGCGCTCGAGCAGCAAAAGAGAAATGGTCCCTGCAATGGGAGTTGTACTCCCAGAAAGGAGCACTTATTATTCTGTATATATATATATACGGAGATAAACTCCATGGCTCTATCCTAGGAGCAAAAACAGTAAAAGAAATTATACAATGACGGCTACAACCCCATCCCGGTTGTGCGGCCATATAAATAATATTACATCAATTACAAATTACATGAATTGAAAGAAAAGAAAACTCTCATCTCACAACCCCCGGCTATTCACCCGCGACAATCCAATGAATTCATATAGACATACCATCAACATTACAGATCACAGATATGTATAACCCCCACTAATCGACGTATAGCGATTAGCAGACGTTCAATACATATATCACATCACAGATATATACCCGTTAGCTTAAGTCTTTAGAAGTTCGATCAAAATACGGATTTTTAAGCCCCAAAAACAAATTTTGCATTCTGGAAAATCTGGGCTGAAAACACATACTGTAAAAATCCCAAAACACCCACCTGAACAAACTGCATGAAAAATCGCCCACGGCCGAGTCAACTCGGCCGCGGATCCACGGCGGGAACAAGCTCCTGCCGCGGTTCCGCGGCGCGTTGATCGGCTCACTGGACCATTTTCCTACAGTGTGCTCTAAAAACCCTGAGCCAAATTTTAAGGCAAGATTTATTATTTTTGGAACAGAAAAAAAATTCGGCAGAAAGTATACATTTCGGGCGTGTTTCGCGACTTTTTCTCCGATCGAACTTCTAGTTACTCCGCTAACATGTTAGATAGTGTTTAACTAGGCTCTGATACCACTGTAAGTCCATGCTACCCTTCTCCGGTTCTTTGGGGTTGCGAAAATGGTGAAAATCGATTTTTCTTAGGGTGGTAACATGGACTCAAAATACGGATCTTTGTTAAACGACTACCTAACAACCTAACTAGGAGTTTTACCTACTCGGTTAGGGGGTTATACCTTACTTGAACTCCTTCGTCTTCAACTCCTTGCGGTGTTCGGATCGCCCTCACCTCGTCGTCTCCTCTCGCCGAAGATGGATCCACCTGAAAGCTTCTACCTTTTGGCTTCTACTTCAAACTTGAAGAAACTAGAACACTTGGCTTGCTAGGCCTTGTGAACTAGGATGAGTAGAGAAGTGATATAGGTTTTTTTTTATCTCTAAGGCAATATTTCTCAACTCATGAGAGGGAGTTGCCTTGAGCTAGAGAGAGAGCAAGAGGAAGAGGGAGAGAGCTTGAGCAAGAGAGAGAAAGCAAATCAAAGAATGAATAAGTCTTTTGCCATCCAAGCTCTCATAATCCAAAACCATGATAACAAAAATAATGATAATTGAGTATTATGTGATGGTTGTTATCATATCAAATGGCAATATCATTTCTTGCATTAAATGCAATTTGTGAACAAAACAAGCAAGCCAAAGTCAATGCAAACAAATGATAGCCATTGTCATGATGGTGGTCAACAAGTCCAACCTAGTCAACCGGTCAACAAATCAACAAGGTCAACTTTTCAACCCTAACCATATCACTATAATACTTAATTAATATTATTGTTAATCATATTTCTAATTCTCATTAGGGTTAAGCAAAAGTCAACAGTCAACAACCCCAATGAGAATTCTCTGCCTCTGTCTCTCTGTTAATTGTGCATACACACCCGCATCCGCGTTCCGAGGAATACGAATACAAACGAGATAAAACCAATCCCAAAACGTACACTAGGATATGGCTTAAACCAAAGCCCGCTAGTGATAACTGCCCGGACACTAAACGTGCATAAGTGCGCGGATGTGACCGGACCCTGTCGCAAAACCATTCGACCTCCACTCTTTGGCCTAAAGGCGAATAGCTCTCTGTGTGGGACTCTAAAGACTCGACACTACGCTGGCAGTGGGTTTAACCACAGACCGCAAGCGGCACTAGCTGTGCGTAACGGCCCCCAGGTAGATGCCGATAAGAAGACGGACGAGGTGAAATCCATCTGAACTCCTACTGAGCCTGAATGTGACAATCTGCGTACAGTCCGGTATGTTCGTCTGATAACATCGCATAGTGGGCCTAGTGGGGTGGTAAACGTCAGTCCCTTAATAGTGGTACAAGTCGTGTCGGAGTGTAGCCCAGAACAACCTGAGATAACACTGGAAACCTACCAGTTTATCTCGCTTGCCCTGGCCAGGGACTACTCGTGTAATGGCTCTCCTAGACACAGTGCGATGTCAACCCCCAATACCGGGAGAGACGAATCCTGTCTAACCATCACTGCCTCCAAGTGCTTCGGGACTGCACCCAACTACTACCTGTTCGCACGACTCCTTTGAGCCGTGGTAGGGTAGTAATCAAAGTACAGTGGGAACACACTCAAGGCGAAGTGACAGTGTCAAGTCAGCGGACTAAGCTGTACTCATGTCACCTGGGAACTGATAACTGACGATAGGTATAATACCAACCAACAGTTCCCGACGAGTCCTGTCCAGTGTACTCGTAACCTAACGTGCACCCGCATACTATCTCAAGTACGACGTACTGACGGCTGTGGGACAGACCATCTCCCACACTGGGATGAGAAGCGCATACGCTAGTCTACTCCGGAGTATCGATGCCCTGTCTCGATAGTCCTACGACTAGGGACCTGCATAAGGATGTTCTTGTGGATTACCCAGCCCCCACGAGTGTGACTGCCATCACAATGCTGGTAATCAAGCAAAGATCCCAAGGGCTCCACTAATGCGTATAGGTGATACAATAAAAGAAACACATGTACACATTAAAGCAGAGACAAACCAAGTAGCATACTACCATTTCGAGCAAGATTGTCTATACAACTGTGAATATCCCAAGCTTCCATCAAGTAATATAGATACTAGTATGATACAGTAATGGCCTCTAGGGCATATACACTAACAATCTCCCACTTGCACTAAGGCCATGTACTGGCGTATCGAAGACCTATCATCTCGATCAGCCGCTCGAACTGAGTCTGGGGTAAGGCCTTCGTGAATGGATCTGCAGTGTTATCTTCTAAAGCAACCCTCTGAACCTCGATCTCCCTGATCAGGTGATACCACCTCAAGATGTGTCTGGATTTCTAATGGGACCTGGGTTCCTTTGCTAAAGCTATAGCCCCGTTGTTATCGCAATACAGAGGTATTGGGTCAACAATGGACGGAACCACCTGAAGCTCTTTCAAGAACTTCCTCATCCAAACGGCTTCTTTTGCGGCATCAGATGCAGCGATATATTCCGCTTCTATAGTCGAGTCAGCAACGGTTTCCTGTTTGGAACTCTTCCAACATACCGCCCCTCCATTGAGGGTAAAGACAAAACCTGATATGGACTTGGAATCATCCTTGTCACTCTGGAAGCTGGAGTCAGCAAAGGCCTCGATCTGGAGGTCTTTTCCGCCATACACCAAGAACATCTCCTTAGTCCTTCTCAGGTACTTGAGAATGTTCTTTACCGCTATCCAGTGTTTCTCCCCAGGGTTTGACTGATACCGGCTTACCACACTCAGTGCATAAACTACATCCGGTCTTGTACACAACATCGCATACATTATAGAGCCTACTGCAGAAGCGTAGGGTATAATAGACATGCAGCCCCTTTCCAAATCAGTCTTGGGAGACATCTCTTTGGAGAGTGTGATCCCGTGACAAGTCGGTAGATTACCGCGCTTGGAATCTTCCATAATGAATCTTTTCAGTATGGTGTCGATGTACCTGGACTGTGAGAGTCCTAATATCCTCTTGGATATGTCACGATAGATCCGGATCCCCAGAATGTAAGAGGCATCACCCAGGTCTTTCATGGAGAACCTGTGTGACAAGAACCCTTTGACAAAGTGTAGCATAGGAATGTCATTTCCTATTAAGAGAATGTCATCCACGTATAAAACGAAGAATACAACAGTTCTTGCTACAAATCTACTATAGATGCATGGTTCATCTGGATTTTTGATATAGCCAAATTCTTTGACCGTCTCATCAAAATAGATGTTCCAACTCCGCGATGCCTGCTTTAGTCCATAAATGGACTTAAGCAACTTGCACACCTTTCCGCTGCTCCCACTCTGAATGAAACCCTCTGGCTGGTCCATATAGACACACTTCTCTAAATTTCCATTTAGAAAAGCGGTCTTTACGTCCATCTGCCAAATCTCATAATCGTAGAAAGCAGCAATGGCAAGAAGGATCCGAATGGATTTCAGCATAGCCACTAAAGAAAAGGTTTCTTCATAGTCCAAACCAGGTCTTTGACGAAAACCCTTTGCAACAAGTCTAGCCTTATAGGTCTCAACCTGTCCATCTACACCAATCTTCCTTTTGAAGATCCACTTGCATCCTACGGGTTTTACCCCATCTGGAGCAATGTCCAACGTCCATACTTTGTTGGTGTACATGGACTCCATTTCTGTCCGCATTGCATCCAGCCATTTTACCGAGTCAACGCTCTGAATGGCCTGCTGGAAGCTAGTCGGCTCATCACTATCAATGATGCAATCCTCTCTATCCCCGTCTATGAGAAAACCACAGTATCTCTCGGGCGGATGAGACTGCCTACTACTTCTACGGAGCGGCGTAGGAATGTCCTGATCTTTCGAACCCTCTGGTTCTACTAAGCTTTCAGTAATAGCTCGTGGTTCTAGAATTTCTTCCAGTTCCATTGCGCTCCCACTTATCTGTTTTTCCAAAAACTGAGTTTCCAACAAGTGGGCATGACAAGAAACAAAAACCTTTTGTTCCTCTTCGCCATAGAAGAAATATCACTTGGAGTTCTTTGGATATCCCACAAACTTGCACTGTACTGAGCGTGCCTCAAGTTTGTCCGCATGCTGCTTTTTGACAAAAGCTGGACATCCCCATGTCTTAATGTGCTTAAGATAGGGTTTCTTCCCACACCACATCTGATATGGTGTGGTAGGCACAGTCTTAGTAGGAACTCGATTCAAAAGGTATGCAGCTGATTCTAGTGCATATCCCCAGAATGATCGTGGTAACTCAGCGTTACTCATCATGGAACGTACCATATCCAATAGGGTCCGGTTCCATCTCTTCGATACACCGTTATGTTGCGGAGTGTATGGAGGAGTAAGCTGAGAGAGAATTCCATTCTCTTTTAAGTAATCCAGGAACTCGGCACTCAAGTATTCACCGCCTCGATCAGATCTTAGCGTCTTGATACTTGTGCCGGTTTGTTTTTCTACTTCATTCTTATATTCCTGGAATTTTCCAAAGGCTTCGGATTTATGTTTCATTAAGAAGACATATCCGTACCTTGAAAAGTCATCCGTAAAAGTAATGAAGTAAGAATAACCGCTTTGTGCATGCGTAGACATTGGACCGCACACGTCGTTGTGTACGAGTCCCAGGAGCTCGCTCGCTCTTACTCCGTGTCCAGTGAACGGAGTCTTTGTCATTTTTCCTTTGAGACAGGATTGACAAGTTGCATATGATAGATATTCGAACGGATCCAAATATCCTTCTGTATGTAACTTCGTCAACCTTCTCTCATTGATGTGACCCAGTCTACAATGCCATAAGAAAGCCTGATTTGTTTCCGGAGACTTTCTTTTTTGTGTATTCTGGACATTGAAAATCTGTGGTTGGTTTAATACGTATATACCATTGCTTAATGTAACTGACCCAATCAGAACTTGATTAAGGTGAATGTTTACAACATTACTTACAAACTCAAATTCATAACCTTCTTTAGATATTAAAGATACAGAAATGATATTACAAGTTGCATTGGGTACAAAAAAGCAATTACGTAAAACCAAAACATGTCCATCTGACATTCCCAGGTGATAGTCCCCCACGGCCTCAGCATCCATGCTAGCTCCGTTTGCAACTTTGAGGGTCATGTCACCTGCCTTCAAAAACCTACGCTTTCTCAATGCCTGCAAATAATTACAGATATGAGATCCTGATCCGGTATCCAATACCCAGGAAGTAGAGTTTATTGATAAACAGTTTTCAATAACATACACACCAGAAGCTGAAGTCGCAACTTGCATCAGATCCTGTGTTCTGGCCTTCCAAGCCCTGCATCTTTCTTCCAGTGTCCACTCTTGAGACAGTAAAAGCACTCTTCCTTCCCCACAAGCTTCCCCGCTATCTTTGTTGCTTTTGCCTTTCCCTTCGTATCCACTTTACTAACACCGCCCTTTGGTTTGGCGGGGGCTTTCTTCTTCTTTCCCTTGGCTTTCTCCCTGGTCTTAGAAGAGGAAGATCCTCCTACAAATAAAGTGGATGTCTCCCTACCTTTCTGTAGGGTGCCCTCTGCACTCCTCAGCATGTTGAGGAGTTCTGAAAGTTCAACTTCTTTTTCTTGCAAGTTGAAGTTCAGGATAAACTGGGCGTAAGTGGAAGGAAGGGACTGGAAAATCAAGTCCGTGTAGTGCTCGTTCTCTAACGTGGTCCCAAGGTCCGCGAGCTCCTCAATGAAGCCAATCATCTTAAGCACGTGTTCTGCTACCGATGATCCGACGGCCAATCTCGCCGAAAACAGCTTTTTTGAGACTTCGTATCTGGCGATACGGGATTGCTCTCTATACAGTTCTTTTGTATGAAGAAATATGGATTCAAGGTCCATATTCTCGTGCCTCCTCTGATGTTCATTGTCCATAGAGGCAAGCACGAGGCACTTGGCCTTCGCGCAATCGATCTCCCAAGTCTTACGGATTTCCTTATCCGCGACGCTGGATTTGGGACCTGGGACAGGGTGAGCTTTGGTGGTATGGAGATACCCCAACTTGTCATAAGTGATTGCCATTTTGACATTCCTGAGCCAATCTTTGTAGTTTGGCCCTGTCGGTATGTTTTTATCTAGTAGTAACTTAAGTCCAGTCATGATATTTGGTCGCTGCAATTAAGAGAGAGAGAAGAAACACTTTAGCATGATGCTCTTGCAAGTTTAGAGTGGTTTTTAGTTTGTCTAAACAGGATGGCTCCCACTGTCTCTCGAATCCCTCCTCAAACCAAAAAGGAAGAATTAGTCAGGATCAATCTCACCGTACAATACTTGCTTAACCGTTCAGCCAGGCTAGTGTCGGTACTTCGAGGGAGGTTTTCCAACGCTTTCGCGAAGTTCCTTAATTAAATAACCTCTTTTCCCTATGGGCGTAGCCCCGCTAACACCTTTCTAGACACCTACTTGGTTTATAGCATTGATCGTTGAGTGAGAAATTTCCCGAGGAGTATCATATACTCACAGTAGGATCGAGATCCAAATATCATCGCGTGACAAAACTGAAGGAATCCTACCAGAATCATCATACTCCAAATGGTATGCAGTGCTAGCAAGTTTCAGTTCTTTTGAAACTCCCGATGTAGATTTTTGCCCCATGCTCTTATAACCTTGACTTTGGCCAAAATATCATAAGTCACATGTCAAGTTCTACCCGTCATTATCCAGGTTAATTTGAACCCACCCGTACCTACCCTTGACTTTGGCCAACATGGCAGTACGACTGTCCCAAACTAACACATCTATCTATGCTGCACATGAATACCCAATAGCTACCAATCACTATGCCTTGACTTTGGCCAACATACATAGCTTGAATACTTATTGACCATTCATGTGAAACGACGGAGGGCTACGAATGGTTTTGGTGAAACCGTGAACGTAGTGAACTTGATATAATTGAAGGAACGAGATAGCTTTCAAAAAGGAGCGGTTCATGCACCGCTTTTAAAATTTGGTTTTGAAAGTTTTTCAACGACTTTTACTTGGTTTATTTTTCTTGCATTAATTTTAATGCGTCCCATCAATTAATCCTACCATTGCAGAAAACAACCAAAATATGATGTACGCTTATGCCATCCGCATTCGCCACGGGGCCCCGTCATTACCCGTTAGGTTACTTAACTAACGACAGAGCGGGGGCTGGACTAGCACGGATGCAAAACATAAGCAACGCCTAAATAGATATCATATATAGATATATTGCAATGATAGCCATTCCAGATCACAGATGAACACATTGGATATACTAGGAATCCACAATTCGTACGAGCCTGTAACGAAAAGAGGATTACACGGTCGCGGTGAATAGCCAATACCCCACCCAAGACCCCTACGGGTGCGGCAAACTACCCGCCAAGTACCCAAAGCGAAGCAACCTCCCTCAACACCGTGAGTAGGCCACACGGCACGTCGAGATACCCGGTAGTTTGTGCACCCCCTCCATGGGTCTATCCTAGGAGCAAAAACAGTAAAAGAAATTATACAATGACGGCTACAACCCCATCCCGGTTGTGCGGCCATATAAATAATATTACATCAATTACAAATTACATGAATTGAAAGAACAGAAAACCCTCATCTCACAACCCCCGGCTATTCACCCGCGACAATCCAATGAATTCATATACACATACCATCAACATTACAGATCACAGATATGTATAACCCCTACTAATCGACGTATAGCGATTAGCAGAAGTTCAATACATATATCACATCACAGATATATACCCGTTTGCTTAAGTCTTTAGAAGTTCGATCAAAATACGGATTTTTAAACCCCAAAAACAAATTTTGCTTTCTGGAAAATCTGGGCTGAAAACACATACTGTAAAAATCCTAAAACACCCACCTGAACAAACTGCATGAAAAATCGCCCACGACCGAGTCAACTCGGCCGCGGATCCGCGGCGGGAGCAAGCTCCTGCCGCGGTTCTGCGGCGCGTTGATCGGCTCACTGGACCATTTTCCCACAGTGTGCTCTAAAAACCCTGAGCCGAATTTTAAGGCAAGATTTATTATTTTTGGAACAGAAAAACAAATCGGCAGAAAGTATACATTTCGGGCGTGTTTCGCGACTTTTTCTCCGATCGAACTTCTAGTTACTTCGCTAACATGTTAGATAGTGTTTAACTAGGCTCTGATACCACTGTAAGTCCATGCTACCCTTCCCCGATTCTTTGGGGTTGCGGAAATGGTGAAAAACGATTTTTCTTAGGGTGGTAACATGGACTCAAAATACGGATCTTTGTTAAACGACTACCTAACAACTTAACTAGGAGTTTTACCTACTCGGTTAGGGGGTTATACCTTACTTGAACTCCTTCGTTTTCAACTCCTTGCGGTGTTCGGATCGCCCTCACCTCGTCGTCTCCTCACGCCGAAGATGGATCCACCTGAAAGCTTCTACCTTTTGGCTTCTACTTCAAACTTGAAGAAACTAGAACACTTGGCTTGCTAGGCCTTGTGAACTAGGATGAGCAGAAAAGTGATATGGGTTTTCTTTTATCTCTAAGGCAATGTTTCTCAACTCATGAGAGGGAGTTGCCTTGAGCTAGAGAGAGAGAAAGAGGGAGAGGGAGAGAGCTTGAGCAAGAGAGAGAAAGCAAATGAAAGAATGAATAAGTCTTTTGCCATCCAAGCTCTCATAATCCAAAACCATGATAACAAAAATAATAATAATTGAGTATTATGTGATGGTTGTTATCATATCAAATGGCAATATCATTTCTTGCATTAAATGCAATTTGTGAACAAAACAAGCAAGCCAAAGTCAATGCAAACAAATGATAGCCATTGTCATGATGGTGGTCAACAAGTCCAACCTAGTCAATCGATCAACAAAAGTCAACAAGTCAACAAGGTCAACCCTTCAACCCTAACCATATCACTATAATACTTAATTAATATTATTGTTAATCATATTTTTAATTCTCATTAGGGTTAAGCAAAAGTCAACAGTCAACAACCCCAATGAGAATCCTCTGCCTCTGTCTCTCTGTCAATTGTGCATACACACCCGCATCCGCGTTCCGAGGAACACGAATACAAACGAGATAAAACCAATCCAAAAATGTACAATAGGATCTTGCTTAAACCAAAGCCCACTAGTGATAACTGCCCGGACACTAAACGTGCACAAGTGCGCGGATGTGACCGGACCCTGTCGCAAAACCATGCGACCTCCACTCTTTTTCCTAAAGGAGAATAGCTCTCTGTGTGGGACTCTAAAGAATCGACACTACGCTGGCAGTGGGTTTAACCACAGACCGCAAGCGGCACTAGCTGTGCGTAA
Organism: Agapanthus africanus; assembly: GCA_030015575.1. Classification (NCBI taxonomy): domain Eukaryota; kingdom Viridiplantae; phylum Streptophyta; class Magnoliopsida; order Asparagales; family Amaryllidaceae; genus Agapanthus; species Agapanthus africanus. The sequence continues at coordinate 104,446,325 of JASDDO010000010.1, read as the reverse complement.
CGGCCCCCAGGTAGATGCAGATAAGAAGACGGACGAGGTGAAACCCATATGAACTCCTACTGAGCCTGAATGTGACAATCTGCGTACAGTCCGGTCTGTTCGTCTTATAACATCGCATGGAGGGCCTATGGGGATGGTAAACGTCAGTCCCCTAATAGCGGTACAAGTCATGTCGAAGTGTAGCCCAGAATACCCTGAGATAACACTGGAAACCTACCAGTATATCTCGCTTGCCCTGGCCAGGGACTACTCGTGTAATGGCTCTCCTAGACACAGTGCGATGTCAACCCCCAATACCGGGAGAGATGAATCCTGTCTAACCGTCACTACCTCCAAGTGCTTCGGGACTGCACCCAACTACTACCTGTTTGCACGACTCCTTTGAGCCGTGGTTGGGTAGTAATCAAAGTACAGTGGGAACACACTCGAGGCGAAGTGATAGTGTCAAGTCAGCGGACTAAGCTGTACTCATGTCACCTAGGAACTGATAACTGACGATAGGTATAATACCAACCAACAGTTCCCGACGAGTCATGTCTAGTGTACTCGTAACCTAACGAGAACCCGCATACTATCTCAAGTACGACGTACTGACGGCTGTGGGACAGACCGTCTCCCACACTGGGATGAGAAGCGTATACGCTAGTCTACTCCGGAGTATTGATGCCCTGTCTCGATAGTCCTACGACTAGGGACCTGCATAAGGATGTGCTTGTGGATTACCCAGCCTCCACGAGTGTGACTGCCATCACAACGCTGGTAATCAAGCAAAGATCCTAAGGGCTCCACTAATGCGTATAGGTGATACAATAAAAGAAACACATGTACACATTAAAGCAGAAACAAACCAAGTAGCATACTACCATTTTGAGCAAGATTGTCTATACATATGTGAATATCCCAAGCTTCCATCAAGTAATATACATACTAGTATGATACAGTAATGGCCTCTAGGGCATATACACTAACAGGAATTTGGTTGGCGTCTGCATCACTGCACTGGAATATGGTACCAGGAGCGACTCATCATTCGCCACTTGGGGATTGGAGAGCGATGGCTTAGGAGACAGGTTTAGATCCCTATCACCTAAGGCTTTTCAATTTTACGGGCCGTGAGGGTCCCATAAAAGCATTGTCTCCCTATGAGTCGTCAGGATCCCGCAGGTGTATTTTCTCCTTAGGAGTCGTGAGGACTCCTAAGTGTGTTTTTCCTTTATGAGTCGTAAGGATCTCACAAAAGTTTGTTCTTCTCATGTATCGTGAGGACACATGAGTGGGTCTTCTCAATAGAGTATAATTCGAAAGGCGGAGACCAGCCGCGTAACTGGTGATTACGGTGGGGCATGGGTATGATGAGAATTATTTGAGCCCGTGGATTGTATACGGTAGTCAATTCGGGGACTGGCCGTAGGGCCGAGAGAATTTTGAGAAATTGGATTTTGGTTGGCGTCTGCATCGCTACACTAGAATATAGTTCCAGGAGCGACTCATCATTCGCCGTTTTTTTTTGTTTTTGTTGTTTTTTTTTGTTTTACCGCGATTGCTCTATCATTTCAGCTTTTCTTATCGTGAAGATCGCGATTGCCCTATCATTTCGGCTTTTTATTCGTGGTTGCCCCATCATTTCGGCTTTATTTTTCATCTTTATTTTACTCGCTGATTTTTATTGCGAGTTGCCCGATCATTTCGGTTTTTCTTTTTATTTATTTATTTACACATTCTTTTTTTTTATTTACACATTTTTTTTACATTCCCAGTTTAACGACTTAGAGGTCGACTGTTCCCGGTTTAATGACGTGGTAGTCGACTGTTTTCAGAGAAAGGCAGATGTCTGAGAGAATCGGTTTCACGAAGAACTTCGGTCTCCATTTTATGAAATTGACGGTCGCAGCTGGACTGTTTGTTAACACGCCTTTAGACAGTTCTATCTCTCCTGCCTGGTATTGCTTTTCGACCCAATCTTTGAAGACGAAGCAGTCCTTAATGGCATGACCTATCACTCTGTGATAGGGGCAGTATTTGGGGTCGCCGGTCCTATTCGCTTCCTGCGGTCTTTTTGACTCTGGCAGTTGTAGACCGTTTCTTAGTGCGTCTTTGAATATTTTACGGATTTTGTCCCTTCTGAAGGAATAGACCTTTTCCAGCTTCTCTTTCAGTGGAGATTCTCCTCCCTCTCCGAACATTGGCTTCCGAAGCTGGTTGGCATTAGGCCCGCTCGACCCTTGCTTATTTCGGTTAGCCGAGGCGTTGAAAGATTCAGTATCGTCAGAATTTCCGCCTTTGCGATTTTCGTCCTTTCGGTTTCTCCAGGACCTATTGTTATTTTAGGAGTCAGAGGAGGACTCCTGCTTTGAGCGTTCCAACATCTGGACTTTCCTGGTCAGCTCTTGGAATGTTTTGAGACCCGCGGTGCATAGAAACGGGGTCATCCAATTGTTGGGATTTCCGACGAGGAGACTGACAGATTGGTCCTGCTCTATCGGCGGTTCGCACTTGACGGAGAGATTGCGCCATCGGGTTATAAAATCCGTGCTGCTTTCGTTGTTCTTGGGCTTGGTCCTTACGAGCTCGGCAATGGTGATCTTATCGCTGACGCTCATGAACCTTTGTCGAAACAAAGATTCTATTTGGATGAAAGTAGTAACGGAGCCATCCGGTATGCTCGCGTACCAGTCGAAAGCAACATCAGTCAAGCTATTAACAAACTGGCGGAGGAGAAGCGCGTCATTGCCCCCAGTATTCCCGCATGAGGCTTTAAAGTAGGTGATGTGCTGATTCGCATTTCCCGTCCCATCGAATCTTCCGAATTTGGGGATGACATAGCCGCTAGGAAATTCTACCAGATCATACTGAGCAGGATATGGTCTCCCACTACTGCTGATATCTTTTTGCGCTTCGGCTTCGGCCACCAATGTTTTGACTTTGCTGGAAACCAAATCCATAATTTGATCTTGAGTTAGCGGGCTACTGTCATCGGCAGCCAAGACATTTCCCGAGATAGGATGCGACTGATTTTCATGTTGTCCGCCCACTTTTGGATTTGAGGAAACGGGCGTCGGCTGTTTCGGGACACCGTTTCCCGGTTCATGAGAGCCCTGTGCCTGATTGGGCGGCTGAGAGGCAAGTTGGGCCGTGAGCTGTAAGACGACATTTTTCAAGTCGTCAATTTTTTAGTAGAGTTTGGCCATCTCCTTGTCTTTTCTTCTGAGCTGTTTTCGGAGCTCTTGGAGAAGTTGCTGCTCTGCGTTCTTGGGACGGAAGATTGGCTCATCTTCGCTTTCCGAGCCCGACTCCTCATGGACCGAAGGATCTTTCTGCCTATCATCCTCATCGAGAGGGTTTTCATCATCCAGCGGAGGCGGCTGTTCTTGGGAAGCGGCAACCACATTCAAGCCAGATGGGGTCTGGGATGTGGTGGCCCCGTCCTTGGTCTTGCTGCGCGTGCCCACCGTGTAGACAGTGTGGACCACATATCCAGCCATTTCCCCATCTTCGGCGGGGTAACCCTGTTCTTCGAGCCCTATCCCTTTTGTTGGCTCTATATATGAGCCTTTTCTGCCTTAGCTTCTCAATTTTAAGGGCATGTCGGGCATCCATTTCCTGGGTAGCCACCGTGAGTCGATTAGCGGGGAGCTTAGAGAAGACACCCGATCGAGCTGTTGTCAGGGGCACCGCCGGAGCTTGTTCGAGAGGTCCTGTTGCTTTGTTGGTGTTGATGGCCTTGCCCCAGCTGGGGCCAAGGAGATCCGTTCAAACACCGACTTGCGTTTGAGTTGGGGTGCCTTCGAGACCACCACATTTGGCCTCTTGCCTTTCGAGACCGGTTTGTCTGTCACCGGGGCTTGAGGAGCTGGGATGGCATTAGCTGACATGAACAGGATAGAGCCGAATGGTAGTGGCGGCTCTTCCCATTGTCGCCCGAGACTGGCCGGAAGGACCGTCCTGGAGTCCATCTTCATCGTGTAGGAGACGGGAGTTGTGTCGAGAGCTGAGCTTGTCCTTGGAAACATTTTCACTGCGACCGGAGATTGCAATTTGAAATTTTTTAACCTATACAAAGAAGCATGATTTCAGTACAGGCAGTCGATATGTATATTGATTGAGTTCGCAAGAACGTTTAACCCGAAATATGGGAGGAGAGATGGGTCCCACCGGGCGTGCCAGAATCTGTAGGGTGTTTTTCGTCACCCCATTGAGATGGGAATACGCGCGCGCTTGTCAGGCGTACTGCAGATTCCCCCTGCCTAGGGTAGGCGGGGGTTTAATGATTGTGGGGATCTGAATCTCCGGCAGCCGCGGACTAAACTGCCGTTAATTACCCCTCGCCTTTGGAGCGAGGAAACATCCGATTGGCGGGTTAAACTGGTCATGCGAACTCAATGTGCAGTGTACGTGTGTTTTGTTTTGGAGGGGGCTTGGATATATCGGGGGGCCCACAGAGTTTTTACCGGGGTCCTGCTACCCGGATAGCGGTCTGGGGGTCAAGGGGGCTAGCAGCCCCCTTACGGGATGCGGGGCAGCGCCCCGGCCCAAAAATTTTATGAGGGGGACAGTGTTGTGGAGTGTGTGTATATCTATACATATATATATATATATATATATGTATATATATATAAAGGGAAAAAGCGCCCAAAGGACGCGTGGAGCCAGCGCCTTGAGCGCTGTGCGAGCAAGCACGCCACGTGTCAGCACGTGGGCGCTAGGGCGCTAGCTCTCTGAGCGCAAGAGCGCTAGCGCGCCACGTGTCAGTACGTGGGCGCTCGGGCGCTAGCGCTCTGAGCGCAAGAGCGCTAGCGCACTGAGCGCAAGAGTGCTAGCGCACTGAGCGCTAGCGCACTGAGCGCTAGCGCACTGAGCGCTAGCGCGCCACGTGTCAGCACGTGAGCGCTCGGGCGCTAACGCTTTGGGCGCTAGCGCTCTGAGAGCAAGAGTGCTAGCGCGCCACGTATCAACACGTGGGCGCTCGAGCGCAAGCGTGCTAGCGCTATGAGCGCTAGTGCGCCATATGTCTGCACGTGGGCGCTCGGGCGCTAGCGCTCTGGGCGCAAGAGCGCTAGCGCACCACGTGTCAGCACGTGGGCGCTCGAGCGGCAAAAGGGACTTGGTCCCTGCAATGGGAGTTGTACTCCCAGAAAGGAGAACTTATTATTCTTTATATATATATATATATATATATATATATATATATATATGAGGAGTTAAACTCCTAAGTTGTTTTGAAGCTGATGAAGGGCTTCTCCCCTTGAGCCCTGGTTCTTCCCCAAAGTGGGGTTTCTGGAGATGGGTCTCCTTCTTCTTCCTTTGTTGGCTGGATCTTGAAGATCAAGAAATATGAGATTCTAAAAATCTCTCCTTTCTGAGATCTGATGGGAGATCTGAGTTCCCCTTTATGGGTTTTGTGGTGGAAAACTACTTGTTTTGGAAAAGAAAGAATAAAACTCTTGATTTAATTCAAAAGAAATGAGAAGGTTTAGAACCTTGGAGAAGGAGCAGGAGGCACAAAGAACCTTAGTTTTGGGAGAATGAAAAAGGTATATTAGATATTTTTATCATGTTGCCTTATATAGGCTTACATATTTACATATAGCCCCTTGGGTTTTACAAAATGACATTTTTCACATCCCATGGATCATGTGCCATTTCTTTTTGCACATAAACCATGGGCTTACAAAAATTTGGTTTTATGCCCATTTTGTTTACATTCATGCATAAAAAATTACATAAAAATTATTTATTACATGATATATATTTTGGCATGGAGGAGGCTGGCCGCGGGCTTGACTTGGTGTCACGACCCGCAGGGTACGGAACGTGACTGGCACTTAAGTTTACGAAACGTCTAAAGACGTCCGTAAAATAAGTAAGCCAAAGCCCAGAAAAAAAAACCAATTAAGCAAAAGAGTGAAGAAAACCCAATCAGTTGAAAGCGAGTTTATCAAATAAGTCATGTAAAACCCTTTTTGAAAACAATATCAATTTTTCCGAAAATTTCGGCAGAGTCTCCTTTGTAAATACTGGCCCCCAAAATGGGTACAACAAAAATATATATGAATCCAACAAATAATGCATCCCCAAGCGGGAGCTAACTCTTCGCCACAAGGCGGTCACAAATCCCACGCAAAATAAAGCAACATGCGAAATAAACATAATGAAGCATAAGAAAAACAGCATGTCGACTCAAGTGAGCTCGATCCCAAAATACAGCATAAAGGTCCACAAATCTCACAGTCTCATCTCTAGGTCAATATACAATAATGCTGGTAGATACAGTAGATGGAGTATACTAGATACAAAGAATATACAAGGTGGTACAAAAATAATGATATAACCCACCTAGGAGCAAAACCTCGAGTCCAGGCAAAGGAGGCAAAAGAAGCAAGCGCACCCGCCGCTACTGTACTGACGGAGCGGACCTGCAAAAGGCTATGGCACAACGGGGGTGAGTTGCCAACTCGTGAGTAATAAATAACATCTACACAGGCTATCGAATGCATGCACACAAGCATCCTAGCATCTAAATACAGGTAAGGCAGGACATAATGGCAAGTATGTATGCAATATGGATATACTAGCAGGTATGAATGCAATGCGAATCAACTCGTGATCTGAATGTGTAAGTATAAGAAATCATGTTTTTCCCTTTAAGAATGTCTTTTGAAATACCAGCACAATACCAATAGAATCAACAAGAACCTGTGTCCAGCATCGACACCTCAAAACTGTCTCAAATCTCATATCAATGTATCTCTGGCCTCAGCCGTCCGGCTGACCCATCTCAAATATCAATATCTCATCATCTAGCGGCCACGGTCGGTATCCTCTGGATATCCGCCGTCCCAAACAGTCACCGGTAGGTAATCCGTCCCCTGCCAGGCTCAACGTCAACACCACATTCCTCTTGCCCCGGGGTACCTTACCGGGCCCACCATGTACCCGTGACGGTTCCTCCACTCCTCGACACGGATCTCCAAAACCACAGCAAACTCATGGTGGACGACACTTACATCACTACAAAACCGCAATTTACATATTTTAAAAATATAATAAGTTTAGAAATTTTGCGGCTTTCCCCCGAAATCCAGAAATATCATAAAATCTCAAGAAATCCTCATAAGTGCATATGTCAATGATAATGAATGCATATGGTATCAATAATCAAGTTATGATGTGTGATTAATAGATTAGGCATGAACAAATAATATGATGAAGCACATGCACATGAATAGCAATCCTACGATTTCATTTTAAGGAATTAAAGCAATAGCACATGTGTAAGTGTCAATTATAGTAAAAGGTTTCAATTTAAAGGTTATCTAGTGTGGTGGCATGGCAATTACCAGGGTGTGTGTGTAAGCATGAATAGTGCTCGTGCTGCATATAAAAACCCTGGCAATGGTGCAGGTGTCCTATAGAATGGGTTCGTATATGTATGTCAATATAAGGCATGAATGCAGCAAATAATCATATTTGTATTACACCCCTAATTACTAACATCACTAAGAATCTTTTAAGTTACTAAAACTATCGGGCGACTTGTGCCATCCAACGATAGTCCCCCGTAGATGTTACATCTACTCACAGAAATCCTCAGCTAGCTACGTCCGATCACCGCTTCCCCTTTTCGTGCCGCATCCGAAGCCTCCGCGACCGAACCTGGAATTTACATCAATACAAACATAAGGTTACAAATCAAGAACGATGCAAAACCCAAACGAAAATACTAACGTTCACAAGCTAGGTACAAAGTGCACAAGGTGCGCGGAACACACGCGAAAATCGCAAAAACTGCAAAAATCGCCGATTTGGTCGCCCGGCAAAACTAAAACCCGAATACTCAAAAATCCGCACTCACGCATCCTAAATGTCATAGGATATGCTAAAAATATAATCAAGTTATCACAAATAATTCATCACATAATTTAAATAAAAATCTAGTAAGCACAAAACTTGCTAATTTGGTGCAACATCGAAAATTAACGATAAAGTTATCACAATTCAACACAAACATCCAACCACACAACTAGTTAGCCACAATCACATAATTTCAACACAATAACCATGCTTCAAACCTATTTCCATACACAAACCCTTTTCTTGATTTTTGTAATTAGCAATCACAAATCAAATTCCATACTACAAATTTAAATTAACACAATTAAAAGCCCACATAAGAAAATTAACCTCTTAGATTAGGTTAGCAAAATAACTAGATAGAAAAATAGATTTAATTAGCCTAGTAATGGTATGCTAAAACCCAAGTTCGTATCAAACCACCCTCTTTAAACAAAACTAGATTAGGAATTAAGTAAAGATTTAACACTAAACAATTTCAAGGTTCTAATTAGCACCCTTAAGCAACAATGTAACCATTTGATTAGAAGTTATACCTCAAAAGTTCAAACCCTATGATGCTAAAGCCTCCCAACATGCCATCTTTCTCCAATATTTGAGTCAATTTGGGTTTGAGAAGAGAGGGAATAAGGTTTTGCTTTGAAATTGTAAAAGGAATTGTTGATTTTTTAAGGATTTTTGGATGAACTTTGAAGAAGAAAAGAGATGATGCAAGGAGGGGGAGGGGGCTGCTGTTTGCAGCTGAAATTTCAGCTGATGAGGAGTGGGGGAGAGGTGTGGGGGAGTGTGAGAAAAGTCAAGGTCAAAGCCATACCAATCAACCAAAAACCCATACCCAATTTAATATATTAAAACCCTTTTCATATCATTTTGTGCAAATGAGTTGGGGAAAAATTTTTGTGGGCTTGCTGCTGAGGTAGGGCCGGCCTAGAGGTGAGGAAAGAGTGAGAGAGAGTGCACAAAAAAAAATTTATGCAAAAAGACCCCCTACAAGTCCAAAATTGCAAGTTTAAGCTTAAATTCAATAAATTTCGTTTTCTATAATAAAAATTAGTTAAAAATCAAAATAAAATACTAAAAATTTATGTTACAACCAGATTTTAATTAACATAATTTTAAAGATTAAAATTAGCCCAGAAAAATTTGTATTTATCGCTAATTTAATGTATTTTCTTACCGGCTTAAAATAATATAAAAATAGGGAAAAATTTTTAAATGACCAAAATTTAATAAGTAACTCATTAGCTACTAAAAAGAAGCAATTACTTATCTATTTTAGGTATAACTAGTCCTAAACTGCAAAATAACAAAAAGACGATTTACGGAAAAATACCGAATTTTCACCGATTTTCAGGAAAACACCAAAACGACTTTTCAAGGCGCTACACTTGGGCATGGGCCCGCTTGACCTGGGCTTGGGCCCACCTGGCTTAGGGTTGACCTTGACTTTGACTCGTTCAACCGGGGTGCAAATTTTGACCCCAACACATCCATATTATTATCTTGATTAAGGCGTGATATGGTCGCTACCAGGAGAGAGAGAGAAGAAAACACTCAGCGTATGCTCTTGCAAGATTAGATTGGTTATTATTTTATCTAATCAGGATGGCTCCCACTGTTTTTATCAAATCTTCCTTCAAACCCTAAAAGATAAGACTAGCCGTGGATTAATTACACCCGAAAAGTTCGCCAATCTTTCGGCCAGGCAGGTGTCGGTACTTTGAAGGATGTTCCCCGTGCTTTCGCACGGACCTAATTAAAATATACCTCGTTTTTCCAGGGGCGTAACCCTGTTAACACCTTTCTAGACATCTACTTTGATCGGCTAATTGTAATGTGCAAAACTCTCTCAGGAGTAACTCTTACTCGCAGTGAGTATCGGGATCCAACTATCTCATAGAAAGTATGCAATCTCATTGCAAATTTGAACACTTGAAATTCCCGATAATATTTTGCCCCTAGCAACTTATGACATTGGCTATGGTCAACAAATCATAAGCGCTAAACAAATTCAACCCTTCATTTCATGATTGAATTAAACCCACCTGTACGACCCTTGGCTAAGGTCAACAAAGCCGTACGACTACCCTAACTCAATCGCATCTTATGCTGCAGATAAGCACTAATTCGCTACTGCACACTACGCCTTGGCTAAGGTCAACAAACACAGCACGAATACTAAAAAGTACTTATCTGAAATGACAGAGGGCTACGACAGGTTTTTAAGAAAACCTTTTACGTAATGAACTTGATATCGTTACGGAATCAAGTGAATTTGAAAAGGAGTGTTTTTTAGGCTTTTACTAGTTTTGCCAAAGAGGTCACTCCCGGTGAAGGGATCTCGGCTCTTTCCTCATCGAATGAGGTGCTGGATATTTCACAAATACCTCTATGCAAAACAAGAACTAAAAAAGCAATCAAAACACAAAACCGAGTGGGTTGTAGTATCTGCCAGTTTCCCTAAAGAGGTCACTCCCGAAGAAGGGATCTCGGCTCTTTCCTCATCGAATGAGTTGCTGGATATTCTACAAGAAATACCGATATGCAAAGCAAGAACTAGAGCTACCAGTTTTTAAAACAAGATTCTGCAACATTTTTAGGTTTCTTTTATTTCATTAATCTCATTAATAAAGTCCCATCAATTATGCTTCCTAAGCATCACAAAAGAAACGAAAGCAGCAATATTTATAATATATCATATATATAATATAAGCATTCGTCTCATCATATAAAGTGATCACATCACAGAACATCAGCAGCAGAAGAACACATATGAAATATTGGATATACTAGGAATTTCGTGTTTTAAATTAAGCCAATAAAAAACGCGGATTCCACGGTCGCGATGAATAGCCAAACCCACATCCCTAGACCCCTACCAGAGCGGCAAGCAACCCTACCAATTAGAGAGTTAGGATACCGAGTCTCGACTCCTCGAGATGGTCTCCCACTGGACTCTAGAACCCGGTTACTTGTGCTCTCCACCTTGAGTCTATCCAAATGCGGAAAAGTAAATAATATACATCAATGGTGACTATTGGGTCACGGAAGCGCCTCGGCCATCGAAATGCAGCCAAAATACGGAACAAAAATTTATTAAACCGGGGCTACCGCTACCCGAATCCCGGATCGATCTTAAACCCTAAAGTAGCAATCTAAACTAAGAGTTATAATCGTTATACCGAGTTGATCTGTGTCCTTCGGTCTTCATTCCAAGCTCCTAGTGATCCTTTGATGATGTTTGATTGCTGGTCTTCCTTCATCTCCGATGATCCACCCGAGGGATGTAGCTCCGGCTCTAGCTCCTCAACCTGATGCATATGGAGCAACTAGGGTCTCTAAGAAGCTACCCTAAAGAGCCTAGGATGTACTGTGTAGGATCTTAGTGTTAGCTATCTCAAAACTAAGAAGGTTATAGCATCCATGGAAATCTAGAGGAGGTGAAGCAAATAGTGAGGGAGGAGCTCAAGAAGAAAATCTAAGTGAAGAAAAAACTATCATGCTTGCAAAAAAATGAGCTCTCATAGGAAAGAGAAAATAGCATGATGGGTTTTGTAAAACCAATTTTTCCAATTTTAAAATCCTCCCATACATGAATAGTGGACACAAATGAATTAACAATTCATTTGTGTGCACTATTTCAAGTATGGTTCTCACCATACCTCCATTTCCAAATATCCACCTCATTAACCATTTTATGTAAATAGTCAAATCAAGAAATGAGGTGGCACCTTCTAGAATGTTATCCGGTAAAAAATACGGATTACATTTTACTGTAAATATATCTGCATTCGTACCGAAATACGAATACCCAATGAGATAGAATAACACAAAGAATATAATACTAGAATATACGTATCAAAATACATATACGTAAATTAATAAATCAATACCTGATTTAATAATCCGACTCAAGTCCGAGTCGGCTAGTACTATCAATTGTCCGATCGAAAGTCCTGGTACAAAGTACACCAATCGATCGGAACCCTGCATGTATCCAATACGGCTACTACATTATTTCGCCAAAACCAGGGAAACCCTCTGTGTGGGACTCTAAAGACTCGTCAATACGCTGGCAGTGGGTTTAACCACAAGCACGTCAGTGGCACTAGCTGTACGTAACGGCTACCCAGGTATTGAGCGAAAGGGAGGCCGACGAGCAAACTCATCCTGAACCCCTACTGAGCCTAACAATGACAATATCCGTACAGTTCGGTCTGTTCTTCTAAGAGTATCGCATATCGAGTCTCGGGGGTAGATAAAGTTAGACCCCTAACAATGCGATATTTAATGTCGGCAGGATACCGATCACCTCCTGAGAAACTATCGATCCTAGATCGGTAATCCTTGTCTACCATGGCCATGAATTTATGGTGATGGCCACCCGTACAAAACGTGACATCAACCCCCAATACCGGGAGAGACGAATCCCCGACGATCCGATCACTGCCTCCATGTGGCTCGGGACTGTACCCAACTAAAACCTGTTTGCAAGACACCTTTGAGCCATGGTAGGGTTGTAATCAAAGCACAGTGGGAACTAACACGAGACAAATGACGATCTCAGGTCGACAGACTAACCTGTACACATATCACCTGGGAACTGCTATCTGACAATAGGTATAATACCAACTAGCAGGTTCCCGGCGAGTCTGTCCAGTGTACTCATAACCCAATGAGCACCTGCATACTATCTTAGGTGAAAAAACTAACACCAATGGCTTGTGAGACCTGGCCACCGCCCCTCGTCGGGGTCTCGATCAGTATACATTAGTCTACACTGGAGTATCGATGCCCGGTCTCGATACTCCTATGACTAGGGACATTTAAGGATGTGCTTATAGACCCCAGCTCCCACATATATGATCGTCATCATAATGCTGGCAGTCAAGCAAGAATCCTATGGGCTCTATCAACATGTACATGATGATAAAGACAAACCAGATAGCATACTATCATCTTGAGTAAGACTGTTTTATCGGTATAGGTTCTGCCTCAATCATCATAATCACAAGTCCACGACTATGATAATTGCCTTGAGGGCATTATAGCCAACAATCTCCCACTTGCACTTAAGGTCAATTATTGCGATGTCGCATACTCACAGCCCGTGTGATACCGAACACCCAACTTCTTTACTAATCAGTTTCACAAAGCCCGTTTGCGAAAATGATTGCGTTCGAGAAATAGCCTCAGTGAGTGGATCTGCTCTAATGTTTCTTTCTATATCTCTCTTAATCTCAACTTCGCGGAGAAAGCTATCTCCCGAAATGAGCAACACCAGTCTTAGAATTTGTCTGGATATCTGATGGGACCCAGTTCACAAACGAACTCCAAATCCAGCAAACCTCCTAGACTGTATCATCCACTGAATTTAATCAGTAACCTGCGCCATGCCTTTCCTCAGTATCCGCTTGGACCACCTGTCCAACACACTGTCCCTCAAAATAGGGGAAAACTATAACTCTGACAGTCACTCTGTCAACCTGGTCACCTTGGAAGCCTGAAATGATAACCGTCTCCCGAAGGATGCTGCCTTAATCATTTCCCAAGAACATCTAATTATGTTCAATAACTGCTTCCCAATGTTTCTCCAGGATTGGATTAATATATCTTCTTATTGCAGCTAGTGCAAAAACAACATCTGGTACTTGACATTTCATGATTAACTCAATTGCCTAAGCAAGTGATATGCTAATCATGTAGATCCCTCTCCCCTTTAGTTTGTAAGACGCTTTTAGAGAGGGTGACTCCATCACCTGCAGGTACTCCACCATGCCAAGAGTCATCCATTCTAAAATACCTTTAGAATAATGTCAAAGTACCCTGATTAGGACACTTCCCAAATCTAGATCTAAAACCATAGATCTAGTAACCATAAAACCTGATATTATATCCATATCCTATGTGGAGAAACAACTTTGTGACAACCACAGTATAACCGATCGTAGTACAGGAATATCACTTCCTACCAAGTGCATGTCATCCCAATACCTGGACATCACTCTCTACTACCTTCTTAGCAGATCCATCTCCTATTCTGATAAAGTCAAAACCTATGACTGTCACATCAAAAATTAGATGATCTATTTCCACTATACCTGCTTTGGTCTATAAATTGACATAAGCTACTTGCTCACTATGCTTCCGCTGCTCCCACTGACTACAACAACCCTCTGGCAGAGTCATATATATACGTGCACTCCTAAAGCTAGTTTAGAACGACGCTATACTCATCCTCTTTCCGTGTCTTATAGTCTAGAATAGCAACAATGGTAAGTCTGGGTAAACAAGAACCTCCCTGTCACCATCTCTGAGAAGACCGAAGTACCTCTCGGGTACCTGAGGTTACCCACCAAATCTGCGGAGTGGCTAATGGAACATCAAAACCAATTGAATCATCGGGTTCTATTAAATCATCAGTGATCGTTTGTGGTTCTGGAATCACTTCCAGTTCTACCATACTCCCACTTTTTTTTTCTGAAAAAAAATCCATTTTACTAAAAACTGTGGCGAGTCAAGAACAATATAAATATTGATCTTCCTTATGGTAGAAAGTTATCCCTCGTCAAAGCCCGGGATAACACACGAACAGACATTACTAAAACGTGCGTTGAGTTTATCCGGATTCTGGTTTTAAGCATCAGCCGGACAACTCCCTATACCTTAACATCGTTAAGATATAAATTGATTCTATATATATCTAATAAACAAAAGCACTAATCTAATTGGAACCAGATTCAAAACATGCAGCTGTCTCCAGTTCATATCAACCAAATGGAAAGAGGACAATCAGCATTACTCATCTAGGAGTGCATCCACATATGAGTAACCCGAAAGAGAAGCAAGTTCTCAAAACCATTACTATCAATGGAATACCAAACATAAGTATCTACATATTCAACTTCATCGAAGAATCCTGATACTTCCAACAAATGATTCTCTACTTTATTCTTATACCTATAACTTCTCAATATCTGGACTTTGCATTTCAACGAAATACTTGTCCAGAACTGGAGAAGTCACAAGTAAACAGAATATAGTACGAGTACCAACCCCTTTGTCCTAAAGGACACTGGACAACATACAATACTTTGTATAAGTCCCCTGAGTTCAATAACTCAAACCCTGTGCGTCGTACGTTGAAAAACTGTAGTATGGTTAAGAAGGATTATACCGCTGTTGAATGCACCTTACCTAATCACCAACTGATATGGGTAAATGTCATAGACATAATATCAAAAAGTTACATCTCACATTATAAAATAAATGTACAGATATATCAGTTTGAAATTGGTGCATAATAACGGATATTCAAAACCAAATATTTGCCATCCGGCAAAATCCAGATGATTTCCTCAAATATCACCAATTACAAAGAATTCTGATATTAAAAGGATCTAATCACCAAATTCCCAATATCTTATTCCTACTCACCATCTGTAATAACATACAGATGTGATAAACTTATCTGGTAAATACATACTCTGGAGTTAGATTCCAATTGGGAAAACAGTTTTCAATTAACATTGCACAGTGAAACTGAAACATGAAAATGTTTCAAAAGGGTTAACTGGTATTCCTAGTAACGCCTCTTCCATTATCCTGATTCATGACAGTAACCATATACTTTACCTGCCCTCACTCCAATCCCTTTATTATGCCTTTACTTATTACCTTATGTACACCTTCTTTAGGCTAATTGGTTTTGTTCTTTCCCTACCCTTCGGCACCAGCCTAAGGTTTGGAATAAGACAATCCAATAAGCGTAATAGGTGTACTCTCCTAATCCTAGGAGCCCTCGCAACCTGAGAGAAGGTAATGGGAAAAGACATCTGAATAATCCTATTTTTTTTCTCCTGAACCAGAATCCATCCTCGAAAAAGTTCCTTCGAGTTCATATGTAACTATACGATGGATTTATCCAATAGAAGTGGATATCCGTAGTGATACGGAGTGTTCTAGAGAAAAGCAAAGTGGATGTAGGAGTGGCAGGGGTATACACGATCTTTGTCGTGAATGATGGTGATCACAATTTTCTTTGCCATTATTCCAATCCCTTTATATGTCTTTACTTATTACCTTCTGTACACCATACTTAAGCTTAATTGGTTTTCTTCCTTCCCTACCGTTCGGCACCTACCTATGGTCTGGAGGAAGACTATCCAATAAGCTAAATAGGTGTACCCTCTCCTAATCCTAGGAGCCCTCACAACCTGAGAGAAGGTAAAGAGAAAAGACAACCGAATAATCCTATTCAATCTCTCCAGAACCAGAATCCATCCTCGAATTAGATCCTTCGAGTTCGTATATAACCATACGATGGATTTATCCAATGGAAGTGGACGTTCGTAGTGATACGGGGTGTTCTGGAGAAATGCAAAGGTGATATAGAAGTGGAAATGATATATGCGACACCGTGACATTCAAAAAGCCAAAATATTTTAAGAAGGTTCGGTTAATTGGGTTCATGAGTTTTAGTCAAAAGTCGGGTCATAGTCGCAGCCAGAGAGAGAGAGAGAGAAGAAGAAGAAACACTCGGCGTGCACTCTAACCTATATTAGAATGGTTAATCATTTTATCTAATCTGGATGACTCCCACTGTTTCCTCGAATTCTCCTCCAAACCCAAAAGGAGAATTAGTCAGAATCAACCGAGGAGTAGTCCTACTCATCAGTGGGAATCGAGATCCAACTATCATCGCATGGTAACTTGATGGAAGCCACTCAAGTCACCACACTCCAGAAGGTATGCGCAAGCCTGGCAAGTTTCCTGAATGTTTGAAACTCCCGATATGATTTTTACCCCAAGCGGTTTATAACCTTGACTTTGGCCAACAAATCATAACCCGCAAGTCAAGTTCTACCCGTCATTGTCCTGATTGATTTAGACCCACCCGCACACACCCTTGACTTTGGTCAACAAAATGGTACGACTGTCCTAAACCAATGCATATCCATGCAACGGACAAGCAACACACAGCTACCGCACACGATGTCTTGACTATGGCCAACAAACACCGCACGAATACTATGCGCTACTTATCCGAAATGACGGAGGGCTACGGCTGGTTTTTGGCGAAAAACCTTTAACGTAATGAACTTGATATCGTTGAAGGAATCCAAGTGGTTTTATAAATATATAGTGGCGAAAACTTTTTCTAAAGAGGTCACTCCCGGTAAAGAGATCTCGGCTCTTTCCCCGTCGAATGGGGTGCAGGATATCCCAAACTGAATACCACGATGCAAAGCAAAAGGAAAACGACTATAGTGAAGTTATTACGTTAACGCAAACTTTTACTCAAGGGGTCACTCCCGATGATGGGATCTCGGCCCTTGCCTCGTCGAATGAGGTGCAGGATATTCCAAACTGAATACCACTGTGCAAAGCAAAAGAGAACGTCTGTAATGTCAGTATTTTAAAAACTTGGTTCCAACAACATCATATATAGGTTTGTTTTATCCTTGCATTGATAAGAATCTATGCAGTCCCATCAATTAATCACACCAGAAAAGAATGAAAATAAAATGTACGTATATGTCATCCGCATTCGCCACTGGGTTCCGTCATCACCCGTTAGCTTGCTTAACTAACGACAGAGCGGGGACTGGGCTAGCGCGGGTGCAAAACATATATAGCATCTACTAGTACAGTCCCATCAATTAATCGCACCAGAAAAGAACGAAAATAAAATGTGCGTATATACCATCCGCATTCACCACTGGGTCCCGTCATCAACCGTTAGGTTACTTAACTAACGACAGAGCGGGGACTGGGCTAGCGCGGGTGCAAAACATAAACAACATCTACTAGTATATATAAATATATATATAACAATCGTCCCAGGCATGATATAAAACAACATCACAGAAACATCGCAGAAGCAACACCAAATGGTGGATAATCTGGAGCCCCGGGTTTCACTTGAGCCGCGAGTGAGACCCGACGTTCCCTGTCGTGTGGATAGCCTATGCAATGAAAACCTAGACCCCTACGAGCGCGGCAAGTTACCCGCAAAACTAGAAGCGAGGAAGCCCCCTTCAGCAACGTGAATGGACCACCCAGCACTTCACGGAATCCGGTAACTTAAGCACCCCTCCTGGGTCAACCTATACCCCCTACGAGTGCGGCGAATAGCCCGCCAATTCTAGAGTAAGGTCCCCTTCGTCTGAATGCCTTGAGATGCGGACCAGTTGCCCTCTAGAACCCGGCTATTCGTGCACTCCACCTCGGGGCAATCCTAGTACAGAAAATAAAATAATATACAAGGGTGACATCGACCTCAGCCCGGTCGTGCCCCAAAAGAATAATATACAAACTGGCAGTGACGACAGTCCACATATCGGACGCTCGCCCCGCAATATCAAATGTACAAATGAAATAAAAATGTACTAACATTGCACCACAACTATCCACCACGACGATCCAACCAACATCACAGCACAACACAGAATATCAACGTGAATGTCACGTTTGCAAACCCGTCTAAAGGAACATATAGCAGTTAGAAGGGTTTACTGATCAAATGACATTCACGGTCGCAAATAGAAATGTATACACTATCAAACACACGCTTAAAATATCGATCGATAAAATTACAAATTGTCCCCAATAGCAAAAACAACACTGCACATAAAACTGGGCCAAAACAGAATATCACAAAAATCACAATTCCAAGTGAATGAGCTACAGAAAAAATTTGGACGCCCGTTGCCACTAAATAGCCGCGGAACCGCTGCCAATAGGGGCTAAGTGCGGTGGTTCTGTGGCGCTTTAGAGGAATCATGAGCCCAAAATTTTTATTTACCCATAAAATTGGCTGCATGGATTTTTAAGATGCCTGAAATAATTTTTTGACCACTTTTGAAAATCGACAGCAAACCCAAAAATGAAATCGTGATTTTGGTAAATTCCGTCGATTGATCTTTTAAGCACGTTTAAACAAGCTAATAAGGGGTTTAAAGGGTGGCTCTGATACCATGTTGGGTCACGGAAGCACCCCCGCCATCGAAACGCGGCCAAAATGCGGAACAAAAATTTATTAAACCGGCGCTACCGCTACCCGAATCCCGGATCGATCATAAACCCTAAACTAGCAATCTAAACTAAGAGTTAGAATCGTTATACCTAGTTGATCCGTGTCCTTCGGTCTTCATTCCAAGCTCCTAGTGATCCTTTGATGATGTTTGATTGTCGGTCTTCCTTCATCTCCGATGATCCACCCGAGGGATGTAGCTCCGGTTCTAGCTCCTCAACCCGATGCATATGGAGCAACTAGGGTCTCTAGGATGCTACCCTAGAGAGCCTAGGATGTAGTGTGTAGGATCTTAGTGTTAGCTATCTCAAAACTAAGAAGGTTATAGCATCCATGGAAATCTAGAGGAGGTGAAGCAAATGGTGAGGGAGGAGCTCAAGAACAAAATCTAAGTGAAGAAAAAACTATCATGCTTGCAAAAAATGAACTCTCATAGGAAAGAGAAAATAGCATGATTGGTTTTGTAAAACCAATTTTTCCAATTTTAAAATCCTCCCATACTTGAATAGGGACACAAATGAATTAACAATTCATTTGTGTGCACTATTTCTAGTATGGTTCTCACCATACCTCCATTTCCAAATATCCACCTCATTAACCATTTTATGTAAATGGTCAAATCAAGAAATGAGGTGGCACCTTCTAGAATGTTATCCAGTAAAAAATACGGATTACATTCTACTGTAAATATATCTGCATTTGTACCGAAATACGAATAACCAATGAGATAGAATAACACAAAGAATATAATACTAGAATATACGTATCGAAATACATATACGTAAATTATTAAATCAATACCTGATTTAATAATCCGGCTCAAGTCCGAGTCGGATAGTACTGTCAATTGTCCGATCGAAAGTCCTGGTACAAAGTACACCAATCGATCGGAACCCTGCACGTATCCAATACGGCTACTACATTATTTCACCACAACCAGAGAAACCCTCTGTGTGGGACTCTAAAGACTCGTCAATACGCTGGCAGTGGGTTTAACCACAAGCACGTCAGCAGCACTAGCTGTATGTAACGGCTACCCAGGTATTGAGTGAAAGGGAGGCCGACGAGCAAACTCATCCTAAACCCCTACTGAGCCTGACAGTGTCAATATCCGTACAGTCCGGTCTGTTCGTCTAAGAGTATCGCATATCGAGTCTAGGGGGTGGATAAAGTCAGACCCCTAACAACGCGATATTTAGTGTCGGCATGATACCCATCACCTCCTGAGAAACTATCGATCCTTGATCGGTAATCCTCTTCTACCATGAACATGGATTTTTGGTGATGGCCACCCGTACACAACGCGACATCAACCCCCAATACCGGGAGAGACGAATCCCCAACGATCCGATCACTGCCTCCATGTGGCTCGGGACTGTACCCAACTAAAATCTGTTTGCACGACTCCTTTGAGTCGTGGTAGGGTAGTAATCAAAGCACAGTGGGAACTCACACGAGACAAATGACGATCTCAGGTCGACAGACTAACCTGTACACATGTCACCTGGGAACTGCTATCTGACAATAGGTATAATACCAACTAGCAGGTTCCCAGCGAGTCCGTCCAGTGTACTCATAACCCAATGAGCACCTGCATACTATATTAGGTGAACAAACTAACACCAATGGCTTGTGAGGCCTGGCCACCGCCCCTTGTCGGGGTCTTGATCAGTCTACACTAGTCTACACTGGAGTATCGATGCCCGGTCTCGATACTCCTATGACTAGGGATATTTAAGGATGTGCTTATAGACCCCAGCTCCCACATATATGATCGCCATCATAATGCTGGCAGTCAAGCAAGAATCCTATGGGCTCTATCAACATGTACATGATGATAAAGACAAACCAGATAGCATACTATCATCTTGAGTAAGACTGTTTTATCGGTATAGGTTCTGCCTCAATCATCATAATCACAAGTCCGCGACTATGATAATTGCCTTGAGGGCACTATAACCAACAATGACATCATCCTCAACCCGGAAGTGCCCCAATAAAAGAATATTACATACAAGTTTTTACATGAATGAAAATGGAAAACTCTCATCTCACATAAAAAAAACCCCGGCTATTCAAAACACGACGATCCAATATAACATATCACAGCAACACATAACATCACATGTCATCAATGTAAGTAAATATGCGTATCTCAATTTTCGTTAACATATAGCAATGAAACCGGTGATACACCACATATTACACTTACGGTCGCAGAAAAGAAAGTGAAAAACTACAACAATTGGAATCCGCAATCACCTTAGACATCATAAACCCAATGTATCACATACTTTGGATTTCATGCCTAACCAAATGAATTCCTTAGACATCACATGCCTAACAATTATAAACCCCGCATTTTAGTCTCGATATTGAAAACACTTTCTAATAACCAGTCGGGTAATTCAACAAGATTCCTGAGAACCTGATCGAATGCTCGTCGGAAACTTTAGTAGACAGCCGCACCCCCGATGCCATCGACGAAGTGAACTTAGGCGGAACACTGCGGCCGCGTAAACCCTAGGGTTTGGTGGCGGTTCCGACGGTCACAGAATCGAGTTAGGGTTTCGTTCTTCTAGAGGGTCCATAGAATCACCTGCATGATTTTCTGAAGATTTTAAACTTGGAAAATCCAACTCTTGGAAAATTTCCAGCGAGAGAGAAAATGGGTTATTGATATCCGTTTGAACTTTTTAATGTCGTCTAAATAACCCGAAATATGTTAGAATTACGACTACGAAACACTTTGAATTGCCTTTACAGAAATATAACATCACATGCAATATCAGGTTAAACAAGAAACACCTGAAACACCAAAACCCAGAGACTGGAACATCATAAAAATTTGAAGGAAAAATGCCCTAGAAAAACCGGTGAGCTCGGAATTTTAACACATGTCGCCGGCCAAAATCCGGCGATGGGGGTTCAAATTTATGTGGTGTTCATGTTACATCTCATATAACATTCTGCAACTGCTTAAAAAAAATTTAGACACCTTAAAAATTTCGACAGAAACATTGTTTTTGCTTCGAGTGTTTCGGAGTTGTTTCGGTTTCATAATTCTACAAATATCGTCTAATTCTCTAGCTTGGCTCTGATGCTACTGTAGGGATGCGCAGCATGACAGCAAGGTTTCGGAAGGCATCATCCATGCCAATTTCAAAAATTTGCCCTGCTAAACAACCCTAACCCTTGAATCTTAACTAGCGAATTAGACAATAGAACATGTAAACATCTTTACATCTAAGTGAATAAGGAATAAAACCTTTATAGACCGGTCCTTCACTTCAATAGCTCCGTGTAGTAGTCCCTTCGCTCCAAGTAGTGAATTCTCGGACTCTAGAAAGGCTCCACAAGATGAACGGAACAAGCTTGCTTGATGTCTTCGAGGCCGAAGATGATTTACGTCGAGAAAACACCAACTCAAGCTACCTCTTCACTAATTAGGGTTTAGTGAAGCAAACACCCTAAACTAAATGTCTAGTATAGTAGAGGATGATGAAGTAGGAATTTTGCTCACTTTAGATTTATTTTTCTCACAATATTTCTTCACCTTGAGAAAAGCTAGAAAAATTTCTCTTGAGGAAGAAGAAGATGAATTGGAGAAGAGAATGAAACTCATGAGGTGAGAATAGCAACCATGGATGAGTTTGTATCATATACTAACTCATGTAGAGACTAAACTATGGCTAAGGATGATGGTTAGGTTAATAAATATCTTAAGTAAAACAAATTAGTGGACTAAGTCAATGGACACTACAAGCTTCTACAAGCTTCAACCATGACTAATTCCACCAATTTATGAATTAATAAAATAAATAAAAACCTATAATTATCAAGAGCATGGTGTGAGTTTCAAACACGCATATCACATGTATCATCTAGCATGACACAAAAAATGTACATTAATATATATCACAAATATACTAAATGCACAAGTGAGAAAAAGAAATGCTTAATTGAGCAAATATTAGTTAATGTAAATTAATATATCACATATATAATTATACATTAAATTATTAAATCAACACTTGATTTAATAATCCGGCTATATCATATACAACCGACTAATATCAAATGTATCAACTTATCGAATCAGCACTTAATCCGATAACCCGGCTATATCACATATAACCGACCGCTATCACATATCGCGAGAATAGAATACGGTATCACATACACGTATTAATCTCGGTCCCCACACATATCACATATGTGCTCCTACTTCCTTTTGCTTGAGTCAGGAAACCTTTGTGTTGGACTCTAAAGACTCGTCAATACGAGGCATGCAGGTGGTGGTCATATCAGTCACCCACAAACCGCAAGCGGTCTGCTAAATGTAACGGCCACCCGGGTATTGAGCAATCAGAAGATCAACAAGCAAGCCTGCTCATACTCCTGCGAATCCAATCAGTAACACTATCGTACAGTCCGGTCTCTTCGTCTGATATGTCGCATATCACAGCTTGGGGGTGGTATAACGTTGGACCCCAATAGCCTGATAAGTCATGCCGATGTGAGGCTCGTAACGGTTCGAGAAACTACTGATAACACTTATCAGTAGATCTCAGCAACCCTGGCCAGGGATTTCCTGTTAGGGCCAATCAAGTATAGCGCAACATCAACCTCCAATACCGGGAGAGACGAAATCCCCTCCTATCGCTCATTGCCTCCATGTGACTCGGGACTGTACCCAAAAACCACCGTTTTACATGATCTCTTAAACATAGTAAGGTGGAAATCAAAACATAGTGGGAATCACACAAGACTCTATAACGATCTCGGGTCGACAGACTAACCTGTACTAGTGTCGCCAGAGAACTGCTATCCGACGATAGGTATAATACCAACTAAGAGTTCTCGGTGAGTCCGTCCAGTGTACCCAGTCTCCACTGAGCACCCGTATACCATCTCTGATGTCAAACACCAATGGATATGGGATCATCCATCGCCCATCATATGGGTCAAGATGCGTATACGCTAGTCTACTCTGGAATATCGATGCCCCGTCTTGATACTCCCACAACTAGGAACAATTGAATGATGTACTTATCGACTACCGCTGCCCCACTAGTATGATCTGCATTATAATCGTGGTAGTCAAGTACTCATCCTAAGGGCTTTATCAACATGTAATAGAGAGACAATAAGTGTACACGCTAAGATAAAGAGCAACCAGATAGCATACTATCATGTCGAGCAAGAAAGTCATCCATATATATGTCCAAGCATCCACTATAATATGCATCATATCTATAATAATGGCCTCTAGGGCATACATATAACTAACACAAGCTACCTCTTCAATAATATGGAATTAGTGAAGCAAACACCCTAAACTAAATGGCTAATCTAGTAGAGGATGATGAAGTAGGAATTTTGCTCACTTTAGAAATATTTTTCTCACTCATTTTCTTCACCTCCCAAATTGCAAGAGAGCTAGAGGAAGGAGATGAAGAAAAGCAACCATGAAAAAAGTCAAGTGTAGAATGGCAACCATGGGTGAGTTAATATCATATACTAACTCATGTAGAGACTAAACCATGGCTAATCTTAATGGTTGGGTTAATAAACAAATAAAACAAAATTAGTGGACTTGGTCAATGGTTCCACAAGCTTCCACAAGCTTCAACCATGTGACTAATTTCCAACTAATTTGATTTACTTTACATAAATAAAACCTTACATTATTATAAGCATGGTGTGAGTCTCATACAACCATGTTGCATGTAGCAACAAGCATGACACAATAATATATATCATATATATATTAAGTGTACAAACAAGTAAGAAAAAGAAATGCTTAAGTGAGCTAATATTAGTTAATACAAAATAATATATCAAATATATAATTATACATTAAATTATTAAATCAACACTTGATTTAATAATCTGGCTATATCACATATAACCGACTAATATCATATGTATCAACTTATCGAATCAACACTTGATTCGACAGCCCGATTATATCACATATAACCGACCAATATCACATATCGCGATAATAGAATGCGGTATCACATACGCGCATTAATCTCGGTCCCGCACATATCACATATATGCTCCTACTTCGTTTCGCCTGAGCCAGGAAACCTCTGTGTATGACTCTAAGGACTCTTCAATACACCGGCAGTAGATGGTGATCATATCAGTCACCCACAAGCCAACAAGCGGTCTGCTAAACGTAACGGCCACCCGGGTATTGAGCGATCAGAAGATCAACAAGAAAACCTGCTCATACACCTGCGAATCCAATAAGTAACACTACCGTACAGTCCGGTCTCTTCGTCTGATATGTCACATATCACAGCCTGGGGGTGGTAAACGTCAGACCCCAATAGCCTGACAAGTCATGCCGATGTGAGGCCCATAACGATTCGAGAAACTACTGATAACACTTACCAGTAGATCTCAGCAACCCTGGACAGGGATTTCCGGTTATGGCTAATCAAGCATAGCGCAACATCAACCCCCAATATCAAGAGAGACGAAATCCCCTCCTATCGCTCATTGCCTCCATGTGACTCGGGACTGTACCCAAAAACCACCGTTTTGCATGACTTCTTGACCGTGGTAAGGTGGAAATCAAAACACAGTGGGAATCACACAAGATTCTATGACGATCTCGGGTCGACAGACTAACATGTACCAGTGTCACCAGAGAACTGCTATCTGACGATAGGTATAATACCATATAGGAGTTCTCGGTGAGTCCGTTCAGTATACCCAGTCTCCACAGAGCACCCGTATACCTTCTCTGATGTCAAACACCAATGGATGTGGGATCATCCATCGCCCATCACATGGGTCAAGAAGCGTATACGCTATTCTACTCTGGAATATCGATACCCCGTATCGATACTCCCACGACTAGGAACATTTGAAAGATGTACTTACCAACTACCTCTGCCCCACTAGTATGATCCGCATAATAATCCTTGTTGTCAAGTACTCATCCTAAGAGCTTTATCAACATGTAATAGAGAGACAATAAGTGTACATGTTAAGATAAAGAGCAACCAGATAGCATATTATCATGTCGAGCAAGAAAGTCATCCCTATATATGTCCAAGCATCTACTATAATATACATCACATTTATAATAATGGCCTCTAGGGCATACATATAACTAACATATTGCATACCGGGTCTAGAGGGTTGGTAAACGTCAGACCCTAATAACCTGATAAGTCGTGTCGATTCGGTTCAGGACTGATCCGAGAAACTACTAATCTAACCATCAGTAAATCTCAACTGCCTTGGCCAAGGTCTTATGGTTCTGGTCAACCGGACACAGTGTGATATCGACTCCTAATACCGGAAGAGACGAATCTTTGACAATCACTCACTGCCTCCATGTGGCTCGGGACTGCACCCAACCAAAACCTGTTTGCACGACTTAGTGGAACCGTGGAAAGTAATGATCAAAGCACAGTGGGAACTCACACGAGACAAATGATGATCTCAGGTCTAAAAACTAACATATACTCATGTCACCTGATAACCGCTATTTGACGATAGGTATAATAACATGTAGAGGTTCTCGACGAGTCCGTCCAGTGTACTCACCCCAGTGGGCGCCTGTATACAATCTTAGGTGATCACAAATGGATGTGGGACCAACCACCATCCCTTGTCGGGGTCTAGAAACGTATACACAAGTCTACTCGGGAATATCGATACCCGGTCTCGATACTCCTGCGACTTGAGACCTTTAAGGTTGCACTTATGGACCACCCAGCTCCCATAAGTATGATCGTCATCATAACACTGGTAGTCAAGCAAAATCCTACGGGTTTTATCAACATGTATCGGCCATATGTGATATCGAGTATAACATATGCACATGTTAAGATAAAGACAAACCAAAATAGTATACTACTGTAACGAGTTTTTATCAACATGTATAAGCAATACAAGGCAGTAAGAAAAACAACTATACATGTTCAGATAAAGACAACTAAAATAGTATACTATACAACTGAGCAAGATTGTCATGTATATACATATCTTTAGCATCCTATACAATACAAGCCTCTGGGGCATACATATCAAACAAGCACACCTTCACGATGCATAGTAGTCAATCTCTACCTACCGTTGTGATTTTTTCTATTATATACTAATTTATTATTAATTTTTATTTATTAAAATCAGCTGGGATTGTTGGAAATTTTAATAAATGATAAAAAAGAGTTTTTCTTATATTAATTTTTGGTCATTAATTGTTTTCAATTGGTATTATTTTATAATTAATTATGTTGATCTTGCCATTAATCTCCACATGTTGATTGTGGTCCATCATGACTTCACCGTTTGTGTCAATGGGAGGCAAATTTGATATTCACTATCATGCATAGTCAAATGGGCTCTCTATGGGCTTTAAACATTTTATTATAGCTAAAAAGAATGTTCATATTAATAAGGCTTGTAATGGATATTTGTTTTCATATGATTTGGCCAAATTTCTTATTGATTCTCCATTAATATTCTTTATCTTATGTTATTGTTTTTCACCACTGTATATATGTCTATTCATATGTTATAGTAGCTACAGATAACGATACTTTTATATAATTGTTTCGTAAGACAGAAAGAAAAGGAGTGGGCAGAGCTCTTGCATTTTACATTGTACAGGATTGAAGAGCGAAACGATATTGATTCGTTAACTGTTGTATCCTGGAGGTAACGTGTCGAGACCGGCTGTATTGGTGGAGAACCACTGGCTTCCCACCGCGATGGCACGAATTGCCTAAAAAAAGGCAAGATACCTGATGGAGCTCCTTTTCGGGCCTCCGTCAGATGTTGTCTTCCGTCGATCTCCCGGTGGATTTTGGAGGTGATCTCCTGTTGCGTGTGGGTCTCAATCGGTTTTGAGGAGATTGTTGATTTGAGGAGTTTTAGCGCCGAGTACCTGCAAAGAACTCCTGGGGCGGTTTGGTACCACCAAAGACCCTCCGACGATAAAGTTAGCACTAGATCCAAGCAGAGTAACGGCTGAATGGAGTAAAAAATGGCTTACTTGACCCCTCTGTGATTGGGGTTTATATAGCGGCGGCGGTCCGCAGTAGCAGGCACGAGAATCTCGCAGGTAGTTACGCTCCCGACGTCACGCCCGCGTGAAGAGCGGATCGCCCATTAAGGGGGATCTTGATGGCGTGGAACGTAGGACGTTGCTGGAGGAGAATCTGCGTGTGGAGAGATTCGCGCAGCGGCGGTTACGCCTGCGAGTGGTGCCGTTGGTCGGTCTAAGGACCGAGGAGGGTGGGCCTCGGCCGAAGAGCTCGGGAACGAGCGAGAGGGCCGAGGAGTCTTGGCTCTGTGGTAGTTCGGGGTGAGCAGAGAGGCCGAGGAAGCCAATTTTCAGGGGGCTCTGAGGAGAGCCAGCTTGTACTTGCAGGTCGGGTATAGGGTGGCATGGTCGGCCCTTGTAAGACCTTTCTTCTGAGTTCTGGGACATATCATCTGCCACGTGTCGTGATCTTAGAGATCACCACTATTGAGCATCATCATTAGCCCCCCACACTTGTCCTGACCAGCTAGCGGGTCGGGTCAGGAGTGGACTGCCAGGCCGCCCGGGGTGAGCTCCCTCCTAAGGTTTCGTCGGGACGCATCTCCGGGCCGTCAGCTGTCTTCTCTATCAGTGAATCAGGGCGAGATCTTTGCATTTTAGGAAGGAGCGCCGATTCGTGCATCCTGCCACCGAAGCGACGGTCCACGTGTCAAGCGTTGGTTGGCCGACGTGACGTGTGCAGACCTGCGGCGTCTGATGGGGGGGCGGTCCAGTGCGGGAATGACATGTGGAGCGATCGGAGCCGTTGGATGCGAGGAGGCGTTTTGGCGGGAGATGAAGGGCGCCGCTGGATGAGGTCTCTTGCAGCGATAAATAGGGGTGGGGCCCGTCCCTGGGCCCCTACTCCTTCATATTTCCCTGTTCTAAATCCTGGTTGCTCGGCGCTCGTCTTCTTTCTTCTGCTTTCGTTTCCCGAGGTTCCCTTTTTTCAAGGTTAGATGTCTTCGTTTGTAGAGTCAGTAGATGTCGTAGGAGTAGGTTCTAGGGACCCTTTAGTTGAGCCTGAGTCCTCCCAGGGAGCAGGGGTCGGATCCACTCCCCGGGATTGTGCAGAGGGGGTAGCCCCTAGGGAGGAGGCGGTAGGTGCGGCCCCCGGCCCCTCATGTTGGGTGAGGCATGAGGACGAGCTCGCCAATGCTCGGGCTCGCTTCCACATCCCCTCACGTTACTGTCACGACCTAAAAAGTTACGGAACGTGACTGGCACTTAAATTACGAAACGTCTCGAGGCGTATGTAACCTAAGTAAGCCAAAGCCCAGAAATCAAACCCATTTAAGAAATAGAGTGAAGGAAAACCATATAAGTCACATCAAAATCTTTAAAAACAACATCACATTTTCCAAAAATTTTGGCAGAGTCACCTTTGTAAAAACTGGCCCCAAAACGGGTACAAATCACGAATAAACATATAACATGAATAAGGCATCCCCAAGCGGGAGCTAGCACTTCGCCGAAGCGGACTCAAATCCGACGCAATGTAAATCATCAATGTGCAAAAATAAGCATAAAAGGCACAAGTATAAGCATCATGTCGGCTCCAGTGAGCTCGACCCAAAGATACAACATAAAAGTCCACAAATCTCAGTGTCTCGTCTCTAGGTCATAGTACATCAATACGAGTAGTAGATACAGTAGATGGAGTACTCTAGATACAATAAATATACAAGGTGGAAAGAATAATCTCACAACCCACCTACGACCAAAAGTCTCAAATCCAAGCAAAAGGAGCAAGTGCGTCTGTCGCTACAGTGCTGATGGAACGGACCTGCAAAAAGGCTGTGACACAACGGGGGTGAGTTGCTAACTCGTGAGTAATAAGTAACATCTATAAAGGCTATCGTAAGCATGTACGCAAAGGGTCACAACTCAACAATACTGATATAGCGTGATATACTAGCAGGTATGCAACGGGAATCAACTCTACTAGTATAGCATGATGTACTGGCAGGTATGCAACATGAATCACCTCTACAATACTAGTATAGCATGATGTACTGGCAGGTATGCAACATGAATCAACTGTACAATACTAGTACAGCATGATGTACTGGCAGGTATGCAACATGAATCAACTCTACCCGAGATCTGAATATATTATACGAGAAAAACATCATTTTCATCTTAGAAAAACTCCTGTGAAGTATCTGAAGTAATATCAATGAAATCAACAGAAACCCGTGTCCAGCATCGACACCTCAAACGACTATCTCAAAATCTCAAGTATCGGTATCACACTATCTCGGGCCCCAGCCGTCCGGCTGGCCCATCTCAAAGTATCAATATCTAAATATCTCACGACCACGGTCGGTATCCTCTGGATATCCGCCGTGCCAACAATCACCGGTAGGTAGTCTGCCCCTACCAGGCTCATCGTCTACAACTCGATCTTCTTGCCCCGGGGTACCTTACCGGGCCCACCATATACCCGAGACGGTTCATCCAACTCCTCGAAACGGGTCTCGAAAACTAACAGAAAACCCATGGTGGACGACACATGTATCATATCACGAGAAAAACAGCAACTCGCAATGTTTAAAAATAATATCAGGTTTATTAAATCCTTGCGGCTTTTCCCTAAAATCTCATAAATCTCAAGTACTGAAATCCTCAAGAAAATCATCATAAGTACACATGTCAGCTAGAATGAACCCATGGTATTGACAATACGAACTGCAATATGTAGCTAGAAAACTGTACATGAATGATGATACAATGATTGTAATTCCTCAATTTAGCAAGTTAATTTGTACTCGTGCCGCATACTCATGATAATGGTACAATAGTTTCACATTCTCAATTTAGCAAGTTAAATAGTACTTGTGCCGCATAACTCATGATAATGGTGAAATAGTTTCACATTCTCAATTTAGCAAGTTAAATAGTACTTGTGCCGCATAACTCATGATAATGGTGCAATAGGTTCACATTCTCAATTTAGAAAGTTAAATAGTACTTGTGCCGCATAACTCATGATAATGGTGAAATAACTTCACATTCTCAATTTAGCAAGTTAAATAGTTCTTGTGCCGCATAACTCATGATAATGGTGCAATAGCTTCACATTCTCAATTTAGCAAGTTAAATAGTACTTGTGTCGTATAACTCATGGTAATGGTGCAATAGCTTTACATTCTCAATTTAGCAAGTTAAACAGTACTTGTGCCGCATAACTCATGGTAATGGTTCAATGGATTTATATGATGAACTAACACATATATGGATACAAAAAGTCATGCAATGCAGCAAAATAGATAGCTAGGAACTATAGGCAAAATGCATGTACTACTAGAAGTTTTAAAACTATCGGGCGCCTCACGCCATCCATACGATTTCCCCCGTAGATGTGTACATCTACTCACCCGTGATCTCGTGCTAGCCGGGTCCAACTACCGCTTTTCCCTTCCGCGCCGCGTGCGATATCTCCGCGATCGATCGTAGAATTACACACAGCGATACACATAAGGCCAAAATCCTGTTAAAAACACGATATCAAGATCAAAAGAGAACTCGCATTGGAAGTTAAACGCGCGTGCACTCGATACGCCAAAACGTGTGTAACCTCGCCTGAAACCACCCCGATTCGCTGTGACGCACAGTGAACAACAAACCAACTCACATAACGCACGTGTCGCACAAGTTAAAAAGTATTGAAACGAGGTTTTAGGTTCCAGATTTTGACTCGAATGGAAAAAGCAAAAGTTGTATATACCAAAACCCTTAGATATATAGCAGACTCCTACAGACCAAAACCCAACACCCACACCCACCTGCTGGCCGCAATTTGCGGCCAGACAGAATAAATCTACGGCCAAACAGGGGAGAAGGGGCCCCGTGCTTCGTGTGTGTGTCCCTAGCTTGGTCACTACTGTTCCCCTCCGAAAGGCGGCGCACAGGACCGCGATGTCCTGACGCTGGGATTCGGGGCAGATGCTATTTGGTTTTATCCGTCCACCTCTCCGAAGATGCCAAGTTGATTTATGGCACCGTGTATCGGAGGTTTAGACGGATGCGGCCGATGTAGCAAACTTTGTCAGATTCCCCCTCGCTTGAGGGGTTTTTGATTGTGGGGACGCTCTTCCCTGCAGGCGCAAGCCCCTGCAGTTAATTACGCTACCGCATCGCGGTAACAACTTTCTCCTTCTCCAGAATTTCACTTCGTGTCGTGTGTGTTTGTTTTGTTTGTGGTTGCCCGTGGATTGTATACGGAGACTGAGTAATGCCGTCGCCCGTAGGACGTGGATTAGTCCAAATCCGTATTTACTTAGATTTGGATTTGGTGTTTTTAGTTTAAGGATGTATTAGCCGCGTTGCGGCTAAGATCAACTTAAACATTCGTTGAGGATACGTTAGTCCTGTTTGAGACTAAGATCACTTAACGCGATCGTTTAGATCCGACAAAAGAGCGTCTGGGCCCTATTGTTCCAGTTTGGGAGATTCATAGTCCAATTTGGGACTAAAGTCTGTTTGGAGGATACGTTAGCCATTTTTGAAGCTAAGATCGACTCAAACGTTTGTTAAGGATACGTTAGTCCAGTTTGAGACTAAGATCAACTTAACGGGACCGTTTAGATCCGACAAAAGAGCATTTGGGCTCTATTGTTCCAGTTTAGGGACGTGGTGGTCCAATATTAGTTTAGGGACGTCTCGGTCCGATATTAGTTTAGGGACGTCTCGGTCCGATATTAGTTTAGGGATGTTTCGGTCCGATATTAGTTTATGGACGTTTCGGTCCACGAGTTTAAGGACCCCTCAGTCCATATCGATGTGTGGTCATTGGGACCCGTCACCTCTTTGACGTCGTTGAGGAATTACAACGACGGATGTCAAAGGAGTTCGGAGATGTACCCTCGAACCGG
Organism: Agapanthus africanus; assembly: GCA_030015575.1. Lineage (NCBI taxonomy): Eukaryota > Viridiplantae > Streptophyta > Magnoliopsida > Asparagales > Amaryllidaceae > Agapanthus > Agapanthus africanus. The sequence goes on along the minus strand of JASDDO010000010.1, from coordinate 104,413,504 downwards.
ATGTAAATTGATTTAGAAGAGCAATTTTGCTCAGTCAATTTAATTTAAGGACTTATGGCCAAAATTGGGCTAAGTCCAGTTGAAATATTCAACATTTTATTTGCTTTTGCTTTGCATTTCTTTCTTTTTTTTATTTGGGCCTTGCCCAGAAAGGATGCAGGGCATCAATTTGTTTTGGGCTCTGCCCTTTTAGGAATGATGCAAGGCATCAATTTTATTTGGGCTCTGCCCTTGTATAAAGGATGCAAAGCATCAATTTATTTGGGCTCTGCCCATTTATTGCCTTGCAATTTATTTTGGCCTGTCAGGTCATTTTGATTTGGGCCTGGCCCTTTAGGAAATGCATTGCATTTGTCAAGCGCTTTGCGCCAATCAGAGAGCGCAACAGTGCAGACTTATAAGTGCAAAGCACTATTAATTTGAGAATCTTTTAGATTCAAGAACCAATGGTTCATAAAAGAAGTGCAAAGCACTATTTGATTTCTTGATCTAATTTAGATTAAAGAAAAACAAGTTTCTCTTTTTATTTCAAGAACCAAAGGTTCATAAAAGTGCAAAGCACTATATTTTTTTATTTCTGTTTTTTCTTGTTTTAGAGAACCAGTGGTTCATAAGAAGTGCAAAGCACTATTAATTTAAGAACCTTTTAGGTTCAAGAACCGATGGTTCATAAAACAAGTGCAAAGCACTATTAAATTCTTTGACCTAATTTAGATCAAAGAAGAAGATAAGTTTTTTTTTTCTTATCTTAAAGAACCAAAGGTTCATGAACAAGTGCAAAGCACTATTTTTATTTTATCCTTTTATTTAGTTCTGTTTAAAGATCCATGATCTTGTTTTTAGATCATTGATCTATTCATAAGAGAATTTTCTCTTCTTTCAAAGGTTTTTACCTTCTGTTGTTCTTGAGGAGTTCTCGAGAATTCTCTTCTCTTTTTTTTTCTGAAAGATCTTGATGCCTTTGAATTGAGGTCTAGGGTCATTTTTATAGTGCCCATAAATTAGTTAAAATTTGTTAAAGAAATCATTCTCTGAGTGATTTGGGGAATTTTCCCCACCGTCGGATCTTTAATCCAAAGGGCTCTGTTTTACAGAAGAAATCTTTTTGTTTTAACAAAAACAGAAAAGATTTCTTCAAATCTTTATTCTGTTTTTTGCATAACTTCTCAACGCGTGACACGTGTTGTGCAGCGTTTACGCAACTGCGCAGACACGTGTCGCGCAATAAAAAATTTTATTTTTATTTTTATTTTATTATTATTATTTTTTTATTTTTATTTTTTATTTTTTTTTACTGCGCAGTTGCGCGCAGCGCGCAGTGCAGTTTTGTTTTTTTTTCCTTCTCTCTCTCTCTCTCTCCAGAGCTTTGCTCTTCTAGAGTACGCTACTTCATTTATTTTAGCTTTAATTTTCTTTTTATTTTCAAGACAGAGCTTTGCTCTGATTGGAGAAAAACAGAAGTATTGCTTGTTTTTCCACCTTGGAATTTAAACAGAGTTTTGCTCTGATTGAGGTAAACAAATGCCCCCCCACCGTTGCGCTTACGTGGCTTCCTAACGTGAGCGCAGCGGTGGTAGACTCCGAACCGTCGCGCCATCTTTTGGAAGCTGAAAGGGCACTTGATGCCTATAAATAGGACCTTTGGTCCCTTAGATGATTCTCATCTCTTAAAATTTTACTTTCAAAATTTGGAGCCTTGCTCTTTTGTTTAAACACTTTTAAAAGTTCAAACTTTAGAAAATTTTAAGTAAAAAATATTAATTTTAATTAAATTAAATCAATTTTAAGAGCATTGCTCTCAATAGATCCCAGATCTAAAGAAGACCCATTTAGGGTTTCACTTAGTAGAGCTTTGCTCTAAGGGGGTCTATAGAAGACTAAAGAAAGCCCTATTATAGTTCCATTAATAGAGCTTTGCTCTCTAAAAGATTTTCCCTGTATTTTCTCATTTCATTAATGGAGTTTTGCTCCTCCCAAATCATATAGAAGAACTCTTAAGAATCCTTCATGGATCTTGGAACTTAAAGATGTCATTTTATTCCTCAGTGCATTATATCATTTTACTTAATCAGTCTTTCTGATAATTCTGTTGATCCTCTTTCACAGGAACAATGAACGCCCACATGTATGCTCTTAATGAGATCATCTCTCATGAGGACATCCGCCGACTTGGCCGCTCTCAAAATCGGGAGTTCACAAACGAGGAGTGTGCTGAAATAATGAGTCGCTTCGACGCATACGACGGTCCACTGCTTCCCCGACGTTCCTTTCTTCTTAAGCTTATCATGGGAGCTATCTGGGAAGCGCTTCCCCTATTCTGTTTCGGCGTGCCGCTTAGGGCGTTGGATGCCGCTGAGGACAGGGTGCACTCTGTGTACCTTTTGAACTTTATCTCGAAGAGACGGCGAGACAGTCTTATTGACCTCTTACACGAGGTCTTTCAAAAGTCTGCCATACTCGCTGCTTATCGGGGGGTGGAAGACATCGAGAGGGACCCTGACGCTTGTGCTCGCGAAAAGAAGCACACTAGGATGGTCCGCGAGGCTTGGAAAGTCATAGATAGGATCGCTTTTGAATTCCCCAATCCATGCCCTGGATCTGAGGTTATTCCATTGTAACTTTCGTTTATTGTTTTTATGACTGTAAGAACTTCGGGCAATATTAATGGAATTTTTTTTTATCCCAGCTTGTCTTTATTATATATCTTTGTCCTGGGTCTTTTTGCCCATGCATGAATGAATACGTCCTGAACGCTTGATCAAACGTAAATCGGGTGCTCTTTCTGTTACTTTTCCTCTTTCTCAGCATGTCGTCACAATTAGCAGGGAATAGAGTAAGCTTCTTGATTTCTTCATGAGATATCGAGGGCTTAGGCTGCAGGTTCAGATCTGCTGCCTAAGACTTTTTAACTCTATGAGCCGTGAGGGTCTCATAGAGACTTTTCTCCCTACGGATCGAGAGGATCTCGTAGGCGGGTTTTTCTCCTTAGGAATCGTGAGTATTCCTAAGTGTGGTTTTCTCTTGTAAGTCGTAAGGATCCTACAAGAGAATTTTTCCCTCTTACGAGTCGAGAGGACTTGTAAGCGGTTGTTTCCCTCCTCGTCGAAGCTCGACGTTGGAGAGTGAGACCCGTGGACGGTATGCAAGAGACCATTTTGGGCCAACTTACGGGGTCCCAATGCTTAGGAAACAGGCTTCTTTTATGCCCACTGCCTAAGGCTTTATCTCACGAGTCGAGCCGCCTCGACAATTTTTCACGAGTCGAGACGAATCGAACGTTTCTCACAAGAACGTCTTAACGTCGCATTTAACCTCTGCTCTTTACGACAGAAGCCCGTTAAGGTTGGTGGTACTTAGGGTTTTGGCCATCGTACCGTCGCATAAGCTGATATAGTCCTCGATAGGCAATCGTGCTGTTCGAGTAGCCCTGCGACTGCCGTGTCTCTGATCCCTTCGGGGGCTGGACAAGACGTCTTCAAGCAATCCTCCTTGGCAGTTTGACCGTCGGAAGAGCAAGCGCTAGGAATTTGTCATGCCGCTTTTTACTTAAGGTTAGGCTCATTTTGGAGAGCCCCGATGAGTCATAACCACTCCGCGCTGGTGTGGGATGATCTCCGATAGTCTTTCAGGCTTTATATGACTTGCCGTTAAGACCCTGAAGCTAGGAATTTGGCCTTTGCTTCGTTTGCTGGCATTGCGTCCTCTGTATCGAGACGAATGTCATGGTGGGAACTAGGGATTTTGCCGTGGCTCCGTTCGTTTGATGACGTTGCGTCTGCTGTATCGAGACGAACGTTGGGGTGACATCTCGTCTACTGTATCGAGACGGACGTCGAGGTTGTCTCTAGGTTGCTGGTGAACCGCCGAGGTTTGGAACTAGTGATTTTGCCGTGGCTCCATTCGTTTAATGACGTTGCGTCTGCTGTGTCGAGACGAACGTTGGGGTGACATCTCGTCTACTGTATCGAGACGGACGTTGAGGTTGTCTCTAGGTTGCTGGTGAACCATCGAGGTTTGGAACTAGGGATTTTGCCGTGGCTCCTTTCGTTTAATGACGTTGCGCCTGCTGTGTCGAGACGAACGTTGGGGTGACACCTCGTCTGCTGTATCAAGACGGACGTCGAGGTGGTGACCATTCTGTGCTAGTGCGAGATGATCTCCGGTTGTCTTTCCGGTTTTATATGAGTTACCGTCAAGACGTCGAAGCTGGGAATGTGGCCTTCGCTTCGTTTGCTTTGGTGTGTCCAAATCCTGCTGGAGGACGAACGCTGGGGTTAACATTTCGTCTGCTGTATCGAGACGAACGTCAAGGTGGTGACCACTCTGTGCTGGTGCGAGATGATCTCCGATTGTCTTTCCGATTTTATGTGAGTTACCGTAAAGACGTTGAAGCTAGGAATGTGGCCTTCGCTTCGTTTGCTTTATCATGTCTGAATCCTTGCTGGAAGAAGAATGCTAGGGTTGGCATTTTGTCTGCTGTATCGAGACGAACGTCGAGGAGGTGACCACTTTATGTGAGATGATCTCCGGTGGTCTTTCAGGCCTTATATGACTTGCCGTTAAGATCTTGAAGCTAGGAATTTGGCCTTCGCTTCATTCGCTCACACTGTGTCTGGTGTATTGAGACGAATGCTGAGGTGGAGCTGGGATTTTGCCATCACTCCGCTTTGTTTCGACCATGGGGTCTTTTGTTAACTTTGCATGTACACCCTGCTGGGCTGCGAAGGAACGCCGTTGTTGACATTGCGTCTGTTGTAACGAGACGAATGCTAAGGTGAAGTTGGGATTTTGCCGTTACTCTGCTTTGTTTCGACCGTGAGGTCTTTTGTTGACGTTGCATCTGCCTCCAGCTGGACTGCGGAGGAACGCTGTTGTTGACATTGCGTCTACTGTATCGAGACGAATGCTGAGGTGAAGCTGGGATTTTTCCATCGCTCCGCTTGATGGTGTAACATCTGTGTCCTGTTGGAATGAGGAGGCACACCGTTGTTGGTCTCCAGGCTGTAGACGTGGCCATTGAGATTTGGAACTAGGGACTTTGTCATGGTTCCGTTTCATTGCGATTCTGAGGTCAGTTGTTGACGTCATGTCTGCATCTAGTTGGAGTGAGGAGAAACGCCGTTGGTGATCTTTAAGTTGTCGATATTGACGTCGAAACCCTGAAGTTAGGGACCTTCCTTGCTTCATTTGTTGACATCGTGTCTGTAATATTGCGACAAATGTCGAGATGGTCTCTAGGTTATCTATGAACCGTCGAGATTTGGCTTCGCTTTCTGGTGGAGCCTGTTAGGAAGGTATGGTTCCCTCTTTATCTGTGCCCCTGAATTGTATACAGGGATCAATGTGATTTCACCTGTAGGGAAAAAAATTTCATTCTTTCATTTTTTTTTATTCTTTCCGCGATGCTCTATCATTTCAGCTTTTAAATCGCGAAGGTCGCGATTGCCCAATCATTTCGGCCATTTTTCGCGGTGCCCAATCATTTCGGCTGTTTACTTTATTTTTACTCGCTGATTTTTATTGCGAGTTGCCCAATCATTTCGGCTGTTTATTTTATTTTTACTCGCTGTTTTTTATTGCGAGTTGCCCAATCATTTCGGCTATTTTGCATGCATACAGTTTTACTTGCTGATTTTGTTTGCAAGTTGCCCCATCATTTCGGCTATTTCGTATGCATATATATATATATATATATATATATATATATATTTTGGCTCGCTGATTTTTTTTTTTTTTGGGCGAGTAGGGGATTTGGGATCTGATACTAATCTTGGCATCAGCATCGCTGCGACTGGGATATTGCCAGGAGCGAATCATCATCTGCCGTAAAAGGACTTGGAATTTGATACCGGTCTAGGCATCAGCATCGCTGCAACTGGGATATTTCCAGGAGCGAATCATCATCTGCCATGAAAGGACTTGGAATTTGATACCGATTTAGGCATCAGCATCGCTACAACTGGAATATTGCCAGGAGGGAATCATCATTTGCCGTAAAAGGACTTGGAATTTGATACCGATCTAGGCATCAACATCGCTGCAACTGGAATATTGCCAGGAGCGAATCATCATTTGCCTCTGTCGATGTTGAACAAAGGTGGCTTAGTAAACAGGGTTAAGGGTCCTGCCGGCTAAGGCTTTTGACTTCATGAGCTGTAAGGGTCTCACAAAGGTATTTCTCCCTACAAGTCGTGAGGATCTTGTAGGTGTGTTTTCTCCTTGGGAATCGTGAGGATTCCTAAGTGCATGTTCTCTTGTAAGTCGTAAGGATCTTACAAAAGGGTTTTCTCCTTATAAGTCGAGAGGACTTACAAGTGTTGTTTACTGTACAAGCATATCCCTAGTCACGGATGGGACTTTGTTAAGGAAATATTTATTTGCGCCCGTGGATTGTATACAAGGGCCAATATTGGACCACTTGTAGGGCAATGTCGAAAGTTGTGGGGGTTGCTTAAGCACAGATTTAGGCCTCTGTAACTTAAGACTTTCAAATCTTATGAGCCGTAAGGGTCCCACAAGAGAGTTCTCCTTACGAGTCGTGAGGATCTCGCAAGTGTATTTTCTCCTTAGGAATCGTGGGGATCCCTAAGTGTGTTGTTCCTTTGTGAGTCGTAAGGATCTCACGCAGGTGGTTTCTCCTTACAGGGTCGAGAGGACCTTATAAGTGTTTCTTAACGAGGTTGCGCCCTTTCAGGTTTTCACAAACACTCGCCGGTAGCCCTGCTGTTTTTACTCACGGAGCCCTTTCGGGTTTTCATCCGTGCCCATTTTGCTTATGGACATACCGTTTTTTTTTATTTTTTTATTTTCTCTTTTTTTTTACGAGGTCGTGCCCTTTCGGGTTTTCACGAACACTCGCCGGTAGCCCTGCTGTTTTTACTCACGGAGCCCTTTCGGGTTTTCATCCGTGCCCTTTTTGCTTATGGACATACCGTTTTTTATTATTATTATTATTATTTTTTTTTTTGATATATTTTTTTTTATCTCGTCAGCCTAAGGATGCTGCGGTAGTAGTTTAAAGACATTTCGGTCATTTGCAAGTTTTAGGACATTGCGGTCCATTATTAGTTTAAGGACATCTCGGTCCGTTGTTAGTTTAAGGACGTTTCGGTCCGTTATCCAGTTTTAGGACGTAGTGGTCCGTTAGGCTTTCTCTATGAATGAGCATGATGCCCCCGGCGTGTCCATATTTTTCGGAGCATGCGGTTGTGGCGGGTTCACCTTCCAGATTTCGGACAACGCGAACTTGCCCTGTTGGTATTGGTCTTCAACCCAGTTTTTGAAGACATAGCAGTCCTCGATCAGGTGACCTACTGTTTGGTGGTATGGGCAATAATTAGGACTATTAACGTCGCCTGGCTGCAACGGACGTTTTGGATTCGGCAGATTAATGAGTCTGTTGCGCACTGCCAGCTCGAACAGTCCCCTTGTTTTATCTTGCGGAAACGAGTAAGGACGTTTCAACTTTTCCTGGAGGGATGGCCGCTTGTTGCTTTGGCAAGCAACCGGTCTAGGGTCACCTGATTGTTGGTGAGCGCTGGCGACGAGGGCCTTTTTTCCTTTTCTTTTATCCTTTTTGTTCGCTCCGTTGTTTGCAAGGCCGGGATTCTTTCCGAGTAGCATGCGATTGCATGGCTGAACGTTCTCGCAGCTTCTTAATTCCTTTATTTTTGAAATAGATTCCCCGAGGGAAGAGTTGGGGCTAGCTTCTTCGTCAGAGTCGCTTCCAAAGGTGATAATTTGTGATCCCTTGAAGTCGGCTATATGACAGTCAGCGGTGGCTCTTTTGCGCTCATCTATCGCATTTTTCCGATGTCCACAAGCTTCACACTTTGTCCTGTCGAAGTGTCGCTTTTGAGCGACATACCCTTGCCACCAACAGTTAAAGGATTCGCAGTCTTCGGTAGGATGTATGATCTTCTGATGATATAAACAGAAGTTAGGGTGCATCTCTATCTCAGAGAAAGGATTTTCTTCGGAGGGCGGTAGCTTCATTCCTACTGATAGAGCTTTGGCGAACCGTTTCCTCGTCTTGAATTTGTTTTTACCCGCAGTTTGTGGCTTTTGATTTGACGGGAATACCTTGGTTCTTTCCAGTATAGCCATTTCATGCTCTTGATTGGCTTTTTCTTTCAGACGAATTTCATTTAGGAAGGCATCGATCAACTTGTCTGAAGGCCGCGGAATTTCTGTTTCAGGGTCCGCCATTGATTTCTCAGCGCAAGGATCCTCCTCATCATCCGTCAGTGAATGAGAAATCACATGACAAGTCGCTACGTAGTCTTCGGATTCATCCGATAAGTTTTCTCCATCATTTTCATCCTCGACGAAAGAACAAGTTGCCCCCGGCGTGTCCGTCTTCTTTGGAGAGTGCGGCTGTGGGGGGTTTACCTTCCAGCTTTCAGACAGCGCAAACTTGCCTTGCAGGTATTGATCCTCGATCCATCCCTTAAAGACGAAACAATCCTCAATTGGGTGACTTACCGTTTGGTGGTAAGGGCAATAATTGGGATTATTAAGATCGCCTGGCTGCGACAGACGCTTTGGACTCGGCAGATTAATAAGTCTGTTGCGCACTGCCAGCTCAAACAGTCTTCTCGTTTTATTCTGCGGAAACGAGTAAGGACGTCCCAGCCTCTCTTCGAGGGATGGGCGTGGGCGCACATTGTTTTGGCGAACGACCGGCTTTGAGTTGTTCGACCGTTGTTGAGTATTGGCAACGAAGTTTGCCTTCCCTTTGCCCTTTTCATTCCAAGGCCCTGTCTTTGAAGAAGAAGGCCTATGGCCCATCTGGTCCATTTGGGCTAATTTGTCAATCAAGGCCTGGAAGGTGGTTGGCCTGAAGAACATCATGAATTGCGAGATGGTCACCTGCGGATCGAGAGTGCCCACAAACATGCCTACCGCAGGTGCCTCTTCTATGCGTTGTTCGTATTTCGACCATAGGTTTCGCCATCGTGTTGCGTATTGGACCCACGTTTCTCCGGGCCTTATCCTGGCATTAATCAGTGCTGTAATCGGGGTGCGTTCACTAGCACTTGCGAATCATTGTGTAAACAGCTGTTCCATCTCTGCAAATGTTTTGACAGAGTCGTTAGGTAGCTCCGAATACCATTCAAAGGCTATTTTTGCTAAGCTACCGACGAATTGACGTAGCAACAATCTGTCATCGCCTCCAGTATTGCCGCATAAGGCCCTGAATTGAGCGACATGCTGATGCGGATTCCCTGTCCCTTTATATACGTGGAATTTAGGGATCCTATATCCTGGCGGGTAATTGATTTGGTCATACCAGCTCAGATACGGTCGTCCGGTTCTAACAATTTGCCCAGCCGCTTCATTCGCCTGATGAACCCGGATCTGCTGAGCTATATATTCGTTTAGGTCGACTTTGGAGATTGCCTCCTCCTTGACTGTTGATAGAGCCGGCGGAGGATTTGACGTTTCTCCCCTGTTGTCTTCAAGGACGATCGGAGGATCTTCAGCAGGAGGGTCCGGCTGTAACATCATCCCTACCATATCTTGGAAGAGGAGCGCCATCTGTTTTATGTTAGCCGCTTGCTCTGCAGCTTCTTTGTCCCTCTTTTCGAGGACTCTGCGTAAAAAGTCAGCGTCGGTTTCTTGTTCTTGACGCTCATCCGAAGACGTTTCAGGGCTTTCTTTTGGCTCAGTGAGTGCAGCCATTGTAGTCATCATTTTCTGAAGCTTTTGTTGTTGCTCCTGGGCTTTCGTCACGGATCGGGTGAGCGGTCGGTGGCCCGTAGAAGTGCGGCTTTCCTCCTTTCCAGAAGCCATATAAACAGTGTGCACCACCATGCCCCCAGACTTGGGGCGTTTGTGTTCGGTGTCTTTACGATTTGCCGAAGACACAGGGGCTTCTTGCGGCCTCCTTTTTTGAGTGATTGGAGTTAAGGGAGCCGTTGTAGTGGGCACCCAAGTAGCTTTTGCTTTTTGTGGTTTGACAGAGTAATCCTTCCCTTGCCGAACCTTCATCTTTTCCTGTCGTCGGAGGCAGTCTTGATCGATCACCGACTCTTGAACCTGTCGCCAGACTTTGTAAATTTTAGAGGACAGCCGTTGAAGGGGTGCTCTAGCTTCTTCTCTGGAATATTCTTCACAGATGAATGAGTTTGCTTTAGCACCGCAGTAGGAGAGTTTCTGCGCACCGAGTTCAGCAACTCAAAGCTGTTCTTGGTTGGAACAGCAGTATCGATCTCCACCATTAGAGTTGGAGGAGTAAGTCCAGAAGGGGAGTTGCCCCCAGCCTTCTTCACTCGGCGCCAGTAGCGTCGTCGGGCATGTCGTGCTGATGGAGTTGTTTCAGCTATAGGGGTGACCTCCTCATGCCCCCTGTGTTGGTCAGAATATACCGGTACCAGCTTTTTAAAGATCGACGTCCGTTGAACGGGGACGGCCAACTTGTCAGAAGCGGACTTCTGAACATGGGAAGCAACCTTGGTGATTTTGCCAGGAACGGGAGTTGGGATGGCTATCCGTTTCGGGATAACGCCTTCTGGTATGGCAGGCTTCTTCATGGGCCCGATGGAGCTCTGGCCTAATCCATTAAAACCTGAAGCAGTGGAGTTGGATGACTCGTTGAGAGGGGTCGCGGCAGTGGTAAGTCGATCGAAGACCGACTTCTTTGGAGCTTCTTGCAATGTCATTAGGGCGTTGAAGCTCATTGGTGGGAGCATGGTCCCAAAAAATAGTCCAGTGGTGGCTTGAGCCATCTGCTCCACCGGCATTTTGAAAAGGGAGGCCGCTTGGGGCCCATAAGTCACTCCTCCAGCAATGACGGAGCGAGAGTTATCGCTGCGGGCGGTGCAGTTCGAAGCCATCGATTTTCTGTTTTCCTGCATAAAGCAAGACACCAAATCTTAGTACCTTGAATCCACAGGCAATCACAGCAAACCGCGATTTGTTCGCGAACACGACACACGAAGTGTGGAGTGGAAAGAGGAAGAGGTCCCACCGGGCGTGCCAGAATCTGTTCCCCTCCGAAAGGCGGCGCACAGGACCGCGATGTCCTGACGCTGGGATTCGGGGCAAATGCTATTTGGTTTTATCCGTCCACCTCTCCGAAGATGCCAAGTTGATTTATGGCACCGTGTATCGGAGGTTTAGACGGATGCGGCCGATGTAGCAGACTTTGTCAGATTCCCCCTTGCTTGAGGGGTTTTTGATTGTGGGGACGCTCTTCCCTGCAGGCGCAAGCCCCTGCAGTTAATTACGCTACCGCATCACGGTAACAACTTTCTCCTTCTCCAGAATTTCACTTCGTGTCGTGTGTGTTTGTTTTGTTTGTGGTTGCCCGTGGATTATATACGGAGACTGAGTAATGCCGTCGCCCGTAGGACGTGGATTAGTCCAAATCCGTATTTACTTAGATTTGGGTTTGGTGTTTTTAGTTTAAGGATGTATTAGCCGCGTTGCGGCTAAGATCAACTTAAACATTCGTTGAGGATACATTAGTCCTGTTTGAGACTAAGATCACTTAACGCGATCATTTAGATCCGACAAAAGAGCGTCTGGGCCCTATTGTTCCAGTTTGGGAGATTTATAGTCCAATTTGGGACTAAAGTCTGTTTGGAGGATTCGTTAGCCATTTTTGAAGCTAAGATCGACTCAAACGTTTGTTAAGGATACGTTAGTCCATTTTGAGACTAAGATCAACTTAACGGGACCGTTTAGATCCGACAAAAGAGCATTTGGGCTCTATTGTTCCAGTTTAGGGACGTGGTGGTCCAATATTAGTTTAGGGACGTCTCGGTCCGATATTAGTTTAGGGACGTCTCGGTCCGATATTAGTTTAGGGACGTTTCGGTCCGATATTAGTTTATGGACGTTTCGGTCCACGAGTTTAAGGACCCCGCAGTCCATATCGATGTGTGGTCGTTAGGACCCGCCACCTCTTTGACGTCGTTGAGGAATTACAACGATGGATGTCAAAGGAGTTCGGAGATGTACCCTCGAACCGGATGTAAATTGATTTAGAAGAGCAATTTTGCTCAGTCAATTTAATTTAAGGACTTATGGTCAAAATTGGGCTAAGTCCAGTTGAAATGTTCAACATTTTATTTGCTTTTGCATTACATTTCTTTTTTTATTTTTATTTGGGCCTTGCCCAGAAAGGATGCAGAGCATCAATTTGTTTTGGGCTCTGCCCTTTTAGGAATGATGCAAGGCATCAATTTTATTTGGGCTCTGCCCTTGTATAAAGGATGCAAAGCATCAATTTATTTGGGCTCTGCCCATTTATTGCCTTGCAATTTATTTTGGCCTGTCAGGACATTTTGATTTGGGCCTGGCCCATTAGGAAATGCATTGCATTTGTCAAGCGCTTTGCGCCAATCAGAGAGCGCAACAGTGCAGACTTATAAGTGCAAAGCACTATTAATTTGAGAATCTTTTAGATTCAAGAACCAATGGTTCATAAAAGAAGTGCAAAGCACTATTTGATTTCTTGATCTAATTTAGATTAAAGAAAAACAAGTTTCTCTTTTTATTTCAAGAACCAAAGGTTCATAAAAGTGCAAAGCACTATATTTTTTTATTTCTGTTTTTTCTTGTTTTAGAGAACCAGTGGTTCATAAGAAGTGCAAAGCACTATTAATTTAAAAACCTTTTAGGTTCAAGAACCGATGTGTAACATTTTCAAAAGTATAAAATATTAATTTTGGGAATTTTTATAATTTAATATTATTTTATTGATTATTTTAATATTAAATCTATAATTAAATGCAAATAAATAGGAAAAATGTTAGAAAAATTATGAAAAATTATGGAAAATTCCAAAATAGGATAAATTAGTGAATTATGACATTTTTAAGTTTTTGTGATTAGTTTGACACTAATTTAGTGCTAATCGCGATTAAAATCGCTAATCGGTTTTTAACAAATTTGAACAAAACATGCACACACTATTTTTCCTACACTTGTGCATTTTTCTTGCCATGAACTATCATTTGGGTTTACTATTCTTGTAAGAAGGTTAGGGATTTAAAAGAAAAAGGAAAAGAAAAGAAAAGGAATTAAGAATGGAGTTGGTGAGAGAGGGTATGGGCATCTTTGACAAACCCTTAGCCATTGTTTTCCTTTCATTTTTCCCTCCCACTTCTTCCCCTTGCTGCTGCCGCCTCTTCCTCATCATTCTCCCCCTCTTCAATCCCTCTTTTCATCTCTAAAACAACACCAAAACCTCATGTCCGTTTCATTAAAAATGTGCACGAGCTCGAGATCTACAAGATGGACCAAGAAAGCGTGGATTTTGGCCACTAGGGGCAACTCAAGAAAGTTCTTGAGTTGCCAAGTGAGGTAAATTCTGAACCCTTAGCTCAATTGTAGCATTTCCTTTAACCCCAAGTTAAGATTATATCGATATTGTGTGATATTATGGACTTGATGAAAACCTAGTTAGGGTTTGAGAGAAACTTGAGTTGTAATGTGAAATTGAGCTCAGTAGAGGACTTGTAAACACCCTAGTGCATGAATTAGAACCCAAAACCTGGAACCCAAACACAGAATACGGATTTTAGAAACCGATATCGGGGAAATTATGGAATCTGTGAAGGTTAATTCGAATCTGCTATCACCCGAGACACCCTAAAATAAAATTGAGTGGACAGTGGTATGTGCAGGCACCCAGGAAGCTAACCCCAAGACCCTAGCCCCCAACTCCCTATCCCGGCCGCCAATTTTCCCCTTTTGGCCGCCAATTGCGGCCTGGGTCCCACCATTTTGGGTCGTGTTGGTTCTGTAGCTCCTACATGTTCATGTTAGTCCCCTGGTATATATAAATTTGTATAAACAGACCTAGGGTGAAATCTGGGACATATTTCCTATGTTGCTGTTTTGGATTCGTGTTTCCGTATTCCGTATTTTTGATTCTGAAATGGTGGATTGTGTTTTGCCTCGACTATTTGTCGTTTATACGACGATATAGAGGATTTGTTGATGGTTTTGAAGGCGTGCCATAGGTTCTCACCTATAGGCCCCCTTATCGTATCGTTTTGGATTTCATGCGCCGTTTTAGCTTGGATTTGGTTTTAATGCGCATATACGATATTTGATGTGTAGGTACCCATGAAGACTTCGGGACGACAAGCAATTGCGTGGTGATGTCCGCAAATGATGTTTCAGGTGAGTAGATTATATCTACAGGGGGAAGTCGGGTGGATGGCGTATAGCACCCCCGCAGTCCGTAGTTAGTATAATATATATAGTAGATGTGTGATAGTTTTAGTGTGTTGTAGCTTTGTGTTAGAAGTATTGTGGATAGTGTAGGGTAGAAGTGACTAGTGTAGTTCATAGTCGCGAACCTAGGGTAGAATTACACCTACACACACACACCCTTGCATATTACTTGTACTTACACGGTGTTTGATAATATGGGATGACTTGGTAATGAGTCGTTGATGTGGTCTTGATGATGTGAGATCGGTGATTGGATACGATTCATATATGGGATATGACTTGTGATTTCTTGCGGGCTTGGGATATGTGTTTACCCCTGCATGCATACTTCATTGATGGTATCGTTTGGTGCTAGACATAGAGTAGTACCCCAGGCTATGTGATCTGATGATAGTGATACCTGTTATGTGATGAGATAGCGAGATGTTGACCCGTACCCAGCTATTGGGATGCCGTACGATGATTACCGTACGAGCCGATATTGATGATAGATCCGCAATCATAACTCGAGGATATCTTATGATATGACATTGAGGCGAGATCACCGACTATATACCTATATATATATGTATCGACTCAGATTTAGGCGGTTTCCATACCCCTCCAGACTTGCATGATACTTAGATCAGTAGTTGCATAGTAGATGTTAGATTAGACCAGAGTCATACCTATTTCAAACTAACGAATCGGGAATATTGCAAGATAGGAAAAAGGGGATTCTACGGATATTTTCAAATGTGTTGCGTCTATTTTCTAAACACCGTAGCCCTTGTTTTACCAAAGACCCCGATTCGTCTTATTTCAAAAGGCAAGGTTGCATGATATAGCTTTTGAGTTAGATTCTTCACTATTGCGTTGATTATTCGATTGCACCTGTTCATACTGTTTGCATGGCATCACTTGTGCTTATTGTTATATTACCATCATGTTGTTAGGACACCAGCACCATTATCGATGATGCGTATGTTCCACGTACACTGATTGCCGACTCACACACTTCATCATCGATAATTGCTATGTCACTACACTGTAGTACTGCTGCATTCATGGTATGATTTCCGCATGGCATACTGTACACATAGACCTGTACACAAACATATATGATTTTGACTTGATATTCATACCTGATACATATATCACATCTGATCATCATATTGCAGCTCATTTATATGTGACATGACTTGATACTCACATTGATGCTTATATCACACCTGACCATTATATTGTAGCTCATTTATATGTGACATGACTTGATACTCACATTGATGCTTATATCACATCTGATCATCATATTGTAGCTCATTTATATGTGACATGACTTGATACTCACATTGATGCTTATATCACACCTGATCATTATATTGTAGCTCATTTATATGTGACATGACTTGATACTCACATTGATGCTTATATCACATCTGATCATTATATTGTAGCTCATCTATATGTGACTTGACATGATATTTATGTTTGACGCACATATCATATCAGATTAGTGACTTACATTCTGGTTTGGATTATATGTGATTTCTGGATTTGGGAACTGTGGCTATTTCAAATATGTAATCATTTAAAAACCCGGTTCCCTTGATATGATATTTCGGTGCGTCCACCATGTGTTTTCTCGGTGCTTGAGTGATATATAAAACCCGAATCGAGGAGGCGGTTGAGGCCGATTACGGGTACATGGTGGACCCGGTATGGTACCCCGGGGCGAGAACGGTTTCGCTGTGTGATAGACGGTGAGCCCGGCAGAGGGACTACTACCTACCGGTGATTGTATTTGAGCTCGGTGGATATCTGGAGGATTCCGACCGGAGTTGAGAGATGGATATGGGCTGACCCATACTGCCGGGGCCGAGGGCCGATACCGCAGACGGAGCCCAGAGATGGACATGGGTTGACCCGTACTGCCGGGGCCGAGGGCCGATACCGCAGACGGAGCCCCATATGGATGAGGATTTACGTGTCGATGCTTGGCACGGGTTTCATGATGTTTTACCATGATTTGTTTACATCCTCATATTGCATACATGATGCTTATTGTCATTGGGTGACGGGTGGACGGGTTCCACGTATATACAGACATAGATCATATACAGATATAGATCATATACAGATATGGATCATATACAGACATGGATCATATACAGACATGGATCATATACAGACTGGATTTACACTGATCATACTTCATTTGTATATATAACAGGGTATGAGGGCGCTGTTATATATACCCTTACACCAATATTAGTGGTATGGGACACTAATATATGTGTATTGATATCATTGATACTGCATCATATTTACTTCTTGCAGACATACCTTATACTGATGACATGTTATTACCTGAGTACTTGGCACCACATACATATTTAGATGTTACCTTGCCACCTTATCACACTCAGATGTACTCTTGTGGATTATATTATTGATTGTTGACTTAGGTTATGTCTTGCATTCGGTTTCTGCTTGTAGATGTTTCTATTCACGAGTTGGCAACTCACCCCCGTTGTGCCACAGTTCTTGCAGGTTCTGCCGTACAGGTTTAATTGCGGCATTTCTGGCACACTACTTTCTTGCGGGTGGTTTGCTTTTGGTAGGTGGATTCTTTTGCATCGAGAACCACCCTTGTATTTATTTTATTCTTTGTATCTAGAATTTCCATCAACCAAAACTTGTATATTGTTTCAGACCTAGACTTTAGTGATGTATTATTCGACCTTAGAGTCGCGCTTAGTAGTATTGCGGTTTCTTGTTGCTTGAGCTTTCTTTTGGGTGTGATCCTCGCCACTTGGCGTTGTATATTATTGTTGCATGTGTGGTTGTGACCGTCTGTTGACAAAGAGCTAGCTCCCGCTTGGGGATGCCTTTATCATTGCATATATATATTGTTATTTTTGTTGTGCCCTATTCGGGGCCAGTTTTACAAAAGAAACTCTGCCGAAATTTTTAGAAAAGACTGTACTTTTTTAAAATGCACATTCGGCTTAGTTATTTAAAAACATTGATTTTCAAACATGTAGTTCTTTACTTATTCTTAAAAAGGGTTTTAGATTTCTGGGTTTTCGGCTTACTTAGTCGCGTTACGCCTGTAGACGTTACGTGGTTAAGTGCCGGTCACGGGCCAAACTTTGGGTCGTGACAAAGCTGGTATCAGAGCGCTAGGTTGACCTTGGTTTGAGTCTACGTTTGACTATGTGGAGCCTAGGGCGTTTTATATATATACGGAACTTAGGCTTGACCTTACGGAACTTAGACTTGGTCAAGGGGGTATTAGACCCGAACTTTCGTCGTATTAGGATGACCCTTGGTTGATGGAATAGGTGACTAAAGTAGAGTGACGTACCGTTGGTATGTTCCGCGGCATACTTACGACACGCCACTCCGCTTAAGGAACCTTAGGATGTGCATATTCTTCGAGATCAGTGATTCTCTTTATATCCAGGATTATACATCCATTTGAGATCCCCGATTCTATTAGTTCATGATCATATCTCCATTGATGCTGTTCCTTTCTATGATCATGTATCCACTCTGGATCTGTTGTTTCCTTCTTGTCACTGATGTGCTCTCTTTGATACTCGATTGAGATTCCTGTTACCATGTTTGGGCGCAGTTTGGGCTGCTGCTAGGGTTACGGCCGGTGTGAGCTCGTTTGGTACGAGGGCTGACCATTGTGTTTTCTGGTGACATGGGAATGTCTCGAGTTAGTATTGGTGATTGTGACCTCTAGTGAAGGCGAGTGATTGGATTTGCACCGGATGATCGGGCCATTGTTAGAGCTGCCAGTTGAAAGAGGACTGTTGATGTACAGCATACCTTAGAGATTGTGATATCGCCTACCGTGCAGACAGATGGACCAGCTGTTGCTGAGATTGACAGGATGTTGCTTTCGGAGCTTACGAGCTGAGATTGCCGGAGCTTTCAGGCAGATATGCGACAGATGATAGCTAGTCTACCCGATTTGAGAGACGAAGGTGATTCGTCCGATTTTACGCCAGAGCGGGCCCAGTTGAGTTGAAGAATTCCAGTATGGAGAATCTTACTCAGATCTAGAGCAGACTGATTCAGAGATGACCGCCTATGTATTGCCCTTCCTGGAGGATTGAGGCATTGTTCGGCATACAGGCGTATGAGCCAGTCGTTGCTGCAAATGATGAGATATCGCCCAGCTGATTGGAGCTGTTGCAGCGTGAGCATATACTCAGAAAGATGATAGTGAGTCACTAGTCACCTGAGGATGAATGACTAGGACATGTGGTTCGTTCGTTACCGATGCGAGGTCATCAGATAGATCGTTTCCAGCTAGAGACGATTTCACGCAGGTTTGTTGAGAGTCGATTGAGACGATCGAATGTCAGGAGCCCATTTTCCAAGTTTAAAGTATACGGAAAGACATGCAGGTGATTCTATGGACCCTCTAGAAGAATGAAACCCTAACTCGACTTAATGACTGTGTGACAGCCTTTGAACCTTAGGGTTTACGGCGGTTCCGCGGCGCCATTAGTGAGGCTTGGGTTTGCCCTTCTACGGCTGGACCACCGACACTGTGGCATGTACTCGATACTATTAAACTGTACCCGAGATGTGAGCTCTTGGGGGATTATGAGGATCTGACGAGTCGATCGGATGGTTCGACATCTTTCGGATATCGTGATAGGATACTGCTTGGGAGACTCCAGATGCGAGCGTAGCCGTCGGAGCGCAGTTCGTGTAGCCACGATGAGTTATGTCCGAATCGGTCGACATTTGAGCAGAGTGAAAAAAAGGGTTCGTACGAGATTTCGACGAGATGACGTCCCACTCCGCCGACATCAGAGATGTGTTATGCACCCCGAGGTGTGGTATATGGATATATCTTCCAGAAAGAAGCGCGATGAGTATGCAGCCATTCCGGAATAAGAATTAGCTTCAGCATTGGATGATGACTTCCGGGCAATTCGACAGGTATGAGATTTGAGAAAGGAGCCTCGACAGGACCTTTCTGGAGTACGATATGAGAAGACCTAGACCCGGGAGTGGTCGTATTGCGCACACCCAGCAGGACAGAGTTCGGCATTGTCGACGAGGTAGTTGACCAGGTTCGAATAAAGGAACTTACCCAGATGCGTTGCGAATTGATCAAGGGCGGACGAGTGACGAGTATCCCTCCGATGGTTGGGACGTGTTCCCGAGGATCTGTTCGGCCTGACATCTTCTACAGAATGGTGAAGCTACAGAGTACGCGATTTCGAGTCCGTGCGAGAGACTTCAGATTGGCCGTGGCCGAGAACAGTGCAGTGCAAGGTGGCTTGGCATGACGTCATAGTGGACGATGATAGAGACATGTGGAACCAGAGGTTCGTGTGAGACACTGACGAGCTGTCAATGCTTCCCGTCGAGACTAGAGACCTGATATGCTTACAGAGACGTTGGGATGTGACCAATTTCCGAGAAGAGGTTGTGCTGAGGACACAGATGTCTATCAAGCGAGAAGAGGTAGTACAAGAGAGCCATCCTCTGTGCAGATTGGCATAGGCATGACTGGAAGAGACCTTGAGCAGGATTCCTTCCAGGACATTGCTGCAATGATGTTTGCACCCAGGATCAGATGTGTGACGTGCATTCAGAGAGCCAGAGGCCGACGCCAGTGATATGCTGCCTTACGAGTGGTCGTGAGGTTTGACCGAGAGATGACAAGAGAAGTGCTAGGACGGAATCGTCCCCGTTAGCACATCTGACAGGGCCGATGAGCCGATTGACTGTGAGATTGGTAGCCCACAGAGAAGATAAGGACCTAGAGAGTCAGAGGACACCAGACCGTGAGCAAGAGGCACGTAGATATCCTGCGCTGCTAGCAGTGGATGCACTGACTCCTTCTCGACCTCAAAAGAGGAACTACCGATGACGGTATTTATGATTTGTGATTTTGTGATTCGATTATCACGTATCCGTCATTTCGGATTTCGGTATTTTGTGTGTTCTGTTTGCATAATTTAGTTTTGATGACTGAGTTTCATGATATTGGTTTCATGCACCCACTGGATATTTATATATTTTGCGCTGAGTTATTACATTTGAGATATTGATTGAGATTTCATGCGTATCGTATTCAGTGATTTGATTTGCACTTCCAGCGTAGTTTTCATGCACCTTTAGTGTTTTGATATACGATTTTGGTGCACGCCAGATGCACTAAATCGAAATTCTTCGTGCATTTCATATGCACCTGATTTTTGCTGTCAGGCACACACGTTGCCTACGACAGATGTTTCGTGCACGCCCGTTGCACCTAGATGTAGTTTTCTACACCTGTTTGACACATATATGGATTTTGATTCCTTGCGCACCAGACGCATAGGATATTCTTATATATGCATTTTGGGGATTGATTTCTAGTAGAGTAGTACATTTTTATGATATTCTCTATGTGTTGATGTTTTCGGAGCCCCGACAAATGGATTATTACTGAAATTGTTTTAGTAGTGGAGGTTTAAATTTAAATTCGGGGACCGAATTTCTTTAAGGGGGGTAGATTGTAACATTTTCAAAAGTACAAAATATTAATTTTGGGAATTTTTATAATTTAATATTATTTTATTGATTATTTTAATATTAAATCTATAATTAAATGCAAATAAATAGGAAAAATGTTAGAAAAATTATGAAAAATTATGGAAAATTCCAAAATAGGATAAATTAGTGAATTATGACATTTTTAAGTTTTTGTGATTAGTTTGACACTAATTTAGTGCTAATCGCGATTAAAATCGCTAATCGGTTTTTAACAAATTTGAACAAAACATGCACACACTATTTTTCCTACACTTGTGCATTTTTCTTGCCATGAACTATCATTTGGGTTTACTATTCTTGTAAGAAGGTTAGGGATTTAAAAGAAAAAGGAAAAGAAAAGAAAAGGAATTAAGAATGGAGTTGGTGAGAGAGGGTATGGGCATCTTTGACAAACCCTTAGCCATTGTTTTCCTTTCATTTTTCCCTCCCACTTCTTCCCCTTGCTGCTGCTGCCTCTTCCTCATCATTCTCCCACTCTTCAATCCCTCTTTTCATCTCTAAAACAACACCAAAACCTCATGTCCGTTTCATTAAAAATGTGCACGAGCTCGAGATCTACAAGATGGACCAAGAAAGCGTGGATTTTGGCCACTAGGGGCAACTCAAGAAAGTTCTTGAGTTGCCAAGTGAGGTAAATTCTGAACCCTTAGCTCAATTGTAGCATTTCCTTTAACCCCAAGTTAAGATTATATCGATATTGTGTGATATTATGGACTTGATGAAAACCTAATTAGGGTTTGAGAGAAACTTGAGTTGTAATGTGAAATTGAGCTCAGTAGAGGACTTGTAAATACCCTAGTGCATGAATTGGAACCCAAAACCTGGAACCCAAACACAGAATACGGATTTTAGAAACCGATATCGTGGAAATTATGGAATCTGTGAAGGTTAATTCGAATCTGCTATCACCCGAGACACCCTAAAATAAAATTGAGTGGACAGTGGTATGTGCAGGCACCCAGGAAGCTAACCCCAAGACCCTAGCCCCCAACTCCCTATCCCGGCCGCCAATTTTCCCCTTTTGGCCGCCAATTGCGGCCTGGGTCCCACCATTTTGGGTCGTGTTGGTTCTGTAGCTCCTACATGTTCATGTTAGTCCCCTGGTATATATAAATTTGTATAAACAGACCTAGGGTGAAATCTGGGACATATTTCCTATGTTGCTGTTTTGGATTCGTGTTTCCGTATTCCGTATTTTTGATTCTGAAATGGTGGATTGTGTTTTGCCTCGACTATTTGTCGTTTATACGACGATATAGAGGATTTGTTGATGGTTTCGAAGGCGTGCCATAGGTTCTCACCTATAGGCCCCCTTATCGTATCGTTTTGGATTTCATGCGCCGTTTTAGCTTGGATTTGGTTTTAAAGCACATATACGATATTTGATGTGTAGGTACCCATGAAGACTTCGGGACGACAAGCAATTGCGTGGTGATGTCCGCAAATGATGTTTCAGGTGAGTAGATTATATCTACAGGGGGAAGTCGGGTGGATGGCGTATAGCACCCCCGCAGTCCGTAGTTAGTATAATATATATAGTAGATGTGTGATAGTTTTAGTGTGTTGTAGCTTTGTGTTAGAAGTATTGTGGATAGTGTAGGGTAGAAGTGACTAGTGTAGTTCATAGTCGCGAACCTAGGGTAGAATTACACCTACACACACACACCCTTGCATATTACTTGTACTTACACGGTGTTTGATGATATGGGATGACTTGGTAATGAGTCGATGATGTGGGCTTGATGATGTGAGATCGGTGATTGGATACGATTCATATGTGGGATATGACTTGTGATTTCTTGCGGGCTTGGGATATGTGTTTACCCCCGCATGCATACTTCATTGATGGTATCGTTTGGTGCTAGACATAGAGTAGTACCCCAGGCTATATGATCTGATGATAGTGATACCTGTTATGTGATGAGATAGCGAGATGTTGACCCGTACCCAGCTATTGGGATGCCGTACGATGATTACCGTACGAGCCGATATTGATGATAGATCCGCACTCATAACTCGAGGATATCTTATGATATGACATTGAGGCGAGATCACCGACTATATACCTATATATATATATGTATCGACTCAGATTTAGGCGGTTTCCATACCCCTCCAGACTTGCATGATACTTAGATCAGTAGTTGCATAGTAGATGTTAGATTAGACCAGAGTCATAACTATTTCAAACTAACGAATCGGGAATATTGCAAGATAGGAAAAAGGGGATTCTACGGATATTTTCAAATGTGTTGCGTCTATTTTCTAAACACCGTAGCCCTTGTTTTACCAAAGACCCCGATTCGTCTTATTTCAAAAGGCAAGGTTGCATGATATAGCTTTTGATTTAGATTCTTCACTATTGCGTTGATTATTCGATTGCACCTGTTCATACTGTTTGCATGGCTTCACTTGTGCTTATTGTTATATTACCATCATGCTGTTAGGACACCAGCACCATTATCGATGATGCGTATGTTCCACGTACACTGATTGCCGACTCACACACTTCATCATCGATAATTGCTATGTCACTACATTGTAGTACTGCTGCATTCATGGTATGATTTCCGCATGGCATACTGTACACATAGACCTGTACACAAACATATATGATTTTGACTTGATATTCATACCTGATACATATATCACATCTGATCATCATATTGCAGCTCATTTATATGTGACATGACTTGATACTCACATTGATGCTTATATCACACCTGATCATTATATTGTAGCTCATTTATATATGACATGACTTGATTCTCACATTGATACTTATATCACATCTGATCATCATATTGTAGCTCATTTATATGTGACATGACTTGATACTCACATTGATGCTTATATCACACCTGATCATTATATTGTAGCTCATTTATATGTGACATGACTTGATACTCACATTGATGCTTATATCACATCTGATCATTATATTGTAGCTCATTTATATGTGACTTGACATGATATTTATGTTTGACGCACATATCATATCAGATTAGTGACTTACATTCTGGTTTGGATTATATGTGATTTCTGGATTTGGGAACTGTGGCTATTTCAAATATGTAATCATTTAAAAACCCGGTTCCCTTGATATGATATTTCGGTGCGTCCACCATGTGTTTTCTCGGTGCTAGAGTGATATATAAAACCAGAATCGAGGAGGCAGTTGAGGCCGATTACGGGTACATGGTGGACCCGGTATGGTACCCCGGGGTGAGAACGGTTTCGCTGTGTGATAGACGGTGAGCCCGGCAGAGGGACTACTACCTACCGGTGATTGTATTTGAGCTCGGCGGATATCTGGAGGATTCCGACCGGAGTTGAGAGATGGATATGGGCTGACCCGTACTGCCGGGGCCGAGGGCCGATACCGCAGACGGAGCCCAGAGATGGACATGGGTTGACCCGTACTGCCGGGGCCGAGGGCCGATACCGCAGACGGAGCCCCATATGGATGAGGATTTACGTGTCGATGCTTGGCACGGGTTTCATGATGTTTTACCATGATTTGTTTACATCCTCATATTGCATACATGATGCTTATTGTCATTGGGTGACGGGTGGACGGGTTCTACGTATATACAGACATAGATCATATACAGATATAGATCATATACAGATATGGATCATATACAGACATGGATCATATACAGACATGGATCATATACAGACTGGATTTACACTGATCATACTTCATTTGTATATATAACAGGGTATGAGGGCGCTGTTATATATACCCTTACACCAATATTAGTGGTATGGGACACTAATATATGTGTATTGATATCATTGATACTGCATCATATTTACTTCTTGCAGACATACCTTATACTGATGACATGTTATTACCTGAGTACTTGGCACCACATACATATTTAGATGTTACCTTGCCACCTTATCACACTCAGATGTACTCTTGTGGATTATATTACTGATTGTTGACTTAGGTTATGTCTTGCATTCGGTTTCTGCTTGTAGATGTTTCTATTCACGAGTTGGCAACTCACCCCCGTTGTGCCACAGTTCTTGCAGGTTCTGCCGTACAGGTTTCATTGTGGCATTTCTGGCACACTACTTTCTTGCGGGTGGTTTGCTTTTGGTAGGTGGATTCTTTTGCATCGAGAACCACCCTTGTATTTATTTTATTCTTTGTATCTAGAATTTCCATCAACCAAAACTTGTATATTGTTTCAGACCTAGACTTTAGTGATGTATTATTCGACCTTAGAGTCGCGCTTAGTAGTATTGCGGTTTCTTGTTGCTTGAGCTTTCTTTTGGGTGTGATCCTCGCCACTTGGCGTTGTATATTATTGTTGCATGTGTGGTTGTGACCGTCTATTGACGAAGAGCTAGCTCCCGCTTGGGGATGCCTTTATCATTGCTTATATATATTGTTATTTTTGTTGTGCCCTATTCGGGGCCAGTTTTACAAATGAAACTCTGCCGAAATTTTTAGAAAAGACTGTACTGTTTTAAAATGCACATTCGGCTTAGTTATTTAAAAACATTGATTTTCAAACATGTAGTTCTTTACTTATTCTTAAAAAGGGTTTTAGATTTCTGGATTTTCGGCTTACTTAGTCGCGTTACGCCTGTAGACGTTACGTGGTTAAGTGCCGGTCACGGGCCAAACTTTGGATCGTGACACGATGGTTCATAAAACAAGTGCAAAGCACTATTAAATTCTTTGACCTAATTTAGATCAAAGAAGAAGATAAGTTTTTTTTTTCTTATCTTAAAGAACCAAAGGTTCATGAACAAGTGCAAAGCACTATTTTTATTTTATCCTTTTATTTAGTTCTGTTTAAAGATCCATGATCTTGTTTTTAGATCATTGATCTATTCATAAGAGAATTTTCTCTTCTTTCAAAGGTTTTTACCTTCTGTTGTTCTTGAGGAGTTCTCGAGAATTCTCTTCTCTTTTTTTTTCTGAAAGATCTTGATGCCTTTGAATTGAGGTCTAGGGTCATTTTTATAGTGCCCATAAATTAGTTAAAATTTGTTAAAGAAATCATTCTCTGAGTGATTTGGGGAATTTTTCCCACCGTCGGATCTTTAATCCAAAGGGCTCTGTTTTACAAAAGAAATCTTTTTGTTTTAACAAAAACAGAAAAGATTTCTTCAAATCTTTATTCTGTTTTTTGCATAACTTCTCAGCGCGTGACACGTGTCGTGCAGCGTTTACGCAACTGCGCAGACACGTGTCACTCAATAAAAAAATTTTATTTTTATTTTTATTTTATTATTATTATTATTTTTTTTTTACTGCGCAGCAAGCTGCGAGCACTGCGCAGCAAGCTGCGAGCACTGCGCAGCGCGCTTTTGTTTTGTTTTTTTTTTTTTTTTTCTTCTTCTTCTCTCTCTCTCTCTCTCTCCAGAGCTTTGCTTTTATAGAGTACGCTACTTCATTTATTTTTGCTTTAATTTTCTTTTTAATTTTCAAGACAGAGCTTTGCTCTGATTGGAGAAAAACAGAAGTATTGCTTGTTTTTCCACCTTGGAATTTAAACAGAGCTTTGCTCTGATTGAGGTAAACAACTACGCTCCAGTATCTGCAACTTTTTCCTGAAGTACCCGGGTCAAAAGCAGATCTCAAAAAGAACCCAAAATCTAACTAAAACACTATTTAACACTAAAAAGATACAATATGGTATTTTTGTGAAATCTGAAGAAAAACTTGGTTTAAATGACCTTAACAGCGCTTAGTTAAGCTACTTTAGCCATAAAATTCCAAACTTGGCCTAAACTCCACTTAAATCATAAAACTAGCACTAAAACCACATTAAACACTAAATTAAGCTTAATAACTACATGCTTCGCAAAGATGGAAGCTGAGTTTAACATTATACCTCAAGTTGATCCTAGGATGCAAGAAGAAGAAGAAGAAGAGAAGGGTGTGTGTGTGTTGCTGCTGTTGCTGCTGATGCTGATGCTGCTGTTGCTGCTGATGCTGCTGCTGCTGCTTGCTACTGCTGTTGCTTGCTTCTGCTGCTTGTTGCTGAGTGTGTGTGTGTGTGTGAAAAAGGAATGAGAGGGAGAGATGTGAGAATGAGTGGTTTGGAAAAAGGAATGAGAGATAAGAGTCAACCATTTCCCTCTCTCTCTCCTTATTAACTATCAAGCATGGTTCATGCTATCATGCCCTCTCTCTCTCTCCAAACTCAAGTCAACTCCCAAAACAAAACTAATACGCTTAATTAACTTCACATTAACTTAATGAAATTGGTTAGTCCACCATGGCTACCAAAACACGGTTTAACCCCAAACTTAGCCCTAGTTAACATGCATATGTGTGTGCAAGCCCAATTAAATTCTAATAAAATATTCATTAATTCCGCTAAAATATTTGAAAACCGTTTTGGTAAACTTTTTACTAAAAACCCCACATTAAAGTATAATTAGCCTCTAATCGATTTCTAAGGTGTTACAGTTATACGCTCCGTCTGGCCAAGGAGGGAGAGAGGGCGGACCAAGTACGGGGCATGGAGATCACCCTGTATTTGAAAGCTTTTTGGAGTGGAATGCGCCTGCCCTTCTCTCCCGAGGTCGTCGAAGCGCTGAACTTTTTCGGTTTGGCCCCTGGCCAGTTAGTGCCGAACTCGTGGAGGATCCTCCTCGGGTTCCTGATCCGCCTGAAGTTACAGGCGGTTCCCTTCGGCCTCACCCTCCTTGATTCTTCCCTCATCTTCAAAAATCACCCTGGTGGTCGAGCGGGTGAACCGAGGTTGGTCTATCTCTCTTTTAGAAAGCGGCAGGGGGGCGCCGCCGGGACAGGGGTTGTGGCTCTGCCTTCTTCCATTCACGACTGGAAGAAGAAGTTCTTCTTCGTTTCCCCTCCCGAGGGCGAGGACTGGCCCGTGCCTACCAAGTGGTCGAGGGAAAAACGCTTACCGGGGAACCAGTCCAATGACCCCGCCGCGGTGAGAGTTGCGTCGTGGGAACCCATCCCCCGATCCGACATGCTGCTGTCTGAGAGGGTCCTGAGTTGGGCCGGGCTCAGTCCCGTTGAGTTTGTCGGTAAGTTAGGCTTTCTTTTTGGCTTGTATATTTCTTGAGTTTCTGACTTCTTTGTTTTTGTTTTTGTGCAGGACCCATGGATATAGACTCGCTCAAAGCCTCCATGCGCCAGCCGAGGAGGGTTACGAAGGTTGGGGGCACCAGCTCTTCTCGTGTGAAGCCTGCCCCGGCTCCCTCTCCTCTGGTGGTCGCGTCCTGTGAGCGTTCGTGGGCGGATCCCGCCCCGGGTCCTAGCAGAGTGTCGGGCCAGAAGCGGGCTCTGATTCTGGAGGACCCGATCTCGGAGGAGGAGATCGGCTCTCCCTCGGAGCCGCTCAACAGGAGCTCCTGGAGATCTTCCCGGAGCCGGTCCTCGCCGATCATGGTGGAGTAAGGGGGCCTCCGGTTCGCAGTTCCATCGGGGCTATCCGTTGCGGATAGCCTTCTGCATGAAATAGAGGCATCGGCCGGGGGTAGAGTCCCCGGGAGGACCTTCAGGACTCAGATGGCATCCATCGCCCAAGAGTCCGTGCAGGTAAGTGTTTGGTTTTTTGTGAGATTCGGTGCCTCCTTCATCTTTTTGATCTCTTTCCAATCTCTCATGTTCTCCAGCACGTTGCCATCGCCTTATGCATAGAGGCCGAGGTGATAGCCCCGGCGATGAAGGCTGCGGGCCAGCTCGCCTCGCTGGAAGAGAGCTCCAAACGGGAGCTGGAGGCGGTGGCGGCGAGGGTTGCCGCCCTGGAGGGCAAGGTGGAGGCCGGGAAACAGGAGGTTGCCCGGTACCGCGAGGCTGCCGTGACTGCTGAGGCCAAGCTTGGGGACGCTCAGGCGCTCGTTGGTAACCTGAAGAAGACAGTGAAGACCCTCCGGAAGGAGCTGGGGGCGGCGGCCGAGGCGGCTAAGTCGGCCGACCTGAAAGCGGCGAAATAGGACAGCCTCTCGGCGGCGAAGGCGATGGAGGGCTACAAGAAG
Source organism: Agapanthus africanus (assembly GCA_030015575.1). Taxonomy (NCBI): domain Eukaryota; kingdom Viridiplantae; phylum Streptophyta; class Magnoliopsida; order Asparagales; family Amaryllidaceae; genus Agapanthus; species Agapanthus africanus. The sequence goes on along the minus strand of JASDDO010000010.1, from coordinate 104,384,770 downwards.
TCGAAGGACTTATATGATTACCTGGCTGTGGCCACGACCCGCATCTGGCATGAGGCCCTTGACGCCGTTAAGGCCCGGATGCCGGAGTTCGCCGATGAAGACCTCCGGGCCGAATATCCCCTCGTGAACGCCGATGAGCAGGGAGAAGAGATTCCTGACGAGGAGGTCACCGAGGACCCTGCTCGTCTCGTGTTGGATGTCGAGGACCCTGAGGTTGCGCCTGGCCCCGAGTCCTAAAGCCCCCGTCTTCTTCCTCCTTTTATTTTGTTTCTCTTGGAATTTTGTAAGCCTCCGGGCATTCTGTAAGGCTGGGGAGCCCAAAATACCCTTTGTAAGGCCTTTGTCTTTGGTAGTAATAAAAATTTTTTCTTTGGTTTCATCGGTTTGCACTTTATCCTTTGTTTGCGAAGAACGCTTGCGAAATATCTCTGCTTGCACTGTTGGGCTTCTATGTCAGGTCGGCCATCTGTCTAGCGATCGTCGTCGAGTTGATTTCGATCACTTGCCAAGTGTTCCAAACACTGTCGAGAAAGAGGCGTCTCTATGGCCCCGAAGTCAAGGGGGGATCGCTCAGACCTGGATAGACCTTATGCCCTTTGTTGGGGCCTCGGATCTTCTGTACGTGATGGGCAGAGGGTTGTTCGCCGTATTTGTGACGAGCAGCTTCCTGGCTTGTTCTTGCCCAACGGTCGGAGATAGACGAGCAGGGTAGCTGCTGAGTTGCCTCTAAGGAGGACTTGGATCCTTAGCGTTGGAGGGACTGTAAGAAGCCCACTAAGAATGATCGGGCAGTGAAGCTGCGCGGTCGCCTCTTGGCGAGGGCTTTGATCTCTGGCATGGCGGGTAGGCAACTATCAGCCTGGGATGACCGAGCGGGGCAGCCGATCGGATGCCTCTTGTGAGGGCTTCGATCCCTGGCGTCATGGGTAGGGAGCCACCATCCGGAGATGACCGAGCAGGGTAGCTGCTCGATTGCCTCTTGCGAAGGGTTTGATCCTTCAGGACGGGGACCGAGCAGGGTTACTACCCAGTGCCTCTTTGCGAGGACTTTGATCCCTGTCGGTTGTGGTAGGAAGCTACAAACCGGGGATAGCCGAGCAAGGACTCGACTGCCTCTGGGAGGACTTTGGTCCTTAGCGCGGGATGGGCTGTAAGAAGCCTACCAAGGACCCTTGGCCGGGAAGGATTACTGCCCGGTGCTTCTTGGCGAGGGCTTTTGTCCTGAAGGATAGCCGAGCGAGGGATCCTCGGGCTCGACTGCCTCTAGGAGGGCTTTCAATCCCTGTCGGTTATGGTAGGAAGCTACCAGCTGGGGAGAGCCGAGCAGGGTAGCTGCTGAGCTGCCTCAAAGGAGGGCTTGGATCCTTAGCGTTGGAGGGGCCGTAGGAGGCCTGCTAAAGATAACCGGGCAGTGAAGCTGCGCGGTCGCCTCTTGGCGAGGGCTTTGATCCCTGGCGTTGCGAGTAGGGAAGCTACCGTCCAGGGATAACCGAGCAGTGAAGCTGCTGAGTTGCCTCTAAGGAGGGCTTGGATCCCTAGCGTTGGAGTGGCCGTAGGGGGGCCCGTTAAGGATAACCGGACAGTGAAGCTGCGAGGCTGCCTCTTGGAGAGGGCTTTGAACCCTGGCGTTGCGAGTAGGGAGGCTACCGGCCAGGTATAGCCGAGCAGGTAGCCGCTCGGTTAATTCTTCATGAGGTTTCGCCCGACCGTCCAGTTGTAGGTATGGGGAACATGAACGGTTGCGGCGATCGTGCGCGTAGCATGCGCATTGAATGTGGGGGGAGTTGAAGCGCCAGGGTCGCGCCGGTTTCGATTCCGCCAGAGAAGGCTCGATGATCGCCGCGTGGAAGCAACTTTTTGGGCGAAAGTGGGCGACTGTTGAACTCCGTTGGGGCGCAGTGGGCTATATAAGGCTGAAGGAGCACTGGCCCTTCCTTTCTTCGCAGACAGATTGCTGAGAATGCAGGACTTCCCCTTTACCGTCCCCAAAATCATCCACTTCGAAGACGTATACCTCTATGACCAAAACTGCACCGAGGATACGATGCAGTTGGTCTATGGGAGCATCGAAGACTACTTCGGCCGGTTGCCCCCCCCCTCGGCGCTCCTCCCTGCTTTAGCTGCTGATTTACTCCATCTGGAGGGCATCGCTGGGGCTTTACAACCCCTTGTCCGAGCAGCTCTATGACGAGTCCGTGGGTAAGCTGCGGTCTCTGAGGCGCTTCGGCCTGATCTCCGCGAATCGGCTGGCTCGCTCAGAGGCACTCGTCCGTGAATGCTACGAACTGAGGCTTGGGGTCAACGTGCGCGGTGGGGATCGAGGGCTAAGGCTGGATCTCGCAAGGCCTCGGCTGGCGGAGATCTTCACCGAGTACCATGAGCAGTGCTCTCTGTACCTCTTTCCCCCGCTGTTGTAATTTTCTTTTCCTTTTTTTATGTATGGATGAGGAGCCCATTATACCTTTTTAAATAAACAAGATCTTTCCTTCTTTTTCGCAATGTTCCATTGATCTTTATTAAATTAACAACAGACCCTAGGAAGAGTTTACATTGCCTTAAGAGAAAAGTACATGCTAATAGATGATCTTATTAGCGCTGTCCGAGCTCCCCGGAGGCCTGTTGGTTTCGGTGCTCGGCACCGGGTACGGGGCTCCCTGAGCGCCGGGATGGTCGTCTGCCGAAACGAGCATGATCTGGCCAACTCGGCGGGTGGAGGGCACTGCTCCTGCTCGCGATCGGCCTGCCGTTTGTCCCTCAAGTAGGCGGCGAGGTGCCCCGATCGGATGAGCTCTTCGATGTAGTCCCGGAGTTGCTTAAAATCCTTCGTGGCGTGGCCCAGCGTCCGGTGGAAGGCGCAGTAAGGGCCACGGGTTCGCTTCGAGGCCTGACGTGGGATTGGAGGGAACTTGAAGAACCCCTCGCTCTGGGCCTCCTCTAGCAACACTGCGAGGGAGACGTTGAGTAGGGTGTACTCCTGGAACTTCGGGTGATAGGGCTGCTGACGCTCCAGCCTTTCTTCTCGGGCCCTCTTCTTCTGGTCGGACCGGTCAGCTCGAGGGAGGTTCGCGTTCACCTCGGACTCCAGTTGAACCTCGCACTCGGCCCACGCCTTGACCTCGGCCATGGTCTTAGGCTGCGCTAACGCAAAGGAGCACAACCACTCCTTGTGCCTGAGACAGGATCTGAGCGCCGTGATGACGGTCTCGTCCCGGTGCTCGGGGACCTAGAGGAGGGCGTTGTAGAAGCGGGTGATGTAAGCTTTGAACGTCTCCTTGTCCCCGCTCTTAATTGTGAAGAGGTTGTCAACCGTGCGCTTCTGCCGACGGTTCCCGATGAAATGGCAGAGGAACTGAGTAACCAGCTCGTCAAAGGTCGAGATCGAGCGAGGCTTGAGTCCTTGGAACCAGTCCCGACCAGAGCAGGTGAGGGTGGCTGGGAAGGCCCTGCACTGGGCGGCGTCAGAATGGTCCCGGAAGCTCATCCCCGCGGTAAAAGCGTCCGAATGGTCTTTTGGGTCGGTCTTCCCGTCGAACAGAGAGACCTTCGGGGGCTTGTTGCGTGAGAAGACGTAGACAGCGAGCAGTTCCTCGGTAAACGGCTTGGTGAGCGAGTCGGCGATGTACTTAGCCCCGTCGCCCGAGAGGTGTCCTTCCCGGCGCATGCCCTCGATCTTCTTTTTGAGGACGACGAGACGGCCGTGGTACCCCGAGGATTCGGCTCCTGGTGATCCCTGGCTTCTTCCGTCGGAGATTCACGTCTGGGCGCGGCCCCGGTTCCTCTCGATGAGGTTCCTCAGATCCCCGGGCGAGGTGGCCCTCGAGCCGTCGTGGCAGGCCCCCTCTGTGCGACCCCGTCGGGGGAGGGGGTGTCGACCATGCCTGGGGATGGGTGAGGTGACCGACATCTCATCAGGGGGGAAAGGGTCGCGAGGAGGTTCGCGACGAGGCGCTCTGGTGGCGGACCCCGGCGTGGAGCCGTGGGGTGCCCAGCGGGCCTCAGGGAGTATCGGCCCATGAGATCTGTGGCCGCGGGACGTAACCTGCCGGTGGTCAGCCGTGCCGACGAGGGCAGAGTCTTATGGAGGCGGAGCAGCAGCTACCTGGCCCCCTGGCCCGGTCGCTTGGACGTGAATGAGCGCCTCCACCATGGCATTTAGTCGGTCTATTCGGTCGGCGAGGGCGCCGATGGCGGTCGTCGGAGGAGAATCATCCGCTCCTCCGGCGAGGGGAAGGCGGCGGCTGGTACCTGGCTCCTCAGGGTGATCGCTTGCGATGTGGGTGGAGATCGGAAGGCCAACTTTGTGTTTTGTGGAGTCTAGTTTCCCACAGACGACGCCAACTGATGGAGCTCTTTTTCGGGCCTCCGTCAGATGTTGTCTTCCGTCGATATCCCGGTGGATTTTGGAGGTGATCTCCTGTTGCGTGTGGGTCTCAATGGGTTTTGAGGAGATTGTTGATTTGAGGATTTTTAGCGCCGAGTACCTGCAAAGAAGTCCTGGGACGGTTTGGTACCACCGAGGACCCTCCGACGATCAAGTTAGCACTAGATTCGAGCAGAGTAACGGCTGAGTGGAGTAAAAATGGCTTACTTGACCCCTCTGTGATGGGGGTTTATATAGCGGCGGAGGCCCGCAGTAGCAGGCGCGAGAATCTTGCCGGTAGTTACGCTCCCGACGTCACACCAGCGTGAAGAGCGGATCGCCCATTATGGAGGATGGTGATGGCGTGGAACGTGGGACGTTGCTGGCGGAGAATCTGCGCGTGGCGAGATTCGCGGAGCGGCAGTTACGCCTGCGAGTGGTACCGTTGGTCGGTCTAAGGACCGAGGAGGGGGGCCTCGGCCGGAGAGTTCGGGGACGAGCGAGAGGGCCGAGGAGTCTTGGTTCTGTGGTAGTTCGGGGCGAGCTGAGAGGCCGAGGAAGCCAATTTTCAGGAGGGTCTAAGGAGAGCCAGCTTGTGCTTGCAGGTTGGGTACATGGTGGCTTGGTCGGCCCCTGTGGGACCTTTCTTCTGAGTTCTGAGACACGTCATCTGTCACGTGTCCTGATCTTAGAGATCGCCACTATTGAGCATCATCAATACCCGTGTCTCAGCCGACGACTTCACCATCTATTTTTATGTTTCAGTTTATTATGTAATTTTTTTTAATAATTTATTTAATTTGATTTAACTTTGGTTCCATTGTATACCATCCAACTGATGGCATCAAGGAACAACAGATAACAATCACGATAAATAAAGAAGACGGTCACTATTTCAACTGCGGCATTTGTGACCATTGTGCTGTTAGCCAACGTTTCTTATTTAGAGTCCATCCCAAATCTTCTTCAGCCATTCCGAAGTCTAATTCAGCCGCACCCCCTGGAATTTGTTAAGAATTTGTTTATGTACCTACTCTGGTGGTTTAAGGTGATGATCAAGGTACACACATTATAGAAGGTTGCAAGTTCGATTTAGTGCTTTTGTACTTCTATTATTTTATCTTTATATCCAGCACCATTTTCTATACAATAACTTTGCATAAAACTACCAACAGGGCTTAGCTGTTGGTACCAATTTCCTCAGCAAGTTCGATCCCCCAATGGACTTGATCTAAGAAAAAAAAAATCTATAAAACTTGATTTTGCTAAGGCATATGATATGGTTTGATTGGAAATGTGTTCTAGGATCCCTGCAGCTGAAAGGATTTGGACAAAGATGGATCAGCTAGATCAGGATTTGGCTATCCTCCGGATCCGCGTCAGTGGTGGTTAATGGTATGAAATGCAATGAGTTCCATTGAAAAAGAGGATTGCGACCAGTGGCGGAGCCAGGATTTTAAGTCAGGCAGGGCGAAAATTATCTATAGTAATTTACCAAATCGAAAAAACAATCCATACAACTAACTCTAACAACTATTAGACTTGGATTTGGATTCAGTTTAGACATTGTTATCTTTTTATAAGTGTATTTAGTTAATTAATTTATAACTTGACCGCAAAATAGAATATATAGTGTCCATATCTATTTGGTAGCTAGCTTTTACTTTGTCTAAAAAAACCTGTGGTAATTGCAAAATTCTAAAATCAATTTGCATTACGTTAATAGTATTTTTTTTATAGCTAGAATGAATTTTAAATTTACAAAAAAAATGCAAAGGAAATTTGGAAAATGAAAGTTAAAAATGCAAGAAATTCAAAAAATTAAAATCATCTATTGAGGGAATTGAACCCTACCCCTGCCGCAACCTAACGGTTAATGCTTCTTCTTTCAATCAATCTAACCACAAAGCCAAGCCATCTTTTGCTCTTTTAGTGACTTGTGTTTTATTTATTGCAGTAATATATTACCAACAGAGATCGCATTTATATCTATATACTCAAAAAACGAAATCAAGGTAGGACGGATGCATCGTCTCGTCTCTACCTAGATCCACCCCTGATTGCGGCAGAGGGATCCCCTCTCCCCAATTATCTTCGATTTGGTTGAAGATGGTCTTGCCAACATGATTCATAAACACAGTTTGGGGCCGGGGGAAGACAAGTTCTATGTCATCAACTTACAGTCTGAAGAAACTATAATTTTTGGCGCAAACTCGCTACCAGAGGTCGTCAGAATCAAATAGATCCTATACTCCTTTGAACTCTGATCCAGCCTGAAGATTAACTTCAATAATAGTGCTATTACCTTCTGGAATGGACAATGTGATAACACCACCCTCATTGCTAGAATGCTTAACTGCAAGATACAAAATTTTCCTATTAAATATTTAGGCCTGCCGATTAGGCCTGGAACGTTAAAGCGGGTGGACTGGTTTCCTTTGATTGAGTGTTTTTAGAAGCGACTAAATAGGTGGAAAGCAATCTGTCTTTCACTAGGAGGGGGGCTAACTCTGGTGATTTATGTGCTGACTGCCTTACTAACTAACTATATGTTCTTCTACCATTTGCCATAATAGGTTATCAATGGATTGGACAAAGATCAGGAGAACTTTCCTGTGGAAAGGAAATTCAGGAGTCGGGTACAATCTAGTCAGATGGAAAAGTGTGTGCCACCCTAAAGAAGAGGGAAGGCTTGGCATTCAAAACCTTGATGAGGCACTTTTCGCAAAATGGTGGTGAAGATTGCTTGAAGCAAAAAATGCAGGGTAGGTAAATACTATCAATGCGGCATAGAGAAATTGGAAAGGAGTAATCAACGCCAAAGGAAAAAACATGAATTCAGCTTCTGGCTTTTGGAGAGGGGTCGTGTCGGTTAAAGATGTCTTCTTTAGAGGAATCACCCTCACTTTAGGATGCGGAAAAAATAATAACTTCTGGAACGATTACTGGTGCAAAGATCTGACTATTGCGAAAAGACTCCCTGTCCTATTCTCTTTGGCCAAAATTAAGGACACTTCGGTACATAGTCAATGGAAGAGGGGTAAATGGTGGCCATCTATCAAAAGAGCACTAACTCCTCTCGAGAGGAGTGACCGACGAAGTTTAATTGAGTAACTTCAGTCATAGAAGCCTACGTCAGATAAGCATATGGATGCCCCATGTAAGAGATGGAACACCTGTTAGGAATATGTATGCCCTAGAGGCCATTATTGTATAATGTAGTGGATGCTTGGACATATATAGAGAGGACTTTCTTGCTCGACATGATAGCATGCTCTCTGGTTGCTTTTTATCTTAACATTTATACTTGTATTATTATACTGTTTCTCTGATACATGTTGATAAAACCCTTAGGATATTTGCTTGACTACCAGGACTATGATGTGGATCATACTATTGGACTTATGTAGTCCACAAGCACATCTTTTAATTGTTCCTAGTCGAGGGGATATAGAAACAGGGCATCGATATTCCAGAGTAGATTAGTGTGTACGTTTCTTGACCCTGTAGGGGCGATGGTTGATCCCATAACCATTGGTGTTTGAAATCAAAGATTGTACACAGGTGCTCATTAGAGAATGGGTACTCCGAACAGGACTCGCCGAGAACTCCTATACGGTACCATAGCTATCATCAGATAGCAGTTCTCTGGTGACAATGGTACAGGTTAGTCTATAGACCCGAGATCGTCATAGTGTCTTGTGTAGTTCCCACTGTACTTTGATTTCCTCCCTACCACGGCTCAAAGGAGTCGTGCAAACAGGTGGATTTTGGGTACAGTCCTGAGTCACATGGAGGCAGTGAGCGATAGGAGGGGTTCCGTCTCTCCCGGTATTAGGATTTGATGTTGCGCTATGCTCGATTGGCTATAACAGTAAGTCCATGGCCAGGGCTGATGAGATTTACTGGTAAGTGTTATTAGTAGTTTCTCAAACCGTTATGAGCCATACATCGGCATAACTTATCAAGTTACAGGGGTCTGACGATTCCATCCCTAGACTTGATATGCGACATATCAGACGAAGAGACCGGACTGTACGGCAAGTGTCACTTATAGGCTTCATGGGAGTTTGGACAAGCTTGCTTGTTGATCTTCTATTCGCTCAATACCTGGGTAGCCGTTACGTCCAGCTAGTACCGCTGACGGCTTGTGGGTAACTGATGTGATCATTACCCACTGCTGGCATATTAACAAGGCTTTAGAGTCCCACACAGAGGTTTCTTAGTTCAAGCGAAACGAAGTAGGGCACATATACTGATATGTGCGGGGGCCTGATTAAATACGAGTATATGATACCGTATTCTAATCTGGCGGTTATTTGATATCGGTTAAGTTATATGTGATATAACCGGATTATTGAATCAAGTGTTGATTTGATAATGTAATATACAGATAAATGATATTAGTCGGCTATATGTGATATAACCGGATTATTGAATCAAGTGTTGATTTAATAATATGATATATATTTATATTTGATATAATTATATATTAACTAATATTATTTCTCACTAATTATTTTGTTTTCTTAATATATATATGTATGTATGTATATGTGTGTGTGTGTATTATGAAGCATGACATCGATTTTCAATTTTTTAGAAAATAGAAAAAGAGGTGGAAAACGGGGAGATATTTGTGGTATGAGTGAAGCATGGAATTTTCATTAGTTTATTGATCTTGACTCACTATTGAAGCATGATTCTATTTATTTATTTGATAAATAATGGATGCTTCAATAAGTGAGAAAAATGAGGAGCCATTCTACACTTGATCTTTTCTTGAGCTCATTTTCACACACTCTCCATTTTCCTTCTTCTTCTTCCTCTTCTTGCTCAAAGCCCTTACCCTCACATGTGATGTGAACCATAGGATTTTGAATAGATACTAAGTGAGCTAAACACCTCTACTTCACCATCCTACACTTGATTAGCACTTGAGTTTAGGGTGTTTCTTTCACTAAAGAGAGTTTAGTGAAGAGATAGCTTGGATTAGAGGAACTTCGGGTGGATCATTTTCGACAAGAAGATCACAAAGAAAGTTCGTGCACTTCTTCAAATGTAGCCTAGAGGAGTCGTAGGGACTACTACCCGGAGGTTTAGAAGAGAACGACACGGTCTACAAAGGCTGTAATCTCCGTCTCTTAGAATAGTTCTTGTGATATCATATATTAAACCCTAATAATCTAGTTAGATCCTAAGTTAGTCAAGCTTAGCACCCCAAATTTTTGAAAATTGCATGCATGATGCCGGTTTAAACATAGTGGTGGTGCTAGGGTAGACTTTCATGGTATTAGAGCCAAGCTAGAACATTAGGGAAAGTCTTTACGACATTAAAGTGTTCGATCGAATTTTCGAAGCCGGATTTTCAAAGTTTCTGTCCATTTTTTCAAAAGTTGGAATTTTTCAAATTAAAAATATGCAAAAAATTGTGCAGGGTATTTAATGGAGCCCCAAGAAGTTCAAGACCCTAATACCAACAAAGCGCCGCTGAACTGCGGCCTAAACCCATTTTGGCAGCGGTTCCACTGCATGTTTGTGGTATTTTGGGTTCATTCTTCTTGTGCTGCTCCATTGACATATTTGGCACTTTCTGGATTTTTTTAATGAGGCTCAAGTTGTTGAGATTTCTGTGATTTGTGGGTGTTTGATTATTCGATCGAAATGTTTAACGTCGTCTAGATTAATATGATATGTGATACAATATTTGGAATCCACAATAATTATTTTTGTGAAAACTAGTTAGTATTTTATAAATCTAGCGTTTTAGTCTCGGTTCATCGATTGCCACAAAGTTTCGATTCGGATCAAAACTCCGTTGCAATCGCGTATAGTACGCGAACGACGGTCGGGAATCTTGTTGAATTATCCGACTTCTTATTGAAAAGAGTTTTGAGTTTGAAACTAAAATGCAAGGTTTATAGGGTTAGGCATGAAATTCGGAATATAAGATATTCCGGGTTTATGATGTCTAAGGAGTTTGCGGATTCTAATTATTATAGTTTTTCATTTCTTTTCTGGGACCGTAAGTGTAATATGTGGTGTATCCCCGATATCGTTGCTATATGTCAACGGAATTCGGGATACGCATATTTACTTACGTTGATGACATGTTATGTTATGTGTTGCTGTGATATGTTATATTAGATCGTCGTAATTGAATAGCCGGGGGTTTTGCGTGAAATGGGAGTTTTTTTAATTTTCATTCATGTAAAAAATGTATGTAATATTCTTTTATTGGGACATTTCCGGGTTGAGGATGATGTCATCATTGATGTATATTATTTACTTTTTCGCGTTAGGATAGACCCAAGGCGGGGAGCACAAGTAACCGGGTTCTGGAGTCCAGTGGGAGACCATCTCGAGGAGTCGAGACCGGGTCTCCTAACTTTAGAATTGGCAGGGTTGCTTGTCGCTCTCGTAGGGGTCTAGAGATGTGGGTTTAGCTATTCATCACTGCCGTGGAATCCGTGTTTTTCATTACTGGCTGAATTTAAAACACAGACCTCCTAGTATATCCAATATTTCATATGTTGACTTCTTCTGCTTGAGTTCTGTGATGTGATCATATAACTGAGTGAGACGAATGCTATATATATATGATATATATAATAAACGTTGCTTATGTTTTGCACCCGCGCTAGTCCATCCCCCGCTCTGTCGTTAGTTAAGTAACCTAACGGTGCATGACGGGGCCCCGTGGCGAATGCGGATGGCATAAGCGTACGTTCTATTTTCATTTATTTTCTGTGATGTTTAAGGAAACATAAATGATGGGACTTCATTAATGAGATTAATGGAAAGAAAAGAAACCTAAAGATGTTGTAGAATCAAAAAAAATTTAGAAAAAGGTGTCTCTAATTCTTGCTTTGCATAGTGGTATTCCTTGATGAATATCCAGCACCTCATTCGATGATGAAAGAACCGAGATCCCTTCACCGGGAGTGATCTTTTTAGAAAAACTAGTAAATACTACAACCCACTCGGTTTTGTTTTGATAGATTCTCTAGTTTATGCTTTGCATAGTGGTATCCCTTGATGAATATCCAGCACCTCATTCGATGAGGAAAGAGCCGAGATCCTTTCATCGGGAGTGACATCTTTAGCAAAACTAGCAAATTCTACAAAATCACTTCTTTCTAAATCACTAGATTCTACAACGATATCAAGTTCATTACGTTAAAGATTTTCTACAAAACCAGTCGTAACCCTCCATCATTTCAGATAAGTGCTATTTAGTATTCGTGCTGCGTTTGTTGACCTTGTCAAGACGTAATGTGCGGTAGTTGATTAGTTCTTATCTTCCGCATATGATGCAATTGGATTAGGGTAGTCGTACGGCTTTGTTGACCTTGTTAAGTGTCGTACGGGTGAGTTTAATTCAATCACGAAATGACGGGTTGAACTTGGCTAGCGCTTATGATTTATTGACTTTGTTAAGGTCATAAGTTGCTAGGGGTAAAATCAGATATTCGGAATTTTAAGTGTTGAAATTTGCAATGAGATTGCACACCTTCTATGAGATAGTTGGATCCCGATACCCACTGCGAGTAAGTGTTACTCCTGGGAGATTTTTCCACTTTACAATTAGCCGATCCAGTAGGTGTCTAAGAAAGTTGTTAACGGGGTTATGCCCTTGTGGAAACGAGGTTATTTAATTAGTTCCATGAGAAATCATGGGAAGACTCCTTCGGAGTACCAATACCTTCCTGGCTGACCGATTGGCGAACTTGTAGGGTGTAATTAATCCCGGCTAATCTTACCTTTTATGGTTTGAAGGAAGATTTGATAAAAACAGTAGGAGCCATCCTGATTAGATAAGATAATAACCAATCTAATCTTGCAAAGAGCGCAATCTAAAGCGTTTCCTTCTCTCCTCTCTCTCCAAGTAGCGACCAATGACACGCCTTAATCAAGATAATAATACGGATGTATTGACTGAACCCACTTATTATACTGGGCTAGGGTACATTGGTTCCGCTCTATCTTATGACTGTCATAAGTCTGAGTAAGGAATATGGGAATACCCGGATTCCCACACCATCCGAACGAAGAAGGAGAATGCTGATGCATCTTCTTCGGGTGTGTTCATTACCGAGAATTGTTTCTCAGTTTGCTCTACGTCCTGGGTATTGGATACCGGATCAGGATCTCACGTCTAATCTGTTACATGGGCTAAGAAGAGGTAGAGAACTGGAAAAATGTGATATGTTTCTAAAAGTAGAGAATGGAGCAATTGTTGCGGCCAAAACAATTGGCGAATATCACCTAGTATTACCAAATGGTATTATAATGATTCTAAACGACTGTTATTACGTTCCAAACATGATGTGCAATATTATATCAGTTTCTTTGTTGCATAAAGAAGGATATAACTTTGTATTGGAGGATAATGTTATGAACATTTTCCTAAATCAAGTGTTGATTGGGTTTGGTACATTATATAACGGTATATACGTTCTAAATCAAACTACAGTTCTAAACGTACAGAACACACACAAGAGGAAAAGTTCAGAAATGAACGAAGCATTCTTGTGGCATTGTAGACTAGGTCATATCAATGCGACAAGACTAGCTAAGTTACATAAAAATGGTATTTAAATCAGTTTGAATTTACATCTTATGAAACTTGCCAGTCATGTCTCAAAGGGAAGATGACCAAAACTCCGTTTACTTGACACGGAGAAAGAGCTACTGAACTCTTGGGACTAATACATAGTGATGTATGCGGTCCTATGTCTACATATGTCAGGAATGGTTCCTCATACTTCATTACATTCACCGATGATCTCTCAAGATTCGGACATGTATTCTTGTTGAAACACAAATCTGAAGCTTTTGATAAATTCAAGGAATAAAAGTACGAAGTTGAGAACCAGACGGGTAAAAGTATTAAAATCCTTCAATCTGATCGGGGAGGAGAATACTTGAGCACGGAATTCCATGACTATTTAAAAGAGAATGTGATTCTCTCTCAGCTTACTTCTCCGTATACACCACAGCACAACGGAGTATAGGAGCGGAGGAATCGCACCCTATTAGATATGGTGCGCTCTATGATGAGTACTGCTGAGTTACATATTTCCTTTTGGGGTTATGCACTTGAGACAGCTGCATACCTATTGAATCAAGTTCCATCAAAATCAGTGCCTAAAACACCATATGAGATATAGAGTGGAAAGAGACCATATCTTAAACGAGTTTGTTCATCGCCAAAAACAGGGACGGACCGCGTAGGTCGTCTTGCCTGAATTTAGGGGTAGATGCTATTTGGTTTTATCCGCCCACCTCTCCGAAGATGCCAAGTTGATTTATGGCACCGTGTATCGGAGGTTTGGACGGATGCGGCCGTTATAGCAGACTTCGTCAGATTCCCCCTCGTTGTGAGAGGTTTTTGATTGTGGGGACGCTCTTCCCTGCAGGCGCAAGCCCTTGCAGTTAATTACGTTACCGCGTAGCGATAACCACTTTCTCCTGCTCCAGAAGGTCACTTCATGTCGTGTGTATTTGTTTTATTTTTGGTTGTCCGTGGATTGTATACAGAGACTAATTTATGTTGTCGCCCGTAGGGCATGGATTAATCCAAATCCGTATATTCTTAGATTTGGGTTTGGGTTGATTTAAGGATCGTTAATCTCGTTTGAGATTAAGATCAACGTAAATGTTTATTGAGGATACGTTAGTCTAATTTTATACTAAGATCTACTCAACAGGATTTTGGGATCATTCAGACCCAACAAAAGAGCATTTGGGCTCTATTGCTTTAGTTTAAGGACGTTTCGGCCCGTTGTTAGTTTAAAGACGTTTCGGTCCGTAGCTAGTTTAAGGACGTCGCGGTCCGTTGGGATGTGCTCATCGGTTTGGGAGTGCACTAAGAGTTGTTGGTTATCGGGACTCTCCACCTCTCTGAAGACGTTGAAGAATTACAACGACGTGTATCAAAGGTGTGGAGAGATGTACCCTTGAACAAAATTCCAGATTGAGGGGAGAGATCATGGTGGACCATCTAAGAATCATTAGTCATTTTTGGAAGACTAAGATTAACTTAGGAGATGTGTGATGGAAATCGTTCTGATCAATTAGTTTGGGAAGTCATGAGCATAGAGGCTCAGCCTATTTGGAGATCCAAGACGTTTTAATCTCAAGAAGACTTAGCCAATTTGGAGCTGAAGTTGGCTTCTTATAGTGTTAAACACTAATATATGCTCGATGCCCGCATGCTCTCACGTGAGTCTCTAAAGCAATGTTAAACACTGAAATTTGGGGCGCTCACGTGTGGCACGTGAGGCGCCTGAAAGTTGGCGCTGGACACTTGGATCCAAATCCCCATCTGTATATAAGTGTTAAACACTTAATTCTTATGGCCATCACGTGTGGGCACGCGAGGCACCCCAAAGTTGGCTTTTTATCTCTTTGGGTTTATTCCCTCTTCTTTCTATAAGTGTTAAGCACTTAGCTCATATAATGCTCACGTGCGAACACATGAGGCGCTTAAAAGTGAGTGATGTCTTTGGATTTTCCCCTTTTCCATTTAAACAGCTGTTTGGGGTCATGTGAGAACACGTGATTCGATCTCAGTCTTTCCTTTTTGTTTCTCAGAGGTGCTCACGTGGGAACACGTGAGCCTTTGTTATATAGCGTTGAACGCTAATAAATCACCAGTCTGTTCTTTTATATGTATGGAGATTTTGATTTGAGCTTTGAGAATTTCAGGCCCGTTACTTTATAAGAATTAAATTCTTTTGCAGGGTTAAACCCTAGTTTTATCAGAGGAATTAAATTCCTGTATACTTTGGAAGAATTAAATTCTTTGAGCTTAGTTCTTTACCCTAAGTTTTGAATCTACATAACAGAATCTCCCCGATGAGAATTAAATTCTCAACTTGTGGGGAGATCTGCTTCTACAGACCTCAACCAAAGGAAGAACTAAGTTCTTGTATGAATGGTTAAACCCTTAAAGAAGAGATAAGATAATCTTTGTACTTTCTTTTTACCTAGGATTTTTGTTTAAGAAGGGAATCTTCTTCCTCTAGAGAATTGAATTCTCTTTTTCTCTTTTTCTTTTTGTTTCTCAAAGCTTATGGGGGGCTCTCCTTCTTTTCTCCTCCTCTCCTCACTCCTATTTATACGAGAAGAACAAGAATCAATTTGTTAAAAGAATCTCTCATTGAGAGATCATGATTGATTCCATGATCTTTTAGATCAATCGGTGAATTTTATTCACCGTTGGATTTTTAATCCAAAGGCTCTCTGTCTAACAGAGAAGATTTCTTGTTTGTTTAACAAGATTAGGAAATATTTTCCTAAGATAGAATTTTATTCTATCAGACGATCACCGTTGGATCTTTGATCCAAAGGTCTTTCGTTTAACAACAGAGAAGATGTTTCTGTTTTAATGAAGATCAAGGATATAATTCCCATATATATATAGAATTTGATTCTATCGGATAGTTTAGAAAGATTTAAGGAAATATTTTTCAAATAGGATTTTGATCCTTTTATTTAGAATTTAATTCTATCAGCTTGGAAGGTGATTAGGAATACTCACGTATAGCACGTGACCTCCACAGAATTAAACTTGTTTGCTTATATGCAACAGCCTAACAAAGGGCATCACGTGTTAACACGTGAGCTTCTCTGGCCTGCTATTTGTTTTAATATGGAGCCTATATACTTTGTATATAGATGCTCACGTGCTTATACATGAGGCTCAATTTCATCCTGTTAAGCGCCTATAATCTTTGTATCTAGGCGCTCACATGTGGGCACGTGAGACTCCATTAGTGGGGAATTTTCCCCATTCCTTTTTTCACTTTTTCTTTATAAGGAAACAAATGCCCCCAGTGTTGTTCTCACGTGGCTTGCACATGAGTGGAACGTTGTCACCCATACAGTCGTTGGATCCTCCTAGGGGAACGTGGAGATGAACCGCTCCCATCATATCTTATAAATGCAGAGCTTTTCGCCTCTGGGAAGCCTCCTGTTCCTTCATCTTCTTCCTTGGTTATTTTCTTGAGAATTTAATTCTCATCTTCAGAGCTTAGTTCTCTGCCTTAAAATTTTTCAAAATTAAACTCTGCACAACTTCCTTTTGGATAAGGATCTTGAACGACCCTCTCTTGCTTTCTGTCCTGGATTTTAAATCCATCATCAGAGCATAGCTCTATCTTGAATCAGTTTCTTAAAGATCCCAAAACATATATATTTTTTCCTTTTTGTAGATTTTGATGCCTTGAATCAATGGGGATTGTTAATCCTCCTTTGAGGGTTTTACCCCATCGCTAATCTTTAAGAACCTTGGAATTTAATTCCGTTTTGGGATTTTCTGGGATGTAATCCATTTATTAAAGGAATTTAATTTCGTATACCCATAGAACTTATCTCTGAAAAAGAGATTCAAAATAATTATTCCCTGATTTTCTCGAATACTTTTAGGGTTTTTAATACCCTTAAAGCAGATTTGAATCTGTTGCATGTTCTAATAGAACTTGCTTTAAGAGATGTTTAAACTTCACTGTTTGGAGAGAATCCTTTTCTATTCTTTCAATGGTTGTTTTGCTTCCTCATTGGTGAGCCGCCATATTGATTTTATGGGGGCCATATGTTTTGTGGGCAGTGGTCCCGCAAAATAAACATCCTGTCATTTTCTTCTGTTATTTTATACTTATATATTTTATTAATGTTATTTCAGGAACATCGGCTTCACTTCCCTATTTTCCTTATACTCGCTCAGATACCGCTTTTCCGCAATCGTCGTCGGATGAGGAAGCTATGGCGATGATCATGGCACATGACAGAGACCGTACTAGTCTACTCATATGGGGAGTTTGGTGTGGTCACATCATCTGGGGCCGCCGCAGCTTTACTTGTGAGGTGTCAACAGAGCCCCTTCACCCAATATCGCCGATAGAACGCCAGCAGACTGCTTATGTGGTGGAGGTGACTAACTGGACTCCTACAGGACGGCTTGAGCCATCAACAACCGGGATACCCAACCAGCCCCTGCCGGCTATAGATATCCTTGGGCGCCGCATATGTCAAGGTGAAGCCCAACCCTGGGGATAAGTTTATAAAGTAGGCCTTACCCCCCGCCACCCAGTAGGCTATCTTCCCTCGGATTGATACGTTCTTTCCGCCTACCGTGCACGGTTATAGAAGGTTGGGTTGTATCAAGTGGTGTACGCGTCTCTATTCCATTACCAGGCCCCTCACATCTGGTGGGTTAAAGCTTTTCTGAACCAATGGAATCTTCCCACCGACACCTTCTTACTAGGGGATCGCGAGGTCTCTATTTCATTGGAAGAGTTTCGCGAGATCTCTGGATTGCCAATCAGGGGAGAGCATTATGAAGAGTTGCTGCCTCCTGACGAGTACGTGTTCGCGACCATGCCGGCTATGCTTGACGGCCTGACGACTGAAAACGCTGTCCGCCATAATTACCGCAGTCTAATCAAGGCTCTGGGTATTTTTGAGAAACTGTTCGTGAAGTCAGAGGGGCAGGGCGTCACCTTTGAAAGCTTCATCACCTACTTTATCCGTGAAGACTCTTTATCCAAAGAGGCTCCAAAGTTTGTGAACATTGACGACCCTTTTGGGTTTGGGCTGAATAAAATGCCGGCCAAAGAGGAAGAATTGCCACAGTTTTATATTCCGGCCTCGTCGGCCGTGTCCTTCGATGCGATTGCGGCCCTTGGCATGGACGAAGAGACCTTCTTCGTCGGCTTCATCAGTCTTTGGCTCAGTTGGTTCGCCATGACGACGCATCGACGCTTCATGAGAGCCTCCGCCCTCTACCCCACTCATCGCGTAGCTGAAGGGACACGATTGGCCGTTGGCATTGCGGGATTGTCGCACTTATATCATGGATTAAGCATTGCGGCCAATACTTCGACCCCAGGTGCGGATTTTGTGAATTTCTCCCTCCACTACTTCACATCATGGATCGAGATCCGTGTACTGGGAGCATTTGTAGCACATCGGCGGCCATATTTCTATGACTCCTATATCTTCCCACGGGGTATGAAGTTGGTGGATGCTTCCGCTCCCGATCCGACTCAGCTAGGGGCCCTCCGCGTATTGCTCAACCCATATTCAAACGAGGGCGGGATGGTGTTTAGTGACCGAGTCCTCTCTGCTCCTGCGGGGCCCGTTCAACAGCTTTTTGATCTATCAAAAGGGGGAGCGCCATCTTTAAAGCCTAAAGAGATTATGCACTTGTACTCGATTAGTCTGGGTTACTTAGTATTTCGTCAGAATAACACGGCTCTTTTTATGCGGTATAATCCGCACCGCTTTGCCCAGCAATTGGGTTGTAACCAGGGTGTCCCTTTCGAGGCATTCTTAGTTGAGCCCACTCCGTCTCTGGAAGTCACTCATGACGTCATCCATCATTTTATGCGGCTGAACACCGGCTCCCGTTTCATGATCCCTGAGTCCGACTATCTTTCAAGGTGTGTGGAGTCTTTCACGGGTTGGTATCGTCATCGAGTCGGTCCTGTCATTACCGAGGAGAGGCGGGTACTCTTCGAATGTAGAGCTTCAGTTCTGACCCAAGCTACTAGCATTCCGTTGCGGCCGCGGACAGTGGTTCGCTCTCCATTGAGGAATAGCGGCCCGGTACTTATCTTCAGATCCGCTGAAATAAAATCGATCCCCCGTACTGCTGGTATGCCGGTGCGTACTAGAGCCGAAGCAAAGCCTTCTAGTAAAGCGCCAGCGGTAGTGTCATCAGTGGCAGCGTCATCAATGGTGGTGTCATCAGCGGTGGTATCGCCAAAGGGGAATACAAAAGTGAGGTTGGTCAACGTCGCGCCAAAGCGCCGAGGGGAAAGAAGCGTTCTTCGGCTAGTGCTAGCATAAGTTCTAAGAGGAGGAAGAGATCGGTCGCCGGCTTACTTGACACCTTACTTGAGTCCGAGCCGTTCATTCAGGATGAACCGATAGCTATAGAGGAATCAGACGCCGGTCTTATTTATCCTGGCTCGTCCGCCGAGGAAGCCGCGCAATTGGCTGAGGCTTTAAGGCGCTCTCAAGATGAGACCGAGAACGTGTGCATCTTGAAAAATCCCTACCCCCGGTCATATTCTATTCTATTGATCCATCATTACGGCGGGTACATATGGGTCCTTTGTTAATGTAGGGTTCCTAGGCACGCTAATGAGGTCTCACAAGGCATCAACCATGCCAATTTCAAATTTTACGGTGCCGAGAAACCCTAGACTAGATCGTTAACTAGAATTTTAGGCGAAACAAGCAACTAGTTAACAATTTAACTAAGTGAACGAACATACAACCTTTGTAGATCCGGTCCTCCACCTCCATAGCTCCAAGATGAAATCTCCTTGCTGTCCAAATCGAATCCCGGGCTCTAGCGTCGGCTTCATCGGAGAATGGGCGGGCTAGGTCATCGACTACGATGCCGAAGATGATCTACGTCGAGGCATCACAAGATCAAGCTCCCACTTCACCAAGTCTTGAAACTTGTGAAGAAAACACCCTATACTACTTGGCAAGAGGTAGAAGATGAAGAAATAGGAGGTGGGTTCACTTGAGAATTGGATTTCTCACTCTTTTCATCAAATCACCATTGATGAAAGCTAGGTTTTCTTCTTGAAGAAGAACAAGAAGAAGATGATAGAATATTATGATAAGTTAATTAAATCGAAAAGAAAATGAATACTTATCATCATATGAACCATGGTTATGTGTAGAGAGTTGACTAAGGTTAGAGGAATGGTTAGGGTTAAGGATGAAGACAAAGTGGTCACTTTGGTCAAAGCTTCATGAAGCTTCAACAAGCTTCATGAAAGAAAGAAAGAAAGAAACCATTTTGTTTTCTTTTACCATTTCTTTTTAATCTAAATTAAAAAGATAAATGAATGATAAAATAAAAACCCTAACCATTTGCTTAACCAAGGTTTAATTCTTTACACAAACCCTAGCAAACATGTATCATCAAACATGATACATCCAAGTGCACAAAAGTATATCACATATACAACTTGTGAACTTCAAGTGAGAAAATCCATTTAAAGTGAACTAATACTAGTTGATGCAAAGTAATATATCAAATATATAATTATGCATTAAATCATTAAATCAACACTTGATTTAACGATCCGGTCATATTCATATAACCGACTAATATCAATAGTAACAACTTATCGAATCAACACTTGATTCGATAACCCAGCCATATCACATATAACCGATCAATGTTACAAATCGAGAGAATCAAATATAGTATCACATACTGGTATTATTCTCGGTCCCGCACATATCACATATGCGCTCCTATTTCGTTTCGCTTGAGCCAGGAAACCTCTGTGTAGGACTCTAAAGACTCGTCAATATGCCGGCAGCAGGTGATGATCATATCAAACACCCACAAACCGCAAGCGGTCTGCTAAATGTAACGGCCACCCAGGTATTGAGCGATCAGAAGATCGACGAGCAAGCCCGCTCACACTCCTGTGAATCCAACCAGTAACACTTACCGTACAGTCCGGTCTGATCGTCTGATATGTCGCATATCTCGCCTAGGGGTGGTAAACGTCAGACCCCAATAGCTCGATAAGTCGTGTCGATATGAGATCTATAACAGTTCGAGAAACTACAGGTAACACTTACCAGTAAATCTCAGCAACCCTGGCCAGGGATTTCCGGTTATAGCCAATCGAACACAGCGCAACATCAACTCCCTATACCGGGAGAGACGAATCCCCTCCTATCGCTCATTGCCTCCATGTGATTCGGGACTGTACCCAAAAACCACCATTTTGCACGCCCTCTTGGACGTGGTAAGATGGAAATCAAAGCACAGTGGGAATCACACAAGACTCTATAACGATCTCGGGTCTACAGACTAACCTGTACCAGTGTCACCAGAGAACTGCCATCTGACGTGAGGTATAATACCATCTGGGAGTTCTCGGCGAGTCCGTCCAGTGTACCCAGTCTCTACTGAGCACCCGTATATCATCTCCGATGTCAAACACCAATGGATATGGGATCATCCATCGCCCATCTGTATGGGTCGAGAAGGTATACGCTAGTCTACTCTGGTATATCGATGCCCCATCTCGATACACCCACGACTAGGGACCTTGAAGGATGTACTTATAGACTACCATGTCCCCACTAGTATGATCCGCATCATAGTTTAGGTAGTCAAGTACACATCCTAAGGGCTTTACCAACATATAACAGAGAGACAAACAGTATACACGTTAAGGTAAAGTGTAACCAGATAGCATACTATCATGTCGAGCAAGAAAGTCCTCCCTATATATGTCCCAGCATCCACTACAATATACATCCTATGTACAGTAATGGCCTCTAGGGCATACATATAACTAACAGTTAATGGAAGAAGACGGGCCCTCAAATAGCCCATAATGATCGCCTCCGAAAACAAGCTTGCATTAAAGACAGGCAGTCATTCATCTGCACTTGAACCTCGGCGAGCGCACTTAGCAAGAAAGGAAAAACGTCTAGAGAAAGCCATAGTTCAAGCTCTTTGGCGCATTGGTATGCGTCTTTCTCATGTCCTTCTTTTAGCGAATAGTCTATATTACTTTTATGTCTTCTCATTTTTGTGAAAACTTTGCAGGGACTTCGGCGGAGAAAAAGGATTTGAATCCAGATCGGGCCCTAACTTTGGACTCTACAAATATCTCTCGTGATGCACCGGGATTATTAAAGCTGATACTCTTGCTGTGGCGCTTCCGGTGGTAACTTCTGGTCCTTCAGTGTCTATTCCACCAGCAGAGGTGACTTCACCGGCCACAGATCCTATGGACACCTCTACTGACACACCGAAAGGTGTAGAAGAGAATGCTGAAGTCGTTAGTCCTGTCTTGGAGCTCCCGGTGGCGACCTCCATCCCTTCAGCATCTACACTTTCAGCAGAGGTGACCTCGCCAGCTACAGATCCAATGGATCCCTCTAATGGCACCCTGGAGGGTGTGGAAAGGATTGCCGAGACCGATGTCCTCTCCTTGGAGCCTGAAGTGGCGGCTGTCGTTTCTCAATTGGAAGTTTCCGAGCCGGTACATATCCCCAGTGATGTACCTGAGGTTGTGGAGGAGCCTGTCGAAGCTGCCATCCCTCCAGTTCAAGGAGAGCGAAGTATCGAAGGTAAACTTCTACATTTCTTTTTAACGATCCCTCTGTTATATGAACCCTTCTTTCCTTCAGAATTGAGAGAATTGGCGGCTTCCATCATGGATCTATCTCCTAGGAAAACCTTCCAGCGTTTGCTTGATATGGCTGCCCCACAGGCGATACCCCCGCAGAGCATAGTCCTTTCTTCTGGGCAAGGTTGGTGTTCTTTGACCCCTTTTGTTTTACTATTATTTTTTTATAATGATGCTAATATGCACTCCACGGTTCTGGAAGCCGATGACGAAGTCGAGATCCTTGATGGGCCTGGGGATCTCTCAAACCCCCCTTACATAACTGTGGGTAAGTAATGCTTTATCTTTGGCATTGTTTTGTCTATCCCATGTTCGTAAATCTCACTGACTGTTCATAAATCTTAACAGCTCTGCCAACCCTAACCCCGTTAGAATCTCGGATCCCCGTGCCGCCAGGCCCCTATGCCTGGCGTGCGTCTGAAAGAATGGCGAAACAAAGCATTTACTCCCTGACGGCTCTCATTGAAGACCTTCGTGCTGGTACCACTGTCACGGCCGAAGAATTTGCTATCGAAGCCAACGCTTCCTTTTCCGTTCTCGCCACCTATCATGAAGAGGCATTGGTGCGTTTCTGGGTTGAGTACTGTCGCCGGGTGGAGGTCTTCCTGCACTGGCTTGAGTGCATCCGCCTTCCTTCCGACATCTTAACCGTAAAATCGAGTTTGCGGGGATGGATCGAACGGTGCGCAGCCAATCTACAGTCATGCGAGAAGAGGCTCAACCAGAAGTTTTCGGAGGGGGAGTTAGCTTCGAATGCTTTGGGGGAACTTCAGGCTCAGCTTACCGCTAAGACTACCCGCGCATACGAAATTTGGCGGGTGCTTCAAGAATCTATTACAGAGGTGGTGGCTCTTGATAAAGCCGTTATCTTTACACGCGAGATGGTTGAAGCCCATAAAGTCGCCGAAAGGGAGCTTGAGAGTCGGTTTGCTTCATATCAGACTCAACAAACTCAGGCGGGGACCTATCTTGCCGCATTAACGGAGCTTGAAGCCGAGGTCCAGCGGAAGAGTGATGAACTTACGAGATTATTGCACCATCCGCCGGCTTAAACACAATTTTTTTTGTTGTATATTCTCCTTCTTCCTCTTTTTTGTATTCTCCCATGAATAAGAGTATTTTGTATTCATTTTAATTCATGAATAAAAGGCAGATTTTCTTCATACTATTGCTTTTCTTTCTTTTGCTGTCTTGATTTGGAATGAAATAGTTTATATGCTCATTGAGGAGTTTGTAGTTTATGAACTCATTTCGGAGCTTGTTTAGTTTACCTCACTTGGGCTTGTAGGCAAACTAGTCCCAACGTCACAGTTAACCCCTGCTATTTACGACAGAGGTTCGTTAGGGTCAGTGGTACTAGGATTTTATCCGTTGTACCATCGCGTTGGCTGGTGCATTCTTCGATATGCAATCTTGCTGTTCGAGTAGCCTCGCGACTGTCATGTCTTTGATCCCTTCGGGGCTGGACAAGACGTATTCAAATAGTCTCCTAGGTCATATTACCGTCGGGAAAGCATATTCTCCCTAGAAATCGTGAGGATTTATAAGTGTTCATCGCCTCCGCGGGTCGCAAGGATCTCACCCGGGTATTTTTCCCTTACGAATCGTGAGGACCCGTAAGTAGCTTGTTCATTTCAGCGGCATGTAACTTCAGCGAATATGGCCCGTATGTAGTTCATCTTGACCTCCTTGTAGGGAAGCAATGGATTAGGAAATAGGTTTGGATCTGCCGCCTAAGACTTTTCAACTTTATGAGCCATGAGTGTCTCATAAAGACTTTTCTCCCTACGAGTCGAGAGGATCCCGTAGGTGTATTTTCTCCTTAGGAGTCGTGAGAACTCCTAAGTGTGTTTTCTCTTGAGAGTCGTAAGGATCTCACAAGAGAATTTTCCCCCTTACAAGTCGAGAGGACTCATAAGTGGATTTTTTTCCTTGTCGATATTCGACTTTGAAGAATATGGCCTGTAAATAGTTTACAATAGTCCATCTTGGACCTCCTTGCAGGGCTACAGTGCTTAGGAAACAGGTTGATATCCTCGTTGCCTAAGGCTTTCCACCTTCATGATCCGTGAGGGTTTCACGAAGATGTTTTTCCTTACGAGTCGAGACGAGTCGAGAAGTTCTCGCAGGAACATTGTTTTACCTATGAGTCGAGATGAAACGAGAAGTTCTCGCAAGAATGTCCTAACATCACAGTTAACCTCTGCTCTTTACGATAGAGGTCCGTTAGGGTTTGTGGTACTAGGGTTTTTGTCCGTCGTACCATCGCGTTGGCTGATCCATTCTCCGATACGCAATCTTGCTGTTCGAGTAGCCCCTCGACTGTCGTGTCTCTGATCCCTTCGGAGGCTGGACAAGACGTCTTCAAGTAATCTCCCAGGTTATAATACTGTCGGAAGAGCAAGCGTTAGAGATTTTCCATGCCGCTGTTTTACTTGAGGTTTGGCTCAATTTGGGAGCCCTGATGAGTCATGACCACTCCGCGCTGGTATGGGATGATCTCCAATAGTCTTTCAAGTTTTATTTGATTCGCCATCAAGACCCTGAAGCTAGGGATCTTCCTTTGCTTCGTTTGTTGACGTTGTGTCTACTATATTGCGACGAATGTCGAGGTTGTCTGTGAACCGTCGAGGCTCGGAACTAGGGACTTTGCCATGGCTCCGTTGTTTTAACCCTGGGGTCGGTTGTTGACGTTGCATCTGCATCCTGCTGGAGTGAGGAGGAATGTCGTCGTTGATCTCTAGGCTGTCTATGAACCGTCAAGATTTGGAACTATGGACTTTGCCATGGCTCCGATTTTTGACGTTGCGCCTGCATCCTGCTAGAGTGAGGAAGAATGCCGTTGCTGATCTCTAAGCTGTATGTGAACCGTAGAGATCTGGATCTCCTTCTGATGGAGCCTGGTGGGAAAATGTGGTTCCCTTTTCGTTTGTGCCCATGGATTGTATACAGGGGTCGATGTAGACTCACCTGCAGGGCAAAAGTTTCATTTTTTTATTTCTTCCCGCGATACTCTATCAATTCAGCTTTTTATATCGCGAAAGTCGCGATTGCCCAATCATTTCGGTTTTTTTATCGTGGTGCCCAATCATTTCGGCTATTCTTTTCTTTTTACACGCTTTTTTTTATTGCGAGTTGCCCAAACATTTCGGCTGTTTTTATACGCGTATATTTATCTTGCTGATTTTTATTGCGAGTTTCCCCATCATTTCAGCTATTTTTATATGCATAAAAGCTCGCTGCTTTTTATTGTGAGTATGGAACTGAAGATTTGATACCAATCTTAGCATTAATATCGCTGCGACTGGAATATTGCCAGGAGCGAATCATCATTTATCGTGAAAGGACTTGAGAATTTGATACCAATCTAAGCATCAACATCGCTACAACTGGAATGTTGTCAGGAGCGAATCATCATTTGCCTTTGCTGATTTGAACAAAGGTGGCTTAGCAAACAGGGTTAGGATCCCGTCAACTATGGCTTTTTGACTTCATGAGCCGTAAGGGTCTCATAAAGATATTTCTCCCTACGAGTCGTGAGGATCTTGTAGGTGTATTTTCTCCTTAGGAGTCATGAGAATTCCAAAGTGATATCTTCTCTTGTAAGTCGTAAGGATTTCACAAGAGTATTTTCTCCTTGCAAGTCGATAGGACGAGCAAGTGTTGTTCACCAAATGGGGAAATTTTGCGCCATTGGTGGAACTAGGTGAGGGAACGTTTATTTGTGCCCTTGGATTGTATACAAGGATCTATATTGACCGCTTGTAGGGCAAATTGAGGGATATGACGGCTTAAGAACAGGTTCAGATCCCTGTAGCTTTAGGCTTTTTAATCCTATGAGCCGTGAGGGTCTCATAGGGGGAATTCTCCTTACGAGTCGTGAGGATCTCGTAAGTTTAATTTCTCCTTACGAATCGTGGGGATCCCTAAGTATGTTTCTCCCTTGTGAGTCGTAAGGATCTCATGCATGTGTTTTCTCCTCACAAGGTCGAGAGGACCTTGCAAGTGCACATAAAAAAAATTACGAGTCTGCCCCCTATCGGGTTTTCACAAACTCGCCGGTAGCCCTGCTGTTTTTACTCATGGAGCCCTCTCGGGTTTTCATCCGTGCCCATTTCTCTTGTGGACGTATCGTTTTTTTTTATGAGTCTGCGCCCTTTCGGGTTTTCACAAACTCGCCGGTAGTCCTGCTGTTTTTACTGACGGAGCCCTTTCGGGTTTTCATCCGTGCCCATTTCGCTTGTGGGCGTACCTTTTTTTTACGAGTCTGCGCCCTTTCGGGTTTTCCCAAACTCGTCGGTAGTCCTGCTGTTTTTACTCACGGAGCCCTTTCGGGTTTTCATCCGTGCCCATTTCGCTTGTGAGCGTACCATTTTTTTTAGCGATGAAACTCTCAAAAATAGTTTCGCCGCAGGTGACCCATCTGTTTGCCGGTGGGATTTGATTTGCAGTCCTCGCCACTGGGACCTGTGGAATTGAATTCCATTATCGTCGTGTTTGGGGCGATGTACTTAGTTTAAGGACATTACGGTCCATTATTAGTTTTGGGACATCTCGGTCCAAGGCCAGCTTCGAGGCGAAGTTTCTGCCGGATACTACTTATGGAGTCTGGACTCAGGAAGACAGTGAGCGGACACGAGCGTCGTCATCTATCATTAACCTAAGTTATGACTTGTCAAGCGTAGTATTTCTTAAGGAATCGACCGTTTATTGGCCGGAAGGGTCTTTCTCCATGCATGTTCATGAGAAAGTAGGCCCCACCTTGGTAGACCTTGTCTATGATGTATGGACCCTCATAGTTTGGCTAGAATTTCCCCCGCTTTGCACAGTTGGGGATCATAGGTCTTTTTACGACTAGCATAAGTTCGCCTTGGCGGAATGTTCTCGGCCTGGTTAGTCTTTCGTATTAGCGCGTCATCCTTGCTTTATAAGCTTCTAGGTTTTGCTGCGCAATGAGACGAGTTTCATCGAGGGCATCAAGCTCCTCATGCCGAAGATTGGCATTTTCTTCATCTGTCAGCTCATATCGAACTGCCACTCGTAGAGAGGGCAGCTCTATTTCCAATGGAAGTACTGCTTCTGTGCCGAATACCAACGCGAATGGCGTTGTATTCGTGGCCATTTTTAACGTGGTTCGATACGCCCAGGGATCTTCATGTAGTCTCTCGTGCCAGTCCCTTTTGTTTCTGGATACCGTTTTCTTTATGATCATCGTCAAGGTCTTGTTGAAGGCTTCAGCTAGACCATTGGCTCGAGAATTGTAGAATGAAGAGTATCTCCAGTCTATATTATGCTGCGGTGCGAAGCGGCTGATCTTATGGCTCCTGTAGGCTGGTCCATTATCCGAGATAATTCGTCGCGGAGTGCCGAACCGGTAGATGACATGCATCCTGAAGAAATGGAGGATGTTCTCCATCTTCACCTCCCTTAGCGATACTACTTCTGCCCACTTAGAGAAGTAATCGGTTATTGCCAATATGAACCGATGTCCTTTAGGTGGCGCTGGTTCGATAGGCCCGATTATATCGGTTCCCCACATTTCGAACGGCAAACTAGCCAATGCTGGATGTAGTGGATTCGGATGCTGGTGGATGAAGTCCCCATGAATTTGGCACGAGTGACACTGCTTCGCATATTCAAGGCAGTCCTGAATCATCATGGGCCAATAGTAACCCATTCTTTTGATCTTCAGCTTCATCTTTGGCCCGGCTTGATGGGAACCGCAGAGTCCATCGTGAGTTTCTTGGATGACCCTCCTTGCTTCCTCCGGTCCCAAGCATCTCAGCCACAGACAGTCGAACGATCTCTTATATAGAGTAACATTGACTAAGGCGAAAGACAGAGCTCGTTTCATAAGCTGATGTCTTGACGATGCATCTTCAGGTGTTAGCTGGGATTTGAAGTAGTCTATGAAGACTTCTCTCCAATCCTTAGCCTTTTCTGCGTCTACTATTTAGATAGCTGCTTGTTTGGTTGTTTCCTCTCCTTCAGACGACTCCGAAGATATTTCTGTTGGCGCGAGAATTCGGCGGCTTTGCACAACGATCCTTACATCATCGAGGTTTTCGTCAGCCAATTCCTAAGCATGTGATTGAAAGAGTTTTAGTTAACGCAATCAAGACGGTGTCGCTTTGCAGCTAGCCGGTTGAGCACGGGTCGATCTACAGGGAGATGGTTGTATGTCCGTTCGAGTCTTAGACGAGTCAATGAAGAATGTGTATGTGTTTGTTCAGTTCTATCCTAAGTGTTCGTATTTATGTTCAAGTAAGCTTGTTAAGGTTAAGATTGGTTAGTAGAGTTAGGATTAGTCTTGTGCTTATCTTTTTCCATTCTTAAAATGATGTTGGGATAATCGAAAGTAGCGGAGATTAGGAGGACATAGGAATGGTATTTGCGTGTTTAAGTGAGCTTTCCAACGACAAATCCATTCCTAGTACCCCTTGTCCGTCCACTAAATACGCTTATCCTAACCCTCGGCCAAACACCCGCAACCATGTATCTAATTAAGTCACAACTACATGTCACGTTGTAGTGCGCTTAAACGACTTCTCGACTTAGGTCGCGGCTATATGTCACGTATAGCGTGCCTAAGTGAGGGGGTTGCGTTTGTTTGGTCGGGATTCGTTTCAAGACGTTTGGTGAAGAGAAGCACAAGAGATTTTTCCGTCCCTTATACCACATTCCTTAGCCTTAACAAGTGCGGAATTATTCACACATTATAAAAGAAAATAAACCAAAACAAGAAGGAAGAAAAGAAGGAAAAGGAAAAAATACGGTTTTACAAGCTAACTCTTGGGTCCTCACCTAAGCAAGGAACTCCGTCGAAATATCATCGCTTGAAAATAATACGGAAAAGAAGAAAAGAAAAGAGCAAGAAATAACAACTATTTAACAACAAGAAATAAAATTACACTAGAATTAAAATAACAATGCAAGAATTAAAAGATACAAGTTAAATAAAAAAAACCTCATCTTCATTTCATCATCCACTCAATGCTCTCACTACATTTTAATGGAAGAAGACATGAAGAAGAAGAAGAAGAACTAACACTACACTAAATCCTAACCAAAAGAAGAATGCTTGGCTTCACACAAAACTGGGCTATTTATAGGCTGAGTGCTGAAACCCTAAGGCAAGATTCTCTGCCCAAATGAAGTTACCAAACTAACCCCAAAATCCGAGTTGACAATGAGTCAACTCGGCCGCGGATCCGCCGCTGAGTCGCCACTTTGGCCGCGAATCCGCGGCTCTCTGGTGGAATTGGCAAATCGTTTTTTCTAGGGTTTCTTGTATTGCTTTCTTGAGTTGTTCTACATGTTCCAAATTGCAAATTGCATCCATAATTTCTTCAGATCTGCAACAGTCCAAAATGGCTTCAAAAATAATTCTTTTGACCTTATCTCCCTCGAGCTCCGTGCACCAATTGATTCTTGTGCTGCCCCTCTCGTGCTCTGTGCTTGTCCGAGACACGAATGACCACTGTCATTTGTCTTGTCTCTGAAACTGGTAAGCGGCACTGGACGGATACGGATGACTGGAACCCGGCTTTTATCTGTTGGCAACAGAAGTTCTGGATTTTGGCGTAACAGTGGAGATTTTGTATCATTTGCGTTATTTTGGATTAGGAACCTATATCCTGTAAATATGTAGCAAACAAAGATTAAAAGCGCCTGCCTATAAACAAACAAGCATAAGAATGGGCGGTATTAAATGCAATATTCTGGTATGAACAAATACCCCCAAACTTAACTTTTGCTCGTCCCGAGCAAAACCAATTATTCACTAAAAGTCCTAACCTCACTTTCGCAGCGAACGCGATTGCACTGAGCTCGTGCAACAAGCCGTTAAACCTCTAGGTGTCCCTAGTAGGAGGAGTGTTGTCTCCTGAGGGTTTTTAGCGGATATTACCCACAAAATCCCGTCAAGCTAGTTTCATAAGTTAACGTCGATTTTACTCCTACGGTTTAGTATCTAGGTTAGAAATTCTATTATCCTAAGTTAGAAATATTCAACCCTTATGTTTCACGCCTCCTATTTGTTCAACCCCAGATCTTATACGTTTTACAGTTAAGAAAGATCTTGGTCTCTCCTGAGTTTTCCTTCTAAAGTGTGGTCTCCAATCAAAATTTTTTATCATCTTTACGGAAAACATAAGTCTTATTTTTTATTCCTATCTTTCCTCTAAATATCGATCGTATACCCCTATGTTGGTGCATGTTGCATGCTCCCACAACTCTTGTGAGGCGGCGGAAGTGATAAACGAAAATTTTCTTTGCATACAACACGCACTTGCCATTAGATCTTGTCTGAACCACAACTAGAAAACCCTAACTAGAGATCTTATCTACTATGTTAGGGGTTATACCTTGATGATCCGGTCCTTCGGGTCTTGTTTGATGATCTCCTTGGTTCCTTGGATGTTGTCGGTGTGCTCGATCTCCGGCCACCCCAAGACCTAGATGATCCACGTGAGAGTTGTCGTGCAAGCTAAAACCTTTCTCAAGAGCTAAACCTAGAGATCAAGTTTGCTAAAAATGGTCACTATGATGATGTAGAGATTAGTGTATTGGATTATCTTTGATCCTTGGCTTTTGATTCACATCTCATGTGAGTGTTAAAGCAACGAAGAAGGAGGAGGAGAGAAGAAGGAGAGAGAAAGAGTTTTTCATAATGAGAAAATTCAAGCATGAGAGAATGATATGTTCAAATGGAAATAATTGAAGCATGGAATATAAAATTAGCACCATACTTCAATAGTAACTCCAAAGAGATTAAAATATAAAACAACCCATTCTCACAACCATGCTTGGACTTTCTAATTTCTACCTCATTTATCTATTTTCATAAAATAAATAATGTATTATGAGGTGGCATCTTCTAGAAGGTATTCTTATAAACAATTACAAGAATACCCCTCCTCCGTATACCGTATACCTGTATCTGAATTCCGAAAAATACGAATACAAATAATCCAATAATATAATACTGGTATCCGGCTCAAACCAAAGCCTACCAGTATTATCGTTCCAATTATTATTCCTGTAACAATTACACGAACATAATCGAAACCCTGCTGTAACACCTTACGGCTGCCGTAACAA
This sequence comes from Agapanthus africanus, assembly GCA_030015575.1. Lineage (NCBI taxonomy): Eukaryota > Viridiplantae > Streptophyta > Magnoliopsida > Asparagales > Amaryllidaceae > Agapanthus > Agapanthus africanus. The sequence goes on along the minus strand of JASDDO010000010.1, from coordinate 104,353,111 downwards.
CTTACGGCCTCTACATCTTTCGCCTGAACGAGGGAACCCTCTGTGTGGGACTCTAAAGACTCGACAGTACGCTGGCAGTGGGTTTAACCACAAGCACGTCAGCGGCACTAGCTGTGTATAACGGCTACCCAAGTACATGACGAAAAGGTGGCCGACGAGCGAACTCATCACAACCCCAACGAGCCTGCAAGCAACACTTACCATACAGTCCGGTCTCTTCGTCTGATACGTCGCATATGAAGTCTAGGGGTGGTAAATGTCATACCCCAGTAACTTTATAAGTCATAATGATTTATGGCTCATAACAGTTCGAGAAACTACTGATAACACTTATCAGTAAACCTCGAGAACCCTGGCCAGGGATTTAGGTGTTATAGCCGATCAAACATAGCGCGACATCAACTCCCTATACCAGGAGAGACGAAACCCCTTCTATCTCTCACTGTCTCCATGTGATTCAGGACTGTACCCAAAGTCCACCTGTTTGCATGATTCAATAGAGCCGTGGTAGGGTGGAAATCAAAGTACAGTGGGAACCACACAAGACTCTATGACGATCTTGGGTCTACAGACTAACCGGTACAAGCGCATTTGGATGACATACACAGAGTAGGAAGTGATATTCCTATACTACGATCAGTTATACTTTGGTTGTCACACAGTGGTTTCTCCACATGGGACTTGGATATAATATCAAGACATTCTAGTTACTAGATCTATAGATCTAGATTTGGGTAGTTTCCCAATCAGGGTACTTAGACAGCATTCTAAAGGTGTTTTAGAATGGACGACTCCTGGCATGGTAGTGTACCTGCAGGTGATGGAGTCACCCTCTCTAAAGGTGTCTTACAACTAAAGGGGAGAGGGATGTGCATGATTGGCAGATCACTTGCTTAGGCAATTGAGTCAATCATGAGATGTCAAGTACCACACCAGATGTTGTTTTTGTAGTAGATGCAATAAGTTGATATTAATCCTATCCTGGAGAAACGATCAGAAGCAGTTTTAGAACATAAGTGGATGTTCTAGGGATTTGATAACGGTAGCCTCCTTTAGGAGACGGTTATCATTTCAGGCTTCCAAGGTGACCTGGATGACAGAGTGGCTGTCAGAGTTATAGTTTTGCCTCTGACGAGGGGCAGTATTTTGGACAGGTGGTCCAGGAGATACTGAGGGAGGCATGGCGCAGGATACTGATTAAGTTCAGTTGACGATACAGTCTAAGAAGTTTGGATTTGGAGTTCATTTATGAGCTAGGTCCTATCAGATATCCAGACATATTCTAAGACAGGTATTGCTCATTTCGGGAGATGGCTTTCTCCCCGAACTTGAGATAAAGAGAGACATAGAAAGAAACATCTGAGCGGATCCACTCACTGAGGCTATTTCTCGAACGCATTAGTTTCGCAAACAGGTTTTGTGAGACTGATTTGTAGAGGAGTTGGGTGTTCGGTATCACACGGGCTGTGAGTATGCGACATTGCAATAATTAGCCTTAAGTGCAAGTGGGAGATTGTTGGATATAGTGCCCTCAGAGTTAATTATTGGATCATAGGCACGTGATTGCAATGATTGAGAGAGGACCTATGCCGGTAGGACAGTCTTACTCGAGATGATAGTATGCTATCTGGTTTATCTTTATCATCGTGTACTGCTTTAGGTGACCTTACAGGTCACTATTTCACGTTGATAGAGCCCCTAGGATTCTTGCTTGACTGCCAGCAGTATGAGGGCGATCATATACGTGGGAGCTGGGGTCTATAATCACATCCTAAAAAGGTCCCTAGCCGTGGGAGTTTCGAGACAGGGCATCGATACTCCAGAGTAGACTAGTGTATACAGTCGAGACCCCGACGTGGGACGGTGGCCTGTCTCACAAGCCACTGGTGTCAGTTGGTTCACCTAAGATGTATACATGTGCTCATTGGGTTATGGATACACCAGACAGGACTCGCCGGGAACATGCTAGTTGGTCTTATACCTGACGTCAGATAGCAGTTCCCTGGTGACATGTGTACAGGTTAGTTCATCGACCTGAGATCGTCATTTGTCTCGTGTGAGTTCCCACTGTACTTTGATTACTACCCTACCACGCTCAAAGGAGTCGTGCAAACAGGTTTTAGTTGGGTACAGTCCCGAGCCACATGGAGGCAGTGAGCGGATCTTCAGGGGTTCGTCTCTCCCGGTATTGGGGGTGAGGTCGCGCTGTGTCTAGGAGAGCCATTACACGAAGTCCTTGGACAAGGTAGGAGATTTACTGGTAGGTATTCCAGTAGTATCTCAGGGTGTTCTGGGCTACACTCCGACACGATTTGTACCGCTTTTAGGGGTCTGACTTTTACCAACCCCCTAGGCCCGCCATGCGATGCTCATAGACGAACAGACTGGACTGTATGGATATTGTCACTGACAGGCTCAGTACGGTGTCAGGATGAGTTCGCTCATCGACGTCCCTTTTGGTCAATACCTGGTAGCCCGTTACGTATGGCTAATACTTCTAACGTGCTAGTGGTTGAATCCACAGCCAAAGTATTGACGAGTCTTTAGAGTCCCCCACAGACAGTTTCTCAAGTTTCGGGAAAAACGCTGTAGAGGCCGTATGGAGATATGGCAGGGTTCGATCCTATACGTGCGGTATTGCACGGATCATGATCGGATGGATAATACTAGCGGACTTTGGTTTAAGCCGGATCCTAGTATTGTTCAATGTAGATTTTGTCTCTTTGCATTTGTATTCGGTCGCAATATAAATGCGGGTATGTATATACGGTCGCGGGGTTTTCCTGTAATTTATTACGAGATCAGTTTTTTGAAGTTGCCAGTTTGTATTCCGTTTCGGCCAGTTATCCTTTGTTCCTTCATGGCCGGATTTTTCTGACGGGGAGGCTAATTTGCAAATGTGCAAATTAGCAATTGTGGAGGGGTTTATTTGTAAATGAGGGATTATGATGGATATAGCATCTTTGCTTTCCCTTGTGATCATTTCCTTGCATTAATGAAAAAGGATTTGGATAGGATTTGAGGTGACATAATTTTCTCATTATCATACACTTTTTCCAATTGCTTTATTCCATGATCATTTTTCCCTTCACCATGAGAGTTGGCCGGCCACTTCATGGAGAGAGAGAGGATTCATTTTTTTTTGTGTGGGAAATTCTTGTTCTCATTTTGTTTACACCAAAATTCCTAAGTTCATTTTCAAAGTTCATTCCACCTCCATCACATGGCAACTTCATACCCCAATGAGACAAAGCTTTCTACACTTCATCTACAATATTCTTGGACATGTCGACTCGCCAACTGTTGGAGATAGTGCCCTCATAGTCAATTATTGGATCATGGGTACGTGATTGCAATGATTGCGGAGGACCTATACCGGTAGGACAGTCTTACTCGAGATGATAGTATGCTATCTGGTTTGCCTTTATCAGTCGTGTACATGTTCAGGTGACTGATTACATGTTACACTTTGATAGAGCCCTTAGGATCTTGCTTTACCACCAACAGTATGATGGCGATCATATACGTGAGAGTTGGGTGGTTTATACGCATATCCTTAATTGTGGTCCCTAGTCGTGGGAGTTTCGAGACAGGGCATCGATACTCCGGAGTAGACTAGTGTGTACAGTCGAGACCCCGACGAGGGGCGGTGGCCGGTCTCACAAGCCACTGGTGTCAGTTGGATCACCTAAGATGTATACAGGTGCTCATTGGGTTATGAGTACACCGGACAGGACTCGCCGGGAATCTGCTAGTTAGTATTATATCTATCGTCAGATAGCAATTCCCTGGTGACATGTGTACAGGTTAGTTCATCGACCTGAGGTCGTCATTTGTCTCGTGTGAGTTCCCACCGTGCTTTGATTTCTACCCTACCACGGCTTAAAGGAGTCGTGCAAACAGGTAGTTTTTGGGTACAGTCCCGAGCCATATGGAGGCAAGTGAGCGGATCGGCAGGGGATTCGTCTCTCCCGGTATTGGGGGCGAGGTCGTGCTTTGTCTAGGAGAGCCATTACACAAAGTCCATGGCCATGGCAGGAGATTTACTGGTAGGTACTCCAGTAGTATCTCAGGGTGTTATTGGGCTTCACTCCGACACGACTTATACTGCTATTGGGGGTCTGACGTTACTAGCCCCCAAGGCAGATATGCGATACTCATAGACGAACGGACCGGACTGTATATACATTGTCACTGTTAGGCTCGGTAGGGTTTTCCGGATGAGTTCGCTCATCGGCTTCCCTTGAGGTCAGTCCATGGGCAGCCGTTACGCATTGCTAGTGCCGCTGACGGTTTATGGTTAAACCCACTGCCAGGGTACTGACGAGTCATTAGAGTCCCCCACAGACAGTTTCCCAAGTTTGGGCGAAACGTTGTAGAGGCCGTATGGTTTTATGGCAGGGTTCGGAAAATGCACGTGCGTTTACGCACGTGTTATTTTTCGGGCAGATGATACTGGTCGGCTTTGGTTTAAGCCGGATCCGAGTATTATATTGAGTAGATATAATATCTTTGTCTCAGTTGCATTTGTATTCGGTCGTAATACAAATGCGGGTATATTTATACAGTTTCGGGGTTATCCTGAAAGTCGTTTCAGGATCACTTTTGGAAGTTGCCAGTTTCCAGTTTTCTATCAGCCGTCTTTTAACATTCGGTTAAAGACGGATTTATCTTTTCTTCAGTGGAGATGAGTCATCATTCTAGAAGCTTCTAGAAGTGGTGATGAGGCTAGTGAGTCATTAGTGCTTTAATGGAACCATTAATGCAATGGTGACTAGGTTAATGAATCACCATTTGCATTAATGATGTTTTGTTTGCATGAAGGATATTTATGGTTGATATTTGTTCTTATAGTCACCCTCTTTCTCCTACGGTCACCTCCCACTTGCATATAAAGTGGCCGGCCCCTTCCTCTCTCTCATTCACTTGGTTTTTGAGTTTTCATTTGGAAAAGATTATGATAGATTTTGGGGTGTATGGAATTCACAGCTCATTTCATTCCATCACCCGATTCCCTCGACAACTTCATTAACCGATCGTCCACGGACTTGGACGAAGTGAGACAAAATCATCTACTCATTCTCTACATCATTCTTGGTCGTCTCTTTTGGCAAACTTGACGATCGAGTTGCCTCAAGTCAGAGGCGGGAGCCCGTTTAAAGAATCGATGATGTGGTGCCACCTTGACGAGGAGATCGGAGATCGACGAGATCGGAGCAGCCGCAACGGAGCGTGGGATGATGGTTAAAGAATGAAGGACTCGGATCGTTCGGCATAACCTTTCTACACTCTTTACTGTTTGTTAGTTTAGCAATAATGGTAGATCCGGGTTAAAGTATACGATAGCATCAGTTAAAAAGTTTTTGTTCCGCATTTGGCGTCTGTAGACGGCCGGGGCGCTAGCGTAGACTTACAGTGGTATCAGAGCCCAACCATTTTGCTATGCTAACTTGTGCTAACGCGTTTAAAATATCGATCGAACCGGAAATCGAAAACTACAAAATTCCATGCTCACAGTTTCTGTCGATTTCAAATGATCTCGTAAAATTATTCTACATGTCTCAGAAATGTGTGCAGGCTTTTCTAAGAACCCCCACCAAATTTGGGCACGTGACTCCACCAAACCGCCGCGGAAACGCGGTCAAACCCATGGTTTGACCGCGCATCCACGGCCACTTGGTGAGCTCATGCTCCCAAATTTGTACAGTGGGTTCTTCTCTGGATTTTGGGGTTTTTGGAATATATCATTTGGGCCCAGGTTTTATTACTGTTCACCAGTAAGTCGTGGGGCCCACTTCTTGATATTTGGTCGATCGAAATTTAAACATGTTAGTTTACAGTGCTTACATTATATCTCCGACCGGGAATGTCATTTGATCGGTAAACCGCGTCTGATTGCTATAGTTCTTTTAGACGGGTTTGCGAACGTGACATTCGCGTTGATGTTCTGTGTTGTGCTGTGATGTTGCGGATTTGTCATGGTGGATAGCAGTGTGCAATGGTAGTACAGTTTGAGTTTATTTGTACATTTGATATTGCGGGGCGAGCGTCCAACTTGTGGAATGCCGTCACTGCCTGTTGTATAATATTCTTTTGGGGCACGACCAGGTTGCGGTCGATGCACCTATTGTACTATTTTTCATTTCTGTACTAGGTTCTGCCCCGCGACGGAGTGCACGGATAGCAGGGTTCTGGAGGGCAACGGGTCCGCATCTCATGGCTTTGAGAGGCAGAGGGGTCCCACTCTAGAATTGGCAGACTATTCGCCGCACTCATAGGGGTCTAGGTTTCATTGCACAGGCTATCCACACGACAGGGGAACGTCGAGTTTCAGCAGCGGCTCTGTGAAACTCGGGGATCCCAGATTATCTGTATTGTTCTGTGATTCTTATTACTTTTCTGTAATGTTGCATATTATCACGCCTGGAGCGATTATTGTATATTGGTTTATATACTATTAGATGTTGTATATGTTTTACACCCGCGCTAGTCCAGTCCCCGCTCTGTCGTTAGTTAAGTAACCTAACGGGTGATGACGGGACCCAGTGACGAATGCGGATGGCATATACGTACATTTTATTTTCGTTCTTTTCTGGTGTGATTAAATGATGGGACTGTGTTGATTCTGATCAATGCAAAGTATAACAAACCTGTTTGCAGTTGTTGGAACAATTTAAAAGGTGTTGTTCCAAAGACGTTTCCTTTTGTTATGCATAGCGGTATTCAGTGGAATATCCTGCACCTCATTCGACGGGACAAGGGTCGATATCCCTTCACCGGGACTGACCCCTTGGGCAGAAGTTTGCGTCAGAGTAATAACTTAACTATATTCGATTACAAGTTGCTTTGCATAGCGGTATTCAGTGGAATATCCTGCACCTCATTCCACGAGGAAAGAGCCGAGATCCCTTTACCGGGAGTGACCTCTTTAGCAAAAGGTTTTCGCCACTATATTTTAAAAAGCTATCAGGTTCCTTCAGCGATATCAAGTTCACTACGTTAAAGGTTTTTCGCCAAAAACCAGCCGTAGCCCTCCGTCACTTCTTTTGGGTATTCAGTAGTATTCAAGCTATGTATTTTGACCAACGCCAAGGCATAGTGTTTGGTAGCTGCTGGGTATTCAATTGTTGCATAGATAGATGAGTTAGTTTGGGACAGTCGTTCTGCCATTTTGGCCAACGTCAAGGGCATGTGCGGGTGGGTTCAAATTGACAAGATAGTGACGGGTAGAACTTGGCATGTGACTTATGACATTTTGACCAACGCCAAGGTTATAAGAGCATGGGGCAAAAATCATATCGGGAGTTTCTAAAGAAACTGAAACTTGCCAAGTATGCGCATACCTTCTGGAGTATGAGTAACGTGGATGCATTCCATCACGTTATCATGCGATGAGAGTTGGATCCCGATTCCTACTGATGAGTTGGTTTACTCTTCGGGTGATCCCAATTGATTCTTCTTTAGGTTTGGAGGAGAATTTGACAGGACAGTGGGAGGTTTCCGGATTAGATAAAGTGATGACCATTCTGATCTAGGTTAGAGTGCACGCAGAGTGTTTCTTTTCTCTCTCTCTTTGGCAGCGACCTTTGACCGACCCTAGACTATGACTCAGTGACCAAGTTGACCGAACCTTCTTAAAATACTGGCTTTTGGATTGTCTATGTTGCATAAGTCATTGTCACTCCATCTTTTACCCTTTGCATTTCTCAGAACACCCGTATTACTACGGATATCCACTTCCATTGGATAGATCCATCGTATGGTTATATACGAACTCGAAGAGACTTCTTCGAGGATGGATCCAGGTTCAGGAGAAATAGAATTGGTTTATTCAGTTGTCTTTTATTATCACCTTCTCTCAGGTTGCGAGAGCTCCTTGGTTTAGGAGAGTACACCTATTACGCTTATTGGATAGTCTTATTCCAAACCATAGGCTGGTGCCGAAAGGTAGGGAATAAAGAAAACCAATTAGCCTAAGTAGGGTGTGCAGAAGGTAATATGTAAAGACAAAATAAAGGGATTAGAAAGAGGGCAAAGTAAATTGCGACTGATATCATTCACGACCAAAACCGCGTACTTCATCGCCACTCCTATTTCATCTTTAAAAGAATAAGGTATTATTCAGTTGTCTTTTATCATCACCTTCTCTCAGTTGCAAGTACTCCTTGGTTTAGGAGGGTACACCTATTATGCTTACTGGATAGTCTTCTTCCAAACCATAGGCTGGTGCCGAACGGTAGGGAAGGAAGAAAACCATTTAGCCTAACGATGGTGTACAGAAGGTAACGACTAAAGACAAATAAAGGGATTTGGAGATATGGCAATAAAATATACGGTTGAAGTCATGAATTGGATTATGGAAGAGGCATTGCTATGAATACCAGGATACCCCTACGAAACATTTTCATGTTTCAGTGCATTGTTAAAGAAAAACTGTTTTCCCGATTAGACACTTACTCCAAGGGTATGTATTTACCAGGTTTCATTCTCATATCTGTATGGTTTTACAGATGATGATTGGGAGTAAGATATTAGGAATTAGGTGATCATCCTCATTATATCGGAATTCATTGTAATTGGTGATATTTGAGGAAATCGCCAGGGTACAGTTTTCCACCTACAACGCACAGGTTTTGAGTTGTTCAACTCAGCGGACTTATACAGAGTATTGTATGTTGTCCAAGTGTCCATCAGGACAAAGGGGTAGGTCCTCGTACTATGTTCTGTTTACTTATAACTTCTCTAGTATTTAGACGAGTGTTTCGTAGAAATACAAGGTCTAAGTTTTGAGAAGTTGTGGGTATAAGAATAAAGTAGAGAACCAGGTGTCACAAGTATCGGGATTCTTCAAAGAGATCGAAGATGTAGATTCTTGTGATTAGTATTCAGATGATAGTGATGGTTTTGAGAAACGAGTTTTCTCTTTCAGGTTACTCATAATTGGATGGATTCCTAAGTTGAGTAATGCTGATTAGCCTTTTTCCATTAAGTTGATATGCACTGGAGACAGCTGCATGATTTGAATCTGGTTCCAATTAAATAAGTGCCAAAGTTTCTGTATTGGATATAGAATGGATCATACCTTAAAAGATATTAAGGTACGGGGAGTTTTCCAGCTTATGCTTAAAACCAGACTCTGGATAACTCAGGGCACGTTTCTGTAGTGGCTGTTTGTGGGTTGACCCTGGCTATGACGAGGGTTGATATTCTACCATTTGGAAGATCAATAGTGATATTGTTCTTGACTCGCCACAGTTTTAGTAAAATGGATCTTTTTCAGAAAATAGTAGTGGGAGTATGGTAGAACTGGAAGTGATTCCAGAACCGCGAACGATTACGGAAAATTTAATAGGACCTATACATTCAATCAGGTTTGACATTCCAATAGCCACTCCGCAGGTATGGTAGGTAACCTCAGACGCCCGAGAGGTACTTCGGTAGCCTCAGAGACGGTGACAGGGAGGTTCTTATCTACCAAGACTTGACACTACTGTTGTTCCAGGATATGAGACCCGGTAGGAGGGTTGTCGTAGTCAGTGGGAGCAGCGGAAGCATAGTGGGCAAGATGCTTATATCTATTTATAGACTTGAGCAGTTATAGCGGAGATAGATCATCTAATTTTTGATGTGACAGTCATGGGTTTGACTTCAATCAGAATAGGGGATGGATCTGTTAAGAAGGTAGTAGGGTGTGATGTCATGGTATCAGGATGACATACACAGAGTAGGAAGTAAAATTCCTATACTACGATCGGTTGAACTGTGGTCGTCACACAGTTGTTTCTCCAGACAGGATATGGATATAATATTTGACATTCTGGTTTCTAGATCTATGGTTTTAGATCTGGATTTGGGTAGTTTCCCAATGTGGGTACTTTGACAGTATTCTAATGGTTTTTAGAATAGATGACTCCTAGCATGGTGGTGTACCTGCAGGTGATGGAGTCACCCTCTCTAAAGGTGTCTTACAGACTAAAGGGGAGAGGGAAGGGCATGATTGGCAGATCACTTGCTTAGGCAATTGAGTCAATCATGAGATGTCAAGTACCACACCAGATGTTGTTTTTGCACTAGATGCGATAAGTTTGTATTAATCCAATCCTGGAGAAACATAAGGAAGCAGTTTTAGAACATAAGTATATGTTCTACGGATTTGATGACGGCAACCTCCTTCGGGAGACGATTATCATTCCAGGCTTCAAAGGTGACAAGGTTGACAGAGTGACTGTCAGAGTTATAGTTTTCCCTCTGACGAGGGACAGTATTATGGACAGGTGGTCCAAGAGGATACTGTGGGTGGCATGGTGCCGGATACTGATTAGGTTCAGTGATCGATACAGTCTAAGAAGTTTGGATTTGGAGTTCATTTATGAACTAGGTCCCATCAGATATCCAGACATATTCTAAGACAGGTATTACTCAATTCGGGAGATGGCTTTCTCCGCGAACTTGAGATTAAGAGAGATATAGAAATAAACTTCTAGGCGAATCCACTCACTAAGGCTATTTCTCGAACACAATAGTTTTACAAACGGGCTTTGTGATACTGATTAGTAGAGGAGTTGGATGTTCGGTTTCACACGGGCTGTGAGTAGTCGACATCGCAATAATTAGCCTTGAGTGCAAGTGGGAGATTGTTGGAGATAGTGCCCTCATAGTCAATTATTTGATCACAGGTACGTGATTGCAATGATTGCGGAGGACCTATACCGGTAGGACAGTCTTACTCGAGATGATAGTATGCTATCTGGTTTGCCTTTATCAGTCGTGTACATGTTCAGGTGACTGATTACATGTTACACTTTGATAGAACCCTTAGGATCTTGCTTTACCACCAACAGTATGATGGCGATCATATACGTGAGAGTTGGGTGGTTTATACGCATATCCTTAATTATGGTCCCTAGTCGTGGGAGTTTCGAGACAGGGCATCGATACTCCGGAGTAGACTAGTGTGTACAGTCGAGACCCCGACGAGGGGCGGTGGCCGGTCTCACAAGCCACTGGTGTCAGTTGGATCACCTAAGATGTATACAGGTGCTCATTGGGTTATGAGTACACCGGACAGGACTCGCCGGGAATCTGCTAGTTAGTATTATATCTATCGTCAGATAGCAGTTCGCTGGTGACATGTGTACAGGTTAGTTCATCGACCTGAGGTCGTCATTTGTCTCGTGTGAGTTCCCACTGTGCTTTGATTTCTACCCTACCACGGCTCAAAGGAGTCGTGCAAACAGGTAGTTTTTGGGTACAGTCCCGAGCCAAATGGAGGCACGTGAGCGGATTGGCAGGGGATTCGTCTCTCCCGGTATTGGGGGCGAGGTCGTGCTGTGTCTAGGAGAGCCATTACACAAAGTCCATGGCCATGGCAGGAGATTTACTGGTAGGTACTCCAGTAGTATCTCAGGGTGTTATTGGGCTTCACTCCGACACGACTTATACTGCTATTGGGGGTCTGACGTTACTAGTCCCCTAGGCAGATATGCCGTACTCATAGACGAACGGACCGGACTGTATATACATTGTCACTGTTAGGCTCGGTAGGGTTTTCCGGATGAGTTCGCTCATCGGCTTCCCTTGAGGTCAGTCCATGGGCAGCCGTTACGCATTGCTAGTGCCGCTGACGGTTTGTGGTTAAACCCACTGCCAGGGTACTGACGAGTCATTAGAGTCCCCCACAGACAGTTTCCCAAGTTCGGGCGAAACGTTGTAGAGGCCGTATGGTTTTATGGCAGGGTTCGGAAAATGCACGTGCGTTTACGCACGTGTTATTTTTCGGGCAGATGATACTGGTCGGCTTTGGTTTAAGCCGGATCCGAGTATTATATTGAGTAGATATAATATCTTTGTCTCAGTTGCATTTGTATTCGGTCGTAATATAAATGCGGGTATATTTATACAGTTTCGGGATTATCCTGAAAGTCGTTTCAGGATCACTTTTGGAAGTTGCCAGTTTCGAGTTTTCTATCAGCCGTCTTTTAACATTCGGTTAAAGACGGATTTATCTTTTCTTCAGTTGAGGTGAGTCATCATTCTAGAAGCTTCTAGAAGTGGTGATGAGGCTAGTGAGTCATTAGTGCTTTAATGGAACCATTAATGCAATGGTGACTAGGTTAATGAATCACCATTTGCATTAATGATGTTTTGTTTGCATGAAGGATATTTGTGGTTGATATTTGTTCTTATAGTCACCCTCTTTCTCCTACGGTCACCTCCTTCTTGCATATAAAGTGGCCGGCCCCTTCCTCTCTCTCATTCACTTGGTTTTTGAGTTTTCATTTGGAAAAGATTATGATAGATTTTGGGGTGTATGGAATTCACAGCTCATTTCATTCCATCACCCGATTCCCTCGGCAACTTCATTAACCGATCGTCCACGGACTTGGACGAAGTGAGACAAAGTCATCTACTCATTCTCTACATCATTCTTGGTCGTCTCTTTTGGCAAACTTGACGATCGAGTTGCCTCAAGTCAGAGGCGGGAGCCCGTTTAAAGAATCGATGATGTGGTGCCACCTCGACGAGGAGATCGGAGATCGATGAGATCGGAGCAGCCACAACGGAGCGTGGGATGATGGTTAAAGAACGAAGGACTCGGATCGTTCGGTATAACCTTTCTACACTCTTTACTGTTTGTTAGTTTAGCAATAATGGCAGATCCGGGTTAAAGTATACGATAGCGCCTGTTAAAAAGTTTTTGTTCCGTATTTGGCGTCTGTAGACGGCCGGGACGCTAGCGTAGACTTACACCAACTTCATGCCCGAGTTGCCTCGGTCCAGAGGTGGGAGCCCGTAAAAGAACCCGGCGATGTGGTGCCCGTTCCGACGAGGAGATGAAGACCGGAGATTCCGCGAGGAGATCGGAGTGGAGGCCAAAGACCGAAGGACACGGATCGCTCGGTATAGCACTCTACCACATTCTCTAGTTTGCTAGCATTAGGTTAATAGTCCGATCCGGGTTTATAGTACGCGGTAGCACCAGTTTTTAAAGTTAAAGAAAAGTTTTGTTTCCACATTTTGGCCTCGGATCGACGGCTGGGGCGCTGCCGTGCACTTACATTGGTATCAGAGCCACGCCATTAACCTAGTCTAGCTTGCTCTAACGTGTTTACAAGTTCGATCGAACGGATTTTCCAAAAACCGCGTTTTCATTTCCAGTTTCTGTCAAATTTTTCCTGTACTCTAAAAATTATTTGGTACATTGTAAAAATACGAGCAGGGTTTTTTAAGCATTCTGTGAAAATTTGATGGCATGATCGTACGGAAGCGCCGCGGAACCGCGGCCATAACCCCCTTCCGGCCGCGGTTCCGCCGCTGTTCTGTGCCTTCTCAGCACCAAATTTTTACAGTGGGCTTCTGACATGGAAATAGGGTTTTTGGTATGTTCTGTTTGGGCCCAGATTTATTTTGAGTGCTACAGTTGTGCTTGGGGCCCACTTCGGAAAATTTTGTCGATCGAAAATTTTAAACATGTTAGTTCACAGTATTTACATTATATCTGCGACTGTGAATGTCATTCGATCGGTAAATCCTGTCTAACTGCTATAGCCCTTTTAGACGGATTTGTGAACGTGACATTCACGTTGATGTTCTTTGTTGTGATGTGATGTTGCGGATTTGTCGTGGTGGATAGCCTGGATGCAATGGTAGTACAGTTTGGTTGTATATGTACATTTGATATTGCGGGGCGAGCGTCCTACATGTGGACTGCCGTTACTTCTTGTTTGTATATTATTCTTTTGGGGCACGACCGGGCTGCGGTCGATGTACCCGTTGTATATTTTACTTTCTGTACTAGGATTACCCCGCGGTGGGGTGCATGGATAGCCGGGTTCTAGAGGGCAACGGGCCCGCATCTCATGGCTTTGAGACGGAGGAGGCTTCACTCTAGAATTGGCGGGCTATTCGCCGCACTCGTAGGGGGTACAGGTTGACCCAAGGAGGGGTGCTCAAGTTACCGGATTCCGTGAAGTGCTGGGTAGTCCATTCACGTTGTTGAAGGGGGTTGCCTCGCTTCAGGTTTTGGCGGGTAACTTGCCGCGCCCGTAAGGGTCTAGGATTTCATTGCATAGGCTATCCATACGACCAGGGGAACGTCGGGTTTCAGTAGCGGCTCTATGAAACTTGGGGATCCCAGATATCTGTATTGTTCTGTGGTGCTTATTACATTTCTGTGATGTTGCATTTTATCACGCCTTGAGCGAATATTATATATTGATATATATATTAGTAGATGTTGTATATGTTTTGCATCTGCGCTAGTCCAGTCCCCGCTCTGTCGTTAGTTAAGTAACCTAACGGGTGATGACGGGACCCAGTAGCGAATGCGGATGGCATATACGTACATCATTGTTTTCGTTGTTTATTGGTGTGATCAATTGATGGGACTGCGTTGATTCGGATCAATGCAAGCTAAACAAACCTATTTGATGTTGTTGGAACATTTTTCAAAAAGCTGTTATTGCAAGGGCGTTCTCTTTTGTTTTGCACAGTGGTATTCGGTTATGAATATCCAGCACCTCAATCGACGAGGCAAGGGCCGAGATCCCTTCACCGGGAGTGACCCCTTGGATAGAAGTTTGCGTCAGGGCAATAACTTCACTATAGTCGATTACTTTTGCTTTGCATCGTGGTATTCAGTTGGAATATCCTGCACCTCATTCTACGGGGAAAGAGCCGAGATCCCTTCACCGGGAGTGACCTCTTTAGCAAAGGTTTTCGTCACTATATTTTTATAAAGCTATCCAGTTCCTTCAACGATATCAAGTTCATTACGTTAAAGGTTTTTCACCAAAAACCATTCGTAGCCCTCCGTCATTTTAGACGGGTAGCACGTAGTATTCATGCTATGTTTGTTGACCTTCGTCAAGGCATAGTGTATGGTAGAAGAAGATGGATGTTTCCCCCAATTAGAGAAAAGCTCTGTTTGAATTTCAAAAATTTAAAATTTGAAGCAACGCTTCAAATTCCTTGCGCTGCGCGCAGCGCGCCACGTGTCAAAAGCTGACACGTCAGCGCTGCGCCCAAGACAGCGCACCCAATCAGAGCAAGGCTCTATTTAAAATAAAAATAAAGGAAGCAACGCTTCAGATGATCTGCGCTCTGCGCTGCGCGACACTTGTCAGCGCAGTTGCGCTGCGCTGCGCGACACGTGTCAAGCACAGGTGCGCTTGCACCAACTGTGCCAGCACTAAAACAGAATTAAAATTCCAGAAAGATTTTTCTAATCTTGTTAAAACAAGAAAATTATCTTCTGTAAAACAGAAGCTCTTGGATCAAAGATCCAACGGTGGGGAAAAATCCTTAAATCACTCAGAGAAAGATCTCTTTAACTGATTTAACAAATCAATTGGCACTATATAATGGCCCCTAGACTCCAAGTCTAAAACACATTGACATCAAGATAGAGAGATACAGAGCTCTTTAAAAGAAAACTTTGAGAAGAAACTCAGAGAGATAAAAAAAAAGGTAAAAAAGAAGAATTTCGTCTAAAAAGATCGATGATCTAAGAACAAGATCAAGATCTTTAATAAAAAATAATAATAATAAAAAAGAAGTAATTTACTTCTTTACTAGATCTTTTAATCTATATAAAGGCATTGCCTTTTGATGAACCACTGGTTCTTGAAAACAAGAAAAACTTGTTTTCTTTGATCTAAATTTGATCAAAATATTAAACGGTGTCTTGCACTTTTGAAATTTGCACTGTTGCGCTCCTTGGATTGGCGCAAGCCACCAGAGAGCGCCATATGTCAATCACAGAACAGTTGCGCCTTGCGCTTCTTAAAACAGAGCACTGCTCTCTTGGTTTGGCGCAAGTCATCAGAGCGCGCCACGTGTCAGCAGCGCACTAGCGCAGTGCACTGCGCTAACAGACTTGCGCTCACCAGCGCATGACACGTGTCACCTCCACATGCATTTGCGCCTTGCGCTCCTCAATTGGCGCAAAGCGCCTGACAAGCCACGTGGCGCACTGTCAGAACAATAAATGCTTTGCATTATTAAAGAAGGGACAGAGCCCAATTAAAAAACCTAACATGCCTAATAAAAAATGCAATGCATTGTTAAAAAGGGGCAGAGCCCAAATAAAGGTCTAACATTAGATGCTGTGCATCATTCAAAAAAGGGCAGAGCCCAATCAAAGGCCTAACAGGCCAAATGTGAATAAATGTTAGACATTTTCTAACTGGACTTAACCCAATTCTGGCCATAAGTCCTCAAATTAAATGGAACTGAGCACAACTGCTCTCCCAAATCAATTTACACCCGGTTCAAGGGTACATCTCTGAACTCCTCTGATATTTGTCGTTGTAATCCTTCAACGTCGTCAGAGAGGTGACGGGTCCCGACAACCACACATAATACGGACTGTGGGGTCCTTAAACTCATGGACTTATGTGTCCTTAAACCAACATTCGTCCCCAAAATGGGAATGTTGAACCACCATGTCCCTAAACTGGTAATACGGACTGGGGGGTCCTTAAACTCATGGACTTATGCGTCCTTAAACCAACATTCGTCCCCAAAATGGGAATGTTGGACCACCATATCCCTAAACTGGTAATACGGACTGTGGGGTCCTTAAACTCATGGACTTATGCGTCCTTAAACCAACATTCGTCCCCAAAATGGGAATATTGGACCACCATGTCCCTAAACTGGTAATACGGACTGTGGGGTCCTTAAACTCATGGACTTATGCGTCCTTAAACCAACATTCGTCCCCAAAATGGGAATGTTAGACCACCATGTCCCTAAACTGGTAATACGGACTGTGGGGTCCTTAAACTCATGGACTTATGCCTCCTTAAACCAACATTCGTCCCCAAAATGTGAATGTTGGACCACCATGTCCCTAAACTGGCAATACGGACTGTGGGGTCCTTAAACTCATGGACTAATGCGTCCTTAAACCAATATTCGTCCCCAAAATGGGAATGTCGGAACACCATGTCCCTAAACTGGTAATACGGACTGTGGGGTCCTTAAACTCATGGACTTATGCATGCTTAAACCAACATTCGTCCCCAAAATGGGAATGTTGGACCACCATGTCCCTAAACTGGTAATACGGACTGTGGGGTCCTTAAACTCATGGAATAATGCGTCCTTAAACTAACATTCTTCCCCCAAAATGGGAACAATGGACCACCATGTCCCTAAACTGGAACAATAAAGCCCCCAAATGCTCTTTTGTCGGATCTAAACGATCCCGTTAAGTTGATCTTAGTCTCAAATTAGACTAACATATCCTTAACAAACGTTTAAGTTGATCTTAGCCCTAAATATGGCTAACGTATCCTTAAACCAAAACCCCAAACCCAAATCTAAGAAAATACGGATTTGGACTAATCCACGTCCTACGGGCGACGACATAAATTAGTCTCCGTATACAATCCACGGGCAACCATAAACAAAACAAACACCCACGACACGAAGTGAAATTCTGGAGAAGGAGAAAGTTGTTACCGCGATGCGGTAGCGTAATTAACTGCAAGGGCTTGCGCCTGCAGGGAAGAGCGTCCCCACAATCAAAAAACCCCTCGAACGAGGGGGAATCTGACGAAGTCTGCTACATCGGCTGCATCCGTCTAAACCTACGATACACGGTGCCATAAATCAACTTGGCATCTTCGGAGAGGTGGACGGATAAAACCAAATAGCATCTGCCCTAAATCTCAGGCAAGACGTCTCCGCGTCGCGCCGCCATTCGGAGGGGAACAGATTCTGGCATGCCCGGTGGGACCTTTTCCTCTTTCCACTCCACACTCCGTGCGTCGTATTCGCGATCGAATCGCGGTTTGTTAATGGTTGCCCTCGGGTTTCAAGTTACTAAGATTTGGTCTCTTGCTTGGTGCAGAAATCAAACAGCAATGGCGTTCAACTGCTCGAACTGCTCCAACTGCAAGTGCAACCGACGCTCCGCCTCACCTGGAGGTGTAGCCTATGGACCGCGGGCGGCATCACTATTCACGATGCCGGTGGAACAAATTACCCAAGCTACTACCGGTCTGTTTTTTGGGACCTTGCTCCCGCCAGCGAGCTTCACCATCCCTGTACCCGTGTCGGAAGCTCCAAAGAAGTCGGTCTTCGATCGACTTGCTACTCCCACGGCCCCTCTCAACGGGTCGTCCAATTCCTCAGTCTTCACCAGGCTGAACTTGGGCTCCAAAAGGCCTACCAAGAAGCCCATAATACCTGAGGTGGCCATCCCAAAGAAGATAGCTGCTCATGAAGTCGTCAAGGCGGCTTCTCCTCCCGGAGGGTCGGTCTTTGCGAGACTGACTACTCCCATTCCCGCTCCCGCTCAGAAATCTGTGTTTGACCGGTTGGACACGGCTTCTCAACGGACGTCAGTCTTCAAGAGGCTGACACCGGCAACAGCCCCTCACCTGAACAGGGGGCAAGATAAAGCCGTCGCTGAACCAATCCCAACAACCCGTCACGCCCGACATCGCCGCTGGCGCCGGATAAGGAAGGCTGGGGGCAACTCCCCCTCGGGGCTAACTCCACCAGCTCCAACGGTGGAAGTTAATTCTGCTATTCCAACCGGGAACAGTTTTGAGCTGCTAAATAGGGTACGCAGAAATTCGCCAACTGCGATGCTCAAAAGGTCTCCTCCACCGGTAGAGACCGTCGTAGAAGCAAAACCAGAAAAGCCAGAGCAGTCTCCTCAACGGCTGTCTTCCAGAATCTACAAGACTTGGCGACGGGTCCGAGAATCAGTGATTGATCCGAATTTCTCCCATCAGCATAAGAAGTCGAAAATCCGACAGGGAGAAAACCGACCTGTTAAGCAACAGGAGATGACGGCCACCTGGGTGCCCACATCAACGGCCCCCTCAATTTTGATGGCCCACAAGAGAAGAAGGCCGGAGAAAGTCCCCACGCCTGCGGTAAATGTCAAAGACGGTGAGCCCAAACGCCCTAAGTCCGGGGGCATTGTGGTACACACCGTCTACATGGCGTCCAGGAAAGAGGACAGCCGTATATCCACAGGTCATAGACCGCTTACGAGATCGGTGACTAAAGCTCAGGAGCAGCAGCAGAAGCCCCAAGAAATGATGACTGCGATGGACGCACTCACTGGGCCAAAAGAGAGCCCAGATGCATCCTCGGATCAACGCCAGGAGCAAGAAACCGACACCGAGTTCCTTCGAAGAATATTGGAAAAGAAAGACAAAGAGGCTGTGGAACAAGCAGCCAATATAAAACGAATGGCCCTTCTGTTCCAAGACATGGTCGGGATGATGATCCAGGCGGATCCCCCAGCCGAAGATCCTCCGATTATCCTTGAAGATGACAGAGGAGAAACGTCAAATCCACCGCCGGCTCTTTCAACAGCCAAGGAGGAGACAATTTCCAAAGCTGCCCTGGATGACTACATTGCTCAGCAAATACGGGTCCACCAGGCAAATGAAGCGGCTGGTCAAGTCGTTAAAACGGGGCGACCATATCCGAGCTGGTATGATCAGATAAAGTACCCGCCGGGCTACACGATCCTAAAATTCCATGTCTACAAGGGGACAGGCAATCCCCATCAATATGTTGCGCAGTTCAGGGCTCTTTGTGGCAACACCGACGGCGATGATAAGCTCCTGCTTCGCCAATTCGTCGGCAGTTTTTCGGAGACGACGTTTGAATGGTACTCCAAGCTTCCGAACGACTCCGTCAAAACTTTCGCTGAAATGGAGTTGTTGTTTACCCGGCGTTTCGCAAGCGCCAGTGAGCGTACTCCAATAACAGCTTTGATCAATGCAAGAGTAAAGCCGGGAGAAACTTGGGTTCAATATGCAATCCGATGGCGGAACTTGTGGTCAAAATGCGAACAACACATTGAAGAAGCACCAGCGGTGGGCATGTTCGTGGGCACCCTAGACCCTAATGCAACTATTTCACAGTTCATGATGTTCTTTAAACCGACCACGTTCCAGGCTTTGATCGACAAGCTAGCCCAAATGGACCAAATGGGCCATAGACCGTCTCCTCCAAAGCCGGACTCTCGAAATGAGAAGGGGAAAGGAAAAGCGATCGTCGTCGCCAATGCTCAACAACAGCCGAGCAATTTGAAGCCGGTTGTCCGTCAAAACAATATGCGTCCATGCGTACCCCTCGAGGAGAGGCTAAGACGTCCTTACTCGTTTCCTCAAGATAAAACGAGAAGACTATTCGAGCTGGCATTGCGCAACAGACTCATCAATCTGCCGGATTCAAGACGTCCGTTGCAGCCAAACGACGTCAATGATCCTAATTACTGCCCCTACCACCGAGTATTGGGTCAACCGATCGAAGATTGTTACGTATTCAAAAACTGGATTGAAGACCAATACCAACAAGGCAAGTTCGCGTTGTCCAAAAGATGAAAGGTGAACCTGCCGCAACCTCATATCCCTAAAAAGGTGAATACGCCGGGGGCAACGTGCTCCCTTGTTGAAGAAGCTCCGTAGGAGGTTGTGCTATCAGCCAAACCCAAAATGATGCTGAATGATCTCAAGACATGCCTGGCGATCAGGTGTAAGAACCTACTAGAACCCCAGATCATCGAAGGAATGCTGAAGCCGCGCCCAACTCCAAAGATCGGTGGTGATGGCCCAAGCACTTGTACCCAGCCGTCGAAGTCTTCAAAGAAGAAGAAGAAAAGATCCAAAAAGCCCGTGAAGCCTGGCGACAAGCGCACGGACTTATAGAAACAGATTGACGTGCTGGAGGAGTATAATCAGAAGGCACAGACTCCCATCACGCTCCAAGAGTTTCTCAACCACGTCTTTCAGTAGGAAGATGATGGAGAAAGCTCGTCGGATGAATCTGAGGGTTACGTGGCGAGTTGTCATATGATCTCCCACTCGTTTACAGACGATGAGAAAACTCCTTGCACTGAGAAGTTGGGGGCAGATCCTAAACCGAAACTTCTGGGGCCATCAGATGAAACAATTGATGCATTCCTCAACGAAGTTCTTTTGAAAAGTAAAGCTGATCGGGAACACGAGACGGTCATATTTGAAAGGGCCAAGCGTCGACGACTAGACGAAAGAGTCGAGACGCCCCCGTCAAATCAAAAGACATCTGTTGCGGATAAAAATAAATTCAAGACGAGGAAAAGGTTTGCTAAGGCCATATCAATGGGGATGAAGCTACCACCCTCTGAAGGAAACATTGCCGGCAAAGCAGAAATGCACCCTTCCTATTGCTTGTATCATCGGAAGGTTTCGCACCCCCATCGAAGAGTGCAAAGCTTTCAATAGATGGTAGCAGGGGTATGTTGTTCAACGGCAACATTTTAAGCGGGAAAAGCACAAAACTCGTCGGGAGCGGAAAAGTACGACCGAGGGGCTTAGAAGAACTACCGGCGATTGTCACATGGTTAACGCCTGGGAAGCACAAATTCTCATATTCGGGAGTGACTCTGACGAGGAAATGGCTCTTAGCCCTCTCTTTAAAGAGTCCACCTCGGGAAAAGAGGAAGAGCCGAAGGCCTGCGAAAATATCCGGCTGTGTAATCGTATGCTACCCGAAAAGAATCTCGGGCCCTTAAATAAAAAAGATAAGGGAAAAGAAAAGGTCTCTGAGGATATCGCCCTGGACGACCAAGTCATGGAAGAGCTAACCGCCAAGGAAGCGCCAAAGAAAACTAATGTGGACTACAACGTCCTGACGCACTTGAGGAAATTGCCCTCATAACTCAGCATTCTCGATGCCCTCTTCCTATCAAAAGAAGCAAGGGATTCATTGATCAAAGCGTTACAGGAGCCAGAGCAATTCCAAGCTTTTCTCACCGAAGAAAAGATGAAGGACGATCTGGAAGAAGTGCATACAGCTGATGTCACTTTCGGTGATGAAGACCTCCTCCTTAGGACGTGCGAACATAATCGCCCCCT
Source organism: Agapanthus africanus (assembly GCA_030015575.1). Classification (NCBI taxonomy): domain Eukaryota; kingdom Viridiplantae; phylum Streptophyta; class Magnoliopsida; order Asparagales; family Amaryllidaceae; genus Agapanthus; species Agapanthus africanus. The sequence goes on along the minus strand of JASDDO010000010.1, from coordinate 104,331,236 downwards.
CTATGTCTCAGGGTACTGCCACGATCTAAAGATAGGCAAAATCCTAGTCGACAATGGGGTCTTCCGTCAATCTTCTCAATGTGCGAGTGTTGAAGGAAATCTGCATGAGCGTCCAGCATCTCGCTCGTGATAAGATCACCATCTCTGATTTTGACTCCTAGTCTTCGCGGACTCTCGGGTCGGTGATATTGATAATAAGATTCGGGTTACTTGTCACGGATATTAAATTTCATGTCATTGACGCCAAGACATGCTATAACGCTCTGCTCGGCCGGCCTTGGTTACACGAGTACAACATCATCCTTTCTACACAACATCAGTGTATGAAATACTTTAAGGATGGTCTCGAGTATACCGTAACGGGAGAGCTGAACCCATTCTCCGTAAACGAAGTCCGCAAATATGAAGATGCAAAATATTTCCTGCCGGATTTCGAGGGCACGGAAAGATATCACAACCCGGATAACAAAGCTATCACCACCATCCCTGTCTTCGGGAGTGATACTGAGGAAGAGGAAGAGATGGTTTATCCGGGTCCACCCTAACACAACAAGCTGGGACCATCCGCTCCCATGTTGATCTTTGGCAGCGATTCGGAAGATGAAGTACACTCTATATTCTCTGCTCGTCCTTCAATACAAACTTTCGCTGATGAAGAGAAAAGTCTGCAAGTCGCCATGGTTCTACTTAAACATCATAAAGAACTAGATGCGCTCGATACCTACAGTGTAGAAGAGCTGGAGATGTTCTATGTCCCTCCCAGGAGAGAAAGCAAAAAGGCGATTCTATTCTACCGCTCCGGGGAAACTAAAGTGGAAAAAGAAATTTGGCACGGCGCAGATCCTACACTTGACAGGATTCAGCCCATCCGTCTGCCTAGATATTACACAGAAGGATTGAAAAGGCTATTGAAGCGCCAAGGGATACCCTTCAAACAGACCGCTCGAAAAGCTAAATTCTATGACAGGGTCTGGAACGTTCCCGGAACTCAGCACAAGTTGCCCAACGGGAGAATGGAAGCAGTCGGGCTTGGATATGTTCGATCCAAGAAACGAGAGCTACTCCGCGACTGCTATGTTATACATGACTTTGATGAAGAAGGAGATGCTCAATGGGAGAGTGCTAATCCTAAACCAGAAAAGGTCCCCGACGTAAAAATGCCCAGTCCGCCGTTCGAAGAACAAATGGACAAGCTTATAAGGGAAGCTGGTCAAAAAGTTCGAGACGACCACAACCGCGAAATGGCCATCTACGAGAAAGCCAGGATGCAATGCCTCCTTCAACAGGCTGTGAAAGACGAAAATTCCGCTCCCTGTCAACCTGTTGTAAAAAAGGCCCGACGCAGAGGCAGAAACAAGTCGAAAACCGGAAAAGGCACTCAGAAACGACAAAGCGGGACCAAGAAGTCACGCGAGTGGGAATCGAGCGGTCCGGATTTGTCCCTTATGAAGAAGATGAGTCGAGAATACTCATTTCCTCAAGACAAGACAAAGAAGATACTTGACCTAGCTATAAAGCACCAAATGCTTACACTTCCGGGGTCCAAACACCCCGAACAAGCAGGCGAAATCTCATACCCGAACTATTGCTCTTATCATAGGGTAATAGGGCACTCTCTCGAAGATTGCTTTGTTAGTTATATGTATGCCCTAGAGGCCATTACTGTACATGGGATGTATATTGTAGTGGATGCTGGGACATATATAGGGAGGACTTTCTTGCTCGACATGATAGTATGCTATCTGGTTACTCTTTACCTTAACGTGTACTCAGATTGTCTCTCTATTACATGTTGGTAAAGCCCTTAGGATGTGTACTTGACTATCTGGACTATGATGCGGATCATACTAGTGGGGACATGGTAGTCCATAAGTACATCCTTCAAAATCCCTAGTCGTGGGTGTATCGAGACGGGGCATCGATATACCAGAGTAGACTAGCGTGTACCTTCTCGACCCATACAGATAGGCGATGGATGATCCCATACCCATCGGTGTTTGACATCAGAGATGATATACGGGTGCTCAGTAGAGACTGGGTACACTGGACGGACTCGCCGAGAACTCCCAGATGGTATTATACCTTACGTCATATGGCAGTTCTCTGGTGACACTGGTACAGAGTAGTCTGTTGACCCGAGATCGTCATAGAGTCTTGTGTGGTTCCCACTGTGCTTTGATTTCCATCTTACCATGTCCAAGAGGGCGTGCAAAACGGTGGTTTTTGGGTACAGTCCCGAGTCACATGGAGGCAATGAGCGATAGGAGGGGATTCGTCTCTCCCGGTATAGGGAGTTGATGTTGCGCTGTGTTCGATTGGCTATAACACGAAATCCCTGGCCAGGGTTGCTGAGATTTACCGGTAAGTGTTACCAGTAGTTTCTCGAATTGTTATAGACCTTATATCGACACGACTTATCGAGCTATTGGGGTCTGACGTTTACCACCCCTAGGCAAGATATGCGACATATCAAACGACGAGACCGGACTGTACGGTAGTGTTACTGGTTGGATTCACTGGAGTGTGAGCGGGCTTGCTCGTCGATCTTCTGATCGCTCAATACCCGGGTGGCCGTTACGTTTAGCAGACCGCTTGCGGCTTGTGGGTGTTTGATATGATCATCATCTGCAGCCGGCGTATTGACGAGTCTTGAGAGTCCTACACAGAGGTTTCCTGGCTCAAGCGAAACGAAATAGGAGCGCATATGAGATATGTGCGGGACCGAGAATAATGCGTGTATGTGATACCGTATTCTATTCTCGCGATGAATGTATCGAATGGTTGTATGCGATATAACCCAGTTATCGAATCAAGGATTGATTCGATAAGCCGATACATTGGATACTAGTCGGTTATATGCGATATGACCGGATCGTTAAATCAAGTGTTGATTAAATGATTTAATGTATAATTATATATTTGATATATTACTTTGCATTAACTAGTATTGGTTCACTTTAAATGGATTTTCTCACTTGGATTGTGCACATTGTATATGTGATATACATTTGTACATTTGATTGTATCATGTTTGATGATACATGCTTTTTGGTTAAGTGTAAAGAATTAAACCATGGTTAAGTTGGAAATTAGGGTTTTGTTTTATCCATTATTTATTTATTTATTTATTTATTTGTTTATTTATTTTGGAAAAATATTAAGCATAAAGAAATGAAATGGTTGCAAGTTTTGTTTCTTTCTTTGAAGCTTCATGAAGCTTTGACTTTGTGACCATTTTGTCTCATGCTTAACCCTAACCACTTCACTTAACCTTAGTTTAGTCTCTAAACTTGACCATGGTTATTATCATCATAAGTATTCCTTTTTCTTTTCCTTTTAATTAACTTATCATAATATATACTTCTTCTTCATCTTCTTCTTCCATGAAGAAGCTTACTTCATCAATGGTGACTGATGAAAACAAGTGAGAAATCCAATTCTAAAGTCTACCCACTTCCTATTTCTTCATCCTCTACCTCTTGCCAAGTAGTAGAGTGTGTTTTCTTCACAAGTTTCTTGACTTGGTGAAGTTGGAGCTTGATCTAGTGATGCCTCGACATAGATCATCTTCGGCATCGACGTCGACGACCTAGCCCGTCCATTCTCCGATGAAGCCGACGCTAGAGCCCGGTGTTCGACTTGGACAGCGAGGAGACTTCATTGCGGAGCTATGGAGGTGGAGGACCGGATCTACAAAGGTTGTATATCCGTTCTTTTAGTTTAGCTGTAAACTAGTTTCATTTTATCGCCTAAACATCTAGCCAACGATCTAGTCTAGGGTTTCTCGGCACCGTATTTTTAGAAATTGGCATGGTTGATGCCTTGTGAAACCTCTTGAGAGTGCCTAGGAACCCTACAGTGGTATCAGAGCCTAGCTAGACCCTTAGGAGAAGTCTAGACGATGTTTGAAATCCGAACGAACATCGAAACCCATTCCCAAAATGCTCTCTGGAAATTTTCTAAAATTTTGGATTTTTGTCAATTAAAAATATGCAGAAAAATAAACAGGGTGTTATTTGAATTACTGTGAAATACGAGGGCCTAAATCGACTTTTCCACCGCGGAACCGCGGCCCTAGCTATGCATGGTGCGGCGGTTCCGCGGCCTTACTGTCCCTTTGACCAATGTTTTCTGCACAGTAATTCATATAATTGAATCCTATATTTTCTGGTTATTTTTAATGTGACTCTACAGTTGAGTGTTCTGGGGTTGTTTTGGGGATTCGATGATTCGATCGGATTATCAGATTTTGTCTATGTGGATTCCGGATATTTTTAGAATATGTTAAAAAGTTCGACCGGATATAAATACCCAATTTTTCCCCTGTCGGGAAATTTCCAAGTGTTGGATTTTTCCGTGGTTTAACGACGTTCTAAGTAGTGCAAGTAACTCGATGGACCCTCTAGAAGACAACAAACCTTAACTCGATTATGTGACCGTCTTGAACTGCCCTTTGAACCTTCGGGTTTGGGGCAGTACGGCGTGCCACATGTGAGGCGTTGGCTCGACCCTTCTACGGCTGGACCGTTGGTACTGAGGCACGAACTGAATGTTGTTAGACTTGTTTCATGTGTTGATCAGTTTCGGGAAAACTTGGGTGTTTGACTGTTCGATCGGAAAGTTTAACATTTTCTAATTATCTGGAATGTGATACAATAATTGGAATCAACAAATAGTTATCAGATAACTGAATGAATGTTATAAACATAGCAGTTTAGTCTCACTTGATCGGTTGCCACGGAATTTTGATGTGATCAAAAGTCCGTTGCAATCACGTAGCGTACGCGGATACTCGCCGGGTAAACTTAATAGACAGCTACACCCCATAGCCCCGACCAAGTGACTGTAGGAGAACCCCGTCGCCGAAAGCATCCGTTTGGGTGCTCGCGGTAGCGGTGTTCCGCCTTGGTGCACTTCGTCGACGGTATCGGGGGTGCAGCCGCCTACTAAAGTTTGCGACGAGCATTCGATCAGGATGCCGGGAATCTTGTTGAATTGCCCGACTTGATATTGAAAAGAGTTTTCGATTTTGAGACTAAAATGCGGGGTTTATAATTGTTAGGCATGCGATGTCTAAAGAATTCATTTGGTCAGGCATGTGATGTCTGAGGTGGTTGCGGATTCCAACTGTTGTAGTTTTACACTTTCTTTTCTGTGACCGTAAGTGTAATATGTGATATTGCCGGTTTCGTTGCTATATGTCTACGGCAATTGGGATGTGCATATTTACTTACGTTGATGACATGTGATGTTATGTGTTGCTGGATATGTTATATTGGATCGTCATGTTTGAATAGGCGGGGTTTTTTATGTGAGATGAGTGTTTTTCATTTTCATTCATATAAAAACTTGTATGTAATATTCTTTTATTGGGGCACTTCCAGGTTGCGGAAGTAGTCACCCTTTGTATATTATTTACTTTTCCGCACTAGGATAGACCCAAGGAGGAGGGCACAAGTAACCGGGTTCTGGAGTCCAGAGGGAGACCAACTCGAGGAGTCGAGTCCGGGTCTCCTAACTCTAGAATTGGTAGGGTTGCTTGCCGCTCTCGTAGGGGTCTAAGGGTGTGGGTTTGGCTATTCATCACGACCGTGGAATCTGTGTTTTATACTTGCTCGTATTGAAAACACGGACGTCCTAGTATATCCAATATTTCATATGTTTCTTCTGCTGCGATATCTGTGATGTGATCATGTGATGTTCTGTGATAGATACAGTATATAGTATATATGATATATTATATAGACGTTACTTATGTTTTACACCCGCGCTAGCCCTGCCCCGCTCTGTCGTTAGTTACCTAACCTAACGGTGCACGAGGGGACATCGAGGCAAATGCGGATGGCATAAGTGTACGTCGTATTTATCTGTGATTTTTAGGTACATTAAATGATGGGACTTCATTAATGTGATTAATGAAAGAAAAGAAACCTAAAGATGTTGTAGAATCGAATTTCAAAAATAAAACAGGTAGCTACAGTTCTTGCTTTGCACAGCGATATATATGATATATCCTGCACCTTATTCGATGAGGAAAGGACCGAGATCCCTTCACCGGGAGTGACTCCTTTAGCAATAACTGGCAGATGCTACACACTCGGTTTGTTTTTTGATTGCTTTTAAGAGTTTTTGCTTTGCACAGAGATATATATGATATATCCCGCACCTCATTCGACGAGGAAAGGACCGACGATCCCTTCACCGGGAGTGACTCCTTTAGCAAAACTAGAAAAGCCTCAAAGACACTCCATTTCAAAATTCATTCGATCCTACAACGATATCAAGTTCATTACGCAATAGGTTTTCAGAAAAACCTGTCGTAGCCCTCCATCATTTCAGATAAGTAGTAGTTAGTATTCGTGCTACGTTTGTTGGCCTTTGTCAAGGCGCAGTGTGCGGTAGCTAACTGGTGCTTATCTGCTTATGCATATGATGCAGATTGGATTAGGGTAGTCGTGCGACCTTGTTGGCCTTTGTTAAGGACCGTGCGGGTGGGTTTAATTCAATCAGGAAATGACGGGTTGAACTTGACTAGCATCCTATGGTTTGTTGGCCTTTGTCAAGGTCATACGAAGTTAGGGGCAAAATATTATCGGGAATTTCAAGTGTTGAAATTTGCAATGAGATTGCATACCTTCTATGAGATAGTCGGATCCCGATACCCGCTGCGAGTAATTGTTACTCCTGGGAGAGTTTTACACATTGCAATTAGCCGATCAAGTAGGTGTCTAGAAAGGTGTTAACGAGGTTACGCCTATGGGAAAACGAGGTTTACATTAATTAGGTTCGTGCGAAAGCACGGGGGACCTCCCTCAAAGTACCGACACTGGCCTGGCTGAAAGATTGGTGAACTTGTAGTGTGTAATTAATCCCGGCTAGTCTTTCCTTTTAGGGTTTGAAGGAAGATTTGATAAAAATCTGTGGGAGCCATCCTGATTAGATAAAATAATAACCGATCTATTCTTGCAAGAGCGCACGATGAGTGTTTTCTTCTCTCTCTCTCTCCTGGTAGCGACCATATCACGCCTTAATCAAGATAATAATACGGATTATTGACCGAACCCGCTTGTTATACTGAGCTGGGGAACGTTGGTCCCGCTCCAACTTATAATTGTTATAAGACAGAGCAGGAAATTGGGGAATACCAGATTTCCCGTGCCGCCCAAACGAAGAAAGTGCATGATGATGCATCTCCTTCGGGTGTATTCGTTACAAAGAACTGTTTCTCAGTATCCTCTGTATCCTGGGTATTTGATACCGGATCAGGATCCCAGATATGTAAGATGTTACATAGGGCTACAAAAGGGTAAAAAAATTGAGAACGGGTGATAAGTTTCATGAGGCAGAAAACGGGGCAAGTGTTGCAGCCAAGTCTGTTGGTCACTGTCACCCTGTATTGTAATACATTGATTCTGAACGAATGTTATTAGATACCGAACCTGATATACAAAATCATATCAGTCTCTTTATTAGTAAAGAAATGATAAAATTTTGTATAGTTGGATAATGTTTTGAACATTTCCTATATCTAAAGTTGATCGGTTCAGGCACGTTATCTAAAAGCATTGATGTTCTAAATCAAACTACAGTTCCTAGTATACAGAATACACACAAGAGGAAGAGTTCAGAAATGAACGAATCCTTCTTGAGGTATTGTAGACTAGGTCATATCAATGCGACCCGACAAGCTGAGTTACATTTAGATGCATATTTAAATCAGTTTGAATTTACATCTTGTGAAACTCGCCAGTCATGTCACAATGATAAGATGACCATAGCTCCGTTTACTGGAAATAGAGAAAGAGTTAGTGAACTCTTGGGACTGATACATGATGATGTATGTAAGGTCTCCTGTCTACACATGCCAGGACTGGTTCTTTGTACTTCATTACATTCTCTGATAATCTCTCAAGATTCAGACATATGTTCCTGTTGAAACACAAGTCAGAACCTTTTGAGATATTCACAGAATATAAGCGAGAAGTAGAGAACCAAAATACGGGTATAAGTATTATGTCCTATGATGAGATCAAGGAGGAGAATACTTGAGCATGGAAATCCTGTACTATTCTAAAGGAAAATGAGATTCTCTCTCGGCATTACTCCTCCGAATACACCATAGCACGATGGTATATCGGGGCGGAGCAGAAACACCCTATTTGATATGGTGTGCTCTATGATGAGTACTACTGAGTTACCTATTTCCTTTTGGGAGTTATGCACTTGAGAAGCTGCATACCTATTAAATAGGGTTCGAATCAAATCAGTGCCTACCACTTCATATGTGATATGGAAAGGGAAGAGCCCATATCTTAAGTTAGTTAAGATTTGGGGTTGTTCGGCCTATGTCTAAAAGCAAAATCCGGACAAGCTCGAGGCAAGGTCTATAATGTAGAGCTGGAAAGGTTCCAGCTATACAAACTGCAGCTGATGATTTGGTAGAACTAAAGGATTCAATAGTAACCTACGAACCTCAGCCTCTCCGCCGATCTAGTAGGGTTCCTCACCCACCTGAGAGATACTTCGGTTTCTCTATGACAGTGGGAGCGAGAATTGCATCAAGAGATGATGACCCAACTAGCTTCGAGCTGGCCATCAGGAGTAAGACTCTGTAAGAATGGCTGGATGCTTAGTGATTTGAGATGGAATCCATGTACACCAACAAAGTATGGACTTTGGTTGCTATATCTGAAGGGTTAAATCCCCATCAGGAGCAAGTATATCTTGAGAAGATTACTTGGTGTAAATGGAAAAGTTGAGACTTTCAAAGCTAGACTTGTTAAAGGTTTTCGTCATTGACCAGGCGTGGATAATGATGAAACCTTTTCCAGTGCCTATGCTTAAGTCCATCCAGATCCTACTTGCCACGGCTACATACCATGACTACGATATCTGGCGGTTGGGTGCCATGACTCCTTTTCTAAATCATGTTTTAGAAGAGTGTGTCTATAAGTACACAGCCAGAGGGCCTCGTAGACAGTGGGAGCAGCGGAAACGTGAGCAAGATGCTTTATCTGATAAAGCAGGCATCGCGGAGTTGGAACGTCTGTTTTGATGTGTTAGTCAAAGAGTTTGACATCATCAAAATGGTAGATGAACCTTGTATAAACAAAAAGGTAGTAGGGAGTATGGTAGTGATCCTCGTAGAGTACGTGGATGACATACTCTTGATAGGGAAGGAGTTTCCTATGCTACGATCAGTCAATCTCCGCTTATCACAATGATTCTCCATATAGGATCAAAATGATACCTACTAAATCCTGGATTTCGGATCTATGAGATAGATCTAATTGGATGTTAGGATACTCACTAGCAGTAGTGTGATGGTATCAATCGATCCTGGGGAGAATCACTGGAAGTGTTCCAGGGTGATAAAGACGACTGAATGTCAGTCGCAGGCATTGTCTTTACCCTCAGTAAAGGGACGGTATGTTGGAAGAGTTCCAAGCTAGATACCGTGACATACTAGACGATAAAGGCAGGATACATCGCTACTTAGGATGCTACCAAAGAGGCTGTTTGGATGTATAATAGTTCATGAGATGAACTTAGTTCCTACCATTGTGTGATAATGGAGTTGTGGCTTATGCCAGGAACCCCCGTCCCATCGGTGATCCAGACATATTCTAAGGCAGTATCACCTGATCATGGAGATGGTTGATCTCTAAGGGATCGAGGTTAGGAGAGTAGACTCAGAGGACAACACGGCGGATCCACTCACGAAGGCCTATTTCCAGAGAGAGACTTTTAAGGGATGGTTGAGTATGAGATACTAAAACCACTGCTACAGATGGCCCTAGTGCAAGTGGGAGATTGTTAGTTATATGTATGCCCTAGAGGCCATTACTGTACATGGGATGTATATTGTAGTGGATGCTGGGACATATATAGGGAGGACTTTCTTGCTCGACATGATAGTATGCTATCTGGTTACTCTTTACCTTAACGTGTACTCAGATTGTCTCTCTATTACATGTTGGTAAAACCCTTAGGATGTGTACTTGACTATCTGGACTATGATGCGGATCATACTAGTGGGGACATGGTAGTCCATAAGTACATCCTTCAAAATCCCTAGTCGGGGTGTATCGAGACGGGGCATCGATATACCAGAGTAGACTAGCGTGTACCTTCTCGACCCATACAGATAGGCGATGGATGATCCCATACCCATCGGTGTTTGACATCAGAGATGATATACGGGTGCTCAGTAGAGACAGGGTACACTGGACGGACTCGCCGAGAACTCCCAGATGGTATTATACCTTACGTCAGTTGGCAGTTCTCTGGTGACACTGGTACAGAGTAGTCTGATATGACCCGAGATCGTCATAGAGTCTTGTGTGGTTCCCACTGTGCTTTGATTTCCATCTTACCACGTCCAAGAGGGCATGCAAAATGGTGGTTTTTGGGTACAGTCCCTAGTCACATGGAGGCAATGAGCGATAGGAGGGGATTCGTCTCTCCCGGTATAGGGAGTTGATGTTGCGCTGTGTTCGATTGGCTATAACAGGAAATCCCTGGCCAGGGTTGCTGAGATTTACTGGTAAGTGTTACCAGTAGTTTCTCGAATTGTTATAGACCTCATATTGACACGACTTATCGAGCTATTGGGGTCTGACGTTTACCACCCCTAGGCAAGATATGGGACATATCAGACGACGAGACCGGACTGTACGGTAATGTTACTGGTTGGATTCACTGGAGTGTGAGCGGGCTTGCTGGTCGATCTTCTGATCGCTCAATACCCGGGTGGCCGTTACGTTTAGCAGACCGCTTGTGGCTTGTGGGTGTTTGATATGATCATCATCTGCTGCCGGTGTATTGACGAGTCTTTAGAGTCCTACACAGAGGTTTCCTGGCTCAAGCGAAACGAAATAGGAGCGCATATGAGATATGTGCGGGACCGAGAATAATGCGTGTATGTGATACCGTATTCTATTCTCGCGATGAATGTATCGAATGGTTGTATGCGATATAACCTAGTTATCGAATCAAGGATTGATTCGATAAGCCGATACATTGGATACTAGTCGGTTATATGCGATATGACCGGATCGTTAAATCAAGTGTTGATTTAATGATTTAATGTATAATTATATATTTGATATAATACTTTGCATTAACTAGTATTGGTTCACTTTAAATGGATTTTCTCACTTGGATTGTGCACATTGTATATGTGATATAAATTTGTACATTTGATTGTATCATGTTTGATGATACATGCTTTTTGGTTAAGTGTAAAGAATTAAACCATGGTTAAGTTGGAAATTAGGGTTTTGTTTTATCCATTATTTATTTATTCATTTATTTATTTGTTTATTTATTTTGGAAAAATATTAAGCATAAAGAAATGAAATAGTTGCAGGTTTTGTTTCTTTCTTTGAAGCTTCATGAAGCTTTGACTTTGTGACCATTTTGTCTCATGCTTAACCCTAACCACTTCACTTAACCTTAGTTTAGTCTCTACACTTGACCATGGTTATTATCATGATAAGTATTCCTTTTTCTTTTCCTTTTAATTAACTTATCATAATATATACTTCTTCTTCTTCATCTTCTTCTTCCCTGAAGAAGCTTACTTCATCAATGGTGATTGATGAAAACAAGTGAGAAATCCAATTCTAAAGTCTACCCACTTCCTATTTCTTCATCCTCTACCTCTTGCCAAGTAGTAGAGTGTGTTTTCTTCACAAGTTTCTTGACTTGGTGAAGTTGGAGCTTGATCTAGTGATGCCTCGACGTAGATCGTCTTCGGCATCGACGTCGACGACCTAGCCCGTCCATTCTCCGATGAAGCCGATGCTAGAGCCCGGGGTTCGACTTGGACAGCGAGGAGACTTCATTGCGGAGCTATGGAGGTGGAGGACCGGATCTACAAAGGTTGTATATTCGTTCTTTTAGTTTAGCTGTAAACTAGTTTCATTTTATCGCCTAAACATCTAGCCAACGATCTAGTCTAGGGTTTCTCGGCACCGTATTTTTAGAAATTGGCATGGTTGATGCCTTGTGAGACCTCTTGAGAGTGCCTAGGAACTCTACATGCTTCACCTTCAAGAACTGGGTCGAAGATCAGTATCAGCTCGGCAAGTTCGCTCTATCCGACAGTTGGAGGGTAACGCCCCCACAGAAGCAAGAACCCAAAGCCACGAGAACAGAACCAGATCCACATCGGTCTTGGAAGCAAGCTCGTACTTGTCATATGATAACGATATCAAAAGAGAAGCCCGAGAATATGGATGACCTTCCATGGTGCTTCGAAAACAGCAAATCCGAGGTGATCTCAGAATTCCCACCAGCGCCAAAAGTGCTGGAAGATGGGATACACACCACGGCGGATAACCTCAAGAAAATTAGTTGGGGACGGCGAACGACCCGCGACTGACATTCGTTAGTAGGCTGTTGTCTGAAGGAAAGGTTGCTTCATTAAAAGACGTGCTTATGCAGTATAAAGATTGTTTCGCATGGAACTATTCCGAAATGCCAGGATTAGATCCAGAGATTGCTGTTCACAAATTGGCGATATCCCCGGACGTTAAACCAATCAAACAAGCACCGAGAAGAATGCGGCTCGAGCTTGAGATGAGCATTAATGCCGAAGTTAAGAAGCTGATCGACTCTGGGTTTATTCAAGAAGTTCAGTATCCCGATTGGATCGCCAATATCGTTCCGGTGATGAAGAAAAATGGGACTGTGCGCATATGTGTAGACTTTCGGGATCTCAATAAAGCCTGCCCGAAGGATGATTTCCCAATACCGGTCACCGAGCTGATGATAGATAACACTTCCACTCACAAGGTTTTATCTTTCATGGACGGCTCATCAGGATATAATCAGATAAAGATGCATCCTGAAGACCAGAAGCACACCGCTTTCCGGACCCCGCTGGGTATATTCTGCTACAAGGTGATGCCCTTCGGTCTAAAGAACGCCGGTGCCACCTATCAAAGGTCCATGACAAAGATCTTCGATGACCTTATACATGAAATCGTCGAATGCTATATCGACAACCTCGTGGTGAAAAGCAAATCGTACAAGGAACATCTCGAGCATCTGAAGATCGTGTTTCAACGTCTCCGACAATACAACTTGAAGATGAACCCTCTCAAATACGCGTTTGGGGTGTCCTTAGGTAAATTCATAGGATTCATCGTCCGACACCGAGGTATCGAGATAGATCCGTCAAAGATTAAGGCTGTCACAACCCGAAAGAGCACGTGACTGGCCCTTGAACCATATGAAGTCTATAGGACCCCATCTGATCCAAGTAAGCCAAAAGCCCAGAAATCTAAAACCATTTTAAGAGTAAATAAAGAAACTGGTTTAAAGAAGTGAAGGTTTTTAAATAACTAATCCGAATGTGCATTTTTAAAAGGTAAAGTCTTTTCTAAAAATTTCGGCAGAATTTCTTTTGTAAATACTGGCCCCGAACGGGGTACAACAAGCACAACATATATACAATGATAAAAGGCATCCCCAAGCGGGAGCTAGCTCTTCGTCAATTGACGGTCACAACCACACATGCAATATAATATACAACGCCGAAAGGCGAGGATCAAATCCAAAAGAAACTCAGTAAGCATGAAAACCGCAATACTACTAAGCGCGACTCTAAGGCCGAATAATACATCACTAGTGTATAAGTCTGAAACAATATACAAGTTTGGTTGATGAAATTTCTAGATACAAGAATAATACAAGTACAACGGTGGCTCTTGATGCAAAAGAACCCACCTACCCAACCAAGTCACCCTTAAAGAAGCAGTGTGCCAGAAATGCCGCTACGGAACCTGTACGGCAAAACCTGCAAGAACAGTGGCACAACAGGGGTGAGTTGCCAACTCGTGAATAGAAATATCTACAAGCAGAAACCGAATGCAAGACATAAACCTGGGTCAACAATCAGTAATATAAACCACAAGAGTACGTCTGAAGCATGATAAAGTGGCAACGTAACATCTAAGCATGTATGTAGTGCCAAGTACTCAGGTAATAACATGTCATCAGTATAAGGTATGTCTGCATGAAGTAAATATGATGAAGTATCAAAAGGATATCAATACACATATATTAGCGTCCCATACCACTAATATTGGTGTAAGGGTATATATAACAGCGCCCTCATACCCTTTTATATATACAAATGAAGTATGATCAATGTAAATCCAGTCTGTATGTGATCAAGTCTGTAAAAACGTGGAACCCGTCCACCCGTCACCCAATGACAATAAGCATCGTGCATGTAAATTTCATAAAGCATATGCATGGAAAATATGAGGATATAACCAAAATCATGGAACCTGAGTGCCAAGCATCGACACTCGAAAACATCATGAAAACCTGTTCCTAGCATCAGCACGTAAATCCTCACATACCGGGCATCCGTCAGTCCGGGTCAGCCCACTCTCTCAATATATCGGGCATCCGTCAGTCCGGGTCAGCCCTCTCTCAATATATCGGGCATCCGTCAGTCCGGGTCAGCCCTCTCTCAATATATCGGGCATCCGTCAGTCCGGGTCAGCCCTCTCTCAATATATCGGGCATCCGTCAGTCCGGGTCAGCCCTCTCTCAAAACTACGAATATCATAGAAACAACCTATCTCAATGCGCAAATCAGAAAGCAAGATGCATGTGACAATATAAGTGAAATGCAAGTAACAATATATCCTGCAGCATGGAATAATAGTATGCGCATATAAACATCTTGCGGTTCCTAAATCCCTAATCAGTCAGAATCCTCTATGGTTGTGTACAGGTATAAGTGTACAATATGCCATGCAAGAATCATGTCCTGATGCAACAGTACTACAGTGTAGTGGCATGGCAATTATCGATGATGAAGTGTGTGTGCCGGCAATAGTGTACGTGGAACATACGCATCATCGATAATGATGCTGGTGTCCTAACAGCATGATAATAATATAGCAATAAACATATGCAAGCAATGCGAATAGCATGAATATGCGGAAATCAAATAATCAACACCACAGTGAAGAATCTACTATGCAAACTACAGATCTAAGTATCAGGTCAATCAGGAGGGGTATGGAAACCACCTAAATCTGAGTCGATATATATAGATATACTAGTCGGTGATCCCGCCTCAATAATATCGCGTACGATACAGTATATCGTAAGACATCCTCGAGTCATGAGCGCGGATCTATCATCAATATAGGCTAGTACGGTAAATCATCGTACGGCATCCCAATAGCTGGGTACGGGTCAATATCACACAATCTCATCACATCTCAGGTATCACTAACATCATATCACATAATCTGGGGTACTGATCTAAGTCTAGTACAACTGATACCATCAATATACTGCGTGTGCAAGCACACGTCCCAAGGCCCGCTAAAGATCACGTATCGTATCCCAAATACGAATCACATCAAATCACCGATCTCGCGGCACAAGGCCCAACATCATCGACTCATCTCCAATGTCATCCAATATCATCAACACAGTGCAAGTAAAAGGAATATGCAAGGGTGTGCGTGTAGGTGTAATTCTATTCTAGGGTTCGCGACTATGAACTACACTAGTCACTTCTAACCCTACACTATCCATAATACACCTAACTATCATATATAATATAACAACTACGGACTGCGGGGATGCTATACGCCATCCACCCGACTTCCCCCAGCAGATATAATCTACTCACCTTGCGTCTTCATTTGTGGACGTCGCCACGCGCTTGCTTGTTGTCCCGAAGTCTTCATGGGTACCTACATATCAAAATATCGTATATGCGCATTAAAACCAAATCAAAACTAAAACGGCACACGAAACCCAAAACGATACGATAAGAGGCCTATAGGTTAGAACCTATGGCACGCCTTCAAAACCATCAATAAATCCTCTATATCGTCGTATAAACGCCAAATAGTCGAGGTAAAACACAAGACACAAATTCAGACTTAAGAATACGGAATACGGAAACACGAATCCAAAACAGCAACTAAGGAAATATGTTCCAGATTTCACCCTAGGTCAAATTATACAAATCTACACATGCCAGGGGTCTAAACTATTGATAAGGGAACACCAAAACCAAAACGAGCCAAATCCACCATAGTCTGGCCGCAAATTGCGGCCAGAATGGGTAAATCTGCGACCGGCTTGATGAGTTAGGGGTTGGGGTCTTGGTGGTAGATTCCTGGGTGCCTGCACATGTCACTGTCCAATCAATTTTAATTTAGGATGTCTCGGGTGATAGCAGATTCAATATACCCTTCACAGATTTCACAAATTCCCCGATATCGGTTTCTAAATCCGTATTTCGGGTTTCAACTCTCAGGTTCTGGGTCTCCATTCATGCACTAGGGTGTTTATATAACCTCAACTGAGCTCAATTTCACGATACAACACAAGTTTCCCTCAAACCCTAACTTGGTTATCCTCAAATCCACAATATCAAACAATATCCGTTCTATCACAACATGGGGGTGAAATTAATGCTAAAACTAAGCAAAGGGTTCAGTAAATACCTCATTTGACAACTCAAGAATTTTCTTGAGTTGCCCCTAGTGGCCGAAATCCTTGCTTCTTTAGTCCAATGTGTAGATCTTGAGCTTGTGCATCTTTTTAGTGAAATGGGGGTAGGGTTTTGGTGATGTTTTAGAGATGAATTGAAGGCTTGAAGGTGGAAGGAAGAAGAGGAAATGATTCAGCTGAGAATGAGAGGAAGAGAAGAGGGAGAAATGAGAGGGAGAAAATGCTAAGGCTTGGTCAAAGTAAACCCCTTTCTCTCTCTCACCCATACCTTATATTTTATTCCTTTTCCCTTTTCTTTTTATTTCTTATTCTCTTCAAAAACCCTTCTCACAAGAATAGTAAATCCAAAGTGAAAAGCCATGGTAGAAATGCACAAGCGTAGAGAAAAAGATATGTGCATGGTTTGCACAAAATTGCTAAAAACCGATTAGCGATTTTTAATCGCGATTAGCACTAAATTAGTGTCAAACTAATCACAAAAACTTTAAAATGTCATAATTCTCTAATTTACCCTATTTTAGAATTTTCCATAATTTTTCCAAAAATTTTCCCATTTATTTGTATTTAATAATACCAAAATATTAAAATATTCAATAAAATAATAATAAATTATAAAAATTCCCAAAATTAATATTTTATATTTTTGAAAATGTTACAATCTACCCCCCTTAAATAAATTCGGTCCCCGAATTTAAATTTAAACCCCCAAATACCAAAACATTTCAGTAATATCCAATTTGTCGGGGTTCCGAAAACATCAATCCGTAGCGAATATCATAAAAAAAATGTACTGCTCTATAGGAAATCAATCCCCAAAAATGTAAATAAGAACATCCGGTGCGCACGGAATCAAAATCCATATGTGTCAAACAGGTGTACAAAACAACATCTAGGTGCCACTGGTGTGCACGAAACATCTGTCATAGGCAACGTGTGTGCCTGACAGCAAAATCAGGTGCATGTGACATGCACGAAGAATCCCGATTTAGTGCATCTGGCGTGCACCAAAATCGTATATCAAAACACTAAAGGTGCATGAAAACTATGCTGGAAGTGTAAATCAAATCACTGTATAAGATAGGCGTGAAATCACAATCAATACCTCGAATGTAATAACTATGCGCAAAATATAAATATCAAGTGGGTACATGAAACAAATATCATGAAACTCAGTCATCAAAACTAAATCATGCAAACAGAACGCCCAAATTACCGCAATCCAAAATGACGGATACGTGATAATCGAATCACAAAATCACAAATCATAAATACCGTCGTCGGTAGTTCCTCCTTCAAGGTCAAGAAGAAGTCAGTGCATCCAATGCTAGCAGCGCAAGATATCTACTTGCCTCTTGCTCACGGTCTGGCGTCCTCTGTCTCTGGGTCCTTATCTTCTCTGCGGATTACATATCCCACAATCAATCGGCTCATCAGCCCTGTCAGGTGTGCTAACGAGGACGATTCCGTTCTGGCACTTCTCTGGTCATCTCTCTGTCGATCCTCACGACCACTTATAAAGCAACATATCACTGGCGTCGGCCTCTGGCACTCTGAATGCACGTCACACATCTGATCCTGGGTGCAAACATCCTTGCAGCAATGTCCTGGAAGGAATCCTGCTCAGGGTCTCTTCCAATCATGCCTATGCCGATCTGTACGGAGGCTGGTACTCTTGCATAATCTCTTTTCTGCCGAATTGCCTGGAAGTCATCATCCTTTACTGAAGCTAATTCTTGTTCCGGAATGGCTGCATACTCATCGCGCCTCTTTCTGGAAGCTATATCCATATACCATGCCTCTGCGTGCGTCTCGCATCTCTGATGTCAGCGGAGTAAGACGTCATCTTTTCGAAATCTCTTGCGAACTCTTTTATTCACTCTGCTTCAATGTCGACTGATTCGGACTCGTCTCATCGTGGCTGCATGGACTGTGCTCCAACGGCTATACTCGTATCTGGAGTCTCCCAAGCAAAGCATCCCATCACATGATATCCGAATGATGTCGAACATTCGATCGACTCGTCAGAACCTTATAATCCCCCAAGAGATCAACATCTTGAGTACAGCTTAATAGTATCGAGTACATGCCACAGCGTCGGTGGTCCAGCCGTAGAAGGGCAAACCCAAGCCTCACTAATGGCGCCGCGGAACTGCCGCAAACCCTAAGGTTCAAAGGCTTTCACACGGTCATTAAGTCGAGTTAGGGTTTCATTCTTCTAGAGGGTCCATAGAATCACCTGCATGTCTTTCCGTATACTTTAAACTTGGAAAATGGGCTCCTGACATTCGATCGTCTCTGTCGACTCTCCACGAATCTGCGTGAAGTCGTCTCTAGCTGGAAACAATCTATCTGATGACCTCGCATCGGTAAACGGACGAACCATATGTCCTAGTCATTCATCCTCAGGTGACTAGCGACTCACTATCATCTTTTTAAGTATGTACTCATGCTGCAGTAGCTCCAATCGTCTGGGCGATATCTCGTCATCTGCAGCAACAACTGGCTCATTCACCTGTACGCCGAACAGCGCCTCAATCCTCCAGGAAAGGCGACACATTGGTGGTCATCTCTGAATCGGTCTGCTCTAGCTCTGAGTAAGACTCTCCACACTGGAAATCTTCAACTCAACTGGGCCCGCTCCGGCGCATAAATCGAACGAATCACCTTCGTCTCTCAAATCGGGTAGACTAGCTATCATCTGTCTCATATCTACCAGGAAGCTCCGGCAATCTCAGCTCGTAAGCTCCGGAAGCGACATCCTGTCAATCTCAGCAACAGCTGGTCCATCTGTCTGCACGGTAGGCGACATCATAATCTCTGAGGTATGTTGTATATCAACAGTCCTCTCTCAACTGGCAACTCTAACAATGTCCTGATCATCCAGTGCAAAACTAAGCACTCGCATCCACTAGAGGTCACAATCATCAATACTAACTCGAGACGTTCCCATGTCACCAGAAAACACAATGGTCGGCCCTCGTACCAGACGAGCTCGCCCTGACCGTAACCCTAGCAGCAGCCCAAACTGTGCTCAACATGGCGACAGGAACCTCAATCGAGTATCGAAGAGAGCAGATCAATGGCAAGAAAGAGAACAGCAGATCCAGAGTGGATACATGATCATAAGAAGGAACATCATCAATAAAGGTATGATCATGAAACTAATAGAATCGGGGATCTCAAATGGATGTATAATCATGGAAACGAAGAGACTCGCTGATCTCGAAAATATGTACATCCTAAGGTTCCGTAAGCGGAGTGGCGTGTCGTAAGTATGCCGCGGAACATACCCACGGTACGTCACTCTACTTTAGTTACATATTCCATCAACCAAGGGTCATCCTATACGACGAAAGTTCGGGTCTAATACCCCCTCGACTAAGTCTAAGTTCCGTAAGGTC
Organism: Agapanthus africanus; assembly: GCA_030015575.1. NCBI lineage: Eukaryota > Viridiplantae > Streptophyta > Magnoliopsida > Asparagales > Amaryllidaceae > Agapanthus > Agapanthus africanus. The sequence continues at coordinate 104,311,329 of JASDDO010000010.1, read as the reverse complement.
AAGCCTAAGTTCCGTATATATATAAACGCCCTAGGCTCCACATAGTCAAACTTAGACTCGAACCAAGGTCAACCTAGCGCACTGATACCAACTTTGTCACGACCCGAAAGAGCACGTGACTGGCCCTTGAACCATATGAAGTCTATAGGACCCCATCTGATCCAAGTAAGCCAAAAGCCCAGAAATCTAAAACCATTTTAAGAGTAAATAAAGAAACTGGTTTAAAGAAGTGAAGGTTTTTAAATAACTAAGCCGAATGTGCATTTTTAAAAGGTAAAGTCTTTTCTAAAAATTTCGGCAGAGTTTCTTTTGTAAATACTGGCCCCGAACGGGGTACAACAAGCACAACATATATACAATGATAAAAGGCATCCCCAAGCGGGAGCTAGCTCTTCGTCAATTGACGGTCACAACCACACATGCAATATAATATACAACGCCGAAAGGCGAGGATCAAATCCAAAAGAAACTCAGTAAGCATGAAAACCGCAATACTACTAAGCGCGACTCTAAGGCCGAATAATACATCACTAGTGTATAAGTCTGAAACAATATACAAGTTTGGTTGATGGAATTTCTAGATACAAGAATAATACAAGTACAACGGTGGCTCTTGATGCAAAAGAACCCACCTACCCAAGCAAGTCACCCTTAAAGAAGCAGTGTGCCAGAAATGCCGCTACGGAACCTGTACGGCAAAACCTGCAAGAACAGTGGCACAACAGGGGTGAGTTGCCAACTCGTGAATAGAAATATCTACAAGCAGAAACCGAATGCAAGACATAAACCTAGGTCAACAATCAGTAATATAAACCACAAGAGTACGTCTGAAGCATGATAAAGTGGCAACGTAACATCTAAGCATGTATGTAGTGCCAAGTACTCAGGTAATAACATGTCATCAGTATAAGGTATGTCTGCATGAAGTAAATATGATGAAGTATCAAAAGGATATCAATACACATATATTAGCGTCCCATACCACTAATATTGGTGTAAGGGTATATATAACAGCGCCCTCATACCCTTTTATATATACAAATGAAGTATGATCAATGTAAATCCAGTCTGTATGTGATCAAGTCTGTAAAAACGTGGAACCCGTCCACCCGTCACCCAATGACAATAAGCATCGTGCATGTAAATTTCATAAAGCATATGCATGGAAAATATTAGGATATAACCAAAATCATGGAACCTGAGTGCCAAGCATCGACACTCGAAAACATCATGAAAACCTGTTCCTAGCATCAGCACGTAAATCCTCACATACCGGGCATCCGTCAGTCCGGGTCAGCCCACTCTCTCAATATATCGGGCATCCGTCAGTCCGGGTCAGCCCTCTCTCAATATATCGGGCATCCGTCAGTCCGGGTCAGCCCTCTCTCAATATATCGGGCATCCGTCAGTCCGGGTCAGCCCTCTCTCAATATATCGGGCATCCGTCAGTCCGGGTCAGCCCTCTCTCAAAACCACGAATATCATAGAAACAACCTATCTCAATGCGCAAATCAGAAAGCAAGATGCATGTGACAATATAAGTGAAATGCAAGTAACAATATATCCTGCAGCATGGAATAATAGTATGCGCATATAAACATCTTGCGGTTCCTAAATCCCTAATCAGTCAGAATCCTCTATGGTTGTGTACAGGTATAAGTGTACAATATGCCATGCAAGAATCATGTCCTGATGCAACAGTACTACAGTGTAGTGGCATGGCAATTATCGATGATGAAGTGTGTGTGCCGGCAATAGTGTACGTGGAACATACGCATCATCGATAATGATGCTGGTGTCCTAACAGCATGATAATAATATAGCAATAAACATATGCAAGCAATGCGAATAGCATGAATATGCGGAAATCAAATAATCAACACCACAGTGAAGAATCTACTATGCAAACTACAGATCTAAGTATCAGGTCAATCAGGAGGGGTATGGAAACCACCTAAATCTGAGTCGATATATATAGATATACTAGTCGGTGATCCCGCCTCAATAATATCGCGTACGATACAGTATATCGTAAGACATCCTCGAGTCATGAGCGCGGATCTATCATCAATATAGGCTAGTACGGTAAATCATCGTACGGCATCCCAATAGCTGGGTACGGGTCAATATCACACAATCTCATCACATCTCAGGTATCACTAACATCATATCACATAATCTGGGGTACTGATCTAAGTCTAGTACAACTGATACCATCAATATACTGCGTGTGCAAGCACACGTCCCAAGGCCCGCTAAAGATCATGTATCGTATCCCAAATACGAATCACATCAAATCACCGATCTCGCGGCACAAGGCCCAACATCATCGACTCATCTCCAATGTCATCCAATATCATCAACACAGTGCAAGTAAAAGGAATATGCAAGGGTGTGCGTGTAGGTGTAATTATATTCTAGGGTTCGCGACTATGAACTACACTAGTCACTTCTAACCCTACACTATCCATAATACACCTAACTATCATATATAATATAACAACTACGGACTGCGGGGATGCTATACGCCATCCACCCGACTTCCCCCAGTAGATATAATCTACTCACCTTGCGTCTTCATTTGTGGACGTCGCCACGCGCTTGCTTGTTGTCCCGAAGTCTTCATGGGTACCTACATATCAAAATATCGTATATGCGCATTAAAACCAAATCAAAACTAAAACGGCACACGAAACCCAAAACGATACGATAAGAGGCCTATAGGTTAGAACCTATGGCACGCCTTCAAAACCATCAATAAATCCTCTATATCGTCGTATAAACGCCAAATAGTCGAGGTAAAACACAAGACACAAATTCAGACTTAAGAATACGGAATACGGAAACACGAATCCAAAACAGCAACTAAGGAAATATGTTCCAGATTTCACCCTAGGTCAAATTATACAAATCTACACATGCCAGGGGTCTAAACTATTGATAAGGGAACACCAAAACCAAAACGAGCCAAATCCACCATAGTCTGGCCGCAAATTGCGGCCAGAATGGGTAAATCTGCGACCGGCTTGATGAGTTAGGGGTTGGGGTCTTGGTGGTAGATTCCTGGGTGCCTGCACATGTCACTGTCCAATCAATTTTAATTTAGGATGTCTCGGGTGATAGCAGATTCAATATACCCTTCACAGATTTCACAAATTCCCCGATATCGGTTTCTAAATCCGTATTTCGGGTTTCAACTCTCAGGTTTTGGGTCTCCATTCATGCACTAGGGTGTTTATATAACCTCAACTGAGCTCAATTTCATGATACAACACAAGTTTCCCTCAAACCCTAACTTGGTTATCCTCAAATCCACAATATCAAACAATATCCGTTCTATCACAACATGGGGGTGAAATTAATGCTAAAACTAAGCAAAGGGTTCAGTAAATACCTCATTTGACAACTCAAGAATTTTCTTGAGTTGCCCCTAGTGGCCGAAATCCTTGCTTCTTTAGTCCAATATGTAGATCTTGAGCTTGTGCATCTTTTTAGTGAAATGGGGGTAGGGTTTTAGTGATGTTTTAGAGATGAATTGAAGGCTTGAAGGTGGAAGGAAGAAGAGGAAATGATTCAGCTGAGAATGAGAGGAAGAGAAGAGGGAGAAATGAGAGGGAGAAAATGCTAAGGCTTGGTCAAAGTAAACCCCTTTCTCTCTCTCACCCATACCTTATATTTTATTCCTTTTCCCTTTTCTTTTTATTTCTTATTCTCTTCAAAAACCCTTCTCACAAGAATAGTAAATCCAAAGTGAAAAGCCATGGTAGAAATGCACAAGCGTAGAGAAAAAGATATGTGCATGGTTTGCACAAAATTGCTAAAAACCGATTAGCGATTTTTAATCGCGATTAGCACTAAATTAGTGTCAAACTAATCACAAAAACTTTAAAATGTCATAATTCTCTAATTTACCCTATTTTAGAATTTTCCATAATTTTTCCAAAAATTTTCCCATTTATTTGTATTTAATAATACCAAAATATTAAAATATTCAATAAAATAATAATAAATTATAAAAATTCCCAAAATTAATATTTTATATTTTTGAAAATGTTACAATCTACCCCCCTTAAATAAATTCGGTCCCCGAATTTAAATTTAAACCCCCAAATACCAAAACATTTCAGTAATATCCAATTTGTCGGGGTTCCGAAAACATCAATCCGTAGCGAATATCATAAAAAAAATGTACTGCTCTATAGGAAATCAATCCCCAAAAATGTAAATAAGAACATCCGGTGCGCACGGAATCAAAATCCATATGTGTCAAACAGGTGTACAAAACAACATCTAGGTGCCACTGGTGTGCACGAAACATCTGTCATAGGCAACGTGTGTGCCTGACAGCAAAATCAGGTGCATGTGACATGCACGAAGAATCCCGATTTAGTGCATCTGGCGTGCACCAAAATCGTATATCAAAACACTAAAGGTGCATGAAAACTATGCTGGAAGTGTAAATCAAATCACTGTATAAGATAGGCGTGAAATCACAATCAATACCTCGAATGTAATAACTATGTGCAAAATATAAATATCAAGTGGGTACATGAAACAAATATCATGAAACTCAGTCATCAAAACTAAATCATGCAAACAGAACGCCCAAATTACCGCAATCCAAAATGACGGATACGTGATAATCGAATCACAAAATCACAAATCATAAATACCGTCGTCGGTAGTTCCTCCTTCAAGGTCGAGAAGAAGTCAGTGCATCCAATACTAGCAGCGCAAGATATCTACTTGCCTCTTGCTCACGGTCTGGCGTCCTCTGTCTCTGGGTCCTTATCTTCTCTGCGGATTACCTATCCCACAATCAATCGGCTCATCAGCCCTGTCAGGTGTGCTAACGGGGACGATTCCGTTCTGGCACTTCTCTGGTCATCTCTCTGTCGATCCTCACGACCACTTATAAAGCAACATATCACTGGCGTCGGCCTCTGGCACTCTGAATGCACGTCACACATCTGATCCTGGGTGCAAACATCCTTGCAGCAATGTCCTGGAAGGAATCCTGCTCAGGGTCTCTTCCAATCATGCCTATGCCGATCTGTACGGAGGCTGGTACTCTTGCATAATCTCTTTTCTGCCGAATTGCCTGGAAGTCATCATCCTTTACTGAAGCTAATTCTTGTTCCGGAATGGCTGCATACTCATCGCGCCTCTTTTTGGAAGCTATATCCATATACCATGCCTCTGCGTGCGTCTCGCATCTCTGATGTCAGCGGAGTAAGACGTCATCTTGTCGAAATCTCTTGCGAACTCTTTTATTCACTCTGCTTCAATGTCGACTGATTCGGACTCGTCTCATCGTGGCTGCATGGACTGTGCTCCAACGGCTATACTCGTATCTGGAGTCTCCCAAGCAAAGCATCCCATCACATGATATCCGAATGATGTCGAACATTCGATCGACTCGTCAGAACCTTATAATCCCCCAAGAGATCAACATCTTGAGTACAGCTTAATAGTATCGAGTACATGCCACAGCGTCGGTGGTCCAGCCGTAGAAGGGCAAACCCAAGCCTCACTAATGGCGCCGCGGAACTGCCGCAAACCCTAAGGTTCAAAGGCTTTCACACGGTCATTAAGTCGAGTTAGGGTTTCATTCTTCTAGAGGGTCCATAGAATCACCTGCATGTCTTTCCGTATACTTTAAACTTGGAAAATGGGCTCCTGACATTCGATCGTCTCTGTCGACTCTCCACGAATCTGCGTGAAGTCGTCTCTAGCTGGAAACAATCTATCTGATGACCTCGCATCGGTAAACGGACGAACCATATGTCCTAGTCATTCATCCTCAGGTGACTAGCGACTCACTATCATCTCTTTAAGTATGTACTCATGCTGCAGTAGCTCCAATCGTCTGGGCGATATCTCGTCATCTGCAGCAACAACTGGCTCATTCACCTGTACGCCGAACAGCGCCTCAATCCTCCAGGAAAGGCGACACATTGGTGGTCATCTCTGAATCGGTCTGCTCTAGCTCTGAGTAAGACTCTCCACACTGGAAATCTTCAACTCAACTGGGCCCGCTCCGGCGCATAAATCGAACGAATCACCTTCGTCTCTCAAATCGGGTAGACTAGCTATCATCTGTCTCATATCTACCAGGAAGCTCCGGCAATCTCAGCTCGTAAGCTCCGGAAGCGACATCCTGTCAATCTCAGCAACAGCTGGTCCATCTGTCTGCACGGTAGGCGACATCATAATCTCTGAGGTATGTTGTATATCAACAGTCCTCTCTCAACTGGCAACTCTAACAATGTCCTGATCATCCAGTGCAAAACTAAGCACTCGCATCCACTAGAGGTCACAATCATCAATACTAACTCGAGACGTTCCCATGTCACCAGAAAACACAATGGTCGGCCCTCGTACCAGACGAGCTCGCCCTGACCGTAACCCTAGCAGCAGCCCAAACTGTGCTCAACATGGCGACAGGAACCTCAATCGAGTATCGAAGAGAGCAGATCAATGGCAAGAAAGAGAACAGCAGATCCAGAGTGGATACATGATCATAAGAAGGAACAGCATCAATAAAGGTATGATCATGAAACTAATAGAATCGGGGATCTCAAATGGATGTATAATCATGGAAATGAAGAGACTCGCTGATCTCGAAAATATGTACATCCTAAGGTTCCGTAAGCGGAGTGGCGTGTCGTAAGTATGCCGCGGAACATACCCACGGTACGTCACTCTACTTTAGTTACATATTCCATCAACCAAGGGTCATCCTATACGACGAAAGTTCGGGTCTAATACCCCCTCGACTAAGTCTAAGTTCCGTAAGGTCAAGCCTAAGTTCCGTATATATATAAACGTCCTAGGCTCCACATAGTCAAACTTAGACTCGAACCAAGGTCAACCTAGCGCACTGATACCAACTTTGTCACGACCCGAAAGAGCACGTGACTGGCCCTTGAACCATATGAAGTCTATAGGACCCCATCTGATCCAAGTAAGCCAAAAGCCCAGAAATCTAAAACCATTTTAAGAGTAAATAAAGAAACTGGTTTAAAGAAGTGAAGGTTTTTAAATAACTAAGCCGAATGTGCATTTTTAAAAGGTAAAGTCTTTTCTAAAAATTTCGGCAGAGTTTCTTTTGTAAATACTGGCCCCGAACGGGGTACAACAAGCACAACATATATACAATGATAAAAGGCATCCCCAAGCGGGAGCTAGCTCTTCGTCAATTGACGGTCACAACCACACATGCAATATAATATACAACACCGAAAGGCGAGGATCAAATCCAAAAGAAACTCAGTAAGCATGAAAACCGCAATACTACTAAGCACGACTCTAAGGCCGAATAATACATCACTAGTGTCTAAGTCTGAAACAATATACAAGTTTGGTTGATGGAATTTCTAGATACAAGAATAATACAAGTACAACGGTGGCTCTTGATGCAAAAGAACCCACCTACCCAAGCAAGTCACCCTTAAAGAAGCAGTGTGCCAGAAATGCCGCTACGGAACCTGTACGGCAAAACCTGCAAGAACTGTGGCACAACGGGGGTGAGTTGCCAACTCGTGAATAGAAATATCTACAAGCAGAAACCGAATGCAAGACATAAACCTAGGTCAACAATCAGTAATATAAACCACAAGAGTACGTCTGAAGCATGATAAAGTGGCAACGTAACATCAAAGCATGTATGTAGTGCCAAGTACTCAGGTAATAACATGTCATCAGTATAAGGTATGTCTGCATGAAGTAAATATGATGAAGTATCAAAAGGATATCAATACACATATATTAGCGTCCCATACCACTAATATTGGTGTAAGGGTATATATAACAGCGCCCTCATACCCTGTTATATATACAAATGAAGTATGATCAATGTAAATCCAGTCTGTATGTGATCAAGTCTGTAAAAACGTGGAACCCGTCCACCCGTCACCCAATGACAATAAGCATCGTGCATGTAAATGTCATAAAGCATATGCAAGGAAAATATGAGGATATAACCAAAAGCATGGAACCTGAGTGCCTAGCATCGACACTCGAAAACATCATGAAAACCTGTGCCTAGCATCGGCACGTAAATCCTTACATACCGGGCATCCGTCAGTCCGGGTCAGCCCACTCTCTCAATATATCGGGCATCCGTCAGTCCGGGTCAGCCCTCTCTCAATATATCGGGCATCCGTCAGTCTGGGTCAGCCCTCTCTCAATATATCGGGCATCCGTCAGTCCGGGTCAGCCCTCTCTCAATATATCGGGCATCCGTCAGTCTGGGTCAGCCCTCTCTCAATATATCGGGCATCCGTCAGTCCGGGTCAGCCCTCTCTCAATATATCGGGCATCCGTCAGCCCGGGTCAGCCCTCTCTCAAAACCAGGAATATCATAGAAACAACCTATCTCAATGAGCAAATCAGAAAGCAAGATGCATGTGACAATATAAGTGAAATGCAAGTAACAATATATCCTGCAGCATGGAATAATAGTATGCGCATATAAACATCTTGCGGTTCCCAAATCCCTAATCAGTCAGAATCCTCTATGATTGTGTACAGGTATAAGTGTACAATATGCCATGCAAGAATCATGTCCTGATGCAACAGTACTACAGTGTAGTGGCATGGCAATTATCGATGATGAAGTGTGTGAGCCGGCAATAGTGTACGTGGAACATACGCATCATCGATAATGATGCTGGTGTCTTAACAGCATGATAATAATATAGCAATAAACATATGCAAGCAATGCGAATAGCATGAATATGCGGAAATCAAATAATCAACACCACAGTGAAGAATCTACTATGCAAACTACAGATCTAAGTATCAGGTCAATCAGGAGGGGTATGGAAACCACCTAAATCTGAGTCGATATATATAGATATACTAGTCGGTGATCCCGCCTCAATAATATCGCGTACGATACAGTATATCGTAAGACATCCTCGAGTCATGAGCGCGGATCTATCATCAATATAGGCTAGTACGGTAAATCATCGTACGGCATCCCAATAGCTGGGTACGGGTCAATATCACACAATCTCATCACATCTCAGGTATCACTAACATCATATCACATAATCTGGGGTACTGATCTAAGTCTAGTACAACTGATACCATCAATATACTGCGTGTGCAAGCACACGTCCCAAGGCCCGCTAAAGATCACGTATCGTATCCCAAATACGAATCACATCAAATCACCGATCTCGCGGCACAAGGCCCAACATCATCGATTCATCTCCAATGTCATCCAATATCATCAACACAGTGCAAGTAAAAGGAATATGCAAGGGTGTGTGTGTAGGTGTAATTCTATTCTAGGGTTCGCGACTATGAACTACACTAGTCACTTCTAACCCTATACTATCCATAATACACCAAACTATCATATATAATATAACAACTACGGACTGCGGGTGTGCTATACGCCATCCACCCGACTTCCCCCAGTAGATATAATCTACTCACCTTGCGTCTTCATTTGTGGACGTCGCCACGCGCTTGCTTGTTGTCCCGAAGTCTTCATGGGTACCTACATATCAAAATATTGTATATGCGCATTAAAACCAAATCAAAGCTAAAACGGCACACGAAACCCAAAACGATACGATAAGAGGCCTATAGGTTAGAACCTATGGCACGCTGTCAAAACCATCAATAAATCTTCTATATCGTCGTATAAACGCCAAATAGTCGAGGTAAAACACAAGACACAAATTCAGACTTAAGAATACGGAATACGGAAACACGAATCCAAAACAGAAACTAAGGAAATATGTTCCAGATTTAACCCTAGATCAAATTATACAAATCTACACATGCCAGGGGTCTAAACTACTGATAAGGGAACACCAAAACCAAAACGAGCCAAATCCACCATAGTCTGGCCACCAATTGCGGCCAGAATGGGTAAATCTGCGGCCGTCTTGATGAGTTAGGGGTTGGGGTCTTGGTGGTAGCTTCCTGGGTGCCTGCACATGTCACTGTCCAATCAATTTTAATTTAGGATGTCTCGGGTGATAGCAGATTCAATATACCCTTCATAGATTTCACAAATTCCCCGATATCGGTTTCTAAATCCGTATTCCGGGTTTCAACTCTCAGGTTTTGGGTCTCCATTCATGCACTAGGGTGTTTATATAACCTCAACTGAGCTCAATTTCACAATACAACACAAGTTTCCCTCAAACCCTAACTTGGTTATCCTCAAATCCACAATATCAAAAAATATCCGTTCTATCACAACATGGGGGTGAAAGTAATGCTAAAACTAAGCTAATGGTTCAGTAAATTCCTCATTTGACAACTCAAGAATTTTCTTGAGTTGCCCCTAGTGGCCGAAATCCTTGCTTCTTTAGTCCAATGTGTAGATCTTGAGCTTGTGCATCTTTTTAGTGAAATGGGGGTAAGGTTTTGGTGATGTTTTAGAGTTGAATTGAAGGCTTGAAGGTGGAAGGAAGAAGAGGAAATGTTTCAGCTGAGAATGAGAGGAAGAGATGAGGGAGAAATGAGAGGAAGAAAATGCTGAGGCTTGGTCAAAGTAAACCCCTTTCTCTTTCTCACCCATACCTTATATTTTTTTCCTTTTCCCTTTTCTTTTTATTTCTTATTCTCTTCAAAAACCCTTCTCACAAGAATAGTAAATCCAAAGCGAAAAGCCATGGTAGAAATGCACAAGTGTAGAGAAAAAGATATGTGCATGTTTTGCACAAAATTGCTAAAAACCGATTAGCGATTTTTAATCGCGATTAGCACTAAATTAGTGTCAAACTAATCACAAAAACTTTAAAATGTCATAATTCTCTAATTTACCCTATTTTAGAATTTTCCATAATTTTTCCAAAAATTTTCCCATTTATTTGTATTTAATAATACCAAAATATTAAAATATTCAATAAAATAATAATAAATTATAAAAATTCCCAAAATTAATATTTTATCTTTTTCAAAATGTTACAATGGCGATCATGGAAATGCCTCCGCCAAGGACTCTCAAGCAATTGCGGTCTCTCTAAGGGAAGCTCGCGTATATCCGGCGATTTATAGCCAGCCTTTCAGGCAAGTGCCGCCCTTACAGCCACCTGATGAAGAAGGGAACCCCTTTCGTTTGGGATCACAAATGCCAGAGCGCGCTGGACGAAATCAAGCAATACCTGCAAAATCTGCCAGTGTTGGCTACTCCGGTCAAGGGAAAGCCTCTCATTCTTTATACAACCGCCCTCGAAGGTTCCTTAGACGCATTATGGGCATAAAAGAATGACCAAGGGAAAGAAAGAGCTCTTTATTACTTAAGTCGAGTTCTCCTGGGGGCAGAAAGCAACTACTCCCCTATCGAAAAACCTGCCTTGCGTTGATCTTCGCGATAACAAAGCTCAGGCACTATGCGTTGGCGCATGAAGTCCGTCTCATTTCGAAGGTGGGGCCCCTTAAATATTTAATGTCAAAGGCCATATTGACAGGGAGACTCGCTAAATGGGCCTTGCTCTTAATGGAGTTTTCGATAACCTATCAACCTCTTAAGGCAGTGAAAGGCCAGGCCATCGCCGACTTCCTCGCTGAGCATCCAATACTGGCCGATTCTCCTTTGAATTGCGAGCTTCCAGATGAACATGCGTTTGATGCAATCGACGGTAGTGATACCCGATGGGAACTTTATTTTGATGGAGCGTCTTCCATGAAGAAGCGCAAACAAAGCACCCCTATAATCAAATCGGGGGTAGGCCTCATCTTCGTAACTCCACAAGGAGGGATAATACGCTTTGCTTTCTCCTTAACAGAGCCGAGGACGAACAATGAAGCCGAATACGAAGCTTTGATAGAAGGCCTCGAGATCGCCATCGATATGGGAATTGAGAACCTCCTCATATACGGAGACTCCCAGCTGGTCGTTAGTCAAGTAAATGGCGACTACCAGACGTGCAAACCAGAGTTAGTGAAGTACGGCGAGAGGGTACAGCAACTGCTGACCCAAATCCCTTCCTACGCCTTGAAAAGCATACCGCGTGCGGAAAATAGCAAAATGGATGCATTAGCCAAGCTTTCTAAAGAATTGGCCGATGAGAACCTCGATGACGTAAGAATCGTGGTACAAAGCCGCCGGGTTCTTGCGCCGGCGGAAACATCTCCGGAGTCATCTAAAGAAAAGGGAGCGACCGAGCAGACGGCCCTACAAATAAAAAACCAGGAAAAGGCTGAGGATTGGAGAGAAGTCTTTATAGACTATTTCAAATCCCGTCGAACACCTGGAGACGCGTCCTCAAGACATCAGCTTATAAAACGAGCTCTGTCTTTCGCCTTCGTCAATGATACTCCGTACAAGAGGTCGTTTGATTCTCTGTGGTTGAGATGCCTGGGACCTGAAGAAGCGAAAAGAGTCGTTCAGGAAGTTCATGACGGACTCTGCGGTTCTCACCAAGCAGGCCCGAAGATGAAGTTGAAGATTAAACGGATGGGCTACAATTGGCATGCGATGATTCAGGACTGCCTCGAATATGCGAAGCAATGCCACTCGTGCCAAATTCATGGGGACTTTATCCACCAGCATCCAAATCCACTACACCCAACAGTGGCTAGCTGGCCGTTCGAAATGTGGGGAACTGACATAATCGGCCCCATCGAGCCAGCATCGTCTAGAGGACATCGTTTCATCTTGGCGACAACTGACTACTTCTTCAAATGGGCAGAAGCAGTACCGCTGAGGGAAGTGAAGACGGAGAATATCCTCCATTTCTTCAAGACGCACGTCATTTATCGGTTTGGAACTCCGAGACGGATCATATCCGATAACGGGCCAGCCTACAGAAGCCACAAAATTAGCCGCTTCGCGCAACAACACAACATAGAGTGGAGATACTCCTCAGTTTATAATCCCAGAGCTAACGGTCTACCTGAGGCTTTCAATAAGACCTTGACAAAGATCGTGAAGAAGACGGTGTCCCGAAATAAAAGGGACTGGCACGAGAGACTGCAAGAAGCTCTCTGGGCGTACCAAACAACGTTCAAGACGGCCACGAACACAACGCCATACGCGTTGGTATTCGGTACAGAAGCAGTACTCCCCCTCGAAATAGAATTACCCACTCTACGAGTGGCAGTCCACTACGAGCTGACCGACGAAGAAAATGCTCACCTTCGGCTTGAGGAGCTTGATGCCCTTGATGAAATCCGGCTCATAGCGCAACAAAATCTGGAGGCTTATAAAGAAAAGATGACGCGCTCATATGAAAGATTCACCAGGCCGAGGACATTCCGCCAAGGCGAACTCGTGCTAGTGGTCAAAAGACCTATGATCCCCAATCGCGCCAAGCGGGGAAAATTTGAGCCGAACTATGAAGGCCTGTACATCATAGACAAGGTCTACCAGAGTGGAGCCTATCTACTCATGGATATGCACGGTGAAAGGCCTTTCAGGCCAATAAACGGTCGCTTCATAAAGAAATACTACGCCTAACGAGTTGCGGCCTAGGTCAATGATAGATGACGACGACTATGTCCGCTCGCTATCTTCCTAAGCCCAAACTCTATAAGTAGTAGCCGGCCTGCTTCAACAACGGACCGAAATGTCCTTAAACTAATGACGGACCACTACGTTCTAAAACTAGCTGTTGACCGAGATGTCGATAAACTACGGTGGATTGCAACATCCCAAAGCCGATATATAAAAAATAATAATAAAAAAGAATAAAAATAAATAAATAAATAAAAATGGTATGCCCATAAGCAAAAAAGGCGCGGATGAAAACCCGAAAGGGCTCCGTGAGTAAATGCAGCAGGGCTACCGGCGAGTGTTTGTGAAAACCCGAAAGGGCGACCTCGTTATATAGAAAGAAAAAAAAATAAAAAAAACGGTATGTCCACAAGCAAAATGGGCACGGATGAAAACCCGAAAGGGCTCCGTGAGTAAAAACAGCAGGGCTACCGGCGAGTGCTTGTGAAAACCCGAAAGGGCGCAACCTCGTTAAAAGACACTTACAGGGTCCTCTCGACCTTGTAAGGAGAAACCACCCGCGTGGGATCCTTACGACTCACAAGGGAGCAACACACTTAGGGATCCTCACGATTCCTAAGGAGAAATTACACTTGCGAGATCCTCACGACACGTAAGGAGAACTCTCTTATGGACCCTCACGGCTTATAAGATTTGAAAGTCTTAAGTTACAGAGGCCTGAATATGTTCTTAAGCAACCCCCACAACCTTTGATATTGCCCTACAAGTGGCTCAATACTGACCCTTGTATACAATCCACGGGCGCGAATAAACATTTCCCTAACCAAGTCCCACCCGTGGCTAAGGATATATCCATATGGTGAACGACCCTTGTAAGCCCTCTCAACTTATAAGGAGAAAACCCTTTAGTAAGATCCTTACGACTTACAGGGGAGTATACACTTCGGAATCCAAACGATTCCTAAGGAGAAAACACACCTACGAGATCCTCATGACTCGCAGGGAGAAATACCTTTGTGAGACCCTTACGGCTCATGAAGTCAAAAGCCTTAGTACACAGAACCCTAACCCTGTTTACTAAGCCACCTTTGTTCGACATCGACAGAGGAAAATGATGATTCGCTCCTGGCAATATCCCAGTTGTAGCGATGATGATGCCTAAACCGGTATTAAATCCCGAGCCCTTTCATGGCAAATGATGATTCGCTCCTGGCAATATTCCAGTTGTAGCGATGCTGATACTGAGATTGGCACCAGATTCAAAGTTCTAGACTCGCGATAAAAATTAGCGAGCTAAAAATGCATATGAAATAGCCGAAATGATGGGGCAACTTGCAATAAAAAAATAGCAAGTAAAAATGTATGCATGAAAAATAGCCGAAATGATTGGGCAACTCGCAATAAAAAGCAGCGAGTGAAAATAAAAGAGATAGCCGAAATGATTGGGCACCGCGAAAAATAGCCGAAATGATTGGGCAATCGTGACCTTCGCGATATAAAAGTTGAAATGATAAAGCATCGCGGAAATAAAATAATAATAATATAAAAAAAATGAATGAAACTTATGCCCTACTGGCAATATCACAGCAATCCCTGTATACAATCCAGGGGCACAAACAAAGAAGGAAACATATCATCCTTCCCCATGCTCCATCAGAAAACGGAGCCAAGTCTTGACGGCAACTCATATAAAGCCCGAAAGACAATCGGAGATCATCTCACCCCAGCGTGGAGTGATCACCACTTCGACGTTCGTCTCTACACAACAGACGAAATGACACTACAGCGTCCCTCCTCCAACAGGATTCGGACACACCACATCAAGCGAAGCGAAGGCCAAATTCCTAGCTTCAGGGTCTTGACGGTAACTCATATAAAACCTGAAAGACCACCAGAGATCATCTCAACTCCGAGGAAATCAGTGTCCTTGGAAAATACCTCGATTCAGGAAAATCAGCGTCCTTGACGAGAGCATCTTAATTCGCGTCGACCCGCAGAGAAATCAGTGTCTTTGCAGGAATACCTCGATTCGTCTCAACTCCGAGGAAATCAGTGTCCTTGGCAAATACCTCGATTCAGGGAAATTAGCGTCCTTAACGAGAGCATCTTGATTCGCGCCGACCCGCAGAGGAATCAGTGCCTTTGCAGGAATACCTCGATTCGTCTCAACTCCGAGGAAATCAGTGTCCTTGGCAAATACCTCGATTCAGGGAAATTAGAGTCCTTGACGAGAGCATCTTGATTCGCGTCGACCCGCGGAGAAATCGGTGTCTTTGCAGGAATACCTCAATTCGTCTCAACTCCGAGGAAATCAGTGTCCTTGGGAAATACCTCGGTTCAGGGAAATTAGCGTCCTTGACGAGAGCATCTCGATTCGCGTCGACCCGCAGAGAAATCAGTGTCTTTGCAGGAATATCTCGATTCGTCTCAACTCCGAGGAAATTAGTGTCCTTGGCAAATACCTCGATTTAGGGAAATTAGCGTCCTTGACGAGAGCATCTCGATTCGTCTCGACTCGTGAGGAAATTAGTGTCTTCATGAGAACTTCTCGATTCGTCTCAACTTGTGAGATAAAGCCTTAGGCAGTGGGGATTAAAAAACCTGTTTCCTAAGCACTAGGACCCTGCAAGTCGGTCCAAAACGGACTCTTGCATACTATTCACGGGTCACACTCTCCGAAGTCAAATCTTGATAAGGAGGGAAACAACCGTTTACGGGTCCTCTCGACTCATAAGAGGGAAAATTCTCTTATAAGATCCTTACGACTTATAAGAGAAAACGCACTTAGGAATCCTCACGATTCCTAAGGAGAAAATACACCTACGAGATCCTTTCGATCCGTAAGGAGAAAAGTCTTTATGAGACCCTCACGGTTCATAAAGTTGAAAAGTCTTAGGCAGCAGATCTGAACCTGCGGCCGAAGCCATCGCTACCTCTTGAAGAAGCCAAGAAAGGATGCTCGCTCTATCATCTGTCGACCATGTTTGCTAAAGTAACATGCTGATAATAAAAGAAAGAAGAAAGCGGAGCAATGACACAAGACATTATGGAGAGTGTATATCTTTTATTCATAAATTAGATTGAGTACAAGATACATTGTGTTTGTCACGACCCGAAAGAGCACGTGACTGGCCCTTGAACCATATGAAGTCTATAGGACTCTATCTGATCCAAGTAAGCCAAAAGCCCAGAATCTAAAACCATTTTAAGAGTAAATAAAGAAAACTGGTTTAAAGAAGTGAAGAAAATATGTTTGAAGTCAAGGTTTTTAAATAACTAAGCCGACTATGCATTTTAAAAATGTAAAGTCTTTTCTAAAAATTTCGGCAGAGTTTCTTTTGTAAAAACTGGCCCCGAACGGGGTACAACAAGAACAATATATATGCAGTGATAAAAGGCATCCCCAAGCGGGAGCTAGCTCTTCGTCAATTGATGGTCACAACCACACAAACAATATAATATACAACGCCGAATGGCGAGGGTCAAATCCAAAAGAAACTCAATAAGCATGAAAACCGCAGTACTACTAAGCGCGACTCTAAGGTCGAATAATACATCACAAATGTCTAAGTCTGAAACAATATACAAGTTTTGGTTGATGGAATTCTAGATACAAAGGAATAATACAAGTACAATGGTGGTTCTTGATGCAAAAGAACCCACCTACCAAATGCAATTCACCCGTAAAGAAACAGTGTGTCAGAAATGCCGCTATGGAACCTGTACGGCAAAACCTGCAAGGACTGTGGCACAACGGGGGTAAGTTGCCAACTCGTGAATAGAGAATATCTACAAGCAGAAACCGAATGGATGACATAACCCTAGGTCAATACAATCAGATATAAACCTCAAAGAATAAGCCTGAAGCATGATAAGGTGGCAATGTAACATCTAAACATGTAGGTAGTGCCAAATACCCGTGTCAGTGCCTCAGGTAATAACATGTCATAAACATAAGGTATGTCTTCATGAAGTAAATATGATGAAGTATCAAAATGAATATCAATACACATATATTAGCGTCCCATTCCACTAATATTGGTGTAAGGGTATATATAACAGCGCCCTCATACCCTGTTATATATACAAATGAAGTATCAAAATGAAATACTAGTCTGTATAAATGTGGAACCCGTCCACCTGTCACCCAAATGACAATAAGCATCATGCATATAAATGTGAGGATATAATCAAAATCATGGAAACATCATGAAACCTGTGCCTAGCATCGGCACGTAAATCCTCGTCCATATGGGGCTCCGTCTGCGGTATCGGCCCTCGGCCCCGGCAGCATGGGTCAACCCATGTCCATCTCTCAACTCCGGTCGGTATCCCCCGGATATCCGCAGAGCTCAAATACAATCACCGGTAGGTACTCGCTCACCTCCAGGCTCCATCGGCATAATCCTTCGATCGTCTTGCCGAGGGGAACCATACCGGGCCCCACCATGTACCCTCATACGGCACACACTCCTCATATGGGGTATATAATCAGAACCGATAAATCTCATGGTGGCTGCGCAAATATTTTAACAAGAAAACCGGGTTTTTCAAATAAGTACATACTCTCCTTTGAAATTATCCACGGTTCCCAAATCCATAATTATCATGAAAACAATATCCCAATGCGCATAATCAGAAAGCATGATGTATGTGACATATAATTGAGATGCAAGTATAACAGTATATCATGCAACATAGAATAGTGGTATACACATACAAAGTCATATCCTGATGCAATAATACTACTGTGTAGTGACATGGCAATTATCGATGATGAAGTGTGTGAGCCGGCAAGCAAGTGTACGTAGAACATATGCATCATCGATAATGGTGCTGGTGTCCTAACAGCATGATTGCAATATAGAAATAAACACATGCAATGTGATGCGGAATCGAATAAACAATGCAACAGTGAAGAATCTACACCAATACGTACATGTCATGCAGTGGTGCCATTTGAAATAAGGCGAATCGGGGTTTTTTGTAAAATAAAGGTTACGGTGTTTTTAAGAATAGATACGTCTTTTGAAAATACCCGTATTATCCCTTTTTGTCCTTAAGATACTCCCGATTCGTTAGTTTTGAAATAGGTATGACTCGGGTCTAGTCTAACATCTACTAAGCCAAGTCCATCAGAAGGTGTATGGTGTTAGTGTATATGCCCTAGGGGCCATTATTGTATCATGCTAGTTTGTATATTACTTAATGGAAACTTGGGATATTCACAGTTATATAACAGTCTTGCTAAACATGGTAGTATGCTACTTGGTTTTATCTATCTTAATATGTGAGTATACGTATTGATAGAGCTCTTAGGATTTTGCTTGACTACCAGCGTTGTGATGGCAGTCACACTAGTGGGGGCTGGATAGTCTACAAGCACATCCTTTTTCAGGTCCCTAGTCGTTGGATTATCGAGATAGGGCATCGATACTCCGTAGTAGACTAGTGTGTACGCTTCTCATCCAAGTTGGGGAGATGGTCTGTCGCACAGCCGTCAGTACGTCGTACTGGAGATAGTATGCAGGTGCTCGTTAGGTTACGGGTACACCGGACAGGACTCATGGGGAACTGTTAGTTGGTATTATACCCATCGTCAGTTAACAATTCCCAGGTGACATGAGTACAGCATAGTCCGCAGACTTGACACTGCTACTTCGCCTCGAGTGTGTCCCACTGTTCTTAGATTGCTGCCCTACCACGACTCAAAGGAGTCGTGCAAACAGGTAGCAGTTGGGTGCAGTCCCGAGCACTTGGAGGCAGTGGCGGTTAGACAGGATTCATCTCTCCCGGTATTGGGAGTTGATATCGCGCTGTGTCAGAGAGCCATTACGCAAAGTCCCTGGCCAGGGCAAGCGAGATTTACTGGTAGGTTCCAGTTGTTTTCTTAGGGTGTAATGGGCTACGCTCCGACACGACTTATACCGCTATTAGGGGACTGATGCTTGCCTCCCCCCTAGGCCTGATATGCGATAGTCTTAGACGAACAGACCGGACTGTACGAAGATTGACACATCAGACTCAGTAGGAGTTCGGATGGGTTTCCTCATCGGCCTTCTTATCGACATCTACTTGGGGACCGTTACGTATAGCTAGTGCCGCTTGCGGTCTGTAGTTAAACCCACTACCAGCGTAGTAGTCGAGTCTTTAGAGTCCCACACAGAGTGTTTCCCTACTCCAGGCAAAACGATATAGATGTCGTATGGTTTTACGACAAGGGTTCGGACGCATACGTATGTTTACGCACGTACGACATCCGGACAGTTTTTACTAGCCGGCTTTGGTTTAAGCCGGTTTCTAGTATCCGGTTATTGGATTTATACAGTCTAAAGTTTTTCCATGTTTTCACGGATAGGAGGGGCGTTCTCGTAATTTCGCGAGAAGCTTCTAGATGGTTGGTGACTTGGGGGTTTAGGTGGCATAAGTATTAAATGAGATTAGTGACTCATTTGTGTGATTCATCCTTGTCATTAATGCATCATAAATGCTTAATGACTCATGTAGATGAATCACTCATTTGTATTTATGAAGCATGGTTGTTAAATCCTTTATTTGATTTATTTGATAATGATAATGCTTCATTTATAACATGAAAGATCATTATCTCATTCCATTCTCTTGCTCACCTTCTCTCTCCTCAAGCTTTCTCTCTTCAAACCCTAATCCTCCCCTCTCATGTGTTGAGAGCAAGGATTAGAATAGACTACTTAATCTATAACCCTTCTCTATATCACCTAGGTTACATAGATTAGCACTTTAAGAAACCTAGTTACCTCAAGTTAGAGGTGAAGCTTGAAGTAAAGCTCTCGGGTGGATCATCTACTACATAGAGAAGGCCGGAGAGGACGTGGAGAACGAAAAGGCGAAGGACACGGTTCATTAAGTATAATCTCTTTTCATAGTAGTTGATAACTTCTATGATTCTTGTTAGTTATAGTTTAGCAAAGATTCTCGGTTAGTCGATGTTTACGCCTAAAACAAGATCGTTTTTCATTATTCCGCTTCCCCGCAAGTCGTGGGGTGTTGTACATCGACTTACAGTGGTATCAGAGCCTCGCTAAACAATAATTAACTCTTTAGCAAAGTTGTATGAATTTCGAACGTAAAACGAACCGAAAAAGACATCGATATCACCATGTTTCTGTCGATTTTAAAACAGGCTCTAAAAATTTTTCAGGGAGCTGCAGAATAACAAACAGAGAAATATAAGATCACTGGAGAGAAATGCGTTCCTAAATCGGCCATGCAGCCGCGGAACCGCGGCCGATCCCACCGATCCGCCTCGGATCCGCGGCCGAGTTGGGGCCGATTCAACCCAGTTTGCTCCAGTAACTCTTCTGTGATATTTTTGTATTTTCTGGGATGTTTATTTTTCTGCTCAAGTCTCAGGTGCACAGAGAAGTTTTGGAGTAGAATCTAAAGTGTTTGCTCGATCGAAATTATACAATGTTTGCTAATTTGATTATATCTGTGATTGTATAATGTGTTCGTAAACCTCCCCTAACTGCTAGTATGTCGGTTGGCAGGCGGTTGCACATTTCTGTAATGGTTTTTACTGTTTGTGGTTGTGAACTGTATTAGACTGTTGTGATGATTAGTCGGGGTTTGTGATGGGTTGTTATATTCATTCATTCAATGTAATTGTAATATGTTGTAATATTATTTTGCGGGACACATCCAGGTTGCGGTTGTAGCCACCGTTGTATTATTTCATTTTACTGTTTTTGCTCCTAGGATAGACCCAAGATGGGGTGCACAAACTACCGGGTACTTTGAAGAGTTTAGTGGCCTACTCACGTTGTTGAGGGAGACCGCTTCACTTCGGGTATTTGGCGGGTAGTTTGCCGTACCCGTAGGGGTCTAGGGTGGGGTAATGGCTATTCATCACAACTGTGTAATCCGTCTTTTGTTGCAGGCTCTAAACAAATGCGGATTGCTTGCAAATCCAATAATGTTCATATGAGATCTGGAATTCCTATTATTGCGTCTGACGAAAGTACAATATCTATATATGATAGCTATTTAGACGTCACTTATGTTTTACACCCGCGCTAGCCCAGCCCCCGCTCTACCGTTAGTTAAGTAACCTAACAGGTGATGACGGGACCCAGTGGAGAATGCGGATGGCATAAGAGGACGTTGTATTTTCGTTGTTTTCTGCAATGATAGGTTAATGAAGGGACACATTATTTATAATGAAAAGAAAATAAACCAAAAGTTGAATCGTTGGAACAATTTAAAAGAAACCACTCGGTTATTTTAAAACAGATGATATTTTTTAAAATTGCGGAGGTTTAACCACTCCTTTTAAAAAGCTATCAGGTTCCTTCGGTCATATCAAGTTCACTACGTTCACGGTTTCGCCAAAACCATTCATAGCCCTCCGTCATTTCATTTGGGTATTCAGTAGTATTCAAGCTATGTATTTTGACCAACGCCAAGGCATAGTGTTTGGTAGCTGCTGGGTATTCATTTGTTGCATAGATAGATGAGTTAGTTTGGGACAGTCGTATTATCATTTTGGCCAACGTCAAGGATACGTACGGATGGGTTCAAATTAACAAGATAATGATGGGTAGAACTTGACATGTGACTTATGACATTTTGACCAACGCCAAGGTCATAAGAGCATAGGGCAAAAATATATATCGGGAATTTCTAAAGAAATTGAAATTTGCAAAGAGATACATACCATTTGGAGTTTGATGAATGTTGGTAGGATTACTTCAACATTATCATACGATGATATTTGGATCCCGATCCTACTGTGAGTATATGCTACTCATCAGGAGATTCGTCACTTAACGATCAATGCTATAAACCAAGTAGGTGTCAAGAAAGGTGTCAGCAGGGTTACGCCCCCAGAGAAAAGAGGTTATTTAATTAAGGAACTTAGCGAAAGCGTTGGAAAACCTCCCTCGAAGTACCGACACCAGCCTGGCTGAACGGTTAAGCAAGTATTGTACAGTGAGAATAGTCCTGGCTAATTCTTCTTTTATGGTTTGAGGAAGGATTCGAGAAATAGTGGGAGCCATCCAGTTTAGATAAATTAAAAACCACTCTAAACTTGCAAAAGCATCAAGCTAAAGTGTTTCTTCTCTCTCTCCTACTTGCAGCGACTCTGAAAATGACTGGACTTAAGTTACTTTTAAAGAAAAATATACTGACGGGGCCAAACTATAAAGATTGGCTGCGGAATGTCAAAATGTCTTTGACCTATGACAAATTGGGGTACGTCCTCACCAGTAAGGCACCTGCAGTCCCAGGTCCCAAATCCAGTAATGCGGATAAGGAAATCCGCAAAACCTGGGTGTATGATTGCACGAAGGCCAAGTGCATCGTGCTTGCCTCGATGAACAATGAACGTCAGAGGAGGCACGAGGATATGGATTTTGATGCTATATTTCTCCATACAAAAGAACTTTATGGAGAGCAATCTCATATAGCAAGATACGAGACCTCTAAGAACTTGTTTCGAGCGAGGTTGGCCGTCGGATCATCGGTAGGAGAACATGTCCTAAAGATGATTGACTATATAGAAGAGCTCGCAGACCTTGGGACGACTTTGGATAATGAGCTCTATACAGACCTTATTCTCCAGTCTATTCCTTCCACCTACGTCCAGTTTATTCTGAACTTCAACATTCAAAGAAAAGAAGTTGAACTTCCGGAACTCCTTAACATGTTGAGGAGTGCAGAGGGCACCTTGCAGAAGGCAAGGGAAACACCCGCTATGTTTGTTAGCGGTGCTTCTTCTTCCGGGTCTAAGGCTAGGGCCAAAGGAAGGAAAAAGAAGGCCGCCACCAAACCTAGAGGAGGTGTAAGTAAGGTGGGAGCGAAGGGAAAGAAAAGTTTGCGGTACCAGTAGTGGCCCAGGATGAGTGTTTCGATTGTCATAGGAAAGGGCACTGGAAGAAAGATTGCAAGGCGTGGAATGCCAAGAACCAGGAACCGAAGCAAGCCGTGGCTTCGACTTCAGGTGTGTTTGTAATTGAGAATTGTCTGTCAATCAATTCTACTTCCTGGGTATTGGATACCGGATCAGGATCTCATATATGCAATTCATTGCAGGCACTGAGAAACCGTAGAGTGCTGAAGGATGGTGATATGACCATGATGGTTGCTAACGGAGCTAGCGTGGGAGCTGTGTCCGTAGGGATTATCACCTGGGATTGAAGAGTGGACACATTTTGGTTTTACATAACTGTTTTTGTGTACCTAGTTTAACGTGTAATATCATATCAGTTTCCTTGTTATCAAATAAAGGTTATGATTTCACGTTTGTAAGTGATGTTATTAACATCCACCTTAATTATAGTTTGATTGGGTCCAGTACACTGGATAACTGTATATGTCTTAAACCAACTCCAAATTTTCAATGTCCAGAACACACTAAAAAGAAAGTCTCCAGATTTAAATAAAGCTTTCTTATGGCATTGTAGACTGGGTCACATCAATGAGAGAAGGTTGACTAAGTTACATAGAGAAGAATATTTGGACTCGTTCGAATATCAAACTTATGCCACTTGTCAATCTTGTCTCAAAGGAAAGATGACAAAGACTCCATTTACTGGACATGGAGTAAGAGCGAGCGAGCTCTTAGGACTCATACACAGCGATGTATGTGGTCCAATGTCTACACATGCAAGAGGTGGTTTTTCCTATTTCAATACTTTTACGGATGATTACTCAAGGTACGGATTCATTTATCTGATGAAACATAAATCCGAGGCTTTTGAGAAATTCCAAGAGTACAAGAATGAAGTAGAAAACCAAACCGGGAAAAGTATCAAGACACTAAGATCTGATCGAGGTGGTGAATACTTAAGTGCCGAGTTCCTAGGTTACCTAAAAGAGAAAGGAATTCTCTCTCAGCTTACTCCTCCATACACTCCACAGCATAACGGTGTATCGGAGAGACGGAATCGAACACTATTGGATATGGTACGTTCCATGATGAGTAATGCTGAGTTACCGCGATCTTTTTGGGGTTATGCGCTAGAATCAGCGGCATATCTTTTGAACATGGTTCCTACCAAAACTGTGCCTACCACCCCATATCAGATGTGGAGTGAGAAGAAACCCTATCTTCAGTATCTGAAGATATGGGGATGTCCAGCTTTTGTTAAAAAGCAGCATGTGGACAAGCTCGAGGCACGATCAGTAAAGTGTAAGTTTGTGGGATATCCAAAGAACTCCAAGGGGTATCTATTCTATTACGCAAAGGAACAAAAGGTTTTTGTTTCTCGTAATGCCCATTTTCTAGAATATCAGTTTTTAGAAAAGGAAATAAGTGGGAGCGAAATAGAACTGGAAGAAATTTCAGAACCACAAACTACTACTGAAAGTTTGGTAGAACCGGTAGTTCATGAAGAACAGGACATTCCCGCACCCCTCCGCAGGAGTTGTAGGCTGTTTCATCCGCCTGAGAGATACTACGGTTTTCTCATAGATGGGGATAGAGAGGATTGCATCATCGATGATGATGAACCTACTAGCTTCGAGCAGGCCATCCAGTGCGGCGACTCGGTACGATGGCTAGATGCAATGCGGATCGAAATGGAGTCCATGTACACCAACAAAGTATGGACTTTGGACTTTGCTCCAGATGGGGTAAAACCCATAGGAAGCAAATGGATCTTCAAGAACAAGATTGGTGTAGATGGACAGGTGGAAACCTATAAGGCTAGACTTGTTGCAAAGGATTTTCGTCAAAGACCTGGTTTGGACTATGACGAAACTTTTTCTCCAGTGGCTATGCTCAAATCCATTCGGGTCCTTCTTGCTATTGCTGCCTTCCATGATTATGAAATCTGGCAGATGGACATAATGACGGCTTTTCTGAATGGAAATTTAGAAGAGTACGTCTATATGGATCAGCCAGAGGGTTTCAATCAGAGTGGGAGCAGCGGGAAAGTATGCAAGTTTCTTAAGTCCATTTATGGACTGAAGCAGGCATCGCGGAGTTGGAACATCTATTTTGATGAAACGGTCAAAGAATATGACTTTATCAAAAATCCAGATGAACCATGTATATATAGTAAAGTTGTAGCAATAACTATTGTATTCCTCGTCTTGTACGTGAATGACATTCTATTAATAGGAAATGGCATTCCTATGCTACAATCTGTCAAAGGATTCTTGTCATACAGGTTCTCCATGAAAGACCTGGGTGATGCCTCTTACATTCTGGGGATCCGGATCTATGGTGATAGATCCAAGAGGATGTTGGGACTTTCGCAGTCCAGGTATATCGACACTGTACTGAAAAGATTCAGTATGGAAGATTCTAAGCGCGGTAATCTACCGGCTTGTCACGGAATCACCCTATCCAAAGAGATGTCTCCCAAGACTGATTTGGAAAGGGAACGCATGTCCATTATACCCTACGCTTCTGCGGTAGGCTCTATAATGTATGCGATGTTGTGCACCAGACCAGATGTAGCTTACGCACTGAGCGTGGTAAGCCGGTATCAGTCAGACCCAGTGGAGAAGCACTGGATAGCAGTAAAGAACATTCTCATGTACCTGAGGAGGACTAAGGAGATGTTCTTAGTTTACGATGGAAAAGACCTCAAGATGGAGGCCTTTGCTGATTCCGGCTTCCAGAGTGATAAGGACGATTCCAAGTCCATGTCAGGTTATGTCTTTACCCTTAATGGAGGGGCGGTGTGCTGGAAGAGTTCCAAGCAGGACACCGTTGCTGACTCGACGATGAAAGCGGAGTATATTACTGCTTGCGATGCCGCAAAAGAAGCGGTCTGGAAGAAGAAGTTCCTAATAGAACTTCAGGTGGTTCCTACCATTGTTGATCCAATACCTCTGTATTGCGACAACAACGGAGCTATAGCTTTAGCGAAGGAACCAAGGTCCCATCAGAAGTCCAGACACATTTTAAGGCGGTATCACCTGATCAGGGAGATCATTGATCGTCGGGAGATCGAGGTCCGGAGAGTTGCTACTGAAGAGAACATTGCTGATCCATTCACGAAGGCCCTACCTCAGATTCAGTTCGAGAGGCTACTCGAGATCATCGGTCTTCGATATGCCAGTACATGGCCCTAGTGCAAGTAGGAGATTGTTAGTATATATGCCCTAGGGGCCATTATTGTATCAAACTAGTTTGTATATTACTTAATGGAAGCTTGGGATATTCACAGTTATATAACAGTCTTTCTAAACATGGTAGTATGATACTTGATTTTATCTATCTTAATATGTGAGTATACGTATTGATAGAGCTCTTAGGACTTTGCTTGACTACCAGCGTTGTGATGGCAGTCACACTAGTGGGGGCTGGGTAGTCTACATGCACATCCTTTTTCAGGTCCCTAGTCGTTGGATTATCGAGATAGGGCATCGATACTCCGGAGTAGACTAGTGTGTACGCTTCTCATCCCAGTTGGGGAGATGGTCTGTCCCACAGCCGTCAGTACGACGTACTGGAGATAGTATGCAGGTGCTCGTTAGGTTACGGGTACACCGGACAGGACTCATGGGGAACTGTTAGTTGGTATTATACCCATCGTCAGTTAACAGTTCCCAGGTGACATGAGTACAGCATAGTTCGCAGACTTGACACTGCTACTTCGCCTCGAGTGTGTCCCACTGTTCTTAGATTTCTCCCCTACCACGACTCAAAGGAGTCGTGCAAACAGGTAGCAGTTGGGTGCAGTCCCGAGCACTTGGAGGCAGTGGCGGTTAGACAGGATTCGTCTCTCCCGGTATTGGGAGTTGATATCGCGCTGTGTCAGAGAGCCATTACGCAAAGTCCCTGGCCAGGGCAAGCGAGATTTACTGGTAGGTTCCAGTTGTTTTCTCAGGGTGTAATGGGCTACGCTCCGACACGACTTATACCGCTATTATGAGACTGACGCTTGCCGCCCCCTAGGCCCGATATGCGATAGACTTAGACGAACAGACCGGACTGTACGGAGATAGTCACATCAGACTCAGTAGGAGTTCGGATGGGTTTCCTCATCGGCCTTCTTATCGACATCTACCTGGGGACCGTTACGTACAGCTAGTGCCGCTTGCGGTCTGTGGTTAAACACACTGCCAGTGTAGTAGTCGAGTCTTTAGAGTCCCACACAGAGAGTTTCCTTACTCCAGGAGAAACGATATAGAGGTCGTATGGTTTTACGACAAGGGTTCGGACGCATACGTGTGTTTACGCACGTACGACATCCGGACAGTTTTTACTAGCCGGCTTTGGTTTAAGCCAGTTTCTAGTATCCGGTTATTGGATTTATACAGTCTAAAGTTTTTCCGTGTTTTCACGGATAGGAGGGGCGTTCTCGTAATTTCATGAGAAGCTTCTAGAAGGTTGGTGACTTGGGGGTTTAGGTGGCATAAGTATTAAATAAGATTAGTGACTCATTTGTGTGATTCATCCTTGTCATTAATGCATCATAAATGCTTAATGACTCATGTAGATGAATCACTCATTTGTATTTATGAAGCATGGTTGTTAAATCCTTTATTTGATTTATTTGATAATGATAATGCTTCATATATAACATGAGAGATCATTATCTCATTCCATTCTCTTGCTCACCTTCTCTCTCCTCAAGCTCTCTCTCTTCTAACCCAAATCCTCCCCTCTCATGTGTTGAGACCAAGGATTAAAATAGACTACTTAATCCATAACCCTTCTCTATATCACCTAGGTTACTTAGATTAGCACTTTAAGAAACCTAGTTACCTCAAGTTAGAGGTGAAGCTTGAAGTAAAGCTCTCGGATGGATCATCTACTACATAGAGAAGGCCGGAGAGGACGTGGAGAACGAAAAGACGAAAGACACGGTTCATTAGGTATAATCTCTTTTCATAGTAGTTGATAACTTCTATGATTCTTGTTAGTTATAGTTTAGCAAAGATTCTCGGTTAGTCGATGTTTACACCTAAAACAAGATCGTTTTTCATTATTCCGCCTCCCCGCAAGTCGTAGGGTGTTGTACATCGACTTACATATGGAAACCACCTAAATTTGAGTCGATATATATATAATAGTCGGTGATCCCGCCTCAATAGTATCGCGTACGATACAGTATATCATCTGACATCCTCGAGTCATGAGCGCGGATCTATCATCAATATAAAGCTCGTACGGTAAATCGTCGTACGGCATCCCAATAGCTGGGTACGGGTCAATATCACAATCAGCTCATCAATTATTTGGTATCCTCATCACCATATCACATAATCTGGGGTACTGATCTAAGTCTAGTACAACTGATACCATCAATATGACTACGTGTGTAAACACACGTCCAAAGGCCCGCTAGAGATCACATGTCGTATCCCAAATACGAATCACATCATGTCACCGATCTCACGGCACAAAACCCAATATCATCGACTCATCTACAATGTCATCCACTATCCATCAACACAGTGCAAGTATAATGAATATGCAAGGGTGTACGTGTAGGTGCAAATCTATTCTAGGGTTCGTGACTATGAACTACACTAGTTGCTTCTAACCTTAAACTATCCATAACACACCTAACACAATATCCACGACACACTATAACTATCAAATATAATGTATATATATCAACTACGGACTGCGGGGGTGCTATACGCCATCCACCCGACTTCCCCCGTAGATATAATCTACTCACCTTGCGTCTTTATCTGTCGACGTCGTCACGGGTTTGCTTGTCATCCCGAAGTCTTCATGGGGTACCTACACATTAACGTATCGTAAATGCGTATCAAAACCAAATCAAAGCTAAAACGACACACGAAAGCCAAAACGATACGCTATGGGGCCTATAGGTTAGAACCTATGGTTACGCCTCCAAAACCATCAACAACCCTCGATATCGTCGTATAAACGCCAAGTAGTCGAGGTAAAACACCATAAGCAAATTCAGAATACGGAATAAGGAAACACGAATCCAAAACAGCAACTAAGAAAATAGGCTCCAGATTTCACCCTAAGTCAAATTAGACAAATCTATACATGCCGGGGGTCAAGTTTACTGGAGATAGGGCCCTGCACCAAAAACGAGGCAAAACCCTCCTGCTCTGGCCGCAAATTGCGGCCAGAAGGGTTAAATCTGCGGCCGGGAATTGGAGTTGGGGGCTAAGGTTTTGGTTGTTGGTTCCAGGGTGCCTGCACATCTCTCTGTCAAGTCAATTTTATTTTCAGGTGTCTCGGGTCAAAGCAGATCAATAAAAACAGTGACAGATTTCTAGTTTTTCCCGATATCGATTCTATAAATCCGTATTCTGGTTCTAGTTCCAGGTTTGGGTCTAAAATAACATCACACCAGGGTTTCTAAGGTCACCACAATCCTCAAATTCATCTTTAATTTCAGATCTAACATAAACCCTAACTTGAAGTTTCAAAAGTCCATCAAACGACACCATATCGACATGAAACTAGAATGGATGCGATAAGAATTGAAATACTAACTAGGGGTGCAGAAATTACCTCCCTTGGCAACTCAAGAAAATTCTTGAGTTGCTCAAAGTCCTCCAAATCCAATCTTGCTAGGTTCAATGTGTAGCTAGTGAGCTCGGGAACACTTTTTGTAAAATGGGAATAGGGTTTTGGTGAGGGAAATAAGAGAGATCTATGGAGTGAAGGGGAGGGAGATGAGGGAGGAGCAGGACCAGCAGCAGCCCTTGTTTGAAGAGGGGAGAGAAAATAAGAAGGGAAATGATGGGAGGGGGCATGGGTCAAAAAGGTGAAGGTTGACTTGGTCTCTCTCTCTCTCTCTCATCATGAAGCCCTTTTATTTTCTTTTTCTTTTCCTTTTTCTTTTCCTTCTCACTCCATTGCAAGCCCTAAGCAACCATACCTCAAAACATGTAACAAGTGTGAAAAATGATATGTGCGCATTTTTGCACAAAAATGCCAAAAATCCGATTAGCGATTTTTAATCGCGATTAGCACTAAATTAGCATATAACTAATCATAAAAACTTTAAAATGGCATAATTCCATAAAATACCCTATTTTAGAATTTTCCATAATTTTTCCCCATTTATTTGTATTTAATTATACCGGAATATTAAAATATTCATTAAAATAATATTAAATTATAAAAATTCCCAAAAATAATATTTTATTATTTTGAAACGTTACAATCTACCCCCTTTAAAGAAATTCGGTCCCCGAATTTAAATTTAAACCCCCAAATACTAAAATATTTCAATATAAATTCCAAGTCATCGGGGCTCCGAAATCATCAATACATAAAACATCATAGCGCAATGCATGCGCATGAGTACTGAGCAGATAACTCAAAAGCAAAACTCCGTTAAGCGTCCCGCAATCATCGGAGTCATGGTAAAGACACAAATGTCAAATCCAATATGATATAGATCAGAACTATACATGTAGACATCCAATCTATACATGTGAATAGCTGATGTAAATGCATGCCAAATCTCTTTAAGTCGCTGTGCGATGCGCATAACACTGTACAGTGGCGGACGTTTTTTATAAGAAAATAACCATATATGTATATATCTTTTGTTTACTATGTACGTTCCGCCATTTTGAAAACAATTTAGAAGGGTTTCCCTGTTTTTAAAACGTTTCGTGTCATATCGGACACGTAGGTATATATGCTGAGACTATAGATCGCTTTTTGGAATTCCCTTCGATAACTATCAATGCATGCAAAATATATCCAGGTATTGTCCTCTGACTAGTCCTGCTCAGTACAAAACGAATATCAAATATCATAAAAATGTACTGCTCCAAAAGGAATAAATCCCAAAATGCACATAACACCACCCTGTGCGTTTGGTGCGTACGGAAATCAAAATCCATATATGTGCCATACAGGTGCATAAAACAACATCTAGGTGCAAAGGGTGTGCATGAAGTATCTGTCATAGTCAACGTGTGTGCCTGACAGCCAAATCAGGTGCATCTGACATGCACGAAGAATTCCGATTTAGTGTATCTGGTGTGCACCAAAATCGTATCTCGAAACCTGCGCGAAAATCCAAAATCGACGGTATACAATACGGCTCACTCAAAATCAGGTATACCGCGGTGTATAAGCTCACAACCATGTGCATCAGCGTGCACAAATCAAATCAAAACACTAAAGGTGCACGAAAACTATGCTGGAAGCGTAAATCAAATCACTGGCATAAAATAGGCATAAAATCACAACCAATACCTCAACGTAATAACTATGCGAAAAATATAAATACCTAGTAGGTGCAACCATGGTGCATAAAAACAAATATCATGAAACTCAGCCATCAATACTAAATCATGAAAACAGAACGCCCATAATACCGAAATCCAAAGTGACGGATTCGTGATAATCGGATCACAAAATCACAAATCATAAATACCGTTGTCGGTAGTCCCTCCTTCAAAGTCGAGAAGGTGTCGGTGCATCCAATGCTAGCAGCGCAAGATATCTACTTGCCTCTTGCTCATAGTCTGGCGTCCTCTGTCTCTGGGTACTTATCTTCTCTATGGATTACCAATCTCACAATCGATCGGCTCATCGGCCCTGTCAGGTGTGCTAACGGGGACGATTCCGTTCTGGCACTTCTCTGGTCATCTCTCGGTCGATCCTCACGGCCACTCGGCAAGCAGCACGTCACTGGCGTCGGCCTCTGATTCTCTAAATGCACATCACACATCTGATCCTGGATGCAAATGTCAATGTAGCAGTGTCCTGGAAGGGATCCCGCTCAAGGTCTCTTCCGATCTTGCCTATGCCGGTCTGTACGGAGGCTGGCACTCTTGCATAATCTCTTCTCGCTCGATGGACATCTGCGTCCTCAGCACAGCATCTCCTCGGAAGCTGGTCGCATCCCAACGCCTCTGTAAGCATATCAGATCTCCGGTCTCGACGGAGAGTAATGACAGCTCGTCAGCGTCTCGCACGAACCTCTTGTTCCGCTTGTCTGTATCATCGTCCACATCGACGTCACGTCTTTATCTGCGCACTGCAACGTTTTCGGCTACGGTCAATCCGAAGTCTCTCGCACAGACTCGAAATCGCGTACTCTGTAGCTTCATCATTCGGTAGAAGATGTGTGGCCGAACAGGTCCTTAGGAACGTATCCCAACCATCGGAGGAATACTCAATGCTCGTCCATCCTCGATCAACTCGCAACGCATCTGGTAAGGTCCTTTATCTGAACCTGGTCAACTATCTTGTCGACGATGCCGAACTCTGGCCTGCTGGGTGTACGCAATATGACCACTCCTGGGTCCAGGTCTTCTCGTATCGTATTCCAGAAAGGTCCTGTCGAGGTCTCTCTCTCAATCCTCATTCTTGCCGAATTACCCGGAAGTCATCATCCATTGCTGAAGCTAATTCTTATTCCGGAACGGTTGCATACTCGTCGCAATTCCCTCTGGAAGGTATATCCATATACAACGCCTCTGCTTGCGTATCGCATCTCTGATGTCAGCGGAGGGGAACATCATCTCTTCGAAATCTCTAGCGAACTCTTTACATCACTCTGCTTCAATGTCGACTGATTCGGACTCGTCTCATCGTGGCTGCATGGACTGTGCTCCAACGGCTATACTCGTATCTGGAGTCTCCCAAGCAATGTGTCCCATCACATGATATCCGAATGATGTAGAATCATTCGATCGACTCGTCAGAACCTCATAATCCCCCAAGAGATCAACATCTTGAGTACAGTTTAATAGTATCGAGTACATGCCACAGCGTCGGTAGTCCAGCCGTAGAAGAGCAAACCCAAGCCTCACTAATGGCACCGCAGAACTACCGCAAACCCTAAGGTTCAAAGGCTTTCACATGGTTATTAAGTCGAGTTAGGGTTTCATTCTTCTAGAGGGTCCATTGAATCGCCTGCATGTCTTTCCGTATACTTTAAACTTGAAAAATGGGCTCCTGACATTCGATCGTCTCTGTCGACTCTCAACGTCTCGGCGTGAAGTCGTCTCTAGCTGGAAGCAATCTATCTGATGACCTCGCATCGGGGTAAGCGAACGAACCACATGTCTTAGTCATTCATCCTCGGTGACTAGCGACTCACCATCATATCTCGAAATATATACTCATGCTGCAGTAGCTCCAATCATGTGGGCGATATCTCGTCGTTCGTGGCAACAACTGGCTCATTTGTCTATACACTAACCAGCGCCTCAATCGT
The DNA here is from genome assembly GCA_030015575.1 of Agapanthus africanus. Classification (NCBI taxonomy): domain Eukaryota; kingdom Viridiplantae; phylum Streptophyta; class Magnoliopsida; order Asparagales; family Amaryllidaceae; genus Agapanthus; species Agapanthus africanus. The sequence continues at coordinate 104,277,774 of JASDDO010000010.1, read as the reverse complement.
CCAGGATAAGCGATATATCAACGGTCATCACATCCTGGCTGGCCTCTAGCAGTAGCCTGATCCTCTGGTACCAATCGGCTCGTCCGAGAAATCTCGTAAAGCGATCGGTCAAACTGTCATGACCTGAAAGAGCACGTGACTGGCCCTTGAACCATATGAAGTCTATAGGACTCCATCTGATCCAAGTAAGCCAAAAGCCCAGAAATCTAAAACCATTTTAAGAGTAAAGAAACATATCTTGTAAATTATTTTCCCTTGAGGCATTTTATCTAACACTTACTTCACATAAACAAAGAATACAACCCACACAAGCAATATAATATACAACGCCGAAGGGCGAGGATCAAACTCAAAAGAAACTCACAATAACATGAAAACCTTAACACTACTAAGCGCGACTCTAAGGTCGAAATAATACATCACTAGTGTCTGAGTCTGAAACAATATACAAGTTTTTGGTTGATGGAATTCTAGATACAAAGAATAATACATATACAAGGGTGGCTCTGATGCAAAGAACCCACCTACCAAGAAAATCACCCGCAAAGGAAGCAATGTGCCGGAAATGCCGCTATGGAACCTGTACGGCAAAACCTGCAAGAACAGTGGCACAACGGGGGTGAGTTGCCAACTCGTGAATAGAAAATATCTGCAAGCAGAAATTGAAAGCATGACATAATCCTAAGTCAAACGATCAGATATAATATAAACCTCAAATGAATAAGTCTGAATCATAGTAAAGTGGCAATGTAACATCTGAACATAAGTGTAATGCCGAGTACTCGTGACAGTGCCTCACGTAATAATATGTCATAAATATGATGTATGTATGCGGTAAAATGAAAACATAAGATATCATAACTGAAATCATCAGAAAATCAACGTCGAGCATCGACACAAACTATATATCTCAAAATCAAGTGAAACCTATATATCATGTATCCGATATGTATGCGGCATTCATGAAGGTACTCTATCAGGTACTACTAATAAGTGATGCAATGCATATACAATAAATGTGGGGTAGGGGAGATATAATATGCCATCGACTATAGAGGCCCCGAGCACATAGGCTCCTCTCAAATCGAGCTCATAGGCTCCGAGCACATAGGCTCCTCTCACATCGAGCTCATAGGTTCCGAGCACATAGGCTCCTCTCACATCGAGCTCATAATGCATATGTAAATTTGCATAGATCATCATGATGATATATTAAGTATGCGTATATATATATCAGCGTCCCATACCACTAATATATATATACTCTATGGGTATACATATATATTTCAGCGTCCCATACCACCGATATATATACGCAGGAGTAAAACAATCCAGAATCATCATATGCAACCATATCACATTGCGAAATCCATGAATTATAATATATGCAACAAGAACACTAATATAAGCTTGCAACTATGTAAAGGCATATGCACAAGGAATATGAATCAATAACATATGAGCATGCAATGCACTGCGAGCCGTAGAATAAATGGTAAATGAATAATAATGCAGCTTGCCATTTGAAATAAGACAAATCGGGGTTTTTGTAATAGGTATGACTCGGGTCTAGTCTAACATCTATTATGCAAACCACAGATCTAAGTATCAAGTCAACCGGGAGGGGTATGGAATCCACCTAAATCTAAGTCGATATAAATATATATACATATAATAGTTGGTGATCCCGCCTCAATAGTATCGCGTACAATACAGTATATCATATGACAATCCTCAAGTCATGAGTGCGGATCTATCATCAATATAAAGCTCGTACGGTAAATCGTCGTACGGCATCCCAATAGCTGGGTACGGATCAATATCACATTATCTCATCAAGTACCTGGTATTTTTATCATCATAACACATAATCTGGGATACTGAATCTAAGTCTAGTACAAATCGATACCATCTATATAATTATGAATGCGGGGGTAAAACACATGCCCAAAGGCCCGCTAAGAATCACATATCGTATCCCAAATACGAATCATATCAAATCACCGATCTCACGGCACCAAGCCCAATATCATCGACTCATCTCCAAAGTCATCTAATATCATCATCAACACAGTGTAAATATAGTGAATATGCAAGGGTGTGCGTGTGGGTGTAAACCTATTCTAGGGTTCCTGGCTATGAACTACACTAGTTTACTTCTAAGCCTAAACTATCCATAAAACACCTAACACAATATCCATGACACACTATAACTATCATATATAGTATATCAACTACGAACTGCGGGGGTGCTATACGTCATCCCCCGACTTCACCATGTAGATATAATCTACTCACCTTGCGTCTTCATTGTCGACGTCACCACGCGTTTGCTTGTCGTCCCGAAGTCTTCATGGGGTACCTACACATTAACGTATCGCAAATGCGTATCAAAACCAATTCCGAACTAAAACGGCATACGAATCTCACAACGATACGCTAAGATCTATAGGTTAGAACCTATGGACAACGCCTTCCAAACCCATCAACAACCCTCGATATCGTCGTATAAACGTCAAATAGTCGAGGTAAAACACAATACACAAATTCAGAATTAAAAATACGGAATACGGAAACACGAATCCAAAACAGGAATTAAAGAAATAGGCTCCAGATTTCACCCTAGGTCAAATTAGACAAATCTATACATGCCAGGGCCTAAACTACAGATGTAGGAGCAGCAGAATCAAAACGACCCAAATTGGTGCAGGTCTGGCCGCAAATTGCGGCCAAATAGAATAAATCTGCGGCCGGCTCTTGGAGTTGGGGGCTAGGGTCTTGTGTGGTGGTTCCTGGGTGCCTGCACATCTCACTGTCCAATCAATTTTATTTTAGGATGTCTCGGGTGATAGCAGATTTCCAAATACAATCTCAGAATTGCAGTTTTTCCCGACATCGTCTCATAAATCCGTATTCTGGGTTAAGGCTTCAGGTTAGGGTCCAATATAACATCACACCAAGATTCTAAGGTCACAACAAGTCTCAGTTTCACTTCACAACTCAATTTTTCCTCAAACCCTAGCTAGGCTATCCTCAAATCCACAAAAACACACAATATCGATATGAAACATGAATCGAAGCTTAAGCACAAGAAATACCACTCTAATTGTGAAGGAATTACCTCATAAGACCCACATGAATCCTTAACAGCACCAAAATGAAAGCTTTCTTTGTCCATCCTATAGCTTGCAAGCTTAAGCACATTTTTTGTGATATGAGAGTGGGGTTTTGGTGTAATTTTAGAGGTGATTTGTGGAGTTGAAGAGGGGAGGGAGATGAAGGAGCAGCAGCAGCAGGAGAAGGGGAAGAGGGAGAGAGAAAATGAGTAGAAGAATGAAGAGATGGCTAAGTCCAAGGTCAAAGTGAAACCATACCTCTCTCTCTCTCTCACCATACCTCATTTCTTTATTCCTTATTCCATTTTCTTTTCTTTTCTTTTTCCTTTTCTCCAAAACCTTCTCACTAGAATAGTAACCCCAAATAACATGATAGAAAATGCACAAGTGTGATAAAAATGATATGTGCATGTTTTGCACAAAAATGCTAAAAAACCGATTAGCGATTTTTTAATCGCGATTAGCACTCAATTAGCATATAACTAATCATAACAACATAAAATGGTATAATCCTCTAAATTACCCTATTTTAGAATTTTCCATAATTTTTCCAAAATTTTCTCCATTTATCTGTATTTAATTATACCCAATTATTAAAATATTCAATAAAGTAATATTAATTTATAAAATTTCCCGAAAATGATATTTTATTATTTTGAAATGTTACAATCTACCCCCTTTAAATAAATTCGGTCCCCGAATTTAAATTTAAACCCCCAAGTACTAAAATATTTCAGCAAAAATCCAAATTGTCGGGGCTCCACAAACGTCAATCCTAAGGCGTATATAAGAATACCCCGTGCGTCAGGTGCGCACGGAAAACAAAATCCATATAAGTACCACACAGGTGCAATGGGTGTGCACACAACATCTGTCATAGGCAACGAGTGTGCCTGACAGCAAAACCAGGTGCATCTGACATGCACAAGGAAACCCGATTTAGTGCATCTGGTGTGCACCAAAATCGTACCTCAAAACACTAAGGGTGCATCCAATGCTAGCAGCGCAAGATATCTACTTGCCTCTTGCTCACGGTCTGGCGTCTTCTGTCTCTGGGTCCTTATCTCCTCTGCGGATTACCAATTTCCAATCAATCGGCTCATCGGCCCTGTCTGGTGTGCTAACAGGGACGATTCCGTTCTGGCACTTCTCTGGTCATCTCTCGGTCAATCCTCACGACCACTTGTAAAGCAGCATGTCACTGGCATGGACCTCTGGTCCTCTGAATACACATTACACATCCGATCCTGGGTGCAAATATCATGGCAGCAGTGTCCTAGAAGGAATCCCGCTCAAGGTCTCTTCCGATCTTGCCTATGCCGGTCTGTACGGAGGCTGGTACTTTTGCATATCTCTTTTCTCGCTCGATGGACATCTGCGTCCTCAGCACAGCATTTTCTCGAAAATCGGTCGCATCCCAACACCTCTGTAAGTATATCAGGTCTTTAGTCTCGACGGGAAGTAACGACAGCTTGTCAGCATCTCACACGAACCTCTGGTTCCACTTGTCTTTATCGTTGTCCACTATGACGTCATGCCATGTTATCTACGCACTTCACTGTTCTCGGCCACGGTCAATCCAAAGTCTCTCGCACGGACTCGAAATCGCGTACTCTGTAGCTTCATCATTCTGTAGAAGATGTATGGCCGAACAGGTCCTCGGGAACACGTCCCAACCATCGGATGAATAATCAATACCCGTCCGTCCTCGATCAACTCACAACGCATCTGGGTAAGGTCCTTTATCCGAACCTGGTCAACTACCTCGTCGACGATGCCGAACTCTGGCCTGCTGGGTGTGCGCAATATGACCACTCCTGGGTCTAGGCCTTCTCGTATAGTATTCCAGAAAGGTCCTGTCGATGTCTCTCTCAAATCTCATTCCTGCCGAATTTCCCGGAAGTCATCACCCATTGCTGAAGCAAATTCTTGTTCTGGAATGGCTGCATACTCGTCGCAACTCCTTCTGGAAGGTATATCCATAAACAATGCCTCTGCGTGCGTATCGCATCTCTGATGTCAGCGGAGTGGGACGTCATCGCGTCGAAATCTCTTGCGAACTCTTTACTTCACTCTGCTTCAATGTCGACTGATTTGGACTCGTCTCATCGTGGCTGCACGGACTGTGCTCTAACGGCTATCCTCATATCTGGAGTCTCCCCAACAGTGTGTCCCATCATATGATATCCGAATGATGTCGAATCATCCGACCGAATCGTCGGACCCTCATAATCCCCCAAGAGATCAACATCTTGGGTACAGTTTAATAGTATCGAGTACATACCACAGCATCAGTAGTCCAGCCGTAGAAGGGAAAACCCAAGCCTCACTAATGGCGCCGCGGAACTGCCGCAAACCCTAAGGTTCAAAGGCTTTCACACGGTCATTAAGTCGAGTTAGGGTTTCATTCTCCTAGAGGGTCCATAGAATCGCTTGCATGTCTTTCCGAATACTTTAAACTTAGAAAATGGGCTCCTGACATTCGATCGTCTCAATCGACTCTCAACGAACCTGCACGAAGTCGCCTCTAGCTGGAATCATTCTATCTGATGACCTCGCATCGGGGTAGGCGAACAGTCCACATGTCCTAATTATTCATCCTTGATGACTAACGGCCTTCTATCATCTCATAGTACAACTCGTACCACAATAGCTCCAACATCCGGGGCAATATCTCGTTGTTCGCAGCAACAACTGGCTCCTTCGCCTGTATGCTGAACAGCACCTCAATCCTCTATGAAAGGCGATACACTGGCGGTCATCTCTAAATTGATCTGCTCTAGATCTGAGTAAGAGTCTCCATACGGGAAATCTTCAACTCAACTGGGCCTGCTCCGGCGCATAAATCGGACGAATCACCTTCGTCTCTTAAATCGGGTAGACAAGCTATCATCTGTCTCATATCTTCCTGGAAGCTCCGGCGATCTCAGCTCGTAAGCTCCGGAAGCGACATCCTATCAATCTCAGCAACAGCTGGTCCATCTGTCTGCACGGTAGGCAACATCATACACTCTGAGGTATGCTATACATCAACAGTCCTCTCTCAACTGACAGCTCTAACAATGGCCCGATCATCCGGTGTAAAACCAAGCACTCGCCTCCACTAGAGGTCACAATCACCAGTACTAACTCGGGACGTTCCCATGTCACCAGAAAACACAACGGTCGGCCCTCGTACCAGAAGAGCACGCCCTGATCGTAACCCTAGCAGCAGCCCAACTGCGCTCAAACAATGGCGACAGGAACCACAATCGAGTATCGAAGAGAGCAGATCAATGGCAAGAAAGAAAACAACAGATCCAGAGTGGATACATGATCCTAAGAAGGAACAGCATCAATGAAAGTGTGATCAACTAATAGCATCGAGGATCTTAAATGGATGTATAATCATGGATATGAAGAGAATCACTGATCTCGAAAATATATGCATCCTAAGGTTCCTTAAACGGAGTAGCGTATCGTAAGTATGCCGCGGAACATACCCACGGTACGTCACTCTACTTTAGTCACCTATTCCGTCAACCAAGGGTCATCCTACGCGACGAAAGTCCGGGTCTAATACCCCCAAGGTCAAGCCTAAGTTCCGTGTATATATAGACGCCCTAGGCTCCACATAGTCAAACTTAGACTCGAACCAAGGTTAACCTAGCGCTCTGATACCAACTTTGTCACGACCCGAAAGAGCACGTGACTGGCCCTTGAACCATATGAAGTCTATAGGACTCCATCTGATCGAAGTAAGCCAAAAGCCCAGAAATTTAAAACCATTTTAATAGTAAAGAAACATATCTTGTAAATTATTTTCCCTTGAGGCATTTTATTTAACACTTACTTCGCATAAACAAAGAGTACAACCCACACAAGCAATATAATATACAACGCCGAAAGGCGAGGATCAAACACAAAAGAAACTCACAATAACATGAAAACCTTAACACTACTAAGCGCGACTCTAAGGTCGAAATAATACATCACTAGTGTCTGAATCTGAAACAATATACAAGTTTTTGGTTGATGGAATTTCTAGATACAAAGAATAATACATATACAAGGGTGGCTCTGATGCAAAGAACCCACCTACCAAGAAAATCACCCGAAAAGGAAGCAATGTGCCGGAAATGCCGCTATGGAACCTGTACGGCAAAACCTACAAGAACCGTGGCACAACGGGGGTGAGTTGCCAACTCGTGAATAGAAAATATCTGCAAGCAGAAATTGAAAGCATGACATAATCCTAAGTCAAACGATCAGATATAATATAAACCTCAAATGAATAAGTCTGAATCATAGTAAAGTGGCAATGTAACATCTGAACATAAGTGTAGTGCCAAGTACTCGTGACAGTGCCTCACGTAATAATATGTTATAAATATGATGTATGTATGCGGTAAAATGAAAACAGAAGATATCATAACTGAAATCATCAGAAAATCAACGTCGAGCATCGACACAAACTATATATCTCAAAATCAAGTGAAACCTATATATCATGTATCCGATATGTATGCGGCATTCATGAAGGTACTCTATTAGGTACTACTAATATGTGATGCAATGCATATACAATAAATGTGGGGTAGGGAGATATAATATGCCATCGACCATAAAGGCCCCGAGCACATAGGCTCCTCTCAAATCGAGCTCATAGGCTCCGAGCACATAGGCTCCTCTCACATCGAGCTCATAGGCTCCGAGCACATAGGCTCCTCTCACATCGAGCTCATAGGCTCCGAGCACATAGGCTCCTCTCACATCGAGCTCATAATGCATATGTAAATTTGCATAGATCATCATGATGATATATTAAGTATGCGTATATATATATCAGCGTCCCATACCACTAATATATATATACTCTATGGGTATACATATATATTTCAGCGTCCCATACCACTGATATATATACGCAGGAGTAAAACAATCCAGAATCATCATATGTAACCATATCACATTGCGAAATCCATGAATTATAATATATGCAACAAGAACACTAATATAAGCATGCAACTATGTAAAGGCATATGCACAAGGAATATGAATCAATAACATATGAGCATGCAATGCACTGCGAGCCGTAGAATAAATGGTAAATGAATAATAATGCAGCTTGCCATTTGAAATAAGACAAATCGGGGTTTTTGTAATAGGTATGACTCGGGTCTAGTCTAACATCTATTATGCAAACCACAGATCTAAGTATCAAGTCAACCGGGAGGGGTATGGAATCCACCTAAATCTAAGTCGATATAAATATATATACATATAATAGTCGGTGATCCCGCCTCAATAGTATCGCGTACAATACAGTATATCATATGACAATCCTCAAGTCGTGAGTGCGGATCTATCATCAATATAAAGCTCGTACGGTAAATCGTCGTACGGCATCCCAATAGCTGGGTACGGGTCAACATCACATTATCTCATCAAGTACCTGGTATTCTTATCATCATAACACATAATCTGGGATACTGAATCTAAGTCTAGTACAAATCGATACCATCTATATAATTATGAATGCGGGGGTAAAACACATGCCCAAAGGCCCGCTAAGAATCACATATCGTATCCCAAATACGAATCATATCAAATCACCGATCTCATGGCACCAAGCCCAATATCATCGACTCATCTCCAAAGTCATCTAATATCATCATCAACACAGTGTAAATATAGTGAATATGCAAGAGTGTGTGTGTGGGTGTAAACCTATTCTAGGGTTCCTGGCTATGAACTACACTAGTTTACTTCTAAGCCTAAACTATCCATAAAACACCTAACACAATATCCATGACACACTATAACTATCATATATAGTATATCAACTACGGACTGCGGGGGTGCTATACGTCATCCCCCGACTTCCCCCTGTAGATATAATCTACTCACCTTGCGTCTTCATTGTCGACGTCACCACGCGTTTGCTTGTCGTCCCGAAGTCTTCATGGGGTACCTACACATTAACGTATCGCAAATGCGTATCAAAACCAATTCCGAACTAAAACGGCATACGAATCTCACAACGATACGCTAAGATCTATAGGTTAGAACCTATGGACAACGCCTTCCAAACCCATCAACAACCCTCGATATCGTCGTATAAACGCCAAATAGTCGAGGTAAAACACAATACACAAATTCAGAATTAAAAATACGGAATACGGAAACACGAGTCCAGAACAGCAATTAAGGAAATAGGCTTCAGATTTCACCCTAGGTCAAATTAGACAAATCTATATATGCCAGGGGCCTAAACTACAGATGGAGGAGCAGCAGAATCAAAACGACCCAAATTGGTGCAGGTCTGGCCGCAAATTGCGGCCAAACAGAATAAATCTGCGGCCGGGTCTTGGAGTTGGGGGCTAGGGTCTTGTGTGGTGGTTCCTGGGTGCCTGCACATCTCACTGTCCAATCAATTTTATTTTAGGATGTCTCGGGTGATAGCAGATTTCCAAATACAATCCCAGAATTGCAGTTTTTCCCGACATCGTCTCATAAATCCGTATTCTGGGTTAAAGCTTCAGGTTAGGGTCCAATATAACATCACACCAAGATTCTAAGGTCACAACAAGTCTTAGTTTCACTTCACAACACAATTTTTCCTCAAACCCTAACTAGGTTATCCTCAAATCCACAAAAACACACAATATCGATATGAAACTTGAATCGAAGCTTAAGCACAAGAAATACCACTCTGATTGTGACGGAATTACCTCATAAGACCCACATGAATCCTTAACAGCACCAAAATGAAAGCTTTCTTGGTCCATCCTATAGCTTGCAAGCTTAAGCATATTTTTTGTGAAATGGGAGTGGGGTTTTGGTGTAATTTTAGAGGTGATTTGAGGAGTTGAAGAGGGGAGGGAGATGAAGGAGCAGCAGCAGGAGGAGAAGGGGAAGAAGGAGAGAGAAAATGTGAGGAAGAATGAAGAGATGGCTAAGTCCAAGGTCAAAGTGAAACCATACCTCTCTCTCTCTCTCACCATACCTCATTTCTTTATTCCTTATTCCATTTTCTTTTCTTTTCTTTTCTTTTTCCTTTTCTCCAAAACCTTCTCACTAGAATAGTAACCCCAAATAACATGATAGAAAATGCACAAGTGTGATAAAAATGATATGTGCATGTTTTGCACAAAAATGCTAAAAAACCGATTAGCGATTTTTTAATCGCAATTAGCACTCAATTAGCATATAACTAATCATAACAACTTAAAAATGGTATAATCCTCTAAATTACCATATTTTAGAATTTTCCATAATTTTTCCAAATTTTTCTCCATTTATCTGTATTTAATTATTCCGAATTATTAAAATATTCAATAAAGTAATATTAATTTATAAAATTTCCCGAAAATGATATTTTATTATTTTGAAATGTTACACAAACGCTCATGGCACGAAAACACAGCAGAACGACGCCTCTTTATGCAATCGTAAATCTCTGGAATCACGCCCTGGTCAGTCCTCGTCCACGACGAGCTCATGCTGACGCAACTCGAGCCGTAGCTCACTCTGCCCGTGCAATCGTGGCAGCAAAACACAACCAGTATCGATGAGGATAGATCATAGGAATGAATATAATACTGTGCAAGGAAATGTACATCCTAAGGCTCCTTAAGCGGAGTAGCGTGTCGTAAGTATGCCGCGGAACATACCCACGGTACGTCACTCTACTTTAGTCACCTATTCCATCAACCAAGGGTCATCCTACGCGACGAAAGTTCGGGTCTAATACCCCCTCGACTAAGTCTAAGTTCCGTAAGGTCAAGCCTAAGTTCCGTATATATATATATAGACGCCCTAGGCTCCACATAGTCAAACTTAGACTCGAACCAAGATTAACCTAGCGCTTTGATACCAACTTTGTCAGGACCCGAAAGAGAACGTGACTGGCCCTTGAACCATATGAAGTCTATAGGACTCCATCTGATCCAAGTAAGCCAAAAGCCCAGAAATCTAAAACCATTTTAAGAGTAAATAAAGAAAACTGGTTTAAAGAAGTGAGAAAATATGTTTGAAGTCAAGGTTTTTAAATAACTAAGCCGAATATGCATTTTAAAAATGTAAAGTCTTTTCTAAAAATTTCGTCAAAGTTTCTTTTGTAAAAACTGGCCCTGAACGGGGTACAACAAGAACAATATATATGCAGTGATAAAAGGCATCCCCAAGCGGGAGCTAGCTCTTCGTCAATTGACGGTCACAACCACGCAAACAATATAATATACAACGCCGAATGGTGAGGGTCAAATCCAAAAGAAACTCAATAAGCATGAAAACCGCAATACTACTAAGCGGGACTCTAAGGTCGAATAATACATCACAAATGTCTAAGTCTGAAACAATATACAAGTTTTGGTTGATGGAATTCTAGATACAAAGGAATAATACAAGTACAATGGTGGTTCTTGATGCAAAAGAACCCACCTACCAAATGCAATTCACCCGTAAAGAAACAGTGTGCCAGAAATGCCGCTATGGAACCTGTACGGCAAAACCTGCAAGGACTGTGGCACAACGGGGGTGAGTTGCCAACTCGTGAATAGAGAATATCTACAAGCAGAAACTGAATATATGACATAATCCTAGGTCAATACAATCAGATATAAACCTCAAAGAATAAGCCTGAAGCATGATAAGGTGGCAATGTAACATCTAAACATGTAGGTAGTGCCAAATACCCGTGTCAGTGCCTCAGGTAATAACATGTCATAAACATAAGGTATGTCTGCATGAAGTAAATATGATGAAGTATCAAAATGAATATCAATACACATATATTAGCGTCCCATTCCACTAATATTGGTGTAAGGGTATATATAACAGCGCCCTCATACCCTGTTATATATACAAATGAAGTACCAAAATGAAATACTAGTCTGTATAAATGTGGATCCCGTCCACCTGTCACCCAAATGACAATAAGCATCATGCATGTAAATGTGAGGATATAATAAAAATCATGGAAACATCATGAAACCTGTGCCTAGCATCGGCACGTAAATCCTCGTCCATATAGGGCTCCGTCTGCAGTATCGGCCCTCGGCCCCGGCAGCACGGGTCAACCCATGTCCATCTCTCAACTCCGGTCGGTATCCCCCGGATATCCGCCGAGCTCAAATACAATCACCGGTAGGTACTCGCCTATAAGTGCACGGCGGCGCCCCGGCCGTCAATCCGAGGCCAAAATGCGGAAACGAAACTTTTTACGAACTTGTAAACCGGCACCACCGCGCACAAAAATCCCGGACGGGCCATTAACATAGTCCTAGCTAACTAGAGAAGGGGTAAAGAGATATACAGAGTGATCCGTGTCCTTCGGTCTTCTCGTCGTCTTCCCGATCTCCCCGCGGAATCTCCGGTCTTCAACTCCTCGTCGGAAGGACACCACTTCGCCGGCTTCTTTTAGGGCTCCCACCTTTGGACCGAGGCAACTCGGGCACGAAGTTGGCTAGCCGACGTGCCCAAGGATTGCTGTAGAATACGTGTAGTGCTCTATGTCTCATTTGGGGTTACTAGAAGTTGCCTTTGGTGGAGGATTGATATGATAACATTTTGGAGATGAAGTTGGGGATTTTTTCAAGCCCAAGAGAACCAAAAATCCCCACCAAAAATAATGGGCAGCCCCTCCCTCAAAGTGGCCAGCCTCCTCATAAGCCATGAGAGAATGAATGAGAGGGAGAGAGAGTGTATCAAAAATGAGTGAGCCAATATCATGCAAGAGAGAGAAAGGAGTGATGATGTGAAGAAATGATCACAAGCAAATCCAACACCCCATCATCTATCATCACATCTAAAGTCAAGCAATCATGAAGTCATGGAGTCAATGAAAGCTACACCCATCATAAAAACTATCATGAAGCAAAAGAAAGTCAAGGGTGGGAGAAACATCATGATTCAACAATATACAAAGACAACCCTCCAAAATGCTTATTTGCACAAATGCAAATAAGCCCTCCTCCACCAATCTTCAGCCAATAAAAGATACAAAGAAAATTGGCCGAAACGGAAAGTAAACTGGCAACTTCATAAAACTGATCCCGTAATAAATTACAGGAAACCCCGCTACTGTATATACATACCCGCATTTGTATTCCGACCGAAATACAAATGCAATGAGACAAAATCTACATTGTACAATACTAGGATCCGGCTTAAACCAAAGCCCGCTAGTATTAACCGTCCGATCATGATCCGTGCAATACCGCACGTATCTGATCGAACCCTGCCGTATCTCCATACGGCCTCTACAGCGTTTCGCCCGAAACTTGAGAAACTGGTCTGTGGGGGACTCTAAAGACTCGTCAATACTTTGGTTATGGATTTAACCACTAGCACGTCAGAGGTATTAGCCTATACGTAACGGGCTACCAGGTATTGACCAAAAGGGATGTCGATGAGCGAACTCATCCTGACACCCTACTGAGCCTGTCAGTGACAATATCCGTACAGTCCGGTCCGTTCGCCTATGAGCATCGCATGGCGGGCCTAAGGGGTTGGTAAAAGTCAGACCCCCAAAAGCGGTACAAGTCGTGTCGGAGTGTAGTCCAGAACACCCTGAGATACTACTGGAATACCTACCAGTAAATCTCCTGTCTTGGCCAAGGACTTCGTGTAAGGGCTCTCCTAGACACAGCGCGATCTCACCCCCAATACCGGGAAAGACGAACCCCTGCAGATCCGCTCACTGCCTCCATGTGGCTCGGGACTGTACCCAACTAAAACCTGTTTGCACGTCTCCTTTGAGCGTGGTAGGGTAGTAATCAAAGTACAGTGGGAACTCACACGAGACAAATGACGATCCTCAGGTCGATGAACTAACCTGCACACATGTCACCAGGGAACTGCTATCTGACGTCAGGTATAAGACCAACTAGCATGTTCCCGGCGAGTCCTGTCCGGTGTACTCATAACCCAATGAGCACTTGTATACATCTTAGGTGAACCAACTGACACCGGTAGCTTGTAAGACTGGCCACCGCCCCTCGTCGGGGTCTCGACTGTATACACTAGTCTACACTGGAGTATCGATGCCCTGTCTCGAAACTCCCACGACTAGGGACCTTTTAAGGATGTACTTATAGACTACCAGCTCCCACGTATATGATCGCCCTCATACTGCTGGCAGTCAAGAATGAATCCTAGGGGCTCTATCAACGTGCAATAGTGACCTGTAAGGTCACCTAAAGCAGTACACGATGATAAAGGTAAACCAGATAGCATACTATCATCTTGAGTAAGACTGTCCTACCGGGATAGGTCCTCCATCAATCACTGCAATGACGTGCCTGTGATCCAATAATTAACTCCGAGGGCACTATCTCCAACAATCTCCCACTAGCACTCAAGGCTAATTATTGCGATGTCGCATACTCACAGCCCGTGTGATACCGAACACCCAACTCCTCTACTAGTCAGTCTCACAAAACCCGTTTGCGAAACTATTGCGTTCGAGGAGTAGCCTCAGTGAGTGGATCCGCCTTGATGTTTCTTTCTATGTCTCTCTATATCTCAAGTTCGCGGAGAAACCCATCTCCCGAAATGAGCAATACCTGTCTTAGAATATGTCTGGATATCTGATGGGACCTAGCTCATAAATGAACTCCAAATCCAAACTTCTTAGACTGTATCGTTAACTGAACTTAATCAGTATCCTGCGCCATGCCTCCCTCAGTATCCCCTTGGACCACCTGTCCAAAATACTGCCCCTCGTCAGAAGGAAAACTATAACTCTGACAAACTTTCTGTCATCCAGGTCACCTTGGAAGCCTGGAATGATAACTGTCTCCGGAACGAGGCTGTCGTTATCATATCCCTAGAACATCCACTTATGTTCTAAAACTGCTTCCGATCGTTTCTCCAGGACTGGATCAATATCAACTTATTGCATCCACTGCAAAAACAACATCTGTTGTGGTACTCATGATCGACTCAATTGCCTAAGCAAGTGATCTGCCAATCATGCACATCCCTCTCCCCTTTAGTCTGTAAGACACCTTTAGAGAGGGTGACTCCATCACCTGCAGGTACACCACCATGCCAGGAGTCGTCCATTCTAAATACCTTTAGAATGTTGTCTAAGTATCCTGATTGGGAAACTGCCCAAATCTAGATCTAAAACCATAGATCCAGTAACCAGAATGCCTGATATAATGTCCAAGTCCCATGTGGAGAAACTACTGTGTGAAGACCAAAGTATAACCGATCGTAGTATAGGAATATCACTTCCTACTCTGTGTATGTCATCCAAATACCATGACATCACACCCTACTACCTTCTCAACAGATCCATCCCCTATTCTGATGAAGTCAAACCTATGACTTTCACATCAGAAATAGATGATCTATCTCTGCTATATCTGCTTTAGTCTATAAATAGACATAAGCCAGTTGTCCACCAATGCTTCCGCTGCTCCCACTGACTACGACAACCCTCTGGCAGAGTCATATGTGCGTACACTTCTAAAGCTAGTTTAAAATGACGCTATACTCATCCTCCTGCCGGGTCTCGCAGCTTGGAACAACAGCAATGGCATGTCTGGGTAAACAAGAACCTCCCTGTCACCGTCCTTGAGGCTACCGGAGTACCTCTCGGGTGCCTGAGGTTACCCATCTTATCTGCGGAGTGGCCAATGGAATGTCAAACCAGATTGAGTCTTTAGGTTCTTATCAAATCTTCAGTAATTGTTTGCGGTTCTGGAATCACTTCCAGTTCTACCATACTCCCACTACTGTTTTCTGAAAAAATCCATTTTTATTAAAACTGTGGCGAGTCTAGAACAATATCACTATTGATCTTCCAGATGGTAGAAAGTCAACCCTCGTCATAGCTTGGGTCAACCCACAAACAGCCATTACAGAAACGCGCCTTGAGTTATCCAGAGTCTGGTTTTAAGCATAAGCCAGACAACTCCCCGTACCTTAACATTGTTAAGATATGAACTGTTCTATATCCAATACAGAAACAGAGGCACTGATTTAATTGAACCAGATTCAAATCATGCAGCTGTCTCCAGTGCATGTTAACTAAATGGAAAGAGGCCGATCAGCGTTACTCAACTTAGGAATGCTTCCAATTATGAGTAACCTGAAAGAGAAGCAAGTTCTCTTAATCATTACTATCAACTTAATATCATACACAAGTATCTACATCTTCGATCAACTTGAAGAATCCCGATACTTGCAACACCTGGTTCTCTACTTTATCTATATACCTATAACTTCTCAAAACTTGGACCCTGTGTTTCTACGAAACACCTGTCTAAAAACTAGAGAAGTCATATAGTACGAGAACCAACCCCTCTGTCCTCATGGACGGTGGACAACATACAATACTCTGTATAAGTCCCTTGAGTCTGATAACTCAAAACCTGTATGTCGTAGGTTGAAAACTGTACTTATGGTTAAGAAGAATTACACCGCTGTTTAATGCTCTTTACCTAACCATCCACTGATATAGGTAAATGTCATCGACATAATTTCAAAAAGGTATATCTCACTCTATAAAAATAGACGAACAGATATATCAATTTGAAATTGGTGCATAACAGCGGATATTCAAAACCAAATATTTGTCGTCCGGCAAACAACCCAGGTGACTTACTCAAATATCACAGATTACAACCAATCCCGATATAATGAGGATGATCACCTAATTCCCAATAACTTACTCCCACTCATTATCTGTAAAACCATACAGATGTGAGAATCATACCTGGTAAATACATACCCTGGAGTAAGGACTAATTGGGAAATCAGTTTTCTTTTAACAGTACACAGTGAAACTGAAACATTGAAATATTTCGATGGGGTATCCCGGTATTCCTAGTAATGCCTCTTCCATTATCCAGATTCACAACTGTAACCGTGCAATTCTTTGCCATCTTTCCAAATCCCTTTATATGTCTTTAGTCATTACCGTCTGTACACCCTTTTAGGCTAAATGGTTTTCTTCCTTCCCTACCGTTCGGCACCAGCCTATGGTTTGGAAGAAGACTATCCAATAAGCATAATGGGTGAACTGTCCTAATCCTAGGAGCACTCGCAATGCGAGAGAAGGTGAAGATAAAAGACAACTGAATAAACCTTATTCCTATTTCTCCTGAACCAGAATCCATCCCCGAACTGGAACAAGTTCTTTTCGAGTTCGTATATAACCATACGATGGAGTATCCAATAAACTGTGGATCTTCGTAGTGATACGAAGTGTTCTGGAGAAATACAAAGGTGATTTAAGATTGGCGAAGAAATAATTTGTTTGGTTGTGAAAAGCAGTCGCAATTTACTTTGCCCTCTTACTAATCCCTTGATATGTCTTTACTTAATACCTTCTGTACACCATCGTTATGCTAATTGGTTATCTTCATTCCCCACTGTTCGGCACCAGCCTAAGGTTTGGAAGAAGACTATCCAATTTGCGTAATAGGTGTACTATCTCCTAAACCAAGGAGTACTCGCAACCTGAGAGAAGGTAAAAGGAAAAGACAACTGAATAGTCCTATCCGTTTTCTCTAGAACCGGAAACCATCCTCGAATAAATTCCTTCGAGTTCGTATATAACCATACGATGGTTTTGTCCAATGGAAGTGGACGTTCGTAGTAATACGGGGTGTCCTGGAGAAAAAGGGTAAAAGTAGGAGTGGCAATGAGGTTTGCAACTCTGACAATCCAAAAGCCAGTGTTAAGAAGGTTCGGTTAATTTTGGTCACTAAGTCATAGTCTAGGGTCGGGTCAATGGTCGCTGCCAAAGAGAGAGAGAAAAGAAACACTCAGCGTGCACTCTAATCTAGATCAGAATGGTTATCACTTTATCTAATCAGAAAACCTCCCACTGTAACGTCAAATTCTCCTCCAAACCTGAAAGGAGAATTAGTCGGGATCACCCGAGGAGTAAACCAACTCATCAGTGGGAATCGGGATCCAACTATCATCGCATGATAACGTGACGGAATCCGCTCACGTCATCACACTCCAGAAGGTATGCGCATATCTGGCAAGTTTCAGTTTCTTTAGAAACTCCCGATGTGGATTTTTTTTGCCCCATGCTCTTATGACCTTGACTTTGGCCAACAAATCATAAGTCAAATGTCAAGTTCTACCCGTCATTCTCCAGGTTAATTTGAGCCCACCCGCACAAGCCCTTGACTTTGGCCAACAAGGCTATACGACTGCCCCAAACCAACGCATCTATCTATGCGGCACATGAATACCCAATACTACCAATCACTATGCCTTGACTTTGCCAACAAACATAGCTTGAATACTTATTGACTATCCATGTGAAACGACGGAGGGCTACGAATGGTTTCTGGTGAAAACCTTTAACGTAATGTACTTGATATCGTTGAAGGAACCGGATAGCTTTTAAAAATATAGTGGCGAAAACCATTGCTAAAGAGGTCACTCCCGGTGAAGGGATCTCGGCTCTTTCCCCGTAGAATGAGATGCAGGATATTCCAACTGAATACCATGATGCAAAGCAAAAGTAATCGACTATAGTGAAGTTATTGCCCTGACGCAAACTTCTGTCCAAGGGGTCATTCCCGGTGAAGGGATCTCGGCCCTTGCCTCGTCGACTGAGGAGAAGGATATTCCAACTGAATACCACGATGCAAAACAAAAGAGAACTTCCTTGCAATAACAGCTTTTTGAAAAGTGTTCCAACAACATCAGAATAGGTTTGTTTAGCTTGCATTGATCCGAATCAATACAGTCCCATCAATTGATCACACCAATAAAGAACGAAAATAATGATGTACGTATATGCCATCCGCATTCGCCACTGGGTCCCGTCATTACCCGTTAGGTTACTTAACTAACGACAGAGCGGGGACTGGACTAGCGCGGATGCAAAACATATACAACATCTACTAGTATATATATCAATATATAATATTTCGCTCAAGGCGTGATAAAATGCAACATCACAGAAATGTAATAAGCATCACAAAACAATACAGATATCTGGGATCCCCGGGTTTCATAGAGCCGCTACTAAAACCCGACGTTCCCCTGGTCGTGTGGATAGCCTGTGCAATGAAATCCTAGACTCCTACGGGCGCGGCAAGTTACCCGCCAAAACCTGAAGCGAGGCAGCCCCCTTCAGCAACGTGAATGGACCACCCAGCACTTCACGGAATCCGATAACTTGGGCACCCCTCCTGGGTCAACCTGTACCCCCTACGAGTGCGGCGAATAGCCCGCCAATTCTAGAGTGAAGCCCCCTCCGTCTCAATGCCATGAGATGCGGGCCCGTTTCCCTCTAGAACCCGGCTATCCGTGCACCCCACCTTGGGGTAATCCTAGTACAGAAAGTAAAATATACATACAACGGGTACATCGACCTCACCCCGGTCGTGCCCCAAAAGAATAATATACAAACATGCAGTGACGGCAGTTCACATGTCGGACGCTCGCCCCGCAATATCAAATGTACATAATACAACCAAAAATTTACTAGCATTGCATCCAGGCTATCCCCCATGACCAATCCGCAACATCACAGCACAACACAGAACATCAACGTGAATGTCACGTTCGCAAATCCGTCTAACCGGGCTATAGCAGTTAGACAGGATTTACCGATCAAGTGACATTCACGGTCGCAGATATAATGTAAATACTGTAAACTAATGTGTTTAAAATTCTCGATCGATAAAATTTTCCTGAGTGGGCCCCCAAGCACTACTGTAGCACTTAAAGAAATTCTGGACCAAAAAAGAATATTCCAAAACCCCAATTTCCCTGTAAAAAGAGCGATGTACAAAATTGGTACAGTAAAAGCACTGTATCGCGGCGGAACCGCGGCCGGAACAGGTCTATGGCCGCGGTTCCGCGGTCGGGATACAGTATCAACTCACCAATTTTTTACAGAACCCTTAACTTTCCCTGCACAGTATTCTGCAACAACCTGAAAAAATTTTGGAGCCAAAAAAATTTCGACAGAGAACTGATACTTTGAAAACGCGGGTTTTGGAATTTTGTTCGATCGAGAATGTAAACACATTAGACCAAGCTAGACAAGGCTAATGGCGTGGCTCTGATACCAGTGTAAGTGCACGGCAGCGCCCCGGCCGTCAATCCGAGGCCAAAATGCGGAAACGAAACTTTTTACGAACTTGTAAACCGGCACCACCGCGCACAAAAATCCTGGATCGGGCCATTAACATAGTCCTAGCTAACTAGAGAAGGGGTAGAAAGATATACTGAGTGATCCGTGTCCTTCGGTCTTCTCGTCGTCGTCCCGATCTCCCCGCGGAATCTCCGGTATTCAACTCCTCGTCGGAAGGACACCACTTTGCCGGCTTCTTTTACGGGCTCCCACCTCTGGACCGAGGCAACTCGGGCACGAAGTTGGCGAGCCGACGTGCCCAAGGATTGCTGTAGAATACGTGCAGTGCTCTATGTCTCATTTGGAGTTACTAGAAGTTGCCTTTGGGGGAGGATTGATATGATAACATTTTGGAGATGAAGTTGGGGATTTTTGCAAGCCCAAGAGAACCAAAAATCCCTACCAAAAATAATGGGCAGCCCCTCCCTCAAAGTGGCCAGCCTCCTCATAAGCCATGAGAGAATGAATGAGAGGGGGAGAGAGTGTATCAAAAAAGAGTGAGCCAATATCATGCAAGAGAGAGAAAGGAGTGATGATGTGAAGAAATGATCACAAGCAAATCCAACACTCCATCATCCATCATCACACCTAAAGTCAAGCAATCATGAAGTCATGGAGTCAATGAAAGCTACACCCATCATGAAAACTATCATGAAGCAAAAGAAAGTCAAGGGTGGGAGAAACATCATGATACAACAATATGCAAAGACAACCCTCCAAAATGCTTATTTGCACAAATAAAAATAAGCCCTCCTCCACCAATCTTCAGCCAATGAAAGATACAAAGAAAATTGGCCGAAACGGAAAGCAAACTGGCAACTTCATAAAACTGATCCCGTAATAAATTACAGGAAACCCCGCTACTGTATATACATACCCGCATTTGTATTCCGACCGAAATACAAATGCAATGAGACAAAATCTACACTGTACAATACTAGGATCCGGCTTAAACCAAGCCCGCTAGTATTAACCGCCCGATCATGATCCGTGCAATATCACACGTATCTGATCGAACCCTGCCATATCTCCATACGGCCTCTACAGCGTTTCGCCCGAAACTTGAGAAACTGGTCTGTGGGGGACTCTAAAGACTCGTCAATACTTTGGTTGTGAATTTAACCACTAGCACGTCAGAGGTATGAGCCTATACGTAACGGGCTACCAGGTATTGACCAAAAGGGACGTCGATGAGCGAACTCATCCTGACACCCTACCAGTGACAATATCCGTATAGTCCGGTCCGTTCGTCTATGAGCATCGCATGGCGGGCCTAGGGGGTTGGTAAAAGTCATACCCCCAAAAGCGGTACAAGTCGTGTCGGAGTGTAGCCCAGAACACCCTGAGATACTACTGGAATACCTACCAGTAAATCTCCTGCCTTGGCCAAGGACTTCGTGTAAGGGCTCTCCTAGATACAGCGTGACCTCACCCCCAATACCGGGAGAGACGAACCCCTGCAGATCCGCTCACTGCCTCCATGTGGCTCGGGACTGTACCCAACTAAAACCTGTTTGCACGTCTCCTTTGAGCGTGGTAGGGTAGTAATCAAAGTACAGTGGGAACTCACATGAGACAAATGACGATCCTCAGGTCGATGAACTAACCTGTACACATGTCACCAGGGAACTGCTATCTGACGTCAGGTATAAGACCAACTAGCATGTTCCCGGCGAGTCCTGTCCGGTGTACTCATAACTCAATGAGCACCTGTATACATCTTAGGTGAACCAACTGACACCAGTGGCTTGTGAGACGGGCCACCGCCCCTCGTCGGGGTCTCGACTGTATACACTAGTCTACTCTGGAGTATCGATGCCCTGTCTCGAAACTCCCACGACTAGGAACCTTTTAAGGATGTGCTTATAGACTACCAGCTCCCACGTATATGATCGCCCTCATACTGCTGGCAGTCAAGCATGAATCCTAGGGGCTCTATCAACGTGCAATAGTGACCTGTAAGGTCACCTAAAGCAGTTCACGATGATAAAGGTAAACCAGATAGCATACTATCATCTTGAGTAAGACTGTCCTACCGGGATAGGTCCTCCATCAATCACTGCAATTACATGTCTGTGATCTAATAATTAACTCCGAGGGCACTATCTCCAACATTGCCCACCTCCAGGCTCAATCGGCATAATCCTTCGATCGTCTTGCCGAAAGGAACCATACCGGGCCCCACCATGTACCCTCATACGGCACACACTCCTCGTATGAGGTATATAATCAGAACCGATAAATCTCATGGTGGCTACGCAAATATCAGATCAAGGAAACCGGGTTTTTCAAATAAGTACATACTCTCCTTTGAAATTATCCACGGTTCCAAAATCCATAAATATCATGAAAACAATATCCCAATACGCATAATCAGAAAGCATGATGTATGTGACATATAATTGAGATGCAAGTATAACAGTATATCATGCAACATAGTGTAACATTTCAAAATAATAAAATATTATTTTTGGGAATTTTTATAATTTAATATTATTTTATTGATTATTTTAATATTAAATTTATAATAAATGAGAAAAATTTGGAAAAATTATGGAAAATTCTAAAATAGGGTATTTTATGGAATTATGCCATTTTTAAGTTTTTATGAGTATTTATATGCTAATTTAGTACTAATCGCGATTAAAAATCGCTAATCGGGTTTTTTGCAAGTTGGTGCAAAACATGCACATATCTTGTTTTTCTATACTTGTGCATTTTCTATCATGTTACTTTTTGGGTTACTATTTGAGTGAGAAGAGAAGGAAAAGAAAAGAAAAAGGGATTAAAGAAATAGGTATGGTGAGAGAGAGGGGGTAGGTGAGAGTGTTGACTTGGCCATTCCCTCTTGTTTTCTCCTCTCATTTCTCCCCCCCCCCCTCTTCCATGAGCTGCTGCTGCTCCTGCTGCCCTCCTCTTCCTCCACCTTCAAACCCCCATTTCTCCATGAAATTCACCCCAAAACCCATATCGGTTTCACCAAAAATGCACACAAGCTCAAGATCTATACATTGGACTAAAGAAGCATGGATTTTGGCCGCTAGGGGCAACTCAAGAAAATTCTTGAGTTGCCAAATGAGTTAATTACTGAACCATTAGCTTAGTTTTAGCATTACTTATACCCCTATGCAAGTTTAGAATCGAAATCGGGTGATTTTGTGGATTTTAGGAAAAACTAGTAAGGGTTTGAGGAAATTATGAGTTGTGATGGGAAATTGAGTTCAGTGGAGACCATAAAAGCACAATAGTGCTAGAAACCCAGACCAACCCCACTGGAAACCCAAAAATACGGAATTACGGAAATTTTCATGTCGGTTTGTGTGATCTGTGAAGGTGTTCTGGAATCTGGAGCAACCCGGGGTCACCAAAAATAAAATTGAGCTGACAGTGAGTCGTGCAGGCACCTAGGAAGCTATCACCAAGACCCGAGCCCCTAACTCAAAACTACGGCCGCAAGTTTTGTCATTCTGGCCACAATTTGCGGCCAGAGTAGAGGGGAAGCGGTCAATTTTTGTTCCAGGGCTCATTTTGCACTAAATTAGACCCCTCCTATATGCAGTTTTGGCTAATTGTCATCTGGGGAAAATCTGGGAGCATTTTGGTGTGTTTTAGGCAGTGTTTTCCGTATTTTTAAATGAACTTTCTAGATATTTGGATTTGTATTTGGTTGTCGGGTGTTCGTACATCGACAACAGGGCTTGTTTGTTGGATTTGCATGTTTGGGCCATAGGTTCCAACCTATGAGCACACTGTGCGCTGTATCAGTTTTCTGCCTTGATTTTCATACGCATTGCTATGGGTGATCATTGTAGGTACTTTGATGTGGATTCCGAGGCAACGTAGCATGGCGTTATCGACACCGACACGCAGGATACAGGTGAGTAGATTTATATCTACGGGGAGAAGTCGGGTGGAAGGAGTATAGCACCCCCGCAGTTCGTGGTGATGTATACGAATACGTATACACACAGATATTGATTGTATATTGTATGAGATTATTGATGTTAAAAGATGGATTCTAGGTGTGATTGGATTGGTTAGTGATGCGAAACCCTAGAGTAGTGGTTGCACCACACATACACACACACACCCATACTTGCATACATTCTTCTTTCATAAGTGCATATATGGGATTGTATTTTTATGTGTTTACATAGGTATGGGACTATGTGTTAGTTATGTATATGCCCTAGATGCCATTGTTGTACATATGATGTATATTATAATGGATGCTTGGTTATATATAGAGATGACTTTCTTGCTCGTCATGATAGTATGCTATTTGGTTTCACTTTATCTTAACATGGTGACTTGTATTGGTTTACGGTTTTACTCTCACATGTTGATAAAGCCCTTAGGACTTGTACTCGACTACTGGGACTATGATGAGATCATACTAGTGGGGCCGCGGTAGTCGATGAGTACATCCTATAACTGTTCCTAGTCGAGGGTATATCGAGACAGGGCATCGATACACCAGAGTAGACTAGCGTATACGCATCTTGACCCATATGATGGGCGATGGATGATCCCATATCCATCGGTGTTTGACATCAGAGATGGTGTACGGGTGTTCAGTGGAGACTGGGTACACTGGAAGGACTCGCCGAGAACTCCCAGATGGTGATATACCACACGTCACATGGCAGTTCTCCGGTGACACAGGTACAGGGTAGTCTGAAGACCCGAGATCGTCATAGAGTCTTGTGTGATTCCCACTGTGCTTTGATTTCCACCTTACCACGTCCAAGAGGGCGTGCAAAACGGTGGCTTTTGGGTACAGTCCTGAATCACATGGAGGCAATGAGCGATAGGAGGGGATTCGTCTCTCCCGGTATAGGGAGTTGATGTTGTGCTGTGTTCGATTGGCTATAACTGGAAGTCCCTGGCCAGGGCTGATATAGAGATTTACTGGTAAGTGTTACTAGTAGTTTCTCGACCCGTTATGAGCCACACATCGACACGACTTATCGGTTACTGGGGTCTGACGTATACCACCCCAAGACTTGATATGCGACATATCAGAACGAACAGACCGGACTGTACGGGAGTGTTACTGATCGGATTCACAGGAGAACGCACAGGCTAGCTTGTTGATCTTCTGATCGCTCAATACCTGGGTGGCTGTTACGTTTAGCTGACCGCTTGCAGCTTGTGGGTGTTTGATATGATCATCACCTGCTACCGGCGTATTGACGATTCTTTAGAGTCCTACACAGAGGTTTCTTGGCTCAGGCGAAACAGAGTAGTGGCACATATGTGATATGCGCAGGAGCGAGAATAATGCGATATGGGATACCGTATTAGATTCTCGCGATATTTAGATATGAACCGGGACATCGGATCAAGTGTTGATTCGATGAATCGGTACATGATATATTAGTCGGTAATATTCGATATAGCCGGATCATCGATTCAAGTGTTGATTCGATGATTTAATGTATAATAATATATATATGATATATTATTACATTATCTAATATTGGCTTGCTTTAATATTTCATTTTCTCACGGGATGATACATTGATATATATGCGATATATGTTAATTGTATTATTTTCTTTTGTTGCAAATATATAATATATATGTGATATATATTATTGTGACATGATATGATTAATTGTTAAACATGTTTAAGGATGATTAATTGAGGTTAGGGTTTGATTAGGGTTAGTTGCTTCAAGTTGCTTCTAGAAGCATTTTCTTTTGTCATTGTGAAGATTTTTATGGATGACACATTTATTAACCAAACCCAACCCTAACTATAGTTTATTCTCTACTCATTTTTATCCAATCATCCTTGACCATGGTTAAAAGATCAATCATATGTTTTATTTCTATTCATCACAAAAGAAAATGGATTATCATTATTCTTTTTCCATTCTCATCTTCTTCTTCTCTCTTGAAAGAAAAGCTTGCTAGATTTTCTTAAGTGATGAAATAAAATGAGAAAATGATATTAAAAGAAAGAAAAATTACTACTCTCTCATACTCATCTCATCTAGCCCATGGGATTAGTGTGTTCACTTCTTTAGAGTGAGATAGCTTGAGTTCTTCGAAACCTCGACGTAAATCATCGGAGATTTGGAATACGACAAGCTAGAATGGATCGTTCGAGTCGTGGAGCCTCTCATGAGTCCGGGAGATCGTGGATCGCGGCAAAGGGACTTCTACTCGGAGCTTGTGAAGTGAAGGAGCGGACTACAAAGGTTGTAATCCCTCACCCTTAGATAAAAGTTATCTTATTGCATGTTAAACCCTAATAATCTAGCAAAGATCCCGGCTTTGGGTTGTTCGGCATGTCTAAAATTTAATCCGGGCATGTTTGATGCCTTAAGAACCTTCACAAGAGTGCCTAGGAACCCTACAGTGGTATCAGAGCCTAGCTAGAGCATTAGGCGATGTGTTTACGAAGTTAAAACTCCGATCGAACCCGAAACGACGGAAAAAAACCCCTCTCTGGAAATTTTTTAAAATTTGGGATTTTTCTGAATTAAAAATATGTAAAAAAATCAGCAGGCAATTATAAGAATTACCATAAAATCCGAGCCCCTAATTCCACCAAACAGCGGCGGAAGCGCGGCGCAAGCATGGCTTGCGCGGCGCATCCGCGGCGGAACAGTAAGATCAGGACACGTGGCTTCATGGTAATTCCCGTAGGTACTTGCTGACCATTCTGGATATTTTTATTCTGTTCCAGGTGTTTAAAATTCTGGGGTTTGTTTTTTAATAGTAGACTCGATCGGAAATTTTAAATTCGTATTTCTTTCCGAATATTTAGAAACTGTTAAACTATTTGAACGGATATCATTAACTTACTGTTTCCCGGTACGGCACTTTCAAGTGTTGAAATTTATTCGGGTTTAAATCTTTCGGAAAATTGTACAAGTTAACTGGTGGACCCTCTAGAAGACAACAAACCTTAACTCGATTATGTGACCGTCTTGAACTGCCTTTTGAACCTTCGGGTTTGGGGCAGTACGGCGTGCCATATGTGAGGCGTTGGCTTGACCCTTCTACGGCTGGATCACTGGTACTGTGACATATTCTGGGATTATTTGAACTCCGCTCAAGAGTTGAGCACTTTGGGAAATTTTGGGTATTTGACTATCTGTTCGGAAAGTTTAATTCTGTCTATTTATCTGGAATGTGATACAATATGTGGAATTCATAGAGTTAGGCATGAAATGCGAAATATGTGATATTTCGGATTTACGATGTCTAAAGTGATTGTGGATTCCAAATATTGTAGTTTTACACTTTCTTTTATGTGACCGTAAGTGTAATATGTGATATCGCCGGTTTCGTTGCTATATGTCAACGACAATTGGGATGTGCATATTTACTTACGTTGATGATATGAGATATTATGTGTTGCTGTAATATGTTATATTGGATCGTCGCGATCAGAATAGCCGGGGGTTTTATGTGAGATGAGGGTTTTTATTTTCATTCATGTAAAATTCATTTGTAATGTAATATTCTTTTATTTGGGGCACTTCCAGGATGCGGTTGCTGTCACCAGTGTATATTATTTACTTTTCCGCATTAGGTAGACCCAAGGAGGGGAGCACAAGTAACCAGGTTCTAGGGTCCAGTGGGAGGCCATCTCGAGGAGTCGAGACCGGGTCTCCTAACCCTAGAATTGGCAGAGTTACTTGCCGCTCTCGTAAGGGTCTTGGGATGTGGGTTTGGCTATTCGTCGCGACCGTGGAATCCGTGTTTTATACAGGCTCGTATTAAAAACACAGACGTCCTAGTATATCCAATATTTCATATATGTTCTTCTGCTGCAATGTTCTGTGATGAGATCATATTACTGCCTGAGACGAATGCTTATACTATATATATATATGCTGATATATAAATATTACTGCTTTCGTTTCTTCTGTGATGCTTAGGAAGCATAAGCTGATGGGATTTTTATTAATGAGATTAATAAAAGAAAAGAAACCTAAAGATGTTGTAGAATCAAAACTTAATAAAAAGGGTAGCTACAGTTTTGCTTTGCACAGTGATATATACGATATATCCTGCACCTTATTCGATGAGGAAAGGACCTAGATCCCTTCACCGGGAGTGACTCCTTTAGCAAAACTGGCAGATGCTACAAAACGCGGTTTGTCTTTTGATTACTTTTAGTGTTTTGCTTTGCACAGCGGTATATATGATATATCCTGCACCTTATTCGATGAGGAAAGGGCCGACGATCCCTTCACCGGGAGTGACCCCTTTAGCGAAACTAAGAAAAGCCTCAAAAACACTCCTTTTCAAAATTACTCGATTCTACGACGATATCAAGTTCATTACGCTCAGGGTTTTCAGAAAAACCTGCGTAGCCTTCCGTCATTTCAGATAAAGACTATTTAGTATTCGTGCTGCGTTTGTTGACCTCTGTCAAGGCGTAGTGTGCGGTAGCTAACTAGTAGTTATCTGTGTAGCATATGATGTGATTGGATTAGGGTAGTCGTACGACCTTGTTGACCTCTGTCAAGGGTCGGGCGAGTGGGTTTGATTCAATCAAGAAATGACGGGTTGAACTTGACTAGTGCACTATGGTTTGTTGACCTCTGTCAAGGTCATGGAACGCTAGGGGCAAAATATTATCGGGAATTTCAAGCGTTGAAATTTGCAATGAGATTGCATACCTCCTATGAGATAGTTGGATCCCGATACCCACTGCGAGTAAGTGTTAGTCCTGGGAGAGTTTTACACAGGACAATTAGTCATTCAAGTAGGTGTCTAGAAAAGTGTTAACGAGATTACGCCTCTGGGAAAACGAGGTTTACTTTAATTAGGTCCGTGCGAAAGCACGGGGAACCTCCCTCAAAGTATCGACACTGATCTGGCTGAAAGATTGACGAAGTTGTAAGGTGTAATTAATCCCGGCTAATATTACCTTTTTGGGTTTTAAGGTAGATTTGATAAAAACAGTGGGAGACATCCTGATTAGATAAGATAATAACCAATCTAATCTTGCAAGAGCATACGCTAAAGTGTTTTCTTCTCTCTCTCTCCAGGTAGCGACCATTTCAGGCCATAATCAAGATAATAATATGGATGTATTGACTAAACCTGATTATTGTACTGAGCAAGGGAACGTCAGACCCGTTCTTTCTTATAAGCGTTATAAGACTGAACAGGAAACAGGAGAATATCTAGATTCTCACGCCGCCCAAAAGAACATGCATGTTGATGCATCTTCTTCAGGTGTGTTAGTTATTGAGAACTGCTTCTCAGTTCACCCTACGTCCTGGGTATTAGATACCGGATCAGGATCCCACATATGTAAACAGTTACATGGGCTACGTAAAGGTAGAGAACTGGGAAAAGGTGATCATTCTGTTCAAGTAGGGAACGGTGCAAGTATTGTAGCCAAAGCAGTTGGCGAATATCACCTTGTATTACCAAGTCGTAATACACTAATTCTAAATGAATGCTATTATATACCGAACATGATGTGCAACATTATATCAGTTTCTTTATTGAGTAAAGAGGGATATAATTTTGTAGTACAGGATAATGTTATGAACATATTCCTAGATCAAAAGTTGATTGCATCAGGCTCGTTACATAATGGCATATTCATTCTAAATCAGAATACAGTCCTAAATATACAAAACACACACAAGAGGAAAAGTTCAGATATGAACGAATCCTACTTGTGGCATTGTAGACTTGGTCATATCAATGCGACACGACTGGCTAAGTTACATAAGGATGGTTATTTGAATCCGTTCGAATTATCATCTTATGATATTTGCCATTCATGTCTCAAAGGAAAAATGACCAAAGCTCCGTTTAGTGGACACGGAGAAAGAGTTAATGAACTCTTAGGACTGATACATAGTGATGTATGCGGTCCCATGTCTACGCATGCCAGGAACGGTTCTTCCTACTTCATTACATTCACTGACGATCTCTCTAGATTCGGACATGTATTCCTGATGAAACACAAGTCTGAAGCTTTTGAGAAATTCAGAGAATATAAACACGAAGTAGAAAAACAAACGGGCAAAAGTATTAAGATCCTTCGATCTGATCGAGGATGAGAATACTTGAGCAATGATTTTCTGGATTATCTAAAAGAGAATGGGATTCTCTCTCAGCTTACTCCTCCTTATACACCACAACACAACGGTGTATCGGAGCGGAGGAATCGCACCCTATTAGATATGGTGCGCTATATGATGAGTACAGCAGAGTTACCTATTTCCTTCTGGGGGTATGCGCTTGAGACAGCAGCATACCTATTGAATCAAGTTCCAACTAAATCTGTACCTACCACACCATATGAGATATAGAGTGGGAAGAGACCATGTCTTAAACGAGTTAAGATATGGGGTTGTCTGGCCTATGTCAAAAGGCAAAATCCAGACAAACTCGAGGCACGGTCAGTTCTATGTAAGTTTGTAGGATATCCTAAACATTCAAATGGATATTTTTTCTACCACAGTGAACAACAAAAAGTGTTTGTTGCTCAACATGCCACCTTTTTAGAAAAGGAATTTCTTGCAAAAGAGGTTAGTGGCTCTGAGGTAGAACTGGAAGAAGTTCTAGCAGAACAAACTACAACAGATGATTTAGTGGAACCAGAGGATTCAGTAGTACCCGACGAACCCCAGCCTCTCCGCCGATCTAGTAGGGTTTCTCGTCCACCTGAGAGATACTACGGTTTTCTCATTGATGGTGGAAGCGAGGATTGCATCATGGATGATGATGAACCAACTAGTTTCGAGCAGGCCATCACGAGTAGTGACTCTGTGAAATGGCTGGATGCAATGCGATCTGAGATGGAATCCATGTACACCAACAAAGTATGGACTTTGGAAAATGCTCCTGAAGGGGTAAAACCCATTGGGAGCAAGTGGATCTTTAAAAAGAAATTTGGTGTAGATGGAAAAGTTGACTTTTAAAGCTAGACTTGTAGCAAAGGGTTTTCGTCAACGTCCAGGTGTGGATTATGACGAAACCTTTTCTCCAGTGGCTATGCTTAAGTCCATCCGGATCTTACTTGCCATTGCTGCATACCATGACTACGAAATCTGGTAAATGGATGTTAAGACCACCTTTCTAAACGGTGATTTAGAAGAGTGCGTGTACATGACTCAGCCAGAGGGCTTCGTAGATAGTGGGAGCAGCGGAAAGGTGTGCAAGCTGCTTAAATCCATTTATGGGTTAAAGCAAGCATCGCGGAGTTGGAACATCTGTTTTGATGTTGTAGTCAAAGAGTTTGACTTCATCAAAAATATAGATGAACCTTGTATCTATAAGAAGGTGGCAGAGGGTAAGGTAGTATTCCTCGTATTGTACGTGGATGACATACTCTTGATAGGAAATGATATTCCTATGCTGCAATCAGTCAAGCTCTTCTTATCACAGAGATTCTCAATGAAAGATCTAGGTGATGCCTCCTGCATATTGGGAATCATGATCTATAGAGATAGATCTAAACGGATACTGGGATTGTCCCAATCCAGGTACATTGACACCATACTAAAGAGGTTTAGTATGGAAGAATCCAAGCGTGGGAATCAGCCCACGATCTCTGGACTCACTCTCTCCAAAGAGATGTCTCCCAAGACTGATTTGGAGAGAGCTCGCATGCAAGGGATACCCTATGCTTCGGCAGTAGGCTCTATCATGTATGCGATGCTATGTACCAGACCCGATGTAGCATACTCACTAAGTGTAGTGAGTCGGTATCAAGCAGATCCTGGAGAGAGTCATTGGACAGCAGTGAAGAACATTCTCAAGTACTTACGAAGGACTAAAGAGATGTTCTTGGTGTATGGTAACGGAGAACTCCAGGTGGAGTCCTTTACCGATTCCAGCTTCCAAAGTGATAAGGACGACTCTAAGTCGCATTCGGGTTTTGTCTTTACCCTCAATGGAGGGGCGGTATGTTGGAAGAGTTCCAAACAGGATACCGTTGCAGACTCAACGATGGAGGCTGAATACATCGCTGCCAACGATGCTGCCAAAGAGGCTGTCTGGATCAAGAAGTTCATTAGTGAACTTGGTGTGGTTCCATCCATTGAGCATCCAATACCTCTGTATTGCGATAACAATGGAGCTGTAGCTTTGGCCAAGGAACCTAGGTCCCATCAGAAGTCCAGACATATTCTGAGGCGGTATCACCTGATCAGGGAGATAGTTGATCGCCGGGAGATCGAGGTCAGGAGAGTAGATACGAAGGATAACACTGCGGATCCATTCATGAAGGCTATTCCCCAGATACAGTTTGAGAGATTATTCGGGATGCTAGGTATGCGATACTACAGCAGCTGGCCTTAGTGCAAGTGGGAGATTGTTAGTTATGTATATGCCCTAGAGGCCATTGTTGTACATATGATGTATATTATAATGGATGCTTGGTTATATATAGAGATGACTTTCTTGCTCTTCATGATAGTATGTTATTTGGTTTCACTTTATCTTAACATGTTGACTTGTATTGGTTTACGGTTTTACTCTCACATGTTGATAAAGCCCTTAGGACTTGTACTCGACTACTGGGACTATGATGAGATCATACTAGTGGGGCCGCGGTAGTCGATGAGTACATCCTATAACTGTTCCTAGTCGAGGGTATATCGAGACAGGGTATCGATACACCAGAGTAGACTAGCGTATACACATCTTGACCCATATGATGGGCGATGGATGATCCCATATCCATCGGTGTTTGACATCAGAGATGGTGTATGGGTGCTCAATGGAGACTGGGTACACTGGACGGACTCGCCGAGAACTCCCAGATGGTGATATACCACACGTCAGATGGCAGTTCTCCGGTGACACAGGTACAGGGTAGTCTGAAGACCCGAGATCGTCATAGAATCTTGTGTGATTCCCACTGTGCTTTGATTTCCACCTTACCACGTCCAAGAGGGCGTGCAAAACGGTGGCTTTTGGGTACAGTCCTGAATCACATGGAGGCAATGAGCGATAGGAGGGGATTCGTCTCTCCCGGTATAGGGAGTTGATGTTGTACTGTGTTCGATTGGCTATAACTGGAAGTCCCTGGCCAGGACTGATATAGAGATTTACTGGTAAGTGTTACTAGTAGTTTCTCGACCCGTTATGAGCCACACATCGACACGACTTATCGGTTACTGGGGTCTGACGTATACCACCCCTAGACTTGATATGCGACATATCAGACGAACAGACCGGACTGTACGGGAGTGTTACTGATCGGATTCACAAGAGAACGCACAAGCTAGCTTTTTGATCTTCTGATCGCTCAATACCTGGGTGGCTGTTACGTTTAGCTGACCGCTTGCAGCTTGTGGGTGTTTGATATGATCATCACCTGCTACCGGCGTATTGACGATTCTTTAGAGTCCTGCACAGAGGTTTCTTGGCTCAGGCGAAATAGAGTAGTGGCACATATGTGATATGCGCAGGAGCGAGAATAATGCGATATGGGATACCGTATTAGATTCTCGCGATATTTAGATATGAACCGGGACATCGGATCAAGTGTTGATTCGATGAATCGGTACATGATATATTAGTCGGTAATATTCGATATAGCCGGATCATCGATTCAAGTGTTGATTCGATGATTTAATGTATAATAATATATATATGATATATTATTACATTATCTAATATTGGCTTGCTTTAATATTTCATTTTCTCACGGGATGATACATTGATATATATGCGATATATGTTAATTGTATTATTTTCTTTTGTTGCAAATATATAATATATATCTGATATATATTATTGTGACATGATATGATTAATTGTTAAACATGTTTAAGGATGATTAATTGAGGTTAGGGTTTGATTAGGGTTAGTTGCTTCAAGTTGCTTCTAGAAGCATTTTCTTTTGTCATTGTGAAGATTTTTATGGATGACACATTTATTAACCAAACCAAACCCTAACTATAGTTTATTCTCTACTCATTTTTATCCAATCATCCTTGACCATGGTTAAAAGATCAATCATATGTTTTATTTCTATTCATCACAAAAGAAAATGGATTATCATTATTCTTTTTCCATTCTCATCTTCTTCTTCTCTCTTGAAAGAAAAGCTTGCTAGATTTTCTTAAGTGATGAAATAAAATGAGAAAATGATATTAAAAGAAAGCAAAATTACTACTCTCTCATACTCATCTCATCTAGCCCATAGGATTAGTGTGTTCACTTCTTTTGAGTGAGATAGCTTGAGTTCTTTGAAACCTCGACGTAGATCATCGGAGATTTGGAATACGACAAGCTAGAATGGATCGTTCGAGTCGTGGAGCCTCTCATGAGTCCGGGAGATCGTGGATCGCGGCAAAGGGACTTCTACTCGGAGCTTGTGAAGTGAAGGAGCGGACTACAAAGGTTGTAATCCCTCACCCTTAGATAAAAGTTATCTTATTGCATGTTAAACCCTAATAATCTAGCAAAGATCCCGGCTTTGGGTTGTTCGGCACGTCTAAAATTTAATCCGGGCATGTTTGATGCCTTAAGAACCTTCACAAGAGTGCCTAGGAACCCTACACTATGTGTTCATATACTGGATTTGAGGATAGTATTTGGAATTTGAGATGAGTCGATGAGATTGGGCTTCAGGCCAGGAGATCGGTGATGTGATTTGGTTCGTATTGAGATACGACATGATGTTTTAGCGGGTCTTTTGACGCAGTGATTCTTGCACCTGCATGCATACTTAGGCGGTATCAGTATTGTACTAGACGTAGATCAGTACCTCGATCATGATATTTGATAAAAAGGATACCAGATGAATAGTATGATGAATGTGATATTGACCCGTACCCAGATTTGGGATGCCGTATGACGGATTTACGTACGAGCTATATATTGATGATTGATCCGCACTCTTGACTTGGGATGTCTGATTATAGATATGGTATCGGATATGATATTATTGAGGCGGGATCACCGACTATACATATACAGGTATGTATATGTATCGACTCAGATGATAGGCGGTTTCCTTACCTGTAGTTCAGCCGTATAGTTTAGTGTAGTTGTTAGATTAGATTAGACTCCTACCTATTTCAAAACTAGAGGGTCGTGGGTATTTTAAAAGACAGGTCAAGGGATCTACGGATATTTCAAAAGACATATCCTTTCTTAAAACCACCGTAGCCCTATTTTTAAAACCCCACGATTCGTGTTATTTCAAATGGCACCATTGTTTAATATTTAGCTCCTGCTTATTTTGGTTGCTCGCTCCGCATCGCATACTTGCATTGTTATTTCATATTGCATTGTTGACATTATGCTGTTAGGACACCAGCACCATTACCGATAATGCGTATGTACCACGTACACTTACTTGCCGGCTCACACACATTTTCATCGGTAATTGCCATGTCACGTACACCTTAGAAAATATTAACGCCTAATGTAGCTTGTTACTAGTAGTTTTGACATGATGATTAGTTGCTTGCCTTATATGCTAGTTTAGACATTGTAGTTGTTACTTGTCACTTCGCATACTGTTATTCATTATATGCCGCATTCATGGATGCTCATGCATATATTCATGGTTTTACATGCTATTGATGATTCGGATTCCCATGATATTTTCTGGATTTGGAGGAAAACCGCAAAACATATATAAACTGCTTTCTCTCTTTTTAAATAAAAAAATGCGGTTTTCCTATGATGTATGAGTCATCCACCATGAGTTTGCTGATGGATTTCGAGACCCGATTCGAGGAGATAGATGAACCGTTTCGGGTACATGGTGGACCCGGTAAGGTACCCCGGGGCAAGAAGCGCGTGATGACGATGTGAGCCTGGCAGGGGAGCACTAGCTACCGGTGATTTTACCCGACGCGTCGGATATCCGGAGGATACCGTCGTGGTCTTGAGATGGATGGTAGGGGGGTCTGGACTGACGGCGCCCTAGATATTGTGATTGAGACATTGAGATTTCGAGATTTTGAGGTACAGAGACTGTGATACAGAGATATCGAGATATTGGGATTACGTTTTGTGCCGATGCTAGGCACTGTTTTATGCTGATTTCATTATGATACCTCATTTTAAAAATACAAAGGAAATCTCACTAAATTATGAAAATAGTTCTTCATTTACATGTATTCTGTTTTCATGCGTTCATACCTCATTCATATGATATATTGCTACCCTTGGGCACTGACACGGGCACATGAGATTACACTCGGGTTAGATATTTACCCTAGCCTTGTTATAGGCTGCATGTTATATATTTGAGGATTATATATTATGATCGTATGACCTAGGATTGCGTCATACATGCGATTTTTATTCGTAGATGTTTTTTCTATTCACGAGCTGGAAACTCACCCCCGTTGTGCCCCAGTTTCTTGCAGGTTTGCCGTACAGGTTTCTTTACGGCTTTGCGGGCATAGTTTCGTTCGGGTGATTTGCTAGTAGGTGGGTTTACTTGTATCGTACCCCCCATTATATATCTTGTATATCATTATTCTGTTGTATCTAAAAGTTCCATCAACCAAACATGTATTTATTTCAGAGATAGAGACCAGTGTTGTTTATTCTATCGACCTTAGAGTCGCGCTTTGTATTATGCGGATTTCATGCTGTTTTGAGTTTCCTTTTCTGTTGTGATCCTCGCCTTTCGGCGTTGTATATTTTATTGCTTGCGTGGTTGTGACCGTCGATTGACGAAGAGCTAGCTCCCGCTTGGGGATGCCCTTATTCTTTATATATATGCTTTATCAGGTTTTGTATCCGTTTGGGGTCAGTTTTACAAAGGAAACTCTGCCGAAATTTTTGGAAAAAACTTATGATTTTAAAATGCATACTTCGGAATATGTTGCAAACTAGTTGATTTAAAATGGTTTTCCTACTCTCTACTACTCCTCTTGGTTTGGATTTCTGGGTTTTCGGCTTACTTAGAATACGTACGCCTTGAGACGTTCGTAGTTTAAGTGCCGGTCATGTTCCGTACTTTCGGGTCGTGACAAAGTTGGTATCAGAGCGTTAGGTTTTACCTTCGGAGCGTAGGATGACCCTTGGTTGATGGAATAGGTGACTAAAGTAGAGTGACGTGCCGTGGGTATGTTCCGCGGCATATTTACGACATGCCACTCCACTTAAGAAGCCTTAGGATGTACATTTCTTGTTCAGTATCATATTCATTCCTTTGATCTAGCTTCATCGGTACCAGTTTGGTTTTGCTGCCACGATTACGGGCAAGGAGAGCTACGGCTAGAGTTGCGGTCAGCATGTGCTCGTTACGAACGAGGACTGACCAGGGCGTGATTCGGGCGACACACGATTGTAGAGATGTGTCTTTTTGCTGTGTTTCCGCGCCACGAGCATTTGGCGGATCGCCTTTATGAGACTTCTCGGACGTGCAGATTAGCACCAGAGGATTGAGCCACTGACAGAGGCCAGCCAGACTTTGATGACCGTTGATGTGTGGCTTATTCATGATTGATTGAGGCACGGTTCAGCGTGCAGACGAGTGAGCCAGTTATTGCTGCGAACAATGAGATATCATCCCAGATGTTGGAACTATTGCAGTATGAGATTGTACTAAGAGATGATAGAAGGTCGCTAGTCACCGAGGATGAATGACTAGGACACATGGATTGTTCGCTACCCCGATGCGAGGTCATCAGATAGATTGATTTCAGCTAGAGACGACTTCACGCGGAGACGTTGAGAGTCGACAGAGACGATCGAATGTCAGAAACCTATTATTCCAAGTTTAAAGTAGTTGGAAAGACATGCAGGCAATTCTATGGTCCCTCTAGAAGAATGAAACCCTAACTCGACTTAATGACCGTATGAAAGCCTTTGAACCTTAGGGTTTACGGCAGTTCTACGGCGCCATTAGTAAGGCTTGGGTTTGCCCTTCTACGGCTGGACCACCGATGCTGTGGTATGTACTCGATACAATTAAACTGTGCCCAAGATGTTGAGCTCTTGGGGGATTATGAGGTTTTGACGACTCGATTGGATGGCTCGACTTAATTCGGATGCTAGGTGGTGAGATGCATTTCTTGGGAGACTCCCGATACGAGGATAGCCGTTAGAGCTCAGTCCATGCAGCCACGACGGGACGAGTCCGAAGCAGTCGACATTAGAGAAAAAGTGGAGTAAGAGGTTCGTACGAAATCTTGATGATGACGTTCCCCTCCGCCGACATCAGAGATGCGATGTGCATGCCGAAACATAGTACTGGATATACCTGCTAGAAGGAGTCACGATGAGTATGCAGCCGTTTCGGAACAAGAAGCAGATATGGTAAAGGACGATGACTTCCGGACAGTTAGGCAGAGACGAGACTTGGAAGAGACCTTGAGCAGGATTCCTTCCAAGATACTGCTGCAATGATATTTGCACCCAGGATTAGATGTGTCATGTGAATTCAGAGAGCCAGAGGCCGACGCCAGTGACATGCTGCTTGACGAGTGGTCGTGAGGATTGACCGAGAGATGACCAGAGAAGTGCTAAAACGGAATTGTCCCCGTTAGCATACCTGACAGGGCCGATAAGCCGGTGGATCGTGAGATTGGTAATCCACAGAGAAGACTTGGACCCAGGAGTGGTCATGTTACGTACACCAGTAGGCCAGAGTTCAGGATCGTCGATGAGACATGCTATGAGTGACCACGACAGTTAGCCAGAGATTCTTGGAGGATGTGCTTGAGCGGGACTATCTCGCCATGCTTGTTTTTAGTATTGTTGGGTGATTTATTCGCTTGATTTGATTTTGATGATTGTGTAGGGTTCCTCGGCACACTAATGAGGTCTCACAAGGCATCAACCATGCCAACTTAAAATTTTACGGTGTCGAGAAACCCTAGACTAGATCGTTAACTAGAATTTTAGGCGAAACTAGCAACTAGTTAACAACTTAACTAAAAGGAAAGAGGCTACAACCTTTATAGATCCTTTCACCACTTCCTAAGCTCCGCGACGATGTTCCTCCGCTGTCCAAGTCGGATCCCGAACTCTAGCATCGGCTTCATCGAAGAAATGGGCGGGCTTGATCGTCGGTTCGATGCCGAAGATGATCTACGTCGAGGCATCACAAGAACAAGCTCCAACTTCACCAAGCCATGAAAACTTGTGAAGGAAACACCCTATACAACTTGGCAAGAGGTAGAGGATGAAGAAATAGGAAGTGGGTTCACTTTAGAATTGGATTTCTCACTCTTTACATCAAGTTGCCATTGATGAAGGAAGGTTTTCTTCAAGTGAAGAAGAAGAAGAAGATGATGAAGAAAGAATATCATATGATAGAATTATGATAATTTATTATTTAAAAAAGGAAAACAATATGATACTTATCATAATTCAACCATGGTTTAGTGTAGAGATTTAACTAAGGTTAGATGAATGGTTAGGGTTAGACATGAGACAAGAATGGTGGACTTGTTCAAAGCTTCAAGAAGCTTCAACAAAAAAACAAACTAAGCCACCATTTCTTTTTCTCTTTATCTTTTCCAAAACAATAATAAATAGATAAATAAATAAGAGAAATGAAACCCTAACCATTCACTAAACATAGTTTAATCTTCACACAAACCCAAATGAGCAAGTATCATCAAACATGATACAAACAAGTGCACAAAAATATATCACATATACAATGTGCATTTCAAGTGAGAAAATCCTTTTAAAGTGAACCAACACTAGTTAATGCAAAGTAATATATCAAATATAAAATTATACATTAAATCATTAAATCAACACTTGATCTAACGATCCGGTCATATCGCATATAACCGACTAGTATCCAATGTATCGGCTTATTGAAACAATCCTTGATTCGATAACTAGGTTATATCGCATACAAACTTTCGACACATTCATCGCGAGAATGGAATACGGTATCACATACACGCATTATTCTCGGTCCCGCACATATCTCATATGCGCTCCTATTTCGTTTCGCTTGAGCCAGGAAACCTCTGTGTAGGACTCTAAAGACTCGTCAATACGCCGGTAGCAGATGATGATCATATCAAGCACCCATAAGCTGCAAGCGGTCTGCTAAACGTAACGGCCACCCGAGTATTGAGCGATCAGAAGATCGACGAGCAAGCCCGCTCATACTCCTGTGAATCCAACCAGTAACACTTACCGTACAGTCCGGTCTGATCGTCTGATATGTCGCATATCTCGCCTAGGGGTGGTTAACGTCAGACCCCAATAGCTCGATAAGTCGTGTCGATATGAGGCCTATAACAGTTCGAGAAACTACTGGTAACACTTACCAGTAAATCTCAGCAACCCTGGCCAGGGATTTCCGGTTATAGCCAATCGAACACAGCGCAACATCAACTCCCTATACCGGGAGAGACGAATCCTCTCCTATCGCTCATTGCC
Source organism: Agapanthus africanus (assembly GCA_030015575.1). Lineage (NCBI taxonomy): Eukaryota > Viridiplantae > Streptophyta > Magnoliopsida > Asparagales > Amaryllidaceae > Agapanthus > Agapanthus africanus. Next base: position 104,237,223 of record JASDDO010000010.1, on the reverse strand, counting down.
TCCATGTGACTCGGGACTGTACCTAAAAACCACTATTTTGCACGCCCTCTTGGACGTGGTAAGGTGGAAATCAAAGCACAGTGGGAACCACACAAGACTCTATGACGATCTCGGGTCAACAGACTACTCTGTACCAGTGTCACCAGAGAACTGCCATCTGACGTAAGGTATAATACCATCTGGGAGTTCTCGGCGAGTCCGTCCAGTGTACCCAGTCTCCACTGAGCACCCGTATATCATCTCCGATGTCAAACACCAATGGATATGGGATCATCCATCGCCCATCTGTATGGGTCGAGATGGTACACGCTAGTCTACTCTGGTATATCGATGCCCCATCTCGATACACCCACGACTAGGGACTTTGAAGGATGTACTTATGGACTACCATGTCCCCACTAGTATGATCCGCATCATAGTCCAGGCAGTCAAGTACACATCCTAAGGGCTTTACCAACATGTAACAGAGAGACAATCAGTGTACACGTTAAGGTAAAGGGTAACCAGATAGCATACTATCATGTCGAGCAAGAAAGTCCTCCCTATATATATCCAAGCATCCACTACAATATACATCCTATGTATAGTAATGGCCTCTAGGGCATACATATAACTAACAATCTCCCACTTGCACTAGGGCCATCTGATAGCAGTGGTTGCAGTATCTCATACTCAACCATCCCATAAAAGTCTCTCTCTAGGAATAGGCCTTCGTGAGTGGATCCGCCGTGTTATCCTCTGAGTCTTCTCTCCTAACCTCGATCACCCTGGAGATCAACTATCTCCATGATCAGGTGATACTGCCTTAGAATATGTCTGGATCACTGATGGGACGGACGTCCCTTGGCATAAACCACAACTCCATTGACTCATAATGGTTGGAACGTAGTTCATCTCATGAACCAATATACACCCAAACAGCCTCTTTGGTAGCATCTTAAGTAGCGATGTATCCAGCCTTTATCATCTAGTATGTCATGGTATCTAGCTTGGAACTCTTCCAACATTCCGTCCCTTTACTGAGGGTAAAGACAATGCCTGTGACTGACATTCAGTCATTTTTATCACCCTGGAACACTTCCAGTGATTCTCCCCAGGATCGATTGATACCATCTCACTACTATTAGTGAGATTCCTAACATCCGATTAGATCTATCTCATAGATCCAAAATCCAGGATTTAGTAGGTATCACTTTGATCCTATATGGAGAATCTTTGTGATAAGCGGAGATTGACCGAGCGTAGCATAGGAACTGTTTCCCTATCAAGAGTATGTCATCCACGTACTCTACGAGGATCGCCACCATACTCCCTACTACCTTTTTGTTTATACAAGGTTCATCTACCATTTTGATGATGTCAAACTCTTTGACTAATACATCAAAACAGACGTTCCAACTCCGCGATGCCTGCTTTATCAAATAAAACATCTTGCACACGTTTCCGCTGCTCCCACTGTCTACGAGGCCCTCTGGCTGTGTACTTATAGACGTTCTCTTCTAAATCATCATTTAGAAAAGCTGTCATGACACCCAACCACCAGATATCGTAGTCATGGTATGTAGCCGTGGCAAGTAGGATCTGGATGGACTTAAGCATAGATCCTTAGAAAAGATTTCAACATAATCCATACCTGGTCAATGATGCAAACCTTTAACAAGTCTAGCTTTGAAAGTCTCAACTTTTCCAAGCACACCAAGTAATCTTCTCAAGATATACTTGCTCCTGATGGGGATTTAACCGTTCAGATATAGCAACCAAAGTCCATACTTTGTCGGTGTATAAGGATTCCATCTCAGATCACTAAACATCCAGCCATTCTTACAGAGTCTTACTCCTAATGGCCAGCTCGAAGCTAGCTGGGTCATCATCTCATGATGCAATCCTCGCTCCCACTGTCATAGAGAAACCGAAGTATCTCTCAGGTGGGTGAGGAACCCTGCTAGATCGGCGGAGAGGCTGAGGTTCGTTGGTATCTACTAAATCCTTTGGTTCTGTCAAATTATCAGCTTCAGTTTGTATAGATGGAACATTTCCAGTTCTACATAACTGACCTTGCTTCGAGCTTGTCCGGATTTTGCTTTTAGACATAGGCCGGACAACCCAAATCTTAACTAACTTAAGAGATGGGCTCTTCCCTTATCATATCAAATATGAAGTGGTAGGCAACTGATTTGATCGGGACCCTATTCAATAGGTATGCATCTTCATAAGTGCATAACTCCCAAAAGGAAATAGGTAACTCAGTAGTACTCATCATAGAGGACACCTTATCACATAGGGTGTGATTGCTCCGCCCCGATATACCATCTGGCTATGGTGTATACGGAGGAGTAATGCTGAGAGAGAGTCTCATTCTCCTTTAAAATAGTCCAGGATTTCCGTGCTCAAGTATTCTCCTCCTTGATCACATCTTAGGACATAATACTTATACCCGTATTTTGGTTCTCTACTTCTAAATCATATTCTGTGAATATCTCAAAAGGTTCGGACTTTTGTTTCAACAGGAACATATGACTGAATCTTGAGAGATTATCAGAGAATGTAATGAAGTACAAAGGACCGGTCTTGGCATGTGTAGACAGGGGACCTACATACATCAACATGTATCATCCCAAGAGTTCACTAACTCTTTCTCTGCTTCCAATAAACAGAGCTATGGTCATCTTATCTCTGTGACATGACTGGCAAGTTTCACAAGATGTAAATTCAAACTAATTTAAATATGCATCTAAATGTAACTTTAGTCAGTCGGGTCATATTGATATGACCTAGTCTACAATGCCTCAAGAAGAATTCGTTCATTTCTGAACTCTTCCCCTTGTGTGTGTTCTGTATACTAAGAACTGTAGTTTGATTTAGAACGTCAATGCTTTTAGATAACGTGCCTGAACCGATCAACTTTTGATATAGGAAATGTTCAAAACATTATCCAACCATACAAAATTTTATCATTTCTTTAATAATAAAGAGACTGATATGATTTTGTATATCAGGTTCGGTATCTAATAGCATTTGTTCAGAATCAATGTATTGGTAATACAGGGTGACAGTGACCAACAGACTTGGCTGCAACACTTGCCCCATTTTCTGTCTCATGAAACTTATCACCCGTTCTCAGTTTTTCTACCTATCTGTAGCCCATGTAACATATTACATATGCGGGATCCTGATCCGGTATCATATACCCAGGATGCGGAGGATACTGAGAAACAGTTCTGTATAATGAACACACCCAAAGATGATGCATCAACATGCACTCTCTTCGTTTGGGCGGCACGGGAAATCTGGTATTCCCCAATTTCCTGCTCTGTCTTATAACATTTATAAGTTGGAGCGGGACCAACGTTCCCCAGCTCAGTATAACAAGCGGGTTCGGTCAATAATCTGTATTATTATCTTGATTAAGGCGTGATATGGTCGCTACCTGGAGAGAGAGAGAAGAAAACACTCAGCGTGCGCTCTTGCAAGATCAGATTGGTTATTATTTTATCTAATCAGGATGGCTCCCACTGTTTTTATCAAATCTTCCTTCAAACCCTAAAAGGAAAGACTAGCCGGGATTAATTACACTCTACAAGTTCGCCAATCTTTCAGCCAGGCCAGTGTCGGTACTTTGAGGGAGGTTCCCCGTGCTTTCGCACGAACCTAATTAAAGTAAACCTCGTTTTCCCAGAGGCGTAACCCCATTGACACCTTTTTATACACCTACTTGATCGGCTAATTGCAAAGTGCAAAACTCTCCCAGGAGTAACAATTACTCGCAGTGGGTATCGGGATCCAACTATCACATAGAAGGTATGCAATCTCATTGCAAATTTCAACACTTGAAATTCCCGATAATTTTGCCCCTAGCACCCTATGACCTTGACGGAGGTCAACAAACCATAGGCTACTAGTCAAGTTCAACCCGTCATTTCTTGATCGAATTAAACCCACCCGCACGACCCTTGACGGAGGTCAACAAGGCCGCACGACTACCCTAATCCAATCTGCATCATATGCATAAGCAGATAAATACTAGTTAGCTACCGCACACTACGCCTTGACGGAGGCCAACAAACGTAGCGCGAATACTAACTACCACTTATCTGAAATGACGGAGGGCTGCGACAGGTTTTTCTGAAAACCTATTGCGTAATGAACTTGATATCGTTGTAGAATCAAATGAATTTTGAAATGGAGTGTTTTTTAGGCTTTTCTAGTTTTGCTAAAGGAGTCACTCCCGGTGAAGGGATCGTCGGTCCTTTCCTCGTCGAATGAGGTGCGGGATATATCACATATATCACTGTGCAAAGCAAAAAACTCTTAAAAGCAATCAAAAGACAAACCGAGTTTGTAGCATCTGCCAGTTATTGCTAAAGGAGTCACTCCCGGTGAAGGGATCTCGGTCCTTTCCTCATCGAATAAGGTGCAGGATATTCTACAAGGAACACCGCGATGCAAAGCAAGAACTGTAGCTACCTGTTTTTATTTTGAAATTTGATTCCACAACATCAATTAGGTTTATTTTCTTTCATTAATCACATTAATGAATATCCCATCATTTAAGTCACCTAAACATCACAGATAAATACGACGTACACTTATGCCATCCGCATTCGCCTCGATGTCCCCTCGTGCACCGTTAGGTTAGGTAACTAACGGCAGAGCGGGGCAGGGCTAGCGCGGGTGTAAAACATAAGTAACGTCTATATAATATATCATATATACTATATACTGTATCTATCACAGAACATCACATGATCACATCACAGATATCGCAGCAGAAGAATCATATGAAATATTGGATATACTAGGACGTCCGTGTTTTCAATACGAGCCAGTATAAAACACGGATTCCACGGTCGTGATGAATAGCCAAACCCACACCCCTAGACCCCTACGAGAGCGGCAAGCAACCCTAAAAAATCTGGAGTTAGGAGACCTGGACTCGACTCCTCGAGCTGGTCTCCCACTGGACTCCAGAACCCGGTTACTTATGCCCTCCTCCTTGGGTCTATCCTAGTGCAGAAAAGTAAATAATATACATCAACGGTGACAACTTCCGCAACCTGGAAGTGCCCCAATAAAAAGAATATTACATACAAGTTTTTACATGAATGAAAATGAAAAACACTCATCTCACATAAAAACCCCCAGCTATTCATACATGACGATCCAATATAACATATCCAGCAACACATAGCATCACATGTCATCAACGTAAGTAAATATGTCCATCCCAATTGTCGTTGACATATAGCAACGAAACCGGCGATATCACACATTACACTTACGGTCACAGAAAAGAAAGTGTAAAACTACAACAGTTGGAATCCTCAAACTCCTCAGACATCGCATGCCTGACGAAATAAATTCCTTAGACATCACATGCCTAACAATTATAACCCCCGCATTTTAGTCTCATTATCGAAAACACTTTTCAATACCAAGTCGGGCAATTCAACAAGATTCCCGACATCCTGATCGAATGCTCGTCGCAAACTTCAGTAGGCGGCCGCACCCCCGACGCCGTCGACAAAGTGCACCAAGGCGGAACACCGCTGCCGCGAGCACCCGAACGGATGCTTTTGGCGACGGGGTTCTCCTACAGTCACTTGGTCGGCGCTATGGAGTGAGGCTGTCTATTAAGTTTACCCGGCGAGTATCCGCGTATGCTACGTGATTGCGACGGACTTTTGATCGCATCAAAATTCCGTGGCAACCGATCAAGTGAGACTAAACCGCTGTGTTTATAACATTCATTCAGTTATCTCATAACTACTTGTGAATTCCAATTATTGTATCACATTCTAGATAAAATAGAAAATGTTAAACTATTCGATCGAACAGTCAAACACCCAAGTTTTCCCGAAACAGCTCAACACATGAAATAAGTCTAACAACATTCAGTTCGTGCCTCAGTACCAACGGTCCAGCCGTAGAAGGGTCAAGCCAACGCCTCACATGTGGCACGCCGTACTGCCCTAAACCCGAAGGTTCAAAGGGCAGTTCAAGACGGGCACATAATCGAGTTAAGGTTTGTTGTCTTCTAGAGGGTCCATCGCGTTACTTGCACTACTTAGAATGTCGTTAAACTACGGAAAAATCCAACACTTAAAAATTTCCCGACAGGGGAAAAAGTGGGTATTTATATCTGGTCGAACTTTTTAACATATTCTAAAAATAATCCGGAAGCCACATAGACAAAATCAGACAATCCGATCGATACACCGAGTCCCCAACACAACCCCAGAAAACTCAACTGTTGAGTGCAGATTAAAACTTCCCAGAGAACATAGGAAACAGATACGGGCATTACTGTACCAAAACGACACCCCAATCATTACAGACGGCCGCGGAACCGCCGCAAAAGGAAGCTATTGCCGCGGTTCCTCGGCGCGTTGGTGGAGTTAGGGGCTCGTTTTCTACAGTAACTCTTATAATTTCCTGCTCTATTTTCTGAGAATTTTTAATTCACAAAAATCCCTATTTTTGAAAAAAGTCCAGAGAGCAAGAAAAAGTCGGGGTTTCGGGTTCGATCGGGTTTCAAACTTCGTCTACGCATCGCCTAAGGCTCTAGCTAGGCTCTGATACCACTGTAGGGTTCCTAGGCACACTAATGAGGTCTCACAAGGCATCAACCATGCCAACTTAAAATTTTACGGTGCCGAGAAACCCTAGACTAGATCGTTAACTAGAATTTTAGGCGAAACTAGCAACTAGTTAACAACTTAACTAAAAGGAAAGAGGCTACAACTTTTGTAGATCCTTTCACCACTTCCTAAGCTCCGCGACGATGTCCCTCCGCTGTCCAAGTCGGATCCCGAACTCTAGCATCGGCTTCATCGAAGAAATGGGCGGGCTTGATCGTCGGTTCGATGCCGAAGATGATCTACGTCGAGGCATCACAAGAACAAGCTCCAACTTCACCAAGCCATGAAAACTTGTGAAGGAAACACCCTATACAACTTGGCAAGAGGTAGAGGATGAAGAAATAGGAAGTGGGTTCACTTTAGAATTGGATTTCTCACTCTTTACATCAAGTTGCCATTGATGAAGGAAGGTTTTCTTCAAGTGAAGAAGAAGAAGAAGAAGATGATGAAGAAAGAATATCATATGATAGAATTATGATAAGTTATTATTTCAAAAAGGAAAACAATATGATACTTATCATAATTCAACCATGGTTTAGTGTAGAGATTTAACTAAGGTTAGATGAATGGTTAGGGTTAGACATGAGACAAGAATGGTGGACTTGTTCAAAGCTTCAAGAAGCTTCAACAAAAAAACAAACTAAGCCACCATTTCTTTTTCTCTTTATCTTTTCCAAAACAATAATAAATAGATAAACAAATAAGAGAAAAGAAACCCTAACCATTCACTAAACATAGTTTAATCTTCACACAAACCCAAATGAGCAAGTATCATCAAACATGATACAAACAAGTGCACAAAAATATATCACATATACAATGTGCATTTCAAGTGAGAAAATCCTTTTAAAGTGAACCAACACTAGTTAATGCAAAGTAATATATCAAATATATAATTATACATTAAATCATTAAATCAACACTTTATCTAACGATCCGGTCATATCGCATATAACCGACTAGTATCCAATGTATCGGCTTATCGAAACAATCCTTGATTCGATAACTAGGTTATATCGCATACAACCTTTCGACACATTCATCGCGAGAATGGAATACGGTATCACATACACGCATTATTCTCGGTCCCGCACATATCTCATATGCACTCCTATTTCGTTTCGCTTGAGCCAGGAAACCTCTGTGTAGGACTCTAAAGACTCGTCAATACGCCGGTAGCAGATGATGATCATATCAAGCACCCACAAGCCGCAAGCGGTCTGCTAAACGTAACGGCCACCCGGGTATTGAGCGATCAGAAGATCGACGAGCAAGCCCGCTCATACTCCTGTGAATCCAACCAGTAACACTTACCGTACAGTCCGGTCTGATCGTCTGATATGTCGCATATCTCGCCAAGGGGTGGTTAACGTCAGACCCCAATAGCTCGATAAGTCGTGTCGATATGAGGCCTATAACAGTTCGAGAAACTACCGGTAACACTTACCAGTAAATCTCAGCAAGCCTGGCCAGGGATTTCCGGTTATAGCCAATCGAACACAGCGCAACATCAACTCCCTATACCGGGAGAGACGAATCCCCTCCTATCGCTCATTGCCTCCATGTGACTCGGGACTGTACCCAAAAACCACCGTTTTGCACGCCCACTTGGACGTGGTAAGGTGGAAATCAAAGCACGGTGGGAACCACACAAGACTCTATGACGATCTGGGGTCAACAGACTACTCTGTACCAGTGTCACCAGAGAACTGCCATCTGACGTAAGGTATAATACCATCTGGGAGTTCTCGACGAGTCCGTCCAGTGTACCCAGTCTCCACTGAGCACCCGTATATCATCTCCGATGTCAAACACCAATGGATATGGGATCATTCATCGCCCATCTATATGGGTCGAGAAGGTACACGCTAGTCTACTCTGGTATATCGATGCCCCATCTCGATACACCCACGACTAGGGACTTTGAAGGATGTACTTATGGACTACCATGTCCCCACTAGTATGATCCGCATCATAGTCCAGGTAGTCAAGTACACACCCTAAGGGCTTTACCAACATGTAACAGAGAGACAATCAGTGTACACGTTAAGGTAAAGGGTAACCAGATAGCATACTATCATGTCGAGCAAGAAAGTCCTCCCTATATATGTCCAAGAATCCACTACAATATACATCCTATGTACAGTAATGGCCTCTAGGGCATACATATAACTAACAGATTGGGTCTCATCATATTTGTTTACATGCACCATGGTGGCACTTGCTGAGTATTTACGATTTTTGCACAGTTGTTGCACTTGATATCGTTTTTGAACCTTGGTTTCCTATATTTATGATTTCATGGGTTTCATACATTTGAGTTGATTTTGTGCGTATGCACGCACACGATTTGGTTTTTTTGCACTCTGTATAGTTTACATATGCTTGCAGTGCAGTGACATGTATTTTGTGCACTTAGTTGCACTGGACTTCGATTTCGATTGGGATGTTCGATGTTTGTTTGTGCACTTTATGCACTTGATTGGATTTTACGCGTGTTTCGGCGCTTGATATTGGATTTCATGATTTCGTGCATGATGGATGCACCGGATTTGGATTTTAGCGCATGTAGGGCGCATGTTATGAGATACGATTTTGGTTGCACACCAGATGCACTAAATCGGGATTTTTCGTGCATGTCAGATGCACCTGTTTTTGCTACCAGGCACACATTTGGCCCATGACAGATGCTTCATGCACACCCGATGCATTTAGATGTTGTTTCTGTGCACATGTATGGCACATTTATGGATCTTGATTTCCGTGCGCACCAGACACACGTAGTATTCATATGTATATTTTGGGACTGATTTCTTATGGAGCGGTACGTTTTTATGATGATTGCTATATGTTTTTATACTGAGCAGGACTAGTCAGAGGACAGTACCTGAGTATATTTTGCATGCATTGATAGTTATCGAAGGGATTTCCAAAAGCGAGCTATAGTCTCAGTATTTACCTACGCGTCTGATAAGACACTAAACGTTTAAAACAAGGAAACCCTTCTAAATTGTTTTCAAAACGGCGGGACGTGCATATTAAACAAGAGGTATATACGTATATGGTTATTTTCTTATAAGAGACGTCCGCCACTGTGCAGTTTTATGCGCATTGCACAACGACTTAAAAAGATTTGGCATGCATTTCCTTTAGAAACTTACATGTATAGATTTGATATTTACATATATAGTTCTGATTTATATCATATTGGTTTTGCTTTGGATTTGGCATTCGTGTCTTTATCATGACTCCGATGATTGCAGGATGCTTGACGAAGTTTCGATTTTCAGTTATCTACTCATTTTTCATGCGCATGCATTGCGCTATGATGCGTTTTATGTATTGATGATTTCGGAGCCCCGACGACTTGGACTTCTTATTGAAATGTTTTAGAAATTGGGGGTTTAAATATAAATTCGGGGACCGAATTTCTTTAAGGGGGGAAGATTATAACATTTCAAAATAATAAAATATTATTTTTGGGAATTTTTATAATTTAATATTATTTTATTGATTATTTTAATATTAAATTTATAATAAATGAGAAAAATTTGGAAAAATTATGGAAAATTCTAAAATAGGGTATTTAATGGAATTATGCCATTTTAAAGTTTTTATGAGCATTTATATGCTAATTTAGTACTAATCGCGATTAAAAATCGCTAATCGGGTTTTTTGCAAGTTGGTGCAAAACATGCACATATCTTGTTTTTCTACACTTGTGCATTTTCTATCATGTTACTTTTAGGGTTACTATTTGAGTGAGAAGAAAAGGAAAATAAAAGAAAAAGGGATTAAAGAAATAGGTATGGTGAGAGAGAGGGGGTAGGTGAGAGTGTTGACTTGGCCATTCCCTCTTGTTTTCTCCTCTCATTTCGCCCCCCCCCCCTCTTCCATGAGCTGCTGCTGCTCCTGCTGCCCTCCTCTTCCTCCACCTTCAAATCCCCATTTCTCCATGAAATTCACCCCAAAACCCATATCGGTTTCACAAAAAATGCACACAAGCTCAAGATCTACACATTGGACTAAAGAAGCATGGATTTTGGCCACTAGGGGCAACTCAAGAATTCTTGAGTTGCCAAATGAGGTAATTACTGAACCATTAGCTTAGTTTTAGCATTACTTATACCCCTATGCAAGTTTAGAATCGAAATCGGGTGATTTTGTGGATTTTAGGAAAAACTAGTAAGGGTTTGAGGAAATTATGAGTTGTGATGGGAAATTGAGTTCAGTGGAGACCATAAAAGCACCCTAGTGCTAGAAACCCAGACCAACCCCACTGGAAACCCAAAAATACGGAATTACGGAACTTTTCATGTCGATTTGTGTGATCTGTGAAGGTGTTCTGGAATCTGGAGCAACCCGGGGTCACCAAAAATAAAATTGAGCTGACAGTGAGTCGTGCAGGCACCTAGGAAGCTATCACCAAGACCCGAGCCCCTAACTCAAAACTACGGCCGCAAATTTTGTCATTCTGGCCGCAATTTGCGGCCAGAGTAGAGAGGAATCGGTCAATTTTTGTTCCAGGGCTCATTTTGCACTAAATTAGACCCCTCCTATATGCAGTTTTGGCTAATTGTCATCTAGGGAAAATCTGGGAGCATTTTGGTGTGTTTTAGGCAGTGTTTTCCGTATTCTTAAATGAACTTTCTTGATATTTGGATTTGTATTTGGTTGTCGGGTGTTCGTACATCGACAACTGGGCTTGTTTGTTGGATTTGCATGTTTGGGCCATAGGTTCCAACCTATGAGCACACTGTGCGCTGTATCAGTTTTCTGCCTTGATTTTCATACGCATTGCTATGGGTGATCATTGTAGGTACTTTCACGTGGATTCCGAGGCGACGGAGCATGGCGTTATCGACACCGACACGCAGGATACAGGTGAGTAGATTTATATCTACGGGGAGAAGTCGGGTGGATGGCGTATAGCACCCCCGCAGTTCGTGGTGATGTATACGAATACGTATACACACAGATATTGATTGTATATTGTTTGAGATTATTGATGTTAAAAGATGGATTCTAGGTGTGATTGGATTGGTTAGTGATGTGAAACCCTAGAGTAGTGGTTGCACCACACATACACACACACACCCATACTTGCATACATTCTTCTTTCATAAGTGCGTATATGGGATTGTATTTTTATGTGTTTACATAGGTATGGGACTATGTGTTCATATACTGGATTTGAGGATAGTATTTGGAATTTGAGATGAGTCGATGAGATTGGGCTTGAGGACAGGAGATCGGTGATGTGATTTGGTTCGTATTGAGATACGACATGATGTTTTAGCGGGTCTTTTGACGCAGTGATTCTTGCACCTGCATGCATACTTAGGCGGTATCAGTATTGTACTAGACGTAGATTAGTACCTCGATCATGACATTTGATAAAGAGGATACCAGATGAATAGTATGATGAATGTGATATTGACCCGTACCCAGATTTGGGATGCCGTATGACGGATTTACGTACGAGCTATATATTGATGATTGATCCGCACTCTTGACTTGGGATGTCTGATTATAGATATAGTATCGGATATGATATTATTGAGGCGGGATCACCGACTATACATATACAGGTATGTATATGTATCGACTCAGATGATAGGCGGTTTCCTTACCTGTAGTTCAGCCGTATAGTTTAGTGTAGTTGTTAGATTAGATTAGACTCCTACCTATTTCAAAACTACCGGGTCGTGGGTATTTTAAAAGACAGGTCAAGGGATCTACGGATATTTCAAAAGACGTATCCTTTCTTAAAACCACCGTAGCCCTATTTTCAAAACCCCACGATTCGTGTTATTTCAAATGGCACCATTGTTTAATATTTAGCTCCTGCTTATTTTGGTTGCTCGCTCCGCATCGCATACTTGCATTGTTATTTCATATTGCATTGTTGACATTATGCTGTTAGGACACCAGCACCATTACCGATGATGCGTATGTACCACGTACACTTACTTGCCGGCTCACACACATCTTCATCGGTAATTGCCATGTCACGTACACCTTAGAAAATATTATCGCCTAATGTAGCTTGTTACTAGTAGTTTTGACATGATGATTAGTTGCTTGCCTTATATGCTAGTTTAGACATTGTAGTTGTTACTTGTCACTTCGCATACTGTTATTCATTATATTCCGCATTCATGGATGCTCATGCGTATATTCATGGTTTTACATGCTATTGATGATTCAGATTCCTATGATATTTTCTGGATTTGGAGGAAAACCGCAAAACATATATAAACTGCTTTCTCTCTTTTTAAATAAAAAAATGCGGTTTTCCTATGATGTATGAGTCGTCCACCATGAGTTTGCTGATGGATTTCGAGACCCGATTCGAGGAGATGGATGAACCGTTTCGGGTACATGGTGGACCCGGTAAGGTACCCCGGGGCAAGAAGCGCGTGATGACGATGTGAGCCTGGCAGGGGAGCACTACCTACCGGTGATTTTACCCGACGCGTCGGATATCCGGAGGATACCGTCGTGGTCTTGAGATGGATGGTAGGGGCCGGTCTGGACTGGCGGCGCCCTAGATATTGTGATTGAGACATTGAGATTTCGAGATTTTGAGGTACAGAGACTGTGATACAGAGATATCGAGATATTGGGATTACGTTTTGTGCCGATAATAGGCGCTGTTTTATGCTGATTTCATTATGATACCTCATTTTAAAAATACAAAGGAAATCTCACTAAATTATGAAAACAGTTCTTCATTTACATGTATTCTGTTTTCATGCGGTCATACCTCATTCATATGATATATTGCTACCCTTGGGCACTGACACGGGCACATGAGATTACACTCGGGTTAGATATTTACCCTAGCCTTGTTATAGGCTGCATGTTATATATTTGAGGATTATATATTATGATCGTATGACCTAGGATTGCGTCATACATGCGATTTTTATTCGTAGATATTTTTTCTATTCACGAGTTGGCAACTCACCCCCGTTGTGCCCCAGTTTCTTGCAGGTTTGCCGTACAGGTTTCTTTACGGCTTTGCGGGCATAGTTTCGTTCAGGCGATTTGCTAGTAGGTGGGTTTACTTGTATCGTACCCCCCATTATATATCTTGTATATCATTATTCTGTTGTATCTAGAAGTTCCATCAACCAAACATGTATTTATTTCAAAGATAGAGACCAGTGTTGTTTATTCTATCGACCTTAGAGTCGCGCTTTGTATTTATGCGGATTTCATGCTGTTTTGAGTTTCCTTTTCTGTTGTGATCCTCGCCTTTCGGCGTTGTATATTTTATTGCTTGCGTGGTTGTGACCGTCGATTGACGAAGAGCTAGCTCCCGCTTGGGGATGCCCTTATTCTTTATATATATGCTTTATCAGGTTTTGTACCCGTTTGGGGTCAGTTTTACAAAGGAAACTCTGCCGAAATTTTTGGAAAAGACTTATGATTTTAAAATGCATACTTCGGCATATGTTGCAAACTAGTTGATTTAAAATGGTTTTCCTACTCTATACTACTCCTCTTGGTTTGGATTTCTGGGTTTTCGGCTTACTTAGAATACGTACGCCTTGAGATGTTCGTAGTTTAAGTGTCGGTCATGTTCCGTACTTTCGGGTCATGACACATAGAATAGTGGTATGCACATACAAAGTCATGTCCTGATGCAATAATACTACTGTGTAGTGACATGGCAATTATCGATGATGAAGTGTGTGAGCCGGCAAGCAAGTGTACATGGAACATATGCATCATCGATAATGGTGCTGGTGTCCTAACAGCATGATTGCAATATAGAAATAAACACATGCAATGCGATGCGGAATCGAATAAACAATGCAACAGTTAAATATCTGCACCAATACGTACATGTCATGCAGTGGTGCCATTTGAAATAAGGCGAATCGGGGTTTTTAGTAAAATAAGGGTTACGGTGTTTTTAAGAATAGATACGTCTTTTGAAAATACCCGTATTATCCCTTTTTGTCCTTAAGATACTCCCGATTCGTTAGTTTTGAAATAGGTATGACTCGGGTCTAGTCTAACATCTACTAAGCCAAGTCCATCAGGAGGTGTATGGAAACCACCTAAATCTGAGTCGATATATATATAATAGTCGGTGATCCCGCCTCAATAGTATCGTGTACGATACAGTATACCATCTGACATCCTCGAGTCATGAGCATGGATCTATCATCAATATAAAGCTCGTACGGTAAATCGTCGTACGACATCCCAATAGCTGGGTACGGGTCAATATCACAATCAGCTCATCAATTATTTGGTATCCTCATCACCATATCACATAATCTGGGGTACTGATCTAACTCTAGTACAACTGATACCATCAATATGACTGCGTGTGTAAACACACGTCCAAAGGCCCGCTAGCGATCACATGTCGTATCCCAAATACAAATCGCATCATGTCACCGATCTCACGGCACAAAACCCAATATCATCGACTCATCTCCAAATTCATCCACTATCCATCAACACAGTGCAAGTATAATGAATATGCAAGGGTGTACGTATAGGTGCAAATCTATTCTAGGGTTCGCGACTATGAACTAAACTAGTTGCTTCTAACCCTAAACTATCCATAATACACCTAAAACAATATCCACGACACACTATAACTATCAAATATAATGTATATATATCAACTACGGACTGCGGGGGTGTTATACGCCATCCACCCGACTTCCCCCGTAGATATAATCTACTCACCTTGCGTCTTTATATGTCGACGTCGTCACGCGTTTGCTTATCATCCCGAAGTCTTCATGGGGTACCTACACATTAACGTATCGCAAATGCGTATCAAAACCAAATCAAAGCTAAAACGACACACGAAAGCCAAAACGATACGCTATGGGGCCTATAGATTAGAACCTATGGTTACGCCTCCAAAACCATCAACAACCCTCGATATCGTCGTATAAACGCCAAGTAGTCGAGGTAAAACACCATAAACAAATTCAGAATTAGAAATACGGAATACGGAAACATGAATCCAAAACAGCAACTAAGGAAATAGGCTCCAGATTTCACCCTAGGTCAAATTACACAAATCTATACATGCCAGGGGTCAAGTTTACTAGAGATAGGGCCCTGCACCAAAAACGAGGCAAAACCCTCCTGCTCTGGCCGCAAATTGCGGCCAGAAGGGTTAAATCTGCGGTCGGGATTGGAGTTGGGGGCTAGGGTTTTGGGTGTTGGTTCCAGGGTGCCTACACATCTCTCTGTCAAGTCAATTTTATTTTCAGGTGTCTCGGGTCAAAGAAGATCAATAAAAACAGTGATAGATTTCCAGTTTTTCCCGATATCGATTCTATAAATCCGTATTCTGGTTCTAGTTCCAGGTTTGGGACTAAAATAACATCACACCGGGGTTTCTAAGGTCACCACAATCCTCAAATTCATCTTTAATTTCAGATCTAACCTAAACCCTAACTTGAAGTTTCAAAAGTCCATCAAACGACACCATATCGAAATGAAACTAGAATGGATGCGATAAGAATTGAAATACTAACTAGGGGTGCAGAAATTACCTCCTTTGGCAACTCAAGAAAATTCTTGAGTTGCTCAAAGTCCTCCAAATTCAATCTTGCTAGGTTCAATGTGTAGCTAGTGAGCTCGGGAACACTTTTTGTGAAATGGGAATAGGGTTTTGGTGAGGGAAATGAGAGGGATCTAAGGAGTGAAGGGGAGGGAGATGAGGGAGGAGCAGGACTAGCAGCAGCCCTTGTTTGAAGAGGGGAGAGAAAATAAGAACGGAAATGATGGGAGGGGGCATGGGTCAAAAAGGTGAAGGTTGACTTGGTCTCTCTCTCTCTCTCATCATGAAGCCCTTTTCTTTTCTTTTTCTTTTCCTTTTTCTTTTCCTTCTCACTCCATTGCAAACCCTAAGCAACCATACCTCAAAACATGTAACAAGTGTGGAAAATGATATGTGCACATTTTTGCACAAAAATGCCAAAAATCCTATTAGCGATTTTTAATCGCGATTAGCACTAAATTAGCATATAACTAATCATAAAAACTTTAAAATGGCATAATTCCATAAAATACCCTATTTTAGAATTTTCCATAATTTTCCCCCATTTATTTGTATTTAATTATACCGGAATATTAAAATATTCATTAAAATAATATTAAATTATAAAAATTCCCCAAAATAATATTTTATTATTTTGAAATGTTACAGTGTTAAAGAATAAAAGAAACAAATACATTTGTATTTACAATTACAAATGATACAAAATGTTCATGGAGAAGGAGGTGTCTTCAACAAATCCGCGAGCTGCTCTCGCACTTCCTTCAACGCCCCCTCCTGAGCGGCTGCCGCGGCCACTTCTTGTAAGTCTACGGTAGAGCCCCGGCCGTCTTTCAGACGCCAAAATGCGGAACAAAAACTTTTATAACTGGCGCTATCGCATACTATAACCCGGATCTGCCATTAACGCTAAACTAACAATCTACAAAGAGGGAAGAAAGGTTATACCGAACGATCCGAGTCCTTCGTTCTTTAACCATCATCCTACGCTCCATTGCGGCTGCTCCGATCTCGTCGATCTCTGATCTCGTCGTCCAGGTGGCACCACATCATCGGATCTTTAAACGGGCTCCCGCCTATGACTCGAGGCAACTCGGTCATCAAGTTTGCTACAAGAGATGACCAAGGTTGATGTAGAGAATGAGTGGAATACTTTGTCTCGCTTCGTCCAAAGCCATGGACGAACGGTTAATGAAGTTGCCATAGGAATCGGGTGATGGAATGAAATGAGCTGTGAAATTCCATACACCGAAACCATCATAATCTTTTAAACAACAACCATTCCTTTTTCTACAAAGTGAGAGAGTGGGAGAGGAGGAGGGCCGGCCACATATATAGAGGTGGGGGGTGAGTTTAGGAGAAGGGGAGGTGACAATAAGAAAATATCTCTAGTGTGAACACAAAGTGTGAACACACTTAATGAAATGATGAATCATTAACCTAGTCATCAAGCTTTAATGGAATCATTAAATGCAACCATGACTCACTAAACACCTCACCACTTCTAGAACCTTCTAGAAGCTTCCACACTCATCTCAAGAAAAGATAAATCCGTATTTAACCAAATGTTAAATACGTCTGATAGAAAACTGGAAACTGGCAACTTCCAAAAGTGATCCCGAAACGAATTTCAGGATAACCCCGTAACTGTATAAATATACCCGCATTTGTATTACGACCGAATACAAATGCAACTGAGGCAAAGATATTATATCTACTCTGTATAATACATGGATCCGGCTTAAACCAAAGCCCACCAATATTATCTGCCCGAAAAATGACACGTGCATAAACGCACGTGCATTTTCCGAACCCTGCCATAAAACCATACGGCCTCTACAACGTTTCGCCCGAACTTGGGAAACTGTCTGTTGGGGACTCTAATGACTCATCAGTACCCTGGCAGTGGGTTTAACCACAAGCCGTCAGCGGCACTAGCTATGCGTAACGGCTGCCCATGTACTGACCTCAAGGGAGGCTGATGAGCGAACTCATCCAGAAACCCTACTGAGCCTAACAGTGACAATGTATATACAGTCTGGTCCGTTCTTCTATGAGTATCGCATGTCCGGCCTAGGGGGCTAGAAACGTCAGACCCCCAATAGCTGTATAAGTCGTGTCGGAGAGAAGCCCTGAACACCCTGAGATACTACTGGAGTACCTACCAGTAAATCTCACCTGCCTTGGCCAAGGACTTGGTGTAATGGCTTTCCTAGACACAGCGCGACCTCCACCCCCAATACCGGGAGAGACGAATCCCCTGCCGATCCGCTCACGTTCCTCCATGTGGATCGGGACTGTACCCAAAAACTACCTATTTGCACGACTCCTTTGAGCCGTGGTATGGTAGAAATCAAAGCACAGTGGGAACTCACACGAGACAAATGACGATCTCAGGTCGATGAACTAACCTGTACACATGTCACCAGGGAACTGCTATCTGACGATATGTATAATACCAACTAGCAGGTTCCCGGTGAGTCCTGTCCGGTGTACTCATAACCCAATGAGCACATGTATACATCTTAGGTGATCCAACTGACAGCAGTGGCTTGTGAGACCGGCCACCGCCCCTTGTCGGGGTCTCGACTGTATACACTAGTCTACTCTGGAGTATCGATGCCCTGTCTCGAAACTCCCACGACTTAGGGACGACTATTAAGGATATGCTTATAGACCACCCAACTCTCACGTATATGATCGCCCTCATACTGTTGGTAGTCAAGCAAGATCCTAAGGGCTCTATCAAAGTGTAATCATGATCAGTCACCTGAACCTATACACGACTGATAAAGGCAAACCAGATAGCATACTATCATCTCGAGTAAGACTGTCCTACTGGTATAGGTCCTTCTCAATCATTGCAATCACGTACCTGCGATCCAATAATTGACTTTGAGGGAACTATATCCAACAATCTCCCACTTGCACTTAAGGCTAATTATTGCGATGTTGCGTACTCACAGCCCGTGTGAAACCAACACCCAACTCCTCTACTAATCAGTTTCACAAAGCCCGTTTGTAAAACTATTGTGTTCGAGAAATAGCCTCAGTGAGTGGATCCGCCCTGATGTTTCTTTCTATGTCTCTCTTAATCTCAAGTTCGCGGAGAAAACCATCTCCCGAATTGAGTAATACCTGTCTTAGAATATGTCTAGATATCTGATGGGACCTAGTTCATAAATGAACTCCAAATCCAAACTTCTTAGACTGTATCGATAACTGAACCTAATTAGTATCCGGCACCATGCCTCCCACAGTATCCTCTTGGACCACCTGTCCATAATATTGTCCCTCTTCGTCAGAGGGAAAACTATAACTCTGACAATCACTCTGTCATCCATGTCACCTTTGAAGCCTGGAATGATAACTGTCTCCCGAAGGAGGCTGCCGTCATCAAATCCGTAGAACATGCACTTATGTTCTAAAACTGCTTCCATATGTTTCTCCAGGATTGGATTAATACAAACTTATTGCATCTAGTGCAAAAACAATATTTGGTGTGGTACTTGACATCTCATGATTGACTCAATTGCCTAAGCAAGTGATCTGCCAATCATGCACATCCCTCTCCCCTTTAGTCTGTAAGACACCTTTAGTGAGGGTGACTCCATCACCTGCAGGTACACCACCATGCCAGGAGTCAACTATTCTAAAAACCATTAGAATACTGTCAAAGTACCCACATTGGGAAACTACCCAAATCCAGATCTAAAACCATAGATCTAGAAACCAGAATGTCAAATATTATATCCATATTCTGTCTGGAGAAACAACTGTGTGACGACCACAGTACAACCGATCGTAGTATAGGAATTTTACTTCCTACTCTGTGTATGTCATCCAAATACCAGGACATCACACCCTACTACCTTCTTAACAGATCCATCCCCTATTCTGATGAAGTCAAACCCATGACTGTCACATCAAAATTAGATGATCAATCTCCGCTATAACTGCTCTAGTCTATAAATAGACATAAGCTACTTGCCCACTATGCTTCCGCTGCTCCCACTAACCACAACAACCCTCCTACCGGGTCTCATAGCCTGGAACAACAGTAGTGTCAAGTCTGGGTATATAAAAACCTCCCTGTCACCGTCCTTGAGGCTACCGAAGTACCTCTCGGGTGTCTGAGGTTACCCACCAAATCTGCGGAGTGGTTAATGGAATGTCAAACCTGATTGAATCTGTAGGTCCTATTAAATTTTCCGTAATCGTTTGCGGTTCTGGAATCACTTCCAGTTCTACCATACTCCCACTACTGTTTTCTGAAAAAATCCATTTTACTAAAACTGTGGCGAGTCAAGAACAATATCACTATTGATCTCCCAGATGGTAGAAAGTCAACCCTCGTCATAGCCTGGGCCAACCCACAAACTGTCATTACAGAAACGTGCCCTGAGTTATCCAGAGTCTGGTTTTAAGTATAAGCCGGACAACTCACCTATATCCAATATAGAAACTTTGGCACTTATTTAATTGGAACCAGATTCAAATCATGCAGCTGTCTCCAGTGCATATCAACTTTAATGGAGAAAGGCTATTCAACATTACTCAACTTAGGAATCCATCCAATTATGAGTAACCTGAAAGAGAAACAAGTTTCTCAAAACTTTTACTATCATCTGAATACCAATCACAAGTATCTACATCTTCGATCTCTTTGAAGAATCCCGATACTTGCGACATCTGGTTCTCTACTTTATTCTTATACCCACAACTTCTCAAAACTTAGACCTTGTATTTCTACGAAACATTTGTCTAAATACCAGAGAAGTCATAAGTAGACAGAACAAAGTACGAGGACCTACCCCTTTGTCCTGATGGACACTGGACAACATACAATACTCTGTATAAGTCCGCTGAGTTGAATAACTCAAAACCTGTACGTCGTAGGTTGAAAACTGTACCCTGGCAATTTCCTCAAATATCACCAATTACAACGAATTCCGATATAATGAGGATGATCACCTAATTCCCAATAACTTCCTCCCACTCATCATCTGTAAAAACCATACAGATATGAGAATGAAACCTGGTGAATACACACCCTGGAGTAAGTATCTAATCGGGAAAACAGTTTTCCATTAACAATGCACTGAAACATGAAAATGTTTCGTAGGGGTATCCTGGTATTCATAGTAATGCCTGTTCCATAATCCAATTCATGACTCTAACCGTATATTTCTTTGCCATCTCTCCAAATCCCTTTATTTGTCTTTAGTCGTTACCTTCTGTACACCATCGTTAGGCTAAATGGTTTTCTTCCTTCCCTACCGTTCGGCACCAGCCTATGGTTTGGAAGAAGACTATCCAGTAAGCATAATAGGTGTACTCTCCTAAACCAAGGAGTACTCGTAACTGAGAGAAGGTGATGATAAAAGACAACTGAATAATACCTTATTCTTTTAAATGTGAAATAGGAGTGACGATGAAGTACGCGGTTTGGTCGTGAATGATAACAGTCGCAACTTACTTTGCCCTCTTTCTAATCCCTTTATTTTTTCCTTACATATTACCTTCTGTACACCCTACTTAGGCTAATTGGTTTTCTTCATTCCCTATCGTTCGGCACCTGCCTATGGTTTGGAATAAGACTATCCAATAAGCATAATAGGTGTACTCTCCTAAACTAAGGAGCCCTCGCAACCTGAGAGAAGGTGATAATAAAAGACAACTGAATAAACCAATTCTATTTCTCCTGAACCTTGATCCATCCTCGAAGGAGTCCCTTCGAGTTCGTATATAACCATACGATGGATCTATCCAATGGAAGTGGATGTCCGTAGTAATACGGGTGTTCTGAGAAATGCAAAGGGTAAAAGAAGGAGTGGCAATGACTTATGCAACATAGACAATCCAAAAGCCAGTATTTTAAGAAGGTTCGGTCAACTTGGTCACTGAGTCATAGTCTAGGGTCGGTCAAAGGTCGCTGCCAAAGAGAGAGAGAGAAATGAAACACTCTGCGTGCACTCTAACCTAGATCAGAATGGTTATCACTTTATCTAATCCGGAAACCTCCCACTGTACTGTCAAATTCTCCACCAAACCTGAAAGAAGAATCAATCGGGTCACCCGAAGAGTAAACCAACTCATCAGTGGGAATCGGGATCCAACTCTCATCGTATGATAACGTGACGGAATCCACTCGCGTTATCACACTCCAGAAGGTATGCGCATGCCTGGCAAGTTTCAGTTTCTTTAGAAACTCCCGATATGAATTTTACCCCATGTTCTTATGACCTTGACGAAAGCCAACAAATCATAAGACACATGTCAAGTTCTGCCCGTCATTATCTTGTTAATTCGAACCCACCCGTACATACCCTTGACGAAAGCCAACAAGGTAATACGACTGTCCCAAACCAACTCATCTATCTATGCAACAAATGAATACCCCAGCAACTACCAAAAACTATGCCTTGACGAAAGCCAACAAACATAGCTTGAATATTACTGACCATCCATAAGAAATGACGGAGGGCTACGGCTGGTTTTTGGCGAAAAAACCTTTAACGTAATGAACTTGATCTCGTTGAAGGAACCTGATAGCTTTTTATAAAATATATTGGCGAAAAACCTTTGCTAAAGAGGTCACTCCCGGTGAAGGGATCTCGGCTCTTTCCTCGTGGAATGAGGTGCAGGATATTCCACTGAATACCGCGATGCAAAGCAACATGTAATCGACTATAGTGAAGTTATTACCCTGACACAAACTTCTGCCGAAGGGGTCAGTCCCGGTGAAGGGATATCGGCCCTTGCCCCGTCGAATGAGGTGCAGGATATTCCAACCGAATACCACTGTGCAAAACAAAAGGAAACATCTTTGTAATAACACTTTTTAAATTGTTCCAACAACATCCAAACAGGTTTGTTTTACTTTGCATTGATCAGAATCAAGACAGTCCCATCATTAATCACACCAGAAAAGAACGAAAATAAAATATACGTATATGCCATCCGCGTTTGTTACCGGGTCCCGTCATCACCCGTTAGGTTACTAAACTAACGACAGAGCGGGGACTGGACTAGCGCGGGTGCAAAACATATACAACATCTAATAGTATATAAACCAATATACAATAATCGCTCCAGGCGTGATAATATGCAACATTACAGAAAAGTAATAAGCATCACAGAACAATACAGATAATCTGGGATCCCCGAGTTTCACAGAGCCGCTGCTGAAACCCGACATTCCCCTGTCGTGTGGATAGCCTGTGCAATGGAACCTAGACCCCTACGGGTGCGGCAAGTTACCCGCCAAAACCTGAAGCGAGGCAGCCCCCTACAGCAAAGTGAATGGACCACCCTGCACTTCACGGAATCCAGTAGCTTGAGCACCCCTCCTTAGGTCAACCTGTACCCCCTACGAGTGCGGCGAATAGTCTGCCAATTCTAGAATGGGGCCCCTCTGCCTCTCAAAGCTATGAGATGCGGTCCCGTTGCCCTCCAGAACCCGGCTATCCGTGCACTCCGTCGCGGGGTAAAACCTAGTACAGAAATGGAAAATATGTACAACGGGTACATCGACCGCAACCTGGTCGTGCCCCAAAAGAATATTATACAACCAGGCAGTGACGGCAGTCCACATGTTGGACGCTCGCCCCGCAATATCAAATGTACAAATAAACTCAAACTGCACTACCATTGCACACTGCTATCCACCACGACAAATCCGCAACATCACAGCACAACGCAGAACATCAACGCGAATGTCACGTTCGCAAACCCGTCTAAAAGAACTATAGCAATCAGACGCGGTTTACCGATCAAATGACATTCACGGTCGGAGATATAATGTAAGCATTGTAAACTAACATGTTTAAATTTCGATCGACTAAATTTCCCGAAGTGGGCCCCATGCAAATCTGCTGTATAGTAAAAACCCTGGGCCCAAATAAACAGTTCCAGAAACCACAATTTCCAACTTAGAATCCACTGTAGAAAATTGAGCAATTGATCTCACTTTCCTGCGGCAGATCCGTGGCCAAACCCTAGCTTGGACTGCGGATCCGCGGCGGAACAGTGGAATCACTTGGTCGAATTTCTACAGTATTCCTCAAAAACCCTGCTTGATTTTCTGGTATGGTCAAAATGATTTTTAGACCAGTTTGAAAATTAACAGAAACTTTAACACTAGAAATTGCGATTTTTGAAAATCCGTTCGATCGATGTTTTAAACGCGTTAGCACAAGTTAGTAAAGCTTAATGGCGTGGCTCTGATACCATGTAAGTCTACGGTAGCGCCCCGGCCGTCTTTCAGACGCCAAAATGCAGAACAAAAACTTTTATAACTGGCGCTATCGCATACTATAACCCGGATCTGCCATTAACGCTAAACTAACAATCTACAAAGAGGGAAGAAAGGTTATACCGAATGATCCGAGTCCTTCGTTCTTTAACCATCATCCCACGCTCCGTTGCGGCTGCTCCGATCTCATCGATCTCCGATCTCGTCGTCCAGGTGGCACCACATCATCGGATCTTTAAACGGGCTCCCGCCTGTGACTCGAGGCAGCTCGGTCATCAAGTTTGCTAGAAGAGATGACCAAGGTTGATGTAGAGAATGAGTGGAATACTTTGTCTCGCTTCGTCCAAAGCCATGGACGAACGGTTAATGAAGTTGCCATGGAAATCGGGTGATGGAATGAAATGAGCTGTGAAATTCCATACACCGAAACTATCATAATCTTTTAAACAACAACCATTCCTTTTTCTACTAAGTGAGAGAGTGGGAGAGGAGGAGGGCCGGCCACATATATAGAGGTGGGGGGTGAGTGTAGGAGAGGGGGAGGTGACAATAAGAAAATATCTCTAGTGTGAACACAAAGTGTGAACACACTTAATGAAATGATGAATCATTAACCTAGTCATCAAGCATTAATGGAATCATTAAATGGAACCATGACTCACTAAACACCTCACCACTTCTAGAACCTTCTAGAAGCTTCCACACTCATCTCAAGAAAAGATATATCCGTATTTAACCAAATGTTAAATACGGCTGATAGAAAACTGGAAACTGGCAACTTCCAAAAGTGATCCCGAAACGAATTTCAGGATAACCCCGTAACTGTATAAATATACCCGCATTTGTATTACGACCGAATACAAATGCAACTGAGACAAAGATATTATATCTACTCTGTATAATACATGGATCCGGCTTAAACCAAAGCCCACCAGTATTATCTGCCCGAAAAATGACACGTGCGTAAACGCACGTGCATTTTCCGAACCCTGCCATAAAACCATACGGCCTCTACAACGTTTCGCCCGAACTTGGGAAACTGTCTGTGGGGGACTCTAATGACTCATCAGTACCCTGGCAGTGGGTTTAACCACAAGCCGTCAGCGGCACTAGCTATGCGTAACGGCTGCCCATGTACTGACCTCAAGGGAGGCTGATGAGCGAACTCATCCAGAAACCCTACTGAACCTAACAGTGACAATGTATATACAGTCCGGTCCGTTCGTCTATGAGTATCGCATGTCCGGCCTAGGGGGCTAGTAACGTCAGACCCCCAATAGCTGTATAAGTCGTATCGGAGACAAGCCCTGAACACCCTGAGATACTACTGGAGTACCTACCAGTAAATCTCACCTGCTTTGGCCAAGGACTTGGTGTAATGGCTTTCCTAGACACAGCGCGACCTCCATCCCCAATACCGGGAGAGACGAATCCCCTGCCGATCCGCTCACGTGCCTCCATGTGGATCGGGATTGTACGCAAAAACTACCTATTTGCACGACTCCTTTGAGCCGTGGTAGGGTAGAAATCAAAGCACAGTGGGAACTCACACGAGACAAATGACGACCTCAGGTCGATGAACTAACCTGTACACATGTCACCAGGGAACTACTATCTGACGATATGTATAATACCAACTAGCAGGTTCCCAGCGAGTCCTGTCCGGTGTACTCATAACCCAATGAGCACCTGTATACATCTTAGGTGATCCAACTGACACCAGTGGCTTGTGAGACCGGCCACCGCCCCTCGTCGGGGTCTCGACTGTATACACTAGTCTACTCCGGAGTATCGATGCCCTGTCTCGAAACTCCCACGACTAGGGACGACTATTAAGACTATGCTTATAGACCACCCAACTCTCACGTATATGATCGCCCTCATACTGTTGGTAGTCAAGCAAGATCCTAAGGGCTCTATCAATGTGTAATCGTGATCAGTCACCTGAACCTATACACGACTGATAAAGGCAAACCAGATAGCATACTATCATCTCGAGTAAGACTGTCCTACCGGTATAGGTCCTCCTCAATCATTGCAATCACGTACCTGCGATCCAATAATTGACTTTGAGGGCACTATATCCAACACTTCTGCTTCCACCTGGGCCCGCTGCTGCAGGTAGGATGAAAGTTTCTCCTCATCTGCCTGCTGGGCTGCCTCCTGATTTGGTGCATCCCGCTCGACGACGTCAAGCTGCTGCCTCAGTGTTAACCCTTCGGAGATGCATCGCAGAAGGCCTTCAAAGATAACCTTCAGCTGTGCAGCGTTTGCATCCACCTGAGCATGCAGTTGGGCAGATTTGCTCGAAGTCTCGCCGCGCTCCTTACGCCTTAAAGAAACTTCTTGTTCGAGATGGTGGAAGTAAGGAGCGCTCTGCTCGATCCATGCCGCCTGTTGAGTGCTCGCGGCCAAGATCTCGGGGGCAGGACGCATAGACTCTAACTGATGCAGGCGGACCTCGATCTCCCTGCAGTGATTAACCCAAGACTCGACGACGCCTTCGTTATGAAAACTTACAAGCGTCGCCAGCATCGGATTAACCTCCGCAGCGAAATCTGCGACAGATGGGGGAACGTCTGCGTCAAGCTCTTCGACGTATCCGCTCAGCATGCCCAAACTCATTGCAGCACCCTTTGAAGATGGACGTCTCAAGAAGGGGCCCGCCGGTATTATGATGTGAGGCTCGAAGGGGGCCGGAACCGGAACGACGGCTGAAAAAACAAAAGACAATCAGATGACGGTTCAAGAAATATAAGAAAGTTATCAATGAGGGAGTTTACTATACCAGCTGCAGCAGGCGGCAAAGCTGGGAGGACCGGTGGCGCAACCGATCCCTTATTCCCTTCTTCGATCTGTAACACTGCAATCAGGGCAGGGAACAATCAGAAATAATTCCATTACTGAAAAAAGGAAGGGTATTAATTGAAAATCGTACTCACCAGCGCCGCTAGAGGAAGCAAGCTCCGACGGGAAGGAGAAGTGTGGGTGCAGCACCTGGTAGAGGTGATCAAAAAGCACTCCTGCAAAGACGCAATAGTACGACACTAGTACATAAATTATGCGGCCGAAAGATAAAACTAATGGGTTACAAATCCATACCTTCCAATATTTGCGACGGCGCGAGAGAAGGTAGAGAGGTAGCCACCGTCAAGGCAGTAACTGACGGCGCCCCCTCGAGCAATGGAGCATCAGCATTAGCCGCACCTACGTTAAAAACAAAGATAAACCTATCAGGAAGGATTGCAAGATAAAAAGAAGGACGGTAACCCGAAATTTACCTGATGAGTCACCAGCCGAAACGGCGGCGTCTCCCTCCTCCATCGACATGAGTCCACCTCCCGAAGCCTCATCACCAGACTCTACGGGAGCCATCGTCGTGCTCGCGAGGCCAGGAGACGGCGGAGGACCGTAGGTAGGGAGAGAAATGATCGGAACATTGCCAGACTCTTGAGAAAGAGTGGCCGGCTCGTCCTCGGGAATCATGCCCGTCTAACCCACTACTCCCTCGGGCTCAACGGTCGCGGCCGTCTCATCCACCGTTGCCATAGGGTCGTCGGTCTCAGCCGCTCCATCCGCTGCTGCCCCAAACCCGGCTGTAGTAGTCGTCTCATCCGCCGCTACCTCGGGCTCGGCATCGGTAACCTTCTCAGGAATAGTTGGCGTGAATGTTTCGTCAGCCACTAGCTCGGGCCCAGCAACTACGGCCGCACCGCCTATTGTCGGCTCGGTTTCGGCTGCTACCTTCTCTATCATCCCCTCAGGCTCGACGGTTTCCGCCGCTCCTTCAGTTGCACTCGGACCTGTAGGACACGATGTATAAGAACCAATGGTTTTACAGCTTTTACAACAAAGTCTCGAAAAACACATTACCTGAGGTGGATTGATCGTTGGCCTCCCGAGCAGCATGCTCCGCCCGCCTATGAGCAATAGAAAAGGCGACCGGAGACTCTTCCGAAGGAGTTGAAGCACGAAGAATAACGGCGCTCGGGCCCGCTCCCACGGCCAAAGCAGCGCTACGCTCCTTCGCTGCGCGCCTCAAACGCTTCCTCTCCTCCCAGGCCGTCACGACGGACCTCTTCGAAGCTTCCTTCATCAAGGCATCATTGTCCACATTCAGAGTTGCCTCCAGAGCCTTCAAGGCATCCCTCATTGGCTTTTTGAGTCGGGTCTCTCGCGGCAGCCCCGAAGGGGCCGGGACTTCAGTAGCTGGCCCGGGAAGAGTCCCCGCATTGGGTTGCGCAGAAGATCCCGCGGTCCCTGCAATAAGACAAAGAAAAGGTTAGGTTGACCATAAAGAAGGAGAATTAAGACTCAATGAGCCGAGACGTACCAACGCCCGACAGAGCGCGTTTCCTTTCCTCCTCCTGGAAGGTTTTGAGGGAAGCAGCGATGGCTTCTTCGGTGGAGACGCCTGTTAAAAAAAAAAGGAAAAAGCCTTAGTCAATGTAGCGTCTTGAAAAGTCGTTTTGGTGTTTTCCTGAAATTCGGTGAAAATTCGGTATTTTTCCGAAAACCGTCTTTCTCGATATTTTGCAGTTTAGGGCTAATTATACCTTAAATGGATAGGTAATTACTTGTTTTTAGTAGCTAATGAGTTAATTATGAAATTTTGGTCATTTAAAAAATTTTCCCTATTTTTCAATTTTTTAATATTATTTTAAGCCGGTAAGAAAATACATTAACTAAGCAATAAATACAAATTTTCCGGGCTAATTTTAATCTTTAAAATTATGATAATTAAAATCTAGTGGTAACAAAAATTTTTAGTAATTTATTTTGATTTTTAACAAATTTTTATGATTTGAAACGAATTTATTGAATTTTTAAGCTAAAACTTGCAATTTTTTAGTTGTAGGGGGCCTTTTTGCATAAAATTTCTTTTGTAAAACACCTCTCTCTTTTCCCTCAGCCCTAGGACAGCCCAACCCTGACCAAGTCCAGAAATTTCTGGCCTCTTTTCTTTAGTTGCTTTCTTGAGTTGATTTAAGGGTTTTTTTTGATTTATTTTAATTAAAATGAATAAGGTATGGTGTATTGACTTTTGTGGACTTGACCATGACTTTCACCACTTGCCCACACCCTCCCCCATTCCCCTTGCTGGCCGAAAACCTGCACCCTCTTTCTTCAACTCTTTTCTTTTCATTTTTCTTCAAAGTTCTTCAAAAACCACATCAAAATCCACAATTAATTCCAAAAATACAAACAAAATCCTTATGCTATCCTTTCCTTAGCCATTCTTGCTTGGATCTTGGTGCTTGAGGCCATCAATTGGAGCAAAATTTTCTTGCTTGATCCATAGATCAAGAGGTATAAATTCCATCAAAGTTACTTTCTTTTGTTGCTAATTCCTTTAAATGCATGGTTTAGTGTTAAATTTAGTGTAGTTTTAATCTAGTTTTCTTAGGTTTTGCTTGAAAAATTTAACTAGGGTTTGAAAGCCATTATGGTTAATTAGATTGTTTTATAGTTAATCTAGTGGTTAATTAACTAATCTATGTAGTTACCTTGTTGATGTAGTCTTTAATTATGCTAATTTAGTTAAATTTAGAAGTGAGAAATTGTTGTTTTAGGATTTTCAAGAGAGGGTTTTTGTATGGAATTGGATTGTGAAACATGATTAGTGAGTTGATTAAGTTTTAGAAAACATTATTTAGTTGATTGAACCTAAATTGTTATCTAGTATTTTGCTAACCTAACCTAAGAGGTTAATTTTCTTAAGTGGGCTTTTGTCGTGTTAAATTAAGCTTTCAAGTGTGGAAATTGATTTGGAATTTGCTAGGTTATGAATCCAAGAATGGTTGTTTATGGAAAATAGGATTGGAATCATTGCTATTGTGTTGTAATTAGTGTTTGTAGATTGCTTGTAGTGTGCTTGGGTAATTATGCTATATTGTTGTCGTTTTGTCGCAAATCGGCGATTTTTGCACCGATTTTGGGACGCAATGCTTACTAGTTTTGTATAAAATTATGTGATGAATTATTTTTGATATCTTGATGATTGTAATGGCTTGTCCTACGACTTTTAGGATGCGTGAGTGCGGTTTGTTGGGTAGTCGGGTTTTAGTTTTGCCGGGCGACCAAATCGGCGTTTTTTTGGCAGTTTTTGCGATTTTCGCGTGTGTTCCGCGCACTTTGTGCAAGTTGTACCTAGCTAGCGAACTTTAGTAGTTTCGTTGGGGTTTTGCGTCGTTCTTGATATGTAACCTTATATTTGGTATTGATGTAAATTCCAGGTTCGGTCGCGGAGACGTCAGACGCAGCGCGAAAGGGAAAGGCGGTGATTGGACACAGCTAGCCAGGGATTCCGGTGAGTAGATGTAACATCTACGGGGGACTATCGTTGGATGGCCAAGCCGCCCGATAGTTTTAGTAACTTACAAGACCCTTAGTGATGTTAGTAATTTGGGGTGAAATACCTATTCGACTATTTGCTGCATCCATGCATTATATTGACATATCTATACGAAACCATTTTATAGGACACCTGCACCATTGCCAGGGTTTTTATATGCAGCACGAGCACTATTCATGCTTACACACACGCCCTGGTAATTGCCATGCCACCACACTAGATAACTTTTAAATTGAAACCTTTTACTAATTGATACTTAAACTGGTACAATTGCCTTTAATTACTTAAAATGAAACCGTAGGACTGCTATTCATGTGCATGTACTTCATCATATTAATTGTTCATGCTTAATCCATTAATCACACATCGCAACTTGATTATTGATACTATATGCATTCATTATCACTGATATATGCACTTATGAGGATTTCTTGAGATTTTATGATATTGCTGGATTTCGGGGGAAAGCCACAAAATTTCTAAACTTATTATATTTTTTAAAATATGTAAATTGCGGTTTTCTAGTGATGTAAGTATCGTCCACCATGAGTTTGCTGTGGATTTTGGAGACCCGTTTCGAGGAGTTGGATGAACCGTTTCGGGTACATGGTGGGCCCGGTAGGGTACCCCGGGGCAAGAAGCTCGTGGTGCTGACGATGAGCCTGGCAGGGGACGGATTACCTACCAGTGACTTCATTGGGCACGGCGGATATCCATAGGATACCGACCGGGGCCGCGAGAGGATGATATATTGATACTGAGATGGGTCAGCCGGATGGCTGAGGCCAGAGACACTATGACATGGATTTATGGGATTTGAGACAGCTTTTGGGTGTCATTGCTGGACACCGATTTTCGTCGATTCATTGACATTATGCTGGCATTCTAAAAGAGTTTCAAAAACAAAAGAAGATAAAATATTTCTTATATATACCTATTGAGACCCCAGATTTCCATGTTGCATACATATTAGCACACTGATGTTGTATACACACCTGCTAGTGCATCCAGTCATACCTGTATTTTAGATGCTAGGATGCTTGTGTGCATGCATACGATAGCCTTTGTAGATGTTATTTATTACTCACGAGTTGGCAACTCACCCCCGTTGTGCCACAGTCTTTTGCAGGTCCGCTCCGTCAGTTCAGTAGCGGCGGGCGCACTTGTTCTTTTGCCTCTTTTGCCTGAGCTCGAGATTTGCTCATAGGTGGGTTATGTTATTATTTTGTACCACCTTGTATATTCTTTGTATCTAGTGTACTCCATCTACTGTTTCCACCAGATTTATTGTATATTGACCTAGAGATGAGACTGTGAGGTTTGTGGATTTTATGCTGTATTTTGGGGTCGAGCTCACTTGAGCCGACATGCTACTTTTTTTCATGCTTCCTTATGATTATTATGCTTGTTGTCATTTATATTGCGTGGGATTTGTGACCGCCTTATGGCGAAGAGCTAGCTCCCGCTTGGGGATGCCTTATTTGTTGGTTTTACATATATTCTTGTTGTACCCATTTTTGGGGGCCAGTATTTACAAAGGAGACTCTGCCGAAATTTTCGGAAAAATTAGTATTGTTTTTAAAAGGGGTTTTATATGACTTATTTGATAAACTTGCTTTCAAATGTTTGGGTTTTCTTCACTCTTTTGCTTAATTGGTTTTGTTTTCTGGGCTTTTGGCTTACTTATTTTACGGACGCCTTTAGACGTTTCGTAAACTTAAGTGCCAGTCACGTTCCGTACCCTGCGGGTCGTAACAAAGTTGGTATCAGAGCGATAGGTTTTACCTTTTTGAGTGTAGGATGACCCTTGGTAGATGGAGTAAGTGACTTAAGCAGGGTAACGTAGCATGGGTATGTCCGCGGCATACTTACAATACGGTACTCTGCCTAAGTGACTGTAGGATATACTTGCTTGAAAAATTCCTTCTTCAATTCGGTGTATCCTATGATCCTATTGCACTGTCCTTACTATCCGTTTTCCTGTAACAGCCACTATGCCGCCGAAGGCTACGAGGGCACAGAGGGCTGCCGCCAGAGACGAGATTCGAGCTGGCTCGTCCGAGACTAGGACTGAGCAGGGTGGTATGCCTACGCCGCAGGGACAGACCGATCCACCTTCCCCAGGCCGTATGGATAGGCTCGAGACCGGTATGGAGGAGTTGCGACAGATGATGGGAGGCATGCAGGAGCTGCGTCAGATGGTAGGATCCCTAGTTGCAGCCAGTCGTACACCGAGGCCGGATGACGTACCTACTACATCACAGACGACCATGATACCTGCTCCTACTACTACCACCGTGGCCATTCCGGTTTCGCTACAGGATTTCATGAGGCTGAGACCTCCAGTATTCACCGGCACCGAGGCAGCGGAGGACCCACAGACGTTCCTTGACAGTTTAGCCAGGATCTGCCGTTCGCTGAGATGTTCGGATGATCGATGGGTAGAGCTTGCGAGTTTCCGACTAGAGGGTCTCGCGCAGACATGGTGGGAGTCAGTCTTGAGAGGTCGAGCTGCAGATCTACCGCCTATGACTTGGGTCGAGTTTACAGCGGTCTTTCTAGCCCGTTTCCTTCCAGAGAGCGTTCGTGACGCCAGAGCTCGTAGCTTCGAGGCCTTAGTCAAGACACCTGGGATGACGGTGTCTGAGTATGACATCCAGTTTACACAGTTATCCCGATATGCTCAGTATTTGGTGGATACCGAGGAGAAGATGGTGAAGAGGTTCGTACAGGGACTTGATGCCCAGCTATATCTTGCCATTGGCGCCCAGCACTACGACACTTATTCAGCTGCTATGGATACGGCATTGCGGATGGAGGCACGCATATCACGGACTTCGGCCATTTCTGGGCCGAAGAGGATGCGCACCGATGTACCGTCTCAGAGGCAGCGCGCCAGATTCTTTCCGAGAGATAGGCCTTGCAGAGGATTTGGGCGGGGACAGTTATATGGTTCTTATCCCCAGGGGCAGCAGCCGTCGCCAGGGTGTTTTGGGTGTGGGAGTTTGCACCATATTGTCAGAGACTGTCCAGTGAGACGACAGGGAGCAGCGACAGTTCCGCATGTGACCCTACCACCATCACCACCCCCTCCTCAGAGAGCCCTACTTCCTACCCCAGGCGATGCTCCACGCCAGTTAGGTGCATCGAGAGGCCGTGGACGCGGCGGTCCTATTCAGAGAGGACGAGGAGGCAGAGGCCAAGGTCGAGGTCAGCCCGCTATCGGTGGAGGACAGGCCCGAGTATTTGCTTTGACACCGCAGGATGCGCAGGCATCCAATGCCGTTGTGACAGGTACCTTGCCAGTTTGTTCTTTCGACGCACGGGTATTATTCGACCCAGGTTCCACACATTCGTACATCTCTACACACTTTGCACCGATGTTGGGCCGTGAGTCGTCATCGTTAGATCAGCCGTTTGTTGTTGTTACTCCGGTAGGCGAGTCGTTTGTCGCTCGGTTTGTATTTCGTTTGTGTTCTATTCGTATCGGGGAGAGGGATTCATCTGTTGATTTGATACTCCTCGATATGTTGGACTTTGATGTGCTTCTGGGCATGGATTGGCTAGCCACTTGTTATGCTTCGGTGGACT
Source organism: Agapanthus africanus (assembly GCA_030015575.1). NCBI lineage: Eukaryota > Viridiplantae > Streptophyta > Magnoliopsida > Asparagales > Amaryllidaceae > Agapanthus > Agapanthus africanus. Next base: position 104,202,835 of record JASDDO010000010.1, on the reverse strand, counting down.
GCCGTGAGAAGGCAGTCAGATTTAGCTTTCCGGGAGAGCCAGTCCTTGTTATTCAGGGAGACCGCAGTGTCACCCTTCCCAGCTTAATTTCGTCTCTTCGCGCTGGCCAGCTCTTGCGGAAGGGATGTCAGGGATTCTTAGCGTCTATTTGTGATACTCGAGCTGCAGAGGTTCCGTTAGACCAAGTCCCGGTAGTTTGTGAGTTCCCTGATGTTTTCCCTGATGAGCTACCTGGGCTACCGCCTGAGCGCGATGTTGAGTTCTGCATTAATTTGATTCCCGGCTCGGGGCCTATTTCTATACCGCCTTATCGGATGGCCCCGGCAGAGCTTCGAGAGCTGAAGGATCAGTTGCAGGATTTGTTGGATAAGGGGCTTATTCGACCGAGTGTTTCTCCGTGGGGTGCTCCGGTCCTGTTTGTCAAGAAGAAGGATGGAAGTTTGCGCTTATGTATCGACTACCGCCAGCTGAACAAAGTTACTGTTCGGAACAGATATCCGTTGCCGCGCATTGATGATTTGTTCGACCAGCTTCAGGGTGCGGGGTATTTTTCGAGGATCGACTTACGATCAGGATACCATCAGCTGCGAGTTCGACAGGAGGATATACCGAGGACAGCTTTCCGTACACGCTATGGCCACTACGAGTTTTTGGTGATGTCGTTCGGACTCACCAACGCCCCAGCAGCATTCATGGATTTGATGAACCGTACATTCAGGCCGTATCTTGACTTGTTCATCATCGTGTTTATCGACGATATCTTGGTGTACTCCCGGAGCAGAGAGGAGCACGAGCAGCACTTGCGGATTACGTTACAGACTCTGAGGGAGCATCAGCTGTTCGCGAAGTTCTCCGAGTGTGATTTCTGGCTGGACAGCGTCGGATTCTTGGGTCACGTGGTTACGAGAGACGGCATTTGTGTGGACCCGAAGAAGATTGAGGCTGTTCAGCAGTGGCCCCGACCTACATCGGTTACTGAGATCCGTAGTTTTCTAGGCCTGGCGGGCTACTACAGGCGTTTTGTTCAGGACTTCTCCCGTATAGCTGCACCGTTGACCGGTTTGACCCGGAAGGGAGTTCCTTTCGTTTGGACAGAGGAGTGCGAGTGCAGTTTTCAGCAGCTACGGACATGTTTGACTACGGCGCCGGTATTATCTTTGCCTTCGGGATCAGGCGGATTTGTTATCTACTGTGATGCTTCGCGAGTGGGATTAGGATGCATTTTGATGCAGCATGGCCGGGTGATCGCTTATGCTTCTCGGCAGTTGAAGAAGCATGAACAGAACTACCCCACTCATGATTTGGAGATGGCTGCAGTGGTCTTTGCACTGAAGATTTGGCGACATTACCTATACGGCGAGTCGTGTCAGATATTCACCAATCACAAGAGCTTAAAGTACATATTTCAGCAGCGAGACCTGAACCTCAGACATCGTCGTTGGATGGAGTTGGTGAAAGACTACGACTGCGAGATCTTATATCACCCCGGCAAGGCGAATGTGGTGGCAGATGCGTTGAGTAGGAGGCCCGGGGGTAGTCTATCCTTTTTGCGTGCAGTGCAGAGACAGTCGTCAGCAGATTGGCAGATGTTATGCGACAGCCGAGTTGAGTTCGAGTTCACTCAGACAGGGGGACAGCTCGCGCATGTTCGTGCACGCCCACAGTTGCTTGACCGTATATATGAGGCACAGCGCGGTGACGACCGTTGCTCAGAGATCGTGGCACAGATGGGACAGGGCAGATTTTTCGAGTTCGTGGTTGACGATCAGGGGATTTTACGATATGGATCTAGACTGTGCGTACCAGAGGCTGATGGATTGCGGCACGACATTCTTGAAGAGGCACACCGATCAGTGTATAGTGTCCACCCCGGTTCCACCAAGATGTACCATGATATGAGAGAGACCTACTGGTGGGACGGGATGAAGAGGGACATTGCGGAGTTCGTTTCGAGATGCCTGACTTGTCAGCAAGTCAAGGCCGAGCACCAGAGGCCCGTAGGAGAGCTACAGCCGTTACCCATTCCAGAGTGGAAATGGGAGCAGATTTCGATGGATTTCGTTGTGGGTCTACCCAGGACCAGTCGAGGGTACGACTCCATCTGGGTGATCGTGGATAGATTGACGAAAGCGGCTCACTTCCTTCCAGTGAAGACGACTTTCAGCTTCGCTCAGTATGCTCAGCTCTATATTGACGAGATCGTGCGACTACATGGCGTACCGACTTGTATCGTGTCAGATCGAGGCACTTAGTTCACCAGCCGACTTTGGCAGAGATTTCAGGAGGCTTTGGGCACTCGTTTGAGCTTCAGCACAGCGTTTCATCCGCAGACAGACGGATAGTCAGAGCGGACCATTCAGACTCTCGAGGACATGCTCAGAGCGTGCGTTTTAGACTTTGGTGGTAGCTGGGATCGTCATTTGCCTCTAGTGGAGTTCTCCTACAATAACAGCTTCCAGGATACTATTCAGATGGCACCTTTCGAGGCATTGTATGGGAGGAGATGCAGATCGCCCGTTTGTTGGACAGAGCTCAGCGAGAGCAGCATTTTGGGGCCGCAGCTTGTTGAGGAGACGACATCGAAGATCCAGTTGATCCGAGACCGGATGAGAGCGGCTCAGAGCAGGCAGAAATCCTATGCAGACAGGCGCCGTCGCAGATTAGAGTTCGCAGTTGGCGACCATGTTTTTCTGAGGGTCTCTCCGATGAAGGGCGTGATGCGTTTTGGGCGAAAGGGGAAGCTTAGCCCTAGATTCGTAGGTCCCTTCGAGATCCTCGAGCGGGTTGGCACTGTTGCATATCGTTTGGCTCTTCCTCCCAGCTTTCCCGATGTTCACCCTGTCTTCCATGTTTCGATGCTCCGCAAGTACCTTCACGACCATTCACATGCGATTCAGCACCCGACAGTCCAGCTAGAGCGCGACCTTTCTTTTGCAGAGCAGCCGGTGGCCATCCTGGATCGGCAGGTGAAGAAGTTGAGGTCGAACAGTATACCAACCGTCAAGGTCCTTTGGCGTAGCCCGAGCAGCGAGGAGGTTACCTGGGAGACCGAGGGCGAGATGAGGAAGAAATATCCCCATCTCTTTGAAGGTACGCGTAGCTATTTTTTTTTTTTTTTTAAATTCGGGGACCGAATTTCTTTAAGGGGGGAAGATTGTAGCGTCTTGAAAAGTCGTTTTGGTGTTTTCCTGAAATTCGGTGAAAATTCGGTATTTTTCCGAAAACCGTCTTTCTCGATATTTTGCAGTTTAGGGCTAATTATACCTTAAATGGATAGGTAATTACTTGTTTTTAGTAGCTAATGAGTTAATTATGAAATTTTGGTCATTTAAAAAATTTTCCCTATTTTTCAATTTTTTAATATTATTTTAAGCCGGTAAGAAAATACATTAACTAAGCAATAAATACAAATTTTTCCGGGCTAATTTTAATCTTTAAAATTATGATAATTAAAATCTAGTGGTAACATAAATTTTTAGTAATTTATTTTGATTTTTAACAAATTTTTATGATTTGAAACGAATTTATTGAATTTTTAAGCTAAAACTTGCAGTTTTTGAGTTGTAGGGGGCCTTTTTGCATAAAATTTCTTTTGTAAAACCCCTCTCTCTTTTCCCTCAGCCCTAGGACAGCCCAACCCTGACCAAGTCCAGAAATTTCTGGCCTCTTTTCTTTAGTTGCTTTCTTGAGTTGATTTAAGGGTTTTCTTTGATTTATTTTAATTAAAATGAATAAGGTATGGTGTATTGACTTTTGTGGACTTGACCATGACTTTCCCCACTTGCCCACACCCTCCCCCATTCCCCTTGCTGGCCGAAAACCTGCACCCTCTTTCTTCAACTCTTTTCTTTTCATTTTTCTTCAAAGTTCTTCAAAAACCACATCAAAATCCACAATTAATTCCAAAAATACAAACAAAATCCTTATGCTATCCTTTCCTTAGCCATTCTTGCTTGGATCTTGGTGCTTGAGGCCATCAATTGGAGCAAAATTTTCTTGCTTGATCCATAGATCAAGAGGTATAAATTCCATCAAAGTTACTTTCTTTTGTTGCTAATTCCTTTAAATGCATGGTTTAGTGTTAAATTTAGTGTAGTTTTAATCTAGTTTTCTTAGGTTTTGCTTGAAAAATTTAACTAGGGTTTGAAAGCCATTATGGTTAATTAGATTGTTTTATAGTTAATCTAGTGGTTAATTAACTAATCTATATAGTTACCTTGTTGATGTAGTCTTTAATTATGCTAATTTAGTTAAATTTAGAAGTGAGAAATTGTTGTTTTAGGATTTTCAAGAGAGGGTTTTTGTATGGAATTGGATTGTGAAACATGATTAGTGAGTTGATTAAGTTTTAGAAAACATTATTTAGTTGATTGAACCTAAATTGTTATCTAGTATTTTGCTAACCTAACCTAAGAGGTTAATTTTCTTAAGTGGGCTTTTGTCGTGTTAAATTAAGCTTTCAAGTGTGGAAATTGATTTGGAATTTGCTAGGTTATGAATCCAATAATGGTTGTTTATGGAAAATAGGATTGGAATCATTGCTATTGTGTTGTAATTAGTGTTTGTAGATTGCTTGTAGTGTGCTTGGGTAATTATGCTATATTGTTGTCGTTTTGTCGCAAATCGGCGATTTTTGCACCGATTTTGGGACGCAATGCTTACTAGTTTTGTATAAAATTATGTGATGAATTATTTTTGATATCTTGATGATTGTAATGGCTTGTCCTACGACTTTTAGGATGCGTGAGTGCGGTTTGTTGGGTAGTCGGGTTTTAGTTTTGCCGGGCGACCAAATCGGCGTTTTTTTGGCAGTTTTTGCGATTTTCGCGTGTGTTCCGCGCACTTTGTGCACGTTGTACATAGCTAGCGAACTTTAGTAGTTTCGTTTGGGTTTTGCGTCGTTCTTGATATGTAACCTTATATTTGGTATTGATGTAAATTCCAGGTTCGGTCGCGGAGACGTCAGACGCGGCGCGAAAGGGAAAGGCGGTGATTGGACACAGCTAGCCAGGGATTCCGGTGAGTAGATGTAACATCTACGGGGGACTATCGTTGGATGGCGCAAGCCGCCCGATAGTTTTAGTAACTTACAAGACCCTTAGTGATGTTAGTAATTTGGGGTGAAATACCTATTCGACTATTTGCTGCATCCATGCATTATATTGACATATCTATACGAAACCATTTTATAGGACACCTGCACCATTTCCAGGGTTTTTATATGCAGCACGAGCACTATTCATGCTTACACACACGCCCTGGTAATTGCCATGCCACCACACTAGATAACTTTTAAATTGAAACCTTTTACTAATTGATACTTAAACTGGTACAATTGCCTTTAATTACTTAAAATGAAACCGTAGGACTGCTATTCATGTGCATGTACTTCATCATATTAATTGTTCATGCTTAATCCATTAATCACACATCGCAACTTGATTATTGATACTATATGCATTCATTATCACTGATATATGCACTTATGAGGATTTCTTGAGATTTTATGATATTGCTGGATTTCGGGGGAAAGCCGCAAAATTTCTAAACTTATTATATTTTTTAAAATATGTAAATTGCGGTTTTCTAGTGATGTAAGTGCCGTCCACCATGAGTTTGCTGTGGATTTTGGAGACCCGTTTCGAGGAGTTGGATGAACCGTTTCGGGTACATGGTGGGCCCGGTAGGGTACCCCGGGACAAGAAGCTCGTGGTGCTGACGATGAGCCTGGCAGGGGACGGATTACCTACCGGTGACTTCATTGGGCACGGCGGATATCCAGAGGATACCGACCGGGGCAGCGAGAGGATGATATATTGATACTGAGATGGGTCAGCCGGATGGCTGAGGCCAGAGACACTATGACATGGATTTATGGGATTTGAGACAGCTTTTGGGTGTCGTTGCTGGACACCGATTTTCGTCGATTCATTGACATTATGCTGGCATTCTAAAAGAGTTTCAAAAACAAAAGAAGATAAAATATTTATTATATATACCTATTGAGACCCCAGATTTCCATGTTGCATACATATTAGCACACTGATGTTGTATACACACCTGCTAGTGCATCCAGTCATACCTGTATTTTAGATGCTAGGATGCTTGTGTGCATGCATACGATAGCCTTTGTAGATGTTATTTATTACTCACGAGTTGGCAACTCACCCCCGTTGTGCCACAGTCTTTTGCAGGTCCGCTCCGTCAGTTCAGTAGCGGCGGGCGCACTTGTTCTTTTGCCTCTTTTGCCTGAGCTCGAGATTTGCTCATAGGTAGGTTATGTTATTATTTTGTACCACCTTGTATATTCTTTGTATCTAGTGTACTCCATCTACTGTTTCCACCAGATTTATTGTATATTGACCTAGAGATGAGACTGTGAGGTTTGTGGATTTTATGCTGTATTTTGGGTTCGAGCTCACTTGAGCCGACATGCTACTTTTTTTCATGCTTCCTTATGATTATTATGCTTGTTGTCATTTATATTGCGTGGGATTTGTGACCGCCTTATGGCGAAGAGCTAGCTCCCGCTTGGGGATGCCTTATTTGTTGGTTTTACATATATTCTTGTTGTACCCATTTTTGGGGGCCAGTATTTACAAAGGAGACTCTGCCGAAATTTTCGGAAAAATTAGTATTATTTTTAAAAGGGGTTTTATATGACTTATTTGATAAACTTGCTTTCAAATGTTTGGGTTTTCTTCACTCTTTTGCTTAATTGGTTTTGTTTTCTGGGCTTTTGGCTTACTTATTTTACGGACGCCTTTAGACGTTTCGTAAACTTAAGTGCCTGTCACGTTCCGTACCCTGCGGGTCGTGACAGTCAAAGACAATAATAAAAGTACGAGGAAATAACAAAGAATGCAGCTAAGGATTACTTGATTGAGAAAGTTTAGCCAACCAAGCTTCAAGCCTTGCCGATCGCTCAGAAGCCACGATGGCGGCCGCCAGATCGTTGTCTGCTGGATCTACGAAGACACCCTCGTTGCTCCCGTATTCGCTTAATCCTTCGGTGAGAGGGGCCTGAGGCTCTAAGCCGAGGATGGCATCGAGAGAAAGGATCGACTTCTTCTTCCTCTTCTGCACGCGAGCCCTGGGTGCACCCAAGATCAACTTGCGCTTTGCGGGCACCTTAGGACGGCGAGTCCCGATGTCCGGGCCCACGCCAGACTCGGACGAAACTACGTTCACCGTCTCCACTGGAGCACGGGGCGTTGGGGGCACGTCCGCGAAAGCACGAGGCAACAAAGGTATGGGTATAGGTAAAATGCACACATCTACAAGGTAGGTGAAACTCTCAATCCATATCCATCCGCGCGGAGGGCTCAGCACACGCGGTGGCTCAGCTCCAGCATCTCTCAATGGAGCAGATACAGAGGTCCTTGGCTTCAGGGGAGCCTTGCGGTCGCTGCCGGGAGGCGTACCCTTGCGGTCAACCAACATGCGCTTCTCTTCACGGATGACTGCACCCATCGCGTGCGCGTACCAAGCCACGTACACATTGAGGGCCCGTAGAACGCAGCTCGGCTCGCTGATAAAGAAATGGGAGCCCGTGTTCAGCCGCATGAAGTGATGTAATGCATTCCGTATCCCCTCCATAGTGGCCGCAGGCTCTTCCAGAAATTCCTCTAGTAGGACCCCTTGGTTATAACTTAACTGCTGGGAAAAGCGATGGGGGTTGTACCTCATGAAGAGTGCCATGTCGTTTTGCCTGAACACCAGGAAGCCCGGCCGGATGGAGTATAAGTGAAGAATCTCCCGGGCTTTCAATACGGAGGCCCCATCCTTGAAACCATCACGCAGCGCCAACACCGCCTTGGAGGTCTCTGGGCCGATGGTCACGACTTTTTCCATGAAAGAAATCCTCGCTCCGACCAGGTGCGGACGAAGAAGCAACCCCCTGTCCTCCCGTGGAGACGGATTCACAATCGAGGCGCCAATCAGCCGCATAACTCTGGGGAGCCTGCACTTCTCGAAAAACGAGGGGCTCTTATGAATGCCAAATACCCCGAGCATATGCATCTCCATCCACGAAGTGAAGTAGTGCATCGGGAAATTGGCAGGTTGTACCCCAGGCTCATTTGCGTCTGCCGCCATGCTTAATCCATGATACAGGTGAGCCAGCCCGGCGATTCCGATCGACAATTATATACCAGCCACCATCCGGTGCGCTGGGTAGAAGACGGACGGCCTAATGTAGCGTGGGTGCATGGAAAGCGTGAAACAGGACAGCCATAATCCCAGAAACCCGAGGAAGAAGGTCTCTTCGTCAATGCCCGGGGCGGCGATTTCTGATAAGGGCATGATGGCAGCGTCAGGAAGGTAAAAACCCTTTTGATCATCCTCCAATGCTGGTAGGCGATCTAAGCCAAAGCTGAAGGGGTCGTCTAGCTTGGCGAACTTTTCATTCCGCTGCGAGAAAATCTCCAGTCGAAGAAAGCGAGCAATAAAATCTACAACACTAACTCCCCGGATTCCTGATTCCAAGTAGAGACCCTCTTATATATTCAGCACCCTCACCAGACTCGGAAAATGGTGCTGAATAGCATTCTCCGGCGTCAGGACCATTACCAGCGGCTTGGTGGCGAAGACATACTCATCTGGAGGAAGTAACTCCTCATAATGATCCCCCCTCACCGGCAGACCGGATATCTCGACAAATTCTTCCAGGAGGATGGAGACTTCCCTGTCCATCAAGAGAAAAGTATGAGTGGGGATGTTCCATTGGTCCACGAACGCCTTAACCCACCACGTTGGAGGAGCAGGGTACTCAAAAAGCGAGGCGTAGACGGCAGGGTACAAACCGATCTTCATCAGATGCGTCTTCTTCGCTGACAAGATATACCTCACCCACTGCAAATATCCGGCCGATTGTCGAGGGGTCAATCCGAGGTTATAAGCCTGTCCCTAAGGGCGCGCTTCACCCTGGCATATGCGTCGCCCCAGAATGTCCACGGCCGGCGGCGGCTGCACGGGAATAGCAGTAATCGAAGGCTGGAGAAGATCCTCCGAGTTCCAATTCACAACCTCCACGGTATAGTGTTGGAGATAGTGCCCTCAGAGTCAATTATTGGATCACAGGCACGTGATTGCAATGATTGAGAGAGGACCTATACCGGTAGGACAGTCTTACTCAAGATGATAGTATGCTATCTGGTTTACCTTTATCATCGTGCACTGTTTTAGGTAACCTTACAGGTCACTATTGCACGTTGATAGAGCCTCTAGGATTCTTGCTTGACTGCCAGCAGTATGAGAGCGATCATATACGTGGGAGGTGGGGTCTATAAGCACATCCTTAAAAGGTCCCTAGTCGTGGGAGTTTTGAGGCAGGGCATCGATACTCTAAGGTAGACTAGTGTATACAGTCGAGAACCCGACGAGGGGCGGTGGCCGGTCTCACAAGCCACTGGTGTCAGTTGGTTCACCAAAGATGTATACAGGTGCTCATTAGGTTATGAGTACACTGGACAGGACCCGCCGGGAACATGCTAGTTGGTCTTATACCTGACGTCAGATAGCAGTTCCCTGGTGACATGTGTACAGGTTAGTTCATCGACCTGAGATCGTCATATGTCTCGTGTGAGTTCCCACTGTTCTTTGATTACTACCCTACCACGCTCAAAGGAGACGTGTAAACAGGTTTTAGTTGGGTACAGTCCCGAGTCACATGGAGGCAGTAAGCGGATCTGCAAGGGTTCGTCTCTCTCGGTATTGGGGGTGAGGTCGCGCTGTGTTTAGGAGAGCCCTTACACGAAGTCCTTGGCCAAGGCAGGAGATTTACTGGTAGGTATTCCAGTAGTATCTCAGGGTGTTCTGGACTACACTCCGACACGACTTGTACCGCTTTTGGGGGTCTGACTTTTACCAACCCCTTAGGCCCGCCATGCGATGCTCATAGAAGAACAGACCGGACTGTACGGATATTATCACTGACAGGCTCAGTAGGATGTCAGGATGAGTTCTCTCATCGACGTCCCTTTTGGTCAATACCTGGTAGCCCGTTACGTATAGGCTAATACCTCTGACGTGGTAGTGGTTAAATCCACAACCAAAGTATTGACGAGTCTTTAGAGTCCCCCACAGACCAGTTTCTCAAGTTTCGGGAGAAACGCTGTAGAGGCCGTATTGAGATATGGCAGGGTTCGATCAGATACGTGCGGTATTGCACGGATCATGATCGGACGGATAATACTAGCGGGCTTTGGTTTAGGCCGGATCCTAGTATTGTACAGTGTAGATTTTGTCTCTTTGCATTTGTATTCAGTGGGAATACAAATGCGGGTATGTATATATACTCGCGGGGTTTTCCTGTAGTTTATTACGGAATCAGTTTTCTGAAGTTGCCAGTTTGCATTCCGTTCCGGCCAGTTTTCCTTTGTTCCTTCTCGGCCGGACTTTTCTGATGGAGGGGCTAATTTGCAAGTGTGCAAATTAGCAATTGTGGAGGGGTTGTTTGTATATGTGGGGATATGACTAGTTTCATGAGATTCTTTTTCCATCCATTCCTTTGCATTTATGAGATGAGAGTTGATTTGGATTGAGATTAGAAATTGGTGTGACTTTAATCCATCATTATCTTCACACATTTCCCACTTGCATTATGCTTGAGTTTTTTCCACCATTTGAAGAGGGGGGCCGGCCACATATTTGAGGAGGAGAGAGTTCATTTTTTGGTGCGGGAAATTTGATCATCTCATTTTCTTATTCCTTGCTAGAAAAATGAGAGCACCATTTTCCTCCAAAGTTCTTTCTTTCTTCACCTCCATCAATGGCAACTTCAAACCCCACGAGACATACCTCTCTACACTTGCCTACAGCATTCCTTACGCACGTCGGCTCGCCAACTCCGTTCCCGAGTTGCCTCGGTCCAGAGGTGGGAGCCCGTAAAAGAACCCGGTGATGTGGTGCCCATTCCGACGAGGAGATGAAGACCGGAGGTTCCGCGAAGAGATCGGAGTGGAGGCCGAAGACCGGAGGACACGTATCGCTCGGTATAGCTTTCTACCCCTTTTCTTGTTTGCTAGAGTTAGGTTAATGGCCCGATCCAGGTTTTTTAGTGCGCGGTGGTGCCGGTTTCTAGTTTTTAGAAAAGTTTCGTTTCCGCATTCGGGCGTCGGATTGACGGCTGGAGCGCTGCCGTGCACTTACACATAGTTCACCGGGGGTGCATCCGCATACGGGATCGACGAGATTGGCTCTGAAGGCATCGCACAGGAGAAGCTTCGGCAACCCTTAATGATTTCATTATACCATCTTCCCCACCGATGAAGGTTTCTTATGCTCCGGGTCGTGATCCTTAATCAGAGCGAGAACCTCCCGGTCCACTGGAGCCTCAGGGAAACCTCCCTCTGAGCGGAAGAACGGGAAAGACAGATCAGCAGACATGATGGCCTGCAAAGAGAGAGTTCGCATGAGCACTATACCCTACGCTTCGGCGGTAGGATCTATAATGTATGCGATGCTATGTACAAGACCAGATGTAGCTTACGCGCTGAGCGTGATGAGCCGGTATCAGTCAGACCCAGGTGAGGACCACTGGACGGCAGTGAAGAACATCCTCAAGTACCTGAGAAGGACTAAGGAGATGTTCCTGGTTTACGGTAATGGAGACCTCAGGGTCGAGTCCTTTACCGATTCAAGCTTCCAGAGTGACAAAGATGACAGCAAGTCTGTCTCGGGTTTTGTGTTTACCCTCAACGGAGGGGCGGTGTGTTGGAGGAGTTCCAAACAGGATACCGTCGCAGACTCGACGATGGAGGCTGAATACATTGCTGCAAGCGATGCCGCAAAAGAGGCGGTCTGGATGAAGAAGTTCATTAGTGATCTTCAGGTGGTTCTATCCATTGTTGACCCAATACCTTTGTATTGCGATAACAATAGGGCTATAGCTTTAGCGAAGGAACCGAGGTCCCATCAGAAATCCAGACACATCTTAAGGCGGTATCACCTGATCAGGGAGATCATTGATCGCCGGGAGATCAAGGTACGGAGAGTGGACACAAAAGACAACACGGCGGATCCATTCACAAAGGCCCTCCCTCAAACACAGTTCGAGCGACTTTTTGAGCTATTGGGTATGCGGTACGCCAACAGCTGGCCTTAGTGCAGACGTTGGGTATGCGGTACACCAATTACTGGCCTTCAGTGCAAGTGGGAGATTATTAGATGTGTATGCCCTAGAGGCCATTATTGTATAGTATTAGTTTGTATAATACATTTTGGAGGCTTGGGATATATATACGGGTTTACGACAGTCTTGCTCGATATAGTAGTATGCTACTTGGTTTGTTTCTATCTTAATATGTGTATATGTTTCTTTTAACATATCGCTGAAAACATATTGGTAGAGCCCTTAGGATTTTTTCTTGACTACCGGCGTTGTGATGGCGATCATACTAGTGGGGGCTGGGTAGTCTATAAGCACATCCTTATTTTGGTCCCTAGTCATAGGATTATCGAGACAGGGCATTGATACTCCAGAGTAGACTGGTGCATACGCTTCTCTTCCCAGCATGGGAGATGGTCTGTCCCACATCCATCAGTACGTCGTACTGGAAATAGTATGCAGGTGCTTGTTAGGTTACGAGTACACTGGACAGGACTCGTCGGGAACTGTTGGTTGGTATTATACCTATCTTTAGTTAACAGTTCCCAGGTGACATGAGTACAGCTTAGTCCGCTGACTTGACACTGTCACTTCGCCTCGAGTGTGTTCCTACTGTTCTTAGATTACTACCCTACCACGACTCTACTGAGTCGTGCAAACAGGTAGTAGTTGGGTGCAGTCCCAAAGCACTTGGAGGCAGTGACGGTTAGACAGGATTCGTCTCTCCCGGTATTGGGAGTTGATATCGCGCTGTGTCTAGGAGAGCCATTACACATTGTCGTCCCTGGCCAGGGCAAGCGAGAATTGCTGGTAGGTTTTCCAGTAGATTCCTAGGGTGTTTTGGGCTACACTCCGACACGACTTGTACCGCTATTAGGGGACTGACGTTTACCGCCCCCTAGGCCCGCCATGCGATATTCTCAGACGAACAGACCGGACTGTACGGAGATTGTCACATTCAGGCTCAGTAGGAGTTCGATGGGTTCACCTCATCAGTCTTCTTATCGGCATCTACCTGGGGACCGTTACGTACAGCTAGTACCGCTTGCGGCCTGTGGTTAAACCCACTGCCAGCGTAGTGTCGAGCCTTTAGAGTCCCACACAGAGGGTTACTCGCCTTTGGGCAAAACAGAGTAGAGGTTGCATGGTTTTGCGACGGGGTTCGTTCACATCCGCGCACTTGTGCACGTTTGGTGTCCGGACAGTTGTTACTAGCGGGCTTTGGTTTAAGCCAGATCCTAATAATTGTTTTGGGATTGGTTTTGTCTCAGTGTATTCGTGTTCCTTGGAGTACGGATGCGGGTGTGTATGCACAGTAGACAAAGGCAGAGGCAGCGCATTCTCATTAGGGTTGTTGACTATTTGACTTTGGTTGACTTGTTGACCGTTGACTTTTCTCTAAACCCTAATGAGAATATGATATATGACTAATAATGTTAATTAAGTATTATTGTGCCATGGTTGAGTTGAAAGTTTGACTTTTGTTGACTTGTTGACTTTGTTGACCGGTTGACCATTTTTGACTTGTTGACCATCATCATTTCATGGCTATCATTTCATGGGTATGACTTTTGCTTGCTTGTTGTTTACAAAATGAAATAATTGCATGAAATGATAATGGTCATTGAAACTAACCATCACCATACTTAATTATTATTATTATTATCATTATTCTCACTTTTGTGAGGATGGTTGCATGATGAGAGCTCATTCTATCATCTTCTTTCTCTCTCATGAAAAAAGCTCTCCCTCTTCCTCTCTCAAGGTTCAAGTGTTCCATGAGTTGGAAATAATGAACCTTTGAGACAAAACCACCATCACTCTTCTTTACTCAATCTAAGGTATTAGGTTTAGCAAACCAAACACCTTAGTCATCTCTAGGTTGAGATTGGAGCTCAATTTCGAGACCCTCGGGTGGATCCATCTATGGCAAAGAGGAGACGACAAGGAGGATCCGTTCAAGCAACTACAAGGAGCAAGCAAGAGGAAGAACCACAACAAGAAGAGAAGGAGTTCAAGACCAAGGTATAACCATTCTACATAGTAGTTAGAACTTGTAGAATATCTGTTAGTTCTTGTTTAGCAACGATCCTTCTTGTACGGTCCATGTTACCTAGTTAGGAAAAAATTTCGTTTTACCTATTCCGCCTCCCCGGAAGGACCGGGGTGGGTAACGTGGACCCAACAGTGGTATCAGAGCCTAGCTAAGCAACAACTAACTGTTAGCAAAGTTTTTAGAATCTCGATCCGGAAAAAAATCCCGAAAACAAACCGAAAAATGTATTTTCTGTCGATTTTCAAAACAGGCCTAAAAATATTTTGTATGACATGAAAAATACAGGCAGGGTTTTCTGGGAATTTACAAGAAATTTGAGACCCCGACTCGGCCAACTCACCGCGGAAGCGCGGCGGAACCATGCGTTCCGCCGCGGATCCGCGGCCGAGTTAACTCGACCGCGGCTTAACTTTGTTGCAGATTCCCCTGTTTGCTATTTTGGGATTTTTGGGATATTTTGTTTCTGCCCAGATTTTCCAGAGAAAAATGTTATTTTTTGGGGGTAGTTACAAATTTGTATTTTGATCGTAATTCTACAAACTTTGGCTAAATGGTTATATCTATAAGTGCACGGCGGTGCCCCGGCCTCCATCCCAAGGCCAAATGCGGAAGCGATGGCTAACTTTAATTTTCTTGAACCGGCACCACCGCGCACTAAAACCCGGAACGGGCCATTAACTAGTCCTAGCTAACTACTAGATGGGTAAGAGAGATATACCGAGTGATCCGTGTCCTCCGGTCTTCTCGTCGTCGTCCCGATCTCCCGCGGAGTCTCCGGTCTCCACCTCGTCGCCGGAAGGGCACCACATCGCCTGCTTCTTTTACGGGATCCCACCTCTATACCGAGGCAACTCGGGCACGAAGTTGGCGAGCCGACGTGCCCAAGGTTTTCTATAGAATGTGTAGTGCTCAAGTCTCATTTGGGGTAGAGGATATTGCCTTTGTGGTGGAGGAAAATGAACTTGGAGAGAGGTGAGGAAAAATGTAGCATGCAAAGAATGAGATTAAAATTTTTCTCACAACCAAAAGAAAAGCCCCACTCCCTCACAAGTGGCCGGCCATTCCTATATGTGAATGGAGAGAGAGAGCAAAGACAAGGAGGTGGGTGGAAAGCTAATGATGATGAGAAAATCAAATGATCACAACAAAACCCAACACTCCAACAACAACCATCATCATATCCAAAGTCAAGCAATCATGAAAACTATCATGAAGCAAAAAGTCAAGTCAATGGATGGTGCACCATCATGATACAATAATATGCAAAGAACACCCTCCACATTGCTTATTTGCACAAATGCAAATAAGCCCTCCTCCACCAATCTTCGGCCATTGAAAGATGCAAATGAAAATGGCCGAAACGGAAAGCAAACCGGCAACTCCAGAAAACTGGTCCCGTAATAAATTACAGGAAACCCCCGATACTGTGTATACACACCCGCATTTGTATTCCAACCGAAATACAAATGCAATGAGACAAAATCTACACTGTACTATACTAGGATCCGGCTTAAACCAAAGCCGGCTAGTATTATCCGTTCGATCCTGATCCGTGCAATACCGCACGTATCTGATCGAACCCTGCCATATATCCATACGGCCTGTAGTACTAACCGTCCGATCCTGATCCGTGCAATACCGCACGTATCTGATCGGACCTTGCCATATCTCCATACGGCCTCTACAGCTTTTCGCCCGAAAGCTTGAGTAACTGAATGTGTGGTTGACTCTAAAGACTCGTCAATACTATGGCTGTGGATTTAACCACTAGCACGTCAGAGGTATTAGCCATACGTGACGGGCCACCAGCTATTGACCAAAAGGGATGTCGATGAGCGAACTCATCCTGACACCCTACTGAGCCTGTCAGTGACAATATCCGTACATTCCGGTCCGTTCGTCTATGAGCATCGCATGGTGGGCCTAGCGGGTTGGTAAAAGTCAGACCCCCAAAAGCGGTACAAGTCGTGTCGGAGTGTAGCCCAGAACACCCTGAGATACTACTGGAATACCTACCAGTAAATCTCCTGCCTCGGCCGAGGGCTTCGTGTAATGGCTCTCCTAGACACAGCGCGACCTCACCCCCAATACCGGGAGAGACGAACCCGTGAAGATCCGCTCACTGCCTCTATGTGGCTCGGGACTGTACCCAACTAAAACCTGTTTGCACGTCTCCTTTGAGCGTGGTAGGGTAGTAATCAAAGTACAGTGGGAACTCACACGAGACAAATGACGATCCCCAGGTCGATGAACTAACCGTACACATGTCACCAGGGAACTGCTATCTGACGTCAGGTATAAGACCAACTAGCATGTTCCCGGCAAGTCATGTCCGGTGTACTCATAACCCAATGAGCACCTGTATACATCTTAGGTGAACCACCTGACACCAGTGGCTTGTGAGACCGGCCACCGCCCCTCGTCGGGGTCTCGACTGTATACACTAGTCTACTCTGGAGTATCGATGCCCTGTCTCGAAACTCCCACGACTAGGGACCTTTTAAGGATGTGCTTATAGACTACCAGCTCCCACGTATATGATCGCCCTCATACTGCTGGTGGTCAAGCAAGAATCCTAGGGGCTCTATCAACGTGCAATAGTGACCTGTCAGGTCACCTAAAGCAGTACACGATGATAAAGATAAACCAGATAGCATACTATCATCATGAGTAAGACTGTCCTCCTGGGATAGGTCCTCCCTCAATCATTGCAATCACGTGCCTGTAATCCAATAATTGACTCTGAGGGCACTATCTCCAACAATCTTCCACTTGCACTCAAGGCTAATTATTGCGATGTCGCATACTCACAGCCCGTGTGATACCGAACACCCAACTCCTCTACTAGTCAGTCTAACAAAGCCCGTTTGCGAAACTATTGCGTTCGAGGAATAGCCTCAGTGAGTGGATCCGCTTTGATGTTTCTTTCTATGTCTCTCTATAATCTCAAGTTCGCGGAGAAACCCATCTCCCGAAATGAGCAATACCTGTCTTAGAATGTGTCTGGATGTCTGATGGGACCTAGCTCATAAATGAACTTCAAATCCAAACTTCTTAGACTGTATTGTCAACTGAACTTAATCAGTATCCTGCGCCATGCCTCCCTCAGTATTGCCTTGGACCACCTGTCCAAAATACTGCCCCTCGTCAGAAGGAAAAACTATAACTCTGACAACCTCCTTGTCGTCCAGGTCACCTTGGAAGCCTGGAATGATAACTGTCTCCCGAATGAGGCTGTCGTTATCATATCCCTAGAACATCCACTTATGTTCTAAAACTGCTTCCGACTGTTTCTTCAGGATTGGATCAATGTCAACTTATTGCATCTAGTGCAAGAACAATATCTGGTGTGGTACTTGACATCTCATGATTGACTCAATTGCCTAAGCAAGTGATCTGCCAATCATGCACATCCCTCTCCCCATTAGTCTGTAAGACACCTTTAGAGAGGGTGACTCCATCACCTGCAGGTACACTACCGTGCCAGGAGTCGTCCATTCTAAATACTCTTAGAATGCTGTCTAAGTACCCTGATTGGGAAACCACCCAAATCTAGATCTAAAACCATAGATCTAGCAACCAGAATGTCTGATATAATGTCCAAGTCCCATGTGGAGAAACACTGTGTGACGACCAAAGTATAACCGATCGTAGTATAGGAATATCACATCCTACTCTGTGTATGTCATCCAAATACCATGACAACACACCCTACTGCCTTCTCAACAGATCCATCCCCTATTCTGATGAAGTCAAACCTATGACTGTCACATCAGAAATTGATGATCTATCTCCGCTATATCTGCTTTAGTCTATAAATAGACATAAGCTACCTGTCCACCAATGCTTCCGCTGCTCCCACTGACTACGACAACCCTCTGGCAGAGTCATATACACGTACACTTCTGAAGCTAGTTTAGAACGACGCTATACTCATCCTCCTGCCGGATCTCGCAGCCTGGAACAACAGCAATGGCAAGTGTGGGTAAACAAGAACTTCCCTGTCACCGTCCTTGAGGCTACCGGAGTACCTCTCGGGTGCCTGAAGTTACCCACCTTTTCTGCCGAGTGGCCAATGGAATGTCAATCCAGATTGAATCTTTAGGTTCCTATGAAATCTTCAGTAATCGTTTGTGGTTCTGGAATCACTTCCAGTTCTACCATACTCCCACTACTGTTTTCTGAAAAAATCGATTTTTAATAAAACTGTGGCGAGTCTAGAACAATATTTCTATTGATCTGCCAGATGGTAGAAAGTCAACCCTCGTCATAACCTGGGTCAACCCACAAACAGCCATTACAGAAACGTGCCTTGAGTTATCCAGAATCTGGTTTTAAGCATAAGCCAGACAACTCTCCGTACCTTAACATCGTTGAGATATGAACTGTTCTACAGAGGCACTGATTTAATTGAACCAGATTCAAATCATGCAGCTGTCCCCAGTGCATGTCAACTAAATGGAAGGAAGCCGATCAACGTTACTCAACTTAGGAATGCTTCCAATTATGAGTAACTTGAAAGAGAAGCAAGTTCTCTTAGTCATTACTATCAACTGAATACCAAACTCAAGTATCTACATCTCCGATCACTTTGAAGAATCCCGATACTTGCAATACCTGGTTCTCTACTTTATTCAAATACCTATAACTTCTCAAAATTCGGACCCTGTGTTTCCACGAAACACCTGTCTAAAAACTAGAGAAGTCATAACTAAACCAAATATAGTACGAGGACCAACCCCTTTATCCTGATGGACCCTGGACAACATACAATACTCTGTATAAGTCTCTTGAGTCTGATAACTCATTCACTGTGTGTCGTAGGTTGAAAACTGTACTTATGGTTAAGAAGAATTACACCGCTGTTTAATGCTCCTTACCTAACCATCCACTGATATAGGTAAATGTCATCGACATAATTTCAAAAAGTATATCTCACTCTATGAAAATAGACGTACAGATATATCGATTTGAAATTGGTGCATAACAGCGGATATTCAAAACCAAATATTTGCCGACCGGCAAACAGCCCAGGTGATTTCCTCAAATATCACCGATTACAACGAATCCCGATATAATGAGGATGATCACCCAATTTCCAATAGCTTACTCCCACTCATCATCTGTAAAACCATACAGATGTGAGAATCATACCTGGTAAATACATACCCTGGAGCAAGTATCTAATCGGGAAATCAGTATTCCTATAACAGTACACAGTGAAACTGAAACATTGAAATGTTTCGATGGGGTATCCCGGTATTCCTAGTAATGCCTCTTCCATTATCCAGATTCACAACTGTAACCATGTAATTCTTTGCCATTTCTCCAAATCCCTTCATATGTCTTTAGTCATTACCTTCTGCACACCCCTTTAGGTCAAATGGTTTTCTTCCTTCCCTACCGTTCGGCACCAGCCTATAGTTTGGAAGAAGACTATCCAATAAGCATAATGGGTGTTGATTGTTGTGAAAGAGTGTGTTTGTAGTTAACCGCAATCAATAACGGTGTCGCGTGTAGCTAGACCGAGATGAGTACGGGTCGTCCTCTGGGAAACGTGGAACCTTTTACTTTTACTTTAGATGTGTTGAGAAAGAGAGGAGGGATAAAGAATTTTATAGAATGGTTTCTAGATCTACGTTAAACAAGAATGTAAAATATAGATCTAGATTATTTTAGAGACTTAGATAATATAATAAGAAGGCTTGTAGGGTTCGTTAGGATTCAGTAGTTATGGACGATTAATTAAAAGTTACCCTTTTTATCCATTAATAGATTTAGAAATAGAACGATGGTGATGCGTGTAGATTAGAGTTTCTGGAAGGAAAAGGAATCCCACTCTTAACCCTTATCTCGACACGGAACTCCGTTCATATCTAGCCTTTACCAAAACAATCATTAATCTAATCTCTAATCGCGGTCGGAACTAGCAAAGAATTGCTAGCGCGCCCGATTAGGATGTTAATGATTCTTTTGATAAAGTTCCTAAACTTTATAGGACTTAAAAAGGGTTTAATTATTTTCATCGTCCATTAGCCTACCCTAATCCTACGAACCCTAACAAGCGGAGAATTACTCGCGCATGTTGGGAGAAGAAGATGAAAAGAAAGAGAGGGAAAACATAATATAAAATGCAAAAGAATAAAATAAGAAAACTACCTTTATTAATCAACTTGAACAATCTACACTTTGATTCCTTAGAAAATGATTACAAAGACTAGTTTGCTTCTCGATCTCTTCCAAGGAGGTAGATGAACGGTTGATGATCAGCCTGGATGCGTGAGCCGTCTTGGACTTCGTGATCTCTTCGGCTTGATAACTTTTCCAGGAGGCTCTCGGTGCCCTTTTATAGTGCAAAGCCAGGATCTTCTTGTTGAAAACTTGGTAAAATTCTTCATAGATTCATGCCAAGAAATCTCATGCTCTAACTCCCTAGAATTGCGGCGGATCCGCGGCCCAAGGGGGGTTTGGCCGCGGATCCGCGCTCAAAGGTTGAGA
The DNA here is from genome assembly GCA_030015575.1 of Agapanthus africanus. Taxonomy (NCBI): domain Eukaryota; kingdom Viridiplantae; phylum Streptophyta; class Magnoliopsida; order Asparagales; family Amaryllidaceae; genus Agapanthus; species Agapanthus africanus. Next base: position 104,182,172 of record JASDDO010000010.1, on the reverse strand, counting down.
TCTCTCGACTGGAATTTTTGGGCTTGCATCTTGTGACATGTGGCAATCCTAGGCACCTTCAGAATTCAAAAATCTTTTCTCGGTTGCTTCCAGACTTGGTCTCCAAGTTTTGCTTCTTAATTTGGCAAGTTTTCTTCAACAACTTGATTTGTTTGATAAATTCTGCATAACAACTTGAAAAATTCTGCACAATAATCTCAAATAATATTTAGTAGGCTTATTTCTACTAGGATTTGGTCAATGGATTTATTTGCATACATTTTCCTACCAAATACTAATTAAAATATATTAACACATGGAAAATGGTGCTTTTACACATAAACCCTCATATGTATAATATATTATAATAAAGTTCTTTTTTAATATGAAAATGGTAGGAAAAATGTAATACAAATGTGCAGTTTTATCAACTGAACAAATACCCCCAAACTTATCTTTGATCGTCCCGAGCAAACTAGTTTATTTAAGAGGAGAAAAAGAAAGGAGAAAACTAAGCACACTTTCGTAGGCAGACACGATTGCACTGAACATGTGCAACAAGCCGTTAAACCTCTAGGTGTCCCTAGTAGGAGGAGTGTTGTCTCCTGAGGGTTTTCAGCGGATTACACCCACAAAATCCAATAACAAAAGAAAGATGGTGAAATTTACATATAAAGATAAGAACCATAAAAGAAAGGCCTTGAAAAGAAGAGTTTCCAACTAGCTTTTCAGTTATCATGAGCCCTATCTTAATAGTCGTGAAAAAATGTTAGAAATCACATCATCCCTCAATAAAACATCGTCTTTATTCTTCATTCCTACATTTCATCTAAACATTGATCATATAACCCCACGTGTGTGTAAAGAACATCCCTACACTCAGAGAATTCAATTCAAGCTATCATACTCTTGTCCATCTACCTTAGTACTTTTTAATTTAATGAATATTAAGATTTGCTCACATATTTTCATGCGACCGTTAATACTTCTTGAGGTACTAACAGACCGATTACTCATGTGCTTGTTGATTAGGTGATAATATTTTCCTCGTCTTGCACCACCTAAGGCTTAGCAGTGACTCCCAGACCAGTTGGCCTTAGGGCACTAGGTGAAGAGGCACCCTCGCTATATTTTTTTTATTACTGCCTTGGCGATAACAAAACCAGTGTTCATTTTTTTTTCTTTTCACCATTTTTATATTTTCTTCATTTTTTTTTCATTTCCTTCATACTTTGGCTTTTAGACAAGAGCATTTCAAGGTATCCTCTACTATCCCGAGTTTCAAGACGTGTGTAAGTGCATATAGTAGGGTATCAACATTCAAATGTTTGGCTTCCAGAATAGAAACTATTTTTCAGACTTATTTTTATCCTCAGATTAGTGACTTCCTTCATCTTACTAACCCTTGGGACAACAGCTCATAACTACTTATTACTAGTTCGTTTAAGAAACTTCTAATTTTCTTGGTTTTCTTAAACTATTCCTATCTTTTGGATGTAATATTTCACTTTCTACTCTTTTGTTATAAAAGATTTTTTTTTAAATTTTTGAAAACGTTGTGCTTATGCAAAGTATGATGCAAATTGATGTGTAAATAAGCACAAACCTCCCCCAAACCTGTTTACAGCAGTGTCCTCACTGATGTCATCCATTAAGCAAAAATAACCTGTAGACTTGGGAGGAAATTATTAATGGGGGCAACAATATATGAAAGTGAAAATCCTCCCCCAAACTTATTTTAGGCTCACAATTTTGTAAAAATCATTTTCTTTCAAGAGCCAAAATATACCACCCCTCCCCCAAACTTGAGTTAAACATTTTTAATCTTTTAAAATCACATGAGGGGGTCAAGGTTATTGGTCAATGCCAAGCTTTGCAAAGACCGAAGGTCAACACCAACCATTCAAAAATTTTATCGACGAAGCACCAAGGTTGGTGGAAGAACATGTCATCTATTAACGTGAAGAAGTGGGGAGGTGACAAGAGGTGTATTGGAAAAGGATTGCGTCTCAATTTGGAGAGACGACGCAGTGATAGTAATGATGGATTACTCGGATTGTCATGATTTTCCAAAAGAGGGGGTGGAGGTCCAATTTCTTCATCTTGGAGTTGATTCATCTCAACACCCGTGTCTTGTAAAAATGCGAGTTCATCAGCGAAAATTTCCTCAAAGCTTTCATCGATACCCCGAAAAATAATTTCATCAGAAAAAATGGGGTGATCGTCAGACTCAATATAAAGTTCCTCATTAGATGTTGACACGGACAACTCGGTGGAAGAGTAAATGGTTGGGTCAAACAACAACATATGAAAAGAGTCTGTATCATGAGGTTGATCAAATTTGCTGCTGTCGACATCCATTAATTCGACAGAACACACATGAGCATAGGGTTCGGAGGGTTCACTTCCCAACTTGTAAATGTTAAGCTCAATTGACTTCTTCCCAAAGGATAGGGCCATAGAGCCGTTTGTACAATTGATTACCGCGTTGGAAGTGGCCAAAAAGGGTCGACCGAGTATCACCGGGATTTGATTGTGTGGGTTTGCCACAGGTTGTGTATCAATAACGATAAAGTCCACAAGAAATAAGAATTCCCCGACTTTGATTAACACATCCTCTAGCTCACCCCTAGGTTGGGTGATAGATCGATCGGCCATCTGAAGAGTGCAATGCGCAGGTTTTAACTCTCCGATCCCTAATTGCTCATACACAGAATACGGAAGCAAGTTAACACTAGCACCAAGATCGAGTAGAGCACGATTGATATTTTTACCCCCAATGGAAATAGAAATTGTAGGACTTCCGGGGTCCTTTCGTTTCTTGGGTAGTTGTTGTGTAAAAGCTGTGCTCACATTACTCGCAAGGAAAAAATTTTTAGGTACTTGAACTTTTCTCTTCCTAGTGCACAAGTCCTTTAGGATTTTCGCATATGACGGAACTTGCTGAATAGCATCTAGGAGAGGAATGTTTATGTTAACTTGCTTAAAAATTTCCACGATCTTCTCTATTTGTGGACTTGGTCTGTTGCCCCTTAACCTGTTTGGATAAGGTGCTTGATCAATAAGTTTTGGGTCCAACGTTTGTGGAGAAGACTGTGGGGATGGATTCGATCCCAAAATTGGAGTGGGAATCGACTTAGATAGATTTGGCGAAATGTTCGAGCCTTGGGGAAAACGGAGAATAGGCTCGGATGAAGGTGGAAGACTAGACGAATTAGGGGAAGAAGAAGAAGAAGGGGCATCAAATGTGTCACAATCATCAAATTGCTCACCCAGTTGGTTATTCAGCACTCTCCCCGATCTCAACGTAGTAATGGCATTCACATTATGACTTTGTGAATGGCCAGGATTCGGTAGGGGTTGAGATGGAAGTTTCCCTTTCTCTCTCGCACTCATTGCGGCGTTTAACTGTGCGATTTGGTTTTCTATTGATTTAATACTCTCACCATGGGAGGAGGAGTTTTTCGTTAGGGTATCAATAGAAGACCTTATCTCAGCCGAATTTTGCATGGATTGTTTCATGAACATATCCAAAGTTTGTGCAAGTGAGTTGTCAGTACCGGCCACTTGTGGTGTAGAAATGTTGGCCGGATTTTGGAAATTTTGTGACTGAAAGGGGGGATGATTCTGTGGTTGTGGTTGCTGTGGAGGAGGTCTTTGATAATTACTTTGTTGGTTTTGATTCCAAGCAAAGTTAGGATGATTACTCCATCCTTGATTGTATGTGGAAGAATAAGGGTCGTTTCTAGGTCGCTGCTGAAAAGCAGCATTAGCTTGAAACGATGCATTCATAGGACATTCTTCCGTTAAGTGTGAAGGATCCGAACAGCAACCACAGACAGTCTTCGGAAGCGTGACCTGATTTAGGGAGAATGTTGAGAACTTGTTTTCAATAGCATCGAGTTTCTTCTGTATCGCTGCCATTTCGGCTTTCACTACGATAGAAACATCGAGCTGGTGAATACCTCCCTTAGTTGAAGGTGGTCTTACGCTTTCCCACTGCAACGTATGTTCAGCAAGGTCTTCCAGATATTTCCATGCTTCACCGTCATCTTTAGACATGAAATTGCATTGACACATTGTTTCAAGCATCTGCTTTGTCGCTGGATTAATGCCCTCATATATAATCCGACATAAATCCCATCTATTGATTCCATGATGAGGACATTGGACAAGCAGATCTTTGAAACGTTCAAAGCACTTCCAAAATGGTTCATTGGGAAGCTGGGTGAACTGGTTGATCTCGCTCCTAACACGTGTAGTCTTATGGTTTGGGTAAAACTTCTTAAGAAATGCTATGACGAATTCATCCCAATTAGTGATAGAATGTGCGGCAGTATTGTAAAGCCATTTTTCTGCCAAGTCGCACAGTGTGAATGGGAGAAGACGTAAGCGCATAGCATCTAAGGTCAATTGTGAAGTACCCATCATTGCGCATACGTTCTCGAATTTGGTGATGAAAACGTACGCGTCTTCCGATTCAAGCCCGTGTAATTTGGGCAGCAGATTGATGTAGTGGGGTTTAATCTCGAAATTATCCCCGTTAGGTGGTGGAAGAGATAGACAAGTAGGAAGAGGACCACGAATAGGATAGCATCTCTCTTGGAGAGAGATGCGAGGTGGATTCTGCTCACCTGCGGGCGGTGGCAGCGTGGTGTTATAATTAGATGGAGTGCCGTCCATCACGGTCGATGTGGATAGTGGTGGGGGAAAGGAAGATGAAGAAGTACCGACTTCGGCGTCGATAGCAGGAACGCGGACAAGACGGGCACTAGGATCCCGTGTCCAGCCGAGCATGCACTAAGCGGGTTTAGTGCAAGTGGCAGCGTGTGTGTGATTTAAAATTGGCTTGTTTTGAAAAAGTGGGACTCAAGACAAATCTCCCTAAGATGCACAAGCAACCCTAGAACTAAGGTTACCTAGGTCAGTCTCTAAACCGCTCCTAGACTTCCAAAGGACAAGCCGCAGGATCAATCCTCTACCGCCTCCGTACTACCCTTGTAGCCAGATAAGTGCCAGGTAAGTGGGAAGGAACCACGTCGCGGGCCTAATTAAAAACCACTAGCCTTTGTCACACTTGCCTAGGCACTATAAAAGTAATGCGGTTAAACGATAGATTACCCACGACCTTCCTCTGTCCTTATTGAGCGCGACAGTCCTTAGAGTCTGGTCTAGATATTTTTTAAATTAATGAAGGGTTGATGCAGATGCTCGGTTTGTGATTTGTGAGGCTTAGGAAGGGTGATGAAATCCCCACCTAATCTTGATTTGGTCTTTGCCCCATAAATTCCGTATTAAAATATGCAAAACAAAACCAATCACAAAACTTTTGCAAAAAGATTTTTGAGCGGCGCAATTTTGCAAAGAATCCTGCAGAAGATAGATTCTATTGGATTTGAGGAGAGAGAGAAGGAGTTGAGAAAGATACCAGAGAAGACTGAATCCCTAATCCCTCTGTTGTGTCGCGTTTCCGCCGCCCAAAGGGTGTTTTTGCCGCGGTTCCGCCGCGTGGTAGAGGGATCACTTGACGAAATTTTTTTTGTATAGCCTTCTGTGCTCCTCTGGATCTCTAAAAGTGTCTCTGTTTCCTGTTTTCCTTAATTCTGTGACTCCAGATTTCCTCGCAAAATTCACGTACAAATCGTTAAATATGCAATTTGCAGTTTTGTGTTAATAATGATATTAATCGTCTAAGAATTCAACACAAATAGTAAAAATAAAAAATTACGCACGTATCCCCGGCAACGGCGCCATTTGATTGTTGTGAAAGAGTGTGTTTGTAGTTAACCGCAATCAATAACGGTGTCGCGTGTAGCTAGACCGAGATCAGTACGGGTCGTCCTCTGGGAAACGTGGAACCTTTTACTTTTACTTTAGATGTGTTGAGAAAGAGAGGAGGGATAAAGAATTTTATAGAATGGTTTCTAGATCTACGTTAAACAAGAATGTAAAATATAGATCTACATTATTTTAGAGACTTAGATAATATAATAAGAAGGCTTGAAGGGTTCGTTAGGATTTAGTAGTTATGGACGATTAATTAAATGTTACCCTTTTTATCCATTAATAGATTTAGAACTAGAACGACGGTGATGCGTGTAGATTAGGGTTTCTGGAAGGAAAAGGAATCCCACTCTTAACCCTTATCTCGACACGGAACTCCGTTCTGTTAGTTATGTATATGCCCTAGAGGCCATTGTTGTACATATGATGTATATTATGATGGATGCTTAGATATATACAGGGAGGACTTTCTTGCTCGTCATGATAGTATGCTATTTGGTTTCACTTTATCTTAACATGTTGACTTGTATTGGTTTACTGTTTTACTCTCACATGTTGATAAAGCCCTTAGGATCTGTACTCGACTACTGGGACTATGATGAGATCATACTAGTGGGGCCACGGTAGTCGATGAGTACATCCTATAACTGTTCCTAGTCGAGGGTATATCGAGACAGGACATCGATACACCAGAGTAGACTAGCGTATACGTATCTTGACCCATATGATGGGCGATGGATGATCCCATATCCATCGGTGTTTGACATCAGAGATGGTGTACGGGTGCTCAGTGGAGACTGGGTACACTGGACGGACTCGCCGAGAACTCCCAGATGGTGATATACCACATGTCAGATGGCAGTTCTCCGGTGACACAGGTACAGGGTAGTCTGTAGACCCGAGATCGTCATGGAGTCTTGTGTGATTCCCACTGTGCTTTGATTTCCACCTTACCACGTCCAAGAGGGCGTGCAAAACGGTGGCTTTTGGGTACAGTCCCGAATCACATGGAGGCAATGAGCGATAGGAGGGGATTCGTCTCTCCCGGTATAGGGAGTTGATGTTGTGCTGTGTTCGATTGGCTATAACTGGAAGTCCCTGGCCAGGGCTGATATAGAGATTTACCGGTAAGTGTTACTAGTAGTTTCTCGACCCGTTATGAGCCATACATCGACACGACTTATCGGTTACTGGGGTCTGACGTATACCACCCCTAGACTTGATTTGCGACATATCAGATGAACAGACCGGACTGTACGGGAGTGTTACTGATCGGATTCACAGGAGAACGCACAGGCTAGCTTATTGATCTTCTGATCGCTCAATACCTGGGTGGCTGTTACGTTTAGCTGACCGCTTGCAGCTTGTGGGTGTTTGATATAATCATCACCTGCTACCGGCGTATTGACGATTCTTTAGAGTCCTACACAGAGGTTTCTTGGCTCAGGCGAAACGGAGTAGAGGCACATATGTGATATGTGCAGGACCGAGAATAATGCGATATGGGATACCGTATTATATTCTCGCGATATTTAGATATGAACCGAGACATCGGATCAAGTGTTGATTCGATAAATCGGTACATGATATATTAGTCGGTTATATTCGATATAGCCGGATCGTCGGATCAAGTGTTGATTCGATGATTTAATATATATAATAATATATATGATATATTATTATATTAACTAATATTGGCCTGCTTTATTATTTCATTTTCTCACTGGATGATACATTGATATATATGCGATATATGTTAATTGTATTATTTTCTTTTGTTGCAAATATATAATATATATGTGATATATATTATTGTGACATGATATGATTAATTGTTAAACATGTTTAAGGATGATTAATTGAGGTTAGGGTTTGATTAGGGTTAGTTGCTTCATGCACCTTCTAGAAGCTATTTATTTTGTCATGGTTTAGATATTTATGGATGACACATTTCTAAACCTAACTAAACCCTAACTCTAGTTGTTTCTCTACACATTCTTATCCAATCATCCTTGACCATGGTTAATAATCAATCATATTGGTTTTATTCTATTCATCACAAAAGAAAAATAATTGATTATCTTTTCATTATCATCTTCTTCCTTCTTCAAGAAAGCTTGCTAGTTTTTCTTTAAGTGATGAAATAAAATGAGAAAATGATTTAAAAAGAAAGCAAAATTACTACTCTCTCATCCTCATCTCATTTAGCCCATGGGATTAGTGTGTTCTTCTCTTTTGAGTGAGAAAGCTTGAGTCGTAGCAACTTCAAGGTAGATCATCGGAGATTTGGAATATTTCGAGCTAGCATGGATCGTTCGAGTCGTGGAGCTTCTCATGAGTCCGGGAGATCGTGGATCGCGGTAAAGGGACTTCTACTCGGAGCTTGTGAAGTGAAGGAGCGGACTACAAAGGTTGTAATCCCTCACACTTAGATAAAAGTTATCATCTTGCATATTAAACCCTAATAATCTAGCAAAGATCCCGGCTTTGGGTTGTTCGGCACGTCTAAAATTTAATTCGGGCATGTTTGATGCCTTATGAACCTTCACAAGAGTGCCTAGGAACCCTACAGTGGTATCAGAGCCTAGCTAGAGCATTAGGCGATGTGTTTACGAAGTTAAAACTCCGATCGAACCCGAAACGACGAAACTAGACCCCTCTCTGGAAATTTTTTAATTTTTGGGATTTTTCTGAATTAAAAATATGTAAAAAAATCAGCAGGGAATTCTAAGAATTACCAAGAAGCCCGAGCCCCCAATTCGATCAAACGGCCGCGGAAGCGCGGCGCAAGCTTGCTTGCGCGACGGTTCCGCGGCGGATTGATCGATTGGCGACACGTGGCTTCCTGGTAATAACCGTAGGTACTTGTTGAGGCTTCTGGATATTTTTAACAGTGATTCCAGTATTGTTTAAATCTGGGGTTTGTTTTGTAAAAGTAGATTCGATCGGAATTTTTTTAAGTTCGTATTTCTTTCCGGATATTTAGAAACTGTTAAATTATTTGAACGGATATCATTAACTTACTATTTCCCGGTACGGCAAACTTTCAAGCGTTGAATTTTTACTGGGTTTAAATCTTTCGGAAAATTGTACAAGTTAAGCGGTGGACCCTCTAGAAGACAACAAACCTTAACTCGATTATGTGACCGTCTTGAACTGCCTTTTGAACCTTCGGGTTTGGGGCAGTACGGCGTGCCACATGTGAGGCGTTGGCTTGACCCTTCTACGGCTGGATCACCGGTACTGTGACATATTCTGGGATTATTTGAACTCCGCTCAAGAGTTGAGCACTTTGGGAAATTTTGGGTGTTTGATTATCTGTTCGGAAAGTTTAATACTGTCTATTTATCTGGAATGTGATACAATATGTGGAATTCATAGAGTTAGGCATGAAATGCGGAATATGTGATATTTCGGATTTACGATGTCTAAAGTGATTGTGGATTCCAAATATTGTAGTTTTACACTTTCTTTTCTGTGACCGTAAGTGTAATATGTGACATCGCCGGTTTCGTTGCTATATGTCAACGACAATTGGGATGCGCATATTTACTTACGTTGATGATATGAGATATTATGTGTTGCTGTGATTTGTTATATTGGATCGTCGCGATCAGAATAGCCGGGGGTTTTATGTGAGATGAGGGTTTTTATTTTCATTCATGTAAAATTCATTTGTAATGTAATATTCTTTTATTTGGGGCACTTCCAGGTTGCGGTTGCTGTCACCAGTGTATATTATTTACTTTTCCGCATTAGGTAGACCCAAGGAGGGGAGCACAAGTAACCGGGTTCTAGGGTCCAGTGGGAGGCCATCTCGAGGAGTCGAGACCGGGTCTCCTAACCCTAGAATTGGCAGTGTTACTTGCCGCTCTCGTAGGGGTCTTGGGATGTGGGTTTGGCTATTCGTCGCGACCGTGGAATCCGTGTTTTATACAGGCTCGTATTAAAAACACGGACGTCCTAGTATATCCAATATTTCATATATGTTCTTCTGCTGCAATGTTCTGTGATGAGATCATATTACTGCCTGAGACGAATGCTTATACTATATATATATGCTGATATATAAATATTACTTCTTTCGTTTCTTCTGTGATGCTTAGGAAGCATAAGCTGATGGGATTTTTATTAATAAGATTAATAAAAGAAAAGAAACCTAAAGATGTTGTAGAATCAAAACTTTATAAAAAGGGTAGCTACAGTTTTGCTTTGCACAGTGATATATACGATATATCCAGCACCTTATTCGATGAGGAAGGGACCGAGATCCCTTCACCGGGAGTGACTCCTTTAGCGAAACTGGCAGATGCTACAAAACGCGGTTTGTCTTTTGATTGCTTTAAGTGTTTTGCTTTGCACAGCGGTATATATGATATATCCTGCACCTTATTCGATGAGGAAAGGGCCGACGATCCCTTCACCAGGAGTGACCCCTTTAGCGAAACTAAGAAAAGCCTCAAAAACACTCCTTTTTCAAAAACACATGATTCTACGACGATATCAAGTTCATTACGCAATAGGTTTTCTGAAAATCCTGTCGTAGCTCTCCGTCATTTCAGATAAATCCTACTTAGTATTCGTGCTGTGTTTGTTGACCTTGTCAAGGCACAGTGTACGGTAGCTAATTAGTGTTTATCTGCTAAAACATGAGATGTGATTGGATTAGGGTATTCGTACGGCCTTGTTGACCTTGTCAAGGGTCATGCGGATGGGTTTAATTCAATCAGGAAATGACGGGTTGAACTTGACTTGCGATTTATGGTTTGTTGACCTTGTCAAGGTCATAGATCGCTAGGGGCAAAAGATTATCGGGAATTTCAAGTGTTGAAATTTGCAATGAGATTGCATACCTCCTATGAGATAGTTGGATCCTGATACCCACTGCGAGTAAGAGTTACTCCTGGGAGAGTTTTACACAAGACAATTAGCCGATCAAGTAGGTGTCTAGAAAAGTATTAACGGGGTTACGCCTCTGGGAAAACGAGGTTTACTTTAATTAGGTCCGTGCGAAAGCACGGGGAACCTCCCTCAAAGTACCGACACTGATCTGGCTGAAAGATTGACGAAGTTGAAAGGTGTAATTAATCCCGGCTAATCTTACCTTTTAGGGTTTTAAGATAGATTTGATAAAAACAGTGGGAGACATCCTGATTAGATAAGATAATAACCAATCTAATCTTGCAAGAGCATACGCTAAAGTGTTTTCTTCTCTCTCTCTCCAGGTAGCGACCATGTCAGGCCATAATCAAGATAATAATATTGATGTATTGACTAAACCTAATTATTATACTGAGCAAGGGAACGTTGGACCCGTTCTTTCTTATAAGAGTTATAAGACTGAACAGGAAACAGGAGAATATCTAGATTCTCAAGCCGCCCAAAAGAACATGCATGTTGATGCATCTTCTTCGGGTGTGTTAGTTATTGAGAACTGTTTCTCAGTTCACCCTACGTCCTGGGTATTAGATACCGGATCAGGATCCCACATATGTAAACAGTTACATGGGCTACGTAAAGATAGAGAACTGGGAAAAGGTGATCATTCCGTTCAAGTAGGGAACGGTGCAAGTATTGTAGCCAAAACAGTTGGCGAATATCACCTTGTATTGCCAAGTCGTAATACACTGATTCTAAATGAGTGCTATTATATACCGAACATGATGTGCAACATTATATCAGTTTCTTTATTGAGTAAAGAGGGATATAATTTTGTAGTACAGGATAATGTTATGAACATATTCCTGGATGAAAAGTTGATTGCATCAGGCTCGTTACATAATGGCATATTCATTCTAAATCAGAATACAGTTCTAAATATACAAAACACACACAAGAGGAAAAGTTCAGATATGAACGAATCCTTCTTGTGGCATTGTAGACTTGGTCATATCAATGCGACACGACTGGCTAAGTTACATAAGGATGGTTATTTGAATCCGTTCGAATTATCATCTTATGATACTTGCCATTCATGTCTCAAAGGAAAAATGACCAAAGCTCCGTTTAGTGGACACGGAGAAAGAGTTACCGAACTCTTAGGACTGGTACATAGTGATGTATGCGGTCCCATGTCTACGCATACCAGGAACGGTTCTTCCTACTTCATTACATTCACTGACGATCTCTCAAGATTCGGATATGTGTTCCTGATGAAACACAAATCTGAAGCTTTTGAGAAATTCAGAGAATATAAGCACGAAGTAGAGAATCAAACGGGCAAAAGTATTAAGATTCTTCGATCTGATCGAGGAGGTGAATACTTAAGCAATGAGTTCCTAGATTATCTAAAAGAGAATGGGATTCTCTCTCAGCTTACTCCTCCTTATACACCACAGCACAACGGTGTATCGGAACGGAGGAATCGCACCTTATTAGATATGGTACGCTCTATGATGAGTACAACTGAGTTACCTATTTCCTTCTGGGGGTATGCGCTTGAGACAGCAGCATATCTATTGAATCAAGTTCCAACTAAATCTGTACCTACCACACCATATGAGATATGGAGTGGGAAGAGACCGTATCTTAAACGAGTTAAGATATGGGGTTGTCCGGCATATGTAAAAAGGCAAAAACCGGACAAACTCGAGGCACGGTCAGTTCTTTGCAAGTTTGTAGGATATCCGAAGAATTCTTATGGATATTTTTTCTATCACGGTGAGGAACAAAAAGTGTTTGTTGCTCAACATGCCACCTTTTTAGAAAAGGAATTTCTTGCAAAAGAAATTAGTGGCAAAGAGGTAGAGCTAGAAGAGGTTCCAGAAACACAAATTGCAACTGAAGATTTAGTAGAACCAGAGGATTCACTAGTACCCGACGAACCCCAGCCTCTCCACCGATCTAGTAGGGTTTCTCGTCCACCTGAGAGATACTACGGTTTTCTCATTGATGGTGGAAGCGAGGACTGCATCATAGATGATGATGAACCGACTAGTTTCGAACAGGCCATCACGAGTGGTGACTCTGTGAAATGGCTGGATGCAATGCGATCCGAGATGGAATCCATGTACACCAACAAAGTATGGACTTTGGAAAATGCTCCTGAAGGGGTAAAACCCATTGGGAGCAAGTGGATCTTTAAAAAGAAATTTGGTGTAGATGGAAAAGTTGAGACTTTCAAAGCTAGACTTGTAGCAAAGGGTTTTCGTCAAAGACCAGGTGTGGACTATGACGAAACCTTTTCTCCAGTGGCTATGCTTAAGTCCATCCGGATCTTACTTGCCATTGCTGCATACCATGACTACGAAATCTGGCAAATGGATGTTAAGACCGCCTTTCTAAACGGTGATTTAGAAGAGAGCGTGTACATGACTCAGCCAGAGGGCTTCGTAGATAGTGGGAGCAGCGGAAAGGTGTGCAAGCTGCTTAAATCCATTTATGGGTTAAAGCAAGCATCGCGGAGTTGGAACATCTGTTTTGATGTTGTAGTCAAAGAGTTTGACTTCATCAAAAATATAGATGAACCTTGTATCTATAAGAAGGTAGCAGAGGGTAAGGTTGTCTTCCTCGTATTGTACGTGGATGACATACTCTTGATAGGAAATGATATTCCTATGCTGCAATCAGTCAAGCTCTTCTTATCACAAAGATTCTCAATGAAAGATCTAGGTGATGCCTCCTGCATATTAGGAATCATGATCTATAGAGATAGATCTAAACGGATACTGGGATTGTCCCAATCCAGGTACATTGACACCATACTAAAGAGGTTTAGTATGGAAGAATCCAAGCGTGGGAATCAGCCCACGATCTCTGGACTCACTCTCTCCAAAGAGATGTCTCCCAAGACTGATTTGGAGAGAGCTCGCATGCAAGGGATACCCTATGCTTCGGCAGTAGGCTCTATCATGTATGCGATGCTATGTACCAGACCCGATGTAGCATACTCACTAAGTGTAGTGAGTCGGTATCAAGCAGATCCTGGAGAGAGTCACTGGACAGCTGTAAAGAACATTCTCAAGTACTTACGAAGGACTAAGGAGATGTTCTTGGTGTATGGTAATGGAGAACTCCAGGTGGAGTCCTCTACCGATTCCAGCTTCCAAAGTGATAAGGACGACTCTAAGTCGCATTCGGGTTTTGTCTTTACCCTCAATGGAGGGGCGGTATGTTGGAAGAGTTCCAAACAGGATACCATTGCAGACTCAACGATGGAGGCTGAATACATCGCTGCCAACGATGCTGCCAAAGAGGCTGTCTGGATCAAAAAGTTCATTAGTGAACTTGGTGTGGTTCCATCCATTGAGCATCCAATACCTCTGTATTGTGATAACAATGGAGCTGTGGCTTTGGCCAAGGAACCCAGGTCCCATCAGAAATCCAGACATATTCTGAGGCGGTATCACCTGATCAGGGAGATAGTTGATCGCCGGGAGATCGAGGTCAGGAGAGTAGATACGAAGGACAACACTGCGGATCCATTCATGAAGGCTATTCCCCAGATACAGTTTGAGAGATTATTCGGGATGCTAGGTATGCGATACTACAGCAGCTGGCCTTAGTGCAAGTGGGAGATTGTTAGTTATGTATATGCCCTAGAGGCCATTGTTGTACATATGATGTATATTATGATGGATGCTTAGATATATACAGAGAGGACTTTCTTGCTCGTCATGATAGTATGCTATTTGGTTTAACTTTATCTTAACATGTTGACTTGTATTGGTTTACTGTTTTACTCTCACATGTTGATAAAGCCCTTAGGATCTGTACTCGACTACTGGGACTATGATGAGATCATACTAGTGGGGCCACGGTAGTCGATGAGTACATCCTATAACTGTTCCTAGTCGAGGGTATATCGAGACAGGACATCGATACACCAGAGTAGACTAGCGTATACGTATCTTGACCCATATGATGGGCGATGGATGATCCCATATCCATCGGTGTTTGACATCAGAGATGGTGTACGGGTGCTCAGTGGAGACTGGGTACACTGGACGGACTCGCCGAGAACTCCCAGATGGTGATATACCACATGTCAGATGGCAGTTCTCCGGTGACACAGGTACAGGGTAGTCTGTAGACCCGAGATCGTCATGGAGTCTTGTGTGATTCCCACTGTGCTTTGATTTCCACCTTACCACGTCCAAGAGGGCGTGCAAAACGGTGGCTTTTGGGTACAATCCCGAATCACATGGAGGCAATGAGCGATAGGAGGGGATTCGTCTCTCCCGGTATAGGGAGTTGATGTTGTGCTGTGTTCGATTGGCTATAACTGGAAGTCCCTGGCCAAGGCTGATATAGAGATTTACTGGTAAGTGTTACTAGTAGTTTCTCGACCCGTTATGTGCCATACATCGACACGACTTATCGGTTACTGGGGTCTGACGTATACCACCCCTAGACTTGATATGCGACATATCAGAAGAACAGACCGGACTGTACGGGAGTGTTACTGATCGGATTCACAGGAGAACGCACAGGCTAGCTTGTTGATCTTCTGATCGCTCAATACCTGGGTGGCTGTTACGTTTAGCTGACCGCTTGCAGCTTGTGGGTGTTTGATATGATCATCACCTGCTACCGGCGTATTGACGATTCTTTAGAGTCCTACACAGAAGTTTCTTGGCTCAGACGAAACGGAGTAGAGGCACATATGTGATATGTGCAGGACCGAGAATAATGCGATATGGGATACCGTATTATATTCTCGCGATATTTAGATATGAACCGAGACATCGGATCAAGTATTGATTCGATAAATCGGTACATGATATATTAGTCGGTTATATTCGATATAGCCGGATCGTCGGATCAAGTGTTGATTCGATGATTCAATATATATAATAATATATATGATATATTATTATATTAACTAATATTGGCTTGCTTTATTATTTCATTTTCTCACTGGATGATACATTGATATATATGCGATATATGTTAATTGTATTATTTTCTTTTGTTGCAAATATATAATATATATGTGATATATATTATTGTGACATGATATGATTAATTGTTAAACATGTTTAAGGATGATTAATTGAGGTTAGGGTTTGATTAGGGTTAGTTGCTTCATGCACCTTCTAGAAGCTATTTATTTTGTCATGGTTTAGATATTTATGGATGACACATTTCTAAACCTAACTAAACCCTAACTCTAGTTGTTTCTCTACACATTCTTATCCAATCATCCTTGACCATGGTTAATAATCAATCATATTGGTTTTATTCTATTCATCACAAAAGAAAGATAATTGATTATCTTTTCATTATCATCTTCTTCCTTCTTCAAGAAAGCTTGCAAGTTTTTCTTTAAGTGATGAAATAAAATGAGAAAATGATTTAAAAAGAAAGCAAAATTACTACTCTCTCATCCTCATCTCATCTAGCCCATGGGATTAGTGTGTTCTTCTCTTTTGAGTGAGAAAGCTTGAGTCGTAGCAACTTCAAGGTAGATCATCGGAGATTTGGAATACTTCGAGCTAGCATGGATCGTTCGAGTCGTGGAGCCTCTCATGAGTCCGGGAGATCGTGGATCGCGGCAAAGGGACTTCTACTTGGAGCTTGTGAAGTGAAGGAGCGGACTACAAAGGTTGTAATCCCTCACACTTAGATAAAAGTTATCATCTTGCATATTAAACCCTAATAATCTAGCAAAGATCCCGGCTTTGGGTTGTTCGGCACATCTAAAATTTAATTCGGGCATGTTTGATGCCTTATGAACCTTCACAATAGCATCTAGGAGAGGAATGTTTATGTTAACTTGCTTAAAAATTTCCACGATCTTCTCCATTTATGGACTTGGTCTGTTGCCCCTTAACCTGTTTGGATAAGGTGCTTGATCAATAAGTTTTGGGTCCAACGTTTGTGGAGAAGACTGTGGGGATGGATTCGATCCCAAAATTGGAGTGGGAATCGACTTAGATAGATTTGGCGAAATGTTCGAGCCTTGGGGAAAACGGAGAATAGGCTCGGATGAAGGTGGAAGACTAGACGAATTAGGGGAAGAAGAAGAAGAAGGGGTATCAAATATGTCACTATCATCAAATTGCTCTCCCAGTTGGTTATTCAGCACTCTCCCCGATCTCAACGTAGTAATGGCATTCACATTATGACTTTGTGAATGGCCAGGATTCGGTAGGGGTTGAGATGGAAGTTTCCCTTTCTCTCTCGCACTCATTGCGGCGTTTAACTGTGCGATTTGGTTTTCTATTGATTTAATACTCTCACCATGGGAGGAGGAGTTTTCGTCAGGGTATCAATAGAAGACCTTATCTCAGCCGAATTTTGCATGGATTGTTTCATGAACATATCCAAAGTTTGTGCAAGTGAGTTGTCAGTACCGGCCACTTGTGGCGTAGAAATGTTGGCCGGATTTTGGAAATTTTGTGACTGAAAGGGGGGATGATTCTGTGGTTGTGGTTGTGGTTGCTGTGGAGGAGGTCTTTGATAATTACTTTGTTGGTTTTGATTCCAAGCAAAGTTAGGATGATTCCTCCATCCTTGATTGTATGTGGAAGAATAAGGGTCGTTTCTAGGTCGCTGCTGAAAAGCAGCGTTAGCTTGAAACGATGCATTCATAGGACATTCTTCCGTTAAGTGTGAAGGATCCGAACAGCAACCACAGACAGTCTTCGGAAGCGTGACCTGATTTAGGGAGAACGTTGAGAACTTGTTTTCAATAGCATCGAGTTTCTTCTGTATCGCTGCCATTTCGGCTTTCACTACGATAGAAACATCGAGCTGGTGAATACCTCCCTCAGTTGAAGGTGGTCTTACGCTTTCCCACTGCAACGTATGTTCAGCAAGGTCTTCCAGATATTTCCATGCTTCACCGTCATCTTTAGACATGAAATTGCATTGACACATTGTTTCAAGCATCTGCTTTGTCGCTGGATTAATGCCCTCATATATAATCCGACATAAATCCCATCTATTGATTCCATGATGAGGACATTGGACAAGCAGATCTTTGAAACGTTCAAAGCACTTCCAAAATGGTTCATTGGGAAGCTGGGTGAACTGGTTGATCTCGCTCCTAACACGTGCAGTCTTATGGTTTGGGTAAAACTTCTTAAGATATGCTATGACGAATTCATCCCAATTAGTGATAGAATGTGCGGCAGTATTGTAAAGCCATTTTTCTGCCAAGTCGCACAGTGTGAATGGGAGAAGACGTAAGCGCATAGCATCTAAGGTCAATTGTGAAGTACCCATCATTGCGCATACGTTCTCGAATTTGGTGATGAAAACGTGCGCGTCTTCCGATTCAAGCCCGTGAAATTTGGGCAGCAGATTGATGTAGTGGGGTTTAATCTCGAAATTATCCCCGTTAGGTGGTGGAAGAGATAGACAAGTAGGAAGAGGACCACGAATAGGATAGCATCTCTCTTGGAGAGAGATGCGAGGTGGATTCTGCTCACCTGCGGGCGGTGGCAGCGTGGTGTTATAATTAGATGGAGTGCCGTCCATCACGGTCGATGTGGATAGTGGTGGGGGAAAGGAAGATGAAGAAGTACCGACTTCGGCGTCGATAGCAGGAACGCGGACAAGACGGGCACTAGGATCCCGTGTCCAGCCGAGCATGCACTAAGCGGGTTTAGTGCAAGTGGCAGCGTGTGTGTGATTTAAAATTGGCTTGTTTTGAAAAAGTGGGACTCAAGACAAATCTCCCTAAGATGCACAAGCAACCCTAGAACTAAGGTTACCTAGGTCAGTCTCTAAACCGCTCCTAGACTTCCAAAGGACAAGCCGCAGGATCAATCCTCTACCGCCTCCGTACTACCCTTGTAGCCAGATAAGTGCCAGGTAAGTGGGAAGGAACCACGTCGCGGGCCTAATTAAAAACCACTAGCCTTTGTCACACTTGCCTAGGCACTATAAAAGTAATGCGGTTAAACGATAGATTACCCACGACCTTCCTCTGTCCTTATTGAGCGCGACAGTCCTTAGAGTCTGGTCTAGATATTTTTTAAATTAATGAAGGGTTGATGCAGATGCTCGGTTTGTGATTTGTGAGGCTTAGGAAGGGTGATGAAATCCCCACCTAATCTTGATTTGGTCTTTGCCCCATAAAGTCCGTATTAAAATATCCAAAACAAAACCAATCACAAAACTTTTGCAAAAAGATTTTTGAGCGGCGCAATTTTACAAAGAATCCTGCAGAAGATAGATTTTATTGGATTTGTGGAGAGAGAGAAGGAGTTGAGAAAGATACCGGAGAAGACTGAATCCCTAATCCCTCTGTTGTGCCGCGTTTCCGCCGCCCAAAGGGTGTTTTTGCCGCGGTTCCGCCGCGTGGTAGAGGGATCACTTGACGAAATTTTTTTTGTATAGCCTTCTGTTCTCCTCTGGATCTCTAAAAATGTCTCTGTTTCCTGTTTTCCTTAATTCTGTGACTCCAGATTTCCTCGCAAAATTCACGTACAAATCGTTAAATATGCAATTTGCAGTTTTGTGTTAATAATGATATGAATCGTCTAAGAATTCAACACAAATAGTAAAAATAAAAAATTACGCACGTATCCCTGGCAACGGCGCCATTTGATTGTTGTGAAAGAGTGTGTTTGTAGTTAACCGCAATCAATAATGGTGTCGCGTGTAGCTAGACCGAGATGAGTACGGGTCGTCCTCTGGGAAACGTGGAACCTTTTACTTTTACTTTAGATGTGTTGAGAAAGAGAGGAGGGATAAAGAATTTTATAGAATGGTTTCTAGATCTGCGTTAAACAAGAATGTAAAATATAGATCTAGATTATTTTAGAGACTTAGATAATATAATAAGAAGGCTTGTATGGTTCGTTAGGATTTAGTAGTTATGGACGATTAATTAAAAGTTACCCTTTTTATCCATTAATAGATTTAGAACTAGAACGACGGTGATGCGTGTAGATTAGGATTTCTGGAAGGAAAAGGAATCCCACTCTTAACCCTTATCTCGACACGGAACTCCGTTCATATCTAGCCTTTACCAAAACAATCATTAATCTAATCTCTAATCGCGGTCGGAACTAGCAAAGAATTGCTAGCGCGCCCGATTAGGATGTTATTGATTCTTTTGATAAAGTTCCTAAACTTTATAGGACTTAAAAAGGGTTTAATTATTTTCATCGTCCATTAGCCTACCCTAATCCTACGAACCCTAACAACCGGGGAATTAGTCGCGCATGTTGGGAGAAGTAGATGAAAAGAAAGAGAGGGAAAACATAATGTAAAATGCAAAAGAATAAAATAAAACAACTACCTTTATTAATCAACTTGAACAATCTACACTTTGATTCCTTAGAAAATGATTACAAAGACTAGTTTGCTTCTCGATCTCTTCCAAGGAGGTAGATGAACAGTTGATGATCAGCCTGGATGCGTGAGCCGTCTTGGACTTCGTGATCTCTTCGGCTTGATAAGTTTTCCAAGAGGCTCTCGGTGCCCTTTTATAGTGCAAAGCCAGGATCTTCTTGTTGAAAACTTGGTAAAATTCTTCATAGATTCATGCCAAGAAATCTCATGCTCTAACTCCCTAGAATTGCGGCGGATCCGCGGCCCAAGGGTGGTTTGGCCGCGGATCCGCGCTCAAAGGTTGAGATCTCTCGACTGGATTTTTTGGGCTTGCATCTTGTGACATGTGGCAATCCTAGGCACCTTCAGAATTCAAAAATCTTTTCTCGGTTTCTTCCAGACTTGGTCTCCAAGTTTTGCTTCTTAATTTGGCAAGTTTTCTTCAACAACTTGATTTGTTTGATAAATTCTGCATAACAACTTGGAAAATTCTGCACAATAATCTCAAATAATATTTAGTAGGCTTATTTCTACTAGGATTTGGTCAATGGATTTATTTGCATACATTTTCCTACCAAATACTAATTAAAATATATTAACACATGGAAAATGGTGCTTTTACACATAAACCCTCATATGTATAATATATTATAATAAAGTTCTTTTTTAATATGAAAATGGTAGGAAAAATGTAATACAAATGTGCAGTTTTATCAACTGAACAGGTGTACTGTCCTAATCCTAGGAACACTCGCAAAGCGAGAGAAGGTGAAGATAAAAGACAACCGAATAAACCTTATTCCTATTTCTCCTGAACCAGAATCCATCCCCGAACTGGAACAAGTTCCTTTCGAGTTCGTATATAACCATACGATAGAGTATCCAATAAACTGTGGATCTTCGTAGTGATACGGAGTGTCCTGGAGAAATACAAAGGTGAAATGGGAGTGGTAATGAAATACTTGGTTTGGTCGTGAATAGCAGTCGCAATTTACTTTGCCCTCCTTCTAATCCTTTTCTTTGTCTTTACATAATACCTTCTGTACACCATCGTTAGGCTAATTGGTTTTCTTCATTCCCTACCGGTCGGCACCTGCCTATGGTTTGGAAGAAGACTATCCAATTTGCGTAATAGGTGTACTGTCTCCTAAACCAAGGAGTACTCGTAACCTGAGAGAAGGTAAAAGGAAAAGACAACTGAATAGTCCTATCCGTTTTCTCCAGAACCGGAAACCATCCTCGAATAAATTCCTTCGAGTTCGTATCTAACCATACGATGGTTTTGTCCAATGGAAGTGGACGTTCGTAGTAATACGGGGTGTCCTGGAGAAAAGGGTAAAAGTAGGAGTGGCAATGAGGTTTGCAACTCTGACAATCCAAAATCCAGTGTTTAAGAAGGTTCGGTTAATTTGGTCACTGAGTCATAGTCTTAGGGTCGGGTCAATGGTCGCTGCCAAAGAGAGAGAGAAAAGAAACACTCAGCGTGCACTCTAACCTAGATCAGAATGGTTACCAATTTATCTAATCTGGAAACCTCCCACTGTAACCTCAAATTCTCCTCCAAACCTGAAAGAAGAATTAGTCGGGATCACCAGAGGAGTAAACTAACTCATCAGTGGGAATCGGGATCCAACTATCATCGCATGATAACGTGACGGAATCTGCTCACGGTGTCACACTCCAGAAGGTATGCGCATATCTGGCAAGTTTCAGTTTCTTTAGAAACTCCCGATGTGATTTTTACCCCATGCTCTTATGACCTTGACTTTGGCCAACAAATCATAAGTCACATGTCAAGTTCTACCCGTCATTCTCCAGGTTGATTTGAATCCACCCGTACCTACCCTTGACTTTGGCCAACAAGGCAGTACGACTGTTCCAAACCAACGCATCTATCTATGCTGCATATGAATACCCCAATAGCTACCAATCACTGTGCCTTGACTTTGGCCAACATACACAGCTTGAATACTATTGACCACCCATATGAAATGACGGAGGGCTACGAATGGTTTCTGGCGAAAACCTTTAATGTAATGAACTTGATATCGTCGAAAGAACGGATAGCTTTTAAAAATATAGTGACGAAAACCTTTGCTAAAGAGGTCACTCCCGGTGAAGGGATCTCGGCTCTTTCCCCGTAGAATGAGGTGCAGGATATTCCAACTGAATACCACGGTGCAAAGCAAAAGTAATCGGCTATAGTGAAGTCATTGCCTTGACGCAAACTTTTTGTCCAAGGGGTCACTCCCGGTGAAGGGATCTCGACCCTTGCCTCGTCGACTGAGGAGCAGGATATTCCAACTGAATACCACGATGCAAAACAAAAGTGAACGTCCTTGCAATAACAGCCTTTTGAAAAGTGTTCCAACAACATCAGATAAGGTTTGTTTTTAACTTGCATTGATCCGAATCAACGCAGTCCCATCAATTGATCACACCACAAAGAACGAAAATATACTGATGTACGTATATGCCATTCGCATTCGCCACTGGGTCCCGTCATTACCCGTTAGGTTAGCTAACTAACGACAGAGCGGGGACTGGACTAGCGCGGATGCAAAACATATACAACATCTACTAATATATATACCAATATATTATATTTCGCTCAAGGCGTGATAAAATGCAACATCACATAAATGTACAGCATCACAGAACAATACAGATATCTGGGATCCTCGGGTTTCACAGAGCCACTACTGAAACCCGACGTTCCCCTGGTCGTGTGGATAGCCTGTGCAATGAAATCCTAGACCCCTACGGGCGCGGCAAGTTACCCGCCAAAACCTGAAGCGAGGCAGCCCCCTTCAGCACCGTGAATGGACCACCCAGAACTTCACGGAATCCGGCAACTTGGGCACCCCTCCTGGGTCAACCTGTACCCCCTACGAGTGCGGCGAATAGCCCGCCAATTCCAGAGTGAAGCCCCTCCATCTCAATGCCATGAGATGCGGGCTTGTTGCCCTCTAGAACCCGGCTATTCGTGCACCCCACCTTGGGGTAATCCTAGTACAGAAAGTAAAATATACATACAACGGGTACATCGACCGCAACCTGGTCGTGCCCCAAAATAATAATACAATCAGGCAGTGACGGCAGTCCACGTGTCGGACGCTCGCCCCGCAATATCAAATGTACATAATACAACTACAACTGTACTAGCATTGCATCCATGCTATCCCCCATGACCAATCCGCAACATCACAGCATAACACAGAACATCAACGTGAAAGTCACGTTCGCAAATCCGTCTAACCGGGCTATAGCAGTCAGACTGGATTTACCGATCAAGTGACATTCACGGTCGCAGATATAATGTAAATACTGTGAAAAATGTGTTTATAATATCCGATCGATCAAAATTATAACAAGTGGGCCCCCAAGTACTACTGTAGCACATCAAGAAATTCTGGGCCCAAAAATAATATTCCAGAAACCACATTTTCAGCTCAGGAACATTCTGCAAAAGTTTGGGGGACTGAACAGTTAAAGTCGCGGCGGAACCGCGGCCCAAGCATGGGTTTGGCCACGGTTCCGCGGTCCTTTAGACTGTTCACGAAACCAAATTTTCCCAGAACTCTTAGAATTTTCTACACATCATTCTGAAACAACCTGAAAAATTTTGGGACTTCAAAAAATTTCGACAGAAACTGATGTGAAGAAAAATACGGTTTTTGGAAAATTATTCGATCGGAAATGTAAAACACATTAGACAAAGCTAGACTAAGTTAATGGCGAGGCTCTGATACCAATGTAAGTGCACGGCGGCGCCCCGGCCTCCATCCCGAGGCCAAATGCGGAAGCGATGGCTAACTTTAATTTTCTTGAACCAGCACCACCGCGCACTAAAACCCGGATCGGGCCATTAACTAGTCCTAGCTAACTACTAGATGGGAAAGAGAGATATACCGAGTGATCCGTGTCCTCCGGTCTTCTCGTCGTCGTCCCGATCTCCCGCGAAGTCTCCGGTCTCCACCTCGTCGCCGGAAGGGCACCACATCGCCTGCTTCTTTTACGGGCTCCCACCTCTATACCGAGGCAACTCGGGCACGAAGTTGGCGAGCTGACGTGCCCAAGGTTTGCTGTAGAATGTGTAGTGCTCAAGTCTCATTTGGGGTAGAGGATGTTGCCTTTGTGGTGGAGGAAAATGAACTTGGAGAAAGGTGAGGAAAAATGTAGCATGCAAAGAATGAGATTAACATTTTTCTCACAACCAAAAGAAAAGCCCCACTCCCTCATAAGTGGCCGGCCATTCCTATATGTGAATGGAGAGAGAGAGCAAAGACAAGGAGGTGGGTGGAAAGCTAGTGATGATGAGAAAATCAAATGATCACAACAAAACCCAACACTCCAACAACAACCATCATCATATCCAAAGTCAAGCAATCATGAAAACTATCATGAAGCAAAAAGTCAAGTCAATGGATGGTGCACCATCATGATACAATAATATGCAAAGAACACCCTCCACATTGCTTATTTGCATAAATGCAAATAAGCCCTCCTCCACCAATCTTCGGCCATTGAAAGATGCAAATGAAAATGGCCGAAACGGAAAGCAAACCGGCAACTCCAGAAAACTAGTCCCTTAATAAATTACAGGAAAACCCCGATATTGTGTATACACACCCGCATTTGTATTCCAACCGAAATACAAATACAATGAGACAAAATCTACACTGTACTATACTAGGATCCGGCTTAAACCAAAGCCGGCTAGTATTATCCGTTCGATCCTGATCCGTGCAATACCGCACGTAACTGATCGAACCCTGCCATATATCCATACGGCCTGTAGTACTAACCGTCCGATCCTGATCCGTGTAATACCGCACGTATCTGATCGGACCTTGCCATATCTCCATACGGCCTCTACAGCTTTTTGCCCGAAAGCTTGAGTAACTGAATGTGTGGTGGACTCTAAAGACTCGTCAATACTATGGCTGTGGATTTAACCACTAGCACGTCGGAGGTATTAGCCATACGTGACGGGCCACCAGCTATAGACCAAAAGGGACGTCGATGAGCGAACTCATCCTGACACCCTACTGAGCCTGTCGGTGACAATATCCGTACAGTCCGGTCCGTTCGTCTATGAGCATCGCATGGCAGGCCTAGGGGGTTGGTAAAAGTCAGACCCCCAAAAGCGGTACAAGTCGTGTCGGAGTGTAGTCCAGAACACCCTGAGATACTACTGGAATACCTACCAGTAAATCTCCTGCCTCGGCCGAGGGCTTCGTGTAATGGCTCTCCTAGACACAGCGCGACCTCACCCCCAATACCGGGAGAGACGAACCCCTGAAGATCCGCTCACTGCCTCCATGTGGCTCGGGAATGTACCCAACTAAAACCTGTTTGCACGTCTCCTTTGAGCGTGGTAGGGTAGTAATCAAAGTACAGTGGGAACTCACACGAGACAAATGACGATCCCCAGGTCGATGAACTAACCTGTACACATGTCATCAGGGAACTGCTATCTGACGTCAGGTATAAGACCAACTAGCATGTTCCCGGCGAGTCCTGTCCGGTGTACTCATAACCCAATGAGCACCTGTATACATCTTAGGTGAACCACCTGACACCAGTGGCTTGTGAGACCGGCCACCGCCCCTCGTCGGGGTCTCGACTGTATACACTAGTCTACTCTGGAGTATCGATGCCCTGTCTCGAAACTCCCACGACTGGGGACCTTTTAAGGATGTGCTTATAGACTACCAGCTCCCACGTATATGATCGCCCTCATACTGCTGGTGGTCAAGCAAGAATCCTAGGGGCTCTATCAACGTGCAATAGTGACCTGTCAGGTCACCTAAAGCAGTACACGATGATAAAGATAAACCAGATAGCATACTATCATCATGAGTAAGACTGTCCTCCTGGGATAGGTCCTCCCTCAATCATTGCAATCACGTGCCTGTGATCCAATAATTGACTCTGAGGGCACTATCTCCAACAATATCTGTAATGTGATATATGCACTGAACGTCAGCTAATCGCTATACGTCGATTAGTGGGGGTTGTGCATATCTGTGATCTGTAATGTTATTGGATTGTGTATATGAATTCGTTGGATTGTCGTGGATGAATAGCCGGGGGGTTGTGAGATGAGAGTTTTGTTTATCTTTCAATTCATGTAATATGTAATTAATGTAATATTATTTATATGGCCGCACATCCGGGATGAGGTTGTAGCCGCCATTGTATAATTTCTTTTACTGTTTTTGCTCCTAGGATAGACCCAAGGAGGGGTGCACAAACTACCGGGTACCTCAAAGTGCCGAGTGGCCTACTCACGGTGTTGAGGGAGGTTGCTTCGCTTCGGGTATTTGGTGAGTAGTTTGCCGCACCCGTAGGGGTCTGGGGTGGGGTTTTGGCTATTCATCGCGACCGTATAATCCGTATTTCGTTGCAGGCTCGAACGAAACGCGGATTCCTAGTATATCCAA
Organism: Agapanthus africanus; assembly: GCA_030015575.1. Lineage (NCBI taxonomy): Eukaryota > Viridiplantae > Streptophyta > Magnoliopsida > Asparagales > Amaryllidaceae > Agapanthus > Agapanthus africanus. The sequence continues at coordinate 104,155,731 of JASDDO010000010.1, read as the reverse complement.
TGTGTCCATCTGTGATCTGGAATGGCTATCATTGCATCTGACGAATGTGTATATATATCTATATGATATCTATTTAGGCGTTGCTTATGTTTTGCATCCGCGCTAGTCCAGCCCCCGCTCTGTCGTTAGTTAAGTAACCTAACAAGTAATAACGGGGCCCCGTGGCGAATGCGGATGGCATAAGCGTACGTCATATTTTCGTTGTTTTCTGCAATGGTAGGATTATATGATGGGACACATTAAAATACTGCAAGAAAACAAACCTAAAAGGCGTTGTTGGAACAATTTCAAAAATCTGTTATTGCAAGGACGTTCTTTTTTTTCACAGAGGTATTCGATTATGAATGCCCAGCACCTCATTCGACGAGACAAGGGCCGAGATCCTTTCATCGGGAGTGACCCCTTGGAAAAAAGTTTGCGTCAGGGTAATAACTTCACTATAGTCGATTATTCTTGCTTTGCATTGAGGTATTCAGTTTGGAATATCCTGCACCTCATTCGACGAGGAAAGAGCCGAGATCCCTTCACAGGGAGTGACCTCTTTAGCAAAAGTTTTCGTCACTATAATTTTTATAAAAAAAAGGTCATCAGGTTCCTTCAACGATATCAAGTTCATTACGTTAACGGGTTTTTTGCCAAAAACCCAGCCGTAGCCCTCCGTCATTTCCTATAAGCACTACTTAGTATTCGAGCTACGTATTTTGGCATTGTCAAGGCGTAGTGATCGGTAGCTAAGTATTGCTTGTTTGCAGTTTTATTTTTCAGATTATTTAGAACAGTCGCATAGCTATATTGGCATTGTCAAGAGGTATGCGGGTGGGTCTAAGTTAATCAAGATAATGACGGGCCGAACTTGACTAGCGGTTTATGATATGTTGGCATTGTCAAGGTCATAAACCGTTAGAGGCAAAAATCCACATCGGGAGTTTCTAAAGAAACTGAAACTTGCTGATTTAGCATACCTTCTGGAGTGTAGTGACTAGAGTGTTAGTTATATGTATGCCCTAGAGGCCGTTACTGTACATAGGGTGTATATTGTAGTGGATGCTGGGACATATATAGGTAGGACTTTCTTTCTCGAAATGATAGTACGCTATCTGGTTGCTCTTTATCTTAACATGTATACTTGTTGTCTCTCTATTACATGTTGATAAAGCCCTTAGGATGTGTACTCGACTTCCAGGACTATGATGAAGATCATACTAGTGGGGCCTGGGTAGTCAATGAGTACATCCTTCAATGTTCCTAGTCGTGGGAATATCGAGACGGGGCATCGATATTCCAGAGTAAACTAGCATATATCTTCTCGACCCATGTGATGGGCGATGAATGATCCCATATCCATTGGTGTTTGACATCAGAGATGGTATGCGGGTGCTCAGTGGAGACTGGGTACACTGAACGGACTCGCCGAGAACTCTCAGATTGTATTATACCTCACGTCAGATGGCAGTTCTCTGGTGACACTGGTACAGCTTAGTCTGTTGACCCGAGATCGTCATAGAGTCTTGTGTGTCTCCCACTGTGCTTTGATTTCCACCCTACCACGGCTCTACTGAGTCATGCAAATAGGTGGTTTTTGGGTACAGTCCCGATTCACATGGAGGCAATGAGCGATAAGAAGGGATTCGTCTCTCCCGGTATTGGGGGTTGATGTTGCGCTATGCTCGACTGGCCATAACTGGAAATCCCTGGACAGGGTTGCAGTTATTTACTGGTAAGAGTTATCAGTAGTTTCACGCTTGTTATGGACCTTACATCAGCATGACTTATCAAGCTACTGGGGTCTGACGTTTACCACCCCTAGGCGAGATATACGACATATCAGATGAACAGACCGGACTGTACGGTAAGTGTTACTGGTTGGATTCACAGGAGTGTGAGCGGGCTTGCTCATTGATCTTCTGATCGCTCAATACCCGGGTGGCCGTTACGTTTAGCAAACCGCTTGCGGCTTGTGGGTGTTTGATATGATCATCACCTGCCGCCGGCGTATTGACGAGTCTTTAGAGTCCTACACAGAGGTTTCCTGGCTCAAGCGAAACGAAATAGGAGCGCATATGAGATATGTGCGGGACCGAGAATAATACCAGTATGTGATACTGTATTCTATTCTCGCGATTTGTATCATCGGACGGTTATATAAGATATAGCCGAGTTACCGAATCAAGTGTTGATTCGATACATTGATACACTTGATATTAGTCGGTTATATGCGATATGACCGGATCATTAAATCAAGTGTTGATTTCATGATTTAATGTATAATTATATATTTGATAAATTACTTTACATTAACTAGTATTTGTTCACATAAGATCACTTGATTTGCACAAGTTGTATATGTGATATATTTTTGTGCACTAGTTTATATCATGTTTGATGATACATGCAAACTTGGGTGAGTGTATGCTATACACCATGTTTAGTTAATGGTTAGGGTTTCCATTACCTTATTTATTAATTTATTTATTTATTTTGGTAAAATAGAATGGTTGCTTTCTTTGTCTTTATGCAAGAAGCTTCTTCATGCTTCATGCATCTTTGACAAAGTAACCATTTTGTTTTTATTCCTTAACCCAACCATTAGCCTAAACCCTAGTTTACTCTCTACATGAGTTTACTCACCCATGGTTGCTAAATGATAGACATCACTTGATTTTCTTTTGGGAGATAATTCATTATTCATTTTTTCTTTTCTTCTTCTTCTTCTTCTTCATGAAGAGAAGAAAGCTCTCTTGAAAATTTCCAAGTGATGAATCCAAGTGAGAAATACAATTCCAAAGTGAACCCACTTCCTATTTCTTCATCCTCTACCACTTGCCATGTAGTAGAGAGTGTTATCTTCACAAGTTTCATGACCAAGTGAAGATGGAGCTTGAGTTTGAGTTGCCTCGACGTAAATCATCTTCGGCATCGAAGTCAACGACCTAGCCCGATCATTTCTCCGACGAAACCATCGCTAGAGTCCGGGATCCGATGATCGCAGCGGAGGGACATCATCACGGAGCTAGAGAAGTAGAGGACTGGATCTACAAAGGTTGTAGTCTCTTTCACTTAGTAGCAAAGTAGTTTGCTTGTTTAGTTTTGCCTTACCTCTAGTAACGATCTAGTTTAGGGCTCTTTGGCACATAGAAAATTATGAATTGGACATGTTTGATCAGTTGTAGAACCTCATGTGTGTGCCTAGGAACCCTACAGTGGTATCAGAGCCTAGCCAGAGCTTTAGGCGAAGTGTAGGCGATGTTAGAAGTCCGATCGAACCCGAAACCCTAATTCAAAACCCTTCTCTGTACAATTTTTCAAAACTGTGATTTTTATGAATTAAAAATATGCAAAAAAATCAGCAGGCTTTTATAAGAAATACTGTGCAAAACGTGCGCCTGAATCGATCAAGGCGCCGCGGAACCGCGGCACGAGCATGGCTCGTGCGGCGGTTCCGCGGCCGTACAGTCACAATACTCTTTGAATTTTGCACAGTAATTTCTTTCTTTTATTGCTGTGTTTTCTGGGAATTTTTAATGTTTACTCAAGAGTTGAGTTTTCTGGGTTGTATTGGGGACTCGGTGTTTCGATCGGGAAGTCTAATTTCGTGTATGTGTTTTTCCGGGTAATTTTAGAACATGTTAAAAAGTTCGACCGGATATAAATGCCCACTTTTTCCCCTGCCGGGAAATTTTCAAGTGTTGGATTTTTCCGTTGTTTAAGAACGTTCTAAGTAGTGCAAGCAACGCGATGGACCCTCTAGAAGACAACAAACCTTAACTCGATTATGTAACCGTCTTGAACTGTCCTTGAACCTTAGGGTTTGGGGCAGTACGGCGTGCCACATATGAGGCGTTGGCTTGACCCTTCTACGGCTGGACCGTTGCTACTGTGGCATGAAGTGAATGTTTTTAAACCTATTTCATGTGTTGAGCTGTTTCGGGAAAACTTGGGTGTTTGATTGTTCGATCGAAAAGTTTAACATTTTCCATTTATCTGGAATGTGATACAATATTTGGAATTCACAAGTAATTATCAGATAACTACTATGAATGTTATAAACATAGCACTTTAGTCTCACTTGATCGGTTGCCACGAAATTTTGATGCGATCAAAAGTCCGTCGCAATCACGTAGCGTACGCGGATACTCGCCGGGTAAACTTAATAGACAGCTACACCCCATAGCCCCGACCAAGTGACTGTAGGAGAACCCCGTTGCCGAAAGCATCCGTTCAGGTGCTCGCGGCAGCGGTGTTCCGCCTTGGTGCACTTCGTCGATGGCATCGGGGGTGCGGCCGCCTACTAAAGTTTGCGACGAGCATTCGATCAAAATGTCAGGAATCTTGTTGAATTGCCCGACTTGATATTGAAAAGAGTTTTCGATAATGATACTAAAATGCGGGGTTTATAATTGTTAGGCATGCGATGTCTAAGGAATTCATTTGGTTAGGCATGCGATGTCTAAAGAGTTTGCGGATTCCAACTGTTGTAGTTTTACACTTTCTTTTCTGTGACCGTAAGTGTAATATGTGATATCGCCGGTTTCGTTGCTCTATGTCAACGACAATTGGGATACGCATGTTTACTTACGTTGATGACATGTGATGTTATGTGTTGCTGGATATGTTATATTGGATCGTCGTGTTTGAATAGCCGGGGGTTTTTGTGTGAGATGAGTGTTTTTCATTTTCATTCATGTAAAAATTTGTATGTAATATTCTTTTATTGGAGCACTTCCAAGTTGCGGAAGATGTCACCGTTGATGTATATTATTTACTTTTCCGCATTAGGACAGACCCAAGGAGGGGAGCACAAGTAACCGGGTTCTAGGGTCCAGTAGAAGACCATCTCGAGGAGTCGAGTCCGGGTCTCCTAACTCTAGAATTGGTAGGGTTGCTTGCCGCTCTCGTAGGGGTCTAGAGGTGTGGGATTGGCTATTCATCACGACCGTGGAATCCGTGTTTTATTCAGGCTCAAAATAAAACACGGACGTCCTAGTATATCCAATATTTCATATGATATTTTCTGCTGTGTTATCTGTGATGTGATCATGTGTTTTGTTCAGATAGATATAGTATATAGTATATATGATATATTATATAGACGTTGCTTATGTTTTACACCCGCGCTAGCCCTGCCCCGCTCTGCCGTTAGTTACCTAACCTAACGGTGCAGACGGGACATCGAGGCGAATGCGGATGGCATAAGCGTACGTTATATTTATCTGTGATGTTTAGGTGGACTTAAATGATGGGATATTCATTAATGTGATTAATGAAAGAAAATAAACCTAAAAGATGTTGTGGAATCGAATTTCAGATATAAAACAGGTAGCTACAGTTCTTGCTTTGCATCGCGGTGTTCCTTGTAGAACATCCTGCACCTTATTCGATAAGGAAAGGGCCGAGATCCCTTCACCGGGAGTGACCCCTTTAGCAATAACTGGCAGATGCTACAACCCTCGGTATGTCTTTTGATTGCTTCTATAGTTTTTGCTTTGCACAGCGGTATATGTGATATATCCTGCACCTTATTCGATGAGGAAAGGGCCGACGATCCCTTCACCGGGAGTGACCCCTTTAGCAAAACTAGAAAAGCCTCAAAAACATTCCATTTAAAAACCATTTAATTCCGCAACGAGATCAAGTTCAAAGAGTTAAAGGTTTTCATAAAAACCATTCGCAACCCTCCGTCATTTTAAGAAGTAGAGTACTTAGTATTCGTGCTGTGTTTGTTGACCATAGTCAAGGCACAGTGTATGGTAGCTAAGTGATGTCTTCCTACACCGCATATGATGCGATTAGTTAGAACAGTCATGTGGCTTTGTTGACCTTAGCCAAGGGTCATGTGGGTGGGTCTAATTAATCACGAAATGACGGGTAGAACTTGACTAGTGCTTATGATTTGTTGACCTTAGCCAAGGTCATAGGTGCTAAGGGTAAAAACCTTTATCGGGAGTTTCAAGTGTTGAAATTTGCAATGAGATTGCATACCTTCTATATGATAGTTGGATCCCGATACCCACTGCGAGTAACTGTTACTCCTGGGAGAGTTTTACACTTTACAATTAGCCGATCAAGTAGGTCTCTAGAAAGGTGTCAACGGGGTTACGCCTCTGGGAAAATGAGATTTACTGTAATTAGGTCCGTGCGAAAGCATGGGGAACCTCCCTCAAAGTACCGACACTGGCCTGGCTGAAAGATTGGCGAACTTGTAGAATGTAATTAATCCCGGCTAGTCTTTCCTTTTAGGGTTTGAAGAAAGATTTGATAAAAACAGTGGGAGCCATCCTGATTAGATAAAATAAATAACCAATCTAATCTTGCAAGAGCGCACGCAGAGTGTTTTCTTTTCTCTCTCTCCAGGTAGCGACCATATCACGCCTTAATCAAGATAATAATATGGATGTATTGACCGAACCCGCTTGTTATACTGAGCTGCGGAACGTTGGTCCCGCTCCAACTTATAATTGTTATAAGACAGAGAAGGAAATAGGGGAATACCAGGATTCCCATGCCACCCAAACGAAGAAAGTGCATATGATGCATCTCCTTCGGGTGTGTTCATTATAAAGAACTGTTTCTCTGTGTCCTCTACGTCCTGGGTATTTGATACCAGATCAGGATCCCAGATATGTAATCTGTTACATAGGGCTACAGAAAGGTAGAGAACTGAGAACGGGTGATAAGTTTCATGAGACAGAAAACGGTGCAAGTGTTGCAGCTAAGTCTGTTGGTCACTGCCACCCTGTATTACCAATACATTGATTCTGAACAAATGCTATTAGATTCCGAACCTGATATACAAAATCATATCAGTCTCTTTATTAGTAAAGAAAGGATACAATTTTGTATTGTTGGATAATGTTTTGAACATTTCATATATCAATAGTTGATCGGTTCAGGCACGTTATCTAAAAGCATTGACGTTCTAAATCAAACTACAGTTCCTAGTATACAGAACACACACAAGAGGAAGAGTTCAGAAATGAACGAATCCTTCTTGAGGTATTGTAGACTAGGTCATATCAATGCGACCCGACTGGCTAAAGTTACATTTAGATGCATATTTAAATCAGTTTGAATTTACATCTTGTGAAACTTGCCAGTCATGTCACAAAGATTAGATGACCATAGCTCTATTTAATGGAAACAGAGAAAGAGTTAGTGAACTCTTGGGACTGATACATGATGATGTATGCTAGGTCCCATGTCTACATATACCAGGACCGGTTCTTTGTACTTCATTACATTCTCTGATAATCTCTCAAGATTCAGCCATATGTTCCTGTTGAAACATAAGTCCGAAGATTTTGAGATATTCACAGAACATAAGTTAGAAGTAGAGAACCAAAAACACCGGGTATAAGTATTATGTCCTATGATGAGATCAGGGAGGAGAATACTTGTGCATGGAATTCTTGGACTATTCTAAAGGAGAATGAGATTCTCTCTCGGTGTTACTCCTCTGAATACACCACAGCACAACGGTGTATCGGGGCGGAGCAATCGCACCATATTAGATATGGTGTGCTCTATGATGAGTACTACTGAGTTACTTATTTCCTTTTGGGGTTGTGCACTTGAAAAGCTGCATACCTATTGAATTGGGTTCGAATCAAATCAGTGCCTACCACTCCATATAAGATATGGTATGGGAAGAACCTATCTCTTAAGTAAGTTAAGATTTGGGATTGTCCGGCCTATGTCAAAAGCAAAATCCGGACAAGATCGAGGCAAGGTCAGTTCTGTAGAACTGGAAAGGTTCCAGCTATACAAAACGGCAGCTGATTTGATAGGACCAAAGGATTCTATAGTCCCCGACGAACCTCAGCCTCTCCGCCGAACTAGCAGGGTTCCTCACCTGCCTTAGAGATACTTCGGTTTCTCGATGACAGTGGGAGCGAGGAATGCATCATGAGATGATGACCCAACTAGTTTCGAGCAGGCCATCGAGAATAGGGACTCTGTAAGAATGGCTGGATGCTTAGCGATCTGAGATGGAATCCATGTACACCAACAAAGTATGGACTTTGGCTGCTATATCTGAAGGGTTAAATCCCCATCAGGAGCAAGTATATCTTGAGAAGATTACTTGGTGTAAATGGAAAAGTTGAGACTTTCAAAGCTAGACATGTTAATGGTTTTCGTCATCGACCAGGCGTGGAAAATGATGAAACCTTTTCCAGTGGCTATGCTTAAGTCCATCCGGATCCTACTTGCCACGGCTACATACCATGATTACGATATCTGGTGGTTGGGTGTCATGACTGCTTTTCTAAATAATGATTTAGAAGAGAACGTCTATAAGAACACAGCCAGAGGGCTTCGTAAACAGTGGGAGCAGCGGAAACGTGTGCAAGTTGCTTTGCAGAATAAAGCAGGCATCGCGGAGTTGGAACGTCTGTTTTGATGTGGTAGTCAAAGAGTTTGACTTCATCAAAATGGTAGATGAACCTTGTACATACAAAACGGTAGTAGAGAGTAAGGTGGTCATCCTCGTATTGTACATGGACAACATACTCTTGATAGGAAAAGAGTTTCCTATACTACACACGGTCAATCTCCTCTTATCACAAGGATTCTCCAATAGGATAAAGGTGATACCTCCTAAATCCTGGCTTTTGGATCTATGAGATAGATCTAAATGGATGTTAGAATTCTCACTAGTTGTAGTGAAATGGTATCAATCGATCCTGGGGAGAATCACTGGAAAAGTTCCAGGGTGATAAGGACGACTGAATGTCAGTCGCAGGCATTTTCTTTACCCTCAGTGGAGGGACGGTATGTTGGAAGAGTTCCAAGCTAGATATCGTGGCAAACTAGACGATAAAGGCTGGTAACATCGCTATTAAAGATACTACCAAAGAGGAAGTTTGGGTGTATATTGGTTCATGAGATGAACTAGGTTCCTACCATTGTGTGACAATGGAAGTGTGGCTTTGGCCCAGGAACCCCGATCCCATCAGTGACCCAGACATATTCTGAGGCAGCATCACCTGATCATGGAGATAGTTGATCTCCAGGATGATCGAGGTTAGGAGAGTAGACTTAGAGGATAACACGGCGGATCCACTCACAAAGGCTTTTTCCCAAAGAGAGAATTTTATGGGATGGTTGAGTATGAGATACTGCAACCACTGCTACAGATGGCCCTAGTGCAAGTGGGAGATTGTTAGTTATATGTATGCCCTAGAGGCCATTACTGTACATAGGATGTATATTGTAGTGGATGCTGGGACATATATAGGTAGGACTTTCTTGCTCGACATGATAGTACGCTATCTGGTTGCTCTTTATCTTAACATGTATACTTGTTGTATCTCTATTACATGTTGATAAAGCCCTTAGGATGTGTACTCGACTTCCAGGCTATGATGAAGATCATACTAGTGGGGCCTGGGTAGTCAATGAGTACATCCTTCAATGTTCCTAGTCGTGGGAATATCGAGACGGGGTATCGATATTCCAGAGTAGACTAGCGTATATCTTCTCGACCCATGTGATGGGCGATGGATGATCCCATATCCATTGGTGTTTGACATCAGAGATGGTATGCGGGTGCTCAGTGGAGACTGGGTACACTGAACGGACTCGCCGAGAACTCTCAGATGGTATTATACCTCACGTCAGATGGCAGTTCTCTGGTGACACTGGTACAGCTTAGTCTGTTGACCCGAGATCGTTATAGAGTCTTGTGAGTCTCCCACTGTGCTTTGATTTCCACCCTATCACGGCTCTACTGAGTCGTGCAAACAGGTGGTTTTTGGGTACAGTCCCGATTCACATAGAGGCAATGAGCGATAAGAAGGGATTTGTCTCTCCCGGTATTGGGGGTTGATGTTGCGCTATGCTCGACTGGCCATAACTGGAAATCTCTGGACAGGGTTGCAGTGATTTACTGGTAAGAGTTATCAGTAGTTTCACGCTTGTTATGGACCTTACATCGGAATGACTTATCAAGCTACTGGGGTCTGACGTTTACCACCCCTAGGCGAGATATGCGACATATCAGACGAACAGACCGGACTGTACGGTAAGTGTTACTGGTTGGATTCACAGGAGTGTGAGCGGGCTTGCTCGTTTATCTTCTGATCGCTAAATACCCGGGTGGCCGTTACGTTTAGCAGACCGCTTGCGGCTTGTGGGTGTTTGATATGATCATCACCTGCTGCCGGCGTATTGACGAGTCTTTAGAGTCCTACACAGAGGTTTCCTGGCTCAAGCGAAACGAAATAGGAGCGCATATGAGATATGTGCGGGACCGAGAATAATACCAGTATGTGATACTGTATTCTATTCTCGCGATTTATATCATCGGACGTTTATATAAGATATAGCCGGGTTACCGAATCAAGTGTTGATTCGATACATTGATACACTTGATATTAGTCGGTTATATGCGATATGAACGGATCATTAAATCAAGTGTTGATTTAATGATTTAATGTATAATTATATATTTGATATATTACTTTACATTAACTAGTATTTGTTCACTTAATATGGATTTTCTCACTTGATTTGCACAAGTTGTATATGTGATATATTTTTGTGCACTAGTTTGTATCATGTTTCATGATACATGCAAACTTGGGTGAGTGTATACTATACACCATGTTTAGTTAATGGTTAGGGTTTCCATTACCTTATTTATTAATTTATTTATTTATTTTGGTAAAATAGAATGGTTGCTTTCTTTGTCTTTATGCAAGAAGCTTCTTCATGCTTCATGCATCTTTGACAAAGTAACCATTTTGTTTTTATTCCTTAACCCAACCATTAGCCTAAACCCTAGTTTACTCTCTACATGAGTTTACTCACCTATGGTTGCTAAATGATAGACATCACTTGATTTTCTTTTGGGAGATAATTCATTATTCATTTTTTCTTTTCTTCTTCTTCTTCTTCTTCATGAAGAGAAGAAAGCTCTCTTGAAAATTTCCAAGTGATGAATCCAAGTGAGAAATCCAATTCCAAAGTGAACCCACTTCCTATTTCTTCATCCTCTACCACTTGCCATGTAGTAAAGAGTGTTATCTTCACAAGTTTCATGACCAAGTGAAGATGGAGCTTGAGTTTGAGTTGCCTCGACGTAGATCATCTTCGGCATCGAAGTCAACGACCTAGCCCGATCATTTCTCCGACGAAACCATCGCTAGAGTCCGGGATCCGATGATCGCAGCGGAGGGACATCATCACGGAGCTAGAGAAGTGGAGGACCGGATCTACAAAGGTTGTAGTCTCTTTCACTTAGTAGCAAAGTAGTTTGCTTGTTTAGTTTCGCCTTACCTCTAGTAACGATCTAGTTTAGGGTTCTTTGGCACATAGAAAATTATGAATTGGACATGTTTGATCAGTTGTAGAACCTCATGTGTGTGCCTAGGAACCCTACATAGAGTGGATTCCATCTAGGTCATCACACAATGATAGTTGGATCCCGATCCTACTGATGAGTTGGATTACTCTCGGGAGATTATTTCACTTAACAATCAATGCTATAAACCAAGTAGGTGTCTAGAACGGTGTTAGCGGGGCTACGCCTCCAGGGAAAAGAGGTTATTTAATTAAGGAACTTCGCGAAAGTGTTGGAAAACCTCCCTCGAAGTACCAACACTAGCCTAGCTAAAAGGTTAAGCTAGTATTGTGACGTGAGATTAATCCTGACTAGTTCTTCTTTTAGGGTTTGAAGAAGAATTTGAGGAAACGGTGGGAGCCATCCTGGTTAGATAAATTAATAAACCAATCTAATCTTGCAAGAGCGCACGCTGAGTGTTTCTTTTCTCTCTCTCCAGGTAGCAACCATTTCACGCCCTAATCAAGATAATAAAATGTATCGCTTGACCGATCCGAATTCTTATTCGGGGCTGGGGAACGTTGGTTCGGCTCTAACTTACGACAACAGTCATAAGTATTAGAAAGGGAAAGAGGATTTTATGGATTCCAAGGATACCCAGTTGAAGAAGAAGCATGGTTTTGCATCTACTTCAGGTGTTCTTGTAATTGAGAACTGCTTTACGGTCAGCCCTACCTCCTGGGTACTTGATACCGGATCAGGATCTCATATCTGTAATTTATTGCAGGGACTGAGAAAAAGTAGGAGAGTTGTACCTGGTGATATGTCGCTCAGGGTAACGAATGGAGCACAAGTAAATGCTGCAGCCGTCGGTGAATATCTCCTAGTGTTGCCAAATGGCAATACTATGATTTTGAACGATTGCTACTATGTACCTTCAATGGTTTGCAACATCATATCAGTTTCTTTACTCGATAAAGATGGATATAACTTTGTTCTTGATAGAAATATCATGAACATTTACCTTCATAAGGTACTGGTTGCAGAAGGTACACTGTGTAATGGTATCTACGTTCTAAATCAGAATACAGTTCTCAATATACAAAACACACGCAAGAGGAAGAATTCAGATACGAATGAATCCTACTTGTGGCATTGTAGACTTGGTCATATCAGAGAAAAAAGACTAAGTAAGTTGCATAAAGATGGACTCTTGAACACGTTCGAGTTTTCATCTTATGAAACTTGTCAGTCTTATCTCAAAGGAAAGATGACCAAATCTCCGTTCACCGGACATGGAGAAAGGGCAGCAGAGCTCTTGGGGCTCATACACAGTGATGTATGTGGTCCAATGTCTATACATGCAAGGGGTGGGTTCTCGTACTTCATCACATTCACTGACGATCTCTCTAGGTTCGGATATGTGTATCTGATGAAATACAAATCTGAAACTTTTGAGAAATTCAAGGAATTCAGAAACGAAGTAGAGAACCAAACAGGCAAAAGTATCAAGATCCTCCGGTCTGATAGAGGAGGGGAGTACTTAAGCACGGAATTTCGAGATTACTTAAAAGAGAATGGTATTCTCTCTCAGCTTACCCCTCCTTATACACCACAGCACAACGGTGTATCGGAGAGAAGGAATCGTACCCTATTGGATATGGTTCGATTCATGATGAGTAATGCTGAGTTACCTCTTTCATTCTGGGGACTTGCGCTAGAAACAGCGGCATACTTACTGAATCAGGTTCCGTCTAAATCTGTGCCTAAGACTCCATATGAAATATGGAGTGGTAAAAAACCGTATCTTGAACATATTAAGATATGGGGTTGTCCGGCCTATGTAAAAGTACAAAATCCGGACAAGCTTAAGGCACGGTCAGTTTTGTGCATGTTTGTGGGATATCCTAGAAATTCTTTGGGATATTTGTTCTACCACACTGAGGAACAGAAGGTGTTCGTTGCTCGTCGCGCCACTTTTTTAGAGTGGCAATTTCTTGCTAAAGAAATAAGTGGGAGCACGGTAGAACTGGATGAAATATCTGATCCACAAACTCAAACTGAGGATTTAGTAGAACCAGAAAATTCAATAGTCCCGGACGAACCTCAGCCACTCCGCAGATCTGGTAGGATTTCTCATCCACCCGAGAGATACTACGGTTTTCTCCTAGACGGGGATCGAGAGGATTGCATCTTGGAAGAAGATGACCCTACCAGTTTCAGGCAGGCCATTATCAGTAGGGACTCTGATAAGTGGCTGGAAGCAATGCAATCCGAAATGGAGTCCATGTACACCAATAAAGTGTGGACCTTGGATATTGCTCCACCTAGGGTAAAACCCGTTGGATGCAAATGGATCTACAAAAGGAAACTTGGTGTAGATGGGCAGATGGAAACCTATAAGGCTAGACTCGTTGCAAAAGGTTTTCGTCAAAGACCTGGTGTGGACTATGACGAAACTTTTTCTCCAGTGGCTATGCTCAAATCTATTCGGATCCTACTTGCCATTGCTGCCTTCCATGACTATGAAATCTGGCAGATGGATGTTAAAACGGCTTTTCTAAACGGCTGTTTGGAAGAGTGCGTTTACATGGATCAGCCAGAAGGTTTCGTAGACAGTGGGAGCAGCGGGAAGGTGTGCAAGCTGCTTAAATCCATTTATGGATTAAATCAGGCATCGCGGAGCTGGAACATCTGTTTTGATGAGGCAATCAAGGAATTTGATTTCATCAAGAACGAAGATGAACCTTGTGTCTATAAGAAGATTGTAGGACGAACTGTCGTATTCCTAGTCTTGTACGTGGACGACATTCTTTTGATAGGAAATGACATTCCTATGCTACAATCGGTCAAGCTATTTTTGTCACAACGGTTCTCCATGAAGGACCTGGGTGATGCCTCGTACATTCTGGGGATCAAGATCTACAGAGATAGATCCAGGAGACTACTGGGACTTTCGCAGTCCAGGTACATAGAGACCGTACTAAAGAGATTTAGTATGGAAGATTCCAAGCGTGGTAACATACCCGCATTGCACGGAATCACCCTCTCCAAGAAGATGTCTCCTAAGACTGACGAGGAGAGGGTTCGTATGAGCACTATACCCTACGCTTCGGCGGTAGGATCTATAATGTATGCGATGCTATGTACAAGACCAGATGTAGCTTACGCGCTGAGCGTGGTGAGCCGGTATCAGTCATACCCAGGTGAGGACCACTGAACGGCAGTGAAGAACATCCTCAAGTACCTGAGAAGGACTAAGGAGATGTTCCTAGTTTACGGTAATGGAGACCTCAGGGTCGAGTCCTTTACCGATTCAAGCTTCCAGAGTGACAAAGATGACAGCAAGTCTGTCTCGGGTTTTGTGTTTACCCTCAATGGAGGGGTGGTGTGTTGGAAGAGTTCCAAACAGGATACCGTCGCAGACTCGACGATGGAGGCTGAATACATTGCTCCAAGCGATGCCGCAAAAGAGGCGGTCTGGATGAAGAAGTTCATTAGTGAACTTCAGGTGGTTCCGTCCATTGTTGACCAATACCTTTGTATTGCGATAACAATGGGGCTATAGCTTTAGCGAAGGAACCGAGGTCCCATCAGAAATCCAGACACATCTTAAGGCGGTATCACCTGATCAGGGAGATCATTGATCGCCAAGAGATCGAGGTACGGAGAGTGGACACAAAAGACAACACGGCGGATCCTTCACAAAGGCCCTCCCTCAAACACAGTTCGAGTGACTTTTTGAGCTATTGGGTATGCGGTACGCCAGCAGCTGGCCTTAGTGCAGCGTTGGGTATGCGGTACACCAATTACTAGCCTTCAGTGCAAGTGGAAGATTGTTAGATGTGTATGCCCTAGAGGCCATTATTGTATAGTACTAGTTTGTATAATACATTTTGGAGGCTTGGGATATATATACGGGTTTACGACAGTCTTGCTCGATATAGTAGTATGCTACTTAGTTTGTTTCTATCTTAATATGTGTATATGTTTCTTTTAACATATCGCTGAAAATATATTGGTAGAGCCCTTAGGATTTTTGCTTGACTACCGGCGTTGTAATGGCGATCACACTAGTGGGGGCTGGGTAGTCTATAAGCACATCCTTATTTTGGTCCCTAGTCGTAGGATTATCGAGACAGGGCATCGATACTCCAGAGTAGACTGGTGCATACGCTTCTCTTCCCAGCAGGGGAGATGGTCTGTCCCACAGCCATCAGTACGTCGTACTGGAGATAGTATGCAGGTACTCGTTAGGTTACAAGTACACTGGACAAGACTCATCGGGAACTGTTGGTTGGTATTATACATATCGTCAGTTAACAGCTCCCAGGTGACATGAGTACAGCTTAGTCCGCTGACTTGACACTGTCACTTCGCCTCAAGTGTGTTCCCACTGTTCTTAGATTACTACCCTACCACGGCTCTACTGAGTCGTCCAAACAGGTAGTAGTTGGGTGCAGTCCCGAAGAACTTGGAGGCAGTGACGGTTAGACAGGATTCGTCTCTCCCGGTATTGGGAGTTGATATCGCGCTGTGTCTAGGAGAGCAATTACACATTATCGTCCCTGGCCAGGGCAAGCGAGAATTGCTGGTAGGTTTTCCAGTAGATTCCCAGGGTGTTTTGGGCTACACTCCGACACAACTTGTACCGCTATTAGGGGACTGACGTTTACCACCCCCCTAGGCCCGTCATGCGATATTCTCAGATGAACAGACCTGACTGTACAGAGATTGTCACTTTCAGGCTCAGTAGGAGTTCGATGGGTTCACCTCATCAGTCTTCTTATCGGCATCTACCTGGGGATCGTTACGTACAGCTAGTACCGCTTGCGGCCTGTGGTTAAACCCACTGCCAGCATAGTGTCGAGCCTTTAGAGTCCCACGCAGAGGGTTACTCGCCTTTGGGCAAAACAGAGTAGAGGTTGCATGGTTTTACGACGGGGTTCGTTCACATCCGCGCACTTGTGCACGTTTGGTGTCCGGACAGTTGTTACTAGCGGGCTTTGGTTTAAGCCAGATCCTAGTAATAGTTTTGGGATTGGTTTTGTCTCAGTGTATTCGTGTTCCTTGGAGCACGAATGTGGGTGTGTATGCACAGTTGACAGAGGCAGAGGCAGAGCATTCTCATTAGGGTTGTTGACCATTTGACTTTGGTTGACTTGTTAACCGTTGACT
Source organism: Agapanthus africanus (assembly GCA_030015575.1). Classification (NCBI taxonomy): domain Eukaryota; kingdom Viridiplantae; phylum Streptophyta; class Magnoliopsida; order Asparagales; family Amaryllidaceae; genus Agapanthus; species Agapanthus africanus. The sequence continues at coordinate 104,139,272 of JASDDO010000010.1, read as the reverse complement.
TTTCTCTAAACCCTAATGAGAATATGATATATGACTATAATATTAATTAAGTATTATTGTGCCATGGTTGAGTTGAAAGTTTGACTTTTGTTGACTTGTTGACTTTGTTGACCGGTTGACCATTTTTGACTTGTTGACCATCATCATTTCATGGCTATCATTTCATGGGTATGACTTTTGCTTGCTTGTTGTTTACAAAATGAAATAATTGCATGAAATGATAATGGTCATTGAAACTAACCATCACCATACTTAATTATTATTATTATTATCATTATTCTCACTTTTGTGAGGATGGTTGCATGATGAGAGCTCATTCTATCATCTTCTTTCTCTCTCATGAAAAAAGCTCTCCCTCTTCCTCTCTCAAGGTTCAAGTGTTCCATGAGTTGGAAATCATGAACCTTTGAGACAAAACCACCATCACTCTTTTCTACTCAATCTAAGGTATTAGGTTTAGCAAACCAAACACCTTAGTCATCTCTAGGTTGAGATTGGAGCTCAATTTCGAGACCCTCGGGTGGATCCATCTATGGCAAAGAGGAGACGAAAAGGAGGATCCGTTCAAGCAACTACAAGGAGCAAGCAAGAGGAAGAACCACAACAAGAAGAGAAGGAGTTCAAGACCAAGGTATAACCATTCTACATAGTAGTTAGAACTTGTAGAATATCTGTTAGTTCTTGTTTAGCAACGATCCTTCTTGTGCAGCGCGCTAACAGACTTGCGCTCACCAGCGCGTGACACGTGTCACCTCCACATGAATTTGCGCCTTGTGCTCCTCAATTGGCGCAAAGCGCCTGATAAGCCACGTGGCGCACTGTCAGAACAATAAATGCTTTGCATTATTAAAGAAGGGACAGAGCCCAATTAAAAAGCCTAACAGGCCTAATAAAAAATGCAATGCATTATTAAAAAGGGGCAGAGCCCAAATAAAGGTCTAACATTAGATGTTGTGCATCATTTAAAAAAGGGCAGAGCCCAATCAAAGGCCTAACAGGCCAAATGTGAATAAATGTTAGACATTTTCTAACTGGACTTAACCCAATTCTGGCCATAAGTCCTCAAATTAAATGGAACTGAGCACAGCTGCTCTCCCAAATCAATTTACACCCGGTTCAAGGGTACATCTCTGAACTCTTCTGATATTTGTCGTTGTAATCCTTCAACGTCGTCAGAGAGATGACGGGTCCCGACAACCACACATAATACGGACTGTGGGGTCCTTAAACTCATGGACTTATGCGTCCTTAAACCAACATTCGTCCCCAAAATGGGAATGTTGGACCACCATGTCCTTAAACTGGTAATACGGACTGTGGGGTCCGTAAACTCATGGACTTATGCGTCCTTAAACCAACATTCGTCCCCAAAATGGGAATGTTGGACCACCATGTCCCTAAACTGGTAATATAGACTGTGGGGTCCTTAAACTCATGGACTTATGCGTCCTTAAACCAACATTCGTCCCCAAAATGGGAATGTTGGACCACCATGTCCCTAAACTGGAAATACAGACTGTGGGGTCCTTAAACTCATGGACTTATGCGTCCTTAAACCAACATTCGTCCCCAAAATGGGAATGTTGGACCACCATGTCCCTAAACTGGCAATACGGACTGTGGGGTCCTTAATCTTATGGAATAATCCGTCCTTAAACCAATATTAGTCCCTAAAATGGGAATGTCAGACCACCATGTCCATAAACTAGTAATACGGACTGTGGGGTACTTAAACTCATGGACTTATGCGTCCTTAAACCAACATTCATCCCCAAAATGGGAATGTTGGACCACCATGTCCCTAAACTGGTAATACGGACTGTGGGGTCCTTAAACTCATGGACTAATGCGTCCTTAAACTAACATTCGTCCCCCAAAATGGGATCAATGGACCACTATGTCCCTAAACTGGAACAATAGAGCCCCTAAATGCTCTTTTGTCGGATCTAAACGATCCCGTTAAGTTGATCTTAGTCTCAAATTAGACTAACGTATCATTAACAAATGTTTAAGTTGATCTTAGCCCCAAATATGGCTAACGTATCGTTAAACCAAAACCCCAAACCCAAATCTAAGAAAATATGGATTTGGACTAATCCACGTCCTACGGGCGACGACATAAATTAGTCTCCGTATACAATCCACGGGCAACCACAAACAAAACAAACACCCACGATACGAAGTGAAATTCTTGAGAAGGAGAAAGTTGTTACCGCGATGAACTAGCGTAATTAATTGCAAGGGCTTGCGCCTGCAGGGAAGAGCGTCCCCACAATCAAAAAACCCCTCGAACGAGGAGGAATCTGATGAAGTCTGCTACATCGGCTGCATCCGTCTAAACCTCCGATACACGGTGCCATAAATCAACTTGGGATCTTCGGAGAGGTGGACGGATAAAACCAAATAGCATCTGCCCCGAATTTCAGGCAAGACGTCTCCGTGTCGCGCCGCCATTCGAAGGGGAACAATGGCCCAGCAATAAGAGCGGGAGTTTTCGCTACCTTTAGTGTGCTCTCTGCACTCCTCAACATATTGAGGAGTTCAGGCAAAGACTTCTCCATGTTGTGCATGTTGAAGTTTACAATGAATTGAGCAAAGGCAGGGGAAAGGGACTGTAGAACAATTTCAACATACTGCTCGTTCTCCATGGTCCAACCCAGGTCCTCAAGTTCTTCGATAAGTCCAATCTTCTTCAATACATGGTCACTTACAGACGTGCCAGCAGCCATTCGTATCTGAAACAACTTTCGAGATGCCTCGTATCGGAGAGTACGAGATTGCTCTCCATACAACTCCTTTGTATAGAGAAAGATGGATTGATCATCCATCTTCTCGTGCTGCTTCTGATGTTCATTGTTCATAGAAGTAAGCGCGAGGCACTTGGCTATGGCGCAGTCTATATCCCATGTCTTGCGTATTTCTTTATCCACAACTGAAGAATCAGGGCCTGGGATAGGATGGGCTGGAGTAGTCAGGACGTATCCGACCTTATCATAGGTCAGGGCAATATTCACGTTTCTTAGCCAATCTTTGTAATTCGGTCCCGTGAGTTTATTTTTGTCTAATAAAAGCTTAAGTTCCGTCATAGGTATCTGCCATTAGGAGAAAGAAAAGAAGACACTCACCGATTGCTCTTGCATAATTAGATAGGTTATTAATCTTATCTAACTGATGTCTCCCACTGCTTTTTATCAAATTTTCCTTCAAACCTTTTAAAAGGAAAACTAGCCAGGATTAATTGCAATCTACAAGTTCGCGAACTGGTCGGCAAGGCCAGTGTCGGTACTCTGAGGGAGGTTCCCCGTGCTTTCGCACGGACCTAATTAAAGTAAACCTCATTTTCCTAGAGGCGTAACCCCGTTGACACATTTCTAGACACCTACTGGATTAGCTAATTGTAAAGTGCAAAATTCTCCCGGGAGTAACCTTTACTCACAGTGGGATCAGGATCCAACTATCATATAGAAGGTATGCAATCTCATTGCAAATTTCAACTCTTGAAATTCCCGATATGATTTTTACCCCTAGTGTCTTATGACCTTAACTATGGTCAACAAATCATAAGCACTAGTCAAGTTCTACCCGCCATTTCGGGATTGATTTAGACCCACCCGCAAGACCCTTAACTATGGTCAACAAAGTCATGTGAATGTCCTAATCGATCGCATCAAATGCTTTGTAGGAAGACATCACTTAGCTACCGTACACCACGCCTTAACTATAGTCAACAAACGTGGCATGAATACTAAGTACTCTGCTTTCTAAAATGGCGGAAGGCAACGGATGGTTTTTGTGAAAACCTTTGACTTTTTGAACTTGATATCGTTGTAGAATCTAGTGAAAAGAGTGGTTTAAGCTCCAGTTTAAAAAATCGAATGGTTTTGTAGTATCTTTCTAATTTTTCTAAAGAGGTCACTCCCGGTGAAGAGATCTCGGCTCTTTCCTTATCGAATAAGGTGTTGGATATGTAAATACCACGATGCAAAGCAAAAGTTAGATCAACTATAAAAACAATCGAGTTCTTTGTATCATTTGCTAGTTTCGCTAAAGGGGTCACTCCCGGTGAAGGGATCTCGGCCCTTTCCTCATCGAATGAGGTGCAGGATATTCAAGAATACCACTATGCAAAGCAAAAACTAGAGTTACCCATTTAAAAAATTTTATTCTACAACATTTTTAGGTTTCTTTTTCTTAACATTAATCACATTAATGTTGTCATATCATTTACATTTCCTAAACATCACAGAAAAGAAACGAAAATAGAACGTACGCTTATGCCATCCGCATTCGCCACGAGGTCCCGTCATGCACCGTTAGGTTACTTAACTAACGGCAGAGCGGGGGCTGGACTAGCGCGGGTGCAAAACATAAGCAACGTTTATTATATATCTCATATATAAATATAACCATTACAGATCACAGATGAATACATTGGATATACTGGGAATTCCGCATTTCATTCAAGCCTTAATGAAAGACGGGTTCCACGGTCGTGATGAATAGCCAAAACCCCACCCTAGACCCCTACGAGTGCGGCAAACTACCCGCCAAATTCCCGAAGTGGAGCAACCTGCCTCAACAAAGTGAGTAGGCCACTCGGCACTTCGAAAACCCGGTAGTTTGTGCACCCCACCTTGGGTCTATCCTAGGAGCAAAAACAGTAAAAAGAAATTATACAACGGTAGCTACAACCTCATCCCGGATGTGCCCCGCAAAATAATATTACATTGCTATTTACAAATTACATTGAATGAAAGAAAAGAAATACGCTCTTCTCACAGCCCCCGGCCATTCATCACGACGATCCAACACATTCATATACACATACCATCTCATAATATCATTACAGAAGTGTGCAATTCCGACTAATCGACTTATAGCAATTAGTCGACGTTTCAAACACACATAATAAAAAACTGAAAACCCGATTAGCCAAGCACTTTAGAATTTCGATCGATAATTTTAAACCATGACAACACTTGTCATCTACCAGTGCACAAACAACTTTGTGAAAATTACAGATGTCCCAGAAACACTATTTCCTTAATCTAAGCAAACTGCTGAAAAATGAGTTAACTCGGCCACGACTCGGCCGTGGATCGGCGGCCAAACACTGAGTTTGGCCGTGGATCCGCGGCATTCCTGGCGAGTTAGGGTCTCATTTTTCAACAGTATGCTTAGAAAACCCTGCACGTATTTTTAAGACCTCTGAAATGATTTTTTGAACACTTTAAAAATTCGACAGCGAGCAGGGCAGAAAATGTGTTTTCGGGAGAAAAAACCGTTGATCGAAGTTCTAACCTTTGGCTAACTATCTAGTTAAGGTTTAGCTATGCTCTGATACCATGTTGGTGCATGTTGCATGCTCCCACAACTCTTGTGAGGCGGCGGAAGTGATAAACGAAAATTTTCTTTGCATACAACACGCACTTGCCATTAGATCTTGTCTAAACCACAACTAGAAAACCCTAACTAGAGATCTTATCTACTATGTTAGGGGTTATACCTTGATGATCCGGTCCTTCGGGTCTTGTTTGATGATCTCCTTGGTTCATTGGATGTTGTCGGTGTGCTCGATCTCCGGTCACTCCAAGACCTAGATGATCCACGCGAGAGTTGTCGTGCAAGCTAAAACCCTTCTCAAGAGCTAAACTTAGAGATCAAGTTTGCTAAAAATGGTCACTGGGATGATGTAGAGATTAGTGTATTGGATTATCTTTGATCCTTGGCTTTTGATTCACATCTCATGTGAGTGTTAAAGCAAGGAAGAAGAGGGAGGAGATAAGAAGGAGAGACAAAGAGTTTTTCATAATGAGAAAATTCAAGCATGAGAGAATGATATGTTCAAATGGAAATAATTGAAGCATGGAATATAAAATTAGCACCATACTTCAATAGTAACTCCAAAGAGATTAAAATATAAAACAACCCATTCTCACAACCATGCTTGGACTTTCTAATTTCCACATCATTTATCTATTTTCATAAAATAAATAATGTATTATGAGGTGGCATCTTCTAGAAGGTATTCTTATAACAATTACAAGAATACCCCTCCTCCGTATACCGTATCCCGTATACCGTATACCCATATCCCAATTCCGAAAAATAAGAATACAAATAATCCAATAATATAATACTGGTATCCGGCTTAAACCAAAGCCTACCAGTATTATCGTTCCGATTATTATTCCTGTAACAATTACATGAACATAATCGAAACCCTGCCGTAACACCTTACGGCTGCCGTAACAACTTACGGCCTCTACATCTTTCGCCTGAACGAGGGAACCCTCTGTGTGGGACTCTAAAGACTCGACAGTACGCTGGCAGTGGGTTTAACCACAAGCACGTCAGCGGCACTAGCTGTGCGTAACGGTTATCCAGGTACATGACGAAAAGGTGGCCGACGAGCGAACTCATCACAACCCCAACGAGCCTGCAAGCAACACTTACCGTACAGTCCGGTCTCTTCGTCTGATACGTCGCATATGAAGTCTAGGGGTGGTAAATGTCAGACCCCAGTAACTTTATAAGTCATGCCGATTTATGGCTCATAACAGTTCGAGGAACTACTGATAACACTTATCAGTAAACCTCGAGAACCCTGGCCAGGGATTTAGGTGTTATAGCCGATCAAACATAGCGCGACATCAACTCCCTATACCAGGAGAGACGAAACCCCTCCTATCGCTCACTGTCTCCATGTGATTCGAGACTGTACCCAAAGTCCACCTGTTTGCACGACTCAATAGAGCCGTGGTAGGATGGAAATCAAAGTACAGTGGAAACCACACAAGACTCTATGACGATCTTGGGTCTACAGACTAACCTGTACAAGTGCCGCCAGAGAACTGCTATCTGACAATTGGTATATATACCATCTAGGAGTTCTCGGCGAGTCCTGTTCGGTGTACCCATTCTCCAATGAGCACCTGTGTACAATCTTTAATGTCAAACACCAATGGTTGTGGAATCAACCATCGCCCCCAGGGTCAGGAAACGTACACACTAGTCTAACTTGGTAATACCGATGCTCTGTCTCGATATACCCTCGACTAGGAACCATTAAAGGATATGCTTATAGACTATCCAGGCCCCACTAGTATGATCTCATCATAATCCTGGTAGTCAAGCATAATCATAAGGGCTTCATCAACATGCATATAAAGATATGAAATATTACACAAGTTAAGATGAAGATAAACCAAATAGTATACTATCATTTCAAGCAAAGATCGTTTCTGTACATATGCATGCCTAGTATCATATACAATACAGGCCTCTAGGGCATACATATCTAACACCCTACGTGTGTGTAAAATTTCACCCCTACACTTAAGAATTCAATTCAAGCTATAGTACCCTTGCCTTAATAGCTAATACTACTTCTTTTCATTAATAATGGACGGTGTTGCCCACACACCTTTCATGCGAATATTAATGCTTCTTGAGGCACTAACAACCAATTACTGAATGAGTGGGCTTAAAGCGTAAATAGCAGTTTCCAGGTCTTGATTTTATTTATTTATTTATTTTCTTTATTTTTCTTTTTCAAGACCGGATATATTTTTCAATATGCTCTTTTTGGTGTTTAGCTTTAAATACCTTTTTTTCTTTCATACTAGGTTTTCAGGTAAGAGTATTTCTAGGTATCCTCTACTATCCCAAGTTTCAAGGTGCGTGTATGTGCAGTTTGTAGGGTATATACTTTCTAAGTTTGGACTCAAGAATAAAAACTATTTTTCAGTCTTATCCTTCAGTAAAGCTTCAATACTTTCCCTTCATCTTGACTTAACTCAAGAACTAAACTCAAGATTACCTACTTTTATAAAAAAAACTGTAAAGACGTATAATTACCAAGGTTAAACAGAATGAGGGTTATTTTTAGGGTTTTCAATTCCTAAGTCTAGGATTTAGTTATTTCTAACATATCAACTAAACTTTCGGAATAAAATCTAAGTTACCCTATTAGCTAACTTGACGACAAAGTTTTTATATCTTTTGGAAATCTTTCGATTTTTATGGGTTTTTAAATAAGGTGTGCAAATGCAAAATATACAAATGAATGCGAAGGAAGAAAGCTTACCGAGCACACCTCCAAACTTAAACATGACGGTGCCCTCACTGTCCGGCTACACCAAGATTGTCAAAATTGTCGGCGCTCCATAAAAAAATGTATACAAAACAAAACGCGAAACAAAAATATATACACAAAAAGGTTCCACCCAAATTTAAGTGAAACAGTGTTTCCACTGTTTAAGCGTTGAAGTTCAGAGTTAGGGGGGAGAGAATACAGTATCAAGCTATACAAGGCCTTACAAAGGCAAAAAGTGAGCACCAACAATTCAAAGATTTTATCGTTATAAAGTGGCGGTTGGTGAAAGAATGGAGTGTAGTGAAAAGAAATGAGAAACACGCGAGACCGTGTAGGGATAGAAGCAGCGTCCGGTCTCGGTGGAGGAGAAGAATATCGGAAGGGAGAAAGAAGTGGAATACGAACTTGAGGGTGGAAATGGATTGAATAAATTAGTACAATCTGTAATGACTGATGTGTAAAAAGCGATTATGCTAATCTATCAACCCGTCGAGCAATGGTGTCAAATCCCTCAAGATTCATGAGAAAATATGGGTACGCCGAACTTGGTAAACCAGACATAGTGAATGAAAGTGATATAGTTTCTTGCGCGGTCGGAACGATGGAAAGGATGGAGGGGAGTGATTGAGGAAGGTTATCGGTTACAGGTTCAGGAGGTTGTACACAGTCAATGAACGGGATAGGATGAATTGGAAAATCCAACTCATCAAGCAAAACTGGTTCATCCTCAAAAATATCCTCAAAATTCTCCTCAAAAATTATCTCATCCATGCATTTATCATCAAAATCAAGACGCATATGAAGTTCGGGAAAAACAGATAATGACTCGGGATGATGAATTGGAGAGAAAAACTCATCCAAAGCAGCAAGTTCATCATCCAAAATATTCCAAGCGTCAATATCCTTAATCAAGTGAAAATCAATTTTCTCAGACGCCTCATCAAAAGCATAGATTTCAATCAATCTTGTTTCTAAGATGGAGGTGTAGAGGTCAAAAGGTTTGGGATTGGTTTCACTCGGCAAGGTCCCTTCATAATCGGGTAAATCAAACACTACAAAGTCGTACAACTCATCAAACGTTCTATCGACAATTTGTGATTCATTTGGGACACTCGATAGACATTTAAAACCGGAGTTGTAGGATTCAATTTGTAATGGGTAGGTTTGATTTGGAAGGGTATACAGCTAACTCTCTCCACTCAAATTATCAACCTGTCCAACCGTCTCATCATACATTAGAAAATTTGGAGCTAGTTGGAAACTAGCTACCGGGTCACTAGGTTGCATGAGGGCGGCCATGGACGCATTCAAATTCATCATCTGTTGGTACGACACTACCCGAAAGTCTTCCAACGACTGTTCTAGACTAGACATGGGTTGTGAAGGGGTTTCAGTAAAAGATTCAAAGTTATCTGGATATGTAAAACACCCAAATGGCTGTGTAGAAGCAATGTCTAGGGAAGGTGCAACAGTTGGGTAGGATGGATAGGAATTGAATGGTTGGACAGGAGTAGGATCAACATTTGGATAAGAAGGTGAATGGAATTGTTGATCCCAAGAACTGGAAGTGTTGAAAGGAGTGAAAGATCGGCTATGAGATTGTTCAATACGTTCAGCAATGACATGGGTCTTGAAGGTACAACAGGACTCGAAAAAGGGGTATCAACGTAAGAAGGTGGTGAAGGTTGAAATGGTTGATACAAAGTGGATTGCGGAGTCCAATTGGTAGTCCTAGATGCGTCTATCCGATCTTTCAAAGAAATTTTAGGCATGGAGGGGTCGTTCGAAATTCGACCAAAGCAAGAACCGTAAGAAGTAATGTCTGGTTGTGGGTACCAAAGTTCGGCAAGAGTTTTTCGAGGTGGGGTACCCATGTTAAAAGAGTGAAAAGGTAAGGAGGGAAGGAAGTGGTTTTTTTTCTTCTTCTTTTTCTTCTTTTTTTATTATTATTTTAAAAAAAATGTTTGTTTTTGGAGTTTTGAAATTGTTTGTTTGAAAGAATACGGAATTATGGGACTAACTTTTTACAAGCACAATCACAATCACAATATGCACAAACAATACCTAGAGCTAGGGTCTTCAAATTCCAACTAGACCGCTCCTAGACTTCCAAGCGACAAGTTACAGGATAACCCTCAAATCGCCAATTCACTGCCAATTGTGGCCAGGTAAGCACAAGTGAGGTAAGGAGGGTTCCGCTCATGAATCACCGTGAGACGGGCCTTTTAAAATTACCTCCTCACTTGTCTGGCCTAGGCACCACAAAGTCAAGTTTAGATAAACGACTGATTCCCCACAACCTTCACTTGTCCTAAATGAGCGCGACAAGTCCTTATAGGTTTGGTCTATATATTTTTTTATTAATTCAAGGTAATGCGTATGCAATTAGTGATTTGTGGGGTCTTAGGAAGGGTGATGAAATCCCCACCCAATCTGAATTGGTGTTATAGCCCCTTAATGTCCGTATTATTATATACAAAGCGGTAAACAAACAAAATCTAAAACAACAAAAAAGTTTATTTGGCGGCGGTGCAATCTGTGCAAAGAAACCTGCATGAAATACAGTTTAGTGGAATTCATAGAGGAGATAAAAGGAAAGAGAAAGGGGAAAAAAATTGGGGCACAGAGGCCTCAATACAACCGCGGAACCGCCGCGAAATCCCCACGTTGACCGCGGTTCCACGATCAAACTGTGGAATTGGAACTTCAACTTGGGTCCTGCACTCCTCTTGATCTCTACTCTAAAATAAAATTCTCTGTTTCTTTAAATGATTACTGTATTTGCTCTAGATACCCTGCACACTTGCACACAAAAAATATTAAAAATAACAAAAAAAGGTTTTTGTTATAATTTTTTATTTATTTATATATTTTTTTACATATATATACAAAAAGAATATTAACCCGAATAACAAGAAAGAAAATACGTTACCGTCTCCCCGACAATGACGCCATTTGATTGAAAGAGTTTTAGTTACCGCAATCAAGACGGTGTCGCTTTGCAGCTAGCCGGTTGAGCATGGATCGATCCACAGGGAGATGGTTGTATATCCATTCGAGTCTTAGACGAGTCAATGAAGAATGTGTATGTGTTTGTTCAGTTCTATCCTAAGTGTTCGTATTTATGTTCAAGTAAGCTTGTTAAGGTTAAGATTGGTTAATAGAGTTAGGATTAGTCTTGTGCTTATCTTTTGCCATTCTTAAAACGATGTTGGGATAATCGAAATTAGCGAGGATTAGGAGGACATAGGAATGGGATTTGCGAGTTTAAGTGAGCTTTCCAATGCCAAATCCATTCCTAGTGCCCCTTGTCCGTCCGCTAAATACGCTTATACCAACCCTCGGCCAAACACCCGCAACCATTTATCCAATTAAGTCACAACTACATATCACGTTGTAGTGCTTTTAAAGGAATTCTCGACTTAGGTCGCGGCTAAATGTCACGTATAGTGTGCCTAAGTGAGGGGGTTGCGTTTGTTTGGTCAGGGTTCGTTTCAAGATGTTTGGTGAAGAGAAGCACAAGGGATTTTTCTGTCCCTCATACCACCTTCCTTAGCATTAACAAGTACGGAATTATTCACACATTATAAAAGAAAATAAAACAAAACAAGAAGGAAAAGGAAAAAAAGTACGGTTTTACAAGCTAACTCTTGGGTCCTCACCTAAGCAAGGAACTCCGTCGAAATATCATCGCTTGAAAATAATACGGAAAAGAAGAAAAGAAAAGAGCAAGAAATAACAACAACTATTTAACAACAAGAAATAAAATTACACTAGAATTAAAATAACAATGCAAGAATTAAAAGATACAGGTTAAATAAAAAAACCTCATCTTCATTCCATCATCCACTCAATGCTCTCACTACATTTTAATGGAAGAAGACATGAAGAAGAAGAAGAAGAAGAAGAACTAACACTACACTAAATCCTAACCAAAAGAAGCATGCTAGGCTTGACACAAAACTGGGCTATTTATAGGCTGAGTGCTGAAACCCTAGGACAAGATTCTCTGCCCAAACGAAGTTACCAAACTATGTAAGTCTACGCTAGCGCCCCGGCAGTCTACAGACGCCAAATGCGGAACAAAAACTTTTTTAACTGGCGCTATCGTATACTTTAACCCGGATCTGCCATTATTGCAAAACTAACAAACTGTAAAGAGTGTAGAATGGTTATACCGAACGATCCGAGTCCTTCGTTCTTCAACCATCATCCCACGCTCCGTTGCGGCTGCTCCGATCTCGTCGATCTCCGATATCCTCGTCGAGGTGGCACCACATGATCGGTTCTTTAAACGGGCTCCCGCCTCTGACTCGAGGCAACTCGATCGTCAAGTTTGCTAAAAGAGACGACCAAGAATGATGTAGAGAATGAGTAGATGACTTTGTCTCACTTCGTCCAAATCCGTGGACGATCGGTTAATGAAGTTGCCGTGGAAATCGGGTGATGGAATGAAATGAACTGTAAAATTCCATACACCCCGAATACTATCATAATCTTTTCTAGTCAAAAATGAAACATCAAGTGAGAGTGAAGAGGAGAGAGAAGGCCGGCCTCTTTATATGATGGAGGGAGGTGACCGTAGGAGAGGGGGGTGACCATAGGATAAATATCATATGTGAACACAAACTAAATATCTTGCATAAAGATCTTAAGCAAAACAAGAAGTTAATGAAATCAAAGCATGAGTCACTAAGCCTTGTCACAAATTCTAGAACCTTCTAGAAGCACGACTCACTCTCATCCAAGAAAAGATAAATCCGCCTTTAACCAAATGTTAAAAGACGGCTGATAGAAAACTGGAAACTGGCAACTTCCAAAAGTGATCCTGAAACGACTTTCAGGATAACCCCGAAACTGTATAAATATACCCGCATTTATATTACGACCGAATATAAATGCAACTGAGACAAAGATATTATACCTACTCAATATAATACTCGGATCCGGCTTAAACCAAAGCCGACCAGTATCATCTGCCCGAAAACTGACACGTGCGTAAACGCACGTGCATTTTCCGAACCCTGCCATAAAACCATACGGCCTCTACAACGTTTCGCCCGAACTTGGGAAACTGTCTATGGGGGACTCTAATGACTCGTCAGTACCCTGGCAGTGGGTTTAACCACAAACCGTCAGCGGCACTAGCTATGCGTAACGGCTGCCCATGGACTGACCTCAAGGGTGGCCGAGGAGCGAACTCAAGGGAGACCGATGAGCGAACTCCTCCGAAAACCCTACTGAACCTAACAGTGACAATGTATATACAGTCCGGTCCGTTCGTCAATGAGTATCGCATATCTGTCTAGGGGGCTAGTAACGTCAGACCCCCAATAGCAGTATAAGTCGTGTCGGAGTGAAGCCCAAATACACCCTGAGATACTACTGGAGTACCTACCAGTAAATATCCTACCATGGCCATGGATTTGTGTAATGGCTCTCCTAGACACAGCACGACCTCGCCCCCAATACCGGGAGAGACGAATCCCCTGCCGATCCGCTCACGTGCCTCCATATGGCTCGGGACTGTACCCAAAAGCTACCTGTTTGCACGACTCCTTTGAGCCGTGGTAGGGTAGAAATCAAAGCACAGTGGGAACTCACACGAGACAAATAACGACCTCAGGTCGATGAACTAACCTGTACACATGTCACCAGGGAACTGCTATCTGACGATAGGTATAGTACTAACTAGCAGATTCCCGGCGAGTCCTGTCCGGTGTACTCATAACCCAATGAGCACCTGTATACATCTTAGGTGATCCAACTGACACCAGTGGCTTGTGAGACCGGCCACCGCCTCTCGTCGGGGTCTCGACTGTACACACTAGTCTACTCCGGAGTATCGATGCCCTGTCTCGAAACTCCCACGACTAGGGACCACAATTAAGGATATGCATATAAACTACCCAACTCTCACGTATATGATCGCCATCATACAGTTGGTAGTAAAGCAAGATCCTAAGGGCTCTATCAAAGTGTAACATGCAATCAGTCACCTGAACATGTACACGACTGATAAAGGCAAACCAGATAGCATACTATCATCTCGAGTAAGACTGTCCTACCGGGATAGGTCCTCCGCAATCATTGCAATCACGTACCTGCGATCCAATAATTGACTATGAGGGCACTATCACCAACAATCTCCCACTTGCACTCAAGGCTAATATTGCGATGTCGACTACTCACAGCCCGTGTGAAACCGAACATCCAACTCCTCTACTAATCAGTTTCACAAAGCCCGTTTGTAAAACTTTTGTGTTCGAGAAATAGCCTCGGTGAGTGGATCCGCCTAGAAGTATCTTTCTATATCTCTCTTAATCTCAAGTTCGCGGAGAAAACCATCTCCCGAATTGAGTAATACCTGTCTTAGAACATGTCTGGATATCTGATGGGACCTTAGTTCATAAATGAACTCCATATCCAAACTTCTTAGACTGAATCGATCACTGAACCTAATCAGTATCGGGCACCTTACCACCCACAGTATCCTCTTGGACCATCTGTCCATAATACTGTCCCTCTTCGTCAGAGGGAAAAACTAAAACTCTGACAGTCACTCTGTCATCCACGTCACCTTTGAAGCCTGGAATGATAATCGTCTCCCGAAGGAGGCTGCCGTCATCAAATCCGTAGAACATGCACTTATGTTCTATAACTGCTTCCTTATGTTTCTCCAGGATTGGATTAATACAAACTTATTGCATCTAGTGCAAACCAACATTTGGTGTGGTACTTGACATCTCATGATTGACTCAATTGCATAAGCAAGTGATCTGCCAATCATGCACATCCCTCTCCCCTTTAGTCTGTAAGACACCTTTAGAGAGGGTGACTCCATCACCTGCAGGTACACCACCATGCTAGGAGTCAACTATTCCAAAAACCATTAGAATATCTGTCAAAGTACCCATATTGGGAAACTACCTAAATCCAGATCTAAAACCATAGATCCAGAAACCAAAATGTCAAATATTATATCCATATCCTGTCTGGAGAAACAACTGTGTGACGATCACAGTACAACCGATCGTAGTATAGGAATTTTACTTCCTACTCTGTGTATGTCATCCAGATACCATGACATCACACCCTACTTCCTTCTTAACTGATCCATCCCTTATTCTGATTGAAGTCAAACCCATGACTGTCACATCAAAATTAGATGATCTATCTCTGCTATAGCTGCTCAAGTCTATAAATAGACATAAGCTACTTGCCCACTATGCTTCTGCTGCTCCCACTGACTACGACAACCCTCCTACCGGGTCTCATATCCTGGAACAACAGTAGTGTCAAGTCTGGGTAGATAAGAACCTCCCTGTCACCGTCCTTGAGCCTACCGAAGTACCTCTCGGGTGTCTGAGGTTACCTACCATACCTGCGGAGTGGCTATTGGAATGTCAAACCTGATTGAATGTATAGGTCCTATTAAATTTTCTGTAATCGTTTGCGGTTCTGGAATCACTTCCAGTTCTACCATACTCCCACTACTGTTTTCTGAAAAAGATCCATTTTACTAAAACTGTGGCGAGTCAAGAACAATATCACTATTGATCTTCCAAATGGTAGAATATCAACCTTCGTCATAGCCAGGGTCAACCCACAAACATCTATTACAGAAACGTGCCCTGAGTTATCCAGAGTCTGGTTTTAATCATAAGCTGGACAACTCCCCGTACCTTAATTTCTTTTAAGGTACGAACTATTCTATATCCAATATAGAAACTTTGGCACTTATTTAATTGGAACCAGATTCAATCCATGCATCTGTCTCCAGTGCATATCAACTTAATGGAAAAAGGCTAATCAGCATTACTCAACTTAGGAATCCATCCAATTATGAGTAACCTGAAAGAGAAAACTCGTTTCTCAAAACTATCACTATCATCTGAATACCAATCACAAGAATCTACATCTTCGATCTCTTTGAAGAATCCCGATACTTGTGACATCTGGTTCTCTACTTTATTCTTATACCCACAACTTCTCAAAACTTAGACCTTGTATTTCTACGAAACACTTGTCTAAATACTAGAGAAGTTATAAGTAAACAGAACATAGTACGAGGACCTACCCCTTTGTCCTGATGGACACTGGACAACATACAATACTCTGTATAAGTCCGCTGAGTTAAACAACTCAAAATCTGTGCGTTGTAGGTAGAAAACTGTACCCTGGTGATTTCCTCAAATATCACCAATTACAACGAATTCCGATATATTGAGGATGATCACCTAATTCCCAATATCTTACTCCCACTCATCATCTGTAAAACCATACAGATATGAGAATGAAACCTGGTAAATACATACCCTTGGAGTAAGTGTCTAATCGGGAAAACAGTTTTTCCTTTAACAATGCACTGAAACATGAAAATGTTTCGTAGGGGTATCCTGGTATTCATAGCAATGCCTCTTCCATAATCCAATTCATGACTTCAACCGTATATTTTATTGCCTTCTCTCCAAATCCCTTTATTTGTCTTTAGTCGTTACCTTCTGTACACCATCGTTAGGCTAAATGGTTTTCTTCCTTCCCTACCGTTCGGCACCAGCCTATGGTTTGGAAGAAGACTATCCAATAAGCATAATAGGTGTACCCTCCTAAACCAAGGAGTACTCGCATCTCGAGAGAAGGTGACGATAAAAGACAACTGAATAATACCTTATTCTTTTAAAGATGAAATAGGAGTGGCGATGAAGTACGCGGTTTTGGTCGTGAATGATATCAGTCGCAATTTACTTTGCCCTCTTTCTAATCCCTTTATTTTGTCTTTACATATTTCCTTCTGCACACCCTACTTAGGCTAATTGGTTTTCTTCATTCCCTACCTTTCGGCACCAGCCTATGGTCTGGAATAAGACTATCCAATAGGCGTAATAGGTGTACTCTCCTAAACCAAGGAGCTCTCGCAACCTGAGAGAAGGTGATAATAAAAGACAACTGAATAAACCAATTCTATTTCTCCTGAACCTGGATCCATCCCCGAAGAAGTCCCTTCGAGTTCGTATATAACCATACGATGGATCTATCCAATGGAAGTGGATATCCGTAGTAATACGGGTGTTCTGAGAAATTCAAAGGGTAAAAGAAGGAGTGGCAATGACTTATGCAACTCAGACAATCCAAAAGCCAGTATTTTAAGAAGGTTCGGTCAACCTGGTCACTGAGTCAAAGTCTAGGGTCGGTCAAAGGTCGCTGCCAAAGAGAGAGAGAGAAATGAAACACTCTGCGTGCACTCTAACCTAGATCAGAATGGTCATCATTTTATCTAATCCGGAAACCTCCCACTGTCCTGTCAAATTCTCCTCCAAACCTAAAGAAGAATCAATCGGGATCACCCGAAGAGTAAACCAACTCATCAGTGGGAATCAGGATCCAACTCTCATCGCATGATAACGTGATGGAATGCATCCACGTTACTCATACTCCAGAAGGTATGTACATACTCGGCAAGTTTCAGTTTCTTTAGAAACTCCTGATATGATTTTTGCCCCATGCTCTTATAACCTTGGCTTTGGTCAAAATTTCATAAGTCACATGCCAAGTTCTACCCATCACTATCTTGTCAATTTGAACCCACCCGCACATGCCCCTGACTTTGGCCAATCGGCAGAACGACTGTCCCAAACTAACTCATCTATCTATGCAACAATTGAATACCCAGCAGCTACCAAACACTATGCCTTAACTTTGGCTAAAATGCATAGCTTGAATACTACTAAATACCCAAAAGAAGTGACGGAGGGCTACGACTGGTTTTTGGCGAAAAACCTTTAGCGTAGTGAACTTGATATTGCTGAAGGAACCTGATAGCTTTTTAAAATATAGTGGCGAAAACCTTTTGCTAAAGAGGTCACTCCCGGTAAAGGGATCTCGGCTCTTTCCTCGTGGAATGAGGTGCAGGATATTCCACTGAATACCACTATGCAAAGCAACATGTAATCGACTATAGTGAAGTTATTACTCTGACGCAAACTTCTGTCCAAGGGGTCGGTCCCGGTGAAGGGATATCGGCCCTTGCCTCGTCGAATGAGGTGCAGGATATTCCACTGAATACCGCTATGCATAACAAAAGGAACCGTCTTTGCAATAACACTTTTTAAAATTGTTCCAACAACTGTAAACAGGTTTGTTTTACTTTGCGTTGATCAGAATCAACACAGTCCCATCATTCAATCACACCAGAAAAGAACGAAAATAAAATGTACGTATATGCCATCCGCATTCGTCACTGGGTCCCGTTATCACCCGTTAGGTTACTTAACTAACGACAGAGCGGGGGCTGGACTAGCGCGGGTGTAAAACATATACAACATCTAATAGTATATAAACCAATATACATAATCGCTCCAGGCGTGATAATATGCAACATTACAGAAAAGTAATAAGTATCACAGAACAATACAGATAATCTGGGATCCCCGAGTTTCACAGAGCCGCTGCTGAAACCCGGCGTTCCCCTGTCGTGTGGATAGCCTGTGCAATGAAACCTAGACCCCTACGGGTGCGGCAAGTTACCCGCCAAAACCTGAAGCGAGGTAGTCCCCACAGCATAGTGAATGGAACACCCGGCACTTCACGGAATCCGGTAAATTGAGCACCCCTCCTTGGGTCAACCTGTACCCCCTACGAGTGCGGCGAATAGTCTGCCAATTCTGAAGTGGGGCCCCTCTGCCTCTCAAAGCCATGAGATGCGGACCCGTTGCTTTCCCGAACCCGGCTATCCGTGCACTCCGTCGCGGGGTAAAACCTAGTACAGTAATTAAAAATAGTACAATAGGTACATCGACCGCAACCTGGTCGTGCCCCAAAAGAATATTATACAACAGGCAGTGACGGCGGTCCACAAGTTGGACGCTCGCCCCGCAATATCAAATGTACAAATAAACACAAACAGTACTACCATTGCACACTGCTATCCACCACGACAAATCCGCAACATCACAGCACAACACAGAACATCAACGCGAATGTCACGTTCGCAAACCCGTCTAAAAGAACTATAGCAATCAGACGCGGTTTACCGATCAAATGACATTCCCGGTCGGAGATATAATGTAAGCACTGTAAACTAACGTGTTTAAATTTCGATCGACCAAAGTCCAAATATCAAAAAGTGGGCCCCACTGCTTACTGGTGAACAGTAACAAAACCTGGGCCAAAAAGATATATACCAAAAATCACAAAATCTAACAGAAAACCCACTGACCAAATTTGGGAGCACGTGCTCCCCACGTGGCCGCGGATGCGCGGCCAAACCATGGGTTTGGCCGCCCTTCCGCGGTGGCTTGGAGGGATCACGACCCCAAATTTTGTCGTAGCTCTTAGAATTCCCTGCACGGATTTTTAAGACATGCAGAAATATATTTTGAGACCATTTAAAATTAACAGAACTGTCGAGCTAGGAAATTGCGATTTTTGCGATTTTTGATTTCCGGTCGGATCGATGTTTTAAACGCGTTAGCACAAGTTAGTATAGCAAAATGGTGAGGCTCTGATACCACTGTAAGTCTATGCTAGCGCCCCGGCAGTCTACAGACGCCAAATGCGGAACAAAAACTTTTTTAACTGGCGCTATCGTATACTTTAACCCGGATCTGCCATTATTGCAAAACTAACAAACTGTAAAGAGTGTAGAATGGTTATACCGAACGATCCGAGTCCTTCGTTCTTCAACCATCATCCCACGCTCCGTTGCGGCTGCTCCGATCTCGTCGATCTCCGATATCCTCGTCGAGGTGGCACCACATGATCGGTTCTTTAAACGGGCTCCCGCCTCTGACTCGAGGCAACTCGATCGTCAAGTTTGCTAAAAGAGACGACCAAGAATGATGTAGAGAATGAGTAGATGACTTTGTCTCACTTCGTCCAAATCCGTGGACGATCGGTTAATGAAGTTGCCGTGGAAATCGGGTGATGGAATGAAATGAACTGTAAAATTCCATACACCCCGAATACTATCATAATCTTTTCTAGTCAAAAATGAAACATCAAGTGAGAGTGAAGAGGAGAGAGAAGGCCGGCCTCTTTATATGATGGAGGGAGGTGACCGTAGGAGAGGGGGGTGACCATAGGATAAATATCATATGTGAACACAAACTAAATATCTTGCATAAAGATCTTAAGCAAAACAAGAAGTTAATGAAATCAAAGCATGAGTCACTAAGCCTTGTCAAAAATTCTAGAACCTTCTAGAAGCACGACTCACTCTCATCCAAGAAAAGATAAATCCGCCTTTAACCAAATGTTAAAAGACGGCTGATAGAAAACTGGAAACTGGCAACTTCCAAAAGTGATCCTGAAACGACTTTCAGGATAACCCCGAAACTGTATAAATATACCCGCATTTATATTACGACCGAATATAAATGCAACTGAGACAAAGATATTATACCTACTCAATATAATACTCGGATCCGGCTTAAACCAAAGCCGACCAGTATCATCTGCCCGAAAACTGACACGTGCGTAAACGCACGTGCATTTTCCGAACCCTGCCATAAAACCATACGGCCTCTACAACGTTTCGCCCGAACTTGGGAAACTGTCTGTGGGGACTCTAATGACTCGTCAGTACCCTGGCAGTGGGTTTAACCACAAACCGTCAGCGGCACTAGCTATGCGTAGCGGCTGCCCATGGACTGACCTCAAGGGTGGCCGAGGAGCGAACTCAAGGGAGACCGATGAGCGAACTCCTCCGAAAACCCTACTGAGCCTAACAGTGACAATGTATATACAGTCCGGTCCATTCGTCAATGAGTATCGCATATCTGTCTAGGGGGCTAGTAACGTCAGACCCCCAATAGCAGTATAAGTCGTGTCGGAGTGAAGCCCAAATACACCCTGAGATACTACTGGAGTACCTACCAGTAAATCTCCTACCATGGCCATGGATTTGTGTAATGGCTCTCCTAGACACAGCACGACCTCGCCCCCAATACCGGGAGAGACGAATCCCCTGCCGATCCGCTCACGTGCCTCCATATGGCTCGGGACTGTACCCAAAAGCTACCTGTTTGCATGACTCCTTTGAGCCGTGGTAGGGTAGAAATCAAAGCACAGTGGGAACTCACACGAGACAAATGACGACCTCAGGTCGATGAACTAACCTGTACACATGTCACCAGGGAACTGCTATCTGACGATAGGTATAGTACTAACTAGCAGATTCCCGGCGAGTCCTGTCCGGTGTACTCATAACCCAATGAGCACCTGTATACATCTTAGGTGATCCAACTGACACCAGTGGCTTGTGAGACCGGCCACCGCCCCTCGTCGGGGTCTCGACTGTACACACTAGTCTACTCCGGAGTATCGATGCCCTGTCTCGAAACTCCCA
Organism: Agapanthus africanus; assembly: GCA_030015575.1. Classification (NCBI taxonomy): domain Eukaryota; kingdom Viridiplantae; phylum Streptophyta; class Magnoliopsida; order Asparagales; family Amaryllidaceae; genus Agapanthus; species Agapanthus africanus. Next base: position 104,117,826 of record JASDDO010000010.1, on the reverse strand, counting down.
CGACTAGGGACCACAATTAAGGATATGCATATAAACTACCCAACTCTCACGTATATGATCGCCATCATACAGTTGGTAGTAAAGCAAGATCCTAAGGGCTCTATCAAAGTGTAACATGCAATCAGTCACCTGAACATGTACACGACTGATAAAGGCAAACCAGATAGCATACTATCATCTCGAGTAAGACTGTCCTACCGGGATAGGTCCTCCGCAATCATTGCAATCACGTACCTGCGATCCAATAATTGACTATGAGGGCACTATCACCAACAAACTAACCCCAAAATCCGAATTGACACTGAGTCAACTCAGCCGCGGATCCGCCGCCGAGTCGCCACTTTGGCTGCGGATCCACGGCTCTCTGGTGGAATTGGCAAGTCGTTTTTTCTGGGGTTTCTTGTGTTGCATTCTTGAGTTGTTCTACATGTTCCAAATTGCGAATTGCATCCACAATTTCTTCAGATCTGCAACAGTCCAAAATGGCTTCAAAAATAATTCTTTTGACCTTATCTCCCTCGAGCTCCGCGCACCCATTGATTCTTGTGCTGCCCTTCTCGTGCTCTGTGCTTGTCCGAGACACGAATGACCACTGTCATTTGTCTTGTCTCTGGAACTGGTAAGCGGCACTGGACGGATACGGATGACCGGAACCCGGCTTTTATCTGTTGGCAACAGATGTTCTGGATTTTGGCGTAACGGTGGAGATTTTATTTCATTTGCGTTATTTTGGACTAGGAACCTGTAGCCTGTAAATATATAGCAAACACGGATTAAAAGCACCTGCCTATAAACAAACGAGCATAAGAATGGGCGGTATTAAATGCAATATTCTGGTATGAACAGCAAGCTTGGCTAATGCATCCGCCTTGCTATTTTCCGCACGCGGTATGATTTCCAGGATGTAGGAGGGGATTTGTGTCAGCAATTGCTGCACTCTCTCGCCATATTTTACCAATTCCGGCTTGCATGTCTGATAGTCGCCATTTACTTGCTAACGACTAGCTGGGAGTCTCCATGTATGAGGAGGTTTTTGATTCCAATGTCGACAGCGATCTCGAGACCTGCTATCAAAGCTTCATATTCCGCTTCGTTGTTTGTTCTCGGCTCCGTTAAGGAAAGGGAAAAACGCATTATCCCTCCTTATGGAGTCATGAAGATAAGGCCTACCCCAGCTTTGATTATGAGGGTGTTGTGCTTTCGCTTCTTCATGGAAGATGTCCCATCGAAGTAAAGTTCCCATTGAGAGTCATTTTCTTCATCCTTCATGTCGAAGGCATGTTCGTCCGGTAATTCGCAATTTAAGGGAGAGTCGGCTGGTATCGGATGCTCAGCGAGGAAGTCGGCAATGGCCTGGCCTTTCACTGCCATGAGGGGTTGATACGTTATCGAGAAATCCATCAAGAGGAGGGTCTATTTGGCAAGCCTTCCTGTTAGTATGGCTCTTGACATCAAATATTTGAGAGGATCCATCTTTAATATGAGATGGACCTCATGTGCAAAAGCATAATGTCGAAGTTTCGTTATCGCGAAGATCAGTGCCACGCAATACTTTTCAATAGGGGAGTAGCTGTTCTCTGCCCCCAGAAGGACTCAACTCAAATTGTAGAGAGTTCTCTCCTTTCCTTGATCATTCTCTTGTGCCCATAGCGCGTCTAAAGAACCTTCAAAGGTTGTTGTATACAGGATGAGGGTCTATTTCGATGCCTCTGTAACGTTTTAAAAATAAATAAATAAATAATAAATCCTTTAGGTGAATTTTTCGATAACCGGTAAAATAAATTGTATTTCTCGTAAAACTTAACTATTATTATTTTTCATTATAAACTTAAATACGCCTATTTTAACTATGCAATTACTTGTAATTGGTATTTATTAGTCACTTATAAATTATTAGTTTACTTCAATATTTTTCCTTAATTAATTATTTTTAATATTATTTTAAGCTTTCGATTATACATTAAATTGGTGGTAATTACAAATTGGAATGTGTTAATCATTCATTACTGAACCATGACAATAATATAACAAGTTATAATGTGCTCACTTGTTCTCATAATGTCTTCAAAATTCTAGAGAATTCTATGGTGAAATAAATTAGGAAAATAAATTAAAAACAAGTAATTATTGAAAAGACTAATAGATGTAACAATGGAGGGGTTTCTTTACTAGAAAATTCTACACACACCTCACTCCCACTCTCCCCTCCTATTGTGGCCGAGCCCAATAAGTGGCAGCCCCCCCCCCCCATTCTCTTCAATAATTCTCATCTCATTCTGATTTAAGAATTAAAAGAAAAAGGAAATCTAAAAAGGGGGTTAATATATGTAATAATGGGGAAGCTTCTACATTTATCCACCCACCTCTCTCTCTCTCTCTCTCTCTCTCATCCACTCATGTGAGGTCGAGCCCCCCTCCTGCAGTGAACTCTTCAAATTTTCCTTTCTCTTTTCACTTCATTTCATCAAAAATCCATACAAAAACTCACAAACTCAAAGAAAATTCTTCACCCATTCTCCTTGGCCTATTCTAGCTTGAATCTTGGAGCAATGGAATCATCCTTGGAGGCTAAGTGCAAGCTAGATTTCAAAACTTGTGAGGTATGATCTCAACCTTAAGTTAATTGGTGGTTTAATTTCTTTAAAATGACCTTAATTAGGTATTATTTTGGCTTCAACCTCAAGTTTGAAAATTTAAAAGAAAGGGGTTATGAATTCAAGTTAGAGTTTTTAGCACATTATTAAGGTTGCAATGTTTAGTTTAACATCCTAAGACATGCAAAACTTAATCTAGTTGCTAATTTGTTAAGTTGTTACATTTAAATTTTCCTAATTAGCATTTTTGCAAAGTAGATTTTTATAAATAATATAAATAGGTGAGATAAAATTCTAGTGAGGGTTTGTGTGGTTTAATTGAGTTATTAAGGGATTTTTGTGGCCACTAGATTTACCAAAACATCTAGAATTGAATTAAAACGGTTAATGGCCGCTTACTAGGTTTTTGGAAATTAATCGATTTGAATTAAATTGAGATTTTGATGACCTATAACCTAATTCCTAAAATATTTAATGTGTTGTGAATGCGCAATTGATGCGATTTGGGTTTTAGGCTTGGTGTTTTTCACGTATAGTGACCCTAGTTGTAGTTTGTGGCGTTGTCGCCAGCGCGTTTGTGCGCCAGGTGCGTGCGCGTTTAATTAGCGCGCGTTGTTTGACTTGTGTCATTTGTGTCCGCGACTATTCGCATATTATCCTCATAGTTGCTTGTATGCGATTCTAGGATCGGATGCAAAGACATCGGACGCGGCGCAGAAGAGACATGGCCGAGATCGGATCAGATTAGCCGAGGCGTTCCGGTGAGTAGATGTATACATCTATGGGGGGATCGTCTGGATGGCGCGAGGCGACCGATAGTTTAGTATTACTTATAGTATCTGCATTATATGCGTAGTTTCCTAGTTAGCCATCTCATTGCACCGCATCGTTATATGTATAAATATATATATGTGATGTCATCTCATAGGACGCTTGCACCATTACCATTGGTTCCTGCCGCACGTGCACTATTTATGTGAACACACACGCCTTTGGTAATTGCTATGTCACGAACACTATAGAACTTGATTAGGATCGGTAATTGTGCATTTGTATCATATATGATCCGTAGGCTTATACCAGTATATTCATTTCATTAAGATGGGTACGTAGAATTGTTATTCATATATACATACCATATTGCTGTAGGGTTCCTAGGCACACTCAAGAGGTTCCACAAGGTATCAACCATGCCAAATTCAAATTTTGCGGTGCCGAGAAACCCTAAACTAGATCGATTACTAGAGGTAAGGCGAAAAAGAAAAGCAAGCAAACTACTTTGCTAACAAGTGAATGGAAATACAACCTTTGTAGATCCGGTCCACCACTTCTTTAGCTCCGAGATGACGTCCCTCCACTGCGATCATCGGGATCCCGGACTCTAGCGTCGGTTTCCTCGGAGAAATGAGCGGGCTAGGTCGTTGACTTCGGTGCCGAAGATGATCTACGTCGAGGCGACTCAAACTCAAACTCCATCTTCACTTGGTCATAAACCTTATGAAGAAAACACCCTATACAACATGGCAAGTGGTAGAGGATGAAGAAATAGGAAGTGGGTTCACTTTGGATTTGGATTTCTCACTTGATTTCATCACTTAGAATTTTCTAGCAAGCTTTTCTTTTCTTCATGAAGAAGAAGAAGAAGAAGAAAGAAAAAGAATTATTACATAAAGAAAATTCAAGTGATATCTATCATATTGCAACCATGGGTGAGATAAACTCATGTAGAGAATAAACTAGGGTTTAGGTAAATGGTTAGGTTAAGGATAAAACAAAATGGTAGACTTTTTCAAAGATGCATGAAGCATCATGAAGCTTCTTGCATAAAACAAAGAAAGCCACTACAATTTTATTTTTGCCAAAAATGAATAAAGAAAATAAATAAAACTAATAAAACCTAACCATTAACCTAAACATGGTTTAAAACATACACACACCCAAGTTTGCATGTATCATCAAATATGATACAAACTAGTGCACAAACATATATCATATATACAATGTGCACAATCAAGTGAGATAATCAATCTTAAGTGAACAATACTAGTCAATGTAAAGTAATATATCTAATATATAATTATAAATTAAATCATTAAATCAATCACTTGATTTAATGATCCGGTCATATCGCATATAACCGACTAATATCAAGTGTATCAATGTATCGAATCAACACTTGATTCGGTAACCCGGCTATATCTCATATAACCGTCCAATGATACAAATTGCGAGAATAGAATACAGTATCACATACTCGTATTATTCTCGGTCCCGCACATATCTCATATGCGCTCCTATTTCGTTTCGCTTGAGCCAGGAAACCTCTGTGTAGGACTCTAAAGACTCGTCAATACGCCGGCAGTAGGCGATGATCATATCAAACACCCACAAGCCGCAAGCGGTCTGCTAAACGTAACGGCCACCCGGGTATTGAGCGATCAGAAGATCAACGAGCAAGCCCACTCACACTCCTATGAATCCAACCAGTAACACTTACCGTACAGTCCGGTCTGATCGTCTGATATGTCGCATATCTTTCCTAGGGGTGGTAAACGTCAGACCCCAATAGCTTGATAAGTCGTGTCGATATGAGGTCTATAACAGTTCGAGAAACTACTGGTAACACTTACCAGTAAATCTCAGCAACCCTGGCCAGGGATTTCCGGCTATAGCCAATTGAACACAGCGCAACATCAACTCCCTATACCGGGAGAGACGAATCCCCTCCTATCGCTCATTGCCTCCATGTGATTCGGGACTGTACCCAAAAACCATAATTTTTCACGCCCTCTTGGACGTGGTAAGGTGGAAATCAAAGCACAGTGGGAATCACACAAGACACTATGACGATCTCGGGTCTACAGACTAACATGTACCAGTGTCACCAGAGAACTGCCATCTGACGTAAGGTATAATACCATCTGGGAGTTCTCGGCGAGTCCGTCCAGTGTACCCAGTCTCCACTGAGCACCCGTATATCATCTCTGATGTCAAACACCAATGGATATGGGATCATCCATCGCCCATCTGTATGGGTCGAGAAGGTATACGATAGTCTACTCTGGTATATCGATGCCCCGTCTCGATACACCCACGACTAGGGACCTTGAAGGATGTACTTATGGACTACCATGTCCCCACTAGTATGATCCGCATCATAGTCCAGGTAGTCAAGTACACATCCTAAGGGCTTTACCAACATGTAACAGAGAGACAATCAGTGTACACGTTAAGGTAAAGAGCAACCAGATAGCATACTTGTTAGTGTATATGCCCTAGAGGCCATTACTGTATCATACTAGTTTGTATATTACTTAATGGATGCTTGGGATATTCACCTTGTATATACAATCTTGCTCAAAATAGTAGTATGCTACTTGGTTTGTCTCTACTTCAATGTGTGCTTGTGTTAATTTTACTATATCACTTATACGCATTAGTGGAGCCCTTAGGATCTTTGCTTGATTACCAGCGTTGTGATGGCAGTCACACTAGTGGGGCTGGGTAATCTATAAGCACATCCTTATACAGGTCCCTAGTCGCAGGACTATCGAGACAGGGCATCGATACTCCGGAGTAGACTAGCGTATGCGCTTCTCATCCCAGTGTGGGAGATGGTCTGTCCCACAGCCATCAGTACGTCGTACTGGAGATAGTATACGGGTGCTCGTTGGGTTACGAGTACACTGGACAGGACTCGTCGGGAACTGACAGGTTGGTATTATACCTATCGTCAGTCGTCAGTTCCCAGGTGACATGAGTACAGCTTAGTCCGCTGACTTGACACTGGCACTTCGCCTCGAGTGTGTTCCCACTGCACTTTGATCACTACCCTACCACGGCTCAAAGGAGTCGTGCAAACAGGTGGTGGTTGGGTGCAGTCCCGAAGCACTTGGAGGCAGTGACGGTTAGACAGGATTCGTCTCTCCCGGTATTGGGGGTTGACATCGCGCTGTGTCTAGGAGAGCCATTACACGAGTAGTCCCTGGCCAGGGCAAACGAGATATACTGGTAGGTTTCCAGTGTTATCTCAGGGTGTTTTGGGCTTCGCTCCGGCACGACTTGTACCGCTATTGGGGGACTGACGTTTACCGCCCCCTAGGCCCGCCATGCGATGTATCAGACGAACAGACCGGACTGTACGGAGAATGTCACATTCAGACTCAGTAGGAGTTCGGATGGGGTTTCACCTCGTCAGCCTTCTTGTCGACATCTACCTGGGGACCGTTACGCACAGCTAGTGCCGCTTGCGGTCTGTGGTTAAACCCACTGCCAGCGTAGTGTCGAGTCTTTAGAGTCCCACACAGAGGGTATTCGCCTCTGGGCAAAACAGAGTAGAGGTCGCATGGTTTTGCGACAGGGTTCGTTCTCATCCGCGCACTTGTGCACGTTTGGAGTCCGGACGGATTATACTGGCAGGCTCTGGTTTGAGCCAGATACTGGTATATGTTTTTGGGGTTGCTTTTATATCTTGGTATTCTTGTTTTTCGGAACGAGAATGCAGGTGTGTATGCACAGTTGCTTGAGGCGGAGAATGAGGTTTTTCATTAGGGTTTCGGAACGGGTGCGTATGCACAATTGACAGTCTTCATTTTCCAAACCCTAATGGATTTATATATTATTATCTATTAATAATAATAATTAAATGAGAATTATGTTATGGTTGTTTTTGTTGACTTGTTGACCTTGGTTGACTTGTTGACCATTGACCACTTTCATGCCTTCAAAAGTCCTCCTTGATTTATGCTTACATTTTTAAATGAAGCATGGTAGTGGTCATTCCAAATTACCATCAACTATTCTCATTTTCAATTATTGTTATTAGATAATTATTTTCTTTTGCATTATGGTTGCAAGATAGAATATGATAGCTCATTCTATCATATTCATTCTCTCTCCTCATTTTCATCTTCTTCTTCCTCTTGAAAAGAGAAACCTTCTCATGTGTTGAGAATCATTCTCTTTTGATAGAAAAGCAAACCCTAATCTCTCTCTACTCATTCTAGGATGAAGGTTTAGCAAACCGGAAACCCTAGTTCACTCAAAGATCGAGGAAGAGCCCAAAGTCGAACCTTCGAGGTGGATCCATCTTCGACGGGAGAAGGCGACGTAAAGAGAACCATCAACCTCTACAAGGTTTGAAGAAGAAGGAGTTCAAGTTTAGGTATAACCATCTTTCCATAGTAGCTAACTCTCTTTAGCTAGAATACTAGTTTTAGTTTAGACAACGATCCCGACCATGTTTAGTCCATGTTGCCTCTTGCGATAAAAATTCGTTTTTTATACCGTTTCCGCCTCCCCGTAAGCACCGGGGGTCGCAATATGGACTTACAGTGGTATCAGAGCCTAACTAAACTTAAACTAGCTTGGTAGTGAAGTGTAACGAAGTTCGGAACCGTAAAAACCCTAAAACCGTATTTTTAAAAAACCTGAGTTTCTGTTGAAATTTTTTTGGCTCAAAATGAAAAAATTTATATTTGTTAAATCATCTCAGGGTTTTCTAAAAACACCCATGAAAAACGAGCCAGTGTTGAGCTCAAAGCGCCGCGCATCCGCGGCACGAGGTAGGCTCGTGCCGCGGAACCGCCGCGCTTTGTCGTCTTCTGCGCCTCGTTTTTCGTGCAGTGTCTGTAGTTTTTGGTTTTGGGATTTTTGAGATATATTATATGTACCCAGATTTTCCAGAAAAGAAATTTCCTTTTGGGGTCCTATAATTCCGTATTTTTCCGAACTTCACTACACTTTGGCTATATTGGTTATATCTGTGATGTTTGCATGTATTGAACGTCGGCTAATCGCTATAAGTCGATTAGTAGGGGTTATACATGATCTGTAATGTGCTGGAATGTGTATATGAATGTGTTGGACTGTCGCGGGTGAATAGCCGGGGTTGGATGTGAGATGAGCTTTTGTTTTTCTTTCATTCATTTGTAAATGTAAATTGATGTAATTATATTATTTGTTTGGCCGCACAACCGGGTCGGGGTTGTAGCCGTCATTGTATAATTCTTTTTTACTGTTTTTGCTCCTAGGATAGACCCATGGTGGGGTGCACAAACTACCGGGAACTTGGCGGGTAGTTTGCCGCACCCGTAGGGGTCTTGGGTGGGGTATTTGCTATTCACCGCGACCGTGTTATCCGCTTTTCGTTTCAGGCTCGAAAGAAATGCGGATTGCTAGTATATCCAATGTATTCATCTGTGATCTGTAATGTCTATCATTGCTTTCTATTTAGGCGTTGCTTATGTTTTACAGCCGTGCTAGCCCAGCCCCCGCTCTGTCGTTAGTTAAGTAACCTAACGGGTGATGACGGGGCCCCGTGGCGAATGCATATGGCATAAGCGTACGTCATATTTTGGTTGTTTTCTGCAATGGTAGGATTTAAATGATGGGACGCATTAAAAGTACTAATGCAAGAATATCACGCATTAAAAGAACTAATGCAAGATAATAAACCAAGTTAAAGTCGTTGGAACACTTTCGAAAAACCACTCGGTTCTTTTCAAAACCAACTTTTAAATGCGGAGTTTGAGCCACTCCTTTTAAAAGCTATCTCGTTCCATCGACCAAATCAAGTTCACTACATTCACGGTTTTGCCAAAACCATCCGTAGCCCTCCATCATTTCAGTTAAATATTCGGTAGTATTCAAGCTATGTATTTTGACCTCACGCCAAGGCATAGTGATTGGTAGCTGCCGGATATTTATCTGTTGCATAGATAGAATGCGTTGGTTTGAAACAGTCGTACTGCCATTTTGGCCTACGTCAAGGGTATGTACGGGTGGATTCAAATTAACCTGGATAATGATGGGACGAACTTGACATGTGACTTATGACATTTTGACCTCACGCCAAGGTCATAAGAGCATGGGGCAAAAATCCACATCGGGAGTTTCATAAGTACTGAAACTTGCTAGATTTGCATACCATTTGGAGTGAGATGATTCTGGTAGGATTCCTTCAGTTTCGTCACGTGATGATATTTGGATCCCGATCCTACTGTGAGTATATGCTACTCCTCGGGAAATTTCTCACTTAACGATCAATGCTATAAACCTAGTAGGTGCCTAGAAAGGTGTTAGCGGGGCTACGCCCCCAAGGAAAAGAGGTTCTTTAATTAAGGAACTTCGCGAAAGCGTTGGAAAACCTCCCTCGAAGTACCGACACCAGCCTGGCCGAACGGTTAAGCAAGTATTGTACGGTGGGATTGATCCTGACTAATTCTTCCTTTATGGTTTGAGGAGGGATTCGAGAAACAGTGGGAGCCATCCTGTTTAGACAAACTAAAAACCACTCTAAACTTGCAAGAGCATCATGCTGAGTGTTTCTTCTTCTCTCTCCTAATTGCAGCGACCAATCAACATGACTGGACTTAAGTTACTCCTAGATAAAAACAAGCTGACAGGGCCAAACTACAAAGATTGGCTCAGGAATGTCAAGATAGCAATCACTTATGACAAGCTGGGGTATCTTCTTACCACCAAAGCTCCCCCTGTCCCTGGTCCAACTTCCAGCGTCGCGGATAAGGAAATCCGTAAGACTTGGGAGATTGATAGCGCGAAGGCCAAATGCCTCCTGCTTGCCTCGATGGACAACGAACATCAGAGGAGGCATGAGAATATGGACATGGAGTCCATATTGCTTCATACAAAAGAACTGTATGGAGAGCAATCACGTATCGCAAGATACGAAGCGTCGAAAAAGTTGTTTTCGACAAGAATGGCCGTCGGATCATCAGTAGCCGAGCACGTGCTAAAGATGATCGGTTACATTGAGGAGCTCGCTGACCTAGGGATCACATTGGAGAGTGAGCTATATACGGATATAGTTCTCCAGTCCCTTCCTTCCACTTACGCCCAGTTTATAATGAATTTCAACCTACAAGAAAAGGAGGTTGAACTTTCAGAGCTCCTCAACCTGCTGAGGAGCGCAGAGGGCACCCTACAGAAAGGTAGGGAAACATCCACTTTGTTTGTAGGAGGATCATCTTCTTCTAGGTCCAAGGCGAAAGCCAAGGGAAAGAAGAAGAAAGCCCCCGCCAAACCAAGGGGCGGTGTTAGTAAAGTGGATACGAAGGGAAAAGGAAAAGCAACAAAGATAGCGGGGAAGCTTGTGGATAAGGAAGAATGCTTCTTTTGTCATAAGAAAGGACACTGGAAGAATGATTGCAGGGCCTGGAAGGCCAGAACACAGGAATTGAAGCAGGTTGCAGCTTCAGCTTCAGGTGTGTATGTTATTGAAAACTGTCTTTCTATAAACTCTACTTCCTGGGTATTGGATACCGGATCAGGATCTCATATCTGTAATTCTTTGCAGGCGTTGAGAAACCGTAGTGTTTTGAAAGCAGGTGACATGACCCTCAGAGTTGCAAACGGAGCGAGCATGGATGCTAAAGCCGTGGGGGACTATCACCTGGGAATGTCAGATGGACATGTTTTGGTTTTGCGTAATTGCTTTTTTGTACCCAACGCAACTTGTAATATCATTTCTGTATCTTTAGTTTCTAAAGAAGGTTATGAATTTGCGTTTGTAAGTAATGTTGTAAACATTCGCCTTAATCAAGTTTTGATTGGGTCAGGTACTTTGAGTAATGGTATATACGTATTGAACCAACCACAGATTTTTAATGTCCAGAATACACACAAAAGAAAGTCTCCAGAAATAAACCAGACTTTCTTATGGCATTGTAGATTGGGTCACATCAATGAGAGAAGGTTGACGAAGTTACATACAGAAGGGTATTTGAATGCGTTCGAATATCAGTCGTATGCCACTTGTCAATCCTGTCTCAAGGGAAAGATGACAAAGACTCCGTTTACTGGACATGGAGAAAGAGCGAGCGAGCTCTTGGGACTCGTACACAGTGACGTGTGCGGTCCAATGTCTACACATGCCCGAAGTGGACATTCTTACTTCATTACTTTTACGGATGACTTCTCAAGGTACGGTCATATCTTCTTAATGAAGCATAAGTCCGAAGCTTTTGGAAAATTCCAGGAGTATAAGAATGAAGTAGAGAAACAGACCGGCAAAAGTATTAAGATTCTAAGATCGGATCGAGGTGGAGAATACTTAAGTGCCGAGTTCCTGGACTATTTAAAAGAGAACGGAATTCTCTCTCAGCTTACTCCTCCGTACACCCCGCAACATAACGGTGTATCGGAGAGAAGGAACCGCACCCTATTGGATATGGTGCGGTCCATGATGAGTAACGCTGAGTTACCGCGATCATTCTGGGGGTATGCGCTAGAATCAGCTGCATACCTTTTGAACCGAGTTCCGACTAAGACTGTGCCTACCACCCCATATGAAATGTGGAGTGGGAAGAAACCATATCTTCAATATCTGAAGATCTGGGGATGTCCAGCTTTTGTCAAAAAGCAGCATGCGGACAAACTCGAGGCACGCTCAGTGCTGTGCAAGTTTGTGGGATACCCAAAGAGCACCAGGGGGTATCTTTTCTACTACGCAGAGGAACAAAAAGTCCTTGTTTCTCGAAATGCCCACTTTCTAGAACACCAGTTCTTGGAAAAGGAAATTAGTGGGAGCGCAGTAGAACTGGAAGAAGTTCCAGAACCACAGACTGTTACTGAAAGCTTAGTGGAACCAGAGGGTTCAACAGAACAGGACATTCCTACGCCGCTCCGCAGAAGTAGTAGGCAGTCTCATCCGCCCGAGAGATACTACGGTTTTCTCATAGACGGGGATAGAGAGGATTGCATCATAGATTATGATGAGCCTACTAGCTTCCAGCAGGCCGTTCAGAGCGTTGACTCAGTGAAATGGCTGGATGCAATGCGGACCGAAATGGAGTCCATGTACACCAACAAGGTATGGACGTTGGACATTGCTCCAGACGGGGTAAAACCCGTAGGATGCAAGTGGATCTTCAAAAGGAAGATTGGTGTAGATGGACAGGTTGAGACCTATAAAGCTAGGCTGGTAGCAAAGGGTTTCCGTCAAAGACCTGGCTTGGACTATGACGAAACCTTTTCTCCAGTAGCCATGCTGAAATCCATTCGGATCCTTCTTGCCATCGCTGCCTTCCACGATTATGAGATCTGGCAAATGGACGTAAAGACAGCTTTTCTAAATGGAAATTTAGAGGAGTGTGTCTATATGGACCAGCCAGAGGGCTTCATTCAGAGTGGGAGCAGCGGAAAGGTGTGCAAGTTGCTTAAGTCCATCTATGGACTAAAGCAAGCATCGCGGAGTTGGAACATCTGCTTTGATGAGACGGTCAAAGAATTTGGCTTTATCAAAAATCCAGATGAACCATGCATCTATAGTAGATTTGTAGCGAGAACTGTAGTATTCCTCGTTTTATACGTGGATGACATTCTCTTAATAGGAAATGACATTCCTATGCTACAATCTGTCAAGGGGTTCTTGTCACAAAGGTTCTCCATGAAAGACCTGGGTGATGCCTCATACATCCTGGGGATCCGGATCCATCGTGATAGATCCAAGAGGATATTGGGACTTTCTCAGTCCAGGTACATCGACACCATAGTGAAGAGATTCAGTATGGAAGATTCCAAGCGCGGTAACCTACCGGCTTGTCACGGGATCACCCTCTCTAAAGAGATGTCTCCCAAGACTGATTTGGAGAGGGATCGCATGTCTATTATACCCTACGCTTCTGCGGTAGGCTCTATAATGTATGCGATGTTATGTACCAGACCGGATGTAGCTTATGCACTGAGTGTGGTAAGCCGGTATCAGTCAAACCCTGGGGAGAAACACTGGATAGCGGTAAAGAACATTCTCAAGTACCTGAGAAGGACTAAGGAGATGTTCTTGGTGTATGGCGGAAAAGACCTCCAGATCGAGGCCTTTGCTGACTCCAGCTTCCAGAGTGACAAGGATGATTCCAAGTCCATGTCGGGTTTTGTCTTTACCCTCAATGGAGGGGCGGTGTGTTGGAAGAGTTCCAAACAGGAAACCGTTGCAGACTCGACGATGGAAGCGGAATACATCGCTGCATCTGATGCCGCAAAAGAAGCTGTCTGGATGAGGAAGTTCTTGAAAGAACTTCAGGTGGTTCCGTCCATTGTTGATCCAATACCTCTGTATTGCGACAACAATGGGGCTATAGCTTTAGCGAAGGAACCCAGGTCCCATCAGAGATCCAGGCACATCTTGAGGCGGTATCACCTGATCAGGGAGATCGTGGATCGCAAGGAGATCGAGGTTCGGAGAGTAGCTTCAGAAGACAACACTGCGGATCCATTCACCAAGGCCCTGCCCCAGACTCAGTTCGAGCGGCTGATCGAGATGATAGGTCTTCGATACGCCAGTACATGGCCTTAGTGCAAGTGGGAGATTGTTAGTGTATATGCCCTAGAGGCCATTACTGTATCATACTAGTTTGTATATTACTTAATGGATGCTTGGGATATTCACCTTGTATATACAATCTTGCTCAAAATAGTAGTATGCTACTTGGTTTGTCTCTACTTCAATGTGTGCTTGTGTTAATTTTACTATATCACTTATACGCATTAGTGGAGCCCTTAGGATCTTTGCTTGATTACCAGCGTTGTGATGGCAGTCACACTAGTGGGGCTGGGTAATCTATAAGCACATCCTTATACAGGTCCCTAGTCGCAGGACTATCGAGACAGGGCATCGATACTCCGGAGTAGACTAGCGTATGCGCTTCTCATCCCAGTGTGGGAGATGGTCTGTCCCACAGCCATCAGTACGTCGTACTGGAGATAGTATACGGGTGCTCGTTGGGTTACGAGTACACTGGACAGGACTCGTCGGGAACTGACAGGTTGGTATTATACCTATCGTCAGTCGTCAGTTCCCAGGTGACATGAGTACAGCTTAGTCCGCTGACTTGACACTGGCACTTCGCCTCGAGTGTGTTCCCACTGCACTTTGATCACTACCCTACCACGGCTCAAAGGAGTCGTGCAAACAGGTGGTGGTTGGGTGCAGTCCCGAAGCACTTGGAGGCAGTGACGGTTAGACAGGATTCGTCTCTCCCGGTATTGGGGGTTGACATCGCGCTGTGTCTAGGAGAGCCATTACACGAGTAGTCCCTGGCCAGGGCAAACGAGATATACTGGTAGGTTTCCAGTGTTATCTCAGGGTGTTTTGGGCTTCGCTCCGGCACGACTTGTACCGCTATTGGGGGACTGACGTTTACCGCCCCCTAGGCCCGCCATGCGATGTATCAGACGAACAGACCGGACTGTACGGAGAATGTCACATTCAGACTCAGTAGGAGTTCGGATGGGGTTTCACCTCGTCAGCCTTCTTGTCGACATCTACCTGGGGACCGTTACGCACAGCTAGTGCCGCTTGCGGTCTGTGGTTAAACCCACTGCCAGCGTAGTGTCGAGTCTTTAGAGTCCCACACAGAGGGTATTCGCCTCTGGGCAAAACAGAGTAGAGGTCGCATGGTTTTGCGACAGGGTTCGTTCTCATCCGCGCACTTGTGCACGTTTGGAGTCCGGACGGATTATACTGGCAGGCTCTGGTTTGAGCCAGATACTGGTATATGTTTTTGGGGTTGCTTTTATATCTTGGTATTCTTGTTTTTCGGAACGAGAATGCAGGTGTGTATGCACAGTTGCTTGAGGCGGAGAATGAGGTTTTTCATTAGGGTTTCGGAACGGGTGCGTATGCACAATTGACAGTCTTCATTTTCCAAACCCTAATGGATTTATATATTATTATCTATTAATAATAATAATTAAATGAGAATTATGTTATGGTTGTTTTTGTTGACTTGTTGACCTTGGTTGACTTGTTGACCATTGACCACTTTCATGCCTTCAAAAGTCCTCCTTGATTTATGCTTACATTTTTAAATGAAGCATGGTAGTGGTCATTCCAAATTACCATCAACTATTCTCATTTTCAATTATTGTTATTAGATAATTATTTTCTTTTGCATTATGGTTGCAAGATAGAATATGATAGCTCATTCTATCATATTCATTCTCTCTCCTCATTTTCATCTTCTTCTTCCTCTTGAAAAGAGAAACCTTCTCATGTGTTGAGAATCATTCTCTTTTGATAGAAAAGCAAACCCTAATCTCTCTCTACTCATTCTAGGATGAAGGTTTAGCAAACCGGAAACCCTAGTTCACTCAAAGATCGAGGAAGAGCCCAAAGTCGAACCTTCGAGGTGGATCCATCTTCGACGGGAGAAGGCGACGTAAAGAGAACCATCAACCTCTACAAGGTTTGAAGAAGAAGGAGTTCAAGTTTAGGTATAACCATCTTTCCATAGTAGCTAACTCTCTTTAGCTAGAATACTAGTTTTAGTTTAGACAACGATCCCGACCATGTTTAGTCCATGTTGCCTCTTGCGATAAAAATTCGTTTTTTATACCGTTTCCGCCTCCCCGTAAGCACCGGGGGTCGCAATATGGACTTACAATACTATCATGTCGAGCAAGAAAGTCCTCCCTATATATGTCCAAGCATCTACTACAATATACATCTAATGTACAGTAATGGCCTCTAGGGCATACATATAACTAACAATTGCATCATGATTCATGCATTGTTTCTGGCCGTATTTCGCATGGGATATACTACCGTATCATAGATTTCCATTATCACCTGTATGTTTATAGATTATGATTCTTCTCGAGGATTTCAGCATTTATGAGATTTCTGGATTTTGGAGAAAACCGCAAGAAATTATAAACTTATTATCCTTTTGAAAAATGCAAGTTGCGGTTTTCTCGTGATATGATGTGTGTAGCGTTCACCATGTGCTTTCTCGTTTCTTGAGCTGTATCACATACCCGATTCGAGGAGGGGGATGCACCGTCTGCAGGTACATGGTGGACCCGGTGCGGTATCTCGGGGCAAGAAGATCGCACAGATGGCGTTGAGCCCGGCAGGGGAGCACTACCGACCGGTTATTTGTGATGTCTAGCACGGCGGATATCCGGAGGATACCGACCGTAGCCATGAGAGTTGATGATTTGGGCCGATCCGGACAGCCAGAGCCCGATATATTGAGATATTGAAATTCGAGATACAGAGATATTGAGATATTAAGACTTTGAGATACAGAGACATTGATATATTGAGATATTGAGACATATATATTTAGTGTCGATGCATGACACGGATTTCAGTTGATTTCATTGATGATACTTCAGTTATTTCATAAAGGTTTTACTAAGATAAGAATACAGATTTCTCGTACCAAATATATTCAGGTTTCATGTGATTTTGCATTCATGTTGCACACATACTAGTGCATCGCATCATATCGGTATATGTAGGTTGTGACGTATTTGCATGCATACTTACGATAGCCTTATTAGATGTTACTTACTACTTACGAGTTGGCAACTCACCCCTGTTGTGCCACGGTATCTTGCAGATCTGACCCGTCAGTACAGTTGCGGCGGGTGTACCTTCCGTTCCGCTTCATTTGCTTCGGATTGCAGCTTGCTCATAGGCAGGTTTGGAGGATTTTCTTTTGCCCCCACCGTATATTTTATTTGTATCTAGTATACTCCATCTACCCTTCGCACATTGGACTTAGATGGTGAGATTGTGAGATTTGTATGTATTCTATTTCTGGTGTCGATGCTCACTTGGGCCGACGTGTTGTTTTCTTACTTTCGTGCTTTCATATACTTGTTTTCACATTTGATGATATATATATATATATTGTATGTGGTTGTGACTCCGCCTTTGGCGAAGAGCTAGCTCCCGCTTGGGGATGTCTTTATTCTTTTTATGTATTTTCTTGTTTTGTACCCGTTTCGGGGCCAGTATTTACGAAGGAGACTCTGCCGAAATTTTCGTTGAATTTTGATGTTTTTAAATTGTTTAATGCAACTTTTTTTGTGAAATTCGATTTCTTTAAATAAGTCTTCCTTCACTTTATTTCATTATTTGGTTTAGATTTTTGGGCTTTGGCTTACTTAGGTTACGTACGCCTCGAGACGTTCGTAATTTAAGTGTCAGTCATGTTCCGTACCTTCGGGTCGTGACAGCCTCAATGTCGTACGATGAATCCTAGGAATTTGCCTGAGGAGACTCCAAACATGCATTTCAGAGGGTTCATCTTCAGGTTATATTTCCGAAGACGCTAGAACACTATTTTCAAATGCTCCCGGTGCTCTTCGTACGATTTGCTTTTCACCACGAGGTCGTCAATATAGCATTCAACGATCTCATGGATGAGGTCATCAAAGATTTTTGTCATAGCCCTCTGGTAGGTAGCGCCTGGGTTCTTCAAGCCGAAGGGCATCACCTTATAGCAGAATATGCCTAGCGGAGTCCGAAAGGCGGTATGCTTTTGGTCTTCGGGGTGCAACTTTATTTGATTATACCCTGAAGATCTGTCCATGAAGGAGAAGACCTCATGAGTGGACGTGTTATCGATCATTAGCTCGGTAACAGACACTGGGAAGTCATCCTTCGGACAAGCTTTGTTGAGATCCCGAAAGTCCACGCAGATGCGTACTGTTCCATTTTTCTTCATTACCGGAACAATGTTGGCGATCCAGTCAGGATATTGAACTTCTTGGATGAAGTCATAGTCAATTAGCTTCTTGACTTCGGCATTAATACTCATCTCAAGTTCGAGCCGCATTCTTCTTGGCGCCCGTTTGACTGGCTTGACATCCGGTGATATCGCCAATTTATGCACAGCTATTTTTGGATCTAGTCCCGGCATCTCGGAATAGTTCCATGCGAAGCAGTATTTATACTGCATAAGCACGTCTTTTAGTGTAGACATCTGCTCTTTAGACAGCAGCTCATTGACGAACGTTGGCCTCGGATCGTTTGTCGTCCCCAAGTCGATTTTCTTCAGATTGTCTGTTGTGGTGTGTATCCCATCTTCCAACTCTTTTGGCGCTGGTAGAAATTCTAAGATCACCTCGTCCTCATCTTCATTTGCAAAGCACTGGGAGAGGTCGCCCACATTCTCATGCTCTCCCTCCTTTAAGAATGTTATCATGTGGAAGGTACGAGCTCGTTTCCAAGCTCGATGTTGATCTGGACTTACCCTCGCAGTGTAGGTTGATTTTGGCTCATGCTTTCATGGTGGGGCTACCCTCCAATTGTCGGATAGAGCAAACCTGCCTTGCTGATACTGGTCTTCGACCCAGTCTTTGAAGGTGAAGCAATCTTCAAGAGGATGTCCTATTGCTCGGTGGTAGGAGCAATAAGTCGGATGATGGACCTCGTTTATTTGCTCAGGGTGTCAAGACTCCGAGAGCGTCATCATTTGATACTTCATGACAAGGTTGAATATTTTTCTTGTCTTGTCTTGAGGGAAAGAGTATTCCCGACCCATCTTTCTCATAAAAGACGGATTACAGCTGACTTTTTCTTGATCGCGTGGCTTCTTGGATCCACTTCGTTGTTTTTGAACGCCATCCCCGTTCTTGATCTTGTTGTTGCTTCTGCGTCGGACTTTTTCCTTGCCACGAGAGCGCACAGCAGGCTGAGGATGAAGGGCATCGTAGTCTTCTCTTTCCGTGGACTGCTGAATGAGACGTTGCGTCCTGGCTTTCTCGTAAATGGCCATTTCACGGCTGTGGTCATCCCGAACCTTTTGACCCGCTTCCCTTATTAGATTGTCAATCTATTCTTCGAATGATAGACTTAGTATTCATACGGCGGGATTTCACTCTGGTTCAATATCAGTGCTATCTGGAAGAGCATCCCCTTCTCCGCCGGAGTCATTTGTAACATGGCAGCCATGGACTCGCTCCCGTTTCTTGGACTGAACGTATCCAAGCCTGATCGCCTCCATCCTCCCGTTGGGCATCTTTCGCTGAGTCCCGGGAACGTCCTAAATCTTGTTGTGGAACTGGGCTTGTCGAGCGGTTTGTTGGAAGGGTACACCTTGGCATTTTAATAGCTTCTTTAATCCCTCTGCGTAATATCTGGGCAGACGGATCGGTTGAAGCCTGTCAAGCGTCAAATCAGCGCCATGCCAGACTTCTTTTTCCACTTTAGTCTCCGTAGATTGGTAGAATAGGATCACCTTTTCACCTCTTTGCCTAGGAGGAACGTAGAAGGTCTACAGCTTTTGCATGCCGTATGTATCGAGCGCATCAAGTTCCTTGTAATGCTGCTGCGGAACCATGGTGATTTGCTAACTCTGATCAGCTTCAGCGAAGGTCTGCATTGACGGGTGGACGGAGAACACTGCGTTGGTATCATCCTCAGAGTCACTGCCAAAGACCAAAATAGGAGTAGATGGTCCTGGCCTGTTGCCTTGGGGTTGCCCCGAGTAGACTATTTCTTCATCTTCCTCGGTATCGCTCCCAAAGATCGGGATAGTCGCGACGGCTTTTTGTTTCTCTTCCGGTTTATGACATCTTTCCATGTCTTCAAAGTCTAGTAGGAAGTACTTGGCGTCTTCACATTTGCGGACTTCATTTACGGAAAATGGGTTCAGTTCCCCTGTACTGTGTACTCGAGGCCGTCTTTGAAGTACTTCATACACTGATGTTGTGTAGAAGGGATGACGTTATACTCATGTAACCAAGGCCTGCCGAGCAAAGTGTTGTAGCAAGTCTTGGCGTCAATGACATGAAATTTGATGTCAATGACGAGCAGCCCGAAGCGTAAAGTCAGTATTACAGACCCGAGCGTTCGTGATGATTGGGAGTCAAACCTGGAGATGGTAATTTTGTCCCGAGCCAGGTGCTAAACGTTCATGCAGATCTCCTTCAGCACCTTCACGTTGAGAAGGTTGACAGGGGACCCATTGTCGACCAGGATCTTGCCTATCTTAATGTCATAGCAGTACCCGGTGATATATAGAGGACGGTTGTGCTCGCACGTTCCGAGGAGGAGATATTCATCGCCGAATGTGATGCCAGCTGTATGAACCTCTGCCAGCTCGTCCTTCATCTTTTCTTCCATAAAGAAAACTTGGAACCGATCGGGCTCTTGTAACGTCCTGATCAGATAATCTCGTGCCTCTTTAGACAGGAGAAGGGAATCCAAAATGCTCGATTGTGAGGGTATCTTCCTCAGATGTGCCAGAATATTGTAATCCACCTTGTTTTTCTTAGGCGGGTCCTTGGCTGTAAGCTCTTTGATAGCTTTATCATCAAGGGCGATCTC
Organism: Agapanthus africanus; assembly: GCA_030015575.1. NCBI lineage: Eukaryota > Viridiplantae > Streptophyta > Magnoliopsida > Asparagales > Amaryllidaceae > Agapanthus > Agapanthus africanus. The sequence continues at coordinate 104,097,147 of JASDDO010000010.1, read as the reverse complement.
TTCAGGGACATTTTCCTTCCCCTTGTCTCTTTTGCTCGAACCTTTGTTTGAGGGTCCGAGATTTCTTTCAGGCAACGTACGGCTATGCAGCTGGATGTTCTCACAGTTTTTTTCTTCCTCTTCTTTCCCAGAGGCGGGTTCTTTGAAGAGAGGGACGAGGGTTATTTCTTCCTCAGAATAACTCCCAAATGTGAGGACTTGAGATTTCCTGATATCGACCATGTGACAGTTACTAGAAGCTTTTCCGCACTCATCTGTCGCACTTTTTCGCTATCGACGAGCTTCGTGAAGTGTTGTCGGTGGGCAACGTATCCTTGCCACCACTTCTTGAAGGCACTGCACTCTTCAGTAGGGTGCGTGACCCTCCGATGGTATAAGCAGTAGTTCGGATGTACATTCGCTTCATCGAAGCACGTACTCCTAGAAGTATTTCCTTTGAAAGGTGGCAGCTTCATTCCCATTGACAGGGTTTTGGCGAACCGTTTCCCCGTCTTAAACCTGCTTTAGTCTGTCGCGGGTGTGCTTCTCTCTGGTTGGAGTACTTTATGACTCTTCCACGCCGCGGCTTCTTCATGACGCCGACGCTTGGCTTTTTCATATATGGTCGTTTCACGCTCTCGGTTAGCTTTGCTCTTCTGAAGGGCTTCGTTCAGCAGTCTGTCAATCAGTTCGTCTGACGGTTCCAGGGATCTTGGGACCGATCCTGCCCCCAGTTTCCTCGCGTTGCTCTCCAACGCCGAGGGACTTTCTTCGTCTTTTAACGACGACTGAGAAACCATGTGGTAACTCGCTACATAATCCTTGGATTCTTCCTACGAGTTGTTCCCCTCATCATTGTCGTTGTCTCCGTTCTCAAAGATATGGTTGAGAAACTCTTCGAGAGTGACTGGGGTCCGCACCTTCTGGTTATACTCCTCCAGCGCATCAATGTACTTTTGCAGGTCCGTACACTCCTTATCAGGTTTTACGGGCTTCTTGGCCTTCTTCTTTTTCTTCGAAGACTTTGAAGGCTTGACCTGGGTGTCTTGCCCATTGTTACCGGCTTTCGGTGTTGAGCGCGGTTTAAACATCCCCTCAATGATCTCGGGCTCTAGCGGGATTTTCCATTTGATCGCCGAACATGCTTGAAGATCTTTCAGCATCCTTATAGTTTTAGCTAAAAGGACAACTTCCCACGGAGCTTCTTATACAAATGGGCATGATGCCCCCGGCGTATCCACCTTTTTAGGTGCGTGCTGTTGTGGTAGGTTTACTTTCCAGTTTTCGGACAGCGCAAACTTGCCTTATTGGTATTGGTCCTCAACCCAGTTTTTGAAGACATAACAATCTTCGATTAGGTGACCCATTACTCTGTGGTAGGGGCAGTAGTTGGGACTGTTGACATCGCCAGGCTGCAGTGGGCGTCTTGGATTCGACAGAGTGATGAACCTGTTGCGCACCGCCAGTTCGAACAGTCTCCTCATTTTATCCTGGGGAAACGAGTAAGGACGTCTCAACATTTCTTCGAGGGATCGGCGTATGTTGCTTTGGCGAGCAACCGGTTTCAGGTCACTCGGTTGTTGTTGAGCGTTGACAACGAAGGTCGCTTTCCCTTTACCCTTTTCATTCCGGAGATCCTTTTTTGAAGAGGACGGCCTATGGCCCATCTGGTCCATTTGGGCCAGCTTGTCAATCAAGGCCTGGAAGGTGGTCGGCTTGAAGATCATAAATTGGGATATAGTTGCCTAAGGATCATGGGTCCCCACGAACATGCCTACGGAAGGAGATTCTTCTATGCGTTGTTCACATTTTGACCATAAGTTCCACCACCGAATCGCGTATTGAACCCAGGTCTCTCCTGGCTTCACCCGAGCATTGATTAATGCCATGATCGGGGTGCGCTCGCGAACTACTGCGTGAACAGTAGCTCCATTTCTGTAAATGTTTTGACGGAGTCATTCGGAAGCTTGGAGTACCATTCAAATGCCGTCTCCGATAAGCTGCCAACAAACTGGCGAAGCAGCAATTTGTCGTCGCCTCCAGTATTACCGCACAAAGCTCTGAATTGAGCAACGTGCTGGTGTGGATTTCCTGTCCCCTTATGTAACATTTCGAAATAATAAAATATTAATTTTGGGGAATTTTTATAATTTAATATTATTTTATTGAATATTTTAATATTTAGGTATTTTTAAATACAAATAAATAGGAAAAATATGAGAAAAATTGTGGAAAATTAAGAAAAATTCTAAAATAGGGTAAATTAGTGAATTATGACATTTTTAAGTTGTTGTGATCATTTTGACACTAATTTAGTGCTAATCGCGATTAAAAATCGCTAATCGGGTTTTTAGCAAATTTTGAGCAAAACATGCACACACTACTTTTTCCACACTTGTGCACTTTTCTTGCCATGATTTGTCATTTGGGGTTTCTATTTATGTGAGAAGGGTTTTGATTAGAAAAGAAATAGAAGAGAAAAGGAAAAAGAAAAAGAAATGAGAGTAGGTGAGAGAGAGAGAGAGAGAGGCATGGGCTTCTTTGACTCCACACTTAGCCATTTCTCCCTTCATTTTTTTTCCCTCCCTCTCTTCCTCCTCCTGCAGCTGCTGCTCCCCCTCTCTTCCTCCACCTTCAAGCCCTCATTTCACCTCTAAAACTACACCAAAATCCCATTTCGGTTTCATAAAAAAGATGCACGAGCTCGAGATCTTTGCAATGGACCAAGAAAGCTTGGATTGTGACCATTTGGGGCAACTCAAGAAAATTCTTGAGTTGCCAATTGAGGTAATTTCTGAACACTTAGCCCAATTATAGCTTTTCCTATACCCCATGTTAAGATTATATCGATATTATGTGATATTATGGACTTGGTGAAAACCTAGTTAGGGTTTGAGGGAAACTTGAGTTGTAATGTGAAATTGAGTTCAATTGAGGTTATATAAACACCCTAGTGCATGAATTGGAACCCAAAACCTGAAGCTAGAACTAGAAATACGGATTTTAGAAACCGATGTCGGGGAAAATGTGAAATCTGTGCATGTTAACTTGAATCTGCTATTACCCCGAGAACCCTAAAATGATATTGAGTGGGAATTGAGATGTGCAGGCACAATAGAGGCAACACCCCAAACTCTAGCCCCCAACTCCCATTCCCGGCCGCCAATTCTTCCCTTTTGGCCGCCAATTGCGGCCTGGGTCCCACCATTCTTTCTCGTATTGGTTCTGTAGCTTCTACATTGTTAGTTTAGGCCCCTGGTATATATAGTTTTGTATAAAGTGACCTAGGGTGAAATCTGGGACATATTTCAAGAGTTGCTGTTTTGGATTTTAGTTTCCGTATTCCGTATTTTCATTTCTGCATTGGTTTGTTTCGTTTTACCTCGACTATTTGGCGTTTATACGACGATATAGAGGATTTATTGATGGTTTTGAAGGCGTGCCATAGGTTTTCACCTATAGGCCCCTTATCGTGTCGTTTTGGACTTCGTATGCCGTTTTAGCTTTGATTTGGTTTTGATGCGATGCGATACGTGTGTTATGTGTAGGTACACCGCGACGATCCGAGACGATGCGGAGGATGACAGTGACGTCGACACCGACACGCAGGACACAGGTGAGTAGATTATATCTACAGGGGGAAGTCGGGTGGATGGCGTATAGCACCCCCGCAGTCCGTGGTGTGGTATACGAATACGTATACCCACGTATATTTATTATGTGTTGTTAGGATCATTGATATGAATAATGGTTTTATTGATGATGAGATATATGGTTTGGGTATAGTACGAACCCTAGGTAGCGATTGCACATACTTACACACATACTTACATACCTACATTCACACCCTTGCATACTACTCATACTTGCAGTGTTTGATGATTTGGGATGACTTTGGAGATGAGTCGATGATGTGGACTTTGCGCCGCGAGATCGGCGAGTTGATATTGATTCATATATGGGATATGATTTGTGTTTCTTGCGGGCTTGGGATATGTGTTACCCCGCATGCTTACTTCATTGATGGTATCGATTGTACTAGGCATAGAGTAGTACCCCAGACTGTTTGATCTGATGATAGTGATACCTATTATGTGACGAGATAGTGAGATGTTGACCCTACCCAGCTATTGGGGATGCCGTACGATGATTTACCGTACGAGCCGATATTGATGATAGATCCGCACTCATAACTCGAGGATACCTTACGATATGACATTGAGGCGGGATCACCGACTATATATATATATATTTATATATCGACTCAGAGGTTAGGCGGTTCCCTTACCTGTAGTTCAGCCGTATAGTTAGTATAGTTGTTAGGGTAGATGAGACTTCTTACCTATTTCAAAAACTAACGAATCGTGGGTATATTTTTAAAGACAGCTCAAGGGAATCTACGGATATTTCAAAAACGACGTATCTTTTCATAAAAACACCGTAGCCCCTATTTTCAAAACCCCATGATTCGTGTTATTTCAAAAGGCACCAATTGTAGGACTTATGTTAGATCAGTGCAGATAAGTTTTGGTTACGTCTAGTTTCAGCTCCCACTCCCTTTTATGGTTCGGTTTGCATCGCATTCTTATTTTATGCTTCATACTCCATTTTTAATATCATGCTGCTAGGACACCAGCACCATTATCGATGATGCATCTGTTCCACGTACACTTGTTGCCGGCTCACACACTCATCATCGATAATTGCCATGTCACTACACTGTAGTACCATTACATTCATTATATGATTCTTACATGACATGATGATGTACATACCTTCTTTACATGTAGCATACATCATGGATTGATTGCATAACACATCGCATTGGATTTATTTCTTGATGTTGGATGTTCATGTGATTTCTGGATTTGGGAACCGAGGATGTCTTTAAAAGAGAATACAGTATTGCTTTAAAAACCCGGTTACCCTTGATATGATATTTGGTGCGTCCACCATGTGTTTTCTCGGTGCTGAGAGCGACATGTGAAACCCGAATCGAGGAGGCGGATGAGGCCGATTGCGGGTACATGGTGGACCCGGTAAGGTACCCCGGGGCAAGAAGACGTGGTGATGACGATGAGCCTGGCAGGGGGAGATTGCCTACCGGTGACTTTACCCGACGCGTCGGATATCCGGAGGATACCGTCGTGGTCTGAGATTTATGGTAGGGGCCGGTCTGGACTGACGGCGCCCTAGATATGATGGTTGAGACTTGAGATATCAGGATATTGGGATTTCGTTTGTGCCGATGCTAGGCACAGTTTTATGCTGATTTCATTATGGTACCTTATTTTAAAATTCAGGGGAAATCCCACTAAAGTATGAAAACAGTTGTGTCAGGTAAACGTGTTCTGTTTTCTCGCATTCATATCTCATTCATATGCCATATTGTTATCTGAGGCACTGACATAGACACATGAGATTGCACTCGGGTTAGATATTTACCCTAGCCTTGCTATAGGCTGCATGCTTTATATTGAGGATTTTTATATATTGATCGTTGACTTAGGATTATGTCTTGCATTCGGTTTCTGCTTGTAGATGTTTCTATTCACGAGTTGGCAACTCACCCCCGTTGTGCCACAGTTCTTGCAGGTTCTGCCTTACAGGTTCCTTTGCGGTATTTCTGGCACACTACTTCTTGCGGGTGACTTGCTTTTGGTAGGTGGGTTCTTTCGCATCAGGAGCCACCATTGTATTTATTTATTTCTTTGTATCTAGAATTGTCCATCAACCAAAACTGTATATTCTTTCAGACTCAGAGACAGTGTTGTATTATTCGACCTTAGAGTCGCGCTTAGTAGTATTGCGGTTTTCTGTTGCTTTTGAGCTTTCTTTGATTTTGATCCTCGCCACTTGGCGTTGTATATTATTATATCATTGCGTGGTTGTGACCGTCGATTGACGAAGAGCTAGCTCCCGCTTGGGGATGCCTTTATCATGTTATATCTTGTTATTATCGTTTTACCCCATTCGGGGCCAGTTTTACAAAAGAAACTCTGCCGAAATTTCTAGAAAAGACTGTACCGTTTTTAAAATGCACATTCGGCTTAGTTATTTTGAAACCTTGATTTCAACGTGTTTTCTTCACTTCTTTAAACCAGTTTTCCCTACTTTTTTATTTAAAATGGTTTTAGATTTCTGGGCTTTTGGCTTACTTGGATCAGATGGAGTCCTATAGGCTTCATATGGTTCAAGGGCCAGTCACGTGCTCTTTCGGGTCGTGACAAAGTTGGTATCAGAGCGCTAGGTTGACCTTGGTTCGAGTCTAAGTTTGACTATGTGGAGCCTAGGGCGTTGTTTATATACGGAACTTAGGCTTGACCTTACGGAACTTAGACTTGGTCGAGGGGGTACTAAACCCGAACTTTCGTCGTTTTAGGATGACCCTTGGTTGATGGATTAGGTGACTAGAGTAGAGTGACGTACCGTTGGTATGTTCCGCGGCATACTTACGACACGCCACTCCGCTTAAGGAACCTTAGGATGTGCATATTTCTTGAGATCAGTGATTCTTTTCATATCCAGGATTATTCATCCATTTGAGATCCCCGATTCTATTAGTTTCATGATCATACCTTCATTGATGCTGTTCCTCCCTATGATCATGTATCCACTCTGGATCTGTTGTTTCCTTTCTTGCCACTGATGTGCTCTCTTTGATACTCGATTGAGATTCCTGTCACCATGGTTGAGCGCAGTTGGGCTGCTGCTAGGGTTACGGCCGGTGTGAGCTCGTTTGGTACGGGGGCCGACCGTTGTGTTTTCTGGTGACATGGGAATGTCTCGAGTTAGTGTTGGTGATTGTGACCTCTAGTGGAGGCGAGTGCTTGGTTTTGCACCGGATGATCGGGCCATTGTTAGAGCTGCCAGTTGAGAGAGGACTGTTGATGTACAGCGTACCTCAGAGGTTGTGATGTCGCCTACCGTGCAGACAGATGGACCAGCTGTTGCTGAGATTGACAGGATGTTGCTTTCGGAGCTTACGAGCTGAGATTGCCGGAGCTGTTAGGCAGATGAGACAGATGATAGCTAGTCTACCGGTTTGAGAGACGAAGGTGATCCGTCCGATTTTGCGCCAGAGCGGGCCCAGTTGAGTTGAAGATTTCCAGTATGGAGAATCTTACTCAGATCGAGAGCAGACCGACGCAGAGATGACCGCTTATGTGTTGCCTTTCATGGAGGATTAAGACGCTGTTCGGCGTACAGGCGTATGAGCCAGTTGTTGCTGCGAATGATGAGATATCGCCCAGGTGATTGGAGCTACTGCAGCATGAGCATGTTCTTAGAGAGATGGTAGCGAGTCGCTAGTCACCGAGGATGAATGACTAGGACGTGTGGTGAGTTTGCGTACCCCGATGCGAGGGCACTAGATAGATTGTTTCCAGCTAGAGACGACTTCACGCAGGTTCGTTGAGAGTCGATAGCGACGATCGAATGTCAGGAACCCATTTTCCAAGTTTAAAGTATACGGAAAGACATGCAGGTGATTCTATGGACCCTCTAGAAGAATGAAACCCTAACTCGACTTAATGACCGTGTGACAGCCTTTGAACCTTAGGGTTTACGGCGGTTCCGCGGCGCCATTAGTGAGGCTTGGGTTTGCCCTTCTACGGCTGGACCACCGACGCTGTGGCATGTACTCGATACTATTAAACTGTACCCGAGATGTGACTCTTGGGGGATTATGAGGTTCTGACGAGTCGATCAGATGATTCGACATCTTTCGGATATCGTGATGGGATACTGCTTGGGAGACTCCAGAGACGAGGATAGCCGTCGGAGCGCAGTTCGTGTAGCCACGATGAGACGAGTCCGGATCAGTCGACATTTTTAGCAGAGTGAAGAAAAGAGTTCGCACGAGATTTCGATGGGATGACATTCCACTCCGCTGACATCAGAGATGTGATATGCACCCCGAGGCGTGGTATATGGATATATCTTTCGGAAAGAAGCGCGACAAGTATGCAGCCGTTCCGGAATAAGCTTTAGCTTCAGTAATGGATGACGACTTCCCGGCAATTCGGCAGGATTGAGATTTAAGAAAGGAACCTCGACAGGACTTTTCCGGAATACGACACGAGAAGACCTAGACCCAGGAGTGGTCATGATTGCGCACACCTAGCAGGCCAGAGTTCGGCATTGGCGACAAGGTAGTTGACCAGGATCGGATAAAGGAACTTACCCAGATGCGTTGCGAATTGAGCAAGGACAGTCGAGAGATGAGTATTCCTCCGATGGTTGAGACGTGTTCCCGAGGATCTGTTCGACCAGACAGCTTCTACAGGATGATGAAGCTACAGAGTACGCGATTTCGAGTCCGTACGAGAGACTTCAGATTGACCGGTTTCCGAGAAATGTTGTGCTGAGGACACAGATGCCCTTTGAGCGAGAAGAGGTAGTACAAGAGAGCCAGCATCTGTACAGATCGGCATAGGCATGATTGGAAGAGACCTTGAGCTGGATTCCTTCCAGGACATTGCTGCAATGATGTTTACACCCAGGATCGGATGTGTGACGTGCATTCAGAGAGTCAGAGGCCGACGCCAGTGATATGCTGCCTTACGAGTGGTCGTAAGGTTTGACCGAGAGGTGACCAGAGAAGTACCAGAACGGAATCGTCCCCGTTAGCACACCTGACAGGGCCGATGAGCCGATTGACCGCGAGATAGGAAATCCGCAAAGAAGATAAGGACCCAGAGTCAGAGGACGCCAGACCGTGAGCAAGAGGCAAGTAGATATCCTGCGCTGCTAGCAGTGGATGCACCGACTCCTTCTCGACCTTGAAGGATGAATTTACCGACGACGGTACTTATGATTTGTGATTTTGTGATTCGATTATCACGTATCCGTCATTATGGGATTTCGGTATTTTGGGCGTTCTGTTTGCATGATTTAGTTTTGATGACTGAGTTTCATGATTTTGGTTTCATGCACCCACTGGATATTTATATATTTTGCGCTGTGTTATTGCATTTGAGATATTGATTGAGATTTCATGCCTATCGTATTCAGTGCTTTGATTTGCACTTCCAGCGTAATTTTCATACATCTTTAGTGTTTTGATATACGATTTTGGTGCATACCAGATGCACTAAATCGGGATTCTTCGTGCATGTTATATGCACCTGATTTGGTTGCTGTCAGGCACGCACGTTGCCTACGGCAGATGTTTCGTGCACACCCGTTGCACATAGTTGTTGTTCTATACACCTGTTTGACACATGTTTGGATTTTGATTCCTTGCGCACCAGACGCATAGGATATTCCTATATATGCATTTTGAGGATGGATTTCTAGTATGGCAGTACATTTTATGATATTCTCTCTGTATTGATATTTTCGGAGCCCCGACAAAATTGGAGTTTTCTGAAATGTTTTGGAAATTGGGGGGGGATTAAATTTAAATTCGGGGACCGAATTTCTTTAAGGGGGGTAGATTGTAACATTTCGAAATAATAAAATATTAATTTTGGGGAATTTTTATAATTTAATATTATTTTATTGAATATTTTAATATTTAGGTATTTTTAAATACAAATAAATAGGAAAAATATGAGAAAAATTGTGGAAAATTAAGAAAAATTCTAAAATAGGGTAAATTAGTGAATTATGACATTTTTAAGTTGTTGTGATCATTTTGACACTAATTTAGTGCTAATCGCGATTAAAAATCGCTAATCGGGTTTTTAGCAAATTTTGAGCAAAACATGCACACACTACTTTTTCCACACTTGTGCACTTTTCTTGCCATGATTTGTCATTTGGGGTTTCTATTTATGTGAGAAGGGTTTTGATTAGAAAAGAAATAGAAGAGAAAAGGAAAAAGAAAAAGAAATGAGAGTAGGTGAGAGAGAGAGAGAGAGAGGCATGGGCTTCTTTGACTCCACACTTAGCCATTTCTCCCTTCATTTTTTTTCCCTCCCTCTCTTCCTCCTCCTGCAGCTGCTGCTCCCCCTCTCTTCCTCCACCTTCAAGCCCTCATTTCACCTCTAAAACTACACCAAAATCCCATTTCGGTTTCATAAAAAAGATGCACGAGCTCGAGATCTTTGCAATGGACCAAGAAAGCTTGGATTGTGACCATTTGGGGCAACTCAAGAAAATTCTTGAGTTGCCAATTGAGGTAATTTCTGAACACTTAGCCCAATTATAGCTTTTCCTATACCCCATGTTAAGATTATATCGATATTATGTGATATTATGGACTTGGTGAAAACCTAGTTAGGGTTTGAGGGAAACTTGAGTTGTAATGTGAAATTGAGTTCAATTGAGGTTATATAAACACCCTAGTGCATGAATTGGAACCCAAAACCTGAAGCTAGAACTAGAAATACGGATTTTAGAAACCGATGTCGGGGAAAATGTGAAATCTGTGCATGTTAACTTGAATCTGCTATTACCCCGAGAACCCTAAAATGATATTGAGTGGGAATTGAGATGTGCAGGCACAATAGAGGCAACACCCCAAACTCTAGCCCCCAACTCCCATTCCCGGCCGCCAATTCTTCCCTTTTGGCCGCCAATTGCGGCCTGGGTCCCACCATTCTTTCTCGTATTGGTTCTGTAGCTTCTACATTGTTAGTTTAGGCCCCTGGTATATATAGTTTTGTATAAAGTGACCTAGGGTGAAATCTGGGACATATTTCAAGAGTTGCTGTTTTGGATTTTAGTTTCCGTATTCCGTATTTTCATTTCTGCATTGGTTTGTTTCGTTTTACCTCGACTATTTGGCGTTTATACGACGATATAGAGGATTTATTGATGGTTTTGAAGGCGTGCCATAGGTTTTCACCTATAGGCCCCTTATCGTGTCGTTTTGGACTTCGTATGCCGTTTTAGCTTTGATTTGGTTTTGATGCGATGCGATACGTGTGTTATGTGTAGGTACACCGCGACGATCCGAGACGATGCGGAGGATGACAGTGACGTCGACACCGACACGCAGGACACAGGTGAGTAGATTATATCTACAGGGGGAAGTCGGGTGGATGGCGTATAGCACCCCCGCAGTCCGTGGTGTGGTATACGAATACGTATACCCACGTATATTTATTATGTGTTGTTAGGATCATTGATATGAATAATGGTTTTATTGATGATGAGATATATGGTTTGGGTATAGTACGAACCCTAGGTAGCGATTGCACATACTTACACACATACTTACATACCTACATTCACACCCTTGCATACTACTCATACTTGCAGTGTTTGATGATTTGGGATGACTTTGGAGATGAGTCGATGATGTGGACTTTGCGCCGCGAGATCGGCGAGTTGATATTGATTCATATATGGGATATGATTTGTGTTTCTTGCGGGCTTGGGATATGTGTTACCCCGCATGCTTACTTCATTGATGGTATCGATTGTACTAGGCATAGAGTAGTACCCCAGACTGTTTGATCTGATGATAGTGATACCTATTATGTGACGAGATAGTGAGATGTTGACCCTACCCAGCTATTGGGGATGCCGTACGATGATTTACCGTACGAGCCGATATTGATGATAGATCCGCACTCATAACTCGAGGATACCTTACGATATGACATTGAGGCGGGATCACCGACTATATATATATATATTTATATATCGACTCAGAGGTTAGGCGGTTCCCTTACCTGTAGTTCAGCCGTATAGTTAGTATAGTTGTTAGGGTAGATGAGACTTCTTACCTATTTCAAAAACTAACGAATCGTGGGTATATTTTTAAAGACAGCTCAAGGGAATCTACGGATATTTCAAAAACGACGTATCTTTTCATAAAAACACCGTAGCCCCTATTTTCAAAACCCCATGATTCGTGTTATTTCAAAAGGCACCAATTGTAGGACTTATGTTAGATCAGTGCAGATAAGTTTTGGTTACGTCTAGTTTCAGCTCCCACTCCCTTTTATGGTTCGGTTTGCATCGCATTCTTATTTTATGCTTCATACTCCATTTTTAATATCATGCTGCTAGGACACCAGCACCATTATCGATGATGCATCTGTTCCACGTACACTTGTTGCCGGCTCACACACTCATCATCGATAATTGCCATGTCACTACACTGTAGTACCATTACATTCATTATATGATTCTTACATGACATGATGATGTACATACCTTCTTTACATGTAGCATACATCATGGATTGATTGCATAACACATCGCATTGGATTTATTTCTTGATGTTGGATGTTCATGTGATTTCTGGATTTGGGAACCGAGGATGTCTTTAAAAGAGAATACAGTATTGCTTTAAAAACCCGGTTACCCTTGATATGATATTTGGTGCGTCCACCATGTGTTTTCTCGGTGCTGAGAGCGACATGTGAAACCCGAATCGAGGAGGCGGATGAGGCCGATTGCGGGTACATGGTGGACCCGGTAAGGTACCCCGGGGCAAGAAGACGTGGTGATGACGATGAGCCTGGCAGGGGGAGATTGCCTACCGGTGACTTTACCCGACGCGTCGGATATCCGGAGGATACCGTCGTGGTCTGAGATTTATGGTAGGGGCCGGTCTGGACTGACGGCGCCCTAGATATGATGGTTGAGACTTGAGATATCAGGATATTGGGATTTCGTTTGTGCCGATGCTAGGCACAGTTTTATGCTGATTTCATTATGGTACCTTATTTTAAAATTCAGGGGAAATCCCACTAAAGTATGAAAACAGTTGTGTCAGGTAAACGTGTTCTGTTTTCTCGCATTCATATCTCATTCATATGCCATATTGTTATCTGAGGCACTGACATAGACACATGAGATTGCACTCGGGTTAGATATTTACCCTAGCCTTGCTATAGGCTGCATGCTTTATATTGAGGATTTTTATATATTGATCGTTGACTTAGGATTATGTCTTGCATTCGGTTTCTGCTTGTAGATGTTTCTATTCACGAGTTGGCAACTCACCCCCGTTGTGCCACAGTTCTTGCAGGTTCTGCCTTACAGGTTCCTTTGCGGTATTTCTGGCACACTACTTCTTGCGGGTGACTTGCTTTTGGTAGGTGGGTTCTTTCGCATCAGGAGCCACCATTGTATTTATTTATTTCTTTGTATCTAGAATTGTCCATCAACCAAAACTGTATATTCTTTCAGACTCAGAGACAGTGTTGTATTATTCGACCTTAGAGTCGCGCTTAGTAGTATTGCGGTTTTCTGTTGCTTTTGAGCTTTCTTTGATTTTGATCCTCGCCACTTGGCGTTGTATATTATTATATCATTGCGTGGTTGTGACCGTCGATTGACGAAGAGCTAGCTCCCGCTTGGGGATGCCTTTATCATGTTATATCTTGTTATTATCGTTTTACCCCATTCGGGGCCAGTTTTACAAAAGAAACTCTGCCGAAATTTCTAGAAAAGACTGTACCGTTTTTAAAATGCACATTCGGCTTAGTTATTTTGAAACCTTGATTTCAACGTGTTTTCTTCACTTCTTTAAACCAGTTTTCCCTACTTTTTTATTTAAAATGGTTTTAGATTTCTGGGCTTTTGGCTTACTTGGATCAGATGGAGTCCTATAGGCTTCATATGGTTCAAGGGCCAGTCACGTGCTCTTTCGGGTCGTGACACCTTATACACATGGAACTTAGGGATCGTATATCCTGGCGGGTACTTGATTTGATCGTACCATCCTGGATAAGGTCGCCCAGTTCTGACGACTTGGCCTGCCGTTTCACTCGCTTGATGAGCTCGTATTTGTTGAGCTATGTAGTCATCAAGGGTGGCTTTGGGAATTGTCTCCTCCCTGGCCGCTGATAGAGCCGGAAGAGGGTTTGATATTTCCCCTCTGTCGTCTTCAACGATTATCGGTGGATTTTCAGCTGGAGGGTCCGGCTGGATCATCATTCCAACCATGTCTTGAAACAGGAGCGCCATATGCTTCATATTAGCGGCTTGTTCCGCGGCCTCCTTATCCTTTCTCTCCAGCACCCTTCGCAGGAACTCCGTATCGGTCTCCTGATCTTGGCGATGTTCAGACGATGCTTTCGGGCTTTCTTTCTGCCCAGTGAGTGCGGCCATCTTTGTCAGCATCTCTTGGAACTTTTGTTGTTGCTCCTGAGCTTTTGTCACAGACCGTGTAAGCGGTCGATGACCCGTAGAAGTACGGCTTTCTTCTTTCCCGGAAGCCATGTACACCGTTTGTACTACCATGCCCCCAGACTTGGAGCGTTTGGATCCATCATGCTTGGGATTTGCCACCGGTAGTGGTTGATTCTCTGGCCTTCTCTTTTTGTGAGAGGTCGAATTTGAGGGGGCCATTGTAACAGGCGACTGAGAAGCCCCTCGCTGCTGCTAGAGGGATGACTTCCCTCCTGTCGAACCTCCATTTTCTTCAGTCGATGAGAATAGTTCTTGTTGATCACAGAATCCTGAACTTTCCGCCAGACTTTGTGGATTCGAGAGGACAGCCGCTGAGGGGGATGTTTCGGCTTCGCATGTACCATGTTTTCAACATGTAGAGGTAACTTCTTCAGTACAGCGGTTGGAGAGTTCTTTCGCACCCTCCTGAGCGGATCAAAGCTGTTCCCAGTTGGAACAGCAGCGTCAACTTCCACCATTGGAGCTGGTGGAGTAAGCCCAGATGGAGAATTACCCCCAGCTTTCCTCACTCGGCGCCAGTGACGACGTCGAGCATGCCTTGCAAATGGGATTGTCTCAGTTGTGGGAGCGACTTCATCATGCCCCCTGCTCTGATGAAGGGCTACTGCTGGTGCCAGCCTATTGAAGACTGACGTCCGTTGAGAGGGGATGGTCAATCTTTCGAAGGCCGACCTTTTGGTAGGGGGAACAGTCTTGATGACTTCGCTGGAAGCAGGGGTTGGAATGGCCAATCTTGCGAAGACCGACCCTTTAGTAGGAGAAGCCTCTTTGACGACTGCATTTGCCGAAACTGGAATGGCTATCCGCTTCAGAACAACCCCTTCAGGTATTGCGAACCTCTTTGCAGGCCCACTGGAGCTTTGGATCAGTCTATTGAAGACTAAGGTGGAAGACTTGGACGACCCATTGAAAGGGGCCGTGGTGGCAGCAAGTCGATCAAAGACCGACTTCCTAGGAGCTTCCTGTGATGGCACTGGGGAACTGAAGCTTGCTGGCGGGATCATGGTCCCAAAGAATAGTCCAGTGGTGGCCTGAGTCACCTGTTCCACTGGCATTGCAAAGATGGAGGCCGCTTGGGGTCCGTAAGTCACTCCTCCGGCGGGGACGGAGTGGGAGTTGCTGTTGCAGGTGCAGCTGGAAGCCATCGATTTCTCTTCTCTTCTGCATAGGAGCAAGACACTAAATCTTAGTACCTTGAATTCAGGGGCAACCATATTAAACCGCGATTTGTTCACGAACACGACACACGAAGTGTGGAGTGGAAAGAGGAAAAAGTCCCACCGGGCGTGCCAGAATCTGTTCACCGTCGAAAATGGGGACGGACCGCGTAGGTCGTCTTGCCTGAATTTGGGGGCAGATGCTATTTGGGTTTATCCGTCCACCTTTCCGAAGATGCCAAGTTGATTTATGGCACCGTGTATCGGAGGTTTAGACGGATACGGCCGTTGTAGTAGATTTCTTCGGATTCCCCCTCGTTGTGAGAGGTTTTTGATTGTAGGGATGCTCTTCCCTGCAGGAGCAAGCCCCTGCAGTTAATTACGTTACCACGTAGCAATAACCACTTTCTCCTGCTCCAGAAGGTCTCTTCGTGTCGTGTGTGTTTGTTTTATTTTTAGTTTCCCGTGGATTGTATACGGAAACTAATTTATGTTGTCGTCCGTAGGGCGTGGATTAGTCCAAATCTGTATATTCTTAGATTTGGGTTTGGGTTGATTTAAGGATCGTTAATCTCGTTTGAGATTAAGATCAACTTAAATGTTTTTTGAGAATACGTTAGTCTAATTTTAGACTAAGATCTACTCAACAGGATTTTTGGATCATTCAGACCCAACAAAAGAGCAATTGGGCTTTATTGCTTTAGTTTAAGGACGTTTCGGTCCATTGTTAGTTTAAGGACGTTTCAGTCCATACTTAGTTTAAGGACGTCGCGGTCCGTTAGGATGTGCTCATCGGGTTGGGAGTGCACCAAGAGTTGTTGGTTGTCGGGACCCTTGATTGGTAGAGATTTTGTATGTGCGTGTTTAAAATTAAGAATACCGCGATCAAGACGGTGTCGCTTGGTAGCTAGCCGGTTGAGTACGGGTCGATCCACAGGGAGAAGAAATCCTTTTCTTTATGTTCTAACGAGTTAATCCGATTAGGTCGGGTTTTGTTTTAAGATCTAAGAATGAGAATAAGTTGATAAAAGGCTTGCTAGGGTTAAGATTAGGTTAGTTCAAAATAGGGATTCTTCTCACTTCTTTCAATGCCTTAGTTAAGAATATAGGTGTTAGGGTAATAGTCAACAACGGGGATTAGCACGACTAGGAAGAAACATAGTTTCTTCCTTTTGGTCCTTGTCCGTCCGTTCTTGGCTCTTAGCCCTAACCTCCGGTTAATTCAACCACAACCGGTCTAACTAGGGAATCACCGCTATCATGTAGGATAGGGTGCCGTAGTGAGCGGAGTATGGTTGAATTAAAGAGAGTCCTAATTAAAATTATTTGGGCAAAAAAACGAGTGAGAGAGATTTCCTTCTCTCAAACCTTCCCTCTCCTATCCCTAACAAGTGAGGAATTACTCACTCATTAGGAAGATAACTAGAAAAGTCATTTTTTTTATTTTAATAGATGAATTAAATTGCAGATAATAAAAGAACAGATAAAAATTTGCAGGAATCAAAATTCAGATAAAAAAAGAATGCGAGATAAAAGTAAAACTTACTTTATTGATGACCTCTCAACAACGCATTACAAATTGAATTGAAATTTAAATCTAAGAATTAAAAAGAGGCATCCTCAAAGAGAGGCACCCTAAAAGAGGCACACTAAAAAAGGCTTACAACTTTCCTATTTATAGATAGGAAAAACCCTAGGGTTACATTCTGATCCATACATGAAATTACAAAACTACCCTAAGAAAGCAGGGTCAAAGCACCGACACCTGCACCGACACGTGCACCATACGGCCGCGGTTCCACGGCAGAATAGCCTGTTTAGCCGCAGTTCTGCGGCCATTTGGTAGGCTCTTGGGCTCCATTCTTCAGGGTTTCTCTGTGTTGCTTTTATCTTCTGTTTTCTTTACTTGGTTTCTCAGAATCTTTTCTATTTCCTTCCGGATTTCCAACAGTGCAGAATGATGTGGACTTTTGCCTTGAGCTTCACGTTGAAGTCTTGAATCTTGTGCTGCCCTTGTGCTTTGTGCACTGAACTGTCTAATGATTTTCCATTTTTTCCTTGAACTGGTAGGCGGTATCATACGGATTCATCTGTTGTTGGTCGTAGTCTCACATTTGTAGAGACTTTTCATGAATTTCACTGTAACAAGCTGAAAACCTGTAACCTGCAACTATTTAGTAGACATGGATCAAAAGCACCTATTTATATGCAATGTGACTAAGAATGGGCGATATAAAAATGCAAAAATCTGATATGAACAAATACCCCCAAACTTATCTTTTGCTCGTCCCGAGAAAAGCCAATTTTATTCTCGAAAAATCCTAACCTCACTTTCACAGGGAACGCGATTGCATTGAGCTCGTGCAACAAGCCGTTAAACCTCTAGGTGTCCCTAGTAGGAGGAGTGTTGTCTCCAGAGGGTTTTCAGTGGATACTACCCACAAAATCCGATCAATTTGGCCATTTACTTTAATTCTTCAATTCAGATATTCTAGCAAGAAATTCTATTATCTTCAACTTAGAAATCATCAACACGTATTTTTCACACTTCTTTTTCTTTTAACTTAAGATCATATTCGTTTTGCCAGTTTATAAAGTTTTCAACATCTCCTAAGTTTTCCTTCTAAGGCGCAATCTTAACTTAGGAATTTTTATCATCTCTACTGAAGATATAAGGCCTATCTTTCATTCCTATCTTTCATCCAACCCTAATCATATACCCCTGCGTGTATGTAATTTTTACCCCTACACTTGGAAATTCAATTCAAGCTATCATACTCTTGTCCATGTCCAAAGTACTTTTAGTTGGTGAATTTTAGATGAAGTTGCTCACACATTCTTCATGCGACCGTTACTACTTCTTGAGGTACTAAACGACCGATTACAAAATGTGCTTTCGCATTTAGGCGTAATTCCTCATCTTGCAATACCTAAGGCTTACCAGTGACTCTCAAACCAGTTGGTCTAAGGCACTAGGTGATAAAACACCCTCGCTATATTTTTTTATTTATGCTGCCTTAAGTAATTACAAAACCAGTGTTCATTTTTTTTTATCTCTTTATTCGCCACTTATACTTTTATTTTATTTTCCTTCATACTAAGGATTTTAGATAAGAGCATTTCAAGGTATCCTCTACTATCCCAAGTTTCAAGATGTGTGTGAGTGCGTAAAATAGGGTATATATTTTCAGAATTTGGACTTAAGGTTCAGAATTATTTTTCAGACTTATACTTCAAATAGAGCTTTCAAAACTCTTTCCTTATTTCGATTTAGCCCAAGAACTGAACTCAAAATTTTCCTATTTCTAAATAAACTACAAGGACGTATATTTTCTACAGTTAAATTTTAAGAAAGGTTATTTTTAGGGTTTTTAATTAACTAAGTTTAGGATCTAGTTTTTCCTAACTAGTCAACTGTCATGTTGAACTTAAGTCAAATATGGCCAAAATTGAAATTTTAAAAAAAAAATTAATTTTTGATTTTTATGGGTTTTAAAATAAGTATGCCAATGCAAATATATACACATGAATGCGAAGGAAGAAAGCTTACCGAGCACAACCCCAAACTTAAACTTGACAGTGCCCTTACTGTCAGGCTACACCTAGAGGGTCAAAATTGTCGGCACTCTCCTGTTTGTTTATTTATTATTTATTTATTTATTTATTTATATTTTTTTTTATTAACAGAAAAAGAAAACAAAATATATACAGAAAAAGGCCCCCCCCCCAAACTTAAGTGAAACAGTGTTTCCACTGTTTAAGCGTTAAAGTTCAGAGTTGGGGAGAAAAACACAGTATCAAGCTATACAAGGCCTTACACGGGCCAAAGGTTAGCACCAACCATTCAAAAATTTTATCGTTATAATGGTGTGGTTGGTGAAAGAACATGTTGTATGGATCCAGGAAGAAGTGGGGAAGAGATAAGTGGTGTAAAAGAAAAGATTTACGTCTCGATTTGTGGAGACGAAACAATAATGGTGAACAAGAATGTAGATGATTAGGAATGGGAAGAATGGTCACATTCTTATATGGGATAAGAAGAAATGGTGGTGGTTTGACTTCTTCAGGTGGAGGTTGATTAATCACAAAATCCGTGTCGTTTAGGAATGCGAGTTCGTCGGCGAAAATATCTTCGAAACTTTCATCGATGGCCCGATTGAATGTTTCAATGTCAATAAGTGTCGTGCCAGAATTCAACATACATGATTTTTCAAAAATTATGGAGGTAGGAAACTCGTAAAACTCATCTACCTTATTCTCAAAAGAGTCTAAATCAAGTTGTTTTTTTCTAGAATTATCGAACTCAAAATATCGGATTGTGATTCATTAACACTCGCTATCATTAAAGGAAGATTAGAAGAAGAACCAGAGAAAGTGGGAGAAAGAAGTTGAATACGAACTTGAGGGTGGAAATGGAGTGTATAAATTAGTACAATTTGTAATGACCGATGTGTAAAAAGCGATTGTGCTAATCTATCAACCCACTGAGAAATGAGGTCAAATCCCTCAAAATTCGTGAGAAAACATGGGTACGTCGAACTTGGTAAACCAGACATTGAAAATGAAAGTGATACGGTTTCTTGTGCGGTCGGAACGATGGAAAGGATGAAGGGGATTGATTTAGGAAGTGTAACAGTTAAAGGCTCAGGAGTGTGTACACAGTCAGTGGAAAGGATAGGATGAATTGGAAAATCTGACTCATCAAACAAAACTGGTTCATCCTCAATACCATCCTCATAATTCCCCTCAAAATTTATCTCATCCATGCAATTATCATCAAAATCCACACGCATATGAAGTTCGGGAAAAACAGTTAATGACTCGGGATGATGAATTGGAGAGAGAAACTCATCCAAATCTGTGGGTTCGTCATCCAAAATGTTCCCAGCGTCAATATTCTCGATCAAGTGAAAATTAAATTTCTCAGACACCTCATTAAAAGCATGGATATCAATCAATTCAGGTTCTAGAGTGGAGGTGTAGAGGTCAAAAGGATTGGTGATGGTTTCACTCGAAAGAGACCCTTCATAATCAGGTAAATCAAACACTACAAAGTCGCACAACTCATTAAACGTTCTATTTTCAACTGGTGAATCATTTGGGACACTTGATAGACATTCAAAACCGGAGTTGTGGGATTCAATTGGGGATGGGTAGGTTTGATTTGGAAGGGTGCACAGCTCACTCTCTCCACTCAAATTCTCAATCTGTCCAACTGCCTAATCATACATTGGAAAATTTGGAGCTAGTTGGAAACTAGCTACCGGGTCACTAAGTTGTATAAGGGCGGCCATGGACGTATTCAAATCCATCATCTGTTGGCATGACGCTACCATAAAATCTTCTAACGACTGTTCCAGACTAGACATGGGTTGTGAAGGGGTTTCAGTAAAAGATTTAAAGTTGTTTGGATACTGGAAACTCTCAAATGGTTGTTCAGAAGCAATGTCTAGGGGAGGTGCAAAAGTCGGGTAGGACTGGTAGGAATGGAATGGTTGGACAGGAGTAGGATCAACATTTGGATAAGCAGATGAATGGAATTGTTGATCCAAAGAATTCGCAGTGGTGAAAGGAGTGAAAGATCGGTTACGAGATTGTTCAATATGTTCAGCAATAGACATGGGTTTCGAAGTTACAACAGGACTTGAAAAAGGAGTATCAACATAAGAAGGTGGTGAAAGTTGAAATGGCTGATACAAGGTGGATTGCAGAGTCCAATTGGTTGTCCTAGACGCGTCTATTAGATCTTTCAAAGAAATTTTTGGCATGGATGGGTCGTTCGAAATTCGACCAAAACAAGAAGTGTAAGAAGTAATGTCTGGTTGAGGGTACCAAAATTCGGCAAGAGTTTTGCGAGGTGGGGTACCCATAATGTGATAAGAGAAAGGAAAAGAATGTGAATTTTTTTAATTTTTATTTTTATTTTTTAATTTTTATTTTTTTATATTTTTTTTTAAAAAGATTTGTTTGTTTTTCGAGTTTTGAAATTTTTGAAAGTGTTTTTTTTAGAAAGAGTTTTGCAAAAATTTGTACGGAACTACGGCACAATTTCAAACAACCACAGTTTAAACATGCACAATCAAATCTAGAGCTAGGGTCTCCTAAGTCAATTAGACTGCTCCTAACTTTTCCAAAGTGACAAGTTGTGAGATATCCCTCAAATCTCCTCTTCAACGCCAATTGTGGCCAGGTAAGCACAAATGAAGAAAGGAGGGTTCCGCTCACGAATCACCGTGAGACGGGCCTTTTAAAGTTACCTTTCTCACTTGTCTAGCCTAGGCACCATAAAGTCAAGTTTAGATAAACGATTGAATGCCCAGAACCTTCCTCTGTCCTAATGAGCACGACAGTCCTTAGTTGGCTGAGTATAGATATTTTTTAATTAACTCAAAAGTGATGCATATGCTTTTAGTGATTTTTCGGGTCTTAGGAAGGGTAATGAAATCCCCACCCAATCTGAATTGGTGTTATAGCCACTTAAAAGTCCATATTAATTATGCAAAGCAGTTAACACACCAAAAATCCAAAAAAACTTGCAAAAAAAATTTTTATTTGGCAGCGCAAAGAATCCTGCACAAAAACAATTTTTGGATAGGAGAAAGAGAATCTGTGCAAAGAATACCTGCAGAAAAATTTGTCGGTGGAGTTCAAGGGGTAGGAGAGAAGAAAAAAAGATACTCACAGAGAAAATGGGATGCTGACGTCACCCTTTGAACGCGGTTCCGCGGTCAAACCCTTGCTTCTGCCGCGGTTCCGCGGCTGAACATTTGGTTTGGATCTTCAAATTTGGTTCTCTGTACTGAGTTGGTTTTCCTCTACCTGTTCAGATCTCCTGAATATTGATTTGTTCACCTGAATTTGCTCCAGATCTGAAACAGAGTTTGCTCCAAGCCTGCACACTTGCACAAAAACCTTTCAAAAATAACAAGATGATTGTTACTTTTATTTTTTTGATTTTGTTTTATAATTTTTCAATTTTTATAATTTTTAAAAAAAAAATTTTATTAACCCGAAATTACACAAAGAAAGAGACTACCGTCTCCCCGGCAACGGCGCCATTTGATTGGTAGAGATTTTGTATGTGCATGTTTAAAATTAAGAATACCGCAATCAAGACGGTGTCGCTTGGTAGCTAGCCGGTTGAGTACGGATCGATCCACAGGGAGAAGGAATCCTTTTCTTTATGTTCTAATGAGTTAATCCGATTAGGTCGGGTTTTGTTTTAAGATCTAAGAATGAGAATAAGTTGATAAAAGGCTTTGCTAGGGTTAGGATTAGATTAGTTCGAAATAGGGATTCTTCTCACTTCTTTCAATGCCCTAGTTAAGAATATAGGTCTTAGGGTAATAGTCAACAAAGGGGATTAGCACGACAAGGAAGAAACTTACTTTCTTCCTTTTGGTCCTTGTCCGTCCGTTCTTGGCTCTTGGCCCTAACCTCCGGTTAATTCAACCACAACCGGTCTAACTAGGGAATCACCGCTATCATGTAGGATAGGGTGCCGTAGTGAGCGGGGTATGGTTGAATTAAAGAGAGTCCTAATTAAAATTATTTAGGCAAAGAAAGGAATGAGAGAGATTTCATTCTCTCAAACCTTCCCTCTCCTATCCCTAACAAGTGAGGAATTACTCACTCATTAGGAAGATAACTAGAAAAGTCATTTTTTTTATTTTAATAGATGAATTAAATTGCAGATAATAAAAGAACAGATAAAAATTTGCAGGAATCAAAATTCAGATAAAAAAAGAATGCGAGATGAAAGTAAAACTTACTTTATTGATGATCTCTCAACAACGCATTACAAATTGAATTGAAATTTAAATCTAAGAATTAAAAAGAGGCATCCTCAAAGAGAGGCACCCTAAAAGAGGAACACTAAAAAAGGCTTTCAACTTTCCTATTTATATATTGGAAAAACCCTAGGGTTACATTCTGATCCATACATGAAATTACAAAACTACCCTAAGAAAGCCGGGTCAAAGCACCGACACCCACCGACACGTGCACCGACACGTGCACCATACAGCTGCGGTTCCGCGGCAGAATAGCCTGTTTGGCCGCAGTTCCGCGGCAATTTGGTGGGCTCTTGGGCTCAATTCTTCAGGGTTTCTCTGTGTTGCTTTTATCTTCTGTTTTCTTTACTTGGTTTCTCATAATCTCTTTTATTTCCTTCCGGATTTCCAACAGTGCAGAATGATGTGGACTTTTGCCTTGAACTTCGCGTTGAAGTCTTGAATCTTGTGCTGCCCTTGTGCTTTGTGCATTGAATTGTCTAATGATTTTCCATTTTTTTCCTTGAACTGGTAGGCGGCATCATTCGGATTCATCTGTTGTTGGTCGTAGTCTCACATTTGTAGCGACTTTTCATGAATTTCACTGTAACGAGCTGAGAACCTGTAACCTGCAACTATTTAGCAGACATGGATCAAAAGCACCTATTTATATGCAATGTGACTAAGAATGGGCGATATAAAAATGCAAAAATCTGATATGAACAACCCTCTACCTCTCTGAAGACGTTGAAGAATTACAACGACGTGTATCAGAGGTGTGGAGAGATGTACCCTTGAACCAAATTCCAGATTGAGAGGAGAGATCATGGTGGACCATCTAAGAATCATTAGTCATTTTTGGAAGACTAAGATTAACTTAGGAGATGTGTGATGGACATCGTTCTGGTCAATTAGTTTGGGAAGTCATGAGCATAGAGGCTCGGCCTATTTGAAGATCCAAGACGTTTTAATCTCAAGAAGACTTAACCAATTTGGGGCTGAAGTTTGCTTCTTATAGTGTTAAACACTAATATATACTCGGTGCTCACGTGCTCTCACGTGAGTCTCTAAAGCGGTGTTAAACACTGAAATTTGGAGCGCTCACGTGTGGCTCGTGAGGCACCTGAAAGTTGGCGCTGGACACTTGGATCCAAATCCCCATCTGTATATAATAAGTGTTAAACACTTAATTCTTGTGGCCATCACGTGTGGGCACGTGAAGCGCCCCAAAGTTGCCTTTTTATCTCTTTGGTTTTATTCCCTCTTCCTTTTATAAGTGTTAAGCACTTAGCTCATATAATGCTCAAGTGCGAACACGTGAGGTGCTCAAAAGTGAGTGTTGTCTTTGGATTTTTCCCTTTTTCCATTTAAGCAACAGTTTGGGGTCACGTGAGAACACGTGATTCGATCTCAGTCCTTCCTTTTTGTTCCTCAGAAGTGCTCACGTGGGAACACGTAAGCCTTTTTTATATAGCGTTGAATGCTAATGAATCACTGGTTTGTTCTTTTATATGGAGAGAGATTTTGATTTGAGCTTTAAGAATTTCAGGCCCTTTACTTTATAAGAATTAAATTCTTTTGCAGGGTTAAACCCTAGTTTTATCAGAGGAATTAAATTCCTATATACTTTTGGAATAATTAAATTCTTTGAGGTTAGTTCTTTCCTCTATGTTTTGAATCTATATAACAGAATCTCCCCGATGAGAATTAAATTCTCAACTTGTGGGGAGATCTGTTTCTGCAGACCTCAACCAGAGGAAGAACTAAGTTCTTGTATGAAAGGTTAAACCCTTAAAGAAGAGATAAGATAATCTATGTACTTTTTTTTTACCAAGGATTTTTGTTTAAGAAGGAAATCTTCTTCCTCTAGAGAATTGAATTCTTTTTTTCTCTTTTTCTTTTTGTTTCTCAAAGCTTATGGGATGTCTCTCCTTCTTTTCTCCTCCTCTCCTCGCTCCTATTTATACGAGAAGAACAATAATCAATTTGTTAAGAGAATCTCTCATTGAGAGATCATGATTGATTCCATGATCTTTTAGATCAATCGGTGAATTTTATTCACCGTTGGATTTTTAATCCAAAGGCTCTCTGTGTAACAGAGAAGATTTCTTGTTTGTTTAACAAGATTAGGAAATATTTTCCTAAGATAGAATTTTATTCTATCAGAAGATCACCGTTGGATCTTTGATCCAAAGGTCTTTCGTTTAACAACAGAGAAGATGTTTCTGTTTTAATGAAGATCGGGGATATATTTCCCATATATATAGAATTTAATTCTATCTGATAGTTTAGAAAAATTTAAGGAAATATTTTCCAAATAGGATTTTGATCCTTTTATTTAGAATTTAATTCTCTCAGCTTGGAAGGTGATTAGGAACACTCACGTGTAACACGTGACCCCCACAGAATTAAACTTGTTTTCTTATATGCAACAGCCTATCAAAGGGCATCACGTGTTAACACGTGAGCTTCTCTGGCCTACTATTTGTTTTAATATGGAGCCTATATACTTTGTATATTGATGCTCACGTGCTTACACGTGAGGCTCAATTTCAGCCTGTTAAGCGCCTATAATCTTTGTATCTAGGCGCTCACGTGTAGGCACGTGAGGCTCCATTGGTGGGGAATTTTCCCCATTCCTTTTTTCTCTATTTTTTTATAAGGGAACAGAGTTAAGATATGGGGTTGTCCGGCCTATGTTAAAAAACAGAATCCGGATAAACTCGAGGCACGATCAGTTCTTTGCAAGTTTGTGGGATATCCTAAAAATTCACATGGATATATTTTCTACCACACTGAGGAACAAAAGGTGTTTGTTTCTTAATATGCCACCTTTTTAGAAAAGAAATTTCTTATGAAAGAAATTGGTGGTAATGAGGTAGAACTGGAAGAAGTTTCAACTGCACAAACTATAAATGACGATTTGATAGAACCGAAGGATCCAATAGTATCCGACGAACCTCAGCCACTCCGCAGATCTAGTAAGGTTCCTCATCCACCTGAGAGATACTACGGTTTTCTCATAGACGGTGGGAGCGAGGATTGCATCATGGAAAATGATGACCCAACTAGTTTCGAGCAAGCCATCAAAAGTGGGGACTCTGTGAAATGGTTGGATGCTATGCAATCTGAGATGGAATCCATGTACACCAACAAAGTATGGACTTTGAAAGTTGCTCCTGAAGGGGTAAAACCCATCGGGAGCAAGTGGATCTTTAAAATGAAAATTGGTGTAGATGGAAAGGTTGAGACCTTCAAAGCTAGACTTGTCGCAAAAGGTTTTCGTCAATGACCAGGTGTCGACTATCATGAAACATTTTCTCCTGTCGTTATGCTTAAGTCCATCAGTATCCTACTTTCCATTGCTGCATACCATGACTACGTAATATGGCAAATGGACGTCAAGACCGCTTTTCTAAATGGTGATTTAGAAGAGAGCGTGTACATGACACAGCCAGAGGGCTTCGTAGACAGTGGGAGCAGCGGAAGTGTGTGCAAGCTGCTTAAATCAATCTACGGATTAAAGCAGGCATCGCGGAGCTGGAACATCTGTTTTGATGAAGCTGTCAAAGAGTTTGACTTCATCAAAAATGTAGATGAATCATGTATATACAAAAAGGTTGTAGAGAGTAAGATTGTCTTCCTCGTATTGTACGTGGATGACATACTCTTAATAGGAAACGATGTTCCTATGCTACACTCGATCAAACTCTTCTTATCGCACAAGTTCTCCATGAAAGATCTGGGTGATGCCTCCTACATCCTGGGGATTAAGATCTATAGAGATAGATCTAAAAGAATGTTGGGATTGTCCCAATCCATTCACATTGACACCATACTAAAGTGGTTTAGTATGGAAGATTCTAAGCGTGGTAATTTACCCTCTTGCTCAGGAATCACTCTCTCCAAAGAGATGTCTCCCAAGACTGATTTGGAGAGGGCTCGCATGCAAGGGATACCCTATGCTTCGGCAGTCGGGTCAATCATGTATGCGATGATATGTACCAGACCGGATGTAGCTTACTCACTAGGTGTAGTGAGTAGGTATCAATCAGATCCTGGGGAGAAACATTGGACAGCTGTGAAGAAAATTCTTAAGTACTTGAGAAGGACTAAAGAAATGTCCTTGGTGTATGCTAACGGTGAACTCCAGATGGAGTCCTTTACCGATTCGAGCTTCCAGAGTGATAAGGACGATAGTAAGCCGGTCTCGGGTTTTGTCTTCACTCTCAATGAAGGGGTGGTATGTTGGAAGAGTTCTAAGTAAGATACCATAGCAGACTCGACGATAGAGGCTGAATACATCGATGCCAACGATATTGCCAAAGAGGCTGTCTAGATGAAGAAGTTCATTACTGAACTTGGTGTGGTTCCATCCATTGAGCATCCAATACCTATGTATTGTGATAACAATAGAGCTGTGGCTTTGGCCAAGGAACCCGGGTTCCATCAGCGATCCATACATATTCTTAGACGGTATCACCTGATCCGGGAGATAGTAGATCGACGGAAGATCGAGGTCAGGAGAATTGACACGAAAGATAACGTATTGGATCCAGTCATGAAAGCCCTCCGCCAGACGCAGTTTGAGAGACTTTTTGGGATGTTGGGTATGAGAAACTACAACAACTGGCCTTAGTGCAAATGGGAGATTGTTAGGAATATGTATGCCCTAGAGGCCATTATTGTATGATATAGTGGATGCTTGGACATATATATAGAGGACTTTCTTACTCGACATGATAGTATGCTATCTGGTTTCTCTTTATCTTAACATGTACACTTGTATTATTATACTGTCTCTCTGATACATATTGATAAAGCTCTTAGGATGTTTGCTTGACTACCAAGACTATGATGCGGATCATACTACTGGGACTTGTGTAGTCTACAAGCACATCATTTAATTGTTCTTAGTCGAGAGGATATCGAGACAGGGTATCGATATTCCAGAGTAGACTAGTGTGTACGTTTCTTGACCCTGTAGGGGGCGATGGTTGTGTAAGTCAATGTTGCATGCTACCACAACTCTTGTGGCGCGGCGGAAACGATAAACAAAAATTTTCTTTGCATACAACACGCACTTAACCGAAGATCTTGTCTAAACCACAACTAGTAAACCCCAACAAGAGATCTTATCTACTATGTTAGGGATTTTACCTTGATGATACGGTCCTTCGGGTCTTCTCTTTGATGCAACTCCTTTGCTCCTTTCTCCTCTTTTGTGGACTCCTCGGCTCCTTTCTTCTCTTTTGTGGACTCCTCGGCTCCTTTCTTCGTCGGAAGGGCACCACATCGCCTACGTCTTTTACGGGCTCCCACCTCAATACCGAGGCAACTCGGGCGCGAAGTTGGCTAGCCGACGCGCCCAAGATTTGATGTAGAATGTGTATTGGATTAACTTGAAATCCTAAGCTTTTGATTCACATCTCATGTGAGGGTTAAAGCTAGGAAGAATGATCACCATCATTTTTCTTTCTCTCTTCTTATGAACTTGTTATGATACACTTATCATAATTTTGTTAAGGAATTGAATGCCTTGATTTCACATCTCATGTGAAGGTATTTATAAGAAGAAATGGAGGAGAGAATAATTTCATTTAAAACTAAAAAGTTTAAGCATGATAGAAAAGTTTAAGCATGATAGAAAAAAGAAAGAAAAGAATTTAGCACTAAGTAAAGCATGCATTATGAAAGAAGTATCATGCTTTAAATAGTACATCCACTTCAACAAACATGTTATCATGCTTATACCTTTTAATTTACACCTCACTTATTTATTTTCACAAAATAAATGATGTCATAATTATGTCATTATGAGGTGGCATCTTCTAGAAGGTATTTTGTAACAATTACAAAAATACCCCTCCTCCGTATACCGTATACCGTATACTGTATACCCGTATCCGAATTCCGAAAAATACGAATACCATTAATCCAATAATATAATACTGGTATCCGTCCAGTATTATTCTTTCGATTATTATTCCTGTAACAATTACCGAACATAATCGAAAACCTGCCGCAACACTTTACGGCTGCCGTAACAACTTACGGTCTCTACATCTTTTCGCCCGAAAACTTGAGTAACTAAATGTGGGGGACTCTAAAGACTCGTCAACACCTTAGTTGTGGATTTAACCACTAGCACGTTAGAGGTATAAGCCAATACATAACGGGCTACCAGGTATTGACAAAAAGGTGGCCGACGAGCGAACTCATCACAACCTTTACGAGCCTGTAAGCAACACTTACCGTACAGTCCGGTCTCTTCGTCTGATACGTCGCATATTCAGTCTAGGGGTGGTAAATGTCAGACCCCAGTAACTTTATAAGTCATGTTGATTTATGGCTCATAACCGGTCGAGGAACTACTGATAACACTTATCAGTAAACCTCGAGAACCCTGACCAGGGATTTAGGTGTTATAGCCGATCAAACATAGCGCGACATCAACTCCCCATACCGGGAGAGACGAAACCCCTCCTATCGCTCACTGTCTCCATATGATTCGGGACTGTACCCAAAATCTACCTGTTTGCACGACTCAGTAGAGCCGTGGTAGGGAGGAAATCAAAGCACAGTGGGAACCACACAAGACTCTATGACGATCTCGGGTCTACAGACTAACCTGTACAAGTGTCACCAGAGAACTGCTATCTGACAATAGGTATATATACCAACTAGGAGTTCTCGGCGAGTCCGTTCAGTGTACCCAGTCTCCACTGAGCACCCGTGCACCATCCTTGATGTCAAACACCGATGGATATAGGATCATCCATCGCCCATCATATGGGTCAAGATGCGTATACGCTAGTCTACTCTGGTGTATCGATGCCCTGTCTCGACACACCCTCGACTAGGAACAGTTATAGGATGTACTCATAGACTACTGTGGCCCCACTAGTATGATCTCATCATAGTCCCAGTAGTCGAGTACAAATCCTAAGGGCTTTATCAACATGTAACAAAAGAGACAATCAGAGTACATGTTAAGATAAAGTACAACCAGATAGCGTACTATCATGTCGAGCAAGAAAGTCCTCCCTATATATGTCCAAGCATCCACTACAATATACATCGTATGTACAGTAATGGCCTCTAGGGCACACATATAACTAACAGGTTGATCCCATAACATTGGTGTTTGATATCAAAGATTGTACACAGGTGCTCATTAGAGAATGGGTACACTGAACAGGACTCGCCGAGAACTCCTAGATGGTACCATACCTATCGTCAGATAGCAGTTCTCTGGTGACACTGGTACAGGTTAGTCTGTAGACCCGAGATGTCATAGTGTCTTGTGTGGTTCCCACTATGCTTTGATTTCCTCCCTACCACGGCTCAAAAGAGTCATGCCAACAGGTGGATTTTGGGTACAGTCCCGAGTCATATGGAGGCAGTGAACGATAGGAAGGGTTTCGTCTCTCCCGGTATTGGGAGTTGATGCTGCTCCATGCTCGATTGGCTATAACAGTAAGTCTCTGGTCAGGGCTAATGAGATTTACTGGTAAGTGTTATCAGTAGTTTCTCGAACCGTTATGAGCCATACATCGGCATGACTTATCAAGTAACTGGGGTCTGAAGATTCCACCCCTAGATTTGATATGCGACATATCATACGAAGAGACCAGACTGTACGGTAAGTGTTATAGGCTTCATGGGAGTTTAGATAAGCTTGCTTGTTGATCTTCTATTCGCTCAATACCTGGGTAGCCGTTACGTCTAGCTAGAACCGCTAACGGCTTGTGGGTAACTGATGTGATCATTACCTACTGCTGGTGTATTGACAAGTCTTTAGAGTCCCACACAGAGGTTTCCTAGTTCAAGCGAAACGAAGTAGGGCACATATGCTGATATGTGCGGGGGCCTGATTAAATACGAGTATGTGATACCGTATTCTAATCTGGCGGTTATTTGATATCGGTTAGGTTATATGTGATATAACCGGATTATTGAATCAAGTGTTGATTTGATAATATGATATATAGATAAATGATATTAATCGGCTATATATGATATAACCGAATTATTGAATTAAGTGTTGATTTAATAATATGATATATATTTATATTTGATATAATTATATATTAACTAATATTATTGCTCGCTAATTATTTTGTTTTCTTAATATATATATATATATATATATATATATATATATATATATATATATATATATATATATATTATGAAGCATGAAATGGATTTTCTATTTTTTAGAAAATAGAAAAAGAGGTGGAAAATGGGGAGATATTTGTGGTATGAGTGAGGCATGGCATTTTCATTAGTTTATTGGTCTTGACTCACTATTGAAGCATGATTCTATTTATTTATTTGATAAATAATGGATGCTTCAATAAGTGAGAAAAATGAGGAGCCATTCTACACTTGATCTTTTCTTGAGCTCATTTTCACACACTCTCCATTTTCCTCCTTCCTCCTCTTGCTCAAAGCCCTAACCCTCACATGTAATGTGAACCGTAGGATTTTGAATAGATACTAAGTGAGCTAAACACCTCTACTTCACCATCCTCCACTTGATTAGCACTTGAGTTTATGGTGTTTCCTTCACTAAAGAGAGTTTAGTGAAGAGGTGGCTTGGATTAGAGGAACTTCGGATGGATAATTTTCGACACGAAGATCGCGAAGCAAGTTCGTGCACTTCTTCAAGTGGAGCCTAGAAGAGTCATAGGGACTACTACCCGGAGGTTTAGAAGAGAATGACACAGTCTACAAAGGTTGTAATCTCTATCTCTTAGAATAGTTCTTGTGATATCATATGTTAAACCCTAATAATCTAGTTAGATCCTAAGTTAGTCTAGCTTAGCATCCCAAATTTTTGAAAATTGCATGCATGATGCCGGTTTAAACATAGTGGTGGTGCTAGGGTAAACTTTCAACACCAACAATAATTTCTCTTCAAGATCGATGTACGGGATTCTTCACCACAGAGGAGTCCGGAATCAAACCACTTTTGAGGCTATGGAAAATTGTTGTACCACATAAAATTAAAATTTTCAACTTGCTAATGTTGAGTAATTCTATACTTATCAGAAACAACTTAGCCAGCAGGAAATGGATTGGCCTTTTGGAATGTGGTATTTATGGAAATATTGATGAGACAATTGATTATCTTTTCCTTAACTGTGACTTCTCTACACATATTTGGAATATGTTCTCCATACTTACGGTGGATGGGATATTTCTGAATACTGTTCAAGAACTTTGGGGTTCTTGAAGGTCTAAGAATTTTGCGTGTAGTGGCAGGTTTGCGTGGGACGTCATAGTTAGTGTCATTTGCTGGAATGTTTGGAATGAGAGAAATAATAGAATTTTCAATTCACCTTTTAGATCTCTAGCAAGTATAATCTGTTATACTGTGACGACTATATATTGGACTTTGGACAGGTGCAGCAGTGACTAGGGCTAGAATGGCTTCCCTGATAGAGATGGAGACAGAGGGACGTCTAGTTACTATACCTTTGGGCAGGTTGCACATACAGGATGGCCTGGCGGATCAGGGGCATGATATTTAGTTCGACGGCTGGTTGTGTATGAGATCCTCAGGTAGGAATTTGTGTTGCTTTCGTGGCTTTTATTTTTATGACAGGTGATGTGATCATGTTGTATTTGTATTTTTTTATTTCCGTTCTCTTTTTTTTTAGCTTTGTTGTTTCATTAAATTAAAGTGGGGGCCTTTCCTGGCTTTAGTTTTAATCAAAAAATACTTGCATAAAACTTTTATACTTTTGGAAAAATTATGATTGAAAATCAATATTTTATCAAAAGCATTTGATCCTTAATATAATATCCATATAGATTGAATCAAAATTTTAAAAAATCTAAAGTAAACGACGCTCATCCTATTATATCGAGTTTTGTCTTTGATTTGGGTTCCTCCTTCAACAAAGATAAATTCTAACTGCAGTTTTCAGTAATTTTTTTATTTCCACCCAAGATATTTTAAACATTTTAAGTAAAACTAATAGATTCTGATTTTTATTTGAACTTTACTTTGCCATTAGTGCCCCCTCTGTCCCCAATTCCTGTGTCCGTCCCGGATTATAGTTGTTATCTTTCCCCTATTTCATTCCATTGGTTGTCAGTAGATGAGAAGACTATTCATTCGATAATCAATAAAGTTCTCTTTATTCATACATTCTCATTTCCAGCCACTTTACCTAAATTGTTTAAAAAAATTATATGGTTGGCTGTAGCTAATTAATCTGCATCTCAATTGACCAACACAAGATAGAATGAATTAGCAATCTTCTAGTGATAAAAAAAACCAATTACTGCATTTGATAACGCTGTAGAACAGTTACTTGAAACTAGACAAGCTTTCACAAAACAGAACAAAAAAGTTGCCAATTTGGGCTGCAACCCATTTGCCCCATTATATATTCACATTGTGTAATTGTTGTAATTTGGGGCTTAGTTTTCACAGACGATTTTAACTATTTTCATATAATGACTTGCATAAAATACATGGTGCTATTGGATTAAAGGACTATCAAGAAGAGGTTGCTCCGTATGTACATGTTGACCAATCAAACTTTTATCCAGCCGCCAATCTCTGCAAAAACATTCGAAGACATCTTAGTTCGAGATAATTGGCATGCTTGATGACATAATAATGAAATACACAAAATAGAGACCTTAAATTCGCTGCAATCAGTACTACGAAAAACAAATCAATTTAATGCAAAATAACTGATTTACAGGCTCAAAAATCTATTTAACTACCTAGTAAAAATGTAAATTTTCATGGATTTGGATATATTTTTCTTATCAATCTTCAGCAGCTATACTCTCCACTCTCCACGGAATCTGTTGTTGCGCATATGACATAGTAAGCTAAAGCGATTAGGGAAAAATGGGTCATGTGCTTCCCTAAGATAATCTTTAGATGTCACTGCAAATAAATGTATTATGAAAAAAACTAGGATACAAGTGAATAATGTTCTCAAGCTTCTTTATTGTCCAAGATCCTATTAGAATAAACTTCAAATGGCTCAACTATAGCTTCTGAGGAAAAATCAAATGAAGTTTTCCATAGGCCATCTATATTTCTGTTCCAATCAGTCCGGTTAACTTCTTTTCAGCCAACTATTCAACATGTTATATATACAACAATCAGGTGATAATCAATGTCATAGACATTAGCAAAAAATAGAAGAACGAGGCGTGTGCCTTGTTCTTTAGAAAATTTAAGAGCTTGACTAATTCTACCTGTATCGACTGAAGCAAAAGAGATGATGTCTGCTCACCAGAAACTATCTCTACAAGTGATATCTTAAACACAAATATTTATGAAAATCACGGATTCCTAACCCCTTATTATAGCCACAAGCTTTGAAATTGTTTAGTAAACATCACCCTAAACAAGAATACTTACAGCAAACTTATAAAATCTCACGGGGAGAAAAACACCAAATGATGCTAAAAATTAGTTAGTCGAATATTTGATTTCGGAAGCAATTTTGCTATTACACCCCTATTAAGCATATAATTATATATAATATACCCATGTACGCTGCGGGTTTCTAAAACTTCCTCTCAAGTTGGAGCATACATATCAAACATGTCCAGCTTGTTACAAATAAACCGCACTTTATTCCTTCCTAAGCACTTGGTAAATAAATCTGCTAACCGATGAACATATTGAACATAGTAGGTATCAATAATCTCATCTTCAATCTTCTCCCTCATAAAGTGGCAATCCACCTCAATGTGCTTCGTTCGCTCATGGTACACATGATTAGAGGCAATATAGATTGCGGCCTTATTATCATAATATAACCGCATAGAGGAAGTGAGCTCAAAACCAGGCTCTCCCATTAGGAAACAAATCTATACAAGCTCATAAGTGATATTCGCCATGGACCGGTACTCAGACTCGGCACTGGAGCGAGACACCGCATCTGCTTCCTACTCTTCCAGGAGACCAATTTACCTTCTACAAACACGCAATATACTGCAGTAGATTAGCAATCGGATGGAGACCCGACCCAATCTGCATCAGTGAAGTCCGAGAATGTCCATGATCTGAGTACAGTAAACCTTTCCGTGGAGCATTTTTCAAGCAGCGATGTATCTGAAACACCACATCCCAATGAGCCACTCGAGGATCGGCCATTAATTGACTCACAACGCCAACTAGGTATGAGATATCAGGTCGAGTGACGATGAGATAATTCAGCTTATCCACCAAAAGTCGGTATCATCCCGGATCTTCAACAAAGTCATCTTGTTCTGAAAGCAGCTTAGTAGTAGGATCCATTGGAACCTTTATGGGTTTGCACCCTAGCATCCCCGCTTCAGTCAGCATATCAAGCACAAACTTTTGTTGTAAGATATAGATGTCATTCTTTGATCGAGCAACCTCGATACCCAAGAAATATTTAAGGCTCCCAAAGCCCTTAGACTGAAACTTCGTTTGAAGATGGTACTTAAGCTGTACAATACTAATCTCATCTTCAATCTTCTCCCTTATAAAGTGGCAATCCACCTCAATGTGCTTCGTTCGCTCATGGTACACATGATTAGAGGCAATATAGATTGTACCTTTATTATCATAATATAACTGCATAGAGAAAGTGAGCTCAAAACTAGGCTCTCCCATTAGGAAACGAATCTATACAAGCTCATAAGTGATATTCACCATGGACCGGTACTCAGACTCGGCACTGGAGAGAGCCACCACATCTGCTTCTTACTCTTCCAGGAGACCAATTTACCTCCTACAAACACGCAATATACTGTAGTAGATCAGCAATCGGATGGAGACCCGACCCAATCTGCATCAGTGAAGCCCGGGAATGTCCATTATCTGAGTACAGTAAACCCTTCACTGGAGCATTTTTCAAGTAGCGAAATATCTGAAACACCACATCCCAATGAGCCACTCGAGGATCGGCTATTAATTGACTCACAACGCCAACTGGGTATAAATATCAGGTCGAGTGACGATGAGATAATTCAGCTTATCCACCAAAAGTCGGTATCATCCCGGATCTTCAACAAAGTCACCTTGTTCTGAAAGCAGCTTAGTAGTAGGATCCATTGGAACCTCTATGAGTTTGCACCCTAGCATCCCCGCTTCAGTCAGCATATCAAGCACAAACTTTTGTTGTAAGATATAAATGTCATTCTTTGATCGAGCAACCTCGATACCCAAGAAATATTTAAGGCTCCCAAGGCCCTTAGACTGAAACTTCGTTTGAAGATGGTGCTTAAGCTGTACAATACCAGCCACATCATCGCCGGTAATCTAGATTGCACGAACACTTCCAACGGGTTGTCGTATCCCTATCCGACATGTATCGGACACCGACACTTGCAAGACATTTGCACGGCACGTATCAGACGTGTTATACACACACACACACGATAGTGTGTGTTCTATGCATATCATATGCGTATAAACATACTTTTAGTATGTTATTAGCATATAACATGTTGGACTTGTTAATTTTTCCTAGTTTAACGTTGTCATAATAGTTTGATATCTTATTTAGTTTTATAAGATTATATATATAACCGTATCCCCGTATCCTATATTTTGGGATTTTGCCGTATCGCATCATGTCGTATTCGTGTTCCCGTATCCATGTCTATACAACCTTGCCAGTAATCACTATGTCATTGCATATACCACCAAAAGAATGTGAATATTGCGATAGGATTGAATAATCATATGCACGTTGTCTGAGGCCAAACGAAATAATTACCTTAATAAACTTCCCAAACCATACCTGAGAAGACTGTTTCAAGCCATATAGTGACTTCTTCAATCGACAGACTAGACCAGACTCTCCCTGAGCAACAAAACCAGATGGTTTCTCCATATAGACATCTTCAACAAAAGAACCATGAAGAAACATATTCTTCACATCAAGCTGATGCAGTGGCCAATGATTAGTAGCCGTAAGAGATATATACAGACGAACAGAAGTCATCTTGGCCACAGGATAAAAGGTCACCTCATAATCAATGCCATGGTCTGCAAATACCCTTTAGTAACCAAACGTGCTTTGAAGCTGGAAAGAGTCCCATTAGATTGAAACTTCACAATGTATACCCAGCGACACCTTATTGCCTTCTTCCCAGTTGGAAGAGGAACCAAACCTCAAGTCGAAAAAGGAATCAAACCTCAAGTCTGATTCTGTTCAAGGGCAAGTATCTCATCAATCATCACATTGGTCGACCCTTTATGAGACAGCATTGGGTAAAGCATGCGAGTCGAGGGACGAAAAAAACACCTGATATGCTGGAGATAAATGAGAAGTCGCCACATGATGAGCTATGGGTTGGAAAGTGCAGCTGCGAGTGCCTTTCCATAGGGCAATAGGGAGATCAATGTCAGCCTTCGGCAGAGCTTGAGATTCTGAAAGATCAGCAGCCGGAGGCTGAGGTTCAAAAGCCGTACGGGCCCGACAAGAATACACCCTTGTAACCGGTGGTGTAGAGCCCAACAGTGGGGATGGAGAATCATGAGTGGGATGTAGGTCAAGAGAAACAGTACGGGTGACCTCCAACACAGGGGTGGAGATTCAACCGACTCAGAAGGGATGTCGTGTGACAAAAGATATGAGATATCTAAAGTAAAGTCATTGTCCCTGTCTACAGGTATATGGGATATAGAAAAATATGGGGTGGCCTTATAAAAAGTCACATCAGCCGATATGGGTGGCCTTATAAAAAGTCACATCAGCCGATATGGGGTGGCCTTATAAAAAGTCACATCAGCCGATATGGGGTGGCCTTATAAATCGGTGACGTAACCCAGGACTATAGTCCTGATATCCCTTTTGGGTCCGAGAGTATCCAAGAAAGACACTTAATAGCATTGGGGTCCAGTTTAGACCCCCCAGGTTGTAGATCATGGACAAAGCACACACCCAAACACCCGCGGAAGAACAGGGAAAGATACCACCGAAGGGAATAATGTAGAATGAGAAAGTTGTCCATCTAGGACAGAAGACGACATACGATTGATCAAGTAGTTGGCAATAAGAACCGCATCCTCCTAAAAAGATTTAAGCACTCGCATATGGAACAAAAGCACTAGCAAATGTCAATTCTTCCTTTCTACCATCCCATTTTGTTGGGTATAAAAACAAGAAGATTCATAAAGAATGCCAGGTTTCTCCGTACACTCCCTAAAGAGCGTACTAAAATACTCCTCGGCATCATCACTTCTCAAAATACCAACAGTGACTCTTAACTGAGTCTGAACTTCAGAACATAATATCTAGAAATGAGAAAACGCTTCATTTTTAGATTTCATCAAATATAACCATGAGACTCGAGAAAAATCATCAATAAAGATCACAATGTAGCGAAAGCCTCCTTAGGCAACAGGGCACGGCCCCCAAACATCGAAATGTGCTAAAACAAAGGTTTATCAGTTCTCTTACTGACATGAGATGGGTAGTTAGAGCACTGATACTTACCCAACTCATAAGACTCACTCTAAGATAGAGAAAATACCAAGTGAGGAAACAATCCTCTTCAAAGTCTGTAGGGAAGGGTGACCAAACCGGCAATGGGCATCAAAAGCAGATATGGAGGCTGTTAGGCAGGCCATGGGGCATGGATGCTCATCGAGGTGGTATAACCCATCAACCTCAGTCCATGTGCCAATCGTACGCCTCGTCCTAAGCACCTGAAAAACACATCCACCAGGAAAAAAAGCTGCGTCATGCTTCAAATCGCGAGTCAGCTAACCAATGGAAAATAAGTTGAAAGAAAATCCAAGCAAGTATAAAATAGTAGAAAGATGCAACTGTGATGAGGCATGAACAGACCCCACTCCCTCAAAAGAAGTGTTGTTCACTAAGGTAGTTGGGTACACTCAAGCCTTCGCCTATATGAGGATGGTATGTCTCTCCTGTCATATGGTCCGTCGCACCAGTATCAATCACCCATGGACGACGTACAGAAATCGAAGTAATAAAGACGATATGTGTACCTTTAGTAAGACCCAAAGTGGTCACAGCTGAAACCCAAGGTGTAGCCAATCCAGCTGGGCTACTAGAAGCGGACGAGGTCACAAGAAACCTTAATCGAGCAATCACCTCCATAGACTTGACGAAACTCTCGGATAATATCGAGTCCGTCGAAGTGGTAGAGGATGTTGAAGAGGTCCCAACATGTGCACGGGTAACAGGGCGAGGAGGCCTCCCATTCAGATTCCAGCAAGTATTGTGAATGTCCCTCCTGATGGCAGTAATCGAAAAAACGAGGCTTCCAGATCTACCTCCTTGACATGCTCCCCCTATCCCTCGTGGAGAGTAATATGTGAGAGCTCTGGCCTGATAAAAGCGTTGTGCTCACCAAATGCAGGCTGCTCATCAATGATCTCCGACTGAAATATCCGGTGAGGCGTATGATAGGTGGTCACAAGAGTAATGCCTGCTTTCCCAAGTAAGGCCGGACGTGCAGACTGATACTCGGGCCGTAGCTCACCAAGAAAAATGATCACTAGGAGGGTCTCATGTCGTTTTCTCATCTCCATAACATCATTAGTGATCGGGAACAGCTCCGAGATAAACTGTGCAAGACGTCAGAACTCCAAGTAATACTGATGCAGTAAGCGAGTTCCCTGCTGAATCTTGTACATATGATGTACCAAATCATAGGCCTTCAGAGGCTCTGCTTTGAAGAATAAATCTCATGGAGCTGATCTCAAATCGCTTTCACGGAACCCAGATGAACAAGGTCGTCCATGATACGATGTTCTTATGCTGAGTTGAGCATCGTCCGCCTCCCAATCGACAGTCATTGGATCAAGAGGAGGCTTCGTCAAGTGATCGCCATTCTTCCTCCCTTTGATATAACGCTCTACCATAAGCTTCCAACTATGGAAGTTTTGATCGTCAAGCTTGAAGTCCATCATCTTGGTGGCTAAAATATCCGTCGAAAAGATCGACTTACTCTCGGATTTACTCTCCGTCGTCATCTCCGAAAATCAAAGAATCACTTCAAAAAACAACAATCAATCTCACAACAATAGATCATCTTCCGAACACCAAACAATCACAAATCATGCAAACACCAAAACTCAATCGGACTACAATTTCCAAGAGCACAAACTCATTATCAACAATACAACCAACATAATAACCGAAGTCAAAAA
Source organism: Agapanthus africanus (assembly GCA_030015575.1). Taxonomy (NCBI): domain Eukaryota; kingdom Viridiplantae; phylum Streptophyta; class Magnoliopsida; order Asparagales; family Amaryllidaceae; genus Agapanthus; species Agapanthus africanus. The sequence goes on along the minus strand of JASDDO010000010.1, from coordinate 104,056,990 downwards.
CTTCAAATCCGTCCAAAGAAATCATGAATTCCCTCAAATCAACCAAGAAAATCCAAAAAACGGCAAAGAAATCCTAAAAGTCGACTAAGAAGAGGTCAAAAATTACCAAAACTGATCAAATCCGACCACATCAACCTCCAAAACTCCAAATCAACCTCCAAATAACCAAGATCCGACCAAATCGACCTCAAAAACAACCGAATTCGACCAAATCGGACTCAAAAATGCCAAGTCGACGCTACTCAGACCGGATCTAAGCGAATCAAACAGAAAACGACCAATACAAATCTCCAGAACATCATAACGAAGAACCCAAATCGAACTGAAATCGATCAAGTCAAGGCCCTATTCATCATCGATCACTGATCTGGAAGAGATCGATGGAAAAAGGGCCTTGATCTATGTTGTCAGGGCTTGATCGATGTCGATCTGGGTAGCTGGAGGTCCGGCGAGGTCAGGCGAAGCTCGACAAGGCAGCTGGAGGTTCGGCAAAGCTCCAGCGAGGCTCGACGAGGGTGCTGGCGACGGCGGCTAGTGTTAGGGTTTTGAGTGATGGTGACAAGTGGTTAAGATTAGATGACAGTGGTGATGATGAGTGACTGAGATTAGATCTTCAGGAATTGAGTTGTTCGGATTGAATGGCTCTGAGACCATAAGAATAAAGAAAGAAAATTAAGGGAATGTAAAATGGATGAATTGATTTAAGCCTAATCCTTCATTTTATATAGGCAAAAACCATTTTGCTATTATACCCCTATTAAGCATCTAATTATATATAATAAATTCAAGTACACTACGGGTATTCTAACAAGATTGATTATAAAGCTCGATGGTGGAAACATAATTCCTTCTAAGAATGAAGGTTTCACTGTGTGTTTTAAAGGACATACCTAAATTCTTTCATTCCATATAAACTATTAATTAAAAGAAAAACTTTGTTAAGAAAGAAGTTCAAACTTGGTGAGTGAGTTGGCAAATTTGCCAACCTCGTACTAAAAAGGATATTAAATGTTACGTTTGCTTAATTTGCATTGGTAAGAAAACAACCTGTAAGCTTTAGCTTTTGGCCTAAGAGCTCCCTGGAGCACCAAGCATTTAAGGGCTCATGCCAACGACCCGTCAATTTGAACTTTTGGTCGAAGAGGACACTAGAGTACCAATTAACAATTAAGGACTTACAATTTCAAACCTCATCATTGAAAATTACAAGTTTATCTGTTTAGCGACATAAATTCTATATTTCGAAGCAACGTGGTCTAAGTTTTAGGGGTTGTTTTACTTTGGAGTCAAGTTGGGATATCGGGAGTTTCGGGGAGTTATCTAAACTTAACTCTAAAACCCTGTTTATCTCTCATTTTGGAATTTAGATAACTAAAGTTTTCTGAGCATGCAAGTTCATAAAACCACAGTAATCTAAATCCGCGTCCACTTTTCTCTAAACTCCAACAAGTGTCAATCTTAGAGTATCGGAACCTTTTGGAGTCTAGATGCTCCAACACCAAACAACTTGTTAAAGTAAAATTTTAAGGGAGGTAAAGGTTTACAAACTGGAGTTTGCATAACCAATACCTACACTAAAAATTAACTCCACTTATTAGATGTCCAAACACAAGCAGGCCCTCAACTTGTTCCAAAATGAAACGAACAAAGAGGAAAATAATTTATTGGCATTATAATTCATGAGTATATACTGCATATATATAGGGAGCATAATATACCACCTCTCCTAGTATAATCGATGTGGATTAAAACTAATAACTAATTATATTCGTAACACTCTCCCGCAAGCTGGAGCGTACATGTTCATTATGCCAAGCTTGGACAAAAGACGAATAAATCGGTCGAGGAAGAGGTTAGGTAAGGACATCTGCTAGTTGAGCTGAAAAAGAAATATGTTGGAGTACAACCAGCTTATATGTCACCTTGTCACAAATGAAGTGGCAATCTATTTCGATATGCTTGATCCGTTCATAAAAAACTGGATTCTCGGCAGAGTTTTAAAAAGCGGCCTCTTATCGCCGCTCCGCTTTATCCCGCTTAAACGGATGATATTGCATAAGCTATTTTATTGATGTATACACCTCACAGGTGTTATATAAGTATTGTTATTAAAGTAAAAAATACACAAATACCAATTAATATAACATTCCATCTTTACTTATTCTCTTTTTCCACATTTCTATGTTTCGTGCTCGACTCGATAAATCCGATGGTTGTCGAGCCGGCTTTGAGACATTTCAGCATTTAGGTTCCATAACTCTAAAATTTTAGGCTTATCAACTTCAAGAAATCAAGATCAAAATCGATTTCGAGCAATTCTTGAGTTTTTTATTTCGATTTCGAGTAGTTTTTGAATTTCGATCTTGAAATTCTAGTTTGATTTTGACTCCATCTGATTTCGAGCAACAATTATACTTTTAAAATAATTTTTAAGTAGTTTTACTGATTTGAGCTATGATGCTTTGATGCTGGGCATCGAAAATCTTATAAGCACTATATAAATTAATAAATTCTAAGAAAATTTTAATTTTGCATTGAATTATTTAAGTATATTTTAACAAATAATATATTGTTATGTAAATTTGTTAAATTTTAGGTTAAATTTATGCATCTGTTAGTACAAAAGCAATATAAAAATAATTAGAACGTAATGAGAATCATTATTTATTGATAAGAAAAGAAATATTGATGAAATACCGCTGTTCTGATTTCTGAACGGCCGCTTAAGCGTTTTGGCTTTTTGACCGCTCCACTTTTCTTTTCCGCTTTTAAAACATTGATTCTCAGAAATGTGGATTGCGGTCTTGTTATCACATAAAAGTGTAGTCGGAAGATAAGAGAGAACCCCAAGATATTTCAGGAGAGAGATAAACCATACCAACTCAGCAGCCGTATGCACCATAAATCTATACCCAGCCTCAACAGAACAACGAACCATTACATTCTGCTTCTTGCTCCTCCATGTAACCAAGTTTCTTCCCAAGAATACAGAATAGCTACTAGTGGAACGACAATCATCAATAAATTCAGCAAAGTAAGCATCTGCAAAGGCTGTAAGCGACGAAGTAGATGATGGTTTGTAGAGAAAACTATCTCGTGAAGAACTTTTAATGTTCTGAGAATATACTCAACTGTCTTAAGGTGGGATCGAAATAGCTTGACCGTGGAATCTATAAGAGTGTCTGTTGGTCTACATTCCAGAAATCCTATCTCAGATGTAAGACTGAGAGTAGTAAATTATCATAATTCTGTGACACTTCAATTCCAAGAAAGTATCTAAGTGGTCCAAGGTCCTTGGTATGGAAGTGTGAAACCAAATGCCCACCTTGAAGATTCCAGCAGAATCATCTCTAGTAATAATAGTATCATAAACATACACCAGCACAATTACCATGCCATGAGAATAGCTGTGTAAAGAGAGATGTGTCGGTGCGACTGTGTTTGAAGCCAATCTGTCGTAGAACCGTACTAAGCTTTTCAAACCAGACACGCGATGACTGCTTCAATCCATATAAAGTTTTATATAGGAGAAACCATAGACTCCTCCGATCGCATAAAGCCTGAAAGCTGTTGCATGTAAATAATCTCCGAAAGATCGTCATTAAGAAAAGTACTCTTCACATCAAGCTGATAAAGTAGCCACGTCTTAGAAACGCCAAGAATATAAAAACAAGAACCAAGATCGATTTGGCAACTGACGAAAAAGTCTCAACATAATCCAAAGCATACTGCTGAGTAAAGCCCTTAGCCACCAATCGAGCTTTGAGACGCTCAATCGTCCCATCTGGATTTTTCTTGACAGTAAAGACCCATCGACAGCCGACAACCTTCTTATCTGAAGGCGGAGATACCAATTTCTAAGTCTAATTAGAGCGCAGTGCGGCAAGCTCTCTAACATAGCTGCATGCCAACCTCGATGCTGAAGTGCTTCCAAAACAGAGAAAAGAAGAGTGATGGCAGACAAGAATGAAGCAAACTGACGAACGGATGGTGCCAATCTATGAAAAGAAACAAAATTAGAAATCGGATGTGCTGTAGTACATGAACGCTTACCCTTACATAAGGCAATAGGAAGAGAGATTTTCTTCGGAAGACAGCAGTGGTAGAGAACCAGGAACGGTGGTCTGTATCGAAGTACCCGCAGAAGAATCATTAGGAGTATAAACGGTGGGAAGGGGTGGGGCTCTTAGGTCACAACGGTGATACACCTATGGATAGGGAGACACATGCTTAAAACTAAGACGTGTAAGTCGATGTACAACACCCCACGAGTTGCGGGGAGGCGGAAATATGAAAAACAATCATTTTGTTTGAACTTAACATCGGCTAACCGAAGAATCTTTGCTAAACTATAACTAACAAATACATAGGAGTTGTTAACTACTATGAGAAGAGATTATACCTAGTGAACCTAGTCCTTCGTCTTTTCGTTATCCACCTCCTCGTCGGCCTCCTCTATGTAATAGACGATCCATCACGAGAGCTTCTACTCCAAGCTTTGCCTCTAATCTTGAGGTAACTAGGTTTCTTTAGTTGCTAATCAAAGTCACCTAGATGATATAGAGTATGGTTATGGATTAATTAGTCTATCTAATCCTTGATCTCAACACATGAGAGGGGAGGATTAGGATTTGAAGAGAGAGAGCATGAGGAGAGAGAAGGTGAGCATAAGAATGATAATGAGATAATGATCTCTCTTGAATATATGAAGCATAATGATTTATCAAATAAATAAATAAAATGATTAATCATGCTTCATTAATTCAATATGTGTGATTCACTACATGAGTCATTAACCATTTAATGATGCATTAATGACATGGATGAATCACACAAATGAGTCACTAAAGCAATAAATGCTAATGCCACCTAAACCCTCAAGTCACCATACTTCTAGAAGCTTCCCGCCAAATTACGAGAACGCCCCTCCTGTCCGTGAAAACACGGAAAAACTTTAGACCGTATAAATCCAATAACCCGATACTAGAATCTGGCTTAAACCAAAGCCGGCTAGTAAAAACTGTCCGAACGTCGTACGTGCGTTTAAACACGTATGCATCCGAACCCTTATCGTAAAACCATACGACCTCTATATCGTTTCGCCTGGAGCAGGGAAACTCTCTGTGTAGGACTCTAAAGACTCGACTACTACGCTGGCAGTGGGTTTAACCACAGACCGCAAGCGGCACTAGCTGTACGTAACGGTCCCCAGGTAGATGTCGATAAGAAGGCCGATGAGGAAAACCCATCCGAACTCCTACTGAGCCTGATGTGACAATCTCCGTACAGTCTGGTCTGTTCGTCCAGGACTATCGCATATCGGACCTAGGGGACGGCAAGTGTCAGTCCCCTAAAAGCAGTATAAGTCGTGTCGGAGCGAAGCCCATTACACCTTGAGAAACTACTGGAAAACCTACCAGTAAATCTCGCTTGCCCTGGCCAGGGACTTTGCGTAATGGCTCTCTAACACAGCGCGATATCAACTCCCAATACCGGGAGAGACGAATCCTGTCTAACCGCCACTGCCTCCAAGTGCTCGGGACTGCACCCAACTGCTACCTGTTTGCACGACTCCTTTGAGCCGTGGTAGGGTAGCAATCTAAGAACAGTGGGACACACTCGAGACGAAGTAGCAGTGTCAAGTCTGCGGACTATGCTGTACTCATGTCACCTGGAAACTGTTAACTGACGACGGGTATAATACCAACCAACAGTTCCCTGCGAGTCCTGTCCGGTGTACTCGTAACCCAACGAGCACCTGTATACTATCTCCAGTAAGACGTACTGATGGCTGTGGGACAGACCATCTCCCCAACTGGGATGAGAAACGTACACACTAGTCTACTCCGGAGTATCGATGCCCTGTCTCGATAATCCTACGACTAGGGACCTGAAAAAGGATGTGCTTGTAGACTACCCAGCCCCCACTAGTGTGACTGACATCACAACGCTGGTAGTCAAGCAAGATCCTAAGGGCTCTATCAATACGTACACACATATTAAGATAGATAAAACCAAGTAACATACTACCATGTTTAGCAAGACTGTTATAAAACTGTGAATATCCCAAGCTTCCATTAAGTAATATACAAGCTAGTATGATACAATAATGGCCCCTAAGGCATATACACTAACAAGACGCACATGTCGAACAGACAAATCAAGTTCCGAGGAAGGTAGGTGAGGAACAAGGATAATAGAAGTGGGGTCGTTGACAAACGGTGGAAAATATGCTTGATCTTCTAAGAAGGTCACATCACATGAAATACAAACTTTTGAAATGGCAAGGTCAAAGCAAACATATCCTTCCTGGGATAGTGAGTAACCTACAAACACCATACATGTAGCTCGAGGATCAAATTTTTCTACCTGAGGATCTAGAATATGAGGATAGTATAGACAATCAAACATCTTAGGAGGAACAGGAAAAGGCTTGCAATATGGAAACAAAATAAAAAAAAAGGAGAGTGGTTGTCTAGGACCGAAAAAGACATGCGATTAATATAAAACAGGCGGTTAAGACCGCAAAATTCCACAATCGTTCAGGGACATGCATATGCAAAATAAGAGAACGAGCTATCTCAAGCAAATGTCGATTTTTCTGTTCAGCAATCCCATTTTGCTGATTATAATATTTAGTTTGATGCAATATACCATGGGTATGACAAAAGGCAGTAAACTCTGTGCTAATATACTCCTTAGCATTATCTGAAAGAAAAAACTTTACGGAAACTCCAAATTGATTAGCAACCTCAGTGACGAAGATTTTAAAAATAGACAAAAGTTCAGACCTATTACACAGAGGATACAACCAAATCATACGTGAATGATCGACAAAAGTCATAAAATATTTGTAACTCAACACTAGGAAATTTGAGAGGACCCCAAATATCGGAGTGAACTAACACAAAAGGTAAATCATATCTTTTATTAACTAGAGGAAAAGATGAGTGATGGTGATTACCAAGAATACAGAATTCACAACTAACTCTGATAAGTCAAGAAAAGACGACATAATACGTAAAAAATAAAGAGGTGGGTGACCAAGTCTTCGATACCATTAGCTAGTAGATACAGCTACAGACATACTAGGAATATGATCAACGTAGTAGAGTCTATTCTGTTCATGCCCTCACCAATCCGATACTCCGTCAGAAGGTCCTGTATCACAAAGTGAGATGGATAAAATGTTACATAACAGTTAAAATCATTTATAAGCTGATAAATAGAAAATAAGTTTTGTTTTAAAGATGGCACAATTAAAGCATTTTTCAGGTGTAAAGATGAAATGATAAATCAGCAGAGCTAGAAACATGTGTGATATTACCATCAGCCATGAAAACAAACTTATGAGGACTAGATGAAAGGTCAGACGGTCCATCACGAGACATGTGATGCAAGAAGAAGGAATCAACGACCCACGATTTAGAATGAAAAGGAACGATATACCTAACGGGTAGAAAGGTTGGCAAGAGCTACAGAAGATAGGAGACGACGCAACTGACCCCACTCAGCACTAGATAAAGGTAGCTGGCCGGCAAAAGAGAAAGGTCGGTCAGTAGCAACTAGTGTGGATGTCTGGCGAGCTGTAGGTATACCATCATGGTAGCCATGCTTCTCCCAACACCAGTCTTCACGGCGATTAGTACCGCCGCAGTAAGTATAAGAAAGACCGACATGGCCAAGACCACATCCACGGAAACCACGGCCATGAGCAAACATAGAAGGACGACCGCGCGATACCCCACGGCAACCAGAGACAGAATCAAAATCCATTATGAACGGCGCAGAAGTAGATCACGAGAGAGGAGGAATAAGATTGTCTAACACCCAAGCGAGGACAAGCGTAAAGAAGTATGAGCAAGACGATCTAATAGATCATCGTCGGTAATCCAAGCGGAGTGGAGACGGCTTGTGCCATGCAGCTGTTGGCGATGAAGAACGAAGACGAGGCTCGGTAGCATAAAGGAGGAGGCAATTGCGGCCACGGAGCTAAGAGCAGAGACGAGGTGCGATGAAGGCTGGAGCGGAAGAGGGCGGCCAGGGCAGAGGAGGCGGTACTGTAGCAGCGCGCAGGTATTGTAGCGCATTACTGTAGCAGCGAGGGCATGGAGGGGGTCGATTGAGGTCAGAGGAAGGGGCGACGGCAAGGGAAATTAGGGTTTTGAAAATTAGGGATAGGGTTTGGGAAATTAGGGTTTCTCTCAATTCTTTTCAGAGCTCTGATACCATGTTAAAGTTATTTTTTAAATAAAGTAGAGTTTAAAGTTAGAGAAAAGTTGGAGTGATGGGCTTTTAAAACTCTGATACCATGTTAGAGTTATTTTTAAAGTAGAGTAGAGTTTAAAGTTAGAGAAAAGTTAGAGTGATGGGTTTTAAATGGGTTCCAACAATAAGACTCAAACCTTTTGAGGTATGACTCATTTTATATTTTATACCCATGTGTTTCTTTTGTTATTTCCAATATAGAACTATCTTTAAAGTTTCATCATTTGACATTTTTACTTTCAACGCGCAACCAGCACTTTTTTCTTTGGTGTGGTTGTCACGTAGAAAGTACAACACTTGGTAGTATTGTCGAGTCGTATTTGGATGAGCCATTAGCTCTGATACCATGAAAAGAAGAGGAAAATAATTTGGTGACATAATAATTCATGAGTACATACTATATATTGAGAAAGAAGATAATATACCACCTCCTATTATAACCAATATGGGACTATACCTAATAACTAATTATATTCATAACACAAAAGTATCACATCTGGAACAATCCGTATAACCACGGGCTCTGGTAGAAGCAAGTGCAACTAATTGAACCATCTAAGACGTTTCATGTGTCAACCTCAAGTTTGGGATAAAATCTTATTGTCAATATCCCTGAATCTACAGCATTTAACATTCCAACAGGTTGCCGTATCCATGTCTGTGTCCGGCGCGTAGTCACAACGACACTTGCACGACACGTATCAGACAAGCCATATACGTGTCACATACGTATTGTATGTGTTCTATGTGTGTCCAATGTGTTTATACATATCTTTACATCTTTAGTATGTTATCAATGAATCGTTACACCATGTCAGTTGGATGTTTTACTTCTTATGAAATACTTGTTAATCGCTTATCTAACCATTTTATATTTTGGATATTATTAGTGTTAAATTAAATAAATAAATATGGTTGTATGTTAGTGTCTAATTAAATTTTAAAGTTATTTTTTCTTGGTTTGTGTTTATTTCTTTATAAAATTATAGATATAGTTATGTCCATGTATCCTATATTATTAGATTTTGTCATATTGTCGTATCATATCATGTCATGTCCATGTCCGTGCAACCTTGCTTCACACGCAAGATATTTGATCCATATGTGGACGCTGAACTATCAACCATTTATGCCATCTCAATACAACTTTTTAAAAGTGAAAGGCTTAAAATCTCGACACAGATATCGAATGGTGACTTTTGGGGTTGATATTATCCGCAACTGGCTATTTCGGACTCAAAATACTAGATTTTATATCTTTGATAAAAGAATTTTAATAAATTAATAAATTTTAAATAGATAGTAAATATAACTAAACAATTTGATAAATTCTTTGGTAATGAATTAGGTATAGAATGATTGGTTTAAAACTAATTTATACTAATATAACGTCAACCCATGGGTTGCTGGCAAGGAATTGGTGTGTACACGGCAACATGGCCTTTTGAGTGCAAAATTAAATATGGAAAATTTTGTATGGATCCTTGTAACCCTTATTGCTTCGATAGATGTTATCAATCCATAAGTACGGCTCCTTAGGGGGGCCCACGCAAAACTTTACCTCTCTGTTATAGCCCACTCAAAAACAAATGTTACCCACAGGAATTTATGCATTATTGTTTTTCTAGGAAATTAGAAGAAAAGGTAAATTTATAGTTTAACCCTTCACAATTTTTTTGACCAACAAACTATTTTAGGATGCAAAAATATCTCTCATCTCTAGTCTTCACTAATATTATAATGCAAACTCCAAAGAGCCAAGGGTGTAGCTGATGTCATCTATTGATGGCCTATTATTTCAGTAAAAGAATTCAAGAAATAAGAAAAATCTACCAAACTATGCTCTCATTCAAGATATTTGCACCATCATCAAAATTAAACTTTTAAATCTCTCTTTTAAATCAGATTTTAAAACTCCCTCTGTCACCCCCCCCAAAAAAAAAAAAATACACAATACATTTAGGCACCATTATTCAAGCCATCCCTTTTAATTTATTTTAAAGCCTAAATATTTAAATCACATCCAGTGCATAGCACATCTGCACATGCAAAAAAAAAACTAGTTGAAAGCAAGTAAAAACTTTTTAATATATTTTTCGATAATTAATCATGTCAAAGAAACTGCAACAACCAATTGACCTATTTATCAACTCGTTGAGCCCCAAATAAAACCACCAACACATTAATAATCCCACTAACCCATTTCTAAAGTTCATACCGAAAACCCACTAATCAAAATGATAATCTCAATAAACTTGGAAGACCATTTTTGAGACGAAAGTGGACATCTTGGACAGGGATCGGCCAAAATTTCACCATGTACCTAATTCATAGAAACTAATTATATCTCATATACTCTAGTCTGAATATTTTGTTAATATATTAAAAGAGAATTATCAACGTTGAAAGCATGCGAATTTGCACAAAGATATTTGTATGTTATTAAGGCATATACTATTATATTAATGTTTATTTAAAACATCATATAAGATTATTCAAACATGCACACACAGACACAAGAGAGGGAGCATTTGAACTAAGAATCTAAAAATGCAAACATGATAGGTGGCTAGGATTTACAATTTAAATACCCGACTTCCTTGACATTGGTTTCTGTGTGTGATTGTGTGCGGTGATGTGTTCAGATAAGACGTGCATAAGAGTATTTCAAATCATAATAATGTATAGCCTGCAGAACATAGTATATAGGTTAAGCAGCATCAAGACCTTACACTAGTCCATTGGAGCTCAACTTTAGCCAAATTGTCATCCCCCTGCAATACCAATGAATTTTATTCAGTAGCTAATGTCTTTTTTTTTGTATGATAACTGTGGAACCTTTTGGGAACGACAAATAAGAGAACCAAACAATTCTTTTCTAATCACTTACCTCAAGTAACAAATCCTTCCTAGTAATCAAACCAATAACACGAGAAGCACGAGGGACTACAAATATATGCCTCAGACCCAATAGTCGAAAAAGATTGTACACCTGTGGCATAAGTATGGAATAGGGCCATAAGTATAGCTTAAAGGACAAACTTTACATAATGTAAAAAATAAATTATGGAGAAGCATGTTCACCTTTGACAAAGACATATCTTCCGGCACAATGTATGGGCATGGGTTTAGAAAAGGAGCAAGATCGAAGTACATCTCCCTTTCCTCCTCGGACAGATGAATCTGATCTATTGACATTCCTTTACTTGAGGCAGGTTTCACAAAATCGCTAAAATTGTGCCTTTAACGAGAGAAAATTGTTCATTAATGGCTTCAAACAAAGATAAAATGGTGTAACCTTGCAAGAAGATCACACCTGTTGGATACACCACGAAGATCACAAGGAAAAGGGCTATTTTGAAAATCTAACTTAGATTGTAGAAGAACCAATAAATGACTGCATAACAAAACAATATGGATACTATAATCAACCATCAGGAGTTTAACAATAAAAACCTCTACATACAATACAATGTAAGCTTAAGTACGCCTTTGAAAAAATTAACAAAGAAGAAGCTAAATCTTCTACTCACCTACGGAGTATAAGACCTATCACTAGTGTTTCACCATTTTGCCCATGATCTGTCACCTGACTTCCACATCACGGAGAACATTACTCACAAACTTGAATTTATTTTTTTAAAATCATGAGAGAGAGAGAGAGAGAGAATAGTAGTAGTAGTCACTCACTGGGAAGCCATTGTGTGTGTTGCTTTGCAGAACAGATACTATGTCTGCTATTTTAACAATACGACAGAAGAAGACGACCTTCAATGTCATAGAAGAAGCCTCATTATTACTTAACTAGTTTAATTGAAATCAGCTCTAGTTAGCACGCATTTGAAAGCTGCAATTAAGTTCTACCTTCTGATTCTTGCAAGCCTCCTTTTCTGTCATATTACGCATGTATTGTTTAGGCCGAGATTCAAGCAAAGTAATGCCCCTCAGCTGGGCTTGCTCTTCATACAACCCCTCGTTGAAAAAGTCGCCAACAGCCTGCCAAATCATGGTTTTCTTATTTCTTTTTCTGCAAGGATACGCCAAAAGGATTGACACTGAACACATACCTTGGATATAAGAAGAACAAGCATGATTAGAGGCAAGAGCTTCAAATTATTTGTGATTTCAGCCATAATTACACACAAGGAAACTGTCATTCGCATAGAACCTCCAAGAAATGAAGCAGCACCAAGAAGAGCGTAACTGGATATATCAACAAGTTCGTATACCACCAGTTACACACATTACAATAATGATGATCATTAATGCAAGCAGAAATATTAAGCACAAGGCATAAATGAAGAATAGAAGAGAGAAGAAACAGTATGGTATAATGCAGAGAAGGCAATAGCTGACCTTCAACTGCACAAAAAAAATAAAAATAAAAATTGAAAGTACCAATCGGGCTCATAGATATACCATGAAGGCTTGTATAAGAATGGTCTGTCACTGGAGTGCTAGAACCTAGAGCTTGAAAGAATGCTTTCAGTATCCTTTCTCAACTTTGTCCAGGTCTCATAAGCCTCTAACAAAATCGATAAAAACCTCTACTTATTGAGAGCACTTAAGGTTGCCATTGCCCATGTCCCTGTGACTCAAGCTGAATCCTAACAGTTTATCATCAATCCAGAGGAACCAGTCTCTCTTGAAATAGTCCAGTTTCTGACGAATCATTTGCATACAGAACTGATAATGGTACTAGAAAATATGTTTAACCATAGGTTCTATATCTACTAATTGTTGCTCTTCAGCCTATGTTGCACAGATTCGTCATCGAGGAGACAAATCCGAATTAAATATGTATCCATACCAAATAATTTCGATTCTTCGAGGTTGTTTGTGGAACTTCTTTTTGCACATCCTAGAAAATGGTAGTATTCTAGACGTGTAACTAACATGTATTAAATGGCTAAGACACCAAAATTTATGCATCAACACTAGTATATTACTTATATTTCTTCGTGTAGAGTTGGTAAAATGGAAAAAAAATTCTACTCTCTCTCTCTCTCTTAAACGGAAAAAAAACCCGTATCCATGAATTTTGGAAAATTGTGAACCCGCGAATCTAACTCCTCGTGTCTTTATTTGTATTGAATCAGTGCTACTAAGTCTTCAACTGACAACGAGAGAGCATGAGACATTGGCGATGTAATCTGCAAAAGTTGTACTACTGGCCATCTCCAATTAGTTAAAGAACATAATGTTCTTCTTTCACAACACCTAAAGCATCAATCTTAGTTTATTTTGGTTCTAGCATTCTAACATTACCTTCACAGATCTTTACAGATCATAAAACAGACAAAACAAACAAGGATGGAATAAGAACTGGCTTTGGTCTTATTTGAAAATATTTGGTTACAGAAGCAAAGAGTAGAAAATAACAAAGTCTGAACTCTCTCTCCAAAAACCTCTGCTTTGTTACATGAATGAGCTTTGTTTATATAGACTTGAATGCTCTTTGAATTGGATCAATACGAATTTTTTAGTGGCTGTCTTGTCTTCCTTTTTTGAATAGCTGAGTGGCCAATTGCCTTGGCTGTCTTCAATTATTTGAGTGGCTGTCCATTCTTCTTTGTAGAAAGCATCTTTTGACTTTTTTGAAAACGGTTGTTTTTCTTTTGAGCTGGCATCTTTGAGTAGGCATCTTTCCTTTTCTTTTGAGCCGGCATCTTTGAGTAGGCATCTTTCTTTTTCTTTTGAGCTGTCCTTGCTTTTGAGAGGAATCTTTAGTAATCGAATTTTTGGCAAATCCGCAGCCATTAACGGATTTAATATGCCTTTACCAACCACCGTTTGAGGTTGGGCTAGCATGTAGATTTGAACCGTTCTACATATGACGTTGTTGTGGAGAATTACTTCTCCAGTAAATTGGCTCTTTGAGAGCCATACTCTTTTGGGTTAGGAGCAAACCTTTTTAAAACGGATTTGATAAGCCTTTACCGGTAGCCGTTTGCTCCGGACTAGCTGTAGTCACCATTCACTACAGAGAACACTAGATAAGATAAGATATATATACACATTTTATTTTTTTTTATAATTCAAAAGGGTCTTGAGCACAAGGCCCTCCCATAGGATCAGTACAGGATCCTTCTGAGGAATGCTTGGAGTTTGATTTTGAGCTTCTCATTTGTTTCTGCATTTTTTTGAATTTTTGGAACTCCAGAAATTGCTTCATATCATCATTCTCTGAATCTGAGGAGTTGAAATTTATGACTGATTTTGCCTTCTTTTGAGTCTTTACTTCTTTTGCAGGAGTTTTTGGTTCAGGCTTTGCTGGTTCTTTTGGAATTTGCTGAATTTCTTGTTTAAGTTTCTTTCCCGTTTGAATGTAATGTAATACTGCCTTCTCATTGCAGTAATCTTGAGTGTAACGGGTCCACCATTTGACCTTGAATTCTCTACCCAGACTGAGAGGGTAGTCACTGTTGTAGTGTCTGAATAATGTAAATGTCCAACAAAATATCCATGGGACTTTGAAGGATTTGTGGAATAGGAGGGCTTTTTTGAAATGTTCACCTCCCATTCTTTGGACCCAAGTTTAGAAGGCTTTTAGAACGGCAGGTGGAAGTATCTCTAGAACGGGGCCAAAACGTAGCCACCATTCATAGAACCAGATAGGAATAGTGTCAGCACAATTTGAGGGGAAGGTAAGGAACCATGAATGATTGAATGGCCTATAGAATAAGGTTCGAAACCAAGCCATTTGGTAGTCTTGGTATGTATAACCTTTTGGAATGTAAGTAATTGAGAAGTCTTTTGTAGTCCAAATGCTGGACCATTCAGTTGGTGGAATAACCTTTTTTATGACACATTTTGAATAAGAAATCAGTGAAGGGGTTTTTCTATCAGGAGTATGAGTGATTTCAGCTGACCCAGAGTCAACTAAGATTAACTCATAGAATTGTTGAGTTTTGAGGGGATCATCCAGCCAATAGGAGTTTGGCGGGAATAATTGATGAGTGTAGATTTGAAGTGTGTTGTAGTTGGGAGATTCTTTGAAGGTGGTCAAGCAAATGTGTTGAACACCAGATTTTGTGAAATATAGACTGTCTTGATCTTTTGGAGAAGTTTGAATTTGTGGAGTTGAATTTTGAGGTTTCTTGCTTTCCACTACTGATGAGTAAGTCAGAGCAGGGAAATCTTGGAGAATTTGGAATTTGTTCGTTGATGAAGTTGTTGTTGTCAATTTTTTCATCTCATAGTCCTTTGAAGTGCGAATTCTTGAATTGGGATCACCCATTTTTTCCTGTAAGAAATTCCCTAGTCAAAAAGTCTGGTAATGAATTGTCAGTACCTTTTAAATACTGAATATCAAAATCAAAGACAGAAAGTAAAGCTTGCCATCTAGCGAATATTTGTTTTGAGACTAGATTTTTTACATCTTTTTCTAAAATGAATTTTGCAGATTGACAATCTATCCTAAGGAGAAATTTTTTATTAAAAAGATTATCTTGAAATTTTAAAATACAATTAACAATTGAAAGCATTTCCTTTTTAATAGTATAGTAATTTTTCTGAGATCCTAACCAGACACCAGAGTGATATCTGACTAGATCTTCTTTTGAAGAGTTTGGTAGTCGTTGTTTTAAAATACCACCGTAACCAATATTTGAAGCATCAGTCTCAACAATCATGAAAGCATCAGGATGAGGAATATTAATGCAAGGCAAGGAATGAATAGTTCTTTTGATTTGTTTAACAATATCTGTATGAATCGAAGTCCAAGGTGGAGGATTTGTTTGAAGTCGTTGAAATAAAAGTGCACAAATTTGCCTCATCTTTGGAATAAAATCAGAAATATAATTTAAACAACCTAAAAATCTTTGGAGTTGAGTTTTGTCTTTAATTTTATCAGGAAATTTATCAGTAAAATCAATACTTCGATTTATAGGAATAATAGTACCTTGATTTATGAAATATCCAAGAAAACGAATATTGTTTTGAAATAATTTCATTTTTGTAGCTGAAAGAACTAGGCCATTTTTCTTTACAGTATATAAGAAAGTTTTCAAATGTTTAAAATGTTGATCAATGTTTTCAGAGAAAACTAATACATCATCAATATAAACAATCATAAACTTTGAATATGGATTCAGAATGTCATTCATTATCCTTTGGAATTCTGAAGGGGCGTTTTTGAGTCCAAAAGGCATTACATTCCATTCGTAATGGCCAAAGGGTATAGTGAAGGCGGTCTTGTATCTGTCTTTTTCAGCAACTTGAATTTGCCAAAAGCCAGATTTCATGTCAAACTTTGAAAAGATTTTTGCAATACTTAATCGTTTTAATAAATCTCTTTTATTTGGAATAGGGTAACGAATCCATTGAAGAACCTTGTTGAGAGGTTTATAATTAATAACAAGCCTAGGGACACCACGCTCCTTTTCTGCTTGATTCATGACATAAAATGTTGCACAGCTCCAAGGTGATTTGGATTGCCGTATTAGCTCTTTATCTAAAAGAGTTTGAATTTCGTTTTTACAAACTTCTAATAGATCATGATTCATTTGAATGGGTCTTGCTTTTGTAGGAATATTTCTCTCCGAAAATTCCTTTTCATATGGTAATTCAACGATGTGCCTTTTTCTTTCCCAAAAAGCATTAGGAAGATCTGCACAGACTTCTCTTTTGAATAGATCTTCTAACTGTTGAATTTCTTGTTTTGTGCTGGGTAATTGTAAGTGTTCTTCAATTTGAGCATAAGCCAAATCTTCTTTGAGAAAATTTATCTTATTCTGCTTCCTTTGAATAAGGTTAATATGTTGATAAATAGAGTTATTTTGTAAAGTATTTAACTCCTTTTGTCGAACAGGAATCAAGAATTTGAAATGTATAGTATTACCCATAATGTTAGTGCTGATACCTTTGTTATCAACAACAAAAGGGTAAATTTGAGTAAGGAATAGAGTGCCTAAAATAATATCAGTGTTGAGATCTTCTACTACAATAAACTGATGTTTAAAGCAGTAGTTTTGATTACATATCTCGGTTTTTGTCAACTTTCCTTTGATTCGAAGAGGAGAGTTGTTGGCAGCTATAAGAGCTTCATTAGTAAAATTATAATATTTTGTTGGTATTAGACCATCTCTGATGCAGCTTTGATCTGCACCACTATTGCAACAAAAGTTTGTTTGAAGTTTCCTATAGAAATAGTTAGATGAACTAACCAATTCTGGAATTGGAATTTCTCAATCGTAGAAATGAATTGAGAAGTAGAAGGTTGAGTAGAAGTAATATTTATTTCCTGTGGAGGAATAAATGCTTCTTCATTTTCTTCTTCTTCTAGATAAGTTTCTTTTTCTTTAGAAAGTCTAGATTGAATAATTGCAATATGAGCTTCTAAAGAGAGATTTTTCATTTCTATATTGTTAGTAGTCTGTCTTAAAGACTTGACTTCTTCTTTTAGAATATGAATCTCTGTTTGCAATTCTCTGGTAGAGATGGACTTAATACCAGAGGTTTGATTTATAGGATACTTTTCAAAAACTTTTGATATACTGAAAGGTTGAATGATATTAAACTTCTCATCTTCTTGCAGAATCAAAGATTTTAATCTTTCAAAAAGTTCCTTTTGTTTGATAGGATCAAGTAATTGTTGAATCATATCAAAGATAAATTCTTTTGTATCAGAATTTATCTTCTTATTATCAGTAGAAGACTTAATCATATTAATCTGTTTACAGTGACAGTCATCCTGACTTTCACTAGAGGAATCATAATTGCCATTATCATCGTCAGTAATATAATTGATTTCAGAATAGATTTGCAATCTGTCTTTTAATTTGTTTCTGATATTTTCTTCAATATCAGAAATGCCATCAATGATTTCATTTATCTTTCCTTTTCCTTTGCTTCGACATTTGCTTGCAATATGACCTTTCTTGCAACATTTAAAGCACTTGATATAACTTGAATTCTTTTTTCGATTAAATCTCCTGAATTTCTTTGGAGAAAAGGAATCATCTTTATATTCCTTTTTCTTAGAATATCTTTTTTGTGAAAAAGATTTTCGAAGGAATTTTTTCTTTCTTTCAGTGGAAGGAGCACTGATTCCAGTGATTCCAAAAGCTTGACAGAAAGATCCCATTTCTTTTCTCTTACTGCCATATTTAGCTTGGAATTTAAGCTCCTGACAAGCTGCAAGGGCTTCTTTTTTGACAAAAGCAAAAAGTTGACCAAAGGTCATTGAAAAGAAATCAATTTGTTCTGTTCCCATCTCTTTTTGTAAATTAATCATAATTCTTTGGGAAAATAGAGTTGGTAAACCAGTAATGAATTTTTCTTTCCAGAATGGCACAGTACTATCTGTTCGTTTAAGAACATGGGTCAAAAACATGTCTTTGTACCACCTGAAGTCACTAAGTGTTGGACACCTAATGTTAGTAAGGAATATTTTTGAAGAAGCTAATTCTTCATGAGGATTTCCTACAAAGTGCATAGCTATGGTAACTATGAGGAAATCACTAGAATCGTTTTGGGTAGTAATTTCTCCTTGGGCATCTTCTATGTCTATAGTATGCTCAAGAATTGCTGTTTTGTCTTGCAAAGTCAAAGCATTGTCCCACCAATACTTTAACTGTCCAGTAAAACCAGTTATAAATAAACTCGCAACATCCTGTTCAGAACATCTTTTCATTTTGTATGCCAATTTGGCCATACCCATTTCTTGTAATGTGTTTAGTATTTCATACACTTTTTCCATCAATATTCCATTCATAAATGGAATTTCCATCATAATCTTTCGTATGGAATTTTGCTCTTTCTTCATACATAATGTCAGGAGGAGTAGGTCGTGGATAGTAGTCTTTAGTTCTACTACTGTTCCAATTTCTACGAGGTCTATTGAAATTTGGCCTCCTTCCTCTTTTAATTTTATTAATATCCTGGCCAGAGTTAATCTGTAAGATATCGTTTTCAACATTATTGATTTGTTGAACTTCAGAGTTGTCAGAGGAATTAGAAGATAGTGAGGAATCTGATTCTTCATTATCTTCTATAGTATCAATATTGTTGATTTTTGAAGGACCAGGAAGGTTCTTGTTAATCGAATCAAGTGTTTGATTCAATTTAGGTAATAATGAATCGTTTTCAAACGTGAGCTTATTTTCTAAAGCTCTAGGAATACTTCTTGGTTGAAAATGTGGTAAAGAAGTACTGTGAGGGAACGTTGAACTTGTTGGTTTTGAAATAGCTTTAATGTCAGTAGATAAGGAATCTATTTGTGTTGAAATCGTGTGTAAAACTTGATTGGAGTAGTTATTCTGGTGATATAATTTCTTGATATCATCTAAATTAACTTGATCATTTCCTCTAGGGTCAATACTTTCACGACCCTTTTTGAAAGGTGTAGCTATGACTTCTCCTTCTTTGGAATGGAGTTTCAAAGTCTGTAAAGGAGGAGTGATAGCAGTAATAATAGTGCCATCTTGAAGTTGCCATTTTTTGTACAAACTTGTTTGTACATTAATAGCAGATTTTTTGAATGGTTCAGAAATTTCATTTTTTGTAAAATAAAATTCTAACCAGTTTTCAAAATGAAATGGAGCATGATATTTTTGAATATCCTTTATCCATTGAAGTCGAATTTTAGCTTGACAGTATGCATCAAGCTTAGAATACCATATGTAGTATTCAGATTCTTCTTTGAAATCGTTTTCAAGTTCTTCGATATCAATCTTAACACCAAGTTTAGTGATAACATTAATACCGTGGAATTCTCCATGCATCTGACTGGAATTAGGAGAATTATTAGGAGAAAAATCGAGTTCATTTGAAATGTCAGGAATAGGTGTTCGATTGTGAATCCTTACTGAAGGATCTTCTTGAGTAGAAGGAGTTTCTACTATGAAAGATCTAGATTCTCTAAACGAATTTCTAGGAATAGAGTAGGGTCTGACGGATCTCCTATTTTCATTGAGTGAGTTGAAACGAACCAAGACTGTACCATCCTGTTCTTCAACTATCTCTTGAATCTCTGTTCTCTCGAGATTTCTTGGTCTCTGAGGAACATCAATTTGAAAGGCTTCTGGAATGGTAATTTCATTCCATTTCAGGCGTTTAGGAACAAAGGACTTTGAATATTCAGCATCAATTTGTAATAGTATTGTCTCATCAGTAAAGTTATTAACTAATTTGCATTTGGGATTAATAGCAGAACTCATTAATCTAAAGTAAATGCGATAAATAATTATAAATTGTTCTGCAAGTTTTTCAAATTCGTCTCCTTGCAGATGAACATCAAGAATTAAGGAATTCATAATTAAAGGATCAGTTAATGAAACGGGAAAATTAGGAATACAATTAAAATAAATAGGACCATTACAAATATTAGTTTGAATCATACTTAAAATTGACGATTTGTATTTTCGTAAACGTTTATCACGTAAAGCCATATAAACAGGAATGTCTATGCCAATATGAGCAAGTGGTTTGACTGCTACTTGAATCATACCAAAATGAATATAACGAAATCATTTTTCTAAATATTTCCGTAAAGAATCATGAGATAAAAGAGGAATTGATTGAAACTTATTTTGAATGTTTAAAGTCTCTTCATGAATTTTTACGCTAAAAGCGCTTTTGAAATCAAAAGTACCAATTTTATAAATATTTTCAATATTTTCATTAGGAAGAGTCCAGTTTGAAAAGTCCTCATTAATCATCTCTTCTTTGCTTTGTATTATGTGTCCTGAATTACTTCCAGAACCAGAGAGAATTTTTCTAATAAAACCAGCCATCATTAATAGCAATTTTATGTACTAGACACAGATCATACCTTGACCGGGAACAACGGGAACACTCCACCGGGAACACCACGCACTCTATCGGGCTTACCAACGGGTTCACGAGCTTACCAACGTCTTACCAACGCTCAGGGTACTTACTATGAATAGGTCACTCGTTGCTCTTAACAAAGAATGGAATTACTATATCAATTAATCACAGTTTGATAAACCGAGATTAATTTAACTAAGCTCTGATACCAAAAGATTTTCAAAGTCCAAAAGATGCCAGCTCAAAAGAAAAACAACCGTTTTCAAAAAAGTCAAAAGATGCTTTCTACAAAGAAGAATGGACAGCCACTCAAATAATTGAAGACAGTCAAGGCAATTGGCCACTCAGCTATTCAAAAAAGAAACTTCAACAAGAAATTCAGCAAATTCCAAAAGAACCAGCAAAGCCTGAACCAAAAACTCCTGCAAAAGAAGTAAAGACTCAAAAGAAGGCAAAAGCAGTCATAAATTTCAACTCCTCAGATTCAGAGAATGATGATATGAAGCAATTTCTGGAGTTCCAAAAATTCAAAAAAATGCAGAAACAAATGAGAAGCTCAAAATCAAACTCCAAGCATTCCTCAGAAGGATCCTCTACTGATCCTATGGGAGGGCCTTGTGCTCAAGACCCTTTTGAATTATAAAAAAAAAATGTGTATATATATCTTATCTTATCTAGTGTTCTCTGTAGTGAATGGTGACTACAGCTAGTCCGGAGCAAACGGCTACCGGTAAAGGCTTATCAAATCCGTTTTTAAAAGGTTTGCTCCTAACCCAAAGGAGTATGGCTCTCAAACAGCCAATTTACTGGAGAAGTAATTCTCCACAACAACGTCATATGTAGAACGGTTCAAATCTACATGCTAGCCCAACCTCAAACGGTGGTTGGTAAAGACATATTAAATCCGTTAATGGCTGCGGATTTGCCAAAAATTCGATTACTAAAGATTCCTCTCAAAAGCAAGGACAGCTCAAAAGAAAAAGAAAGATGCCTACTCAAAGATGCCAGCTCAAAAGAAAAAGAAAGATGCCTACTCAAAGATGCCAGCTCAAAAGAAAAGGAAAGATGCCTACTCAAAGATGCCAGCTCAAAAGAAAACAACCGTTTTCAAAAAAGTCAAAAGATACTTTCTACAAAGAAGAATGGACAGCCACTCAAATAATTGAAGACAGCCAAGGCAATTGGCCACTCAGCTATTCAAAAAAGGAAGACAAGACAGCCACTAAAAGATTCGTATTGATCCAATTCAAAGAGCATTCAAGTCTATATAAACAAAGCTTATTCATGTAACAAAGCAGAGGTTTTTGGAGAGAGAGTTCAGACTTTGTTATTTTCTACTCTTTGCTTTTGTAACCAAATATTTTCAAATAAGACCAAAGCCAGTTCTTATTCCATCCTTGTTTGTTTTGTCTGTTTTATGATCTTTTAGATCTGTTTGGCCATCTCCAATTAGTTACTGACATAATGTTCTTCTTTCACAACACCTAAGCATCAATCTAAGTTTATTTTGGTTCTAGCTTTCTAACATTACCTTCAACTACTGACATTGGCGATGTAATCTGCAAAAGTTGTACTGCTGGCCAGCTCCTATTAGTAAAGAACATAATGTTCTTCTTTCACAACACCTAAGCATCAATCTTAAGTTTATTTTGGTTCTAGCTTTCTAACAGTACCTTCAACTACAGTCCTATAGCTCATCTTAACCGGCATGCCCCTTGGTCTCCACTCCATATCAGATGTCTAATCTAATCTAAAATGTTTTCCCCGCAAATCACATCCTTGATTGACTACTGATGTCTTCCCAGAACAAACATGTTCCTTGTCCATTCTTTCATTGTAATGGTGTTGATCTATTCAACATTTTCATGTCCAGAACCCACATTGTCAACATATCACGTTTCTATATGCTACATTAAATGAATTTAGATTCACAAATTCGTGTTATGAAATTTTCCTTCTTCCAAGATTATTTCTACAGTCATTTGATCATGATCTACTGAAAACAGTGTAGGTAGATTGCAATTATGAAAATACAAATAAAATAACTTCAATACAAGTGCATAAGAATAAGAACTTTGGCAACCAAAGACATGAGGATGTGAGAGAGAGAGAGAGGACTCACGTTCCCTCCTCAACGTTAGTCTCCTGTAAAATTTAACAACAAACATTCCAACAAGCCGACCATAAGTTGACCCAATCATTATTCCAGGAACAAACTGACCAGCTGGAACAGCAGTTCCAAATGTCACCACTGCTAAGGAATAGAACATAACCTGAAAATATCATGAAACACAAAATCAAATCATTATATGAGCAAGTCATCTGTAAAACTAATGATGGAATCCTTTATCAATAAAAACGAAATACTATTACAGGCTAATGCAATGAACTTGTACAATGATACAGAAGCCATATTGTCAAATGAATCGGTAATTTTCGAAATAATTTATGCAAGAAAGTCAGAAAGTGTAAACATAATATTTTTGTATGGATGAAGTAGGAATGCCCATTACCAATTTAAAAAACTTCAGCAGACCAATCTCCTAAACATGGGTACATGCTGGATAGTGCTTTCAGAGCAAGTTTTAAAAAGAATAATTGTAACCGACAAAACTAAACTTTCTGCTTTCAGAGCAAGTTTTAAAAAGAATAATTGTAACCGACAAAACTAAACTTTCTGCAGGACTAGGAGTATCTCACACATTACACAATTAAAGCAAAAGAATACATCTAAATATGCAATATTTCTCTACAAATTAGATAGATGTTCAAAAAGTAAATTAAAGGCTTTCAAAAAAGAGGTTATAAGAGTTCGAAATGAGACAGTAAAACCATTTAACACATAGGAGTTAAATATAACTTTACAATATTGATTACAGAGTTGAGACTTTTGAAAAATCAGTTAGTAATCTTCTCTTTGTTTCTTCTTACTCTCCTCCATTTTTTCCCTTTCTTTCATTGCTAAAGTAGCAATTCTATATGGCAGGTCATAACTTTCAACTTTTAAAGGATCATAATCTAACTGAAGCTCTCTCAAGTTACATAAGTCAGATAGTTTCCATAATCAGGACAAATGGGATTATTAGTTCTTA
Source organism: Agapanthus africanus (assembly GCA_030015575.1). NCBI lineage: Eukaryota > Viridiplantae > Streptophyta > Magnoliopsida > Asparagales > Amaryllidaceae > Agapanthus > Agapanthus africanus. The sequence goes on along the minus strand of JASDDO010000010.1, from coordinate 104,032,856 downwards.
ATGATTTGTTTTTACTATAGATTGTTTACTTCTGCACACTGCTCTTGTAAACATACATAATATAATTACGCAGATAATCATAATTTCTTTAATAAAAATTGCCATGCCCCGCGTCCTAGAGTGCGCTAAGATCGGCACGTGACAGAGCCAACCATGCTACCTGTGGCTAGGAAACAACCCTTCACAGTCACATTACGGCTGTCTATAAGATATCAAGAACAGTAAAATAAAATAAATTATCTAGTACACGTCCATATGCCAGAATAAACGAGTCAAGAAATAATATGCGGAAGCAATAAATCCAATAAACAATAACATCTGGAAAGTACGTCCCAAATACGGGCTCACATCAGGAAATGAAAGAACGGAAATAAAACTAAACTTAGCTAGATACTAACAGGATCCTCACTGCTCGGCATGTCGGCTGAAATACTCCTGATCAGACTGCGAAAGAGACAGAGGATCTGGGTCATGCAAAACCCAGACGTCAGTGCGTCATAATATCAACCATAATAAATGAGCAGGATGCACGAGATATGCAGGCATGAATATAAACAATGACATGAATGTAACCAGTAAACATGGATATGCAACAATGAAGTGTATACGAATAGGTGAAGTGCAGTGAGTAATCTAAACTATACTACTGGGTTATCTATTCTAAAGTCTTCGAAATCAATTAATGTAATCATCATCGTAACCCATCGGTCTATACCCCGTTCATTCCCCACGGGACCACGGTAACATGATGTAATAGCCCTGAGAGGTACGTTCAGTTACATTCTTGATTTTCCCTTACCCCCAAGGTTATGTGTTCAAGTCAGGTATTGCCAATCAATATCTAATGCCAACACAGGATCAAGCAGGTACAGGTTGTCTATGCAGACAACAGTAACGTCCATCAGGACAACATGTCAGGATTGTCGGCATTAGAAACAGGATCGGGTAACATGTCAAGTAGTGGTATATCAGGTCATGTCAAGTAGTGCACATGTATCAAATGGATGCCCAACAGTAAAATGTAGCAAGTATCGAATCACAGTAAAAGTACGGATGTACTGTAAAAGCATGGATGCACAATTATCTATCAGGGGTTACATCTACAGCTCCATAACTACGTAGGATGCACATTATCAAGTATGGGGTACAAATGTAATGGTAACATGAAATAATGTGACATGGCATGCAACTAGGTATATAATTAATGGTATGAATACACAATAGAACACGGGTGCACAATTATCCATCAGGGGTTACATCTACAGCTCCATGACTATGTAGGATGCACATTATCGAGCATGGGTTGTTAATACGACAATAACATGAAATAATATGATCTGTAGATGCAGCTACATATATAATAAATGATATGGATGCATACGGGTATCCGAAAACAGTAAAACATTAATATGGGTGTACAGTGCAATCAACATGTGATATTTTTATTCATATGGATGCAAAATAAGATACATAGCATGTAGCAAGATGAACTTGCATGCGACTAGATATGTAAATAACGGCATGGATGCATACGGGTATCGAAAATCTGTAAATTTATAATATGGATGCACAATGTAATAAACATGTAATATTTTTATTCATATGGATGCAAAATATGTATCATAGCATGTAGCAAGATGAACTTGCCTGATCGGATCTCACAACGGGGTGTATACGCAGCGTCCGACGTCGGTTAAACGTCGCAATGTACACACGCGCACACGGGACAGGTCCAGGCAAAACAAGAAGGTAACCACGCTGGCTGGGAACGTCCACAGGGTCGGTCTGATCGTCAGCGACGGCACGGCTCTAGCGATGACCGGAATCAAGAAATCAAGAAAGCAAGAGAAGAGAAAAGAAGAAAAGGAAAGAGAAGGGCTGTGGCTGTTCAATGGGGTTCTCTGCTGTGGTGCTTGGGGACAGAGACGATGCGAGGGGGATTTCGACGATGGGTCGTGGGTTCCCGACAAGGTTTCACTGCGAGGCGGTTGCGGGTTTCTTGAAGTCGGGTGAGGGTTTTTGTGCAGGGGAAAGCTTGGATCTAGAGTAGGAGAGGGGAGAGAGGGGAGATAGGGTGGTGGATAGGACGTTGGATTGGTCGACGACGAGGTGATCGCCGGCGTGGAGCGACGAGAACTGCAGGCGTGGTTGCAGGCGGATTCTTCATCGGGGATCTTAAGTTCTCGAGGTGTGCAAGGGTTCGCGCTCGTGAATGAGGGTGAGGGGGAGAACGAGAAGGTGGTGGAGACGGGGTGAGGCCGACGGCGTGATCGGCGACGAGATGCTGGTGAGGTTCGGGTCGTGGGTTCTGGGTTGTTGCGGTCGAAGTGATGGGTCGTCGGGTGATGGCGGTCGTGATGTTGGGAGAAAGAGGAGGCGAAGGAGACAGCGACGCGCGGGCGAAGGCGTGGGTAGGGTTAGGCGGCGGGGAGAGGGCGCGGGAAACAGAGAACGAGGAAGAAGAGGGACGTGGGGTAAAAGCTTTAAGGAAATATTTAAATATATATAATATATTATTGAAGAGAGAGAGACAGAGAATAGTTAGGATTTGATTTAGAGAATACTTTAAAAATATATATTTTAGTTATAAAAAATTTTAAACGTATATATATATTTATATTAACAGTATAATATTTAAATAATATAATATTAGGTAAATTTGAGATTTTGGTTAATATAAAATTACTCCAAAACACGCCCGGAACGGGTCTAAAATTATGGTTTGAAAATATGGATAATATACGTGTCAACCAAAATCAAAATAGGATATCCGGATAACGAAAAATACATACCCACAAGAACGGATACACGTAGCGTGCACGTACCCATCCAATCGAGTCCGTTTCACTAAACGGAACGAGAACAAGATGTACGGATGCTACCACAGGGTCGGGTATGATGCAGGCCATGCTAAATATTTTTTAAAATATTTTATTTGATTTTAAATGTTATATTGAAAAAAATGCAAATGCCAAATATAATGCCAGTATGCAGTATATAAAAAAAATATGAAAGTGTACGGATCCTCATAAATAGCCGGGATAAATCATAAACAGGAATCAAGACGTGTTTCCAGCAACCGAGTCGGGTCGGATGCAAATACAAATACCAATTACAATATTCGCACCCAAAACACAATAAATCAAGAAATAGCCATAAATAAAGAAATACCCAAAAATAAAACTGGTATAAATGAACTAGGGTGTTACAAAAATCAAGCGCAAAATTTGTCCGTAATATTTTCAAATGGTGAGGATTTCCAAGAATTTAAAGAGTTAAGAGACATACAATTGCTGAGCCTATGACCGAAACCTTCATCAACATCATATGTCCAAGTGTATCAGAGATAAAGACATGAATGAAAATATGAGCTAAAAGATCAATGGGACTCATACCAAAAATGTAAGAAGGCACTTAGCACTATACTCATGAAATGCCTTTGCGCTAAATAAATTGCGTATGGCATCATCCTGGAGAAAAAAATTATTATTCTCAGTTGCTAAAAAGGAGAATGCAAAATAACTGTATAGGGAGGAAAGGGAGAGGAAGATATACACGTCTAATAAACCTGAGTATTAAAGAAAATGGTCGCTAGATCATTGTACTCTGTCTTTGGCACAGAAGAACTGCATGTGACATTTAAATAAAAAAATATGGTTTTCAATATTAAAAAAAGAAAAAGCAGAACTAAAATATATATAAAAAAAGTGAAGATAAAAATAAATGAAGGATCCTATGACAAAATAATACAGTATAAAAAACGGAAATGCAAACAAGCATGCCACGTAATCTCACATTCACAAAATTTCCATCTATTCCAGGTGGACGAGGGCATTCAATACCAGGATTGACTTCCGGATCAGGGCATGGACTGCATTTCCTCAGAAGTGGCAACCCAAACGAAATTGCTGAAGTAATGAAAGAAAGAAGGCACACTTCATATATCTGCACAAATCAAAACAGATAACGATTTTCTGGTATAAGTTGAGAGCAAGGGATAGGAACTGAAGAGCAGGTCACTTGATAAGAGTCGAAACCATAGCATACCTTCACTCCATTCCCCATCTTATGCAAATATTTTCGACGCCAGCTAGTTATATAAAGGGTAAGCTGATTGAACAAGGCTCCAGGAAAAAGAAAAAACAGGGAATAGTAGTAGTTACACAATGAACCTAATGCTGCCTCATAAAAGGTACAAGATTGCACAAACTTAACTTGGCTAGTGAAATACATACCAAGAAGACCACCAATAACACCAATAATGGCCATCGGAAGTAATTCCTGAAATGAGTAATCTTCTTGACCACTATACGGTGATGATAAGGCTAGTTAGAACATACGCACAAAGAGAGAAATACTGAAAAGTTGGCAGATTTGAATAATAACTCAGAGATGTCCCAGATAATGAAGCCCCCTGAGCCAAAATGTCCACATTTGCCACTCTTGCACCAGTTCATAGCAGACCGTACAACAACAGCCACAACAGCAGATGTGAAGAAAACTCTCCACATAAGCTGACTTCTCCACCTTGAGGAAAAAAAAACTGAGCAACACATGTATCCAATCGCATTTCTCCACCTTGAGAAAAAAAAAACTGAGCAACACATGTATCCAATCGCATGAAGTAGTCAATGCAGTAACTAGAACCAAGTCAAAGAACTTAATATGACATATCCAGGAGCTAGCAGCAACTATGTACTCAATGGAGCCAGGAGCTAGTGTATAGTGATTTCTCACATCACAACTTCGGGACAAGTAAATTTTGTGCAGGCATTAATCTGCTTATAAATGTAGCAAGGATGTAAACAAAGAATATGAGGATGTACAGTCAAAATTAAAATAATGGTGTTTAGAATTAATAATTTAGGACAAGGATGTATAACAAATAAGCTAAGCAAGAAAGCTATAAACATTTGAGGTGACAGATTATTCGTAATGGAAAGGTAGATTCATTAAGAAGAATACGAGTCATGCCTTAAGAACTGTGCTGCAGATGGGGCAAATCTATGTTTTAAACAGGCACATGATTACAGAGCAACCGATGAATTTGGGCAGAAAATCCAAGAACCTTACAAGAGGGTGCAGTAGAAGGAACATATCTTTCTACCATGCAACAAAATCAATAACTTCACGCAAAGGAGAATGGTAAGTGCACCAGAAAGTGAGAAGGTATGGAGCAACAAGAACTGCAGGTAGGTCTATACAAACATGTATAGAGGGATAAAAAAAAAGGGTAAAATGGTTGTCAAGTTGATCGAGGAGAGGACCATTACTGGAAGGAAAGGACTCTGGAATCTTGTAGCTATCCACATTAGTTATAGATAGATGCTTGCTGCTGTATGTTGTTGATTGTGAAAAATAACTTATCCATAAAGTTTCTCATCTCTAAAGTGCTACTTAATAACTCTTTGCTACCATTATAAGAGATTCAAAATTGAAGGAAAGTTCAGATGATCAGGCTAAAGTATGAACAGATGAAATTAAGCTTTTCCTTACCATGATGTAACCTCTTCCAAAGCAAACAGTACACCCCCAACTGGAGCTCTAAAAGCAGCAGCCACACCAGCTGCACATCCACATGTTACCTTTGGAAGACCGAACAGACAATCAATTTGTTAAGTTTAGGCAAATGGAGGAAATAATAAAAATCAGAAATGGCATGCAATAAGAATGACGAAGCAAACATATGCAAGATTGTGCATTCATGCATGCTTGTGACTGTCATCTTCACTATCATCTAACATAGACCCTAAAAACTCCATGAAAGATTTGAAAAAGCTTTAAGACCAGCTGAACCTCGCAGACCCACTCTTAATTAGTACTAACTTCCTGGTCACGTAAACTATGGACAAGAGAGGGGCAGTGACAATGAATAATGTGTGTCCTACTATGAATCTACTACTTGTATCAATGAATCATATAACATTTTTATTAACTTCATGTGCATTTCTCATCAATACAAGTGCTCCAAGAGTAGATACTTTATTAACATCTCGGCGGAACTTTATTGCACTAGATAACTGGAAACAATTATCTGAATAAACAAAAGTTAATTTTCAAATGTAGTTTTCTAGCTTGCAAGGGATTACCCACATGCCAACTATATAGAACCTTTAGTACAAAAATTATTAATAAATATGAAGGCAGTAACTGATTGTTGACTTATATTGATTAAGTTCAATTACACTGATAAGTCAAAGAAAAGTTGCTCCAAGTTTCTCTTCCCTTTTCAATTGTTCATCTTTCTTTGTTTTTTCTCTGTGATTTCTCTTCATTGTTATATATTTTTTCACCCAAGCTTTTCATTTTACCTTTTTCAATTGTCCATCTTCCTTTTTGCCCACTGTGATTTCTCTTCCTTGATTTTTCTATTTCAGTACTCCAAATTATTTATACTTCACATTTTAGCCATCCAAGCCCTAAAAATACGTGTCAACATATGTGAGCATGCATATTATGTCAGACAAGTGTGGGAATGGCCAAGTAAATTTGGAAGGCATGCCCCCAAAATTATATAACTATTTAAATAAAAAGAACTCGTATGGCCTTAACTCCTTATGGTTATAAGAACTCGGGATTATGCTAATTAAGTTTTGTACGGATTACTGAAATGGTAAGAAGGAACATGGTGTGAAGTGTAAACCTGAAGGTACAATCTAAGAGCCTTACATGCACCTCCATATTAGATTTGAAAAACATGGTCTTAATGGCAAATTTCAAGACATGCCTCCAGGTATTTAAAAGAAGATTAAATAATTTGACGACCTTGTAGGTCAGAAATGTTAGGGGAACAGATTTGATTGTGAGTGCCCTAAATGAAAACTGGAAGCAGAAGTTTTATGGGTGGAGGCAATAGAAACACCTGATAAGAATTCCCACAAAATAGTAAGAGCTGTACAACTTTATCCTGACCTGACAAAGGATTAGCATACGGCTTTACTTGTAAACTAAATAAAAACGATTTATTAAATTTCATCTGATAAACTTTTAATCTCTCCAACTCTTGTAATTTGCTGAACTCTGTCATTGTTCAATCCAAGAGAGTATAGCTCAATGCTTGCATATGGTTTCCAGTTCTAGCAAGTGCAGGAAAATATATCTCCAGAGGTTGGTACATGTTCTTCCTAGAATTCTAGTCTACATAGGTGGGGTGAGAGAACAATATTTGCATAGATGAAACACGAATTCAACACAGTGGCGAGATTTAACATGACTGAGATACGTAACAAACAGGTAGGTTCTCTATGCATGTTGTTGAAAGTAAAAACCAAATGATGGGGAAACTTTAATGATAGTCCCACATTGGAAACAACAAAAGAAACACATGGGTATAAGATATAAGATGGGTCAAACCACGACAAGACTTGAGTCTTATTGTTGGAAGCCCACTTATATCAAAGGCCCATGTGTACCTATAAAAGCCCAACACTCCCTCAACTTAAATACTATATCTTTAACATGGTATCAGAGCCAATGGCTTGATCTCCAAACATGTTCTCTCGACCGTGATGCACGTGAGGAGTGTTGAAAGTAAAAACCAAATGATGGGGAAACTTTAATGATGGTCTCACATTGGAAACAACAAAAGAAATACATAGGTATAGGATATAAACTTAAATACTCTATCTCTTTAACATGGTATCAGAGCCAATGGCTTGATCCGAGCCCGTCACTCTCGACAGAGTCTTGAAAGTAAAAACCAAATGATGGGGAAACTTTAATGATAATCTCACATTGGAAACAACAAAAGAAACACATGGGTAATAAGATATAAGATGGGTCAAATCTCAACAAGACTTGAGTCTTATTGTTGGAAGCCAACTTATATCAAAAGCCCATGTGTACCTATAAAATCCCACCACTCCCTCAACTTAAATACTCCATCTCTTTAACACATGTATTAGTGCAACAATTGCATAACTTGAATACCTATTTTCAGTTTATTTATACATATGCATAGTTACACACTTAATGCGGAATGTTGCATTCATAAGAAATCTAAAGGATCGCATACTTCTATTCTTGTCTTCAATGATCATAAATTGTGTCTGCTACACGGAATTCACAAGAACAAACACAAAGAAGGAAAATCCATTGTATGGTTTGCATATAAATAAGTACAAGTTCCATACTACACAAAAGGGTACAAGCAAACTTACAAGGTCACGGCGATCTCGATCACTCTAAAAAACTCGCAACCACTTTGAATTTAAGTGGCATTTTGTGGTTCCTCCCTACAGATACTCAAATCATGTTAGTTAATTACGTCGATAAAACATATGGTACTTAATAACACGGATCAAAATCATTGAGTTGCAATTTATGGCATAGGCAGCATTATGCCACATACAGAGAGACAACTAAAGCCAGAGATGCAATTAAAAAATAACTGGAACATGAACATGATAGAATAGATCCACACAACCTAAGATCAACATGTAATTTGAAGACTGAAATCAAACAAATATATTCTGAAAATGGAGTTACCAGGTACATCAAATTCTTATATATATAGAGAGAGAGAGCGCTAATCCTATGAGGGTGGACCTCATTTCTTATTTTGAGGCCAAATTTCCTATAACACGACTCAACGTGTTTTTCACTGATCCGTACCGTTCACTTTGATCTACATGATTTAGCTAGGTTATGTATAAAATTTCACAAGATTTAAAGATCTTTAACATGTCCTTCAAGCAATCGCATTTTTCATTCACCGAAAGGCCGATGAATTTTTAGTACAATTGATGGATGTGTTAAAGGTCTTTGAATCCTGTGAAATTTTATACATAACCTATCTAAAACATGTAGATCAAAGTGAATGGTACGGATCGGTGAAAAACATGGCGGTCCATGTGTTTAAAAGTTTGGCCTCAAAATAAGAAATGAGATCCGGCCTCATAAGATCACCTTCCTAAGCTGATCAATTGAGATTGGTGCTCATTTTATAAATGAGGCCAACCTTTCAAACACATAGTTCTCATGTTTTACATCGATCCAAATTAGTCATCTTGATCAACATGTTAGATAGCTCATGTATCAAATTTCACGCGATTTGGTAACATCTATCAGTTACATCTAGCGATCGCATTTTTCACATAGCAAAGAACAGTTAATTTTTTACTCCACCTAATGGATGTGCTAGAGGTCTCCAAATCTCGTGAAATTTGGCACGTGAGCAAATCTAAAACATGTAGACCAAGATGACCGGTGTAAAACATGGGGATGGTTGTGTTTGAAAAGTTGGCATCATTTTATAAAATGGGCATCAGTTCAATTGATCGGCTCCATATATATATATATATATGAACTATCATTCTCAATTAGGGAACACTACCGTTCCCGATCGGAAGAATCACCGTTGTGATCTAACCAATTAAGAACCTCAAGTCAAATAGGCATAAAGTAGGGTTTGTATTAAATTATACTAAACATATTAAATGCAAGCGCGCAGATAGAGAAACGATCCAAAAGCACTTCATGTCTAGAGCTATGTTTTCATTCCCTTATATGTGTATTGAAGGAGACTACCCTTATCCTACCACGTTCCACAGCAAGTGGCGTACCACATTTCCATTTTTGTTCTGCGTACCGAAATGTTCCGCATTCTGGAAATACTGTATATAAGGTATTTATTTGGTTGTCAAAATATATACGAAAATGGTCAACATTCAACTCAATAAAGTTGGAACATCATCATCTATACCTGAATGTGTTGGCTGAGGAGCATAAAGCTTGAATGAACATAAAAATAATAATACTAAGAATTGGCCATATATGGAAAATCAATGGGTAAGGGGTTTAATTTTTTTCCAATTTAAGAAGAAAGATCAAAAGAATCTTGAAAGCAAGATAGATTATGTGAACTAACGATGCACAAGACTACAATAATACATTAGAAGATTATCAAGTAGCCAGGTCAATCCATGACCATAGGGTCGGTAGCTAAAGTAACCGATTTAGCATCTGCAAGTACAGACAGAGCAGGAGTCGAAAAGCATAAATCTCTTCCCTATTCATTAATTTATGTTTTTCATCGCAATTTATCAAAATAGGATTGTATCCCTTTCCTTTAGAAACCAATATTCTTTCTATACAGCACACCAATGCTTGATAACCTCCAAACTCTATGATGGACTGCAATCAATAATCCACAACAGATTGATTTTAAACTCGAGATCTTTTTCAAGCAATTTTCCGAGAGATTAGCTATCCTAAATTCTTGTGAGGAGGAAAAAACTTTTAATCGATGTTCTAAAAAGCGTTGGTGTGTCATAAAGTTTAGATCCACATACACAGCATCAATGTTTTAGACAACACAAAACTTTCAAAAACCACATCAAACTACCACAAAACTTTCAAAAACTACCATAAATAAGGTGATATGTCAACAATAATTGCAAGAAACTACCACAAAACTTTCAAAGCATAGTAGTTTCTCGTTTTGAGAGAATTTGGTAGTTTCTCATAAGTAAGAAAAAGAATTTGGTAGTTTTTTGAAATTAAGATATATATATGTATATATTTCAAATAAACACAATCATCACATCAAATACAACAAAGTTCACATGAGCATGTTATTCATACTTCTAACGCTATGCCAAAATTAAGTCGTCGAAACAATAATTTCACACATTCATTTTTATATCATGACTCCATGATTGTTAAACCACAGATCAATCAGAGAACTACTTAAAAATTAAAACATTGTCAAGCAAATGTTATCAATATTATGCTCAGAAGAGGTGAATGATTTATAATCATCATCCTATTCTAAAAACGCTCATCTTCTTTGTCCGACATTCATAATTGAAATCAGGTATAGTCATCTTCCTCTAGTGTGATGTGTGGCCAGGCCACCTAATGGATAATCCCAAACTTTGCTTCGTTAGCAAGGAGAGGGATAGGACCAATGTTACATGGAATAGGGAATGTTTCTATACGGTGAACGAAATTCAAAACGTGAAATGTAATACGATAAGGGTAGTCTTCTTCTCTACACTTGCTGGAATTGAAAACACCACTCGAGAATATGATGTGTTTTCGGATCGCCTGAGTGTGTATAACTTTTTTTTTCTATCTATAATTATCTTAAATTCTTCAAAAAAATATTATTTTAGTATGATTTAACACAAACCTAACTTTATGCCCACTTAACAAAAGTTCTTAATGAGTTAATTTGACTGTTTCAAATCGGAACTGTAATTATTGAATGCTAGCACTCCTCGATTAAGAACGATTGTTCCAAATCACAAATCGCTAACAGTTTAGCAATTTATGGTAATACATGATTAGACTAGCATGTTCTCACATCTCAATTGGCAACAGAATGTTTCCTGCTGTTTGAGGTAAAGTGCGTTATCTAATTTACCTTGATGTTCGCTATGAGTGTGGAGAGAAAGGGATGGATATATTACAGTGCCCAAATGGACCAGAGAAAGGGGAGACAAAATCATGAAAGGGAGAACATAGTAGTGAGTTTAAGAACTTGTCAGAATCTTTGCCTGGAGAGTCGTGGGAGGGTACTGGTTGGCTTAAGTCAAAATGAAGACATAAAGAGAGTTTCTATAGGGTGGTGGTGGGAGCAATCGGATTTAAATATAAATGCAAAAAAGGCCTACGAAACTCGTATACGCTAACTCAATGGAAAAAGGAAATGACCCATGAAACTCAGTCTTATTAGAATCTTTGATCAGATTTAAATCTAGATGGAAGAAGAAATTAACCCATGAAACTCATCTACGTTAACTCAAAATGAAAAGAGAAAATGACCCATAAAACTCATATACAACAAATGTTTAAAAGAAACACTTCAACGCAACACGTTTTAGGTTCATATGCCTAATCATTTTTCTTTCAACAATTTGTTATCTTATATCATATAGGCTATTTTCAGGCTTCTATATCTAGCAGTTGTGCCATAAAGCATAAAGAAGCACACCCTAAATCTCCGTCTTCAATAGTCAGCAATTGCATAAAACAATATGCCTTCAACTATAAAAAGAACAGTATATAGTTCCCAATATTTAAACTACAAAAAAGATCCCGCATTTAGGATAATGAACATATAGCAACCGGATTTCTCTTTTGTGAACTTTGCATTAGTAGGAGTTGGATAAGGTTAGGCTTCCTAGTTCTTTTGGCGATTAGACAATTACTACTGTATATTACAAGTAACATCTTTAATTGCCTAGATCTCAATAGAAATAGTGTAGCCTCAAACTTTCTTGGCAGGTCTGAAGTAGTCAACTCAAATTAGTTAATTATTAAAGTGGTTAAGACACTTAAACAAATGACTTGATCCTCATCCTCATCATTTATTTATCAAACGACCTATGATCATTAGCGGGGAAAAATGCATCTTAGACATAAATCATTTGAATAATTGACACCCTTGATCCTTCATCCAACTATTCACATGAACCAACCATAGAATTTCTATAGAAGAGTCTCCCATAACCAACCTGGATCCACAAAAAATAAGAAGATAATTTAAGCTATTGCCACAAGCCTTTCTTTCATGTAAAACATTTAATCGTATATCAATCATAAAGTTGTTTTCAAGCTACTTGTAGGATGTTTTTCGTAACCCCATTGAGATGGAAATACGCGCGCGCTTGTCAGGCGCATTACAGATTCCTCCTGCCTAGGATAGGCTGGGGTTTATTGATTGTGGGGATCCGAATCTCCGGCAGCTGCGAACTAAGCTGCCGTTAATTACCCTCGCCTTCGGAGCGAGGGAACCTCCGATTGACGGGTCAAACTGGTCATGCGAACTCGGCGTGCAGTGTACGTATGTTTTGAAAGGGTTTTGGATATATCGGGGCCCCGCAGAGTTTTACGGGGGTCCCGCTACCCGAATAGCGGGCTGGAGGTCAAAGGGGCCAGCAGTCCCCTTGCGGGGTGCGGTGCAGCGCTCCGTTAGAAATTTTTTTCTAACGGGGACAGTGTTGTGGAGTATGTGTACATATAAAAAAAGGGGAAGAATGGCGTCCAAAGGACGCCGGCGCCAGCGCCCCACGTGCTTGGCACGCCGGCGCCCCACGTGCTTGGCATGAGGGCGCGGGGCGCCGGCGCCCCACGTGCTAGACACACGGGCGCTGGGCGTCAGCAGCAAAAGGGACTCGGTCCCTACACTGGGAGTTGTGCTCCCGATTGACTTTTGGAGTTGAACTCCTGACAAAGAGGACAAAGGCTTAGCTCCTGCACCGGGAGTTGTACTCTCAAAAACAAAGATTTATTATTTTATATGTGTATAAATATATATATATATATATATAGAATAATGGAGAAAAGAGGCCATAGGAGGAAATTTCCTCATATGGCGTGGAAAAAATACAACCTCCACCAATTTTTTCGACGATCGGCCCCCATCATCTTCATCGTTATCATCTAAAGATGCGGGTACACCAAATTTCATGTGATTCTACAACCTTTTCACCGTTGATTTTGCAATGTAAAAAGTTCTATTGTCGGTAAACCGTTAATTTTGAACCCACTAAATCAACGGTGAAAAAGTTGTGGAATCACATGAAATTTGGTGTACGCACATCTTAGATGATAACGATGATGATGATTGGTGCCGATCGTTGGAAAAATGGTGGAGTTTGTATTTTTTCCACGCCATAAGAGGAAATCCCCTCCTATGGGCTCTTTCCTCCATTAATCTCATATATATATATATATATATATATATATATATATATATATATTGAGTTAAACTCCTAAGATATTTTCGGAGCTGATGAAATGAGACTCCTTTCTTCTTCCTTGGGCCCTGGATCTTCCCCAAAGTGGGTTTTTGGAGGTGGGTCTCCTTCCTCCTCTCTATTGGCTGGATATTGGAGAAAGGAGAGTGAGGTTTTATAAATCTCCCCGTTTGGAGATTGATGGAAGATCCGTGTTCCCCTTCAAGGGTTTTGTAGTGAAAAACTTTTTTTTTTTTTGGAAAAAGAAGAGTAAAACTCTTGATTTAATTCAGAAAAGGGAAAGAAAGTTTAGAACCTTAAGGAAAGAGAAGGCATAAAACCCTAGAGTTTGAGAGAATGAAAAAGTTCTTTCTTATTTCATTATCATGTTGCCTTTTATAGGCTTACAAATTTACACATAACCTCTTGGGCTTTACAAAATGGCATTTTGCCTATCACATGTCTCATGTGCTCATTTCTTTTGCACATAAGCCATGGGCTTTACAAAAATTTGGGCTTATGCCCATTTTTCTTACATTCATGTATAAAAAATTACATCAAAATTATTTATTACATGATTTCATTTTGGCATTGGAGAGGTCGGCCTCGGGGCTCGACTTGGGCATGGGCCCACTTGATCTGGGCTTGGGCCTGACTTTGAATGACTCAATCAACCGGGGTGTAATTTTTTACCCCAACAAAATGCCCCCATCAATAAATGCACACCGCACATGTGGGTCGTGTGCATGAAATTAATGGATCTTCTTTCACGTGGAGGCGACTTAATTTGGTTCCCGCTTTTTGGGAAGTTGACACTGCCCTTTTTAGCGACGTGGACGGTCGGTGCTTCTCTTTTAGCGACGTGGACGGTCGGTGCTGCCCTTTTTGCGACGTTGACGGTCGGTGCTGGATTTGACTTGCTCCGCTTCTTGCTGTGTCAGGGATTAAACTTTTTTCCGAGGTAGAGCTTGATTCCGCCGGGGAAGTCGTTGGTTGTCTTGCTCACTTGATTTGATTTGGGTTGACATCAGCATCGCTACAATGGAATATGGTATCAGGAGCGAATCATCATTTGCCATAAGAGGATTTGGGGATTTTGGTTTTGGTTTGGCATCAGCACCGCTACACTAGAATATTGTACCAAGAGCGAATCGTCATTTGCCATGAGGAGATTTCCCTCGTTCCCAGTTTAACGATTTAGGGGCCATATGTTCCCAGTTTAACGACTTAAAGGTCATCTGTTCCCAGTTTAAAGACTTAGGGGTCTTCTGTTCCCAGTTTAAAGACTTAGGGGTCTTCTGTGCCCAGTTTAACGACTTAGGGGTCTATGTTCTCAGTTTAACGACTTAGGGGTCTACTGGATCGAAAGTTTAGAATCTTGGGGTAAGGATCGGCATCAGCGTTGCAGACACTGAAGCACATGTGCTAGGAGCAATTCATCATTTTCCTTTACCAGTTGAGGAGCGATGGCTTAAGAGACATGTTTAGGTTCATATCACCTAAGGCTTTTCAATTTTATGAGCCGTGAGGGTCTCATAAAAGCATTTTCTCCCTACGAGTCGAAAGGATCTCGTAAATGCGTTTTCTCCTTAGGAGTCGTGAGGACACCCAAGCGTGTTTTTTCCTTTATGAGTCGTAAGGATCCCACGAAGGTGTTTTCTTACGAGTCGTGAGGATCTCATATGTTTTGTTCTCCTCATGCATCGCGAGGACAAATAAGTGGGTCTTCCTAAATGGAGCATAATTCCAAGGGCGGAGACCGGCCACTGGACTAGTGATTGCGGTGGGGGTATGGATATAATGAGAATTATTTGAGCTCGTGGATTGTATACAGTGGTCAGTTCGGAGACCAACCGTAGGGCTGGAAGAATTTTGGAAAATTGGATTTTAGTTGGCGCCTGCATCGATACACTGGAATATGGTACCAGGAGCGACTCATCATTCGCCGTTTGGGGATTTGGACTTTGGTCGGCGTCTGCATCGCTGCACTGGAACATGATACCAGGAGCGACTCATCATTCGCCTTTAGGAATTTGGGGATTTGAAATTTTGGTTGGCGTCTGCATCGCTGCACTGGAATATGGTACCAGGAGCGACTCATCATTCGCCATTTTTTTACCGTGATTACTCTATCATTTCAGCTTTTTTATCACGAAGGTCGCGATTGCCCCATCATTTCGGCTATTCATTCGCGGTTGCCCCATCATTTCGGCTGTTTATTTTCATTTTTATTTTGCTCGCTGATTTTTATTGCGAGTTGCCCCATCATTTCGGCTTTTTTTTATTTATTTATTTATTTTTATTATTTACACATTTTTACATCCCCGGTTTAACGACTTAGAGGTCGACTATTCCCAGTTTAACGACGTGATGGTCGACTGTTCCCAGTTTAACGACGTGGTGGTCAACTGTTGGAGCATGGGCTCGATTCTGCAGGAACCACGGGCTCATTTGGCTTAATTGCATAAACGGGTTCTTCGTCATCTAGACCGAGCCGGTGTTGGATAGCAACAACCACGTCATCGTCATGGCTATAAGGCGTAGGAGCACTTGTTCCTCTGGGCTCCATCATGTAGACCGTATGGGTTGTGTACCTGTCTATCGCTTCTTCATCGGCAATGTTGCTTGTTGGACTTTTGGCTTGTTGCCATGGTCCGCTCTTTTCAGGGAAAGGCAGATGTCTGAGAGAATCGGGTTCACGGACTTCGGTCTCCGTTTGAATGAAATTGACGGTCGCGGCTTGACTGTTTGTTAACACGCCTTTACACAGTTCTATCTCTGCTGCCTTGTATTACTTTTCGACCCAATTTTTGAAGACGAAGCAGTCCTCAATGGCATGACCTAGCACTCTGTGATGGGGGCAGTATTTGGGGTCATCGGTCATATTCGCTTCTTGCTGTCTTTTTTATTCTGGCAATTGTAGACTGTTTTTTATGGCGTCCTTGAATATCTCGTGGACTTTGTCCCTTCGGAAGGAATAGATTTATCCAGCTTCTCTTTCAATGGAGATTCCCATCCTTCTCCGAACACTGACTTCCGAGGCTGGTTGGCATTAGGCCCGCTCATCCCTCGCTTATCTCGGTTTGCCGAAATGTTAAAAGATTCAGCATCGTCGGAATTTCCGCCTTTGAGATTACCGTCCTTTCGATTTCTCCATGACCTATTGTTATTTTGGGAATCAGAGGAAGACTCCTGCTTTGAGCGCTCCAACATCTGGACTTTCATGATCAGCTCTTGAAATGTTTTGAGACCCGCGGTGCATAGAATCGGGGCCATCCAATTGTTGAGATTTCCGACGAGGAGGTTGACAGATTGATCCTGCTCTATTGGCGGTTCACATTTGACGGAGAGATTGTGCCATCGGGTTATAAAATCCGTGCCGCTTTCGTTGTTTTTTGGCTTGGTCCTTACGAGGTCGGCAATGGTGATCTTATCGCTGACACTCATGAATTTTTGTCGGAACAGAGATTCCATTTGGACGAAAGTAGCAACGGAGCCATCCGGTATGCTCGCGTACCAGTCGAAAGCGACATCGGTCAGGCTATTAACACGAAAGGGCGGAGGAGAAGCGCATCGTTGCCCCCATTATTCCTGCACAATGCTTTAAAGTTGGGCGATGTGCTGGTTCGCATTTCCCGTCCCATAAAATCTTCCGAATTTAGGGATGACATAGCCGCTAGGAAACTCTACCAGATCATACTGAGTAGAATATGGTCTCCCATTACTGCTGATATCTTTTCACGCTTCGGCTTCGGCTACCAATGTTTTGACTTTGTTGGCAACCAAATCCATGATTTGATCTTGAGTAGCGGGCTACTGCCATCGGTAGCCAAGACATTTCCCGAGATAGGATGAGACTGACTTTCATGCAGTCCGCCCACCTTTGGACTTGAGGGAATAGACGTCGGCTATCTCGGGACACCGTTTCCCGGTTCATGAGCAGAACCTTACGCTTGATTGGACGGCTGAGAGGCAACTTGGGCCGTGAGCTGCATCACGACATTCGTCAAGTTGTCAATTTTGGAGTAAAGTTTGGCCATCTTCTTGTCTTTACTTCTGAGCTGTTTTCGGAGCTCTTGTAAAACTTGCTGCTCTGCGTTCTTGGGACGGAAGATTGGCTCATCTTCGAATTCCGAGCCCGACTCCTCATGAACCGGGGGATCTCTCCTCTTATCAGCTTCACTGGGAGGATTTTCATTACCTTCCGGAGGATGCTGTTCTTGGGAAGTGACAGCCACATTCACACCAGATTGGATTTGAGATGTAGTGGCCCCATCCTTGCTCTTACAGCGCGTACCCACCATGTAGACAGTATGGACCGTATATCCAGCCATCTCTTTATCTTTGGCGGGGTAACCCTGTTCATGGAGCCTCATGAAATTCAGCCTAGCATGAGTCCTAGCCCTTTTGTTGGCTCTATATCTGAGCCTTTTCTGTCTTAGCTTCTCGATTTTGAGGGCTTGGCGGGCATCCGTCATCCAGAAAGCCATCGTGAGCTCATTAACGGGGAGCCTAGAGAAGATACCCAATTGAGCAGTTGTCAGGGGCGTCCTGGAGCTTGCCCGAGATGCCTTGTTTCTTTGTTGGTGTTGATGGCCTTGCCCCCAGCTGGGGCCGAGAAAAGTCGTTCAAACACCGACTTGCGTTTGGGTAGTGGTGCCCTCGAGATCACCATATTTGGCATCTTGCCTTTCGAGGTCGGTTTGTCTATTACCGGAGCTTGAGGAGCTGGGATAATGTTAGCTGACACGAACAAAATAGAGCCAAATGGTAGCGACGGCTCCTCCCATTGTCGCCCGAGACTGGCCGGGAGGACCGTCCTGACGTCCATCTTCATCATGTAGGAGATGGGAGCGGTGCTGAGGGCTGAGATTGTCCTTGGAGACATTTTGCTGCTTCCGAAGAATGCGATTGGAAAACGTTAACCTGCACAAAAAAATCATGATTTCAGTACAGGCAATTGATATGCATATTGATTAAGTTCGCATGGACGCTTAACCCGAAATATAGGAGGAGAGATTGGTCCCACCGGGCGTGCCAGATATGACATGCAGCTATATGCAAAAGAAAATACAAAATGCTGAAGTGTAAGAAATATGCAGATACAAAATGACACCACCACCAAGCTTTAGCTCTACCCCAAACTTGAGCCAGACGATGTCCTCATCGTCGCTTTGCTTTTCCTTTTTCCTTTTTGCCGTTGCATGCGTCATCCTGGTTGGCCAATATCTGGCTGAGTTGATCCTTAATTTCCTTGTTCTGATCTTTAATTTCCCTGTTCTGCCGGATCAACATCTTGATGCCGCGGACTTCCATTCTGGGAAGTTCGTAGGAATCCGTCGGAACGTCATCTCCCAAGTATATCTCGGATGAAGTCTGCGGGGCGCATGCTCACTGGGGTCAGTCGGGGTCCAAATTTGCTGCTCACTCCGAGGATCCGAGTACCCTGGCGAGATCATCTCCATCTCTACTGGTACAGCAGGATACATCGATAGATAGGCAGTGAACTCGTCCTCATCCATGTAATGTCGGCAAATCTGCGTAATGAGGACGGGAAGCAATGATTTGTGCGCATCCGCACTTTCCGTGATCGTGGCAAAGAGCATGGTCGCCATGCAGAATTGATAGTTCCGGGTCATCAGACAATGGACTATGTGCTCCACCGCTGGAAACGAAGAAACTCGCGCAATCCCCTTGGCATTTTTGTACACCCACTGGCATGCCGTATAGGCGTTCCTATAGATTTGCTGGCCGTTCAACCCAGCATCACGAAGCTCACAATGGTTCCCCAAAACCGTCCTATACTGAGCCAACTCTAGGGGCTTCTGATTGCCAGATCGCAATGGGATACCCGTGGATACCCGTGACGTAGGAAATGGTTTCAATCGAGAATACCCTACGTTGTCCCAAAAAGTGCAATCTGACTCTATCCTGTAGCACCTCCCCATCACGAATTGC
This sequence comes from Agapanthus africanus, assembly GCA_030015575.1. Taxonomy (NCBI): domain Eukaryota; kingdom Viridiplantae; phylum Streptophyta; class Magnoliopsida; order Asparagales; family Amaryllidaceae; genus Agapanthus; species Agapanthus africanus. Next base: position 104,013,213 of record JASDDO010000010.1, on the reverse strand, counting down.
ATCGTAGAATTCATCAACCAAACACTCACAAGCACACAACCCTTCTGCTCTATACAGAAAGAATCCCCAACCCAACTGTCGGATTGCGTCGCAAAAGTAATGTCCGAAGACATCGTGTGAAAAAAGTGCGACAAAATTTCTCTCCAACACAAAAGGTGCCATTTGTTTCGGTCTGTTGAATTTGCAGAATTTAAACAGTGTAGAATATAGGTAAAAGGAGTTCCTTACAGCCAGAGAGAAGCAAATCGGAGCAAGGAGGAAGACGAGCCGAGGTCGCCGGAAAAGATGGGAGTGTCGCCGGCCGGGAACCGAGGGAGGGGCTAGGGTTTTGGGTGGTGCCTGCGGGAGAGTGAGAGGAAGGGTGCAGATATGTTTGTAGAGAAAGAATGAGGGCTCGGGCAGTGGGTATTGGGCTTTATAAAGGTCAATTTACAAATAAAACCCCCACAATGCAAATTTAGCAAATGCACAGCTCTTCAAACAGAAACATTTAAAAGCAGTCTCGTCCCGCCAAAAATATCAGCACTCACCCCTAGTAGGTGAGATCTTATTAACAACTAAGAAGAAAACAAAAATCACTATATTTACAATCTAACGACATGGTTAGAGAAGAAATTAACACCAGCCATAAGAAAATCTTGTCAATATGATGCAATGGCGGGTAGAAAAAGAATATAAAGAAAAAGAATTTGTTAGTAGTTAATGAAGGGCATGGGTGAGAAAAAATGGGGGTTAGAAGATGCCGAAGGTGAAAATAAAGTTTTGAGGCGGATAAAAAATTATCGTGTTATGAATGAACTGAATTTTCAAGAATTTTGTGTGGAGTCTTAAAATCAGGCCCGATTAAAAACCGGAGTTCATCCGCACATAGTTCAGCAAAAGAGATGTCTCTCGGATGTTCCCTAACTGTTCCTGACTCAAACTCACCAAGACTTTCTAGTTCTTCAGCAAAAAATTCCTTAAAACTTGCCAAGAAAGAATCAATTTCAGTATCGTCTTCTACTCTAACATTTTTCACTATCCTACACTCAGTATTTACACTCACTCCCAAGATGATTCTTTCCTCATCACATCCATATGTGGGTAGGTTTATATCATCAAAAGAAGTAGGTTCCCACCCTAATGTTTCTTCCGTAGCAATATCACTAGGTGATACAAAAATTGTGGGTTCCTTATCATTGATCTTTTCTAATTTATCCCAACCATACCCGATATATTCACAAGGTTCCTTCATTAAAATCGGAAAGCAAAAATCATTCGAAGGACTTTCTTGTGTGTCCTGGTAGCACTCAGTCAATCCAGCTGTATCATCATCTATGAAATCATCCAAATTGATCACTTCAGTTGTTTTACTCGGGTGACTTCCTAGCTGACAGATGTTTTACACTACTGGATTCCGATTGACTGTACTCACTCCCTAGAATCCTTTCAGCTAAATGCTTCGCTTGTCTTTCTATGCTAGCCAAAGATTGGGCCTGAGCAAGAAATAATTGCTCAGACTGCTGTATGAACAGGGCTAACGCAGAAGCTGACTGGTTCTCGACCGCAGTCATCACTTCAATTCCTTTTTCTAGAGCGGTTAACCTACCATCTATCTCACAATCATACCCTACAGAAGATTCAACGGTTTCTGGTTGGAGGGGTTGTGATGGTGGTGATGCTAGAGCCGTCATTCTGTCGATCTCTTTCTCCAGATTTGCAATCAATTGGTCAATATTTGAAGTTGGACTTGGTTCGTGAGTGTTAGGTGGATGACAGTTAAGAATTTGGAACGGTTAGTCAACCCCTAGAAAAGGATAATCATTATGAATGTGGGAAGAATTTTGACAATTTGAACAAATCAATTGAGACCGAGTATAAACAAAAGAATACGAGTCATGAAAAAATGAATTGTATTGTGTATCACCCATATTAACAAGAATGCACAAATATCACAAAAGAATATCACACCCCTAGCAGTCTACGGTTTTCTAAGTCAACTAGACCTGCTCAAGAACTTGATTGACGAAGTAAAACTGTGTCGAGAAATAGGCTCAAGATATACAGATCACGAAGCCAGATAAGTGCAAGAGATAAGGGGAGGTTTTCCGACGCTTTCACGAAGGTCCTTAATTAAATAACTTTTTTTTCTTTTGACGATTGCGCCGTTTAACACTTGCCTAGACACCCCGTGAACGATATACCGTTAAGCAAAGTTCTAACCACAATTAACCTCTCCTAATGAGCGTGAAGTCCTTAGAGTCAAAGTCTAATTGATTTTAATTACTGAGGGTATGCAAGAATGCAGTTTTGTGATTTGTGGGCTACGGAGAAAAGGTGATGAAATCCTTTACCGTATCTTGTATGGTCATTTAGCCCTTATTTTCCGTATTTAAGATGCAATGCGCAATCAAATCAAAGAAATCATGAAATTCAAATATTTCTTTTTCGGTTAAGTTTTAAGCGCTGCAACAAATACGGGTTAGTTCTCTTTACAATTGGCGGCAAAATTGTGCAAAGAATCCTGCAAAAGATAGAGAATTGGATTGCGTCGGATTCGAGAGGAGGTGTTAGGAAATACGTACTAAATGAGTTTGGTTTTAGAAAAACCCTTTGAAAGTGATCCGAGTCGTTGAATGTTCGCTTGCGCGGGTCAAACTATCCGGATCTTTGGCACTAATCTTCCCCAATGTCTTGTATTTGCATTTGAATCTCGCTCCGCACGATCACTTGTCGTAATTCAGCGAAAAACCTAAAATGTCGGAAAATACGATATTTAGTGTCAAAAGCGATACGAATGCCCCAAATCCTGCACACTTAAAATTATAAAAATCAAACAAGACTAAAAGAACCAAAACAAAGAACTAGAGATCACAAAAAGAGAAAAAAACCCAAAACCCTACTGAAGGGCCGGCGACGCCGGAATTCCCTTTTACGGTCGCCGGTTTTTTCAGAGGGTTAGGTGCAGATCTTTTTGGTGGGGTCTCTAGGCTATAGCAGAGTTCTAATGGTTTTACTTGATTTTTAAATTGAATTGCAGAGTGATTGCAGGTCTTACAACAGAGAACAATTGAAAGAAGTCCCAAAAAAAATCGTATTTTGTTAGTTTTTGAAAAAAATAATGACTTAGAAGTTAGTTTACTTAGTAGAACCAGAAATAACAATATCTAATAACCACAACTCCCCGGCAACGGCGCCAAAAACTTGTTAGGAAACCACCCGCGCACGCAAACGCGTATGTTTTGTGTATGTGAGATATGGTTTTAATGAAACGGAATGCGCACGCGAGATCGTTCTCGTTTTAAATATTTATAACCGCAAGTGCACGGCGCGTTGTAGCGAGCCGGCAAGCACGGGTTGATCCGTAGGGAATTGAGTATTAGGTATCGTTGTTTAAGGTTAACAAATCAACGAATTGGGGTTTGTCACAAAAATTATAAAGAATACGGAAACAATGAAAAGCAATAAAAGGAGTTCAAGGAAGAATGGTTGTGGGTTGGTTCGGAAGCTCGAAACGCGACGTTTACCTCTACACTCTCTTGGTCATGAGATGTCCGTTTGATCACTTATCGTTTGTATGTCCGCGCTTGGGTATCAACACTAAACACGAGGGTTAGCAAGCGTACCGCAACAACAAAAACACAAAGTGGTTAGCGAGAGCAAATGATTTTGGTGTTGAATTTGCTAAGTATTGGTGAAGGTATATAGTATATGAAACAAAGAGTTTATCAAGCTTTCTATCACAAAATACCATATCCTACCTTAGCAAACATAACACCAAATATATTTTAACTTCAACATTGAGAATGGGGGAAGGGAATGAATACGACATATGAGGAGGTTACAAGTAACCATGTGTCAAAATGCCGTATCATATCGATACATAAACAATATTCAAGTTAGAATCGTAAATTTAGCGTATGAAACATAAACAAGAGGTGAAGGAGGCAAAGCCTTTCATCTCACTTCCCCACACACACCACAACCAAAATAAGGAATTAGTTAAGCATGACTAAAAGAAGGCAAGAAAAGAAAGCAAGTAAATATAAAAGAAACAACAATTGCAATATATTAACACTTGAAGAAATGAGATACAAGAATTTGGTATCTTGTTCAACCTCCTTAATGAAGCTCTCCAAAGAGAGCTTCAAGACGGAAGAAGAAGAAGAAACCAAGTGAAGATCACTCACCCTCAAGCTAAACCAAAAAGAAACAAACTAACAAAAACTATGGTAGAAATGTGAGAGAGCCCTTCCCTTGCCAATGATCTGCTATTTATAAGCCTAAAATAGAAATAAATAACCAATAAAAATATGATGAGATGGCAACAGGGAAGGGTTTGTGAGAAACTGGAGTCCTCAGGAGGAGGTGGGGCTGGCGTCGCCGGAATCCATGGGTGAGTCGCCAGGTCAATTCCGAGGAGGTAGGCTCGTATTGGGTGTGTGGGTTTGTGTGCACTCCAATAGCACTCTGGTTCTGTTTTCTTGGCCTAAATCAACCTGGTTTATTTTCAGAGTTTTGGAGGGAAACAAAATGTTATAACTCACATCAAAACTTTATGCATTAAATGCACATAAATGCCCATCAAACCAAAGCCACTTGCACCATGATTCATGGCTGCCCCCCACATGGTCCTAGCCCAAAAGTTTGGTGTGTACACTTGCCTTGTGTTGGACCATTTATTCAAAAAGTGTGTACACATCAAATTATTGCAAACGAACTCTTAGGATATCGGTCGGTTTTCAGTTCCGGCTGCAGTGTTGGCTCACAAACGATATATCCGTGATTTTGACTGTGTTTCCGGTATTTTATCACGAATACATGTACTCTGCAATAACTGAGCAAACACTGATTAATAGCACCGATATATAACAAAAGAGATAACGAATGAGCGTTATTAAAATGCAGTTTTATGTGGTGATCAAACCATATCGGGAGTTTCAAACATACGGGAAAATTGCCTGGTATGTGCATACCTTCTGGAGTGCGGTGACTTGAGTAGATTCCGTCAAGTTATCGCATGATGATAGTTGGGTTCCGATTCCCACTGATGAGTATATATTACTCCTCGGGAGACTTTTCACTTCACAATTAGCTAACCTATTAGGTGTCTAGAAAATGTTAACGAGATTACGCATCTGCGGAAAGAGGTTATTAATTGGGTCTGTGCGAAAGCACGGGTGACCTCACTCGAGTACCAACACTGGCCTAGCTGAACAGTTAGCGAACTTGTAAAGTGTAAATGATCCCGACTAGTTCTCCGTTTAGAGTTTGAAGGAGGATTCGAGGATACAATGAGAGCCATCCTAATCAGATAAAGTGATAACCAATCTGATCTTGATAGAGTACATGCTGAGTGTTTCTTTTCTCTCTCTGGTATAGCAACCCACGACTTACCTTGAAAACTCATGAACCAAGTTAACCAAACCTTCTTACACCCTTGGGCTTCGAATTGTCATGATTCGCGACAAAATCGCATATATCCCTGCCATTCCTACTCTACCCTTTACATTTCTTCAGAACACATCGTATTACTACAATAATCCATATTACTTGGAACGGCCATCATATAATTACATACGAACTCGAAAAAGTTACTTCAGTCGAGAATGGCCACAGGTTATGAAGAAATTGAATAGGTATATTCGGTTGTCTCTTTCCTTTAGCTTCTCTCAGGTTGCGAGAGCTCCTTGCATTAGGAGAGTACACCCATTACGCTTATTAGATAGTTTTCTTCCAAAGCTCAGGCTGGTGCCGAAAGGTAGGGAAGAAAGAAAACAAGTTAGCGTAGGGATGGTGTGCAGAAGGTAAGAAGTAGAAACAAATAAAAGGATTGAAGTGAAAGCAAAGGAAATTGCGACTACTGTCATGAATCTGGATAATAGAAAAGGGATTACTAGGAATACCTGATCATTCCCTATGAAACATTTTCATGTTTCAATATTTCTGTGTACTTGTAAAAGAGAACTATTTTCCTAATCAATTCTGACTCCAGGGTATGTATTTACCAGATTTGGATCTCATATCTATACGGTGTTACAGATGATGAGTAGGAGTAGAGTATTGGAAAATGAGTGATTTGAACCTCAATATCGGAATTCGGTGTAATTGATGATATTGGATTAAATCACCTGGCTTTTGCCTGACGGCAAATATTTGGTTTCGAATAACCGTTATGCACCAAATTTTAAAATGAAATATCTGTACCTTTATTTTTATAAAGTGAGATACATTTTAAAAATTGTGTTGTAAATATTTACCTTTATCAGTTGAGGATAAGGTAAGGTGTATTGAATAACGGTGTAAAACATTCTTAACCAAGATACAGTTTTCAAATTACAAAACACAGAATTTGAGTTGGTATACTCTTGGGATTTATACATGAAAATGTATGTTTTCCAGTGTTCTTCGGGACAAGGGTTGGTACTCTTACTTCATTTAGGTTTACCTATGAGTTCTCTGGTTTTAGACACGCATTCGTAGTAATGCAAGGTCAAAGATTTTAAGAAGTTTATAGGTACAAGAATAAATTAGAGAACCATACGTTGGAAGTATCAAGATTCTTTAAGGTGATCGAAGATGTAGATACTTATGATAGGTATTCCATCATAGTAATATTGAGAACTTGATTCTCTCGCGGGTTACTTATCCGTGAGTATGCTCCTTGATGAGTAATGTTGTATTGGCATTTTTCCATTAGGTGATATGCACTGGAAACAACTGCATGACTTTTGAATCTGGTTCTATCTAAATTAATACATTGATTCTATATGGACATAGAATGGTTACATATCTTCAGGTTGTTAAGATATGGAGTTGTCTGATTTCTATTTAAAAGCAGAATCCGAACAAACTCGATGCACGCTTCGGTAATGGCGGTTTGTGGATTATCCTAAGTATTCGCTGGGATTTTGTTTCTACCATTTTCAAGATCAATAGTTACATTGTTCTTGACTCGCTACCATTTTATAAAAGGATCTTTTTGCAAAAGAAACTAGTAGGAGTATGGTAGAATTGAAAGTGATTCCAGAACCATAATCGGTTACCGAAAATTTAGCAGAACCTAAAAATTCAATTGGACTTGACAAACCGTTAGCCACTCCGCAGATTTTAGTAGATGACCTCAGACACCCGAGAGATACTTCGGTTTTCTCGGAGACGGTGACAGGAAGGTTAGCATCATGGTGATGATGGTCCTACTAGTTGTCAACAGGTCATAGGAAGTGGTAACTTCTAGGTGACCAGATGCTTCATATCCAAGATGGACTCCACGCACTTCAGCAAATTATAGATTTTAGACTTTGTTGGGTGCTCTTGAAGAGGTAAAACCCATTAGGAGCAAGTAGATCTTTCGAGATCTGTGTAGGTGGAAAGATATCAACCTAATAAGGTTAGACTTGTTGTAAAGAGTTTTCATCAAATACCCGTTGTGGATTGTGATGAGATTTTTATTTCGGTGTTTATGCTGAAGTCCATACGGATATGACTTGACACTACTGTTCCCCCTACTTGTTATCAGCAGGTCATAGGAAGTGGTAACTTCCAGATGAGCAGGTATTTCATACCCAAAATGGACTCCACGCACTTCAGCAAATCATGGATTTTAGACTCGCTGGGTACTCCTGAAGGGGTAAAGCCCATTAGGAGGAAGTAGATCTTTTGAGATCTGTGCAGGTGGAAAGGTACTAACCTAATAAGGCTAAACTTGTTGTAAAGAGTTTTCATCAAATACCAGTTGTGGATTGTGATGTGACTTTTACTTCGGTGTCTACGCTGAAGTCCATATGGATATGATTTGGCGCTGATACAGGTCAGGGCTATGATATCTGGCAAGTGAGTGACTATAACGTCTTTCCAAATAGGATTTTGGAAGTGCGCGTGTATATGACTCTGTCAGAGGGTTATCGTAGTCAGTGGGAGCAGCGGAAGGTGTGCAAGTTGTTTATGTCTATTCATAGACTGAAGCATGTATAGCGGAGACGGATCATCTGTTTTGATGTGACAGTCAAGATGATTAACTTCGTCAAAACCAAAGATGAACCTAGTGAGAAGGATGTAGGGAGTATTGTATGGGATTTGAATGACATAGTCCAGAAAGGAAGTGATGTTCCTACACTACAATCGGTCAAACTTTGGTTATTATATAGTGTTTTCTCCATGTTGGATGAGGGTAGTATATCAGAAATTCTGATAACTAGATCTAGATTTGGGATGTTTCTCAAATCGGGTATTTAGACAGCTTTCTAAAAGTATTTTAGAATGAACGACTCCTGGCGTGGTAATGTACCCGCAGGTGATGGAGTCACTCTCTCCAGAGAGATGTCTTCTAGACTGATGAAGAAAGAGACTGGCATGAATGATATATCATTTGCTTAGACAATTGAATCAATCATGCAATGTCTTATACAAAACCAGATAGATAATATATCAGGGATTCTGGTTTTAGATCTAAATTTGGGAAATTTCTCAATCGGATACTAGGACAGTATTCTAAAAGTATTTTAGAATGGACGACTCCTGGCGTGGTAGTGTACCCGCAGGTAATGGAGTCACCCTCTTTAAAATGAATGTCTTCTAGACTGATGAGAAGAGGGGCTAGCATGAATAACATATCATTTGCTTAGGCAATTGAGTCAATAATGCAAGGTCTTGTACAACACCAGATATTGTTTTTGCACTAGTTGCAACAAGCATATATTAATCCAATTCTTGAGAAACAAAGGGGAGAAGTAAAGAACATAAGCGGATGTTCTTGGTTTAAGATAACTGCAACCTCCTCTGGGAGGCGGTTATCAGTTCAGGTTTCCAAGATGACCTGGATGATAGAGATTCTGTCAAAGTTTTGAGTTTAGTCTCTTCTGAGGATCAATAGGCTGGATAGTGTTCCAATAAGGATACTGAGATAATCATGGACCAAGATGTTGGTTATGACTCAACAGAGAATACAGCCCAAGAAGTTTGTTGGATAGGAGTTGTTCATTGATGAACTTGGTCTCATAGTATCCAAACAAATTCTTGAGACTGGGTATCGCTCAGTTTGGGAGATTGTTAATCTCCGCAAAGTTGAGATATAGAGAGATGAAGTTGGAACACTATAGCGGATCCATTCACTGAAGCTATTTCTCGAACAAATTAAGTTTTACAAACATAGTTTGCGAATCTGATTAGTAGAGAAGTTGGGAACCCGGTAGCACATGAGCCGTGGATACGCGGTACTGCAATAATTGGACTTAAGTGCAAGTGGGAGATTATTGGATATAGTGCCCTCAAAGCAATTATTGTGATCGCAAGTAGGCGATTATGATAATTAAGGAAGGATCTATACAAATAAAACAGTTTTACTCAAGATGATAGTATATTATCTGGTTTGTCTTCATCATTGATGAAGCCCGTAGGATTGTTGGTTGACAACGAGCATTATGATGGCGATCATATATGTGAGAGTTGGGTTGTCCATAAGCAAATTCTTAAATGTCCCTAATCGTGGGAGTATCGAGATTGAGCATCGATATTCCGGAGTAGACTAATGTATACGCTTCTAGATCCCGACGAGAGGCGGTGGTCGGTTTCACAAGCCATTGGTGTTGTGTCACCTAAGATAGTATATAGGTGCTTACTGGAAGTGAGTACACTGGACGGACTCGCCGAGAACTTCTGAATGATATTATATCTATCGTCAGATAAAAGTTCTCAGGTGGCATGAGTACAGATTAGTCCTTTGACCTGAAGTTGTCATTTGTCTCGTATGAGTTCCCACTGTACTTTGATTACTGTCCTACCACGGCTCAAAGGAGTCGTGCAAACAGATTTTAGTTAGATACAGTCCTGAACCACATGGAGACAGTGGTCGACTGTCAGAGATTCGTCTCTCCTGATATTAAGAGTCGATATCGCGCTGTGTTCGGTTGGCTATCACTAAAAATCCATGGCCATGATGGATGAGATTTACTGAGTTGAACAGTAGTATCTCTATTGGTGATGAGCTTGACTCATACACAACTTATCGGGTTAGTAGAGGTATGACGTTATCCACCCCCTAGACCCAATATGCGATACTCTGTGACGAAGAGATCGGACTGTACGAAGATTGTCACATTCAGGCTCAGTAAGGTAAGGACGCACTTGATTGTCGACCCCCTTTCGATAAGTATCTGGGTAGCCGTTACGTACAGCTAGTACCGCTGACGTGCTTGTAGTTAAACCCACTGCCAGCGTATTATCGAGTTTTTAGAGTCCCACACAGAGGGTTTTCCCGGTTCAGACGACAGATGTAGGAGCCGTACGTTGGTACGAGCAGGGGTCCGATTAAATAAGTGTACGGGATACACGGACTTTAATCGGACGGTTGATAATACTAGTCGGCTTAAAATTAAGCCGGATTATTAAATCAGGTTTTGATCTAATAACTTATATATGTATTTTGATACATATATTTTAATATTATTGGTCACTATTTATTTTCTCTCTTTGGCGCTATCTGTATTTTTATACGGATATGCGTATATGTAGCGATACATATATTGAGTGAAGTATTCTGTATTTATACGGGAATGCTTCTAGAAGAAGGACACCTCATATTTGATTTCTTTTTAGAAAATTAAATAGAAATGAGGTGGAAAGTGAGGAATTATGAAGCATGGTTCTTAGCATGTAGAGAGGTATGATTTAGGGATTTTATATTGGAAAATTCATTTAGGTGCACTATTGATGAATGGTTGTAAAAGGGCAAGCCATCCTCATTTTTCTGCACTTTTTCCTCACTTGAGCTTTCATGCTTCATGATTTCATTCTCTCCCCTTCTTCTTCTTCTTGCTCTCATTTTGAGCATACATTCTAGAGAGAAATTTTTAGTGAAGTATTCCTACATCACCGACCATCCAATACTAGCGAGCTTGGATCATCGGTTAGAGCCTCCTCCGGTTTCTCTCGGGTGGATCGTCTTCGACTAGGGTGGTCGATTCTCAAACGCGATTCTGGTGGCTACGAGCTTGGAGGGGTCTTCCACAATTGGGTGGACACGCGACAAAGGTTGTATTTTCTCAACCATTGCACTTTTAGTTGGCCAGTTTAGGTCTACGGACCGTATCTTGGGTTTTACGGGTGTTTGGTGTTCGCTAAAATTTTTGTTTTCGCTTCCATCCTGGCCGCGATTTCCACGGCGCGGACACCGAAACCCAACACACACATCCCATCATAATTTTTAAAAAGGCGTAGTTGTCCTTAAAACATAAAGCATAAGCGTCTTATAACAACTAAACTAGACAATAAGTGAAGATAACCCCTAATCAAAGAGACAAGCTGCACCCACTCAGAACCAACACTACAAACCTACATATTTAGGGTTTTGAGAGTGGAAGATATGCTTTTTCTCTTATTTCTCCAAGTATTTTATCTCAAAACTTGATTAATGCTTATAATGTTGGAAGATATTTACTCTTTGTGGTTCTTTTCCTCTTTCTCAATGATTCGATAATGAAGGTTCTTTAGAATAGGTTTTGTACTGTGATTTATGCTCTACATTAGTGGTTTCGTCTAGGATTTTTCCTCGAGAGGGTGGGAGGTGTCTTTATAGCCTACCTTTTGTTGATAGCTTCTAGAAATCAAAGGCTCTCCTAGATGGAGACTGCTTACTTCTTACCCTACTCTCTAGCAAGATCATGTCGAAATACTTCAACCAAACCGTGTGCATTTTGCTCCTAGAATAAGCATTTTCCTGATTTTAGACTTAACTAGAAGCTATGTTTCTGGTCTTAGAATCAAACTATATGTGCTAAACGTGGAACGTACATGGAAAGAAAACGGAAATGTGGTACACTACTAGGTATGGAACGAGGTGTGCTAGGGGGACGAATCTTTGGAACGTTGAGGTGGAAAATTACACGATATGCGATGAAACAAATAGCCATAATGAATAAGGTATTATTACTAACTAATACAGATACTTAAACAACAGATTTTCATAATATGCAAGGAGAATGTAATATTTGATATATAAAAAAATATCTATTTAAAAAGTTAAAAGCTATCTTTTAAGTGTGTATATTCATGTTGTAATTGTTTTCTGGAACAACAAATTTACCGATGTGGAATGAGATCATTCCTTGTTTTGGATCGAAAGTTCCAAAAAGGAAATCACACTAGTTAGATGGTAATCCGGTAACTCGACTACAGCTCCGAAAAAAGTTTATGGCGGAAGATTCTTGTAATCTTTACTAAACCTCTAGAGTGTGTCTCTCTGCATGTAGATCCTCAGATATCATAAAATCCCATTTACCCCGCTATTGCCCACATCCATGTAAGAAACCATTTTACATGTCGCTTTACTCATGATGCAACAACTTCAAATATCTACATGAAACTTACCTCCAAACTCAAATACAACCATTTTTACTTTTCATAAGCATTCTCTTAAGAGCAAGATATCATATGATGATGTTCTAAATACAAAACAGAAACAATCTTTACGAAGATGAAATTTTTTTGTGACTAACCAATTCCGATCAGCAAAGAGAACAGCCATTTCACCATCACAAAGTACCAAACAAACAGCTTCCCTCTCCGCGCCTGCTCGAAAACAAAAAAAACACCCATTAATAACAAACTAAACAATAATAAACCCTAGACCCATCAATCAATCAGAATCTTCACCTGCGCCTCTCGATACGCATAGTTCTCAATAACCTCGCAATCCAAGCTCTCGGTGCCGCCGCCGGCAAGGATTCTCCTCGCGATCTCCGCCTCCTGCGCCTCCGCGTCGTCGGTGCTCGGAAGCCGAGACCAGGCGAGCCTCGCCGTCTTAATCCCGTTCTGCAGGTGATTCGAAAGCATGACGACGACGATGATGATTCAAGCGAATTAGGGCTTCGATTTGGGATTAGACCGAGGCGAAAAAAAATTGGGAAGAAATTATTGTCTTTTGGGGATCGAAATCGTGAGTAGACTGCTGCGGAGAATTTGCGCACGTCGGTGAGTCCACGGAGAGAAAAGGGACAGTAAAAATGCGGACCTTCTGCGTCCACTTCAATAAAAAAGTCTTCAAAAATTCTACTTAAATAAAATACCATATGCTTTCATCAAACTTCAGATAAATACCGTATTTTTATATTTTATAGGGATAAAAGAATGTTGTGAACTTGGCACTTTTCCAAATAATACATAAGTGTTTGGCATTATACGGTTTGATAATGAGCATCGTTTTCACTTCATATATCGAAGAGGTATTCTAATCATAGAAGCTTCCAGCAAAAAACAACTAAAATTTCGAGAAAAATTAGAAATCAACGGCCGTAATTAAACATAGACCATAACCTAATGCAAACACGGGGAAAGCACAGACCTCTTGTCCAACAGTAAAAGGCCTCATCACATGTCTTTCTAAAGGTCACATTAGATACATGTACATAGAGAACCACACATTAATTTACGGTGCTTCATAAAATTTGTTAAATAAACATATGGATGAATTCAGGCCCCCGTCCCGGAACACCAACAAACTCACCATATCGAAAAACATGGGCAAAATACCAAATAGACAGCTCATGTTGTATAACTTTCCTCTCATAAAAATAAGAGGTTACCGATTCAATCCCGAAGCGGTCGCATATTAAAAATACAGGGGCAAAAATTTGAAACATGTAACATGCAAATAAAACCTTTTCTTAACAGGTGCAGCACTACCATGTACAAGATTACAGTTGGCATACAAAGGAAGAACCTAAATTAACATGCAAATTTTACAACATAAATATTTCCCTAAACTTGACGAGACCGTACCCAAAATACCCTAAAATTACATGTTGAAGAGCTGATCATGAATTGAAGTTGCGCTTCATTGCCTCCATTTTCATTAATAAAGCACTAATATCAGACTGCATCCTCATTTTCATATTGAAATACTCACGGTACGCCCTTTCAATAACCTGCAGTTCTTCAAGCTTTTGCCTACGGCGTTCCTCAGCCTCAAGCAATCTTAACTTTGTGATTCTCGTCGCATATTCCTCATCGATCTTTGCGTTCTTGGCTGCTGCTATGTGCTTAAGACCCTCAGCCTCTCTTCTTGCATTATCGGCGCGTTCTTGATACATTTTTGCCTCTGCTTGCTTGTATCTTACAACACTTTCTAATTCATCAACAACTGGCTTTTTCTCAGGATTCATCGGTATCTCAGTGTCTCTTGTTAGCTTGCCCACTCGATCGAAATCTCTGGTAAAAAGAACGTTGGTGTTTTCTATTTGAGGAACCTTAACTTTCTCTAAGCAATACGATGAAGATGGCACCCATGGGGCTTCTTTGCTTGGTGCTAATACATTGCTCCCTTCGGCAACATTTCTTGATGGTTCTTTTGGAGGAAATAGGGAAGGACTACTGCTCGTGTTTGCTTCACTCTCTGTAAGAAAAAGAAAAAAATGAAAGTAGAAAGATCAGTGTGTTGAACAAAATAAAGTAGAACGGTGGATTCTACTCATGCTATGGCATTCAAATCTTTGCATCATGTTTGTCTATGCTGCGCAAATATGCCATAGAGGAGACATCTATATCAGAATCATACCGGATTGGTATCTCTATTGTCAGAATCTTTCATATCGATTGAGGATACTTTGTGGAACTATTTTTGGCACATCCTAAAATTTATATTACTAATTATATAGAACATGTATCAATGGCTAAGACACCGCCATGTATCAACACTAAAAAAATAATTTGTATTCGAGTTTATATTCGGTAAATTGATGATGTTTTGTAATTATATATCTATATTTAAATGACAAAAAATCCATGAACCCAAAAAATAATATTTTTTTATTGGCGGGTTTATATTTTTTCACAACCGTAAACGCCCGATTAACCGTTTTAAACCAATTATACATTGTTTAATCGTTTTTGACCATATAATGGAGCGATTAATGCAATTTCTACGCAGCTAAGCACCGGTTACGATTATACGTGAAAGTGTGTCTTAGCACCACCACTGGATTTTAACCGGAATCAAACATGCAATTTTAAAAATTCTTGGATGCTAAGCAACACTAACCTAGAATCTAACTAGAGTATTAGGGTTTAAGTGATGATATAGCAAGTTTTACACTAAGTGAAAGAGATTACAACCTCTGTAGACCGAGTCCGTCACTTCTATAGCTCCGGGTAGTAGTCCCTACGACTCCTCTTGGCTCCACTTGAAGAAGGTTTGAGCTTGCTTCTTGATCTCCCAAGCCGAAGATGATCTACCTTAAAGCTTCTCTAGGTCAAGCTACTACTTCACTAATCTACTATTAGTGAATGAAACAATCTAATCTGAAGTGCTAATCTAGACTAGGTTGATGAAGTAGGTGTATTAGCTCACTTAGAATTCTCACAAGCCCTAGTGTTCACAACTCATATGAGTGTTAGGGCTTGGAGGAAGAAGAACATGAGAGAGGAGTGGAAAAATGAGAGTGTAAGAAAAATGAGCTATGTGAAGAACAAGTGTAGAATGGCTTGACCTTTTCCTCACTTATTGAAGCATGAAAATATCCAACAATAAAAATATCAATCATACTTCAATAGTGTTCACAAACTAATAAAATATTGTTTAAGCCATGCTTCAACCATTCCTTAAATATATCCCATTTTCCACCTCTTTATCTATTTTCACAAAATAGATAATCCATGCTTCATTATATATATATATATATATATATATATATATATATATATATATATTAAGAGAAGAAAATAATTAGTAAGCATTAATATTAGTTAATATATAATTATATCAAATATAAATATATATCAAATTATTAAATCAGCACTTGATTTAATAATCCGGTTATATCATATATAACCGACTAATATCTTTTATCTATATATCATAATATCAAATCAACACTTGATTCAATAATCCGGTTATATCACATATAACCTAATCGATATCAAATTATCGCCAGATTAAAACACGGTATCACATACTCGTATTTAATCAGGCTCCCGCACATATCAGCATATGTGCCCTACTTCGTTTCGCTTGAACTAGAAAACCTCTATGTGGGACTCTAAAGACTCGTCAATATGCCAGCAGCAAGTAATGATCACATCAGTTACCCATAAGCCGTCAGCGATACTAGCTAGACGTAACGGCTACTCAGGTATTGAGCGATTAAAACAAGCAATTTTGTCCAAACTTCCATTAGGCCTATAAGTAACACTTACCGTATGTCCAGTCTCTTTGACTGATATGTCGCATATCGAATCTAGGGGTGGAATCGTCAGACTCCGGTAACTTGATAAGTCATGTCGATTTGTGGCTTATAACGGTTCGAGAAACTACTGATAACACTTACCGGTAAATCTCATCAGCACTGGCCAAAGACTTACTGTTATAGCTAATCGAGCATAGCGCAACATCAACTCCCAATACCGGGAGTGACGAAACCCCCCTACCGCTCACTGCCTCCATGTGACTCAGGACTGTATCCAAAATCCATCTATTTCCACGACTCTTTTAAGCCGTGGTAGGAAGGAAATCAAAGCATGGTGGGAACCGCACAAGACACTATGACGATCTCGGGTCTACAGACTAATATGTACCGGTGTCACCAAAGAACTCCTATCTGACGATAGGTATAATACCATCCAGAAGTTCTCGGCGAGTCATGTTCGGTGTACCCATTCTCTAATGAGCACATGTGTACAATCTTTGATGTCAAACACCAATCGTTATGGGATCAACCATCGCCTCTACAGGGTCAAGAAACGTACACACTAGTCTACTCTGGAATATCGATATCCTGTCTCGATACTCTCTCGACTAGGAACGGTTAAAGGATGTGCTTGTGGAGTACTCAAGTCCCAATAGTATGATCTGAATCAGTCCTGGTAGTCAAGCAAACATCCTAAGGGCTTTATCAATATGTATCAGAAAGACAATATAATAATACAAGTGTACATGTTAAGATAAAGAGTAACCAGATAGCATACTATCATGCCGAGCAAGAAAGTCATCTATATATATGTCCAAGCATCCACTATATCATACAATAATCGCCTCTAGGGCATACATATTCCTAACAATCTCCCACTTGCACTAAGGCCAGTTGCTGTAGTATCTCATACCGAACATCCCAAAATGCCTCTCAAACTGCGTCTGGGGGAGGGCCTTCGTGAGTGGATCCGCTGTGTTATCCTTCGTGTCAACTCTCCTGACCTCGATCTCCCGTCGATCTACTATCTTCCGGATCAGGTGATACCGTCTAAGAATATATCTGGATTTCTGATGGGACCGGGGTTCCTTGACCAAAGCCACTGCTCCATTATTATCACAATACAAAGGTATTGGATACTCAATGGATGAAATCACACCAAGTTCAGCAATGAACTTCTTCATCCAGACAGCCTCTTTGGCAGCATCGTTGGCAGCGATGTATTCAGCCTCCATCGTTAAGTCTGCTACGGTATCTTGCTTGGAACTCTTCCAACATACCGCCCCTCCGTTGAGAGTGAAGACAAAACCCGACACCGACTTACTGTCGTCCTTATCACTCTCGAAGCTCGAATCGATAAGAGTTCACTGTTACCATACACCAAGAACATTTCTTTAGTCCTCCCCAAGTTCTTAAGAATGTTATTCACAGCTGTCCAGTGCTTTTTCCAGGATCTGATTGATACCTAAACACTACACCTAATACGTAAGCTACATGATAGACTCAACTGCAGAAGCATAAGACATCACTGTCATGCGAGCCTCTCCAAATCAGTCTTGGAAGACATCTCTTTGGAGAGAGTGATTCCTGAACAAGCGGATAAATTACCATGCTTAGAATCATCCATACTATGGATTAGGACAATCACAACATCCGCTTAGATTTATCTCTATAGATCTTTATCCCCAGGATGTAGAAGGCACCATCCAGATCTTTCATGGAGAAATTTTGTGATAAGAAGAGCTTGACCGAGTGTAGCATTGGAACATCATTTCCTATCAAGAGTATATCATCTATGTACAATACGAGCAAGACAACATTACTCTCTACAACCTTTTTGTATACAAGGTTCATCTACGTTTTTTATGAAGTCAAACTCTTTGACCGCCACATCAAAACAGATGTTCCAGCTCCGCGATGTCTGCTTTAATCCGTAAATTGATTTAAGCAGCTTGCCCACCTTTCCGCTGCTCCCATTGTCTACGAAACCCTCTGGCCGTGTCATATACACGCTCTTTTCTAAATCACCATTTAGAAAAGCGGTCTTCAAGTCCATCTGTTAAATTTCGTAGTCATGGTATGCAGCAATGGCAAATAGGATCCTGATGGACTTAAGCATAGCGACTAGAGAAAAT
Organism: Agapanthus africanus; assembly: GCA_030015575.1. Lineage (NCBI taxonomy): Eukaryota > Viridiplantae > Streptophyta > Magnoliopsida > Asparagales > Amaryllidaceae > Agapanthus > Agapanthus africanus. The sequence goes on along the minus strand of JASDDO010000010.1, from coordinate 103,994,924 downwards.
GTTTCATCATAATCGACACCAGGTCGTTGACGAAAACCTTTAGCAACAAGTCTAGTTTTGAAGGTCTCAACCTTTCCATCTACACCAATTTTCTTCTTAAAAATCCACTTGCTCCCGATGGGTTTTACCCTTTCAGGAGCAACTTCCAAAATCCATACTTTGTTGGTGTACATGGATTCCATCTCAGATCGCATAGCATCCAGCCATTTCACAGAGTCCCAACTTGTGATGGCCTGCTCAAAACTTGTTGGGTCATCATCTTCCATGATGCAATCCTCGCTCCCACCGTCTATGAGAAAACTGTAATATTTCTCAGGTGGATGAGGAACCCTATTAAATCTGCGGAGTGATGGGTTCGTCGAAGACTATTGGATCCTCCGGTTCTATCAAATCACCAGTTGTAGTTTATATAGCTGGAACTTCTTCCAGCTCTACCTCATTACCACTAATTTCTTTCACAAGAAATTCATTTTCTAAAAAAATGGCATGTTGAGCAACAAACACTTTTTGTTCCTCACTGTGGTAGAATAGATATCGATGTGAATTCTTTGGATACCCCACAAACTTGCAAAGAACTGATCGTGCCTCGAGTTTGTCCGGATTCTGATTTTTAACATAGGCCGGACAACCCCATATCTTAACTCGTTTAAGATATGGTATCTTTCCACTCCATATCTCATATAATGTTTTAGGCACAGATTTTGATGGAACTTGATTCAATAGATATGCAGCTGTCTCATGTGCATAACCCCAAAAAGAAATAGGTAACTCGGCAGTACTCATCATAGAGCGCACCACAACTAATAGGGTACGATTTCTCCTCTCCGATACTCCGTTGTGTTGTGGTATATACGGAGGAGTAAACTGATAGAGAATCCAATTCTCTTTTAAATAGTCTCGGAATTTTGTGCTCAAGTATTCTCCTCCCCGATCAGATCGAAGGATTTTAATACTTTTACCCGTCTGGTTCACTACTTCGTACTTATATTCCTTAAATTTCTCAAAAGCTTCATATTTGTATTTCAACAAGAACACATGTCCGAATATTGAGAGATCATCGGTGAACGTAATAAAGTACGAGGAACCATTCCTGGCATGTGTAGACATAAGCCCGCATACATCACTGCTGGGTTCTACAGCACCGCCACTGGGATTCGGGAGACATCGATCATGTCGTTTTCAAAAAATTGGCATGCTAAAGAACCCTAACCTAGAATCTTAACTAGAGAATTAGACAAAACTAGCATGTAAACATCTTTACATCTAAGTGAACAAGAAATACAACCTTTGTAGACCGGTCCTTCACTTTATAAGCTCAGTGTAGTAGTCCATTCGCTCCAATTAGTGATCTCCCGGACTCTAGTAAGGCTCCACAATGTGAAATGAACAAACTTGCTTGAAGTCTTCGAGACCAAAGATGATCTACGTCGAGGAGACACTAACTCAAGCTCCCTCTTCACTGAGTGATGAACTAGTGAAGCAAACAACATAAACTAAATGGCTAGTCTAGTGTAGGTTGATGAAGTAGGAATTTTGCTCACTTTAGAAATAATTTTCTCGCTCATTTTCTTCACCTCCCAAAAATCTAGAGAGCTTGAGGAAGGAAATGAAGAAAAACAACCATGGAGAGAAGCAAGTGAAGAATGGCAACCATGGGTGAGAAATATCTCATATAACTCATGTAGAGACATAACCATGCTTTAAGATAATGGTTGTGTTAATAAAATATCTAATGTAAAACAAAATTAGTGGACTAAGTCAATGATCACTACAAGCTTCTCCAAGCTTCTTACCATGTGACTAATTTCCAACTAGTTTTGATTTACTTTAAATAAATAAAACCCATCATTATGATAAGCATGGTGTGAGTCTCATACGCCCATGTCACATGTATCATCTAGCATGACACACAAAAAATGTACATTAATATATATCACATATATACTAAATGCACAAGTGAGAAAAAGAATTCTTAAGTGAGCTAATATTAGTTAATGTACATTAATATATCAAATATATAATTATACATTAAATTATTAAATCAACACTTGATTTAATAATCCAGCTATATCACATATAACCGACTAATATCATGTGCATCAACTTATCGAATCAACACTTGATTCGATAACTGGGCTATATCACATATAACCGACCGATAACACAAATCGCGAGAATAGAATACGGTATCACATACATGTATTAATCGCGTCCCGTACCTATCACATATGTGCTCCTACTTCGTTTCGCCTGAGCCAGGAAACCTCTGTGTAGGACTGTAAAGACTCGTCAATACGCCGGCAGTAGGTGGTGATCATATCAGTCGCCCATAAGCCGTCAGCGGTCTGCCAAACGTAACAGCCACCCGGGTTTTGAGCGATCAGAATATCAACAAGCAAGCCTGCTCATACTCCTGCAAATCCAATCAGTAACACTACTGTACAGTCCGGTCTCTTCGTCTGATATGTCGTATATCTCGCTTGGGGGTGGTAAACGTCAAACCCCAATAGCTTGATAAGTCATGCCGATGCAAGGTCTATAGCGGTTCGAGAAACTACTGATAACACTTACCAATAAATCTTAACAACTCTGGCCAGGGATTTCCTGTTATGGCCAATCGAGCATAGCGCAACATCAACCCCCAATACCGGGAGAGACGAATCCCCTCCTATCGCTCATTGCCTCTATTTGACTCGGGATTGTACCCAAAAACCACCGTTTTGCACGTTCTCTTGAACGTGGTAAGATGGAAATCAAAGCACGGTGGGAATCACACAAGACTCTATGACGATCTCGGGTCGACAGACTAAGCTGTACTAGTGTCACCAGAGAACTGTTATCTGACGATAGGTATAATACCATCTAGGAGTTCTCGGCGAGTCCGATCAGTGTACCCAGTCTCCACTGAGCACCCGTATACCTTCTCTGATGTCAAACACCAATGGATGTGGGATCATCTATCGCCCATCATATGGGTCAAGAAGCGTATACGTTAGTCTACTCTGGAATATCGATGCCCTGTCTCGATACTCCCACGACTAGGAACATTTGAAGGGTGTACTTACCCACTACCTTTGCCCCACTAGTATGATCTGCATCATAATCCTGGTAGTCTAGTACTCATCCTAAGGGCTTTATCAACATGTAACAGAGAGACAATAAGTGTACATGTTAAGATAAAGTGCAACCAGATAGCATACTATCATGTCGAGCAAGAAAGTCCTCCCTATGTATGTCCAAGCATCCACTATAATATACATCATAGGTACAATAATGGCCTCTAGGTACACAAAAACAGTTGCGCAAAACCAAAATATGTCCACTCGTCAATCCAAGGTGATAATCCCCTACGGACACAGCATTCACGCTAGCTCTGTTAGCAACCTGGAGGGTCATATCATATCAGTATCTCAGTGCCTGCAATGAATTGCATATATGAGATCCTGATCCGGTATCCAATACTCAGGAAGTAGAGTTAATTGACAGACAATTTTCAATTACAAACACACCTGAAGTCGAAGCCACAACTTGCTTCGGGTCCTGGTTCTTGGCAATCCAAGCTTTGCAATCTTTCTTCCAATGGCCTTTCCTACGACCGTGGAAGCACTCGTCCTTTGCCACTACTGGCACCGCAACCTTTGTCTTTCCCTTGACTCCCACCTTACCAACACCACCTCTTGGTTTGGTAGCGGCCTTCTTCCTTCCTTTGGCCCTTGCCTTGAACCTGGAAGAGAAAGCACCACGAACAAACATAGTGGGTGTTTCCCTTGCTTTCTGCAAGGTGCCCTCTGCACTCTTCAACATGTTAAGGAGTTCTGGAAGCTCAACTTCCTTACCTTGAATGTTGAAATTCAAGATAAATTGGGCGTAGGTGGATGGAAGGGACTGAAGAACCAAGTCTGTATATAGCTCATTCTCTAATGTTGTCCCAAGGTCTGCGAGCTCTAAAATATAGCCAATCATCTTAAGGACATGTTCTTCTACAGATGATCCGACGGCCAGCCTCAACTGAAACAAGTTCTTCGAGGTCTCGTATCTAGCTATACGAGATTGCTCTCCATACAGTTCCTTGGTGTGGAGAAATATGGATTCAAGATCCATATTCTCGTGCCTCTTCTGATGTTCATTATTCATAGAGGCAAGCACGATGCATTTGGCCTTCGCGCAGTCTAACTCCCAGGTCTTGCGGATTTCCTTATCCGCGACACTGGATTCTGGACCTGGGACGGCAAGTGCCTTAGTAGTAAGGACATACCCCAATTTTTCATAAGTTATTGCCATCTTGACATTCCGGAACCAGTCTTTATAGTTTGGTCCTGTCAAAATATTTTTATCTAATAATAACTTAAGGCCTGTCATGTTCTGGGTCGCTGCAATTAGGAGAGAGAGAGGAAACACTTTAGCATGATGCTCTTGCAAGTTTAGAGTTGGTTTTAGTTTATCTAAACAGGATGGCTCCCACTGTTTCTCGAATCCCTCCTCAAACCAAAAAGGAAGAACTAGTCAGAACTATTCTCACCATACAATACTTGCTTAACCGTTCAGCCAGGCCGGTGTCGGTACTTCGAGGGAGGTTTTACGACGCTTTCGCGAAGTTTCTTAATTAAATAACCTCTTTTCTCTGGGGGCGTAGCCCCGCTGACACCTTTCTCGACACCTACTTGGTTTATAGCATTGATCGTTAAGTGAAAGAATCTCCTGATGAGTAGCATATACTCACAGTAGGATCGGGATCCAAATATCATCGTGTGATAAAGCTGAAGGAATCCTACCAAAATTATCACTCTCCAAATGGTATGCAACTCTAGCAAGTTTCAGTTTCTTTAGAAACTCCCGATAAGGATTTCTGCCCCATGCTCTTATGACCTTGGCGTTGGTCAAAATGTCATAAGTCACATGTCAAGTTCTACCCATCATTATCTTGTTAATTTGAACCCACCCGTACATACCCCTGACGTTGGCCAAATGGCAGTACGACTGTCCCAAACCAACTCATCTATCTATGCAACAGATGAATACCCAGCAGCTACCAAACACTATGCCTTGGCGTTGGTCAAAATACATAGTTGAATACTACTGAATACCCAAATGAAATGACGGAGGGCTACGAATGGTTTTGGCGAAACCGTGAACGTAGTGAACTTGATATGATCGAAGGAACCTGATAGCTTTTAAAAGGAGTGGTTTAAGCTCCGCAATTAAAAAATCTTCTGTTTTAAAATAACCGAGTGGTTTCTTTTAAACTGTTCCAACGATTCAACTTTGGTTTATTTTCTTTGCATTAAAATAATGCGTCCCATCATTTAACCTATCATTGCAGAAAACAACGAAGATACAACGTCCTCTTATACCATCCGCATTCGCCACTGGGCCCCGTCATTCACCCGTAACAACAGAGCGGGAGCTGGGCTAGCGCGGATGCAAAACATAAGTAACGCCTACTACATATCATATATAGATATTGTACATTCGTCAGACGCAATAATAGGCATTCCAGATCACAGATGGACATATTAGATTTTCTAGGAATCTGCATTCCTTTTGAGCCTGCAAAGAAAGACGGATTACACAGTCGCGATGAATAGCCAAAACCCCCCCTAGACCCCTACGGGTACGGCAAACTACCCGTCAAGTACCCAAAGTGAAGCAGTCTCCCTCAACGACGTGAGTAGGCCACTAAGCACTTCAAAGTACCCGGTATTTTGTGCACCCCACCTTGGGTCTATCCTAGGAGCAGAAAACAGTAAATGAAATAATACAACGGTGGCTACAACCTCAACCCGGATGTGCCCCGCAAAAGAATATTACAACAAATTATAATTTACAATTGAATGAAAGAAACACTCATCTCACATCCCCGGCTATACATTCACCAAAATCCAATAAGTTCACATTCACAAACCAGTATAAACCATTACAGAAATGTGCAACCCCCTGTCAACCGACATACTAGCAGTTAGGGGAGGTTTACGAACACATTAATCACAACACAGATATAATCCAGTTAGCCAAAATTCTTAGAATTTCGATCAAGCAACACATATGAATCTACTCCAAATAATTCTCTATGCACATAAAACTTGAGCAGAAACAAAACATCGCAGAAAACACATCAACACAGAAGAATAACTGAGCAAATTTGGGTTGACTCGGTGTCAACTCGGCCGTGGATCCGCGGCGGATCGCTTGGATCGGCGACGGTTCCGCGGTTGTTTGGACGAGGCACGATCCCAAATTTCTTCACAATTCTTAAAAAACCCTGCTTGTATTTTTAAGGGTCCCTGAAAAAATTTTAGACCCCGTTTTAAAATCGGCAGAAACTTAGTGAAAACGTCGTTTTTCCGGGATTATTTTGCAATCGAATTTCTAAAGACTTTGCTAACATGTTAGTTATGGTTTAGCTAGATCTGATACCACTGTAAGTCGACGTTAGACACCCTACAAGATGCGGGGAGGCGGAAAATGTAAAACAATCATTTTGTTTAAGGTAATATCGACTAATTTTACGGATCTTTGCTAAACCCTAACTAACAAACTATCTAGAAGTGCTAAACTACTATGATAGATGATTATACCTAAAGATACTAGTCCATCTTGTTCTTGTTGTTCACCTCCTCGTCGGCCTCCTCGATGTGATAGAAGATCCACCCGAGAGTTCCTTCTCCAAGCTTTAACCTCTCACTTGAGGTAACTAAGTGGCTAGGATTGCTAATCCAAGTAACCTAGAGGATATAGAGATGGATTGAGGATTAATTAGTCTTTCTAACCCTTGAGATCTCAACACATGAGAGGATTAGGATTAGTCTGAAGAAGAGGAGAGCTTGACAAGAGAGAGTGTGTATGTGAGAATGAGATGAATAATAACTCATTTGCGTATATTATGAAGCATGATAATTATCCATAAATAAATATATCATAATTAAACCATGCTTCATTTAATACAAATGGATGAATCATCCATGAGTCATTAAAACAATAAATGCTTCATTAACTCACTTTGGATGAATCATCACATGAGTCATTAAATCATTTAATGCAAATAACGCATAAGCTCTCCACCTCATTTAGTTAAATTCATAAATGAATTAAATCTAAATGAGTCACCTTTCTTCTAGAAGCTTCTCGACTAATTACGAGAATGCATCTCCCATCCGTAAAACACGGATATACTGAGACTGCATAAATCCAATAATCCAATACTAGAATCTGGCTTAAACTAAGCCGCTCGTATAATCTGTCCGAACGAACCCTGTCGTAAAACCATACGACCTCTATATCGTTTCGCCTGAAGCAGGGAAACTCTCTGTGTGGGACTCTAAAGACTCGACACTACGCTGGCAGTGGATTTAACCTCAGGCCGCAAGCGGTACTAGCTGTACGTAACGGTCCCCAGGTAGATGTCGATAAGAAGGCCGATGAGGAATCCCATCCGAACTTCTACTGAGCCTGATGTGACAACCTCCGTACAGTCCGGTCTGTTCGTCTAATACTATCGCATATCGGGCCTAGGGGACGGCAAGCGTCAGTCCCCTAAAAGCGGTATAAGTCGTCGGAGTGAAGCCCATTACATGTTAGAAGCTACTGGAAATCCTATCAGTAAATCTCGTTTGCCCTTACCAGGGATTTTGCGTAATGGCTCTCCAAACACAGTGCGATATCAACTCCTAATACCGGGAGAGACGAATCCTTTCTAACTGCCACTGCCTCCAAGTGCTTCGGGACTGCACCTAATTGCTACCTGTTTGCACGACTCCTTTAAGCCGTGGTAGGGTAGCAATCTAAGAACAGTGGGAACACACTCGAGACGAAGCAGCAGTGTCAAGTCAACGGACTATGCTGTACTCATGTTACCTGGGAACTGTTAACTGACGACGGGTATAATACCAACCAACAGTTCCCTGCGAGTCCTGTCCGGTGTACCCGTAACCCAACGAGCACTTGTATACTATCTCCAGTACAACGTACTAATGGCTGTGGGACAGACCATTTTCCCTGCTGGGATGAGAAACGTACACACTAGTCTACTCTAGAGTATCGATGCCTTGTCTCGATAATCCTACGACTGGGGACCTGAAAAAGGATGTGCTTGTAGAATGCCTAGCCCCCACTAGTGTGACTGCCATCACAACGCTGGTAGTCAAGCAAGATCCTATGGGCTCTATCAATATGTATTCGCGATATGCTAAAAGAAACATATACACATATTAAGATAGATATAAACCAAGTAACATACTACTATGTTGAGCAAGACTGTTAATATAAGTGTGAATATCTCAAGCTTCCATTAAGTAATATACAAGCTAGTATGATACAATAATGGCCTCTAGGGCATATACACTAACACAATCAACTCTACTTCCTGGGTATTGGATACCAGATCAGAATCTCATATATGCAATTCATTGCAGGCACTGAGAAACCGTAGAGTGCTGAAGGTTGGTGATATGACCCTCCAGGTTGCTAACGGAGCTAGCGTGAATGTTGTGTCCGTAGGGAATTATCATCTTGGATTGACGAGTGGACATATTTTGGTTTTGCGCAACTGTTTTGTGTACCTAGTTTAACGTGTAATATCATATCAGTATCGTTGTTATCAAAAAAAGGTTATGATTTCACGTTTGTAAGCGATGCTAACATCCACATTAATCATGGTTTGATTGGGTCTGGTACATTAGATAACGGTATATACGTGTTAAACCAATTACAGATTTTCAATGTCCAGAACACACTAAAAAGAAAGTCTCCAGATATAAATTAGGCTTTCCTATGGCATTGCAGACTAGGTCACATCAATAAGACAAGGTTAACTAAGTTACATAGAGAAGGATATTTGGATCCGTTCGAATATCAATCTTATGCAATTTGTCAATCATGTCTCAAAGGAAAGATGACAAAGACTCCATTCACTGGACATGGAGTAAGAGCGAGCGAGCTCTTAGGACTCATACACAGCGATGTATGTGGTCCAATGTCTACACATGCAAGAGGCGGTTTTTCATATTTCATTACTTTTATGGATGATTACTCTAGGTATGGATTCATTTTCTTGATGAAAAAAATCCGAGGCCTTTGAGAAATTCCAAGAATATAAGAATGAAGTAGAAAACCAAACCGGCAAAAGTATCAAGACACTGAGATCTGATCGAGGTGGTGAATACATAAGTGCCGAGTTCCCGGGTTACCTAAAAGAGAATGGAATACTCTCTCAGCTTACTCCTTCATACACTCCACAACACAACGGAGTATCGGAGAGACGGAACCGAACCCTATTGGATATGGTACGTTCCATGATGTGTTATACTGAGTTACCGCGATCTTTCTGGGGTTATGCACTAGAATCAGCTGCATAACTTTTGAACAGGGTTCCTACCAAGACTGTGCCTATCATACCATATCAGATGTGGAGTGGGAAGAAACCCTATCTTCAGTATCTGAAGATATGGGGATTTCCAGCTTTTGTTAAAAAGCAGCATGCGGACAAACTCGAGGCACGCTCAGTACAGTGTAATTTTGTGGGATATCCAAAGAACTCCAAGGGGTATTTTTTCTATTACGCAGAGGAACAAAATGATTTTGTTTCTCGTAATGCCCATTTTCTAGAACAGCAGTTTTTAGAAAAGGAAACAAGTGGGAGCGCAATAGAACTGGAACAAATTCCAGAACCACAAACTACTACTGAAAGTTTGGTGGAACCAGAAGTTCCAGAAGAACAGGACATTCCCGCACCCCTCCGCAGGAGTAGTAGGCCATCTTATCCGCCTGAGAGATACTACGGTTTTCTCATAGACGGGGATAGAAAAGATTGCGTCATTGATAATGATGAACCTACTAGCTTCCAGCAGGCCATCCAAAGCGGCGACTCAGTAAGAAGGCTGGATGCAATGCGGAACGAGATGGAGTCCATGTACACCAACAAAGTATGGACTTTGGACTTTGCTCCAGATGGGGTAAAACCCATAGGATGCAAGTGGATCTTCAAGAAAAAGATTGGTGTAGATGGACAGGTGGAAACCTATAAGGCTAGACTTATTGCAAAGGGTTTTCGTCAAAGACCTGGTTTGGACTATGCCGAAACTTTTTCTCCAGTGGCTATGCTCAAATCCATTCGGATCCTTCTTGCCATTGCTGCCTTCCATGATTATGAGATCTGGCAGATGGACGTAAAGACGGCTTTTCTAAATGGTAATTTAGAAGAATGCGTCTATATGGATCAGCCAGAAGGTTTCAATCAGAGTGAGAGCAGCGGGAAAGTGTGCAAGTTGCTTAAGTCCATTTATGGACTAAACCAGACATCACGGAGTTAGAACATCTGTTTTGATGAAACGGTTAAAGAATATGACTTTATCAAAAATCCAGATGAACCATGTATATATAGTAAAATTGTAGCACGAACTGTCGTATTCCTCGTCTTGTACGTGGATGACATTCTCTTGATAGGAAATGGCATTCCTATGCTGCAATCTGTCAACGGATTCTTGTCACACGGGTTCTCCATAAAAGACCTGGGTGATGCCTCTTACATTCTGGGGATCCGGATCTATCGTGATAGATCTAAGAGGATGTTGGGACTTTCGCAGTCCAGGTATATCAACACTATACTGAAAAGATTCAGTATGGAAGATTCTAAGCGTGGTAATTTACCGGCTTGTCACGGAATCACCCTCTCCAAAGAGATGTCTCCCAAGACTGATTTGGAAAGGGATCGCGTGTCAATTATACCCTACGCTTCTGCGGTAGGCTCTATAATGTATGCGATGTGCACCAGACCAGATGTAGCTTACGCACTGAGCGTGGTAAGCCGGTATCAGTCAGATCCAGAGGAGAAGCACTGGATAGCAGTAAAGAACATTCTCAAGTACCTGAGAAGGACTAAGGATATGTTCTTGGTTTACGGCGGAAAAGACATCCAAATCGAGGCTTTTGCTGACTCCAGCTTCCAGAATGACAAGGATGACTCCAAGTCCGTGTCTGGTTATGTCTTTACCCTCAATGGAGGGCGGTGTGCTGGAAGAGTTCCAAGCAGGACACCGTTGCTGACTCGACGATGGAAGCAGAGTATGTCGCTGCTTGCGATGCCGCAAAAGAAGCAGTCTGGACGAAGAAGTTCCTCACAGAACTTCAGGTGGTTCCATCCATTGTTGATCCAATACCTCTGTATTGTGACAACAACGGGGCTATAGCTTTAGCGAAGGAACCCAGGTCCCATCAGAAGTCCAGACACATCTTAAGACGGTATCACCTGATCAGGGAGATCATAGATCGCCGGGAGATCGAGGTACGGAGAGTTGCTACAGAGAAGAACACTGCAGATCCATTCACAAAGGCCTTACCTCAGATACAGTTCGAGAGGCTATTCGAGATGATAGGTCTTCGATACGCCAGTACATGGCCCTAGTGCAAGTAGGTGATTGTAAGTGTATATGCCATAGGGGCCATTATTGTATCATACTAGCTTGTATATTACTTAATGGAAGCTTGGAATATCCACAGTTATATTAACAGTCTTGCTCAACATAGTAGTATGCTACTTGGTTTATATCTATCTTAATATGTGTATATGTTTCTTTTAGCATATCGCGAATACATATTGATAGAGCCCATAGAATCTTGCTTGACTACCAGCGTTGTGATGGCAGTCACACTAGTGGGGGCGGGGTAGTCTACAAACACATCCTTTTTCAGGTCCCTAGTCGTAGGATTATCGAGACAGGGCATCGATACTCCAGAGTAGACTGGTGTGTACGCTTCTCATCCCAGCATGGGAAATGGTCTGTCCCACAGCCATTAGTACGTTGTACTGGAGATAGTATGCAGGTGCTCGTTGGGTTACGGGTACACCGGACAGGACTCGCAGGGAACTGTTGGTTGGTATTATACCCATCGTCAGTTAACAGTTCACAGGTGACATGAGTACAGCATAGTCCGTAGACTTGACATTGATGCTTCGTCTCGGGTGTGTTCCCACTGTTCTTAGATTGCTATCCTACCACGGCTCAAAGGAGTCGTGCAAACAGGTAGCAGTTAGGTGCAGTCCCGAAGCACTTGGAGGCAGTGGCAGTTAGATAGGATTCGTCTCTCCCGGTATTGGGGGTTGATATCACGCTGTGTTTGGAGAGCCATTACGTAAGGTCCCTGGCCAGGGCAAGCGAGATTTACTGGTAGGTGTTCCAGTAGCTTCTCAAGGTGTAATGGGCTTCACTCCGACACGACTTATACCGCTTTTAGGGGACTGACGCTTGCCCCCTAGGCCCGATATGCGATAGTCTTAGACGAAGAGACCGGACTGTACGGAGATTGTCACATCAGGCTCAGTAGGAGTTCGGATGGGTTTCCTCATCGGCCTTCTTATCGACATCTACTTGGGGACCGTTACGTACAGCTAGTACCGCTTGCGGCCTGTGGTTAAACCCACTGCCAGCGTAGTGTCGAGTCTTTAGAGTCCTACACAGAGAGTTTCCCTGCTTCAGGCGAAACGATATAGAGATCATATGGTTTTACGACAGGGTTCGGACATATATGTGTACTTGTGCACGTATGATGTTCGGACAGATTATACTAGCGGGATTTAGTTTAAGTCAGATTCTAGTATTGGATTATTGGATTTATGCAGGTCTCAGTATATCCGTGTTTTTCGTAAATGCGGATGGGAGGGGCATTCTCGTAATTAGTCGAGAAGCTTCTAGAAGAAAGGTGACTCGTTTAGATTTAATTCATTTATGAATTAAACTAAATGAGGTGGAGAGCTTATGTGTTATTTGCATTAAATGATTTAATGACTCATGTGATGATTCATCCAAAGTGAGCTAATGAAGCATTTATTGTTTTAATGACTCATGGATGATTCATCCTAATGTATTAAATGAAGAATGGTTGTAATTATCTAATATGATTTATTAGATAATTATCATACTTCATGAAATATAGAAATGAGTGATATTTTCATTTCATTCTCATATACACACTCTCTCTTCTCAAGCTCTCATCTTCTTCAACCTAACCCTAATCCTCTCATGTGTTGAGATCCCAAGGGTTAGAAAGACTAATAGATCCTTAATCCACTTCTATATCTTCTAGGTCACTTGGATTAGCAATCCTAGCCACTTAGTTACCTCAAGTTAGAGGTTAAAGCTTGAAGGAGGAACTCTCGGGTGTATCTTCTATCACATCGAGAAGGCCGACGAGGAGGCGAACAATAAGAACAAGAAGGACTAGTATCTTAAGGTATAATCATCTATCATAGTTGTAAGTCTACGGTAGCGCCCCGGCCGTCAATCCGAGGCCAAATGCGGAAACAAAAACCTTTTAGGAAACCGGCGCAATCGTAGTCTTTCACCCGGATCGAACCATTAACGCTAAACTAGCTAACTACAAAGAAGTGAGAGTGGCTATACCGATCGATCTGTATCCTTCGGTCTTTGGCCACCATCCCAAGCTTCTGGCGGCATCTCCGATCTCCGGTCTCCTCGTCGGAAGGGCACCACATCAATGAGTCATTTTACGGGCTCCCGCTTCATCCGAAGCAACTCGGACACGAAGTTTGCTAGCCGACGTGTCCAAGGTAAAGTAGAGAATATGTGTGATCACTTTGTCTCAAGCATCCATTGATTCTCAACGCATGAGAGTGTATGGATTTAGGTTTAAGTAGATGCTATTAATGGAGATAGTGAGCTCAAGAAGAAAGAGGAAGAAGAAGAAGAGCCTTTCTTTTTCTTTTTCTTATGTGTTAGAATGATAAAAATGAGAGCAAGAATAAACACAAAAGCAAACCTCAAGCCATATGGCTGCCCTCTCTCTTTCTCTCCTCTTATCGTTTCAACACATAAATCAATCCAAAATGTGACATATGCACAAATAAAGAGATCATGAGTCATCACTTGTGCATGTGTCACAATTAATGCTCCTAATCATGACTTTGAGCTCATTATTTCCATTTGTAAACATTAATCTAAATGTTTACCACAATAAAAAGAGAATGGCATCTACCAAAGTAAACTCATGATGGATCACAAGGATACCCCTCACCTGTATATACATACATGCATCCGCATTTCGACTGAATGCGAATGCAATGAGACGAAAGTAATCCAACAAATCTAATACTAGGATCCGGCTTAAACCAAAGCACGCTAGTATTATCCGTCCGATCATGATCCGTGCACGACCGCACGTGTCTGATCGAACCCTGCAATATCTCCATACGGCCCCTACAGCGTTTCGCCCGAAACTTGAGAAACTGTCTGTGGGGGACTCTAAAGACTCGTCAATACTTTGGCTATGGATTTAACCACTAGCACGTCAGTGGTACTAGCTGTACGTAACGGGCTACCAGGTATTGACCAAAAGGGAGATCGATGAGCGAACTCATCCTGACACCCTACCGAACCTGTCAATGACAATATCCGTACAGTCCGGTCCGTTCGTCTATGAGTATAGCATGTCGGGCCTAGGAGGTTGGTAAAAGTCAGACCCCCAAAAGCGGTACAAGTCGTGTCGGAGTATAGCCCAGAACACCCTGAGATACTACTGGAATATCTATCAGTAAATCTCGTGCCTTGGCCAAGGACTTCGTGTAATGGCTCTCTTAGACACAGCGCGATCTCACTGCCGATCTGCTCACTGCCTCCATGTGGTTCGGGACTGTACCCAACTAAAACCTGTTTGCACGACTCCTTTGAGCCGTGGTAGGGTAATAATCAAAGCACAGTGGGAACTCACACGAGACAAATGACGATCTCAGATCGATGAACTAACCTGTACATATGTCACCAGGAAACTGCTATCTGACGCTAGGTATAAAACCAACTAGTATGTTCCCGACGAGTCATGTCCGGTGTACTCATAACCCAATGAGCACCTGTATACGTCTTAGGTGAACCAACTGACACCAATGGCTTGTGAGACCAGCCACCGTCCCTCGTCGGGGTCTCGATCACTAGTCTGCTCTGGAGTATCGATGCCCTGTCTCGAAACTCCCTCGACTAGGGACCTTTTAAAGATGTGCTTATAGACCCCAGCTCCCACGTATATGATCGCCATCATACTGCTGGCCGTCAAGCAAGAATCCTAAGGGCTCTATCAACGTGTAATAGTAATCTGTAATATCACCTAAAGCATGTACACGATGATAAAGATAAACCAGATAGCATTCTATCATCCTGAGTAAGACTGTCCTTCCGGCATAGGTCCTCCCTCAATCATTGCAATCACGTGCCAGCGATCCAATAATTGACTTTGAGGGCACTATATCCAACAATAGTAGTTTAGCACTTCTAGATAGTTTGTTAGTTAAAGTTTAGCAAAGATCCGTAAAGTTAGTCGATGTTACCTTGAACAAAATGATTGTTTTACCTATTCCGCCTCCCCGCATCTTGTGGGGTGTGTAACGTCGACTTACAGTAAGGTGGAAATCAAAGCACGGTGGGAATCACACAAGACTCTATAACGATCTCGGGTCGACAGACTAACCTGTACCAGTGTCACCAGAGAACTGCTATCTGACGATATGTATAATATCATCTAGGAGTTCTCGTCGAGTCGGTTCAGTGTACCCAGACTCCACTGAGCACCCGTATACCTTCTCTGATGTCAAACACCAATGGATGTGGGATCATCCATCGCCCATCATATGGGTCGAGAAGCGTATACGGTAGTCTACTCTGGAATATCGATGCCCTGTCTCGATACTCCCACGACTAGGAACATTTGAAGGATGTACTTACCGACTACCCTTGCCCCATTGGTATGATCTGCATCATAATCATGGTAGTCTAGTACTCATCCTAAGGGCTTTATCAACATGTAACAGAGAGACAATAAGTATACATGTTAAGATAAAGTGCAACCAGATAGCATACTATCATGTCGAGCAAGAAAGTCCTCCCTATGTATGTCCAAGCATCCACTATAATATACATCATATGTACAATAATAGCCTCTAGGGCATACATATAACTAACAATCACTATGTATCAGTCCCAAGAGTTCAGGAGCTCTTTCTCCGTGTCCAGTAAACGATATTTTGGTCATCTTGCTTTTGAGACATGACTGGGAAGTTTCATAAGATGTAAATTCGAACGGATTCAAATATCCATCTTTATGTAACTTAGTTACTCTTGTCGCATTGATATGACCTAGTCTACAATGCCACAGAAAGGCTTCGTTTATTTTTGAACTTTTCCTCTTGTGTGTGTTCTGTATGTTTAGAACTGCAATTTGATTTAGAACGTATATACCGTTACACAGCATACCAAACCCAATCAACGTTTGATTTAGAAAAATGTTCATAACATTTTCCTCCAATATAAAGTTATATCCTTCTTTATGTAATAAAGAAACCGATATAATATTGCACATCATTTTTGGTACGTAATATCAGTCGTTCAGAATCAATGTATTACCATTTGGTAATGCTAGATGATATTCGCCAACTGCTTTGGCTGCAACAATTGCTCCACTTTTTACATTGAGAGACATATCACATTTTCCTAGTTCTCTACCTCTCCTTAACCCATGTAACAAATTACATACGTGGGATCCTGATCTAGTATCCAATACTCAGGACATAGAGCATACTGAGAAACAGTTCTCGGTAACGAACACACCCGAAAAAAATTCATCATCATGCTCTTTCTTCGTTCGGATTGCGTGGGAATCCTGAAATTCCTCTATTTCTTACTCAGACTTATGACAGTTATAAGATAGAGCGGAACCAACGTTCCCTAGCCCAGTATAATACGTTGGTTCGGTCAATACATCTATATTATTATCTTGATTAAAGCGTGTCATGGTCACTACCTGGAGAGAGAAGGAAACGGTTTAGCGTGTGCTCTTTGCAAGATTAGATTGGTTATTATCTTATCTAATCCTGATGGCTCCCATTGTTTTTATCAAATCTTCCTTCAAACCCTAAAAGGTAAGATTAGACGGGATTAATTACACCCTATAAGTTTGCCAATCGGTCAGCCAAACAGGTATTGGTACTCCGAGAGAGTCTCCCCGTGCTTTCGTATGGAACTAATTAAATAACCTTGTTTCCGCAGGGACATAACCCCGTTAACACATTTATTAGACACCTACTGAATCAACTAATTGTAAAGTAGAAAACTCTCCCAGGAGTAACACTTACTCGCAGTGGGTATCGGGATCCAGGTATCTCATAGAAAGTATGCAATCTCATTGCAAATTTCAACACTTGAAATTCCCAATATCTGTTTTTACCCCATGCGGTCTATGACCTTGACAAGATCAACAAACCATAAACCGCAAGTCAAGTTCAACCCGTTCATTTCATGATTGAATTAAACTCACCCGCACGACCCTTGACAAGGTCAACAAGGCCATACGACTACCCTAATCCAATTGCATCACATGCGGCTGATAAGTATTAATCAGCTACCGCACACTACGCCTTGACAAGATCAACAAACGCAGCACGAATACTAAATAGTTTTTATCTGAAATGACGGAGGGCTGCGACTGGTTTTGAGAAAAACATTTAGCGTAATTAACTTGATATCGTTGTAGAATCTAGTGATTTGAAAAGGAGTGGTTTAAGCTCCGCTTTTAAAATCGATTAGTTTTCAAAACAAACCACGTGGGTTGTAGCATTTGCTAGTTTTACTAAACCGCTATACAAAGCAAGAACTAGAGCTACGTTTTTGAAAAATTTGATTTTACATCTTTAGGTTTCTTATCTTATCATCAATCTCATTAATGACGTCTCATCATTTATGTTTCCTAAACAACACAGAAGAAATAAATATAAAACGTACGCTTATGCCATCCGCATTCGCCACGGGGCCCCGTCATGCACCGTCAGGTTACTTAACTAACAGCAGAGCGGGGGCCGGACTAGCGCGGATGCAAAATATAAGCAATGTTTATTATATATAGCATTCGTCTCACGCAGTTATATGATCACATCACAGAACTCAAGCAGCAGAAGTCTGTAAGTGCACGGCGGCGGCCCGGCCGTCAATCCGAGGCCAAAATGCGGAAACGATACTTTTACAAAACTAGTAAACCGGCACCACCGAGCACTAAAATCCCGGATCGGGCCATTAACCTACTCCTAGCAAACTAGAGAAGGGGTAGAGAGATATACCGAGCGATCCGTGTCCTTCGGTCTTCTCGTCGTCGTCCCGATCTCCCGCGGAATCTCCGGTCTTCATCTCCTCGTCGGAAGGGCGCTACATCGCCGGGTTCTTTTACGGGCTCCCACCTCTGGACCGAGGCAACTCGGGCATGAAGTAGGCGAGCCGACATGCCCAAGAATTGCCGTAGAATAGTGTGGAACTCTATTGTCTCAATGGGGTTGAAGTTGCCAAGGTTTTGGTGGAGGAAAAAAGATGAAACCTTTTTTAGATGAACTATATCATTTTTGCAAGCCAAATGAGAGCAAATCCCCACACGACAAATTGGGACAGCCCCTTTCTTCTCTTGGCCGGCCATGCATCAAGGAGGGAAAATGAGAGGAGAGTGTGTGTATCAAAAAGAGAGTGAGTCAAATAATGCAAGAGAGAGAAGGGTTATCATGAGAAGAAATGATCACTAACTTAATCCAACACTCCATCAACCATCATGAAAACCATGTCCCCACAAAAGCCAAGCCATGATGAAGTCAAGAAGTCAAATGATGGTGCAACCATCATGAAGCATGTAATACCCAGCCTCTTTTATACCAAATTTGTATTTTGTACTTTAGAATTCTATTTATTTTAATTATAATTTCATTTATTTTATTTAGAAATTGAATTCTTCAAAACCCTATTTTTCTTTTACCCATAAAACCCAAACTTATATTTCTTCAGCCTATTTTTCCATTAATAAGCCCCGGGCCCTCTCCATTATTATTTCTTCTATTCATTAAGATTTAAACCCAGCCCAACTCCCCTATTTCTTTTATTTGAAAGTTAAACCCTAAAACCCAACACCATTTTTCCCTTTACTATTAAATCCCTCCAGCCCACTGTTCTTTTAAATTTAAATCCAATTTCTTTTAATTCTGGCCGAGCCCAGCTCCTCAGCCCAAATATTTAGAAAATGGAATTTCTTTTTTATATTTTTGCAAGCCCAGCAACCGGCCCACTTCCAATAGTTTTAAATCTTTTTTTTTATCCTGATTATTATTCCAGCCCACTCGTTGGCCCGCTCCTGTTCTTCTTCCCAACGGCTAGTCCCACGTCTCCCGCGCGCGTTTCCTCCGCCGCGCTCCTCGCCTCCGCCGTCGCCCACGCCAGCTCTCGCGAGCGTTACCCGTGACGCTCGCCTCGTCTCCATTCCTCTCTCCCTCACTCCCATCGCCTTTCCCTCAACCCTCACTCTCGCAACTTCTCCCGCTCTTTTCTCCTTCACCCACGTCCCCGAGTTTCCCCACGTCGGCCACGTCTCCGTGCTCGTCGCCACGACCGTACGCCTCGCAAGCTCCACAAGCGCGACCCCTCCTCGCCTCTCTACCCCCTCCCTGCTCCCTTCCAGTCTCGCTCAAACCACACTTCTCTTCTCTCGAAGACTCCCAGTTCACACCCCTCGCCGACGAGCTCCGCCACCGCCGCGCACGCCCTCACTCCCTCTCATCTGAACCTGACACCACCACCGTCGAGCCCTTCCTTCCCTCCTCCTCCTCTCTTCCTCCACTGCCTCCCCGAGCGCTTTCGCCTGCACCCCCGTTCAATCACCACCGAACACCCGAGCCGGTCCCCGCCTCACCACCGTTCAACCACGCCGTCACCTCATCATCATCATCGTCATCGTCTTCTCTCTCTCTCTCTTTCCTCTTCCCCTGCTCACTCTCTCACACTCTCTGCATACTCTGTCCTCTCTCTGTTTTCTCTCTCACTCACCCAAATCTCTCGATCTCTCACTCTCTCTCTCTCTACAATCCTCACACTCTCTGCCTCTCTCTCCTTGCACACTCCTTCTCCCTCTCTCTCTAATCTCTTCCCCCTGTTTCTCTTTCCCCCTACTCTCTCTGCTGTTCATGCAATCTCTCTCTCTCTGTTTCTCTATCTCTTTCTCTTCCTCCCTATTCAATCAAGCAACCACCTCACTCCCAACCGCAGCCGTCGGCGATCGCCTGAGCACCGCTGTAACCATCAAAGGAGACACAACATCGCATGAACACTCAGCGAGCCCCAACTTCCGCGAGCCTCGACTGCATCCTAGCCGAGCCCAAAGCTTGAGGTCATCATATCGCGTTCGTGACGTCATCGTCACCGTACGTCTCCGAGACGTGTCCAGGCAAGTTCCCTACTTGCTACATGCTACTTTTGTTAATTACAAATCGACATCGTATATAATTCATGCTTTACTTTTCCGTTAGATTATTCGACACAACTGTTCGATGCTTGTCCTTATAGGAAATCATTATCAAATTTGACGGAACTGGATAAATTACATTGGCCCTTGTAGGAATGGATAACGTGTGCAAATTTCGCTGGAAAATATGACCGTTAACGACTAAAACAACTACCCCCAAGTTTAACCGTAAAACTTGAATTTTATTGTACCTGAAAACCGTTAAATTCACCATAAATTATATACATACTAGAATGATGCGTTCGAGGGCTCAAAACGAAGCCAACTCGACGAACTTTAACCCTATACTAGTTTCCAGATATTCCTGTACTTAAACTGTGACGATATTTGGATCGGAGTGCGACTCTGGACTGCAGTCCAGAGCGACTCCAGTTGTTGCTTGCTGTTCCGTAATGGGTACCACAGGATTTCCTCAACTCGTAGGTTGCGGAACTCCGCTGTTTATTGTAGGTGATCCTGTTAGCTAGACAACACAAGTGGTTTCATTCTGTTTCGTTATCGTTTGTTATTTAAACTGTAATTTAAAAGATCGGGACGCATAACAGTCCCAACAGAATCAGAATTGACATATTAATATTAAACAGTATATATCTCCTGACGTACAGACGCGATCGAAGATCCGTCTGTTGCGTTGAAAACCTTACTGAGGACCCTAGATTTCATTCCAACTGTAGCGTCGCTAAAATCTGATCCCAACTGGGATTAAAATGCGTTGCGAAACGGACTTCTGATTCTGAAACCGGATTTCCAGCCGCGAGCGCTTAAAATGAAATGGTTATAATTAATGATCCTGGAACCCGATTGACTTGAAACTAAATTCGATGGATGGACAACTGAACATACTAATTATTACCTGTTTATCGTTTCGCTAAACTATACACGTACGTTTCATGATAAATCGTGTAAGTGATAGAACACTATTTTTATGACACCTTAATCATGCTTCATATACTGTTTACGTATCACATCATACCCATATCATTGCAGTGATAACCTAGTGACATCGTGCATTTACCCAGTGTTAGATTTTAGTGATGATTGTGGCAAGTACGTCAGTGTTCGTGTATCCGTGAATAAGTGAAAGTGATACGTACTTGTACATAATCAGTGACCCTATTATTCAATTGCATTGTCGACGTCTGTGGGATGCGTGTACGTGTGACTATAAGTGGTATGGGACACTTATGGAAGCGCTTGCACCGGTGTCACAGATAAGGCACCAGACACTGCCATTTATCTTAGGTATTAGTCGGGACGTGCTTGATGGAGGTCCTGCCTCCAGTTCTCGCGCAGACTTGTCACGGATCGATTAGTATTTAGGGTTATGGTTAGCGTTTGATGTAGACCACGGGATGTGGGGTAGTTTAAGTGTGAGTTCAACAGAATCTCGGGAGTCCCATGCCGGCTTATATATTTAGGGAGTTATATGGAGATTTACAGGGTATGTGATATTCACCGTGATATACATGTTGGGCCCGTGGTCCCTTGCCCTTGGGTTCTACCCTTGGGTGGAGGACACTCACGAGTGGTTGACTCTCGCACTTGGACTGACGATAGGCTTAGTGACCTGTACAGTGAGACTTAAAGACTGATAGGGATACTGGCATTGTTATACCTTACATACTGTGTTGACATTCGTGGCATATCATTCTACTACTTTTACGGTTCCGCTGCATTGATTACTGCATGTTCATATCCATACTGCCACTGATCTACTGTTATATAGACTTATGATCACTATTAGAATTGTTACATGATTTTATATATATTAAATTGCTATTGTGTCGCTCTGACGACCTGAGTATGCATGCTCAGTGTGGGGAGAAGATTTAGCCTGGACCAGAACTAGACGTGCATCACAGACTTCTTGACTTGCTATTCAGAGTTACATTCATCTGTTTCCCATCAGGTCAGTTCATTTTACTGTTTTGTTTCAGTTACTGCATTTCTCATTACCTGCGCATTATTTACTGTTTACCATGATAAACTAGAAGCCGAAGTGTGACTACGGCGGGACATTTTCTTGACCGTAGGAGCATGGCTGGCCTTGTCTATCCCTCGTATTCCGTATTTTGGGAAGCGGGGCGTGACAAAGCAACAATATGCAAAGACCACCCTCCACAATGCTAATTTGCACAATTGCAAATAAGCCCTTCTCTACCAATTTTCAGCCAAGGAAAGATGCAAAGGAAAATGGCCGAAACGGAATGCAAACTGGAAACTCCAAAAAATTGATCCCGTAATAAATTACAGGAAAATCCCGCTACTGTATATACATACCCGCATTTGTATTCCGACCGAATACAAATGCAATGAGACAAATCTACACAGTACAATACTAGAATCCGACTTAAACCAAAGCCCGCTAGTATTATCCGTCCGATCATGATCCGTGCAATACCGCACGTATCTGATCGAACCCTGCCATATCTCCATACGGACTCTACAGCGTTTCGCCCGAAACTTGAGAAAACGGTCTGTGGGGGGACTCTAAAGACTCGTCAACATTTTGGCTGTGGATTTAACCACTAGCAAGTCAGAGGTATTAGTCATACGTAACCTGCTATCAGGTATTGACCAAAAGGGACGTCGATGAGCGAACTCACCCTGACACCCTACTGAGCCTGTCAGTGACAATATCCGTACAGTCCGGTCCGTTCGTCTAAGAGCATCGCATAGCAGGCTTAGGGGGTTGGTAAAAGTCAGACCCACAAAAGCGGTACAAGTCGTGTCGGAGTGTAGCCCAGAACACCCTGAGATACTACTGGAATACCTACCAGTAAATCTCCTGCCTTGGCCAAGGACTTCGTGTAATGGCTCTCCTAGACACAGCGCGACCTCACCCCCAATACCAGGAGAGACGAACCCCTGCAGATCCGCTCACTGCCTCCATGTGGCTCGGGACTGTACCCAACTAAAACCTATTTGCACGTCTCCTTTGAGCGTGGTAGGGTAGTAATCAAAGTACAGTGGGAACTCACACGAGACAAATGACGATCTCAGGTCGATGAACTAACCTGTACACATGTCACCAGGGAACTGCTATATGACATCAGGTATAAGACCAACTAGCATGTTCCCGGCGAGTCCTGTCCGGTGTACTCATAACCCAATGAGCACCTGTATACATCTTAGGTGAACCAACTGACACTAGTAGCTTGTGAGACCGGCCACCGCCCCTCGTCGGGGTCTCGACTGTATACACTAGTCTACTCTGGAGTATCGATGCCCTGTCTCGAAACTCCCAGGACTAGGGACCTTTTAAGGATGTGCTTATAGACCCCAGCTCCCACGTATATGATCGCCCTCATACTGCTGGCAGTCAAGCAAGAATCCTAGGGGCTCTATCAACGCGCAATAATGACCTGTAAGGTCACCTAAAGCAGTACACGATGATAAAGATAAACCAGATAGCATACTATCATCTTGAGTAAGACTGTCCTATCGGGATAGGTCCTCCATCAATCATTGCAATCACGTGCCTGTGATCCAATAATTGACTTTGAGGGCACTATCTCCAACAATCTCCCACTTGCACTCAAGGCTAATTATTGCGATGTCGCATACTCACAGCCCGTGTGATACCGAACACCCAACTCCTCTACTAATCAGTCTCACAAAACCCGTTTGCGTTAAAGGAATAGCCTCAGTGAGTGGATCCGCCTTGATGTTTCTTTCTATGTCTCTCTATATCTCAAGTTCGCGGAGAATGCCATCTCCCGAAATGAGCAGTACACGTCTTAGAATGTGTCTGGATGTCTGATGGGACCTAGCTCATAAATGAACTCCAAATCCAAACTTCTTAGACTGTATCGTCAACTGAACTTAATCAGTATCATGCGTCATGCCTCCCTCGGTATCCCCTTGGACCACCTGTCCAAAATACTGCCCCTCGTCAGAAGGAAAACTATAACTCTGACAATCTCTCTGTCATCCATGTCACCTTGGAAGCCTGGAATGATAACTGTCTCCTAAAAGAGGCTGTTGGTATCATATCCCTAGAACATTCACTTATGTTCTAAAACTGCTTCCATTCGTTTCTGCAGGATTGGATCAATATCAACATATTGCATCTACTGCAAAAACAATATCTGGTGTGGTACTTGACATCTCATGATTGACTCAATTGCCTAAGCAAGTGATCTGCCAATCATGCACATCCCTCTCCACTTTAGTCTGTAAGACACCTTTAGAGAGGGTGACTCCATCACCTGCAGGTACACTACCGTGCCTGGAGTCGTCCATTCTAAAACACCTTCAGAATGCTGTCTAAGTACCCTGATTGGGAAACTACCCAAATTCAGATCTAAAATCATAGATCCAGTAACCAGAATGTCTTGATATTATATCCAGGTCCCATGTGGAGAAACCACTGTGTGACAACCAAAGTATAACCGATCGTAGTATAGGAATATCACTTTCTACTCTGTGCATGTCATCCAAATACCAGGACATCACACCCTACTACCTTCTTAACAGATCCATCCCCTATTCTGATGAAGTCAAACCTAGGACTGTCACATCAGAAATAGATGATCTATCTCCGCTATATCTGCTTTAGTCTATAAATAGACATAAGCCACTTGTCCACCAATGCTTCCGCTGCTCCCACTGACTACAACAACCCTCTGGCAGAGTCATATGGACGTACACTTCTAAAGCTAGTTCAGAACGACGCTATACTCATCCTCCTGCCGGGTCTCACAGCCTGGAGCAACAGCAATGGCAAGTCTGGGTAAACAAGAACCTCCCTGTCACCGTCCTTGAGGCTACCGGAGTACCTCTCGGGTGCCTGAGGTTACCCACCGTATCTGCGGAGTGGCCAAAGGAATGTCAAACCAAATTGAATCTTTAGGTTCTTATCAAATTTTCAGTAATCGTCTGTGGTTCTGGAATCACTTCCAGTTCTACCATACTCCCACTACTGTTTTCTGAAAAAATCCATTTTAATTCAAACTGTGGCGAGTCAAGAACAATATCACTATTGATCTTCCAGATGGTAGAAAGTCGACCCTCGTCATAGCCTGGGTCAACCCACAAACAGCCATTACAGAAACGTGCCTTGAGTTAACCAGAGTCTTTTAAGCATAAGCCGGACAACTCCCCGTACCTTAACATCGTTAAGATACGAACTGTTCTATATCCAATACAGAAACAGAGGCAATGATTTAATTGAACCAGATTCAAATCATGCAGCTGTCTCCAGTGCATGTCAACTAAATGGAAAGAGACCGATCAGCATTACTCAACTTAGGAGTGCTTCCAATTATAAGTAACCTGAAAGAGAAGCAAGTTCTCTTAACCATTACTATCAACTGAATACCATACACAAGTATCTACATCTTCGATCACCTTGAAGAATCCTGATACTTGCAACACCTGGTTCTCTACTTTATTCTTATACCTATAACTTCTCAAAATTTGGACCTTGCGTTTCTACGAAACATTTGTCTAAAAACTAGAGAAGTCATAAGTAAACCGAATATAGTACGAGGACCAACCCCTCTGTCCTAATGGACACTGGACAACATACAATACTTTGTATAAGTCCCCTGAGTTGAATAACTCAATCCATGTGTGTCGTAGGTTGAAAACTGTACTTATGGTTAAGAAGAATTACACCGTTGTTTAATGCTCCTTACCTAACCATCCACTGATATAGGTAAATGTCATAGACATAATTTCAAAAAGGTATATCTCACTCTATAAAAATTGACGTACAGATATATCAATTTGAAATTGGTGTATAACAGCGGATATTCAAAACCAAATATTTACCGTCCGGCAAACAACCCAGGCGATTTCCTCAAATATCACCAATTACAACGAATTCCGATATAATGAGGACAATCACCTAATTCCCAATAACTTACTCCCACTCATCATCTATAAAACCATACAGATGTGAGAATCATACCTGGTAAATACATATCCTGGAGCAAGATCTGATTGGGAAATCAGTTTTCTTTTAACAGTACACAGCGAAACTGAAACATTGAAATGTTTCGATGGGGTATCCGGATATTCCTAGTAATGCCTCTTCCATTATCCAGATTCACAACTGTAACCGTATAATTCTTTGCTATCTCTCCAAATCCCTTTATATGTCTTTAGTCATTACCTTCTGTACACCCTCTTAGGCTAAATGGTTTTCTTCCTTCCCTACCGTTCGGCAACAGCCTATACTTTAGAAGAAGACTATCCAATAAGCATAATGGATGTACTGTCCTAATCCTAGGAGCACTCGCAATGCGAGAGAAAATGAAGATAAAAGACAACCGAATAAACCTTATTCCTATTTTTCCTGAACCAGAATCCATCCCCGAACTGGAACAAGTTCCTTTCGAGTTCGTATATAACCATACGATGGAGTATCCAATAAACTGTGGATCTTCGTAGTGATACGGAGTGTCCTGGAGAAATACAAAGGTGAAATGGGAGTGGTAATGAAATACTTGGTTTGGTTGTGAATAGCAGTCGCAATTTACTTTGCCCTCTTACTAATCCCTTGATATGTCTTTACTTAATACATTCTGTACACCATCGTTAGGCTAATTGGTTTTCTTCATTCCCTACCGGTTGGCACCTGCCTATGGTTTGTAAGAAGACTATCCAATTTGCGTAATAGGTGTACTATCCCCTAATCTAAGGGGCACTCGCAACCTGAGAGAAGGTAAAAGGAAAAGACAACTGAATAGTTCTATCCGTTTTCTCCAGAACCGGAAACCATTCTCGAATAAATTCCTTCGAGTTCGTATATAACCATACGATGGTTTTGTCCAATGGAAGTGGACGTTCGTAGTAATACGATGTGTCCTGGAGAAAAAGGTAAAAGTAGGAGTGGCAATGAGGTTTGCAACTCTGACAATCCAAAAGCCAGTGTTTAAGAAGGTTCGGTTAATTTTGGTCATTGAGTTATAGTCAAGGGTCGGGTCATGATCGCTGCCGAAGAGAGAGAAAAGAAACACTCAGCGTGCACTCTAACCTAGATCAGAATGGTTACCAATTTATCTAATCTGGAAACCTCCCACTGTAATCTCAAATTCTCCTCCAAACCTGAAAGAAGAATTAGTCGGGATCACCCGAGGAGTAAACCAACTTATCAGTGGGAATCAGGATCCAACTATCATCGCATGACAACGTGACGGAATCCGCTCACGTTATCACACTCCAGAAGGTATGCGCATATCTGGCAAGTTTCAGTTTCTTTAGAAACTCCCGATGTGATTTTTACCACATGCTCTTATGATCTTGGCGTGAGGTCAAAATGTCATAAGTCACATGTCAAGTTCTACCCATCATTGTCCAGGTTAATTTGAACCCACCCGTACCTACCCTTGACGTAGGCCAAAATGGCAGTACGACTGTCCCAAACCAACGCATTCTATCTATGCAACAGATAAATATCCGGCAGCCACCAATCACTATGCCTTGGCGTGAGGTCAAAATACATAGCTTGAATACTACCGAATATTTAACTGAAATGATGGAGGGCTACGAATGGTTTCTGACGAAAACCTTTAACGTAATGAACTTGATATCGTTGAAGGAACTGGATAGCTTTATAAAAATATAGTGACGAAAACCTTTGCTAAAGAGGTCACTCCCGGTGAAGGGATCTCGGCTCTTTCCCCGTAGAATGAGGTGCAGGATATTCCAACTGAATACCACGATGCAAAGCAAAAGGCAATCGGCTATAGTGAAGTTATTACCCTGACGCAAACTTCTGTCCAAGGGGTCACTCCCGGTGAAGGGATCTCGGCCCTTGCCTCGTCCACTGAGGTGCAGGATATTCCAACTGAATACCGCTGTGCAAAACAAAAGAGAAAGTCCTTGCAATAACAGCTTTTTGAAAATTGTTCCAACAACATCAGAATATGTTTGTTTAGCTTGCATTGATCCGAATCAACGCAGTCCCATCAATTGATCACACCAATAAAGAACAAAAATAATGATGTACGTATATGCCATCCGCATTCGCCACTTGGTCCCGTCATTACCCGTTAGGTTACTTAACTAACGACAGAGCGGGGACTGGACTAGCGCGGATGCAAAACATATACAGCATCTACTAGTATATATATCAATATATAATATTCGCTCAAGGCGTGATAAAATGCAACATCACAGAAATGTAATAAGCATCACAGAACAATACAGATATCTGGGATCCCCGGGTTTCATGGAGCTGCTACTGAAACCCGACGTTCCCCTGGTCGTGTGGATAGCCTGTGCAATGAAATCCTAGACCCCTACGGGCGCGGCAAGTTACCCGCCAAAACCTGAAGCGAGGCAGGCCCCTTCAGCAACGTGAATGGACCACCCAGCACTTCACGGAATCCGGTAACTTGGGCACCCCTCCTGGGTCAATCTGTACCCCCTACGAGTGCGGCGAATAGCCCGCCAATTCTAGAGTGAAGCCCCCTCCGTCTTAATGCCATGAGATGCGGGCCCGTTGCCCTCTAGAACCCGGCTATCCGTGCACCCCACCTTGGGGTAATCCTAGTACAGAAAGTAAAATATACATACAACGGGTATATCGACCTCACCCCGGTCGTGCCCCAAAAGAATAATATACAAACGGCAGTGACGGCAGTCCACATGTCGGACGCTTGCCCCGCAATATCAAATGTACATAATACAACCAAAACTGTATTATCATTGCATCCAGCCTATCCCCAACGATCAATCTGCAACATCACAGCACAACACAGAACATCAACGTGAATGTCACGTTCGCAAATCCGTCTAAAAGGGCTATAGCAGTTAGACATGATTTACCGATCAAATGACATTCACGGTCGCAGATATAATGTAAATACTGTGAACTAACATGTTTAAACTTTTCGATCGATCAAATTTACCCAAGTGGGCCCCAAGCACAACTGTAGCACTCAAAGAAAATCTGGGCCCAAACAGAATATTCCAAAAACCTCATTTTCAACTCAGAAAGCCACTGTAGAAATTTGGTACGATGATTACATTTTCTTGCCGCGGAACCGCGGCCAGAACAGGGGTTTGGCCGCGGTTCCGCGGTCCTTCTAAGGAATCACTGTATCGAATTTTTAAAGTATGCTTAAAAATGTCTGCATGAATTTCTGCAATGTACTGAAAAAAATTTCGAGCCAAAAATAAATCGACAGAAAACTGATGCATTTGAAAACGCGGTTTCGGAATTTTTGTTCGATCGAGTTCTAAACACGTTAGAGCAAGCTAGACTAGGTTAATGGCGTGGCTCTGATACCAGTGTAAGTGCACGGCGGCGCCTCGGCCGTCAATCCGAGGCCAAAATGCGTAAACGATACTTTTACAAAACTAGTAAACCGGCACCACCGCGCACTAAAATCCCGGATCGGGCCATTAACCTACTCCTAGCAAACTAGAGAAGGGGTAGAGAGATATACCGAGCGATCCGTGTCCTTCGGTCTTCTCGCCGTCGTCCCGATCTCCCGCGGAATCTCCGGTCTTCATCTCCTCGTCGGAAGGGCACCACATCGCCGGGTTCTTTTACGGGCTCCCACCTCTGGACCGAGGCAACTCGGGCACGAAGATAGCGAGCCGACGTGTCCAAGAATTGTTGTAGAATAGTGTGGAACTCTATTGTCTCAATGGGGTTGAAGTTGCCAAGGTTTTGGTGGAGGAAAAAAGATTAAACCTTTTTGAGATGAACTATATCATTTTTGCAAGCCAGATGAGAGCATATCCCCACACAACAAATTGGGACAGCCCCTTTCTTCTCTTGGCCGGCCATGCATCAAGGAGGGAAAATGAGAGGAGAGTGTGTGTGAATCAAAAAGAGAGTGAGTCAAATAATACAAGAGAGAGAAAGGGTTATCATGAGAAGAAATGATCACTAACTTAATCCAACACTCCATCAACCATCATGAAAACCATGTCCCCACAAAAGTCAAGCCATGATGAAGTCAAGAAGTCAAATGATGGTGCAACCATCATGAAGCAACAATATGCAAAGACCACCCTCCACAATGCTAATTTGCACAATTGCAAATAAGCCCTCCTCCACCAATTTTCAGCCAAGGAAAGATGCAAAGGAAAATGGCCGAAACGGAATGCAAACTGGCAACTCCAAAAAACTGATCCCGTAATAAATTACAGGAAAACCCCGCTACTGTATATACATACCCGCATTTGTTTTCCGACCGAATACAAATGCAATGAGACAAATCTACACAGTACAATACTAGGATCCGGCTTAAACCAAAGCCCGCTAGTATTATCCGTCCGATCATGATCCGTGCAATACCGCACGTGTCTGATCGAACCCTGCAATATCTCCATACGGCCCCTACAGCGTTTCGCCCGAAACTTGAGAAAACGGTCTGTGGGGGACTCTAAAGACTCGTCAACACTTTGGCTGTGGATTTAACCACTAGCAAGTCAGAGGTATTAGCCATACGTAACCTGCTATCAGGTATTGACCAAAAGGGACGTCGATGAGCGAACTCACCCTGACACCCTACTAAGCCTGTCAGTGACAATATCCGTACAGTCCGGTCCGTTCGTCTAAGAGCATCGCATGGCGGGCCTAGAAGGTTGGTAAAAGTCAGACGCCCAAAAGCGGTACAAGTCGTGTCGGAGTGTAGCCCAGAACACCCTGAGATACTACTGGAATACCTACCAGTAAATCTCCTGTCTTGGCCAAGGACTTCGTGTAATGGCTCTCCTAGACACAGCGCGACCTCACCCCCAATACCGGGAGAGACGAACCCCTGCAGATCCGCTCACTGCCTCCATGTGGCTCGGGACTGTACCCAACTAAAACCTGTTTGCACGTCTCCTTTGAGCGTGGTAGGGTAGTAATCAAAGTACAGTGGGAACTCACACGAGACAAATGACGATCTCGGGTCGATGAACTAACCTGTACACATGTCACCAGGGAACTGCTATCTGACGTCAGGTATAAGACCAACTAGCATGTTCCCGGCGAATCCTGTGGGGTGTACTCATAACCCAATGAGCACCTGTATACATCTTAGGTGAACCAACTGACACTAGTAGCTTGTGAGACCGGCCACCGCCCCTCGTCGGGGTCTCGACTGTATACACTAGTCTTACTCTGGAGTATCGATGCCCTGTCTCAAAACTCCCACGACTAGGGACCTTTTAAGGATGTGCTTATAGACCCCAGCTCCCACGTATATGATCGTCCTCAAACTGCTGACAGTCAAGCAAGAATCCCAGGGGCTCTATCAACGCGCAATAGTGACCTGTAAGGTCACCTAAAACAATACACGATGATAAAGATAAACCAGATAGCATACTATCATCTTGAGTAAGACTGTCCTATCGGGATGGGTCCTCCATCAATCATTGCAATCACGTGCCTGTGATCCAATAATTGACTCTGAGGGCATTATCTCCAACAAAGTCAATATATGAAATATTGGATATTCTAGGAGGTCCGTGTTTTAAATTATGCCAGTAATGAAAAACACGGATTCCACGGTCGTGATAAATAGCCAAACTCACATCCCTAGACCCCCTACGAGAGCGGCAAGCAACCCTACCAATTCTAGAGTTAGAAGACCCGGTCTCGACTCCTCGAGATGGTCTCCTACCGGACTCTAGAATCCGGTTACTTGTGCTCCCCGCCTTGGGTCTATCCTAATGCGTAAAAGTAAATAATATACATCAATGGTGACATCATCCTCAACCCGGAAGTGTCCCAATAAAAGAATATTACATACAATTTTACATGAATGAAAATACAAAAACTCCCATCTCACGTAAAAAAACCCGGATATTCAATCACAACGATCCAATATAATATATCACAGCAACACATAACATCACATGTCATCAACGTAAGTAAATATTCGTATTCCGAATGTCGTTGACATATAGTAACGAGATCAGAGATACACCACATATTACACTTACGGTCGCAGAAAAAGAAATGAAAAACTACAATAATTAGAATCCGCATATACTTTAGACATTATAAACCCGGAATATCTCATATTCCGAATTTCATGCATAACCCTATAAATCTTGCATTTTAGTCTCGGATTGAAAACACTTTTCAATAAGTAGTCGGGTAATTCAACATGATTTCCGATAAAATGATCGAATACTCGTCGGGAACTTTAGTAGATGGCCGCACCCCCGATGCTGACGACGAAGTGCACTTAGGCGGAACACCATGGCCGCAAGCACCTGAGTGGATGCTTTTGGCAACGGGGTTCTCCTATAGCCACTTGGTCGAGGCTATGGGGCATGGCTATCTAGTAGTGTTATCCGGCGAGTGTTCGCGTACTATACGAGATTGCGACGAAGTTTTGATCCAAATCGAAACTCCGTGACAATCGATCAACCGAGACTAAAACGCTAGATTTACCAATTACAAACTAATTTCCACAAAACTAATTTAATATGGATTCCAACTATTGTATCACATATCAAAATTAAACCCGAAACGATGTTAAATTGCGACTTCGAAACACTCTGATTTGCCCTAACAGATATGCAATATGGGCAAAATCAAACATAACCTGAAACTCTAAACCCAAGATTGCAGAACACCATAAAAAACTCAAGTCCAAAATCCTACATAGGACCGGCCATGCCAATATTTTTGGTGATTTGGCCGGCCAGAATTTGTCATTTTGGGCTCGTTTTTCTATGGTGTTCTAGTTACATCACATGTAACATTCTGCACTTATTTAAAAAAAATTCAGAGGACTTTAAAAAATTTACAGAAACTTGAGTTTTAGTTCGTTTGAGTTGTTTCGATTTCATAATTTCTATACATCGTCTAATACTCTAGCTTGGCACTGATACCATGAAAGTGTGTCTTAGCACCGCCACTGGGTTTTAACCGGCATCAAACATGCAATTTTAAAATTTCTTGGATGCTAAGCTACACTAACTTAGAATCTAATTAGAGTATTAAGATTTAAGTGATGATATAGCAAGTTTTACACTAAGTAAAAGAGATTATAACCTTTGTAGACCGAGTCATTCACTTCTATAGCTCCGGATAGTAGTCTCTACGACTCCTCTTGACTCCACTTGAAGAAGGATCGAGCTTGCTTCTTGATCTTCCAAGCCGAAAATGATCCACCTTGAAACTTCTCTAGGTCAAGCTATCTCTTCACTAATCTACTAAACAATCTAATCTAAAGTGCTAATCTAGACTAGATTGATGAAGTAGGTGTATTAGCTCACTTAGAATTCTCACAAGCCTCGGGGTTCACAACTCATGTGAGTGTTAGGGCTTGGAGGAAGAAGAATATGAGAGAGGAGTGGAAAAATGAAAGTGTAAGAAAAATGAGCTATGTGAAGAACAAGTGTAGAATGGCTTAACCTTTTCCTCACTTATTGAAGCATGAAAATATCCAATAATAAAAATATCAACCATACTTCAATAGTGTTCACAAACTAATAAAATATTGTTTAAGCCATGCTTCACTCATTCCTTAAATATCTATCATTTTCCACCTATTTATCTATTTTCATGAAATAGATAATCCATGCTTCATTATACATATATTTATATATATACATATATATATATATATCACATATATATTAATATATATATTAAGAGAAGAAAATAATTAGTGAGCATTAATATTAGTTAATATATAGTTATATCAAATATAAATATATATCAAATTATTAAATCGGCACTTGATTTAATAATCCGGTTATATTATATATAACCGGCTAATATCTTTTATCTGTATATCATATTATCAAATCAACACTTGATTCAATAATCCGGTTATATCACATATAACATAATCGATATCAAATTATCGCTAGATTAGAACACGGTATCACATACTCGTATTTAATCAGGCTTCCGCACATATCAGCATATGTGCCATATTTCGTTTCGCTTGGGCTAGAAAACCTCTATGTGGGACTCTAAAGACTCGTCAATACACCAACAGTGGTAATGATCACATCAGTTACCCACAAGCCGTCAGCGGTACTAGCTGGACGTAACGGCTACCCAGGTATTGAGCGATTAGAAGATCAACAAGCAAGCTTGTCCAAACTCTCATGAAGCCTATAAGTAACACTTACCGTACAGTTCGGTCTCTTCGTCTGATATGTCGCATATCGAGTCTAGGGTTGGATTTGTCGGACCCCAGTAACTTGATAAGTCATGCCGATGTGTGGCTCATAACGGTTCGAGAAACTACTGATAACACTTACCAGTAAATCTCATCAGCTCTGGCCAAGGACTTATTATTATAGCCAATCGAGTATAGCGCAACATCAACTCCCAATACCGGGAGAGACGAAACTCCTTTTATCGCTCACTGCCTCCATGTGACTCAGGACTGTACCCAAAATCCACCTATTTGCACGACTCCTTTGAGCCGTGGTAGGTAGGAAATCAAAGCACAGTAGGAACCATACAAGACACTATGCCGATCTCGGGTCTACAGACTAACATGTACCAATGTCACCAGAGAACTGCTATATGACGATAGGTATAATACCATCTAGAAGTTCTCGGCGAGTCCTATTCGGTGTACTCATTCTCTAATGAGCACATGTGTACAATCTTTGATATCAAACATCAATGGTTATGGGATCAACCATCGCACCCTACAGAGTCAAGAAACGTACACACTAGTCTACTCGGGAATATCGATGCTCTGTCTTGATACTCTCTCAACTAGGAAGGTTAAAGGATGTGCTTGTGGACTACTCAAGTCCCAGTAGTATGATCCGCATCATAGTCCTCGTAGTCAAGCAAACATCCTAAGGGCTTTATCAACAAGTATCAGAGAGACGGTATAATAATACAAGTGTACATGTTAAGATAAAGAGCAACCAGATAGCATACTATCATGCCGAGCAAGAAAGTCATCTATATATATATCCAAGCATCCACTATATCATATAATAATGGCTTCTAGGGCATACATATTTCTAACAATACGGCCGTATAATCGACCGGGTAGACCGTTTTTCTCAACATTGGGAGCAATTTTATCTAAAGTTTTTAGACCAATGAGCACTAGAAGAACATAATATATGTTTCAACCCAGGTCCTTGCGTTGTTATTATCATTTGTCCCCTAATATTAAACTAGTCCTTCCCCTTTATGCAATTTCTTTTAAGAAGGCATGCCATCTTTCGATGATAGAATCCTTCGATTTTGACAACAATGCTTGATATTCTCCATCCATTATGCGATTCCCCAACAACGAAATACACAGGCAATCCCCATCATTCAATCTCTTAAGGATCAGTTACAAGGTGAAGAAATTTGACAACTATGAACTTATGCATTGGTGACAAATAAAGGTGAAGATAACAGCAAGAAAGATCATCCAAGTATGAACCCTACAAGATTATCTCAGGTATCAACTAGGAGCCAAGATTTGCTGAGTTAATATCTCACATCCTGTTAAGAGCACCAAATTGGAAGTGGAAATAGGAGTTAAAGGTTTAGTCCCACATCAGAGACAGGATGGGAATTTGAGTGCTTAATAAGCGAGGCAAGACACCTAATGGTTTACTTACAGGTTAAGTGTTCTCAAAGTAATACTAAAGCCTTGTGGATGAAGCTTCAAGCCTCCAACCACCGTGATACACAGTAAGACCTAAAGCCTTTTTCAGGAGGCATTATAATTTTTTCTTCGTAGGCCCATGAAAGCGGTTTTCATAGTATGGCAAGTATGGTATGATGTAGTGTCCATTATAAGCCTCTTTTGAGCAACAATCTCAAGGAGTTACAAAGACTACTTACAATCAGAATCAGTGTTTTAAAAGGTGTCCGCCTAGGCGGCCAAAAGAGACGATGGGGGGTTGCATTTAACCGCTTAGTCAGGTGTTATCTTGCAGATATGCTCTCTTTATTTGAGAATTGGAATGTAATATATAATAATTAAAGTACTTTTAGCACTAATAAACATCAAGAACCACCACGAGGCAACACCGCCCATAGTCACCATGGCGACGACATCGCGTCACGATGGTTCACTACCGCCGCGATTCACCTTTCTTATTTTAAACTTCGTCTTGTCTGCATGTATATGACACCAACTGAGAATCGAGTTTGAAATTTAATAAACATCATATAAGCATTTATTCTTTCCACTAAAAATTCTTTCATTATGTTCCCTCCAAATACCCCAAGTGATTCCCATCGTAATAAACTAATAATATCCTAATTTGATAAAATATTTTATATTTGATGGTTAAATGATGATATAGTTGTATGCTTGATGGTATTCCATAGTTTTTGTAATTATATATTGGGTATAGAACTATAGATATATATAAAATTAATGTAGCACGTTGTGAACGATTTGTCACCGTACGGACGCCATGGCGGACGCGTGTCGCCATGGCGTCCTGACGGTTCACTACCGTCGTGATTCGCCGTGACGCCGTAACAACCATGACACCACCTACTCCAAGGGCCAATGCTGATTTCAAGCGCTATGAGGGCTACCATCGCCGTCGAGTTTGAAGTTTACCGTGTCGATCCCGACTTCAAACTTCAATCTTGTAATCGCTTTCAATCTTCAACTTCGAACTCATCTTCAACTTTGAGCTTCAATCATGCCACCACGCATTCGAGCTTTGACCGCTCCTTCAAGTTTCGAGCCTTTGATGACAATGTTTTTTTCTTTTTCTTTTCTCTTTTTTTGGAATTAAAACTAAAGAGAAATTTGGTTTAGACAATTAATTTACTATTTAATTAGTTTTTCTTTGGCTATTTGAAAACATGGCAGAATTTACTTCACTGTTAGCTGATATTTAATTGTTAACGCCTTTGAGGATACTTATTAGGTGGCATTTACAAGTGAAGAAAACCAAAGTAGTTAATAATCCAATTAGAATCCGTGTTTAGCAAATAAACTTAAAAAATTAACTCAAAATGCGGCTAAAATGATGTCAAATGCGGCATGGACATCCGCCTATGCACCTAGGCAGCAGCGCCTAAGCGGCCAGGCCCTTTGGCCACACCGCTTTTTTTTGTTGCTTTTTAATCACGGCTTACAATCTACCTATTTGAGTTTCAAAATCAATTATATTATATATATGCTTACTTAAGAATAATAAATGTGTACTGCTTACAAAGTTTCCAACTATTTACAGGAAGCTATTATTTGCCAATGTACCTATAATTTTTGGCACTAAGAACAAAGCCTTATCAACTATGCAGTTGTGCAATACAGTACAAATAGATGCATATAATTTGTGCCACGGGGTAATGACATAATAATATGTTTAAGAATTACTTGTGTTTCAAGTTTTCAACCTCATCGCTTTCTTCACTAAAAATTCTGAAAATATAACGGTATTGAAGCTAGATAAAACATCTCTTGATTATGATAACGCATGCCCACACCAAAGATTATATGTAGCTTTCGTATACATTGATAGCATGAAATTTTGATAATTCATGCAATGCATCCAAAGTGTTCATACTTCTAGTAAATGATCATTGTAGTTGATTGCAGTGCAGTAAACCAATAAGGAAAACAGATAATATAAATGTTTAATTGCACAAAATCCCCTTGTAGTTTCCCCTGGGTAGCACTTGTCCCCTCGATGATTTATTAGTGCAAAACCCCCTCTGTTCATCAAGAAAACCCTTCAAAACACTAAAATTCTTATCTAAACAGCAGAAAAAACTTGTAGAGGTGAATTAAACAATCCTTCAAGTTGTTTTTAGTTAAATTTGAGTTATTCTATGGGTACTGATGGATGAGCAAAGGGGGTGTTTGTGCTGATAAATCACGTAAGAGGGTATAAGTGCGATACAGAATAAACTATAGGGGGTTTTGTGCAATTTACCCGAAAAAATAAATTAATGAAATAGATCATTTCCAAGCACACATAATAACAAACCAAAGTACTACATCGCAGAAATAAAATGCCTTACCTGAGAAATATCCCATGATACAATCGATGGCCTCGGAGAGGTTGACATTGTCTGCAAGCTTGCCCAGTATCCGGTCCGCAGCATCACTCAATCTCTTACCCTTTACATCATTACTAGCCGAGAAAATCCTCCTTACATAACTAAGTTCCTTTGCAAGAGTTTCAGCATTCCAGCTCTTGCCACACGTTTTAAAGACATCCTTCACAAAGCCGAACATCTCCGACGGATGATCACAACCAATGCAATGAAACTGCATCTCAGTTATCCCTTGTGCCCCAGATGAAGTCTGCCCATTCCTAATATGAGAATCCCTCAGCCCGCAGTCTGTATGGCACCAATGGAGACAAACATCACAGCCCACCCAGCCACAGGTATTCGAAGCATTATCAAACTTGGAACACACAAGGCACATGCATGCACTGCAGAAGCTGCTCTTTTGTACACAAACCTTGCATTCACAATCATCCACCGGCAACATACTCCTACATGCGAGGTTGCGGCATTTTAAGTTAAAAAAGATCTCAACCAAATCGGAAGATGGAACATTTGTAGTGCTTCTACGAAGAAAATCTGGAAGCCCTGTCTTTAAGGCCACGAATATCTCCAGCACGTTCCGAGGACATTTCAGCATTGTTTCTGTAGTTAAGTCGGATCTTCTCTCTAGTATCTCTTGCAATGTACGTAATGTTCCATTTTTCTCTGCCTTAACAAGCATCTCATGTATCGTTTCTTTTAGATATGCAATAGAATGATCTGTCGTCTGCTGGAATATCCTGCACACCACCTGCAAAGGCTCTGACGCTATCTTGGAGATTATTCTTTCACCACCGTCACCATTGAGGACAAGTTGTTTCCCATCCTTGTGCTCACTCCTAAACAAGCTGCTACTGCTTCTCTCTCTTGTGAGAAGCCTTTTATTTTTACTGCGTTCGGACCTAGTATCAGATGATCCATGACTCTGAGTTGGAGATGGCTGCCTATGAATACTTGATTGCCAATTTAGGTGGCCATTCAAAGCATGAATTGAATTGTGAGGATGATTACCATTCATAACCATTCTCTGAAACAATGGCTTTGGATCATTGGAAGCCTGAGCTTGCCATACAGTAGTGCTATTTGAAACTTGATCAACTCCCTGAAATAAAGGGCGGCTCCCTACAGATTGCTCCAAGTTATCCAACGAATTCTGCATTAGAGAACAGCTAGGATTATGAACAAAAGTTTGTGACCCAGACATCGAAATTGAATTTGTGAACCCATCAGAATTTGTACGGAATGAGGATGGTAATGATTGCAAACTCCTTGCCCGACTCGGAGAACTAGGCTTTGCGTCGTGTTTTTTCGAAGTTTGATCAAACGAAATGCCTGGTAAACTAAGCGTAAGATCCAAAGTCTCCAATTTGGGCTTATCGCCCTTATGCTTACTCCCACCGCAATGCGCTATAGAATCAGAGGGGAAGACGAACTCAAAGCCTCTGCTACTACTTGGGCCTTCACCAGCATCCCCGTCATCAACAGAACAATCTTCCCTGTTAGAATTAAACATCGCAATACTCTTACCCTTATCCTTAAGAATCTCTTGAACCTTATTTGTAACAAGCTTAAGAACTCCTTCTTCTTGATAATCACCATCTGCAATTGCGCCCTCGGGCTCAGCCTCAAGATCAATGCCTCTACCTTCTTCTTCTTTCTTCTGACCGACCGCATCAGTTTCGACATCGACATCGATTCCTTCCTTCATTCCAGAAACATCTACATCTTCCTCTGCCCGATGACCCTCTTCTTGTTTCTCCGCCTGAAATGCTTCTATTTCGGTTTCATCTCCAGGTTTTCGGATTTCCTCCTGCCCATCAACTAAATTACCATCCCCTTCTCTCGGACATATATTCTCATCCCTCCATTCCTTCTCTCCTCCATTTTCACCAGCCGAATCTTCTTCCTTTCCACCATGAATACATCCATTACTAGCCTTTATCTTCTTCTCTATTACATCTCTATCATCATCATTTGCCTCTACCTTCTTCTCTGTTTCTTCTCTACCCCCTTCATTAGACTCTTCCTTCTTCTCAAATTCTCCTCTTTCCTCGCATTTCTCCGGCTCGGGCTCGGGCTGAAGCTCCCCTTCTTCCATTTCCATCTCGCTACTGCTACAACTCTCCCTATTTACCTTCTCCTCTCCCTTCTCCTTCGTCTCAATTCGTTTACTAATCTCTCCACTCAAAGATTCCATCTTTCTCAAACGATCGGTATGAAAACAACTAGTATCTAAATCAGCTGGCTTCTTCTTACCTAAATCGGAAGCGGAAGCGGAAGCAACAGGCTCCTTTTCGCTGCTCGATCTAGGGTTTCTCAGCCGTAGCCATGATCGATCCCTCACGTTCCGCTCCGATCGATGCCCCTTGGGATAATCCCTCCTCAATGTCGAGAAGCTCTCCGACCGATGAATCCGCTCGTCTCCGCCGCCGCCGCCAACATCCCTGTACCGATCGAAGCTCGGGCTGTGATCGAAGCGCCGGCGGTGAGGCCTCGACGAGTCGCGATCGTCGTCAATGGATCGATCGTAGAACCCGCGGTGGTGCCGATCCGATCTCTCTTTGTTGCTGTTGCTACTGCTGTCGACGTCCTCATCGTAGGAACTCGGTCGCTTCATCGAGAAACCCTAGAAATCGAAGGAGACGAGGGTTTGTTTTTGTTTTGTTTTGAAAAATAAACCCTCTTTTTTTTTCCTCTCTCTTTGGTCTTTTACTTTAATCTTTTGATGTTTTTTCTGCTTTTTTTTCCTTCACTCTTGTTTGAGTCAACGGAAGCTGATGGCGACTGCACGTAATTAACATTTAATGCCAGCAGTAATTGAGTTTCTTGTGTTGTTGCTTGCCCATGCTCACGTGGTAATAAAATAAATCTGCTGACTTTTTTTATTTGTCTTTTTCTTTAAAGAATTTTTTTTCCCGCCGAATGTGTCTAAAAATGTATCTTAAAACCGATTGTTGAGGTGTGCTTTTCTCATTTCAAAAAAATAAAAATTCCGGTATTTCAGAATTATACATGATGTAAATTGGGTTTTGTGTTGTTATGAATGAATGTTAGTTCAAAAACAGCATATGATTAAGATATATTTTTAAACTGCACATAATAAATCCAAAGTTAGGTGGCGTTAGGACAAAAAGTTTAAATTAATTTTTTGCAAGTGGGTTAGTGAATCCAATGATTTCCCACACATCTTCTGCTGTTGCTGGCTATGAAGAAAAGAGATGGTATTTATTAGCATCACATCAAAACTCTCTCTCTCATGTTGAAATTAATGATGAAAAATTGAAATTTTAACAGACAAAGACATTGTGCACATGCAAGAAAAAGCCAAGACCAGGGAACAAGAATGACCATGGTAGGGTAACGAAGAACTAAGAACATACAACATACAGTGAACTACAGTTAACAGGTGATCCTAATGAATCAATATAGGTTTCAAAATTCATTTTGTATACAATTGTTTCTCATTATGTGGGCCATTTTTTTTAAAAGCTTTTTTAATAAAATAATATTAAAAAAGACCACTTTCAAAGCTATTTTCGAAATTAGGCCATTTTTTTCCACCGAACGCCGCGTCAGCGGTGGTGGGGCATTTTTGGAAAAAAAACTTAAATATGAGCACAATTCAGAAGTGCGCACAATACAAATGTATTTGGCGCAATTTGAAACTGCGGCCAATAGATTTGTATTCCCAATTTTGTAATCAATTGGGCTCATTTTCAATTTGTGCCAAATTGATTTTGGGACGCACTTTGAAAGCGCCTACCAGAAAACACACCTGCGACCCTTTCTTTTGTTCTCTCTCTCTCTTGATCTCTCTCTCTCTCTCTCTCCCCCTCTCGATCTCGTTCTCATTCCCTATGTTTCTTTCGGAAAAAAACAAAGTTTCTTGCGTAAGTAAGTGAAATTAATGGGCGCACTTTGAAATTGCGCTCATTTATGATTCTTATGGAGCGCACTTTAAAAATGTGCCCCATATATTGTATACGAAAATTAATGGGTGCACTTTTAAAGTACTTCCATTAGTTTCTTATGGGACGCGGTTTGAAACTGCACCTAAAATTTTTTTGAGAATGCCAGCGTCAATGCTGAGCTGGCGCGCTGGCGCTGTCGTGGTACCCAGTAGCCAAAAACGGCATGTTTTTGAAAATAGTTTTGAAATTGGTAATTTTTAAACATTATTTTATTAAAAAGGCCTTTTTTTTAAAGAAATTGCCCTTTTATTTGAGAAAAATTTCTATTCAATTGCAATCAAATGGATATGGATTTTACAAGAACATTAAATGAGGATGATGGCATAAGAGAACAAGGGGAATCTTATTACAACTGTAAGTTTTATTGTAAAAATATATAACCAAACGATCTAATCATATTTTCATTTGAAGATCAAACATTAAATTCCACGTTCATATAATCCATGGAGCCATGTCGATGTCAGTAAACCCAACATTGTTGGAAAATAAACTCAAATGTTGATTGAAGCTTCGACATCATACTGGTACAAAGATGGCATGTCCTTACGGGTGGAAAAATCTGTAGAGACAATTTTAGGTTGAACTGTAGGGATAAACAGTGCCCCTACGGTGGTAACTGTAGAGGCATTTATACATAAAAAAAATAAAAGTCTATCCTAGCACCACCATGAGATTTAAACAGAAATCAAGTATGCAATTTTAAAAATTTCTAAATGTTAAGCTAGACTAACTAAGGATCAAACTAGAATATTAGGGTTAAGCATGATATATAAAAAGCTTTCACTAAGAGAAGAATGCTGCAATCTTTATAGACTGTGTCCTTCTCTTCTAAAACTCCGGATAGTAGTCCACGCGACTCCACTAAGCTTCACTTAATGTTGGATCGAGCTTCCTACGTGACCTTCGTGCCGAAGATAATCCACCCGAAGCTCCGTAAATCCAAGCTAGCTCTTCACTAAACTTACTTTAGTGAAGAAAACACACTACACCTAAGTGTTAATCAAGTGTAGAATAGTGAAGTAGGGGTTCTAAGCTCACTAGGATTTATCTCAAAACCCTATGATTCACATCACATGTGAGGGTTAGGGTTATGTAGAAGAGAAAGAAGAAGATGGAAAAATGGAGAGCGCAAAAAAATGGCTAAGGCATGAACTAACACAAGTGAGTGAAGTATGAATGAGTGAAGAATGTCTACAATCTTGACCTCACTCATTCAAGTATGGAATAAATCGCAATAATAAATCGCAACCATGCTTGAATAGTGAGTCAAGAGAGTAATAAACTAATGATAAAAGCCATGCTTTGCCCATCCCTTAAATATCTCCCCATTTTCCACTTCATTTTGTATTTTCACAAAATAGAAAATCCAACCATACTTCATATATTTATATTATGTTATGAAGAAAATAATTAGTGAGCTAATAATATTGGTTAATATATAATTATATCAAATATAAATATATATCATATTATTAAATCAACACTTGATTTAATAATCCG
The DNA here is from genome assembly GCA_030015575.1 of Agapanthus africanus. NCBI lineage: Eukaryota > Viridiplantae > Streptophyta > Magnoliopsida > Asparagales > Amaryllidaceae > Agapanthus > Agapanthus africanus. Next base: position 103,951,220 of record JASDDO010000010.1, on the reverse strand, counting down.
GTTATATCATATATAACCGACTAATATTATTTATCTGTTTATCACATTATCAAATCAACACTTGATTCAATGATCCGGCTATATCACATATAACCTAACCGATATCAAATAACCGCCATATTAGAATACGGTATCATATACTCGTATTTAATCAGGCCCCACGCACATATCAGCATATACGCCCGACTTCGTTTCGCTTGAACTAGGAAACTTCTGTGTGGGACTCTAAAAACTCGTCAATACACCAACGGTAGGTAATGATCGCATCAGTTACCTACAAGCCATTAGCGATACTAGTGAAAGGTTATGCTGACGCTTTAGCCATCTCCCATGGCCGTATGCAAAACAAATTTTTTTTACAACGAATAAAATTAGACGCTAGAATAATTCTAAACCGGATCTATACCATAAAACTAAATAGCAACATAAGAGGCTCTATCTACGATGATAGAAAGTATACCTAAAGAAACCAAGTCCTTCGGGTCTTCAATTCTCACCTTTGTCTCCTCAAGAGATGTACGGATCGTGTTTGAACTTCGGTCTCCTCGCATCAAAGATGATCCACCCGAGAGCGCCTACAAAGAGCTCCTACCTCAAATATGAGGTAACTAGAATACTTAGATTGCTAATCTAAGTAGACTAGAGTGTGTAGAGAGTGATGATGGATTAATATGTCTCACTAACCCTTGGTTTCTCAACTTATGAGACAATTAGGGTTAGGCTAGAAGAAGAGAGAGCAAGGAGAAGATGAGAGTGTTGTAGAGAGCAACACAAGAAAAAAAAACTCAACTGAAGAATGGCTAAGACTTGTGACTAATAAAGCAAGCATGCCAAAGATAATAATAATAAAATATCTTCACCAAAAAATATCTAGATATTTTTACAAAATATCTAGATACCACCTTACCTCAATAGTAACTCATGACTCACCAAGTGAGTCAACAATTAGCCATGCTTCACTTAAGAAAAGTCAACACCTCACACCTCTACCTCATTAACCATTTAACTAAATGGTTGAAACGAATAATGAGGTTTATTCTTCTAGAAGCACTCTTGTAACAAATTACAAAAATACCCCTCACTGTATATGCATACCTGTATCCGTATTCTAAAAAACACGAATACACAAGAGACGAAAATAATTCAACAATATAATATTAAGGTCCGGCTTAAACCAAAGCCCGCCAGTATTATCCGCCCGAACATCATACGTGCACAAGTACACGTATGTGATCGAACCCTGCCGTAAAACCATACGCCTTTACATTGTTTCACCCGAAACAGAGAAACCCTCTGTGTGGGACTCTAAAGACTCGACAGTACGCTGGCAGTGTGTTACTAGATAAATCCATAACCACAAGCATGTCAACGGCATTAGCTGTACGTAACGGCTACCCGGGTACCTGTCGAAAAGGAAACCCGGCGAGCAAACTCATCCGGATCCCAACTGAGCCTATCCGTGATAATATTCGTACAGTCCGGTCTCTTCGTCTAAGAGTATCGCATACCGGTTCTAGGGGGTGGTAAACGTCAGACCCTAATAACTTGATAATTTGTGCTGATGATGAGGCTCAGAACCAATCCGGAAAACTACTGATCAACCTATCGGTAAATCCCAACTGTCTTGGCCAAGGTCTTATGGTCCTGACCAATCGAACACAGTGCGATATCGACTCCGAATATCGGGAGAGACGAATCCCCAACTGTAACATTTTATAAAATATAAAATATTATTTTTGGAATTTAATATTAAAATAATATATTCCTGAAAACTGCCCGATTTGCAAAATTGGGGTTTTCGAAAAAGGGTATAAATATATACCTATAATTATGAAATAAATGGAAATTTAAAATGATTTATTCATTTAAAAATATATTTAAAGGATTTGGCATTTTTAAAATTTATTATATGCAGTTTTGATAAAAACCCGATTAATGCACTGCTAATCGCGATTAAGCCAAATCCGTGTTTCTACAGTTTTCATGGCTAGTGCACCATAACATGTTACATGATATTTCATCGCATTGCATACTTATACATATGTTATCTGTAATTATCATGAAACCCTGCTGTCAGGACACCAGCACTATTACCGATGATGTGTATGTTCCACGTACACCTGCTTACCGGCTCACACACATCATCATCGGTCATTGCCATGTCACGTACACTTTAGAAAATACTATTCATTGACATAACTTGCTAGTTGATAGTTGCGATATGTTATAGCTTTTATATGCTAGTTTAACTATTGCATTAATTGCATGATATTAGATGCATTCATATATTTATTGGTCATGCAGTATTATAGAGATTTATGCCGATATTCACTGTTTACTTACTCTGGATTTTGGATTTCGGATTTTCATGAGATTTCGGGATTTGGGAGGAAAACCGCAAGAATATATATAAACTTCTCTCTCTCTCTCCCTTTTTAAAATGCATGTTGCGGTTTTCTCGTGATGTATGAGTCGTCCACCATGAGTTTTCATGATAGCTGTTGGATTTTGAGACTCGTTTCGAGGAGTAGTATGAACCGTCTCGGGTACATGGTGGACCCGGTATGGTACCCCGGGGTGAGAGTGATTTCATGGAGGATGATGATGTAGGGTTCCTAGGCACTCACAAGAGGTCTCACAAGGCATCAATCATGCCAATTTCAAATTTTAACGGTGCCGAGAAACCCTAACAAGCTCGTTGGCTAGAATTTTAGGCGACATATGAAACTAGCTAACTACTTTAACTAAGTGAACGGAAATACAACCTTTGTAGATCCGGTGCTCCACCTCCATAGCTCCGCAATGATGTCTCTCCGCTGTCCAAAAAGGAATCCCGGACTCTAGCATCGGCTTCATCGGAGAAATGGGCGGGCAAGGTCGTCGGCTTCGTGCCGAAGATGATCTACGTCGAGGCATCACTAGATCAAGCTCCCACTTCACCAAGTCATGAAACTTGTGAAGAAAACACACTCTACTACTTGGCAAGAGGTAGAGGATGAAGAAATAGGAAGTGGGTTCACTTTAGAATTGGATTTCTCACTCATTTGCTCAAGTTGCCATTGATGAGGCAAGCTTTTCTTCAAGTAGAAGATGAAGAAGAAGAAGAAGATAGAAAGAAAGAATATGATAAGTATTAATTTAATAAACAAAAAGAATTCATTCTTATCATATTCTCAACCATAGTTAAGTGTAGAGAATGAACTAGGGTTAGTTCAAATGGTTAGGGTTAAGCAAGAGATAAGAATGATGACTTAGTCAAAGCTTCATGAATGTTCAACTAAAAAACAAACTAAGCCACCATTCTAATATATTTATCATAAATGAATAAACAAATAAATAAAAGAATAAGCAAAACCCTAATCATCAACTTAACCATGGTTTAATTCTTTACACTTAACCAAATGAGCATGTATCATCAAACATGATACAAACATGTGCACAAAAGTATATCACGTATACAACTTGCACATCAAGTGAGAAAATCCCTTTAAAGTGAACCAATACTAGTTAATGCAAAGTAATATATCAAATATATAATTATACATTAAATCATTAAATCAACACTTGATTTAACGACCCGGTCATATCGCATATAACCGACTAATATTCAATGTATCGGCTTATCGAATCAATCCTTGATTCGATAACTAGGTTATATCGCATACAACCATTCGATACATTCATCGCGAGAATAGAATACGGTATCACATACTCGAATCATTCTCGGTCCCGCACATATCTCATATGCGCTCCTATTTCGTTTCGCTTGAGCCAGGAAACCTCTGTGTAGGACTCTAAAGACTCGTCAATACGCCGGCAGCAGGTGATGATCATATCAAGTACCCACAAGCCGCAAGCGGTCTGCTAAACGTAACGGCCACCCGGGTATTGAGCGATCAGAAGATCGACGAGCAAGCCCGCTCACACTCCAGTGAATCCAACCAGTAACACTACCGTACAGTCCGGTCTGTTCGTCTGATATGTCGCATATCTTGCCTAGGGATGGTAAACGTCAGACCCCAATAGCTCGATAAGTCGTGTCGATATGAGGTCTATAACAGTTCGAGAAACTACTGGTAACACTTACCAGTATATCTCAGCAACCCTGGCCAGGGATTTCCGGTTATAGCCAATCGAACACAGCGCAACATCAACTCCCTATACCGGGAGAGACGAATCCCCTCCTATCGCTCATTGCCTCCATGTGATTCGGGACTGTACCCAAAAGCCACCGTTTTGCACGCCCTCTTGGACGTGGTAAGGTGGAAATCAAAGCACAGTGGGAACCACACAAGACTTTATGACGATCTCGGGTCAACAAACTACTCTGTACCAGTGTCACCAGAGAACTGCCATCTGACGTAAGGTATAATACCATTTGGGAGTTCTCGGCGAGTCCATCCAGTGTACCCAGTCTCTACTGAGCACCCGTATATCATCTCCGATGTCAAACACCAATGGATATGGGATCATCCATCGCCCATCTGTATGGGTCGAGAAGGTATACGCTAGTCTACTCTGGTGTATCGATGCCCCGTCTCGATACACCCACGACTAGGGACCTTGAAGGATGTACTTATAGACTACCTTGTCCCCACTAGTATGATCCGCATCATAGTCCAGGTAGTCAAATACACATCCTAAGGGCTTTACCAATATGTAACAGAGAGACAATCAATGTACACGTTAAGGTAAATAGTAACCAGATAGCATACTATCATGTCGAGCAAGAAAGTCCTCCCTATATATGTCCCAGCATCCACTACAATATACATCCTATATACAGTAATGGCCTCTGGGGCATACATATAACTAACAGATGAGCCTGGCAGGGGCAGACTGCCTACCGGTGATTGTTTGGCACGGCGGATATCCAAAGGATATCGTCCGTGGTCGTGTGATTTGATGATATGGGCCGATCCGGACTAACGGAGCCCTAGATATTGAGATATTGAGATATTGGGATTTGAGACACTGAGATTTTGAGATTTGAGATATCGGGATACTGAGATATTGAGATACTGAGATTTATGTTTTGTGTCGATGCTTGACACTGATTTCTCTGTTGATTTCATGATGTATTCTGTTTCTATTCGTCATGCATTCATACATCATATATTTGATATGTTGCTATCTGAGGTACTGACACGAGCATGTAGTATTACACTTATACATAGATGGACCAGGATATTTATTTGAGGATATTACTTGTTATGACCTAGGATAGCGTCATACATGTGATTTTTGCTCGTAGATGTTTTCTACTCATGAGTTGGCAACTCACCCCGTTGTACCACAGTTCCTTACAGGTTTTGCCGTACAGGTTTCGTTGCGGCTTTGCTGGCACACTGTTCCTTCCGGGATGATTGCTTTGGTAGGTGGGATCTTTTGTATCAGGACCACCATTGTATATTGGTTATTTCAGTCGTATCTAGTAAAACTCTATCAACCAGACTTGTATATTTGATAGAGATAGATGACCGGTGTATATTCTTTCGACCTTAGAGTCGCGCGCTGTATTATTTATGGTTTGTTCTCTGGTTTTCTTGATGATGTTGGATTTTTATCCTGAGTTTGATCCTCGCCCTTCGGTGTTGTATATTATATTTCTTGCGTGGTTGTGGCCGTCGATTGACGAAGAGCTAGCTCCTGCTTGGGGATGCCTTTATTCATTATATATATTTTATCAGGTTTTGTACCCATTTGGAGTCAGTATTTACAAAGGAAACTCTGCCGAAATTTTCAGAAAAGACCTGAGATTTTAAAAATGCATATTTCGGCTTATGTTGTTAAACTTGTTGCTTTAAAATTGGGTTTTCTTCACTCTATTACTTTACTTGGTTTGGATTTCTGGGTTTTGGCTTACTTAGATTGCGTACGCCTCGAGACGTTTCGTAGTTTAAGTGCCGGTCATATTCCGTACTTTTCGGATCGTGACAAAGTTGGTATCAGAGCGTTAGGTTTTACCTCCTGAGTGTAGGATGACCCTTGGTTGATAGAGTAGGCGACTTTAGTAGAGTGATGTACCGTGTGTATGTTCCGCGGCATACTTACGATACGCTACTCCGCTTAAGAAGCCTTAGGATGTACATTTCCTTGCACAGTATTATATTCATTCCTATGATCTATCCCCTTCAGTACCAGTTTATGGTTTTGTTACCACGGTTGTACGGGTGTGGAGAGCTACAGCTAGAGTTGCGGTCAGCACGAGCTCGTCACGGACGAGGACTGAACAGGGCGTGATTCCGGGGACATACGATTGCATAGAGGCGTCGTTTTATTGTGTTTTCACACCATGAGCATTGGATAGGTTGCTTTTACGAGATTACTCGGACGTGCAGATCAGCACCAGAGGATTGATCCACTGATAGAGGCCAGCCAGAATGTGATGACCATTGATGTATCGCCTATTCATGATGATTGAAGCACTGTTCAGCGTGCAGAAGGATGAGCCAGTAGTTGCTGCGAACGACGAGATATCGCCCCAGAGGTTAGAGCTATTGCAGTACAAGTTGTACTCAGAGATATGACAGAAGATCGCTAGTCACCTGAGGATGAATGACTAGGATATGTGGTTCGTTCGCTTACCCCGATGCGAGGTCGTTAGATTGATTGATTCCAGCTAGAGACGACTTCACGCAGGTACGTTGAGTGTCGATAGACGCGATCGAATGTCAGGAACCCATTTTCCAAGTTTAAAGTATTCTGAAAACAATGCAAGTAATTCTACGGACGCTCTAGAAGAATGAAACCCTAACTCGACATAATGACTATGGAACGCCGGTGAACCTTAGGGTTTGCGGCAGTTCAGCGGTGCCATTAGTGAGGCTTGGGTTTACCCTTCTACGGTTGGTCCATAGGTGCTGTAGCATATATTCGATACTATTAAACTGTACCCAAGATGTTGAGCTCTTGGGGGATTATGGAATCTCGACGAATCGATCGAAAAGTTCGACATCATTCGGATATCATGTAATGGGATACATTGCTTGGGAGACTCCAGATACGAGTATAGCCGTTGGAGCGCAGTCAATGCAGCCACGAGGAGACGAGTCCGAATCAGTCGACATTGGAGAAAAGTGAAGTAAGAGGTTCGTACGAGATCGTGACGAGAGGACGTTCCACTCCGCTGACATCAGAGATGTGATACGCAAGCAGAGGCGTTGACTATGGATATACCTTCCAGGAAGAGTCGTAATGAGTATGCAGCCGTTCCAGAACAAGAAATAGATATAGTAAAGATGATGACTTCCGGGCAGTTCGGCAGCAACGAGATTTGGGGAGAGACCTTGACAGGACCTTTCTGGAATACTATACGAGAAGACTTGGACCCAGGATCAGTCATATTGCACACACCCAGCAGGCCAGAGTTCGGTATCGTCAACGAGACATGTTATGAGTGACCACGACAGTTGGCTAGAGACTCTTAGAGGATGTGCTTGAGCGGGACTATTTCGCCATACTTGATTTTGGTATTCTGGGCGATCTATTCGCATGATTGAGTTTTGATGACTGAGTTTCATGATATTTATTTTCGCGCACCATGGCTGCACCTACTGAGTATTTACATTTTGTGCATAGTTATTGCACTTGAGATATGCTTTATATACCGTTGTGTTGATTTATGATTTGTGCAGGTTTATTGCACTTGATTCAGTTTTGTGCCTGGGCTGCACATGTTTATGATTTCATGGATTGCATACAGCTGATTTGATTTTTGTGCAGGTGGTATGCACTCGATTTGGTTTTTGCACTCGGTATAGCTTACATGTGCTTGCAGTGCATTGATACGTGTTTTGTGCACGTAGTTGCACGCGTTTATGATTTTATACACCTTGGCACACTCGATGTTGCTTTTTTATACGCATTTGAGTTATTGATGCATCTCCGTGCACTTGTTGCACCCGATTAGTATTTCGTGCACTAGATGCACTGTATTTAGTATTTCGTGCACTGGATGCACTGGTTTTGATATTTCGTGCACTGGATGCACCGGTTTTGATATTTCGTGCACTGGATGCACCGGTTTTGATATTTCGTGCACTGGATGCACCGGATTCGTATTTCGAGCATTTGTTGCACCAGCTAGGTATTTTGTGCATTGGTTGCATCGGACATATACTCTGTACCTTGTTTGCACCCGATATATGTCTTGAGCATTTGTGTTACCAGATTTGTGTTTTGTGCGCGTCTGCACTTGATATTCGTTTTCATGCATGTTACTGCACTAGATACTTTTCACGGACTGACGCGCTTGGGTTGGATTTTCGCGCATGTTGGGCGCATGTTATGAGATGCGATTTTGGTGCACACCAGATGCACTAAATCGGGCTTCTTTGTGCATACCAGATGCTCCTGATATTACTGTCAGGCACAACCGTTGCCTATAACAGGTGTTTTGTGCACACCCGCTGCACTTAGTTGTTGTTTCTGTGCACATGTATGTCACATTCATGGATTTTGATTTTTCCGTGTGCACCAGACGCACGCGGCATTCTTATGCACATTTTGGGATTGATTTCTTATGGAGCAGTACGTTTCCTTTTTTTATGATATTTGCTATTTGGTATAGTAGCTGAGCAGGACTAGTCAGAGGACAGTACCTGGATATATTTTGCATGCATTGATAGATATCGAAGGGATTTCCAAAAAGGAGCTATAGTCTCAGTATTTACCTACGTGTCTGAGATGACCCAAAACGTTTAAAACAAGAAAATCCTTCTAAATTGTTTTCAAAACGGCGGTACGTGTATATTAAATAAAGGATATATATATATATATATATATATATATATATATATATATATATATATAGAGAGAGAGAGAGAGAGAGAGAGTTATTTTCTTAAAATAGACGTCCACCACTGCGCCACGATACGTGCATCGCACAGCAACATGAAAAAGTTTGGCTGTAACGCTTCGAAAATCGTTTAGGCAGTTTTTCGATAAATCGGCAAAATAATCGGTCTTTTCCGTAAAAGTCAAAATAAGTAATTTTCAATATAGGCCTAATTATACAAAATTTAGATAAGATATTGCTAGAATTTGGTCACTAAATTGTCACTTAAAAATTTCTAGTTAATTAAATTTTTTTCCTTAATTAATTATTTTTAATATTATTTTAAGTTTCTAAAAATGCATTAAATTAGTGATAAATACAAATTTTAATGGGCAAATTATACACTTAGGAACCATTATAAACTAAAATTTAGTGTAACAAAATTTTTATCAAGACTTCGCAAGATGGTAGTTCTATGGTTTAAAATTTTAATCAAAAATGGTTTAAAATGGGTTTTTTTGTAAAAGTTTGATGTAACATTCATTAAATAACCTTAGAAGATAGTTTTTGTGTAGAATTTTCTACACAATTCCCTCTTTCCCTTGCCCTTCCACCCCTGGCCGAGAATTCCTGCAACAGCCCCCATTCCCTCCCCCCCCCCATTTTCTTTCTTCAAAATACATGCTAAAATCCACAAAAATCCACAAAATACACACTTTTCTTCACTAATCAAACATAAATCCTTTTCCACCTCTTCTCAAACCCTAAATTGTTTAAAAAAAGGAGAAAGAAGACATCTTTGGAGGCTAAGTGCAAGAGGTTCACAACTTGTGAGGTATAAGTTCTAATCAAGTTGTTAAAATTTGTAGTTTGTTTATGCTAAATTAGAAGTTTAAAGTGTTAATTTCATTGTAATGGTTTGTTTTGAAAAATTCAAGAAAAGGTTTGGTGTTGTAATTAGGGTTTGAAGTTTTGTAAGTGGGTTGTAAATTATGTAGTGGCCATCTAGCAGCTTGAATTGAATGGTGGTGCGATATTGCGATCGCTATATCGTTAATCCGCGAGATTTGCATCGGAATTTTTTTTACGCGAATGCTTACTAGGTTTTCTAAATTATTAGGAAGTGACTTATTTACGTTATCTTGAAGATATTATTAGCATCTACTATAACTTATAGGGTGTGCGAATGCGGAGTTTGATCTAGTCGGGTTTTAGTTTTGGCGGTTGCCCGAAACGACGATTTTAGTTAAGGTTTTAGCGATTTTCGTGTGTTTTCCGCGCACCGAGTGCACGTTGTGCCTAACTTGTGAGCGTCGATCTTTTCATATTGTGACTTGCGTTGTTTCATGAGGTGTAATCTTATGTTGTGTGTTATGCAAATTTTGGATCGGTTGCAAAAACATCGGACGCGGCGCGCAAAGGAAAAGCGGTGGTTGGATCAGATTAGCGAGGCGTCCAAGTGAGTAGATGTATACATCTATGGGGAAATCGTCTGGATGGCGTGAGGCACCCCATAGTTAGGATCACTTTATTACTTGCAACTATATGCCTAGTTAGTTAGTTAACCATCTCATTCATTGCATACCCTTATAGCTATCCGTCTGCTGGCATTGCATGGTTATCCATATACACATGTGTGATATCACCTCTTAGGATACGTACACCATTACCATTGGCTCATGTTGCATGCGCACTATTCATGTGACACACACGCCTTTGGTAATTGCCATGCCACGAGCACTGTAGAACCTGTTTAGTTCAGTATTAACACTTGCATTATACATGATACATTGAATTGCATAGCATGTATATGCCTTATATCATCATCACGCTTGCATAGATTCCTAGTCACAAATCAATTGCATACCTTTGATATCATAAATAATTATCATATACAACATGTTGGGTAGTATGATTTTCTTGAGGATTTCAGTATTGATGCGGTTTCTGGATTTTGGGGGAAAACCGCAAGAATTTAACAAAAGCTTATTATTATCATTTTTTAAAAATAAAGTTGCGGTTTTCTCGTGATGTATGTGTCGTCCACTATGAGTTTTCATGTTTTCTGTTGGATTTCGAGACTCGATTCGAGGAGTGGATGAACCGTCTCGGGTACATGGTGGGCCCGGTATGGTACCCCGGGGCAAGAAGATTGAGTTGTAGATGATGAGCCTGGCAGGGGAATACTACTTACCGGTGATATCTGGCGCGGCGGATATCCGGAGGATACTGACCGTTGTCGTGAGATTTGATGATATGGGCCGATCCGGACTGACGGAGCCCGATATATTGAGACATTGGTACAGTGAGACATTGAGACAGATATATTTCCATATTTGGTGTCGATGCTTGATACGGTTTTCAAATGATTTCATTGATGGTACTTTAGCTATTGCACAGATATTCTTTTTCTAAGTTAAGAATGCAGAGCTTATAGTATTTTAAACACTTAAAGATTTCGTATTGATGTTGCATACATGAGCATACATACTAGTGGCATTACATCACATCTAGACATACATGTTGTGACGCATTTACGTGCATTCTTACGATAGCCTTACTAGATGTTATATTCTACTCACGAGCTGTCAACTCATCCCCGTTGTGCCACAGTGTCTTGCAGGTCGGACCCGTCAGCCTTGTAGCGGCGGGATTATCTTATTATTGGCTTCTTTTGCTCAGACTCACGACTGTAGGGTGTTTTTCGTCACCCCATTGAGATGGGAATACGCGCGCGCTTGTCAGGCGTACTACAGATTCCCCCTGCCTAGGGTAGGCCGGGGTTTAATGATTGTGGGGATCCGAATCTCCGGCAGCCGCGGACTAAACTGCCGTTAATTACCCCTCGCCTTTGGAGCGAGGGAACCTCCGATTGACGGGTTAAACTGGTCATGCGAACTCAATGTGTCGTGTGCGTGTGATGTGTTTTGAAAGGGGGTTTTGGATGTATCGGGGGCCTCGCAAAGTTTGTACGGGAGTCCCGCTACCCGGATAGCGGGCTGGGGGTCAATGGGGATAGCAGTCCCCTTGCGGGGTGCGGGGTAGCGCCCCGGCCCAATTTTTTTTTGAGGGGAACAGTGTTGGGGAATGTGTATGTACATATGTATACATATGTATATATATATATATATGTATATATATAAAAAGAGGGGGAAAAGGCATCCAAAGGATGCGTGGGGCCAGCGCCTCGAGCGTTGTGCGCTTAGGTGCTGTGCGCTTAGGCGCAAGCGCGCCATGTGTCGGCACGTGGGCGCTTTGCGCTTGAGCGCTTGGACGCAAACGCGCCACGTGTCGGCACGTGGGCGTTTTGCGCTTGAGCGCTGGCGAGAAAAGGGGGCTTTTAGTCCCAGAAATAGGGTTTAGAGTGGAGTTAAACTCCTAAAATGTTTTGGTTGATGAAAGGGGTTCTTCTTCTTCCTCCTCTGTTGGCTGGATCTTGAAGATCAAGAGATGTGAGATCTAAAAATCTCTTCTTTTTGAGATCTAATGGTAGATCCAAGTTCCCCTTTGTGGATTTTGTGGTGAAAAACTATTTAGGTTTAGAAAAGGAAGAGTAAAACTCTTGATTTAATTCAAAAGAAAGAAGAAGGTTTGAAGCCTTCAGAAAAGGGAAAGATGTACAAACCCTAGGTTTTTGAAAGAATGAAAAAGTCTTCCTTTATTCATCATCATGTTGCCTTATATAGGCTTACATATTTACATATAGCCCCTTGGGCTTTACAAAATGGCGTTTTGCCCATCTCATGGCTCATGTGTCATTTCTTTTTGCACATAAGCCATGGGCTTACAAAAATTTGGCTTTATGCCCATTTTGTTTACATTCATGCATAAAAAATTACATAAAAATTATTTATTACATGATTTCATTTCGGCATGGGGGAAGGCCGGCCGCTTCATATTCGGACTCGACCTGGGCATGGGCCCACTTAATCTGGGCTTGGGCCCACTTGGCTTGGGGTTGACCATGACTTCGACTTGGTCAACCGGGGTGCAATTTTCGACTTCAACAGCGACATTGCTCGTAGGTGGGTTGCGAGGACACTTTATCTCTTTTGTACTATCTTTGTATCTAGTATTCTCCATCTACCGCTTCTTATTTGTATATGCGACCTAGTGATGAGACTGAGAGATTTGTGTATATGCGGTTTCTCTGGGGTCGAGCTCACTTGAGCCGACGTTGTGTTTTCTTTATTTTGCACTTCTTTATGCTTATTTGCTTGACATTGCCTATATATTGCATGTGGTTGTGATTCGCCTTGGGCGAAAAGCTAGCTCCCGCTTGGGGATGCCATTTTGTACAGGCTATATATCTTGTTGTACCCATTTTAGGGGCTAGTATTTACAAAGGAGACTCTGCCGAAATTTTCGGAAATTTTTGATATTTTTAAAACGGGGTTAATACAACTTAATTGATTTTAAAGTCGTTTTCATGAAAGGTTTTCCTTCATTCTTGTTGATTTTGGTTTAGATTTTCTGGGCTTTGGCTGACTTAGTTTACGTTACGCCTTTAAACGTCTCGTAATCTAAGTGCCAGTCATGTTCCGTACCTTCGGGTCGCGACAAAGTTGGTATCAGAGCGTAGGTTTTACCTTTCTGAGTGTAGGACGACTCTTGGTAGAAGGAGTAGGTGACTTAAGCAGAGTGGCGTAGCGTGGGTATGTTCCGCGACATACTTACGATACGGTACTCCGCCTAAGTGATCTTAGGACATAATTGCTTGTATTTCCCCTCTTGATTCCTTGATTCAATTGCAATGTCCTTATCGCTCTTGTTTCTTATTCCAGCTTCGATGCCGCCAAAGACTACGAGAGCTCAGCGGGCTGCCGCTAGGGATGAGCTTAGAGCGGGCTCGTCTGAGGCGAGGATCGAGCGGGATGATACGCCTACCCCTCAAGGTCAGATTGATCCGCCCTCTCCAGACCGTATTGCCAGATTAGAGGCCGGTATGCAGGAGTTGCGACAGATGATGGGATCTTTAGTTGAGTCCAGTCGGGCACAGAGATCCGAGGACGTTCCTTCCACCGCATAGATCACGATTATACCTGAGTACGGGTCGGTCCACAGGGATGTTGTGTATTTCCTAATTTGGTCTAACGAGTTAATTCCAAACGGTGTTGGATTGATTATCGCTAAAAACTAAGGTTGATCTAGACTAAGATTAAAATCTTGCTAAGGTTAGGTTTAGGTTAAGTTTGGAAAGTCAATATTCCTCACCGCTTTCTATACCCTAATTAAGATCTATGAGGTGTTATGGTAATAATTAATAAAGGGGATTAGTACCATCGGGAAAAACGATGTTTCTTCCTCTAGGTTCTTGTCCTTCCTTTCTTAATTATTACCCTAACCTCTATAGAAAACATACGCAACCGGTCGTTTATACTACAGTATCACCCCTACCTCATGGGATAGGGTGCCGTAGGGAACGGTGTGTGTATGTATGCATGGAGTCCTATTAATTATATGTGATGGGCAAGAAAGGGGTGAGTGATTTTCATCTTTCAAGCCTTCCCTATTCCTAACCCTAACAAGTGAGGTATTACTCACTTATTGGGGAATTGATAAACATATCTAACTCAGGTACTTGAGAATGTTCTTTACTGCTATCCAGTGTTTCTCCCCTGGGTCCGACTGATACCGGCTTACAACGCTCAATGCTACATCTGGTCTGGTAGACAACATCGCATACATTATAGAGCCTACCGCAGATGCGTAGGGTATTGATGACATGCGAGTGATCAGTCAAAAATACTGCATCTTTAACACGGCAATTTCCCTATGATTTGCACTCATCTAGAAGTGTTCGGCATTCATATAGCACATATTAGCAAAACGGTCGTTAAATATCAGATTGCATGTGTTAGACTTTAAAACCGGCACTGTAAGGGAATTGACTGTATTTCATAGTATCGCATCATTCTTGCATATCGCAACTTGTGTTTCGAAGTCTGTGCATGAAATTGCAAGAGAACGGTCAAATTTACATAACAGACTGCTAAAGAATACGCCAACTCAAGGATTTGGAATCTGGCAATGATCTAAGAGGCATTCAGAGATTCAACATATCATAAAGTACATCTGAAGTCAGAAGAAGCCATTACATGAAGTTTGAAGGCTTGAGCCAGCCACTTGGCCGCGGAATCGCGGCCGGAGCCGGCTTGCGCCGCGGTTCCGCGACGGCTTGGACACGTCACCAATTCTTCTCTGCACCAGTACTCTTCCCTCAGTTCCTACAGCTCTTCAAGCCACTGTAAATTCCAGAAAGATCCTGAACATTCTGCCAGATCAGCAAGCCCTAGGGTTCTAAACTAAACACCCCAAGCTTCCACAACAAGCTTCACCCTAACTCCATTAAGAGCCTAGAACCTTCTCCCTAACCTCCTAACTTAAGCTAGAAGCTAAACCCTAACTAACTACTTCTAGAAGCCTCTCCCTATAACAAACTTTTGGAGGGAAATTCAAAATTCAAAATCCTAGACCTAGGGTTTTGGAAACCTATAAAAAGGGACCCAAGGCTCACTAGAAAAGGTTGTTGAAAGCTAATCACTCTCTAGTTCTTCGACCCAACACCTACCACCTCCAAACCCTAACCATAATCCAATCAAGAAACTCCAAATTCAAGATCCTTTGAGTTCTAGCAAAGAAAGTCTTCAACGATCCTTTAGAAGCGAAGCCGGACTTCAACGGAGCACGAGATCCAAGCCGATCCACGACTCAAGGAGCCGAGCGACGCTAGATTCGATGATCAAAGTTCCTTCCTCTTGTAGTTCTTGAGAGTTGTAACTACTTGTTGATATAATAAAGGTGAAGATTCTTTAAACTTGCTTATATTTCAATTCGAGCATTATGATTCGTAGTCAATTCTTGAATGTATTCTTCGTGATGATGCTTGAGTAAAACTCCGCTCGTGGAGGAATCGAAACGATTGTAGAATGATGATGTTGACGAATCTTGAAACGTTTTCTTAAGTCTTATAACAATTGTAAATTCTTGAAAATTGAATGATCGATGATCTAGATCGATGCGAAATGCGTTCTTGATTCTTTTCACACGATCTAGAGATCAACAATCGATCATTCGATTTCCTAGAAGCTATCTAGTGAATGTGATTCATCGAAAGGACAAAGGATAGGATGAGGAACCCTAATTCTTCGCAAGATCCTTGATCCTCGATGAATCTACATCGATTTAGCATCAATTTGTTAATGGATAAGAAATCGTAATTTCGAATCTTCTTCACATCTACGATCTAATCGATTCGTACGAGCTTTACTTCAAATCTTGAAACCTAAATCGATTGGAATTCTATCAATACTTGATTCTTGATGTTTATCGTTTTCTAGATTCTTGATTAGATTAGTTGATTCTTGAAATTCATCGATATAAATCTTGAATCGTTTTTGCTTTTCTTTTCTATTAAATTTTCGATTCAAACAAAACAAAATATGAACGAATCGCACAATCCCTGTGGACGATCCGCACTCATTAATGCGCTACAAACCGACACCTTTATTGATTGCGGTCAAATATTTTTGGTTGTGATTTCATACAATTTTCTAAATACCTACACAACGAGAAATAAGATCAATCAAATGGCGCCGTTGCCGGGGATCGCGCGCTAATTCGTTTTTTATTTGAAATTTGAATTGAAAGATTTATTCCATTACAATTTTGTGATCAAAATTCGCGCAAAATCTAAACGTGTGTTGTGATTTGATTGCGAGGAATTCTGGAAGCTGTGGAGAAAGTGAACAAATTTTCAGACATTTCCAGAGAGCTGAATGATTTAATAGCAACTTGCTGTTGTTTTTTGGTACAGAGAGCAGCATCGACGGCCGCGTACCCACGGTCTAAGCAGCCTATTGCGGCGGTTCCGCACCTGGGTGAAGGGATCGCTGTACAAATTTTTCACAGTGAGCCTCTATCTTTCTTATCTCCTTCCTAAATCTGCTCCAATTAATACATTTCTGCAGGATTCTTTGCAAAAAAATCGCAGCGCCGCAAAAAGAAAAATTAAATTTTGCGTGTTTTTGATTTTGTGGTTGTTTGCATAATTAATACGGACATTAAGGGGCAAAGATCAAATCCAGATTAGGTGGGGAGTTCATTACCCTTCCTAAGCCCTAAAAATCTTAAAATTTGCATCCGCATTGACCCTCATTAACTAAAAAATATCTAGAGATGACTCTAAGGACCGTCGCGCTCACTTAGGACAGAAGAAGGCCGTGGGTAATTCATTGCTTATCCGCGTTTCTCTTGTGGTGTCTAAGGCAAGTGTGTCGAAGGCTAGTGGTTACTTAATTAGTCCCACTACTTACGTAGTGGAGAACCTCCCACTTACCTGGCCACAGGAGAGACAAAGAGGCAGTGGAGGATTTATCCTGCGACTTGTCTTTTGGCAGTTAGGAGCGGTCTAGAGATTTGACCTAGGTGACCCCTAGACTTAGGGTTTTGTGTGTTGCATTTGTTGTGCTTGCATCATATTTTCAAAAATCCGTCCAATTTTCAAAACAAACACCGCATTCATTCATTCATTACCCCTAATTATAAGTCACGCTGCCACTTGTACTAACCCTTTTTAGTGCAAGATAGGCTGGACACGGGATTCTAGTGCTCGTTTAGTCCGCGTACCCTTTATCGACTCCGAAGTCGGTATTTCTCCATTTATTTCTTTTTTACCCACCACCACACCCACATCGATGGATCCGTCTCCATCGAATTTCTTTAACACTAATCTGCCGCCGTCCGTTGGTGCGCAGAATCCACCCCGCATTTCTCTCCAAGAGAGGTGCTATCCTTTGCGAGGTCCTCTTTCGACCTGCTTATCCATTCCACCAGCCAACGGGGATAATTTTGAAATTAAACCCCAATACATCAACCTTTTACCCAAATTCCACGGACTCGAGACTGAAGTCGCTTACGTTTTCATCACCAAATTTGAAAACATATGTGCAATGATGGGTATGTCACAACTTTCAGTGGATGTCATGCGTCTACGACTTCTTCCATTTACTTTGTGCGATATGGCCGAGAAGTGGCTATATAACACTACCGCACAATCTATTACGAATTGGGAAGAATTCGTTGCGGCATTCCTTAAGAAATTTTACCCTATGCAAAAGACAGCTCGAATCCGTAGCAAACTAAATCAATTCACCCAGCTTCCGACTGAACTATTTTCAAAATGCTTTGAACGTTTCAAGGATCTTTTGGTTCAATGTCCTCATCACGGCATCCCGAGATGGGATATTTGCTGAATCATATATGAGGGTATTAACCCAAACACTAAACAGAACCTTAAAAACATGTGTCAAGGGACTTTTATGACCAAGGATGATGGGGAAGCTTGGAAATTTTTAGAAGAGTTCGCTGAAAAATCACTACAGTGAGAGAGTGGAACCTGATCAGTCGAAAATACTGCATATTTTAACCGGCAATTTCCTTGTCATCTGCATACATATAGGAGAGTACGGTATTCATAATTCACATATTAGCTAATTGGTCGCAAAATATCAAATTACATGTATTCGACCTTAAAACCGGAAATTCTAGGGAAAGTAACCGCATTGCATTACATAGCATATTTTCTATATCTTGCAACCCCTATTTTGAAGTCTATGCAGGAAAAGAGATACTTGCTCGATCAATTCATCGCTCGACCATTACAATTGCTCGTAAACTCATTGAAAGCAAATCTGGTATCAACATAGAAGGGCAACTGCCATTCTAAATATCAAAGGATAACCCAAACAGTAGTAGAAAGCCACAGCAGAAAGCACAGTTCCCAAGACCTTCAAGTCGCGGCGGTTGCGCGGCAATACCCCACCTCACGCGGCGGATCCGCGGCTGAACATGGGACTGAGCTCCTCAAACTTCATCACAACTCCAGTGCTAGTATCTTCAGCTCAAAAATGCATACAAAAGTCCAGAAGAGTCCAGACACTTCCACCAGATCATCAAATTCCCAAACTACCCTAATCTTTCTAGAACTTTCCTAACCCTAGCTTAAACCCTAAGCTAAACCCCAACAACTTGTCAACAAACTTTGGGAGGGAAAGTCTAATTCAAACCTAGACCTAGTTCTATAAATAGGACCCTAGGCTCTCTCATTTCAATGATTGATCTCACAATATAAGAAACCCTAGAGAGAAAAAGATTCAACCCATTTTTGAGTTTAGCCTTTCTCTTTCTCCATCTTCTTCTTCCTCAAGATTAGTGAGAAATCTTGTAGGAAACCCTAACCCTAATTCCACTCCAAATCCAACATCTTGAGTACCAAATCAAGCGAGAAATCTTCAACCTTTTGGGAGCCGAGCCGATCTTCAATCGGGCAAGTGATCCAAGCCGATCCGCGATCCACGGAGACGAGCGAAGCCAAGTCAACGATCAAGTTCCTCCTCTTGTAGTTCTTGAGTGATTGTAACGGAATTGTTGATATAAATAAAAGGTGAAATTTGTTAATCTTGCTTTCTTTTCATTTCGCATCATGTTATCTTTACTGTTCTTGAATATTGTCTATGTGATGATGCGCGAGTAAAACTCCGCTCGTTAAGGAGTCGAGAAGATCTTTAGTATGATGATGTAGCAAATTTGTAATCAATTCTTGAATCCCACGAGATTGTAAACCCTAGCTATTTCAAGAATTGACAACCCAATTCGATTCGATGCTTTCTTGATCAACATCGCTCGAGATTGGGGTGATCCGATCGATTCTTGAAATTACTAGAGGCTAGAATATAAATGGTATCCTCGAAAGAGTAAGGGTTAAGAGATGAAACTTTAATTTCATCAAGAAAACCCTAATTCTCGTCGATAACCATTGATCTAGTGTCAATTCCTCGAAGGACAAGAATACGAAATATTGTAGACTACAACACATATAAAGATCCTATCGATTCCTACGAGCCTCTTTTCTTGATTGTCGTTTGGAAAATACCATTGAAACCGATTCTTGTTGTTTATAGTTCTTGATTCTTTAGAAAAGATTAGTGACACACGAATACAAATCAATCAATTGAATCGTGTTTTCTCTTATAGTTGATTAACATTTCATTTCAAACAAATAAAAGTACAAACGAATCTCGAGATCCCTGAGGACGATCCGCACTCATTCATTAACTTCAACTGACACCGTTGTTTGATTGCGGTCAAATATTTTTGGTTGTGATTTCTTTACTATTTGATTAGATAAACACATACACGAAAATCATCAGATCAAAATGGCGCCGTTGCCGGGGATCGCGCGTTAATTCGTTTACATTTTATAGTTTGAAGTGAAAGAATTATTACGTTTCATTTCTTGAAATCAAAATTCGTACAAATTCTTATACGTGTGTTGTGAATTGATTGCAAGGTGATCTGGAGCAATCTGAGTTGTGGAAAAATTATTTGGGATATACCAGAGAGCTGGAGATAGCAAAAGGAAGCAGCTGAAGAAAAATTGTACACTGTTCCCATGACTTGACCGCGGAAGGGCGGCGGGAACAAGGTTTATGCGGCGGAAGCGCCGCAGGCTTGAGGGATCTTTGAACCATCTTTCTTCAGGTGATTTCTCTCTCTCTTCTCTCTCCCTTTTTAGCTCCAACTAATCCTTTCTGCAGAATTCTTTGCAAACAATAGCTGCGCCGCAAAAGCGAATTAAAATTGTGCGTGATTTTGCTTTTCTTGGTTGTTTTGCATTGCTAATACGGAAAATTAAGGGGCACGGCCAAATCCAAATTAGGTGGGGATTTCATTACCCTTCCTAGGCCCCGAAAACCACCAAACTTGCATCCGCATTTACCCCCATTAACTAAAAAAATATCTAGAGATGACTCTAAGGACTGTCGCGCTCATTTAGGACAAGAGAGGGCCGTGGGTAATTCATTGCTTATCCGCGTTTTTCTGTGGTGCCTAAGGCGAGTGTGTCTAAGGCTAGTGGTTTTTAATTAGGTCCACTGTAGTGGTGGTTCCTTCCCACTTACCTGGCACTTATCCGGCCACAGGGGACAAAGAGGCAGTGAAGGATTGATCCCGCGACTTGTCTTTTGGCAGTTAGGAGCGGTCTAGAGCCGGACCTAGGTGACCATTAGATTCTAGGGTTTGTGTTGCTGCATTTGGTTGTCGCATCATTTTTTTTCAAAATCCGTCCCTTTTCAAAAGCAAACACCGCATTCATTTTACCCCTAATTATAAGCCAACGCTGCCACTTGTACTAACCCTTTTTAGTACAAGATAGGCTGGACACGGGATTCTAGTGCCCGTTTAGTCCGCGTACCTTTTATCGACTCTGAAGTCGATAATTCTCCATTTACCTTTTCTTTACCTACTACCACACCCACACCGATGGATCCGAATCCATCCAACTTCTTTAACCCCAATCTGCCACCGTCCGTTGGTGCGCAGAATTCTCCACACATTTCTCTTCAGGAAAGATGCTATCCACTTAGAGGTCCTCTTTCGACCTGCTTATCCACACCACCAGCAAACGGGGATAACTTTGAAATAAAGCCCCAGTATATCAACCTTCTACCTAAGTATCACGGACTCGAGACCGAGGATGCTTACGTTTTCATTACCAAATTTGAAAACGTATGCGCTATGATGGGTACGTCTCAACTTTCTGTGGATGCGATGCGTCTACGACTTCTTCCTTTTACCTTGTGCGATATAGCCGAGAAGTGGCTATATAACACCACCGCACACTCCATCACTAATTGGGAAGAATTCGTCGCAGCATTCCTAAAGAAATTTTACCCAGTCCAACGAACGGCTCGAATTCGTAGTGAATTGAACCAATTTGCCCAGCTCCCTACCGAACCATTTTCAAAGTACTTTGAACGTTTCAAGGATTTAATGGTTCAATGTCCTCATCACGGCATCCCGAGATGGGAGTTGTGCCGAATCATCTATGAGGGCAGTAACCCTAGCACGAAACAAAGCCTTGAAAATATGTGTCAGGGTACATTTATGACTAAAGACGATGGGGAAGCCTGGCGATACTTAGAAGAATTCGCTGAAAAATCACTGATTTGGGAGAGTGGAACCCAACCATTGAATAGGGGTGGCGTACACCAAGTAGATGTGTCCATAGGTGTTCGAGCTGAAATGGCAGCAATGCAAAAGAAGCTCGACGCTATGGAACACAAATTTGCAGCAGCCTCCCTAAACCCGGTATCACTCCCCAAAACTATTTGTGGGTGCTGTTCTGATCCGTCACACTTAACGGAAGAATGTCCTTTAAACTCGGCGTTTCAAGGTCAAGAGCATTCTAATGCCGCATTTCAACGACCTCGAAACGATCCATATTCTTCCACGTATAATCAGGGCTGGAGGAACCACCCGAATTTTGCTTGGAACCAAAATCAATCTCAAAACACGGTTCCAAACACAAATAACTTTCAAAGGGCTCTTCCTCCACCACAACAGCAACCCCTTCAACTCACTCAGCACCCCTACCAGTCACAAAATTTCCAAAACCAGGGCAACACTCATGCACAGTCTAATCCTATGCAGTCCTGTTCTGACGATTTCTCTCAATTTACTCAAACCATGAAATCACTTTTATCCAATTTCATGGAGGTTTCAACTGAGGTTAGATCTTCCGTCAGTGAAATAAAGAAAAACTCAGCGTCACAAGCTGAGAGTATTAGAACGATGGAAGCTGAAATCGCACGCCTCAAAGCTGAAATGAGTGCGAGAGAAAAAGGGAAACTTCCCTCTCAACCCTTGCAGAATCCTGGGCATTACAATGTAAATGCCATTACCACGTTGAGATCGGGAAGAGTGCTGAATAATAATGTCGGGGAAGATATTGATAATACTGAAAATCATGTCAAAACCCCGGCTGAGACCTTTCCACATACACACACTTCTCCTTCTGATCCTTCTTCTTCTACCAAACCACCTTCGCACGAGCCTATTCTCCAGTTCCCTTTAGGCTCAACACCTTCACCCAACCCTTATAGTTCTCCACAGACGGTCCCCACACCTCTTTTGGGATCTCGTCTACCCCCCTTTCCTTCTCCTATGATGGACCCCGCGCTTATTGCGAAAGCACCTTACCCGAACCGGCTAAGGGCTAACAGAACGAGTCCTCATATGGAGAAAATTTTAGAAATGTTCAAACAAGTTAACATCAATATCCCTCTCCTAAATGCAATTCAACAAGTCCCCGCTTATGCGGAAATTCTAAAGGACTTGTGCACTAGGAAGAGGAAGACTCAGGTGCCAAAGAAGATCTTTATGGCTAATAATATCAGCACTGCTTTTATTCCCCAGCTACCAAAGAAACGAAAGGACCCAGGATGTCCTACAATATCGATTTCGATTGGGGGTAAAAACATAAATCGTGCTCTTTTAGATCTTGGCGCGAGTGTTAACCTGTTACCTTATTCTGTCTATGAGCAACTAGGAATTGGAGAGCTGAAACCTGCTCATTGTACTCTCCAGATGGCGGACCGATCTATCACCAAACCAAGGGGTGAATTAGAGGATGTGCTAATAAAGGTCGGGGAATTTGTTTTCCCTGTAGACTTCATTGTGCTTGACACACATCCTGTAGCAAACCCCCGGGGCCAAATTCCGGTGATCTTAGGTCGTCCTTTCCTTGCCACTTCCAACGCTGTTATAAACTGTAGAAATGGTTCAATGAATTTATCATTTGGAAATATGACCATTGAACTAAATATCTACAGAGTTGGGAGTCAGCCATCAGAACCTAGTGCTCATATTTTAGATGTGTGTTCTGTCCATGAGATCGCTCCCGATAGTTGTGGAGCCGAGGAACTTTGCTTTAATGATCTCGATGACATTAGCACATCTCTGCTTGATCTTACACTTAGTGAGGACACTACACTTACACTTGAGTCCTGCACTTCTGACTTTTCTCCACCCGAGTCTGTATCTTTCACAGGCTCTGAGCTTCTTTGTAAATCCAAAAATCATTCTATGATCCTTCCTTCAATCATTTCTCCGCCTGAATTAGATCTCAAAGTCTTACCTTCTCACCTAAAATATGCATATCTTGGTGAGAACGAGACTTTACCGGTTATAATTTCCACTTCTCTTGCATCAGAGCAAGAAAATGCACTTTTATCGGTATTAAGATCTAATAAAGAGGCGTTTGGTTGGAGTATGGCGGACATCAAAGGGATCAGTCCCTTGATAGTTGAACATCATATACATGTGATGGATGATGCCAGACCGACCCGAGAACCACAGAGACGGTTAAATCCCGTCATGAAGGAAGCTGTCATGAAAGAGATCGTCAAATGCTTAGATAGTGGTATTATATACCCGATCTCCGATAGCCAGTGGGTAAGTCCTATACACGTCGTTCCTAAGAAATCCGGCATCACTGTGATCACAAATGAAGCGAATGAGTTGATTCAGACACGCACCCAAACTGGGTGGCGTGTATGCATCGATTATAGAAAACTCAACGCTGCTACGAGGAAAGATCATTTTCCTTTACCATTTATTGATCAAATGCTGGAACGCTTAGCGGGACGACAATACTATTGTTTCATGGACGGTTACTCAGGCTATAATCAGGTCCCCATCGCCAAAAAGGATCAAGATAAAACCACTTTTACTTGTCCTTTTGGTACCTTTGCTTACAGTCGCATGCCCTTTGGGCTATGCAATGCTCCCGCTACCTTTCAGCGGTGTATGATGGGGATATTCTCTGATATGGTAGAGAATTTCCTGGAGATCTTTATGGACGATTTTTCGATTTTTGGAGACTCTTTTTCTGAATGCCTAGCGAATCTGGACGCTGTTCTTACTCGATGCAAAGAGAAGAACTTGACTTTGAACTGGGAAAAATGCCACTTTATGGTCCAAGAAGGAATAGTCCTTGGACATGTCATTTCACAGAAGGGCATTGAGGTTGACAGAGCTAAAGTAGATGTCATTCAAAACCTCCCTCATCCCAAAAGCGTCAAAGATATTCGCTCTTTCCTTGGCCATGCTGGCTTTTATAGGAGATTTATAAAGGACTTTAGCAAAATTGCTAGACCTTTAACGCTACTCCTGGCCAAGGATACGACCTTCCACTTTGACTCGGATTGCGAGACAGCTTTCGACTCACTTAAACACTCACTCACTTCAGCCCCCGTTTTATCATCACCAAATTGGGACTACCCCTTTGAGCTGATGTGTGACGCATCTGATTTTGCAGTAGGTGCTGTCCTTGGACAACACATTGAAAAGATGCCACATGTGAATTACTATGCTAGTAAGACCCTGAATGATGCGCAAATCAATTATACAACCACAGAGAAAGAACTATTAGCGGTTGTATTCGCATTAGAGAAATTCAGGCCTTACTTAATCGGCTCACCTATTGTTGTATATACTGACCATTCCGCTTTAAAACATCTTCTGGCGAAGAAAGATGCCAAAGGTCGACTAATACGTTGGATCCTTCTTTTACAAGAATTCGATCTTGTTATCAAAGATAAGAAAGGATGTGAAAACGTAGTAGCTGACCACCTTTCACGCATCATTTCTTCCCCTGTGACCCTGCCGATCAATGACTCATTCCCTGACGAACAACTCTTGAGCATATCCTCTGAACCATGGTTCAGGGATATTGTGAACTATCATGCCACGGGATTGATACCAAGCGATTGGTCTAAACAGGACAAATACCGCTTTCTTTCCCAAGTAAAACACTATTACTGGGACGAGCCTTATTTGTTTAAATATTGTCCTGATCAGATCATTCGCCGGTGTGTCCCAAATGAAGAGTTCAAGAGTATTCTTTCATTTTGTCATGATCAGGCCTGTGGGGGTCACTTTGGTCCAAGAAAAACAGCGGAAAAGGTTTTGCAATCTGGATTTTATTGGCCGACCTTATTCAAGGACGCATTTGAACATTGCAAAACCTGTACACAATGTCAGTATACGGGTAGAATATCCCAAAGGAATGAAATGCCTCAGCAACCCATTCTGGTTGTTGAAATGTTTGATGTTTGGGGCATAGATTTTATGGGTCCTTTTCCCAACTCCTTTGGGAATCTGTACATATTGCTGGCGGTTGATTATGTTTCCAAGTGGGTAGAAGCCATTCCAAGTCGCACTAATGACAAGAAAGTTGTCATTAAGTTCTTGAAAGAGAATATCTTCTCGCGATTTGGACACCCACGCGCTATTATTAGCGATAATGGGACACACTTCTGCAACAGATCTTTCGAGACTCTGATGCGGAAATATTCAATCAACCACCGACTTTCTACACCCTATCACCCCCAAACAAGCGGGCAGGCTGAGATCTCAAACAGACAAATCAAACTTATCCTGGAGAAAACTGTTGCCAAAAATAGAAAAGACTGGTCGACCAAATTGACGGATGCTCTTTGGGCATTCAGGACTGCATATAAGACCGACCTAGGAATGTCTCCATATAGGATAGTATTTGGTAAAGCATGTCATCTACCTGTTGAGATAGAACATAAAGCATTGTGGGCTATAAAGGAAATTAATTTTGATTTAAACCTTGCTTGCAACTTTCGGAAGCTGCAACTAAACGAGCTAAGCGAACTCCGCGATGAAGCTTATGATAATGCTGTAATCACAAAGAATAGGACTAAGGTTTTTCACGATAAAAACATTGTAAGGAAAACATTTTTACCTGGTCAACAAGTCCTTCTTTATGATTCACGATTACACCTTCATGCGGGTAAGCTCCGATCTCGTTGGAAAGGACCTTTTGTTGTGCGGTCTGTATACCCGCACGGGGCAGTAGATATTGAAAATGTTAAAAACGGCACTGTTTTCAAAGTAAATGGACATAGATTAAAGCCGTATTTTTCCACTGACCCCACGGAGGAGCTCTTGTTCTTACAAGAGCCAGTTTATCTTGATTAAAATTCCTCCGTCTCACTTTCATGTCCAGTATATCATTGTATCATATTTTGAATGAAGGTGAGTAAATAAAACAAGTTTGGGGGAAGTTCTTCACTTATATATTTGCCCCCACTAATAATTCCTCCCAGATTTACAGATTTTTGTAGGAATAACTGTCGGCAACAGTGAGGACACTGTTGAAAACAAGTTTGGGGGAGGTTTGTGCTTATTTTCGCATCATTTGCATATCATCTGCATAAGCACAAAACATTTCTTTTAAAAATCTATAAAAAATGAAAAAATTTCAAAACCCATAAAAATTTAAAAATTTTTCAAATATAAAAATAATTTTAATATTTACACTTTTTGTATATAAATAAGATAATGAAAGTTTAGACAGTGAACAATTACATCCATGAGATTGGAAAAATTTTAGAAAACTAAGAAAATTAGAAGTTTTCTTATACGAACTAGTAATAAGTAGTTATGAGCCGTTGTCCCAAGGGTTAGTAAGATGAAGGACGTCACTAATCTGAGGATAAAAATAAGTCTGAAAAATAGTTTCTATTCTGGAAGCCAAACATTTTGAACGTTGCTACCCTGCTATTCGCACTTACACACGTCTTGAAGCCTGGGATAGTAGAGGATACCTTGAAATGCTCTTGTCTTAAAGCCAAAAGTATGAAAAGAAAAATAGTATTTTTGAAAATGGTGAGAAAAATGGACACTGGTTTTGTTATCACCAAGGGCAAGAAAAATATATAGCAAAAGGGTGCTTCTTCACCTAGTGCCCCAAGGTCAACTGGTCTGGGAGTCACTGCTATGCCTGAGGTGGTGCAAGACTAGGAAAATACACCAAGTTAGCAAGCACATCAGTAATCGGTCGGTTAGTACCTCAAGAAGTATTAACGGTCGCATGAAAGTGTGTAAGCAATCTCGTTTGCCAAGAAGTACTGAGGCTGATGGGCAAGGGTATGATAGCTTGAATTGAATTCTCCGGGTGTAGGGATGTCTTTACACACACGCAGGGTTATATGATCGATGTTTGGAATAAAGATAGGAATGAAGAATAAGACGATGTTTTATTGAGGGAGGACGTGATTTCTAACATTTTTTCATGACCATTAAGATAGGGCTCATGACAACCGAAAAGCTAGCTTAGTTGGAAACCCTAATTTTCAAGGCTTTTTCTTTTACAATTCTTATCTTTAAATGTAATGTTCATGATCTTGCTTTTATTTTTGGATTTTGTGGGTGCAATCTGCTGAAAACCCTCAGGAGACAACACTCCTCCTACTAGGGACACCTAGAGGTTTAAAGGCTTGTTGCACGTGCTCAGTGCAATCGTGTTGCCTACGAAAGTGTGCTAGTTAGTTTTTCTCTTTCTTTGTTTTCTCCTTCTCTTTTTAATAAAACATTCTCTCGAGACGATCGAAATTAAGTTTGGGGGTATTTGATCAGTCGAAAATACTGCATATTTTAACCGGCAATTTCCTTGTCATCTGCATACATATAGGAGAGTACGGTATTCATAATTCACATATTAGCTAATTGGTCGCAAAATATCAAATTACATGTATTCGACCTTAAAACCGGAAATTCTAGGGAAAGTAACCGCATTGCATTACATAGCATATTTTCTATATCTTGCAACCCCTATTTTGAAGTCTATGCAGGAAAAGAGATACTTGCTCGATCAATTCATCGCTCGACCATTACAATTGCTCGTAAACTCATTGAAAGCAAATCTGGTATCAACATAGAAGGGCAACTGCCATTCTAAATATCAAAGGATAACCCAAACAGTAGTAGAAAGCCACAGCAGAAAGCACAGTTCCCAAGACCTTCAAGTCGCGGCGGTTGCGCGGCAATACCCCACCTCACGCGGCGGATCCGCGGCTGAACATGGGACTGAGCTCCTCAAACTTCATCACAACTCCAGTGCTAGTATCTTCAGCTCAAAAATGCATACAAAAGTCCAGAAGAGTCCAGACACTTCCACCAGATCATCAAATTCCCAAACTACCCTAATCTTTCTAGAACTTTCCTAACCCTAGCTTAAACCCTAAGCTAAACCCCAACAACTTGTCAACAAACTTTGGGAGGGAAAGTCTAATTCAAACCTAGACCTAGTTCTATAAATAGGACCCTAGGCTCTCTCATTTCAATGATTGATCTCACAATATAAGAAACCCTAGAGAGAAAAAGATTCAACCCATTTTTGAGTTTAGCCTTTCTCTTTCTCCATCTTCTTCTTCCTCAAGATTAGTGAGAAATCTTGTAGGAAACCCTAACCCTAATTCCACTCCAAATCCAACATCTTGAGTACCAAATCAAGCGAGAAATCTTCAACCTTTTGGGAGCCGAGCCGATCTTCAATCGGGCAAGTGATCCAAGCCGATCCGCGATCCACGGAGACGAGCGAAGCCAAGTCAACGATCAAGTTCCTCCTCTTGTAGTTCTTGAGTGATTGTAACGGAATTGTTGATATAAATAAAAGGTGAAATTTGTTAATCTTGCTTTCTTTTCATTTCGCATCATGTTATCTTTACTGTTCTTGAATATTGTCTATGTGATGATGCGCGAGTAAAACTCCGCTCGTTAAGGAGTCGAGAAGATCTTTAGTATGATGATGTAGCAAATTTGTAATCAATTCTTGAATCCCACGAGATTGTAAACCCTAGCTATTTCAAGAATTGACAACCCAATTCGATTCGATGCTTTCTTGATCAACATCGCTCGAGATTGGGGTGATCCGATCGATTCTTGAAATTACTAGAGGCTAGAATATAAATGGTATCCTCGAAAGAGTAAGGGTTAAGAGATGAAACTTTAATTTCATCAAGAAAACCCTAATTCTCGTCGATAACCATTGATCTAGTGTCAATTCCTCGAAGGACAAGAATACGAAATATTGTAGACTACAACACATATAAAGATCCTATCGATTCCTACGAGCCTCTTTTCTTGATTGTCGTTTGGAAAATACCATTGAAACCGATTCTTGTTGTTTATAGTTCTTGATTCTTTAGAAAAGATTAGTGACACACGAATACAAATCAATCAATTGAATCGTGTTTTCTCTTATAGTTGATTAACATTTCATTTCAAACAAATAAAAGTACAAACGAATCTCGAGATCCCTGAGGACGATCCGCACTCATTCATTAACTTCAACTGACACCGTTGTTTGATTGCGGTCAAATATTTTTGGTTGTGATTTCTTTACTATTTGATTAGATAAACACATACACGAAAATCATCAGATCAGAACCCAATCATTGAATAGGGGTGGCGTACACCAAATAGATGTGTCCATAGGTGTTCGAGCTGAGATGGCAGCAATGCAAAAGAAGCTCGAGCCTATGGAACACAAATTTTCAGCAGCCTCCCTAAACCCAATGTCGCTCCCCAAAACTGTATGTGGGTGCTGTTCTGATCCTTCTCACTTAACGGAAGAATGTCCATTAAACTCTGCGTTTCAAGGTCACGAGCATACCAATGCCGCATTTCAAAGACCTAGAAATGATCCATATTCTTCCACGTACAATCAGGGTTGGAGAAATCACCCGAATTTTGCTTGGAACTAACAACAACAATCACATCAAAACACGGTTCCAAGCCAAAATAATTTTCAAAGGGCTCTTCCACCACAACAGCAACCACTTCAACTCACTCAGCACCCCTACCAGTCACAAAATTTCCAAAACCAGGTCAACATTCCTGCACAGTCTAATCCTATGCAGATGACCGGTTCTGACGAATTCTCTCAATTCACTCAAACCATGAAATCACTTTTGTCAAATTTCATAGAGGTTTCGGCTGTGGTTAGATCTTCCGTCAGTGAGATAAAGAAAAACTCAGCGTCTCAAGCTGAGAGTATCAGATCGATGGAAGCTGAAATTGCACGACTTAAAGCCGAAATGAGTGCGAGAGAAAAAGGGAAACTTCCATCTCAACCCCTACCGAATCCTGGACATTACAATGTAAATGTCGTCACAACGTTGAGATCAGGAAGAGTGCTGAACAACCATGTCGGGGAAGGAATTGATGATATTGAAAATCCTATCAATAACACCCCGGCTGAGACCCTTCCTCACACACACACTTCTACTTCTGATCCTTGTTCTTCTACCCCACCGCCTTCTCGCGAGCCTATTCTCCATTTCCCACTAGGCTCGACACCTCAGTATAGCCCTTCTAGTTCTCCACAGACGATCCCCACTCCTCTTTTGGGATCACGTCTACCCCCACTTCCTTCTCCTATGATGGACCCGGCGCTTATTGCGAAAGCTCCTTACCCGAATCGGTTAAGGGGTAACAAATCGAGTCCACATATGGAGAAAATTATGGAAATGTTCAAACAGGTTAACATCAATATCCCTCTCCTAAATGCGATGCAATAAGTCCCCGCTTATGCGAAAATTCTTAAGGACTTGTGCACTAGGAAGAGGAAGACTCAAGTGCCGAAGAAGGTCTTCATGTCTAATAACATTAGCACTGCTTTTATCCCACAGCTACCAAAGAAACGTAAAGATCCAGGGTGTCCTACGATATCGATTTCTATTGGGGGTAAAAACATAAATCGTGCTCTTTTAGACCTTGGCGCAAGTGTTAACCTGCTTCCATATTCTGTCTATGAGCAGATATGGATTGGAGAGTTGAAATCTGCTCACTGCACTCTCCAAATAGTAGACCGTTCAATCACCAAACCAAGGGGTGAACTAGAGGATGTGTTGATAAAGGTCGGGGAATTTGTATTCCCTGTAGACTTCATTGTACTTGATACACAACCTGTAGCAAACCCCCGGAGCCAAATTCCGGTGATTTTGGGTCGACCTTTCCTTGCCACTTCCAACGCTGTTATTAACTGTAGAAATGGTTCAATGAACTTATCATTTGGAAATATGACCATTGAACTAAACATCTACAAAGTTGGAAGTCAGCCATCAGAACCCTCTGCTCATATTCTTGATGTGTGCTCTGTCCACGAGATCGCTCCCGAAAGTTGCGGAGCTGAGGAACTTTGCTTTACAGATCTCGACGACACTACCACATCACTGTTTGATCTTACACATGATCTTAGTGAGGACACTTTTCCCACACTTGAGTCCGACACTCCTGACCTATCACCACCCGAGTCTGTATCTTTCACAGGCTATGAGCTTCTTTGTGACTCCAAAAATCACTCAATGATCCCACCTTCTATCATTTCTCCGCCCGCATTAGATCTCAAAATTTTACCTTCTCATCTTAAATATGCATATTTAGGTGAGAATGAGTCTTTACCGGTTATAATATCCGCTTCTCTAGCATCAGAGCAAGAGAATGCACTTTTATCGGTATTGAGATCTAATAGAGAGGCGTTTGGTTGGACTATGGCGGACATCAAAGGGATTAGTCCCTTGATTGTTGAACATCATATACATGTGATGGATGATGCCAGACCAACCCGAGAACCACAGAAACGGTTAAATCCCGTCATGAAGGAAGCGGTGATGAAAGAGATCGTCAAATGCCTTGATAATGGTATTATATACCCTATCTCCGATAGCCAATGGGTGAGTCCAATACATGTCGTCCCTAAGAAATCCGGCATCACTGTTATTACCAATGAGGCAAATGAGTTGATTCAGACACGCGCCCAAACTGGGTGGCGTGTATGTATTGATTACAGAAAATCAATGCCGCCACGAGGAAAGACCACTTTCCTCTACCATTCATTGATCAAATGCTGGAACGCTTAGCTGGACGAGAGTATTACTGCTTTATGGACGGATACTCTGGCTATAATCAGGTCCCCATCGCCAAAAAGGACCAAGATAAAACCACTTTTACTTGTCCTTTTGGTACCTTTGCTTATAGACGCATGCCCTTTGGGTTATGCAATGCTCCCGCTACCTTTCAGCGGTGTATGATGGGGATATTCTCTGACATGATAGAGAATTTTCTGGAGATCTTTATGGACGATTTCTCGATTTTTGGAGACTCTTTTTCTGATTGCCTATCGAATCTTGACGCAGTTCTTACTCGTTGCAAAGAGAAGAACTTAACTTTGAATTAGGAAAATTGCCATTTCATGGTTCAAGAGGGAATTGTGCTTGGACATGTAATTTCACAGAAAGGCATTGAGGTTGACAGAGCTAAGATAGATGTCATTCAAAACCATCCTCATCCCGAAAGCGTCAAAGATATTCGATCTTTCCTTGGCCATGCGGGTTTTTATAGGAGATTCATTAAGGATTTTAGCAAAATTGCTAGACCCTTAACTCTTCTTTTGGCCAAGGATACGACCTTCCACTTTTACTCGGATTGTGAGGCAGCTTTCGACTCACTCAAACACTCCCTCACTTCAGCCCCCGTTCTATCGTCTCCAAATTGGGACTACCCCTTTGAGCTAATGCGTGACGCATCCGATTTTGCAGTTGGTGCAGTCTTAGGACAGCACATTGAAAAGATACCACACGTGATCTATTATGCGAGTAAGACCCTGAATGATGCACAAATCTACTATACAACCACCGAGAGAACTTTTGGCAGTTGTATTTACATTAGAAAAATTCAGGCCTTACTTGATTGGTTCACCTATAGTCGTGTACACTGACCATTCCGCCTTAAAACATCTTCTAGCGAAGAAAGATGCAAAAGGTCGGCTAATACGTTGGATCCTTCTATTACAAGAATTTGATCTTGTTATCAAAGATAAGAAAAGATGTGAAAACATAGTAGCCGACCATCTTTCACGCATCTCTTCTTCCCATGTGACCCTGCCGATCAATGATTCGTTTCCGGACGAACAACTCTTGAGCGTATCCAATGAACCATGGTTCAGGGATATTGTGAACTATCTTGTCACGGGACTTATACCCAGCGATTGGTCAAAACAGGACAAATACCGCTTTCTATCCCAAGTAAAACACTTTTACTGGAATGATCCATATTTGTTTTAATATTGTCCTGATCAGATCATTCGCCGGTGTGTGCTGAAAGAAGAGTTCAAGAGTGTTCTTTCTTTTTGTCATGATCAGGCTTGCGGGGGTCACTTCGGTCCTAAAAAGACGGCGGAGAAGGTTTTGCAATGTGGATTTTATTGGCCGACCTTGTTCAAGGACGCATTTGACTATTGCAAAACCTGTACACAGTGTCAGTACACGGGTAGAATTTCCCGGAGAAATGAAATGCTTCAGCAACCCATCTTAGTTGTTGAAATTTTCGATGTTTGGGGCATTGACTTTATGGGTCTCTTTCCCAACTCCTTTGGGAATTTGTACATACTGCTGGCGGTTGATTATGTCTCAAAGTGGGTTGAAGCCATTCCAATTCGCACTAATGACAGGAAAGTTGTCATTAAGTTCTTAAAAGAGAATATCTTTTCGCGATTTGGACACCCACGCGCTATCATTAGCGATAATGGGACACATTTCTGCAACAGGTCTTTCGAGACTTTGATGCGGAAATACGCAATCAACCACAGACTTTCGACACCCTATCATCCCTAAACGAGCAGGCAGGCTAAGATCTCAAATAGACAGATCAAACTAATCCTGGAGAAGACTGTTGCTAAGAATAGAAAAGATTGGTCGACCAAACTGACGGATGCTCTTTGGGCATTCCGAACTGCATTTAAAACCGACCTAGGGATGTCTCCATATAAGATAGTGTTTGGGAAGGCATGTCACTTACCTGTCGAGATTGAGCATAAAGCATTGTGGGCTATTAAGGAAATCAACTTTGACCTAAACCAAGCCTGCAACTTTCGGAAGCTGTAAATAAATGAGCTAAGCGAACTCCGCGATGAAGCTTATGATAACGCTGTGATCATAAAGAATAGTACTAAGGTTTTTCAGGATAAAAACATTTTGAGGAAAACATTTTCACCTGGTCAGCAAGTCCTTCTTTATGATTCCCGACTACACCTTCACGCGGGTAAGCTTCGATCACGGTGGAAGGGACCTTTTGTTGTGCGGTCTGTATACCCGCACGGGGCAGTAGAAGTAGAAAATGTTAAAAACGGCACATTTTTAAAAGTGAATGGACATAGACTAAAGCCGTATTTTTCCACTGACCCCACGGAGGAGCTCCTGTTCTTACAGGAGCCATTTTACTTGGATTAAAATTCCTCCGTCTTACCCCATGCCATGTATATCACTGCATCATTGTTTTGAATGGAGGTGAGTGAATAGAATAAGTTTGGGGGAGGATCTTCACTTATATATTTTGCCCCCACTAATAAATTCCTCCCAGACTTACAGGTTTTGTAGATATAGCTGTTGGCAACAGTGAGGACACTGTTGAAAACAAGTTTGGGGGATGTTTGTGCTTATTTTTGCATCATTTGCATATCATTTGCATAAGCACAAAACATTTCTTTAAAAAACTATAAAAATTTAAAAAATTTCAAAACTCATAAAAATTTAAAATTTTCAAAATACAAAAATATTTTAATATTTAACATTTTTTGTAAATAAATATAATAATAAAAGATTAGATAGTGAAAAATTACATCCATGAGATTAGAAAAATTTAAGAAAACCAAGAAAATTAGAAGTTTTCTTAAACGAACTAGTAATAAGTAGTTATGAGCCGTTGTCCCAAGGGTTAGTAAGATGAAGAAAGTCACTAATCTGAGGATAAAAATAAGTCTGAAAAATAGTTTCTATTTCTGGAGGCCAAACATTTTGAACGTTGATACCCTGCTATTCGCACTTACACACGTCTTGAAGCCCGGGATAGCAGAGGATACCTTGAAATGCTCGTCTTAAAGCCGATGTATGAAGGAAATAAAAAATGAATAAAATATAAAATGGTGAGAAAAATGGACACTGGTTTTGTTATCGCCAAGGCAGCAATAAAAAAATATAGCGAGGTTGTCTTTTCACCTAGTGCCATAAGGCCAACTGGTCTGGGAGTCACTGCTAAGCCTTAGGTGGTGCAAGACGAGAAAAATACACCAAATAAGTAAACACAGGAGTAATCGGTCGGTTAGTACCTCAAGAAGTATTAACGGTCGCCTGAAAGTGTGTGAGCAATCTCATCTAAATATTCATTAATTAAAAAGTACTGAGGCTGGTGGGAAAGAGTATGATAGCTTGAATTGAATTCTCCGGGTGTAGGGATGTCTTCACACACGCAGGGTTATATGATCGATATTTGGAAGAAAGATAGGAATGAAGAATAAGACGATGTTTTATTGAGGGAGGACGTGATTTCTGACATCTTTTCATGACTATTTAGATAGGGCTCATGACAACCGAAAAGCTAGCATAGTTGGAAACCCTAATTTTCAAGGCTTTTCTTTTACAATTCTTTTCTTTAAATGTAAATTTCATGATCTTCCTTTTATTATTGGATTTTGTGGGTGCAATCCGCTGAAAATCCTCAGGAGACAACACTCCTCCTACCAGGGACACCTAGAGGTTTAAAGGCTTGTTGCACGTGCTCAGTGCAATCGTGTTGCCTACGAAAGTGTGCTAGTTAGTTTTTCTCTTTCTTTATTTTCTCCTTCTTTTTAATAAAAAGTTCGCTCGAGACGATCGAAAATAAGTTTGGGGGAATTTGATCAGTCGAAAATACTGCATCTTTAACACGGCAATTTCCCTATCATTTGCACTCATCTAGAAGTGTTCGGCATTCATATAGCACATATTAGCAAAACAGTCGTTAAATATCAGATTGCATGTGTTAGACTTTAAAACCGGCACCGTAAGGGAAATTGACTGTATTTCATAGCATCGCATCATTCTTGCATATCGCAACTTGTGTTTCGAAGTCTGTGCAGGAAATTTCAAGAGAACGGTCAAATTTACATAACAGACTGCTAAAGAATACGCCAACTCAAGGATTTGGAATCTGGCAATGATCTAAGAGGCATTCAGAGATTCAACATATCATAAAGTACATATGAAGTCAGAAGAAGCCATTACATGAAGTTTGAAGGCTTGAGCCAGCCACTTGGCCGCGGAACCGCGGCCGGAGCCGGCTTGCGCCGCGGTTCCGCGGCGGCTTGGACACGTCATCAATTCTTCTCTGCACCAGTACTCTTCCCTCAGTTCCTACAGCTCTTCAAGCCACTGCAAATTCCAGAAAGATCCTGAACATTCTGCCAGATCAGCAAGCCCTAGGGTTCTAAACTAAACACCCCAAGCTTCCACAACAAGCTTCACCCTAACTCCATAAGAGCCTAGAACCTTCTCCCTAACCTCCTAGCTTAAGCTAGAAGCTAAACCCTAACTAAATACTTCTAGAAGCCTCTCCCTATAACAAACTTTTGGAGGGAAATTCAAAATTCAAAACCCTAGACCTAGGGTTTTGGAAACCTATAAAAAGGGACCCAAGGCTCACTAGAAAAGGTTGTTGAAAGCTAATCACTCTCTAGTTCTTCAACCCAACACCTACCACCTCCAAACCCTAACCCTAATCCAATCAAGAAACTCCAAATTCAAGATCCTTTGAGTTCTAGCAAAGCAAGTCTTCAACGATCCTTTAGAAGCGAAGCCGGACTTCAACGGAGCACGAGATCCAAGCCGATCCACGACTCAAGGAGCCGAGCGATGCTAGATTCGACGATCAAAGTTCCTTCCTCTTATAGTTCTTGAGAGTTGTAACTACTTGTTGATATAATAAAGGTGAAGATTCTTTAAACTTGCTTATATTTCAATTCGAGCATTATGATTCGTATTCAATTCTTGAATGTATTCTTCATGATGATGCTTGAGTAAAACTCCGCTCATGGAGGAATCGAAACGATTGTAGAATAATGATGTTGACGAATCTTGAAACGTTTTCTTAAGTCTTATAACAATTGTAAATTCTTGAAAATTGAATGATCGATGATCTAGATCGATGCGAAATGTATTCTTGATTCTTTTCGCACGATCTAGAGATCAACAATCGATCATTCGATTTCCTAGAAGCTATCTAGTGAATGTGATTCATCGAAAGGACAAAGGATAGGATGAGGAACCCTAATTCTTCGCAAGATTCTTGATCCTCGATGAATCTACATCGATTTATCATCAATTTGTTAATGCATAAGAAATCGTAATTTCGAATCTTCTTCACATCTACGATCTAATCGATTCCTACGAGCTTTACTTCAAATCTTGAAACCTAAATAGATTGGAATTCTATCAATACTTGATTCTTGATGTTTATCATTTTCTTGATTCTTGATTAGATTAGTTGATTCTTGAAATTCATCGATATAAATCTTGAATCATTTTTGCTTTTCTTTTCTATTAAATTTTCGATTCAAACAAAACAAACTATGAACGAATCGCACAATCCCTGTGGACGATCCGCACTCACTAATGCGCTACAAACCGACACCGTTATTGATTGCGGTCAAATATTTTTGGTTGTGATTTCATACAATTTTCTAAATACCGACACAACGAGAAATAAGATCAATCAGCGAGCCCTTTCCAAATCAGTCTTGGGAGACATCTCTTTGGAGAGGGTGATTCCGTGACAAGCCGGCAAATTACCGCGCTTGGAATCTTCCATACTGAATCGTTTCAGTATGGTGTCTATGTACCCGGACTGTGAAAGTCCCAACATCCTCTTTGATCTATCACGATAGATCTGGATCCCCAGAATGTAGTTGGCATCGCCCAGGTCCTTCATGGAGAACCTCTGTGACAAGAATCCTTTGACTGACTGTAACATAGGAATATCATTTCTTATTAGAAGAATGTCATCCACATACAAGACGAGGAATACTACAGTTCTCCCTACAATCTTACTGTAAATGCATGGTTCATCTGGGTTTTTGATAAAGTCGAATTCTTTAACAGTATCATCAAAGCAGATGTTCCAACTCCGCGATGCCTGCTTCAGTCCATAGATGGACTTGAGCAACTTGCACACTTTACCGCTGTTCCCACTCTGAATGAATCCTTCCGGCTGATCCATATAGACGCACTCTTCCAAATTTCCATTTTGGAAAGCCGTCTTTACGTCCATCTGCCAGATCTCATAATCATGGAAGGCAGCAATGGCAAGAAGGATCCGAATGGATTTGAGTATAGCCACTGGAGAAAAGGTCTCGTCATAGTCCAAACCAGGTCTTTGATGAAAACCCTTTGCAACAAGTCTAGTTTTATAGGTTTCAACCTGCCCATCTACACCAATCTTCTTTCTGAAGATCCATTTGCAGCCTACGGGTTTTACCCCTTCTGGAGAAAAGTCCAAAGTCCAAACTTTGTTGGTGTACATGGACTCCATCTAGGTCCGCATTGTATCCAGCCATTTTACCGAGTCACCGCTCTGAATGGCTTGCTGGAAGCTAGTAGGCTCATCATAATCAACAGTGCAATC
This sequence comes from Agapanthus africanus, assembly GCA_030015575.1. Lineage (NCBI taxonomy): Eukaryota > Viridiplantae > Streptophyta > Magnoliopsida > Asparagales > Amaryllidaceae > Agapanthus > Agapanthus africanus. Next base: position 103,912,294 of record JASDDO010000010.1, on the reverse strand, counting down.
CTCTCTATCCCCATCTATGAGAAAACCGTAGTATCTCTCGGGCGGATGAGACTACCTACTACTCCTGCGGAGCGGCGCAGGAATGTCCGGTTCTCCTGAAACTTCTGGTTCTTCCAAGCTTTCAGTAATAGCTTGTGGTTCTGGAATTTCTTCCAGTTCTATTGCGCTCCCACTTATTCCTTTTTCTAAAAACTGATGTTCCAGAAAGTGGGCATGACGAGAAACAAAAACCTTTTGTTCCTCTGCGTAATAGAAAAGATACCCCCTGGAGTTCTTTGGGTATCCCACAAACTTACACAGTACTGAGTGTGCCTCGAGTTTGTCCACATGCTGCTTTTTAACAAAAGATGGACATCCCCATATCTTCAAATATTGAAGATGAGGTTTCTTCCCACACCACATCCGATATGGCGTGGTAGGCACAGTCTTGGAGGGAACCTTGTTCAAAAGATATGCAGCTGATTCTAGTGCATAACCCCAGAAGGATCGCGGTAACTCAGCCTTACTCATCATAGAACGAACCATATCCAATAGGGTTCGATTCCGCCTTTCTAATACACCGTTGTGTTGTGGTGTGTATGGAGGAGTAAGCTGAGAGAGAATTCCATTCTCTTTTAAGTAGTCCAGAAACTCGGCACTCAAGTATTCACCACCTCGATTAGATCTCAGTATCTTGATACTTTTGCCTGTTTGTTTTTCAACTTCATTCTTGTATTCCCGAAATTTCTCAAAGGCCTCGGATTTATGCTTCATCAGGAAGATATGTCCATACCTAGAGAAATCATCTGTGAAAGTAATGAAGTATGAATAACCGCTTCGCGCATGTGTAGACATTGGACCACACACGTCACTGTGTATGAGTCCCAAGAGCTCGCTCGCTCTTACTCCGTGTCCAGTGAACGGAGTTTTTGTCATCTTTCCCATGAGACAAGATTCACAAGTGGCATAAGACTAATACTCGAACGGATTCAAGTATCCCTCTTTATGTAACTTAGTTAACCGTGTCTCATTAATGTGACCCAGTCTATAATGCCATAAGAAAGCCTGATTTAATTCCGGAGACTTTCGTTTAAGTGTGTTCTGGACACTGAAAATCTGAGCTTGGTTCAATACGTATATCCCATTTTTCTAATGTACCTGACCCAATCAGAACTTGATTTAGGTGGATGTAGACCACATCGCTTACAAAAGTAAAATCATATCCTTCCTTAGAAAGTAAGGATACAGATATGATATGTCACGTCTCGAAAGTACGGAATATGAGCGGCACTTAAACTACGAACGTCTCGAGACGTACGTAATCTAAGTAAGCCGAAAACCCAGAAATCCAAACCACGAAAAGTAGTAGAGTGAAGGAAAACCAATTTAAATCAAGTAGTTTTAATAGCATAAGCCGAATTATGCCTTTTTAAAATCATCAAATATTTCCTGAAAATTTTGGCAGAGTCTCCTTTGTAAAAACTGGCCCCCAAACGGGATACAACATGAATAGTATACGAAATCAATAAAAAGGCATCCCCAAGCGGGAGCTAGCTCTTAGTCAATCGACGGCCACAACCACACAAGCAATATAATATACAACGCCAACGGCGAGGATCAAAACTCAAAAGGAAACTCAAAACCATAAGAAATCCATAGAAATATAACGCGCGACTCTAAGGTTGAAAGAATAACATCACTGGTCTCTATCTCAAAAATAAATACATGTTTGGTTCATGGAATTTACTAGAAACAACTGAATAATAATATACAATGTATAATGATGGGTATGATACAAATAAACCCACCTACTAGCAAGTCACCCGAAAGAAGCAGTGCCAGCAAAGCCGTAATGAAATCTGTACGGCAAAACCTGCAAGAAACTGTGGCACAACGGGGGTGAGTTGCCAACTCGTGAGTAGAAAAACATCTACGAATAGAAACCGCATGAACAACGCAATCCTAGGTCAATGATCATAATATATCCTCAAATATAAATAACATGCAGCCTAACAATGATTAGGGTAAATATCTAACCCGAGTGTAATCTCATGTGCCCGTGTCAGTGCCTCAGGTAGCAATATATCATATGAATGAGGTATGGATGCATGAAAACAGAATACATGTAAATGAAGAAACTGTTTTCATAATTTAGTGAGATTTCCTTTGTATTTTTAAAATGAGGTATCATAATGAAATGAGCATAAAACAGTGCCTAGCATCAGCACAAAACGTAATCCCAATATCTCGATATCTCTGTATCACAGTCTCTGTACCTCAATATCTCGAAATCTCAATGACTCAATCACAATATCTAGGGCGCCGTCAGTCCAGACCGGCCCCTACCATCCATCTCAAGACCACGACGGTATCCTCCGGATATCTGACGCGTCGGGTAATATCACCGGTCGGTAGTGCTCCCCTGCCAGGCTCAACGTCAACAACACGATCCTCTTGCCTCGGGGTACCGCACCGGGCCCACTATGTACCCGAAACGGTTCCTCCACTCCTCGAATCGGGTCTCGAAATACATCAGAAAACTCATGGTGGATGACTCATACATCATGGGAAAACCGCACTTTTTATTTAAAAGAGAGGGAAGAAGCTTATACAAGTTTTGCGGTTTTCCCCCAAATCCAGAAAATCTCATAGAAATTCGAATCCAAATCATCAATAGCATATAAACCCATGAATATAGGCATAAGAATCCATGAATACGGCATAACAATGAATAACAGTATGCATGAAGTGACAAGTAATAACTACAATATCTAAGCTGGCATATAAGGTAAGTACACTAATATTATGTCAAACTACTAGCTATCAAGCTAAGTTAAGCGATAATATTTTCTAAGGTGTACGTGACATGGCAATTACCGATGAAGATGTGTGTGAGCCGGCAAGTAAGTGTACGTGGTACATACGCATTATCGGTAATGGTGCTGGTGTCCTAACAGCATAATGTCAACAATGCAATATGAAATAACAATGTAAGTATGCGATGCGGAGCGAGCAACCAAAATGAGCGGGAGCTAAATATTAAACAATGGTGCCATTTGAAATAACACGAATCGCGGGGTTTTGAAAATAGGGGATACGGTGGTTTTTAAGAAAGGATACGTTTTTTGAAATATCCGTAGATCCCTTGACCTGACTTTTAAAATACCCACGATCCTCTAGTTTTGAAATAGGTAGGCGTCTAATCTAATCTAACAACTACACTAAACTATACGGCTGAACTAACAAGCTGAACTACAGGTAAGGAAACCGCCTATCATCTGAGTCGATACATATACATACCTGTATATGTATAGTCGGTGATCCCGCCTCAATAATATCATATCCGATACCGTATCTATAATCAGACATCCCAAGTCAAGAGTGCAGATCAATCATCAATATATAGCTCGTACGTAAATCCGTCGTACGGCATCCCAAATCTGGGTACGGGTCAATATCACATTCATCATACTATTCACCTGGTATCCTCTTTATCAAATATCATAATCGGGGTACTGATCTACGTCTAGTACAATACTGATACCGCCTAAGTATGCATGGACATGTGTGAAACACTACGTCAAGGACCCGCTACAACGTTATGTCGTATCTCAAATACGAACCCTGCTATATCACCGATCTCACGGCCTCAAATCAAATCTCATCGACTCATCTTAAATCCCAAGTACTATCCTCATTATCCATGCATGCGTATATGAATGTACATATGCATAGTCCCATACCCACGCATATATACATATATACACATCCCAATCTGCGCACAAGAAAGTAAAGTATGCAAGTCTGTGTGTGCGTATGTGGGTATAACAACTACTCTAGGGTTTCGCAACTAACCCAAAGGTACTCCATGAACACATAAACATAACATGAATGAACATTCTCGTATCATAAAACACCTATATAAACATATATGTATGAGCTACACTACGGACTGCGGGGGTGCTATACGCCATCCACCCGACTTCTCCCCGCAGATATAAATCTACTCACCTGGTCCTCGCTCGCCGGTGCCGACGTCGCCATGCGCTTGCTTGTCGTCTCAAAGTCCACATGGGTACCTACATATCATAACGCACCGTATCGCATTATAATCCGACTCATGACCAAAACGACACACGAAACCCACATAGGTCAAAACCTATGGTTGTTTTCACAAATCAACCCAAAAACCCTTGACGTCGGCGTACAAATGCCAAACCATCGAGAAAGCTCCCAACACACTCATTTGTACAATTACAAACACTAATTATAATATAAAATAGCTTAAAATTCACAAAAACCCCAATTTCACTTAAAAAATCATTTTTCCGAAAATCTAGCAAGCACAAATCACCGTTTTAGTACAAAACTCGATGTATAAACGAATCTAGCGGCCACAATATTCACTAAATATCTTAAATAAGTCATAAAAACAATTCCCATAATTTAATCTCATTAAATTCCAAAACCCCTAAAATTCTAGTTTACAAAATACCTAAATTTTAACAATTTTATAGCAAAAATGCACAAACTACAATCTAGCTTGGATTTTCATGAACTAAAGTATTAAACTACACTTTAAAATTTTAATAATGCCATGAATACCCTAATTAGATTTTTATCTCCATTATTTAATCAAATTCCAAAAACCTAGTTTGCTTAAAAACTTGATTTGGACAATTTAAATACAACAATTTACATAATAACAACTAGATTAGGTTTTTCCATGCCCTCACATGCCAAAATAAACTTTGTAAACTTAAACAAGTGACAACGACCATATTTGAATTCAAACCCTAACTCATAAATTTTAGATCATGCACTTAAAACCAATTGAAAACCTATTTAAACCTAATTAAACACCTAATTAAGCTAACATGAAACAATTACAACACATTAAGCAAAATGTTAGAATTTATACCCAAATAATTTGAAGCTCCCACAAGCACACTTAGCCTCCCAAATTGAAATCTAAATCCTTAGATCCATGCTAAAGTAGCCAAGGAAAAATGGGTAGGAGGTGGATTTTGATTTTGGTTTGATTTTGTGTGTTTTTCTTTGGATTTTCTTTGATGGAAACAAAGAGAGGAGAAGAGGGGAAAGGGCTGTTGGGGGGTTGCAGGTTTCGGCCAGAAGTGTGGGGGATTGGGTGAGGGAGGAGAGAGAGTGAGGTGGAGAAAGTTAGATCAAGTCAAAGTCCACTCAAACTCTATCATTTTCTATTCTTTTCTTTTCTTTTCTTTTCTTAACTTGAAATTCAAGTGGGGAAATTGATGGGGGCTGCTGAATTCAGCCAAGGGAAGAACTAAATGGGGGTGTGTGAGTGTGGTTATGGGTGTGGGGTGATGGAAAATGATAAATACTATACCCCAAACATCCATTTACACTAAAAAAAAGTCTTTTTTCTTCAATAATTTCTAAACCGTTTTAGCAAACGATTTCGTTTCAAAAACCACATGTTAAAATTTTATTTAAAGTTTTATGATGCACAAAATTTGTTTCAACTCATTCCAATTTGTAATTTTCCCTAATTAAATGTATTAGTGACGGCTTAAAATAATATTAAAATAATTAATTTCGGAAAATTTTTCAGAAAATTTGAAATTGCACCAGTGGCTCAATAAACACCAAATACTAGCAATTATATAGCTAGAATATGTATATTTAATTTTATAATAAAGATATTTGCATTTTGACTTTTTACAGAAACCCACCTTATTTTACCGTTTTTTCGAAATTTCACCGAAACGATTTTCAAAACGTTACAATCTTCCCCCCTTAAAGAAATTCGGTCCCCGAATTTAAATTAAAACTCCCCCCCAAATACTAAAATATTTCAGCCAAAACCATCAAATCGCCGGGGCTCCGAAATCATAAGTACATAAACTCATCATAGCGCAATGCATGCGCATGAGTAATGAGTAGATAACTCGAAATCAAAACTCCGTCAAGCATCCCGCAATCATCGGAGTCAAGGTGAAGACACGAATGCCAAATCTCAAGCAAGTCCGATATGCTATAAATCGTAACTATACATGCAAATATCAGGAGGAAATGCATGCCAAATCCTTTAAGTTGCTGTGCAATGCATATAACACCGCACAGTCGCGGACGTCTGTCATAAGAAAATAACTATATACATATATACCTTTGTTTGAAATGTACGTTCCGCCGTTTTGGGAAACAATTTAGAAGGGTTTTCCTTGTTTTAAACGTTTCGCGTCATATCAGACACGTAGGTAAATACTGAGACTATAGCTCGCTTTTTAGAATTCCCTTCAATAGCTATCAATGCATGCAAAATACATTCAGGTACTGTCCTCTGACTAGTCCTTCTTAGTACGAAAACACATCGCAATTATCATAAAGAAAACGTACTGCTCTATAAGAAATCAATCCATGAATACTACGTGTGTCTGGTGCGCACGACAATCAAAATCCATATACGTGCCATATAAGTGCACAGAAACAGGATCTAAGTGCATCGGGTGTGCACAAAGCATCTGTCGTAGGCAACGTGTGTGCTTGACAGCAAAATCAGGTGCATCTGACATGCACGAAAAAATCTCGATTTAGTGCATCTGGTGTGCACCAAAATCGCATCTCAAGACATGCGCTCAACATGCGTGAAAACCCAAAACCAGGGGCATCCATCATGCACGAAATCATGAAATCCAATATCAAGCGCCGAACATGCGCAAAATCAAATCAGGTGCACAAGGTGCACAAAACAAATATCGAGTATCACAATCGAAATTGAAGTCCAGTGCATCTAAGTGCACAAAAGGCGTATCACTGCACTGCAAGCATATATAAACTATACAGAGTGTAGGAACCAAATCGTGTGCGTGCATACGCACAAAATAAACTCAAATGTTTAAAACCGTAAAATCACAAATATGTGAAACCAAAGCACGAAGACGATATCAAGTGCAACACTGTACAAAGATCGTAAATCCTCAATCATCAAAATCAAATCATGCGAATAAATCACCCAAAACATCGAAATCAATAATGGCGGAATAGTACCGCTCAAGTGCATCCTCTAAGAATCTCGGGCCAACTGTCGCGGTCACTAGTGGGACGTCTCGTCGATGATCATGAACTCTGGCCTGCTGGTGTGCGTAACAATGACCACTCCTGGGTCAAGGTCTTCATTGTGAATTGCCAATCTCTCGGTCCATCGGCTCATCGGCCCTGTCAGGTGTGCTAACGGGGATGATCCCGTTCTGGCACTTCTCTGGTCATCTCTCGGTCAATCATCGCGACCACTCGTAAGACAGCATATCGCTGGCGTCGGCCTCTGGCTCTCTGAATGTACGTGACACATCTGATCCTGGGTGCAAGTATCATTGCAGCAGTGTCCTGGAAGGAATCCTGCTCACGGTCTCTTCCATGTCTCGTCTCTGCCAACTTTCCGGAAGTCATCATCCTTTCCTATATCTGCATCTTGCTCTGGAACGACTGCATACTCATCGCGACTCCTTCTGGAAGGTAAATCCAAGTACCATGCCTCGGCATGCGCATCACATCTCTGATGTCGGCGGAGTGGAACGTCATCTCATCTAGATCTGGTACGAACCTCTTACTTCACTTTTCTCTAATGTCGTCTGCTTTAGACTCGTCTCGTCGCTGCTGCATGGACTGAGCTCCAACGGCTATCCTCGTATCGGGAGTCTCCCAAGAAATGCATCTCACCACCTAGCATCCGAATTAAGTCGAGCCATCCGATCGAGTCGTCAAAACCTCATAATCCCCCAAGAGCTCAACATCTTGGGCACAGTTTAATAGTATCGAGTACATACCACAGTATCGGTGGTCCAGCCATAGAAGGGCAAACCCAAGCCTCACTAATGGCGCCGTAGAACTGCCGCAAACCTGAAGGTTCAAAGGCTTTCACACGGTCATTAAGTCGAGTTAGGGTTTCATTCTTCTAGAGGGTCCATAGAATTGCCTGCATGCCCTTCCGAATACTTTAAACTTGGAATAATAGGTTTCTGATATTCGATCGTCTCTGTCGACTCTCAACGTCTCCGCGTGAAGTCGTCTCTTGCTGGAATCAATCTATCTGATGACCTCTCATCGGGTAGGCGAACGAACCACATGTCCTAGTCATTCATCCTCGGGTGACTAGCGACCTTCTATCATCTCTTAGTACAACCTGTACTGCAATAGCTCCAACATATGGGGCGATATCTCGTCGCTCGCAGCAACAACTGGCTCACTCGTCTGCACGCTGAACAGTGCCTCAATCATCATGAGTAAGCAATACACCAACGGTCATCAAAATCTGGCTGGCCTTTATCATTGGCTCAATCCTCTAGTGTCGATCAGCACATCCGAGTAACCTCATAAAGGCGATCTGCCAAACGCTCGTGGCGCGGAAACACAGTAAAAAGACACATCTCCGCAATCGTGTGTCGCCGGAATTTCGCCCTGGTCAGTCCTCGTTCGTGACGAGCTCGTGCTGACTGCAACTCTAGCTGTAGCTCTCCCTGCCCGTAATGGTGGCAGCAAAACCATAACTGGTACTGATGAGGCTAGATCGGAATGAATATAATACTGAGCAAAGAAATGTACATCCTAAGGCTTCTTATATGGAGTAGCGTATCGTAAATATGCCGCGGAACATACCTACGGTACGTCACTCTACTTTAGTCACCTATTCCATCAACCAAGGGTCATCCTACGCTCCGAAGGTAAAACCTAACACTCTGATACCAACTTTGTCACGTCCCGAAAGTACGGAATATGACCGGCACTTAAACTACGAACGTCTCGAGGCGTACGTAATCTAATTAAGCCGAAAACCCAGAAATCCAAACCAAGAAAAGTAGTAGAGTGAAGAAAAACCAATTTAAATCAAGTAGTTTTAATAGCATAAGCCGAATTATGCCTTTTTAAAAACATCAAATATTTCCTGAAAATTTCGGCAGAGTCTCCTTTGTAAAAACTGGCCCCCAAACGGGATACAACATGAATAGTATACAAAATCAATAAAAAGGCATCCCCAAGCGGGAGCTAGCTCTTCGTCAATCGACGGCCACAACCACACAAGCAATATAATATACACTACTATAATAGGGGGTTGCCCCTACGGATATTGAAATCTGTAGGGGCAGATTTATTTTGGCCCTACGGATTAGTCCGTAGGGCTAGACGGTTGCCCCTACGGTCCTTTCATATTTATATAAAAATTATTAAATCTTAAATTGTTGTTTTCCCCTACGGAGCCGCAAACCAAGAACTTACGGACTTATCCGTAGGGGCATCTAAATAGGGATTTAAGTTAAAAGCTCAGATCGATCCCTACGCTCATTATTCCCAATTCTCGCGCGAACAAAAAATTCCCAAACCCTCGTTCCCGCCGATCGATCGTCGTTCTCGTCATCGACAGCGCCGCCGATTCGTCGTAGCCACCACCTGCTTTCGCCGTAGCCACCACCTGCTTTCGTCGTCGCCAGCGCCGGCTCATCGGAGTTCTCGTCGTCGCCTCTGCACAGGTAAGGAATTCTTCAATTCCTCAAATTTTTGATTGGGGCTGGGGCTGGGGCTGTGGGCTGGGGCTGGGGCTGGGGCTAGGGCTAGGGTTGGGGCTGGGGCTGCGGCTAGGGCTGTGGTTGGGGTTGGGGCTCGGGCTCGGGCTGCGGCTAGGGCTGTGGTTGGGGTTGGGGCTCGGGCTGGGGCTGCGGCTAGGGCTGTGGTTGGGGTTGGGGTTGGGGCTCGGGCTGCGGTTAGCGTTAGGGTTAGGGCTGCGGTTGGGGTTAGGGTTCGGCAGGGGGTTGCTGTTGGGGTTGGGGCTGGGGTTAGGGTTAGAGTTGAGGTTGGGGTTTTAGATTTCAGGGTCTAAGTTAATTTCCATTCTAATTAGCGTTAAGCTCGTTAATTGAAATGTTGATGATAATCATAAGAGTAAAATTTGTCTAGTTTGAGAAGGTGTTGGAAACTGGACTAATAATGTGGGTAAAGCCCAGTTTAATTAATAATTTTATTTGTCATTCTCAAATTTTCTTGGAAACGAAGACTGTTTTGTTGAACTTTTAGCCGTTGGGCATGTTGGGGTTTTGTTTTTGGAGTCATCGGACATGGCATTTGGTAGGTATCCAAAGACCCCGTGTCTGATTTTGGATATTTTTGATTGATTTAAACTGTGGGTCTGAGTAGTCCCTTAATTTGATCTGGTTGAGGTTTGAGTATGCAAAGGATTTGTAGTCTGGTGGAAATTTTGTGGGTGTTTTCGGTTGAATTTGTTTGCTAATTGCATAAGATGCTCATAAGATTCTGGATTTTGAGGATGGGCCGTTGTAATTGGAAATGCTTAGAATTGTAGGACCTTCTTTATTTTAGCTATATATAATTGCAAAAAAAAGACACATTTCTGATTTGAAGAAAAGGAAGGGAAAAATAGGGATTTAGTTATGGATTTTACTTGGGCGTCTCCTCTTTTAATACATGACTATCTTTACAAGAATATCGTGTCATATATTCGGTTTTAGCATCTGTACGCAACTGCTTTGATTATCATCGTGTTATTAACATCTTGAACTTCTATCCTTTTTCTAATATGTTTCATAGTTGGGGTTGCAGTTTGGGTTGGGGTTCGGCAGGGGGTTGTGGTTGGGGTTAGGGTTAGGGTTGCGGCAGGGGGTTGCGGCAGGGGGTGAGAATTTTTCTATGTTTCTTTTAAAGCTTGTGAAGGAAATTTTGAGCCCCCTAAAAATGAACATTTCTAATGATTTTGAAAAGAGACAAGGGAGCAATAAAGTTTTGTTTTCTATTTGTCTAGATTCAAATGTCTACTTATATATATATATATATATATATATATATATATTTACAATCTCAATATTCGTGGCATGTTGGTTATAAATTTCTCTCTCTGTAGAGATATATAGCCTACTTCAGCACATAGCTAGGTATGCGATAAAATTATTTTTGATAAAACAATGCATGATATAATATGGAAATATATTTGTTTCTTAGCTTCAATCATACAAACGTGTTCCAAATTAGCGTAATTCAAATAGCAATTCCTTGGAATTTTTTAGTCCAGAGAATCTTGATCGAGTCTCAGGATCATATTGATTCAAGAATTTTGTGTGACACCAAAGACTGGACGTTAGACGAATAGCCGATGGTAAAAATTCTTAAAGTATATTAATTTTGAATCTTCTTCTAAACTCAATGATTCTACATTGATAAAGAAAAGCTTAGATATCGATGACAAATGGCCACATATTACAAGTTACAAAGATGATGTTCAACACTTTCCCAACTTTTTCATCGCTTGTGATATTTTCTCTCCTCTCTCTCCTTTTCTCCTGGTCTCTGTCTATCATGAAACTTTGGGCATGCAAATTAAGACTCTCTCCTCTTTTTGGTTATTATTTTTTCCTTTGTCGGCTTAATTATTGAGATGGAGATTTGATTAGAGTTTTGGTGTTCATAATTTCATAATATGAGCAAGGCAATTGACAAATCATCATGATGTTGTTATGATCATAGCAAGATGTAGGTGCTTGTGTGTTGGTACTAAAGCATGATACAATCTCTTTTATTGCTAGTGGATGCGTTTTGTTCAAAGAGTCTTTTCCTTTTAGTAATTTTCCTCTTTAGGGAGTTTTCGACATTGAAATCTCACTAGTTGATAATGTTAAATGAGTTCTAGTCCTAGTTTGCTACATTTTTTGATATATAGTAGATGGTGATACTTCTTTAAGTAAAAACAACCCTACACTTAAGCGAAATCATAAATTGAAACACACATATATAGAATACAACTCATACATGGGTATCCTCAAATCTAACTTTAATTATCGATAATTTATTCTTTTCAACGACAAACGCACACACAAAGCATATACACGGATTTTCTCCTTTGTCAGTAACCATCCCGTTCTTAGATATCTCAATATAGTCATCATAACCTACAATTTATATGATACAGTCTAACATGGCCCATGAGTACGTCAGGGTTAAGGACTGGATGTGTGTGAATTGGCAACAACGTATGCAACCTAAGTTTGTCACTGGAGTTTCTGCTTTCATTGAATTTGCACGCGCACATAATAAGAAGGAGAAGACAGTAATATGGCAGAAGAAGAAGGAGAAGACAGTAATATGGCAGAAGAAGAAAAAAATGACATTCCTTGTTCTCTGTTTCAGCATCAACCTTCTGATATGAACTGATGATGGCTTTCACATCGGCTTTTCCTTTTAGAGACTTCTTAGTGTCTAATGGAAAGTATACATCAGATTTGTGCAGGTCAGGTTCTTCTATGACTTTCAAGAGTTTCAACTGATTCTGTAAATTACACCATAGTTGGGTGATACTTTTACCACTTCTCACTGCAGGTGCGCTCTCTAATATCCATTTTGAATGTAATATTATAGATATTCATGCCTGTTTATGTCAAAATTACTTATATTGTCAATGTTTGATTATCTAGTTGTTGGTGATGCGTCCATATCAGGGACAGAGGCCACTCCCGCTCCTCCAGGTATGTTTATATATCATATAGTGTATGTATATTGATTTAGAATGTTATATCATAAATATACACACATTCCTTTTTCTCTTACTTAGATAGTAATTTTTATTACTGTCTAGCTGTAGGTGGTGACAGTAGTTGACAATAAAATTTGTCATCCAAGAAACTATGATTTTTATATGTGCTCGCATGCGGGAATGATTGTAAGTCGTGGACCTGTACAATAAATTCTTATTTGGTATTTGTTTGAAATCAAATTGAATACTATATAATTGATAAGTTTGTTATATTTGTATTTTGTTTGGAATTAACACAATATTTATTCACGCAGCATGCACTTATGATCAACCAACTGCTCATGATATTTGTAGCCCAGCATAGAGATCAACACATCAACTTTATTTATTGCCTCCACCAAGCTCTTTTGATCATGCATATCACCATACATATATTTAACATATATATCATCAGGTCTTTCTAAAATCAATGACCTTTAATTCAAAAAAAAAAACACACACACAGGGAGTGAATTAATGAAGAAAAGTGTGTCCACTTTTCGTTAGGTGTCGTCAAAAGTTTATATCCTCCATCAATTATCAAGCTACCAAGGACGAAAAGCCACCTTTGTTAGTCGAGAGTCATGGTAATAGTCATGCAGATTGATTATAAAAGAAATAGAGAGAAGAAAATAGAAATTGTAGATAGTAGAATAGCACACTCATTTCAAAAATTGCACTTTGATCTTTATGTCTACCTTTTTTTTTAATTGTAGATAGTAGAATAGCACACCCAAATTTTTTTAAAACAAAAGAAAAACAGTGACCTATATACAAAATGGGTAAATGTCGTGATCAATAAATTACTTACCATTTGCCGAGACATGTATTTTTGCAGCATCCATACATCCTTTTCCTCTTCTTCGATGCCGTATTCTCATTATCTTCGTCTAATCCATCTGAAACTGCAATTAAATTTAATTAAACCAAATAAAATCAAAAATTAAAATCAAACAGCAACAACAAAATCAATGAAATTTATAGCCTACCAGAGTCTTCAAGAATATCTACATATGAATCCTGGGCCTTCTTCTTTTTCTTCAAAGATCTTTTAGAAGCAGAGAATTTTGTTTTCTGGCAAGTGCTTTGAAGCTAAACACCATATTGCCTTTGTATTTGAAAACCAAAAAATGCCCAGTTTGCAGATTCTTGGCTACTGTAAATTCATACCACCCATCTCCACTCATGGAAGCAACTTTGTTCTCGATGTGAAAATCAACATGTCATATTTTGCCATTGTGGCTCACTAGGTTAGCCTTTTATCTTCTCTTGACCATCTTGCTAATCTGCTTGGTAAATTTATTCGGAACCGGCTGCGAATCATTAAAAGACATGCATAAGAAAGGAAGTTAAAATACAGATATATAGCATACCGATATATCGAAACTTCAAAGTTAAGATGACAATCCAGAGATATTTATTTCTACACACGTGGTGCACGTGCGAATGCGTCAGGCATCATGGACAAATATTTGAGAACATGGAAAGTATTATTAGTATAAAGTAATTAAAGCTTTTAAACACCTTGGGTAGATATTTTCTTAGTTGATGCAATCATATCATGAGGACTAAATTTAAGCTATTATACATATACATATGTATTTTTCTAATCTAATATATTAAACACACACACACACACACACACACACAGAGAGAGAGAGAGAGAACACCAATTTGGTAGAGAAATTAGGTAGCAGGACCCTGAAGAAATGGAGTCCATAGCATTGCTCATCATCATCATCCATGATCCCTTTAAAGAAATATTATCAAAAGGGGAGAATAAATACTATAAGCAGTGAGAATTATTATATAAATGGGTTGAACGCACGTTTCAACTTCTTGCAAGCATTAACTAGCAGTAACAATTTATTCTCCCCTTTTGATAATATTTCTTCAAAGGGATCATGGATGATGATGATGAGCAATGCTATGGACTCCATTTCTTCAGAGTCCTGCTACCTGATTTTTCTACCAAATTGGTTCTCTCTCTCTCTCTCTCTGTGTGTATGTGTGTGTGTGTGTGTGTGTGTAATATATTAGATTAGAAAAATACATATGCATATATATAATAGCTTAAATTTAGTCATCATGATATGATTGCATCAACTAAGAAAATATCTACCCAAGGTGTTTAAAAGCTTTAATTACTTTATACTAATAATACTTTCCATGTTCTCAAATATTTGTCCATGATGCCTGACGCATTCGCATGTGCACCACGAGTGTAGAAATAAATATCTTTGGATTGTCATCGCAACTTTGAAGTTTCGATGTATCCGTATGCTATATATCTGTATTTTAGCTTCCTTTCTTATGCATGTCTTTTACTGATTCGCAGCCGGTTCCGAATAAATTTACCAAGCAGATTAGCAAGATGGTCAAGAGAAGAGAAAAGGCTAACCTAGTGAGCCACAATGGCAAAATATGGCATGTTGATCTTCACATCGAGAACAAAGTTGCTTCCATGAGTGGAGATGGGTGGCATGAATTTACAGTAGCCAATAATCTGCAAACTGGGCATTTTTTGGTTTTCAAATACAAAGGCAATATGGTGTTTAGCTTCAAAGCACTTGCCAGAAAACAAAATTCTTTGCTTCTAAAAGATCTTTGAAGAAAAAGAAGAAGGCCCAGGATTCATATGTGGATATTCTTGAAGACTCTGGTAGGCTATAAATTTCATTGATTTTGTTGTTGCTGTTTGATTTTAATTTTTGATTTTATTTGGTTTAATTAAATTTAATTGCAGTTTCAGATGGATTAGACGAAGATAATGAGAATACGGCATCGAAGAAGAGGAAAAGGATGTATGGATGCTGCAAAAATACATGTCTCGGCAAATGGTAAGTAATTTATTGATCATGACATTTACCCATTTTGTATATAGGTCACTGTTTTTCTTTTGTTTTAAAAAATTTTTGGGATAATTACCCATCCAAATTCATTAAAAAAGGGGTGGTTGTTTTTCTTAAGGTTATGCAATTGTATTATTTTCAACCTCTACATCGGCTGCGGTTTCATAGACAGCTCTTATAGCTCCATCGCCCTCTCAGACTCCCGCAGCCGCGGCTCCGCAAGCAACTACCTCGACGGCGGCTGCGCAGACCACATCGCCAGCTCCACAGGCCACTCAGACTCCCGCACGCGCCGAATTGCATGGTTTATTGACCGAGGAGCAGGCGCGCCAGATTCTATCGTTTATCAAAGGTGGAGCTGGACCGAGCTAGGGTAGCTTTTTGATTCTTATTTTTTGAAACATGTATTTATTTATATGATACATATTGTACTACATTTTGAAACGATATTGATATTGATATTGGTTTATATTTATATCATATTCAGTTTTTGGGTTTCTTTCGTATATTATATGCGTGAGATGTGATTATGAATATTGCGATATATGTTGCGTGATGATTAATTTTATATTTTATTGTTATATATATTATTGTGCACAGGGCGGGAAAAAATCAGGCATTCCTTTTTTTTAAAAAAATACAGATAATGTGTACCTACGGATTAAGCCGTAGGTACACATGTTGCTCCTACGGAGTTATCCGTAGGGACAAAATATCAGCAGTAACTGATATTCCCCCTGATCTCAGTACCGGGGGGTTGGGAGTGCCCCTACGGATATGTCCGTAGGGGCCATTGCGTAGCCCCTACAGAGTTATCCGTAGGGGCAAAATATTAGAAATCCTGATATTTTACCCCTACGGATAAGTACCTACGCATATATCCGTAGGGGATATTACGTGGCCCTACGGCTATCTCCGTAGGTACAGGTAATATATTTAAAAAAACCGTAAATAATAATTTTTTTACCCTACGGCCTACTCCGTAGGTGCAACTGGCCCTACACAGAACGCCGTAGGGGCAAGTTTTTGCCCGTAGGGGCAAGTTCAGGGCTTCAACTTGCACCTACGGCCTTTGCACCTACGACCTTTGCACCTACGGGGTCTTTTTTCACCCCTACGCACATCTCCGTAGGGGCAGTGGTTTGCCCCTACCGACAAATCCGTAGGGGCAACCCTTATTTGTAGTAGTGATACAACGCCAACGGCGAGGATCAAAACTCAAAAGGAAACTCAAAACCACAAGAAATCCACAGAAATATAACGCGCGACTCTAAGGTCGAAAGAATAACATCACTGGTCTCTATCTCAAAAATAAATACATGTTTGGTTGATGGAATTTACTAGATACAACTGAATAATAATATACAATGTATAATGATGGGTATGATACAAATAAACCCACCTACTAGCAAGTCACCCGAAAGAAGCAGTGCCAGCAAAGCCGTAATGAAACCTGTACGGCAAAACCTGCAAGAAACTGTGGCACAACGGGGGTGAGATGCCAACTCGTGAGTAGAAAAACATCTATGAACAGAAACCGCATGAACAACGCAATCCTAGGTCAACGATCATAATATATCCTCAAATATAAATAACATGCAGCTTAACAATGATTAGGTTAAACATCTAACCCGAGTGTAATCTCATGTGCCCGTGTCAGTGCCTCAGGTAGCAATATATCATATGAATGAGGTATGAATGCATGAAAACAGAATACATGTAAATAAAGAAACTGTTTTCATAATTTAGTGAGATTTCCTTTGTATTTTTAAAATGAGATATCATAATAAAATCAGCATAAAACAGTGCCTAGCATCGGCACAAAACGTAATCCCAATATCTCGATATCTCTGTATCACAGTCTCTGTACCTCAATATCTCGAAATCTCAATGTCTCAATCATAATATCTAGGGCGCCGTCAGTCCAGACCGGCCCCTACCATCCATCTCAAGACCATGACGGTATCCTCCGGATATCCGACGCGCCGGGTAATATCACCGGTCGGTAGTGCTCCCCTGCCAGGCTCAACGTCAACAACACGATCCTCTTGCCCCGGGGTACCGCACCGGGCCCACCATGTACCCGAAACGGTTCCTCCACTCCTCGAATCGGGTCTCGAAATCCATCAGCAAACTCATGGTGGACGACTCATAGATCATGGGAAAACCGCACTTTTTATTTAAAAGAGAGGGAAGAAGCTTATACAAGTTTTGCGGTTTTCCCCCAAATCCAGAAAATCTCATAGAAATCCGAATCCAAATCATCAATAGCATATAAACCCATGAATATAGGCATAAGAATCCATGAATACGGCATAACAATGAATAACAGTATGCATGAAGTGACAAGTAATAACTACAATATCTAAGCTGGCATATAAGGTAAGTACACTAATATTATGTCAAACTACTAGCTATCAAACTAAGTTAAGGAATGATATTTTCTAAGGTGTACGTGACATGGCAATTACCGATGAAGATGTGTGTGAGCCGGCAAGTAAGTGTACGTGGTACATACGCATCATCGGTAATGGTGCTGGTGTCCTAACAGCATAATGTCAACAATGCAATATGAAATAACAATGTAAGTATGCGATGCGGAGCGAGCAACCAAAATGAGCGGGAGCTAAATATTAAACAATGGTGCCATTTGAAATAACACGAATAGCGGGGTTTTGAAAATAGGGGATACGGTGGTTTTTAAGAAAGGATACGTTTTTTGAAATATCCGTAGATCCCTTGACCTGACTTTTAAAATACCCACGATCCGCTAGTTTTGAAATAGGTAGGAGTCTAATCTAATCTAACAACTACACTAAACTATACGGCTGAACTAACAAGCTGAACTACAGGTAAGGAAACCGCCTATCATCTGAGTCGATACATATACATACCTGTATATGTATAGTCGGTGATCCCGCCTCAATAATATCATATCCGATACCGTATCTATAATCAGACATCCCAAGTCAAGAGTGCGGATCAATCATCAATATATAGCTCGTACGTAAATCCATCGTACGGCATCCCAAATCTGTGTACGGGTCAATATCACATTCATCATACTATTCACCTGGTATCCTCTTTATCAAATATCATGATCGGGGTACTGATCTACGTCTAGTACAATACTGATACCGCCTAAGTATGCATGGACATGTGTGAAACACTACGTCAAGGACCCGCTACAACGTTATGTCGTATCTCAAATACGAACCCTGCTATATCACCGATCTCACGGCCTCAAATCAAATCTCATCGACTCATCTTAAATCCCAAGTACTATCCTCATTATCCATGCATGCGTATATGAATGTACATATGCATAGTCCCATACCCACGCATATATACATATATACACATCCCAATCTGCGCACAAGAAAGTAAAGTATGCAAGTCTGTGTGTGCGTATGTGGGTATAATAACTATTCTAGGGTTTCGCAACTAACCCAAAGGTACTCCATGAACACATAAACATAACATGAATGAACATTCTCGTATCATAAAACACCTATATAAACATATATGTATGAGCTACGCTACGGACTGCGGGGGTGCTATACGCCATCCACCCGACTTCTCCCCGTAGATATAAATCTACTCACCTGGTCCTCGCTCGCCGGTGCCGACGTCGCCACGCGCTTGCTTGTCGTCTCGAAGTCCACATGGGTACCTACATATCATAACGCACCGTATCGCATTATAATCCGACTCATGACCAAAACGACACACGAAACCCACATAGGTCAAAACCTATGGTTGTTTTCACAAATCAACCCAAAAACCCTTGACGTCGGCGTACAAATGCCAAACCATCGAGAAAGCTCCCAACACACTCATTTGTACAATTACAAACACTAATTATAATATAAAATAGCTTAAAATTCACAAAAACCCCAATTTCACTTAAAAAGTCATTTTTCCGAAAATCTAGCAAGCACAAATCACCGTTTTAGTACAAAACTCGATGTATAAACGAATCTAGCGGCCACAATATTCACTAAATATCTTAAATAAGTCATAAAAACAATTCCCATAATTTAATCTCATTAAATTCCAAAACCCCTAAAATTCTAGTTTACAAAATACCTAAATTTTAACAATTTTATAGCAAAAATGTACAAACTACAATCTAGCTTGGATTTTCATGAACTAAAGTATTAAACTACACTTTAAAATGTTAATAATGCCATGAATACCCTAATTAGATTTTTATCTCCATTATTTAATCAAATTCCAAAAACCTAGTTTGCTTAAAAACTTGATTTGGACAATTTAAATGCAACAATTTACATAATAGCAACTAGATTAGGTTTTTCCATGCCCTCACATGCCAAAATACACTTTGTAAACTTAAACAAGTGACAATGACCATATTTGAATTCAAACCCTAACTCATAAATTTTAGATCATGCACTTAAAACCTATTGAAAACCTATTTAAACCTAATTAAACACCTAATTAAGCTAACATGAAACAATTACAACACATTAAGCAAAATGTTAGAATTTATACCCAAATAATTTGAAGCTCCCACAAACACAGTTAGCCTCCCAAATTGAAATCTAAATCCCTAGATCCATGCTAAAGTAGCCAAGGAAAAATGGGTAGGAGGTGGATTTTGATTTTGGTTTGATTTTGTGTGTTTTTCTTTGGATTTTCTTTGATGGAAACAAAGAGAGGAGAAGAGGGGAAAAGGCTGTTGGGGGGTTGCAGGTTTCGGCCAGAAGTGTGGGGGATTGGGTGAGGGAGGAGAGAGAGTGATGTGGAGAAAGTTAGATCAAGTCAATGTCCACTCAAATTCTATCATTTTCTATTCTTTTCCTTTCTTTTCTTAACTTGAAATTCAAGTGGGAAATTGATGGAGGCTGCTGAATTCAGTCAAGGGAAGAACTAAATAGGGGTGTGTGAGTGTAGGTATGGGTGTGGGGTGATGGAAAATGATAAATACTATACCCCAAATATCCATTTACACTAAAAAAAGCCTTTTTTCTTCAATAATTTCTAAACCGTTTTAGCAAACGATTTCGTTTCAAAAACCACATGATAAAATTTTATTTAAAGTTTTATGATGCACAAAATTTGTTTCAACTCATTCCAATTTGTAATTTTCCCTAATTAAATGTATTAGTGACGGCTTAAAATAATATTAAAATAATTAATTTCGGAAAATTTTTCAGAAAATTTGAAATTTCACCAGTGGCTCAATAAACACCAAATACTTGCAATTATATAGCTAGAATATGTATATTTAATTTTATAATAAAGATATTTGCATTTTGACTTTTTACTGAAAACCCCCTTATTTTACCGTTTTTTCGAAATTTCACCGAAACGATTTTCAAAACGTTACATGATATTACAAGTCGCACCTCGTACATACAAAAAGTTACGCAGAATCAATATCTGCCCAGTTGTCAGTCCAAGATGATATTCCCCTACGGATTCAGCGTTCATGCTCATTCCGTTAGCAAACCTGAGAGTCATATCACCTATCTTGATAACCCTACGGTTTCTCAGAGCCTGTAACGAATTACAGATGTGAGATCCTGATCCGGTATCAAATACCCAGGAAGTAGGGTTAACTGACATACAGTTCTCTACTACAAACACACCCGAAGCCGAAGCCACAGCATGCTTCGAATCCTGGCTACTGGCTTTACTAGCCCTGCAATCCTTCTGCCAATGTTCATTCCTGTAACAATAGGAACGTCCCTCCTTTACTACATCCAGTCCCGAAACTTTTGCCCTTCCCTTTTTTCTACTTCCCTGGTTTCCTTCAGGGTATAAGCAGAGGGCAGAGACTGTAGAATCAAGTCATTATTTGACTCGTTCTTCAACGTGGTCTTCAGGTCCGTGAGCTCAAAATAGCTGGTCTCTGTAAGGACGTTGCCCCCTACAGATGACCCGATAGCCAACCTCGCTTGAAGCAATTCGTTCGAGGTCTCATATCTTGCGATACGAGATTGCTCTGCATATAAATCTTTGTTATGGAGGAAGATAGAAACTAAGTCCATCTTCTCGTGCTGCCTCTGGTATGTACCATCAACTGAGGCTAACACGAGGCACTTGGCTTTCGCACAGTCTTTTCCGATGTCTTACGGATATCACTATCCGTGACAGGGGAAACTGGTCCTGAGACGGCAGGGGTTTGATTAGTTAAGAGGTGTCCCAGCTTGTCATGGGTAATGGACATCTGGACAGACCTTTACCAATCATAACAGTCAGATTCAGTCATTTTATTATCTAGATGTAACCTATGTGTGGTCACTGGGTCGCTGCAATTAAGAGAGAGAGAAGAAAACACTCAGCATGGTGCTTTTGCAAGTTTAGATTGGTTTTTAATTTATCTAAACAGGATGACTCTCACTATTTCTCGAATCCCTCCTCAAACCAAAAAGGAAGAATTAGTCGGGATCAATCTCACCGTACAATACTTGATTAACCGTTCTGCCATGCCAGTGTCGGTACTTCGAGGGAGGTTTTCCAACGCTTTCGCGAAGTTCCATAATTAAATAACCTCTTTTCCATGGGGGCGTAGCCCCGCTAACACCTTTCTAGACACCTACTTGGTTTATAGCATTGATCGTTAAGTGAGAAAGTTCCCGAGGAGTAGCATATACTCACAGTAGGATCGGGATCCAAATATCATCGTGTGATAAAACTGAAGGAATCCTACCAGAATCATCACACTCCAAATGGTATGCAGCGCTAGAAAGTTTCAGTTTCTTTAGAAACTCCCGATGTGGATTTTTGCCCCATGCTCTTATGACCTTGACGAAGGCCAACATATCATAAGTCACATGTCAAGTTCTACCCGTCATTATCCTGGTTAATTTGAACCCACTCGTATATACCCTTGACGAAGGCCAAAATAGTAGTACGACTGTCCCAAACCAACGCATCTATCTATGCTACAGATAAATATTTAGCAGCTACCAATCACTATTCCTTGGCGAAGGTCAAAATACAGAGCTTGAATACTACTGAATATTTAACTGAAATGACGGAGGGCTACGAATGGTTTTGGAAAAACCGTGAACGTAGTGAACTTGATATAATCGAAGGAACGAGATAGCTTTTAAAAGGAGTGGCTTAAGATCCGCGTTTAAAATTTGTTTTTGAAAAGAAACCGAGTGGTTTTGAAATTGTTCCAACGACTTTACTTTGGTTTATTTTCTTGTATTAATTTAATGCGTCCTATCAGTTAATCCTACCATTGCAGAAAACAACGAAAATATGACGTACGCTTATGCCATCCGATTTCGCCACGGGGACCCGTCATTACCCGTTAGGTTACTTAACTAACGACAGAGTGGGGGCTGGACTAGCGCGGATGCAAAACATAAGCAACGCCTAAATAGATATCATATATAGATATATACATTCGTCACATGCAATGATATCTATTCCAGATCATAGATGAATACTTTGGATATACTAGGAATCCGCGATTCGTTCGAGCCTGTAACGAAAAGCGGATTACACGGTCGCGATGAATAGCCAATACCCCACCCTAGACCCCTATGGATACGGCAAACTACCCGCCAAATACCCGAAGTGAAGCAACATCGCTCAACAACGTGAGTAGGCCACTCGGCACTTCGAGGTACCCGGTAGTTTGTGCACCCCACCTTGGGTCTATCCTAGAAGCAAAAACAGTAAAAGAAATTATACAATGGCGGCTACAACCTCATCCCGGATGTGCGGCCATATAAATAATATTACATCAATTACATATTACATCAAATGAAAAGTTAAAGAAAACTCTCATCTCACAACCACCGGCTCTTCATCCGCGACAATCCAACGAATTCATATACACATACCAGCAACATTACAGATCACAGATATTTATAACCCCCACTAATCGACATATAGCGATTAGCAGACGTTCAATACATATATCACATCACAGATATAACCCATTAGCCAAAGTCTATAGGAGTTCGATCAAAATACGGATTTGTTACCACCCCAAAAACAAATTTTGTTTTCTGGAAAATCTGGGCAGAAAAAACATATTGTAAAAATCCCAAAACAGCACAGAGAACACACTGCGGTAAAAACGACCCACGGCCGAGTCAACTCGGTCGCGGATCCGCGGCAAGAAGCTCTTCTTGCCGCGGTTCCACGGTGAGTTGGTCGGTTCGTTGGCTCGTTTTTCTGCTGTGTTCAAATAAAACCCTGAGACGAATTTTCAGATGTGTTAAATAATTTTTTGAGCTGTAAAAAAATCGACAGAAAGTACATGTCCCGGGCGTGTTTTGTGATTTTCTTTTCGATCGAACTTCTACTTACTTTGCTAACATTCTAGATAGTGTTTCGCTAGGCTCTGATACCACTTTAAGTCCACGTTACCCGTCCCGGTTCTTTCGGGGATGCGGAAGCGGTGAAAAACGATTTTTTCGGTGGAGGTAACATTGACTCAAAAAACGGATCTTTGCTAAACAAACTATCTAACAACCTAACTAAGAGTTTAACCACTATGTTAGGGGTTATACCTTAACTTGAACTCCTTCTCTTCGACTCCTTATGGTGGTCGGATCGGCCTCACCTCGTTGTCTCCTTGTGCCGAAGATGAATCCACCTGAAAGCTTCTACCTTTGGCTCCAACCTCAATCTAGAGGAAACTAGGATACTTGGCTTGGTAGACCTTGTACACTAGGATGAGTAGAGAAGTGTTTTTGGGTTTTATCTCCAAGGCAAATGGTTCTCAACACATGAGAGATTTTTGCCTTGAGCTAGAGGAAGAGGGAGAGCAAGAGGAAGAGGAGAGCTTTGATGAGAGAGAGAGCAAATGATAGAAATGAGTGAAGACTTTTTGCAACCATTCTCTCATAATACAAAATAATCATAATAATAATAATAATAATAAAAATTGAGTATTATGTGATGGTTCATGTCAATGGCATTATCATTTCATCACTCATTTTGTAAAGAATAACAAGCAAGCAAAAGTCTTAGCCATGAAATGATAGCCATTGTAATGATGATGGTCAACAAGTCCAAGCTAGTCAACCGGTCAACATTGTCAACCTTTCAACCCAACCATAGCACAATAATACTTAATTAATATTATTATTAATCATATTTCTTATTCTCATTAGGGTTTAGA
Organism: Agapanthus africanus; assembly: GCA_030015575.1. Classification (NCBI taxonomy): domain Eukaryota; kingdom Viridiplantae; phylum Streptophyta; class Magnoliopsida; order Asparagales; family Amaryllidaceae; genus Agapanthus; species Agapanthus africanus. The sequence continues at coordinate 103,887,798 of JASDDO010000010.1, read as the reverse complement.
AAAGGTCAACTGTCAACAACCCTAATGAGAATCCTCTTCCTCCGTCTCGGTCAACCGTGCATACACACCCGCATCCGCGTTCCGGGGAACACGAATACAAACGAGATAAAACCAATCCCAAAATGTATACTAGGATCTGTCTTAAACCAAAGCCCGCTAGTAATAACTGCCCGGACACCAAACGTGCACAAGTGCGCGGATGTGACTGAACCCTGTCGCAAAACCATGCGACCTCTACTCTTTTGCCTAAAGGCAAATAGCTCTCTATGTGGGACTCTAAGGACTCGACACTACGCTGGCAGTGGGTTTAACCACAGAACGCAAGCGGCACTAGCTGTGCGTAATGGCCCCCAGGTAGATGCCGATAAGAAGACTGACGAGGTGAAACCCATCTGAACTCCTACTGAGCCTCAATGTGACAGTCTCCGTACAGTCCGGTCTGTTCGTCTGAGAATATCGCATGGCGGGCCTAGGGGTGTTAGTGTATATGCCCTAGGGGCCATTATTGTATCATACTTGCATGTATATTACTTAATGGAAGCTTGGGATATTCACAGTTGTATATAACAGTCTTGCTAAACATAGTAGTATGCTACTTGGTTTGAGTCTACTTTAATATGTGCACATGTTTCTTGTAACGTATCACTTATACATATTAGTAGAGACCATAGGATCTTTGCTTGATTACCAGCGTTGTGATGGCAGTCACACTAGTGGGGCTGGGTAGTCTGTAAGCAACATCCTATACAGGTCCCTGGTCGTTGGATTATCGAGATAGGGCATCGATATTCCGGAGTAGACTAAGTGTATACGCTTCTCATCCCAGTTGGGGAGATGGTCTGTCCCACAGCCATCAGTACGTCGTACTAGAGATAGTATACAGGTGCTCGTTAGGTTACGGGTACACCGGACAGGACTCGTAGGGGAACTGATTGGTTGGTATTATACCCATCGTCAGTTAACAGTTCCCAGATGACATGAGTACACCATAGTCCGCAGACTTGACACTGCTACTTCGCCTCGAGTGTGTCCCACTGTTCTTAGATTGCTACCCTACCAAGGCTCAAAGGAGTCGTGCAAACAGGTAGCAGTTGGGTGCAGTCCCGAGCACTTGGAGGCAGTAGTGGTTAGACAGGATTCGTCTCTCCTGGTATTGGGAGATGATATCGCACTGTGTTAGAGAGCCATTACACAAAGTCCCTGGCCAGGGCAAGCGAGATATACTGGTAGGTTCCAGTAGCTTCTCAGGGTGTAATGGGCTTCGCTCCGACACGACTTATACAGCTATTAGGGGACTGACGCTTGCCGCCCCCTAGGCTTGATATGCGATAGTCTTAGACGAACAGACCGGACTGTACGAAGATTGTCACATCAGGCTCAGTGGGAGTTCGGATGATTTTCCTTATCGGCCTTCTTATCGACATCTACCTGGGGACCGTTACGTACAGCTAGTGCCGCTTGCGGTCTGTGGTTAAACCCACTGCCAGCGTAGTGTCGAGTCTTTAGAGTCCCACACAGAGAGTTTCTCTGCTACAGGCAAAACGATATAGAGGTCGTATGGTTTTACGACAAGGGTTCGGATGCGTACGTGTGTTTACGCACGTACGACTTTTCGGACAGTTTTTACTAGCCGGCTTTGGTTTAAGCCAGATTCTAGTATCGTGTTACTGGATTTATACAGTCTAAAGTTTTTCCGTATTTTCACGGATTGGAGGGGCGTTCTCGTAATTTGTCGGGAAGGTTCTAGAAGAGTGGTGACTAAGGGGTTAAGGTGGCATGAGTATTAATTGCTTAATGACTCATTTGTGTGATTCATGCTTTGTATTAAATGATTCATTAATGAGTTAGTGAGTCATATGATGAATCACACTAGATGAATGAATCTAACCATGATGATAAATCATTTATATTATTTATTTGATTAATTGTTATGGTTGATATATTCATATGAGTTCATTATTCTTTTGACAATCATTCTCACCTTCTCTCTCCTCAAGCTCACTCTCTCTTCAAACCCTAACCCTAACCTCTCATGTGTTGAGATCAAGGGTTAGCTAGACTAATACATCCATAACCTCACTCTATATCCCCTAGGTAGCTTAGATTAGCACTTTAAGCAACCTAGTTATCTCAAGTTTGAGATTAAGCTTGGCGTAGGAGCTTTCGGGTGGATCGTCTTTGATTCGATGAGGCCGTTGAGGTGCCGATGTTCCAAGGAGCTTATGAGGAGTGGAGGACCGCGATGAAGACCCGAAGGACAAGTAACGTGAGGTATAACTTCGTATCCGAGTAGTTAAACCTCTAGTAGTTTGTTAGCAATGGTTTAGATAACGATTCATGAGCTCAAGTCCGTGTTACGAAGCTTTGATAATCGTTTTTCATATATTCCGTCTCCCCGCAAGTTTGTGGGGTGCGTGACATGGACTTACAGTGGTATCAGAGCCAACTAAACCATTACTAGCTTGTTAGCAACTAATTAGAAGTTCGATCGACAGAAAAACACGAAAACAAAATTCGAAACCCTAATAGTTCTGTTAATTTTAAACATGTCTGAAAAATTATTTGATATGCCTTAAAATTCACAGCAGGTAAAAATAAGAATTCTGGGAAAATACGGAGTTGTAACTCGTCTTGATGGCCGCGGAACCGCGGCAATAGTGTGCTTTTGCCGCGGATCCGCGACGGAGTCAACCCTGAGTTGACTCCGATTTGCTCTAAAATTCATATTTTTTTGTGTTCTGTTTTCTTGTATAAACTGTTTCTACCCAGGTTACTTCAGACACGGAATATGGTATTCGATCGATGTTCTAAGATATTTGCTAACTGGGTTTTTATCTGTAATGTTTAATGTGTTCGTAAACCTCCCCTAACTGCTAGTATGTCGGTTGGCAGGGGGTTGCATAATTCTGTAATGTTTACTGTTTGAGTATATGAACTGTGTTGGACTGTTGTGATGATTAGCCGGGTTTTGAGATGGGTTTAATATTCATTCATTCAATGTAAATGTAATTTGATGTAATATTCTTTTGCGGGGCACATCCAGGTTGCGGTTGTAGCCACCGTTGTATTATTTCTGTAACGCCTCGAAAAGTCGTTTTGGTGTTTTCCCGAAAATCGGTGAAAATTTGGTATTTTTCCGTAAATCGTCTTTTTTGTTATTTTGCAGTTTAGGCCTAATTATACCTAATTTGCATAGGTAATTGCTAGTTTTTAGTAGCTAATGAGTTACTTATAAATTTTTGGTCATTTAAAAAAAATTTCCCTATTTTTCAATTTTTAATATTATTTTAAGCCGGTAAAAATACATTAAATTAGCGATAAATACAAATTTAAATGGGCTAATTTTAATCTTTAAAATCATGTTAATTAAAATCTAGTTGTAATATAATTTTTAGTATTTCATTTCAAGTTTTAATGGGTTTTTATTATGGAAAACAAAAAAAATAATTATTTTGAACTAAAACTTGCAATTTTGGACTTGTGGGGGGTCTTTTTGCATAGAATTTCTTTGTAAAATCTCTTTCACTCATTCCTCTCCATCATGGCCGGCCCCACCACAGCTGGAGCAGCCCACTCCCCCCCTCAATTTTGTTTTCAACTCATTTTAAAAGTTCAATGTGATAAGGATTAAAATATAGTAATTGGAGTATGGGTTTTTGTTGTTTGTTTGGTCTTTTGACTTTGAGAAACTTTCCCCAACTCCCCCACACCTCTCCCCACTCCTCAACAGCCGAGAATTCTGCAGCAAACAGCAGCCCCCTCCCCCTTCTTGTCTCTTCTCTTTCTCTCTCAAATTTCATCAAAATATTGCTCCAAAAATCAAAATTTAACCTCACAACTTAATTCCCATTCCTTATTCCATTCACCTTGGGTTTTATAACTTGGGTCATGGTGCTATGAAGCCATCTTTGGAGGCATATTGTTCTTGCTAGATCTCTAGTTTGAGGTATAATTTCAATCCTTGGCTAATTTGTAGTTTAAAGTGTGCTAATTAGAACTTGAAAATTGTTTTAGTGTTAAAATTATAGCTAATTTCTAATCTAGTTTTTTTAGTCCATGGTTTGAATTTTAACTAGGGTTTTAGAAACCATTAATTAGTTAATTAAGTTATTTTGTTATCTAGTTTTATGCAAACTTAATTTAGGAGATTACTTTGCTTAAGTGGGCTTCGATATATGTTAATTTTGGTTTTTCAAGTGTGAAATTGGATTTAAATTGTTGATTACAAAAATCAAGAAAGGGGTTTGTGTATGGAAATAGGTTTGAAGCATGGTTATTGTGTTGTAATTATAGTGTTGTGGCTAACTAGTTATGCGGTTGGATGTTTATGCTAGGTTGTAGTCTTTTTTGTCGCAAATCGGCGATGTTTGCACCGATTTTTGGAATGTAAATGCTTACTAGTTTTTATATAAAATTATGTGATGAATTATTTGTGATAACTTGATTATATTTTTAGCATATCCTATGACATTTAGGATGTGTGAGTGCGGAATTTTGTGTGATCGGGTTTTAGTTTTGCCGGGCGCCCCAAAACGACGATTATAGTTAGTTTTTGTGATTTTCGTATGTGTTCCGCGCACCTTGTGCACGTTGTGCCTAACTCGTGAACGTTGATGTTTTCGTTGGGATTTGCGTCGTTTCATGATATGTAACCTTATGTTTTGTATTGGTGCAAATTCCAGGTTCGGTCGCGGAGACTTCGGACGCGGCACGAAAAGGAAAGGCGGTGATTGGACATAGCTAGTGGGGATTCCGGTGAGTAGATGTAACATCTACGGGGGACTATCGTTCGGATGGCGCAAGTCGCCCGATAGTTTAAGTAGTTTAAAGATTTCTAGTGATATTAGTAATTAGGAGTAAATGCTTGCGTAACATCTTGCAACATCCATGCTTTATATTGTCAGACATATGCGAACCCATTCTATAGGACACCTGCACCATTGCCGGGGTTTTTATATGCAGCACGAGCACTATTCATGCTTACACACACGCCCTGGTAATTGCCATGCCACCTCACTAGATAACCTATAATTTGAAACCTTTTACTATAATTGATGCTTAAACCTGTGCTATTGCCTTTAATTCTTTAAAATGAAATCTTAGGATTGCTATTCATGTGCATGTACCTCATCATATTATTTGTTCATGCCTAGTCCATTAATCATAAATCGCAACTTGATTATTGATACCATATGCATTCATTATCATTGACATATGCATTTATGAGGATTTCTTGAGATTTTATGATATTTCTGGATTTCAGGGGAAAGCCGCAAAATTTCTAAACTTATTACTTTTTTTTAAAAATATGTAAATTGCGGTTTTCTAGTGATGTGAGTGTCGTCCACCATGAGTTTGCTGTGGTTTTCGAGACCCGTTTCGAGGAGTTGGATGAACCGTCTCGGGTACATGGTGGGCCCGGTAAGGTACCCCGGGGCGAGAAGGTCGTGTTGTTGACGTTGAGCCTGGCAGGGGATAGACTACCTACCGGTGACTTTTTGGCACGGTGAATATCCAGAGGATACCGACCGTGGCCACGAGATGTTGAGATATTGATATTTGAGATGGGTCAGCCGGACGGCTGAGGCCAGAGATACTACGATATAGATATATAAGATTTGAGACAGTTTTGAGGTGTCGTTGCTGGACACGGATTCTGGTTGATTCTATTGGTATTGTGCTGATATTTCAAAAGAGATTCCTAAAGGAAAAAGATGATTTCTTATACTTACACACGCAGATCACGAGTATATTCATATTGCATACATACCTGCGAGTATATTCATATTGCATACATACCTGCTAGTATATTCATATTGCATACATACCTGCTAGTATATTCATATTGCATACATACCTGCTAGTATATCCTGCCATACTTGTATTATAGATGCTAGGATGCTTGTGTGCATACTTGTGATAGCCTCTATAGATGTTATTTATTACTCACGAGTTGGCAACTCACCCCCGTTGTGCTACAGCCTTTTGCAGGTCCGGTCCGTCAGTACAGTAGCAGCGGGCGCACTTGCTTCTTTTGCCTCTTTTGCCTGGACTTGAGGCTTTTGCTCGTAGGTGTGTTATATTATTATTTTTGTACCACCTTGTATATTCTTTGTATCTAGAGTACTCCATCTACTGTATCTACCAGTATTTTTGTATATTGACCTAGAGACTAGACTGTGAGATTTGTGGGCTTTTATGCTGTATTTTGGGGTCGAGCTCACTTGAGCCGACATGTTGCTTCTTACTTATGCCTTTTTATGCTTATTTTGCATATTGCTGATTTATATTGCGTGGGATTTGTGACCGCCTTGTGACGAAGAGCTAGCTCCCGCTTGGGGATGCCTTTTTGTTGTATTCATATATATTCTTGTTGTACCCATTTTGGGGGCCAGTATTTACAAAGGAGACTCTGCCGAAATTTTCGGAAAAATTGATATTGTTTTTAAAAAGGCTTGATATGACTTATTTGATAAACTCGCTTTCAATTGATTGGTTTTCCTTCACTCGTCTGCTTTTGGTTTGATTTCTGGGTTTTGGCTTACTTATTTTACGGACGCCTTGAGACGTTTCGTAACTTAAGTGCCAGTCATGTTCCGTACCCTACGGGTCGTGACAATTTCTTTTTACTGTTTTTGCTCCTAGGATAGACCCAAGGTGGGGTACACAAACTACCGGGTACTTTGAAGTGTTTAGTGGCCTACTCACTTTGTTGAGGGAGACCGCTTCACTTCGGGTACTTGGCGGGTAGTTTGCCGTACCCGTAGGGGTCTAGGGTGGGGTAATGGCTATTCATCACAACTGTGTAATCCGTCTTTTATTGCAGGCTCAAAAGCAAATGCGGATTGCTAATAAATCAAATAAAGTTCATCTGTGATCTGGAATGCTTATTATTGCGTCTGACGAATGTACAATATCTATATATGATATCTATTAGACGTCACTTATGTTTTACACCCGCGCTAGCCCAGCCCCCGCTTTGTCGTTAGTTAAGTAACCTAACGGGTGATGACGGGACCCCATGGCGAATGCGGATGGCATAAGAGGACGTGGTATTTTCGTTGTTTTCTGCAATGATAGGATAAATGGTGGGATGCATTATTATAATGCAAAGAAAAATAAACCAAAGTTTAATCGTTGGAACAAATTTAAAAGAAACCACTCGGTTATTTTAAAAGATCAGAATTTTTAAAATTACGGAGCTTTAACCACTCCTTTTAAAAAAAGTATCAGGTTCCTTCAATTATATCAAGTTCACTACGTTCACGGTTTTGCCAAAACCATTCGTAGCCCTCCGTCATTTCATTTGGGTATTCAATAGTATTCAAGCTGTGTTTGTTTGGCCAAAGTCAAGGCACAATGTTTGGTAGCTGTTGGATATTCATATGTAGCATAGATAGATGCGTTGGTTTGGGACAGTCGTACTGCCTTGTTTGGCCAAAGTCAAGGGTATGTGCGGTTGGGTTAAAATTAACATGGACAATGATGGGTAGAACTTGACATGTGACTTATGAATTGTTTGGCCAAAGTCAAGGTCATAAGAGCATGGGGCAAAAATCCATATCGGGAATTTCTAAAGAAACTGAAATTTGCAGAGAAAGCATACCATTTTGGAGTTTGATGAATGTTGGTAGGATTCCTTCAATATTATCATACGATGATATTTTGGATCCCGATCCTACTGTGAGTATATACTACTTATCAGGAGATTCGTCACTTAACGATCAATGCTATAAACCAAGTAGGTGCCTAGAAAGGTGTCAGCGGGGTTACGCCCCCAGAGAAAAGAGGTTATTTAATTAAGGAACTTCCCGAAAGCGTTGGAAAACCTCCCTCGAAGTATCGACACTAACCTGGCTGAACGGTTAAGCAAGAATTGTACGGTGAGAATTGTCCTGGCTAATTCTTCTTTTATTGTTTGAGGAGGGATTCGAGAAACAGTGGGAGCTATCCTGTTTAGATAAATTAAACCACTCTAAACTTGCAAGGGTATCATGCTAATAGTATTTTCTTCTCTATCTTAAAATGCAGCGACCTTGTGACCACACATAGGTTACATCTAGATAAAAAATTGACTGAATCTTACTTATATGACTGGAAAAGGTCTGTCCAGATGTCTATTGCCTATGAAAAACTGGACCACCCTATTACTACTCAAGATCCCGCCGTCCCAGGTCCAGTTTCCACTGTCCCGGATATAGATATCCGTCAGACAAGGGAAAAAGATAAAGCGAAAGCTAAGTGCCTCGTGTTAGCTTCAGTTGATGGTGTATACCAGAAGCAGCACGAGAAGATGGACTTAGTTTCCATCTTTCTTCTTAACAAAGATTTATATGGAGAGCAATCTCATATCGCAAGATATGAGACCTCGAACGAATTGATTCAAGCGAGGTTGGCTGACGGGTCATCTGTAAGGGAAAACGTCCTTACAATAACTAGCTGTATTGATGAGCTCCACGACCTGGAGACCGCGTTAGGAAACGAATCAGATACTGACTTGATTCTACAGTCTCTGCCTCCTACCCTAAAGAAAACCAGGGAAGTAGAAGGAAAGAGAAGGGCAAAAGTTTTGGGACTGGATATAGTAAAACAAGGATGTTCCTATTGTTACAAGAATGAACATTGGCAGAATGATTGCAGGGCTTTTAAAGCCAGTAGCCAGGATATGAAGCATGTTGTGGCTTCAGCCTCAAGTGTATTTGTTATAGAGAACTGTATGTCAGTTAACCCTACTTCCTGGGTATTGGATACCGGATCAGGAACTCACATCTGTAATTCATTACAGGCTCTGAGAAATCGTAGGGTTATCGGGATAGGTGATATGACTCTCACAGTTGCTAACGGAATGAGCATGAACGCTGAATCCGTGGGGGAATATCATCTTGGACTGACAACTGGGGAGATATTGATTCTGCGTAACTGTTTTTATGTACCAGGTACAACTTGTAATATCATATCTGTATCCTTACTTTCTAAAGAAGGATATGATTTTACTTTTATAAGCGATGTGGTCCACATCCACCTAAATCAAGTTCTGATTGGGTCAGGTACATTAAATAACGGTATATACGTATTAAATCAAGCTCAGGTTTTCAATGTCAAGAATACATTAAAAAGAAAGTCTCCAGACATGAATCAGGCTTTCTTATGGCATTGTAGACTAGGTCACATCAATGAAACACGATTAACTAAGTTACATAAAGAAGGATATTTGAATTCGTTCGAATATCAATCTTATGCTACTTGTGAATCTTGTCTCATGGGAAAGATGACAAAGACTCCGTTTACTGGACACGGAGTAAGAGCAAGCGAGCTCTTGGGACTCATACACAGTGACGTGTGCGGTCCAATGTCTACACATGCACGAGGTGGTTATTCCTACTTCATTACTTTTACGGATGATTTCTCTAGGTATGGATATATCTTCTTGATGAAGCATAAATCCGAGGCCTTTGAGAAATTCCAAGAATACAAGAATGAAGTGGAAAAACAAACAGGCAAGAGTATGAAAACACTGAGATCTGATCGAGGTGGTGAATACTTAAGTACCGAGTTCCTGGGTTACTTAGAAGAGAATGGAATTCTCTCTCAGCTTACGCCTCCATACACACTACAACACAACGGTGTATCGGAAAGAAGGAATCGAACCCTATTGGATATGGTTCGCTCCATGATAAGTAAAGCTGAGTTACCACGATCATTCTGGGGATATGCACTAGAATCAGCTGCTTACCTTTTAAACCGAGTTCCAACTAAGACTGTGCCTACTTCACCATATCAGATGTGGTGTGGAAAGAAACCCTATCTTAAACATATTAAGATATGGGGATGTCCAGCTTTTGTAAAGAAGCAGCATGCGGACAAGCTAGAGGCACGATCAGTACAGTGTAAGTTTGTGGGATATCTAAAGAACTCCAAATGATATTATTTCTATTACGCAGAGGAACAAAAGATTTTTGTTTCTCATAATGCTCGCTTCTTGGAAACTGAGTTTTTAGAAAATCAGATAAGTGGGAGCGCAATAGAATTGGAAGAAATTCCATAACCACAAGCTATTACTGAAAGCTTGGTAGAACCAGAGGTATCAGAAGAACCGGACATCCCGACGCTACTCCGTAGGAGTAGTAGGCAATCTCATCCGCCCGAGAGATACTACGGTTTTCTCATAGACGGGGATAGAGAGGATTGCACTATAGACTATGATGAGCCTACTAGCTTCCAGCAAGCCATTCAGAGCGGTGACTCAGTAAAATGGCTGGATGCAATGCGGACCGAAATGGAGACCATGTACACTAACAAAGTATGGACTTTGGACGTTGCTCCAGATGGGGTAAAACCCGTAGGATGCAAATGGATCTTCAAAAAGAAGATTGGTGTAGATAGACAGGTTGAAACCTATAAGGCTAGACTTGTTGCAAAGGGTTTCCGTCAAAGACCTGGTTTGGACTATGACGAAACCTTTTCTCCAGTGGCTATGCTTAAATCTATTCGGGTCCTTCTTGCTATTGCTGCCTTCCACGATTATGAAATCTGGCAGATGGACGTAAAGACGACCTTTCTAAATGGAAATTTGAAAAAAGCGTTTATATGGATCAGCCAGAGGGATTCATTCAGAGTGGGAGCAGCAGTAAAGTATGCAAGCTGCTTAAGTCCATTTATGGACTAAAGCAGGCATCGCGGAGTTGGAACATCTGTTTTGATGATGCTGTCAAAGAATTCGACTTCATCAAAAATCCAGATGAACCTTGCATATACAGTAAGATTGTAGGAAGAGCTGTAGTATTCCTCGTCTTGTACGTGGATGACATTCTCCTAATAGGAAATGATATTCCTATGTTACAGTCAGTCAAAAGATTCTTGTCACATAAATTCTCCATGAAAGACCTGGGTGATGCCACCTACATTCTGGGGATCCGGATCTATCGTGATAGATCAAAGAGGATGTTGGGACTTTCACAGTCAAGGTATATAGACACCATAGTGAAGAGATTCAGTATGGATGATTCTAAGCGCGGTAACCTACCGGCTTGTCACGGAATCACCCTCTTTAAAGAGATGTCTCCCAAGACTGATTTGGAAAGGGATCGCATGTCTATTATACCCTACGCTTCTGCGGTAGGCTCTATAATGTATGCGATGTTATGTACCAGACCAGATGTAGCATACGCATTGAGCGTAGTAAGCCGGTATCAAGCAAACCCAGGGGAGAAGCACTGGATAGCAGTAAAGAACATTCTCAAGTACCTAAGAAGGACTAAGGAGATGTTCTTAATGTATGGCGGAAAAGACCTCCGGTTGGAGGCCTTTGCCGACTCCGGCTTCCAGAGTGATAAAGATGATTCCAAATCCATGTCGGGTTATGTCTTTACCCTCAATGGAGGGGCGGTCTGTTGGAAGAGTTCCAAACAGGAGACCGTTGCTGACTCAACGATGGAAGCAGAGTACATAGCTGCTTGCGATGCCGCAAAAGAAGCAGTCTGGATGAAGAAGTTCCTCACAGAACTTCAGGTGGTTCCTACCAGTGTTGGTCCTATACCTCTGTATTGTGACAACAACGGCGCTATAGCTTTAGCGAAGGAACCCAGGTCGCATCATAAGTCCAGACACATCTTAAGGCGGTAACACCTGATCAGGGAGATCATAGATCGCCGGGAGATCGAGGTGAAGAGAGTAGAGACAGAGAATAACATTGCTGATCCATTCACAAAGGCCCTTCCTTATACGCAGTTCGAGAGGCTATTCGAGATGATAGGTCTACGATATGCCAGCTCATGGCCCTAGTGCAAGTGGGAGATTGTTAGTGTATATGCTCTAGGGGCCATTATTGTATCATACTAGCATGCATATTACTTAGTGGAAGCTTGGGATATTCACAGTTGTATATAACAGTCTTGCTAAACATAGTAGTATGCTACTTGATTTGAGTCTACTTTAATATGTGCATATGTTTCTTGTTACGTATCACTTATACATATTAGTAGAGCCCATAGGATCTTTGCTTGATTACCAGCGTTGTGATGGCAGTCACACTAGTGGGGCTGGGTAGTCTGTAAGCAACATCCTATACAGGTCCCTGGTCGTTGGATTATCGAGATAGGGCATCGATATTCCGGAGTAGACTAAGTGTATACGCTTCTCATCCCAGTTGGGGAGATGGTCTTTCCCACAGCCATCAGTACGTCGTACTAGAGATAGTATACAAGTGCTTGTTAGGTTACGGGTACACCGGACAGGACTCACAGGGGAACTGATTGGTTGGTATTATACCCATCGTCAGTTAACAGTTCCCAGATGACATGAGTACAGCATAGTCCGCAGACTTGACACTGCTACTTCGCCTCGAGTGTGTCCCACTGTTCTTAGATTGCTACCCTACCACGGCTCAAAGGAGTCGTGAAAACAGGTAGCAGTTGGGTGCAGTCCCGAGCACTTGGAGGCAGTAGTGGTTAGACAGGATTCGTCTCTCCTGGTATTAGGAGATGATATCGCACTGTGTTAGAGAGCCATTACGCAAAGTCCCTGGCTAGGGCAAGCGAGATATACTGGTAGGTTCCAGTAGCTTCTCAGCGTGTAATGGGCTTCGCTCCGACACGACTTATACAGCTATTAGGGGACTGACGCTTGCCGCCCCCTAGGCTTGATATGCGATAGTCTTAGACGAACATACCGGACTGTATGAAGATTGTCACATCAGGCTCAGTGGGAGTTCGGATGATTTTCCTCATCGGCCTTCTTATCGACATCTACCTGGAGACCGTTACGTACAGCTAGTGCCGCTTGCGGTCTGTGGTTAAACCCACTGCCAGCGTAGTGTCGAGTCTTTAGAGTCTCACACAGAGAGTTTCCCTGCTCCAGGCGAAACGATATAGAGGTCGTATGGTTTTACGACAAGGGTTTGGATGCGTACGCGTGTTTACGCACGTACGACTTTTCGGACAGTTTTTACTAGCCGGCTTTGGTTTAAGCCAGATTCTAGTATCGGGTTACTGGATTTATACAGTTTAAAGTTTTTCCGTATTTTCACGGATTGGAGGGGCGTTCTCGTAATTTGTCGGGAAGGTTCTAGAAGAGTGGTGACTAAGGGGTTAAGGTGGCATGAGCATTAATTGCTTAATGACTCATTTGTGTGATTCATGCTTTGTATTAAATGATTCATTAATGAGTTAGTGAGTCATATGATGAATCACACTAGATGAATGAATCTAACCATGATGATAAATCATTTATATTATTTATTTGATTAATTGTTATGGTTGATATATTCATATGAGAGCATTATTCTTTTGACAATCATTCTCACCTTCTCTCTCCTCAAGCTCACTCTCTCTTCAAACCCTAACCCTAACCTCTCATGTGTTGAGATCAAGGGTTAGCTAGACTAATACATCCATAACCTCACTCTATATCCCCTAGGTAGCTTAGATTAGCACTTTAAGCAACCTAGTTATCTCAAGTTTGAGATTAAGCTTGGCGTAGGAGCTTTCGGGTGGATCGTCTTTGATTCGAGGAGGTCGTTGAGGTGCCGATGTTCCAAGGAGCCTACGAGGAGTGGAGGACCGCGATGAAGACCCGAAGGACAAGTAACGTGAGGTATAACTTCGTATCCGAGTAGTTAAACCTCTGGTAGTTTGTTAGCAATGGTTTAGATAACGATTCATGCGCTCAAGTCCGTGTTACGAAGCTTTGATAATCGTTTTTCATATATTCCGCCTCCCCGCAAGTTTGTGGGGTGCGTGACATGGACTTACAAGGGGGGCGGTAAACGTCATTCCCCTAATAGCGGTACAAGTCGTGTCGGAGTGTAGCCCAAAACACCCTGAGATAACACTGGAAACCTACCAGTATATCTCGCTTGCCCTGGCCAGGGACGACTATGTGTAATGGCTCTCCTTGACACAACGCGATATCAACTCCCAATACCGGGAGAGACGAATCCTGTCTAACCGTCACTGCCTCCAAGTGCTTCGGGACTGCACCCAACTACTACCTGTTTGCATGAATCCTTTGAGCCGTGGTAGGGTAGTAATCAAAGTACAGTGGGAACACACTCGAGGCGAAGTGACAGTGTCAAGTCAGCGGACTAAGCTGTACTCATGTCACCTGGGAACTGATAACTGACGATAGGTATAGTACCAACCAACAGTTCCAGACGAGTCCTGTCTAGTGTACTCGTAACCTAACGAGCACCCGCATACTATCTCAAGTACGACGTACTGACGGCTGTAGGACAGACCGTCTCCCCTGCCGGGATGCGAAGCGCATACGCTAGTCTACTCCGGAGTATCGATGCCCTGTCTCGATAGGCCTACGACTAGGGACCTGTATAAGGATGTGCTTGTGGATTACCCATCCCCCATGAGTGTGACTGCCATCACAACGCTGGTAATCAAGCAAAGATCCTAAGGGCTCCACTAATGTGTATAGGTGATATACTAAAAGAAACACATGTACACATTAAAGTAGAAACAAACCAAGTAGCATACTACTATTTTGAGCAAGATTGTCTATACAACTGTGAATATCCCAAGCTTCCATTAAGTAATATACAAACTAGTATGATACAGTAATGGCCTCTAGGGCATATACACTAACAGAAGGAACTGCATAGCTTTTATAACAATATAGTGGCGAAAACCTTTGCTAAAGAGGTCACTCCCGGTGAAGGGATCTCGGCTTTTCCCCCATAGAATGAGGTGCAGGATATTCCAATTGAATACCACGATGCAAAGCAAATGGTAATCGGCTATAGTGAAGTTATTGCCCTGACACAAACTTCTGTCCAAGGGGTCACTCCCGGTGAAGGGATCTCGGCCCTTGCCTCGTCGACTGAGGTGCTGGATATTCATAACCGAATACCACTGTGCAAAACAAAAGAGAACGTCCTTGCAATAACAGCCTTTTTTGAAAAATGTTCCAACAACATCAGAATAGGTTTATTTAGCTTGCATCGATCCGAATCAATGCAGTCCCATCAATTAATCACACCATAAAAGAACGAAAATCCGATGTACGTATATGCCATCCGCATTCGCCACTGGGTCCCGTCATCACCCGTTAGGTTACTTAACTAACGACAGAGCGGGGACTGGACTAGCGCGGGTGTAAAACATATACAACATCTACCAGTATATATATCAATATATAATAATCGCTCATGGCGTGATAAATGCAACATCACAGAAATGTAATAAGCATCACAGAACAATACAGATATCTGGAATCCCCGGGTTTCATAGAGCCGCTACTAAAACATGACGTTCCCCTGGTCGTGTGGATAGCCTGTGCAATGAAATCCTAGACCTCTACGGGCGCGGCAAGTTACCCGCCAAAACCTGAATCGAGGCAGCCCCCTTCATCAACGTGAATGGACCACCCAGCACTTCACTGAATCCGGTAACTTGGGCACCCCTCCTTGGGTCAACCTGTACCCCCTACGAGTGCGGAGAATAGCCCGCCAATTCTAGAGTGAAGCCCCCTCTGTCTCAAAGCCATGAGATGCGGGCCCGTTGCCCTCTAGAACCCGGCTATCCGTGCAACCCACCGCGGGGTAATCCTAGTACAGAAAGTAAAATATATACAACGGGTACATCGATCTCAGCCCGGTCGTGCCCCAAAAGAATAATATACAAACAGGCAGTGACGGCAGTCCACATGTCGGATGCTCGCCTCGCAATATCAGATGTACATAAATAACCAAACTGTACTAACATTGCATCCAGGCTATCCACCACGACAAATCCGCAATATCACAGCACAACACAGAACATCAACGTGAATGTCACGTTCGCAAATCCTTCTAAAAGAGCTATAGTAATTAGACAGGATTTACCGATCAAATGACATTCACGGTCGCAGATATAATGTAAATACTGTGCACTAACATGTTTTAAAAATTTTGATCGACAAAGTTTCCTGAAGTGGGCCCCAAGCACAATACCCAGTACTCAGACAAATCTGGGCCCAAACAAAAAACACCATAAACCCCATTTCCATGTTATGAACCCCTGTAGAAAATATGGCGCACTGTTGCTACAGTGCTCCGCGGAACCGCGGCCAAAACGAGGGTACGGCCGCGGTTCCGCCGCGCTACAGTGTCAACAGCTTACCAAATTTTGTCAGGTTTCATAAAAACGCCTGCACATATTTCTGCAATACACCAAATAATTTTTTGACAACTAAAAAATTTCGACAGAAACTGTCAAGTTGGAAATGCAGTTTTTGAAATTTTCGTCCGATTGAATTTCTAAACACACTAGAGTAAGCTAGTAAAGGTTAATGGCGTAGCTCTGATACCATGTAAGACTACGGTAGCGCCCCGGCCGTCTTTCCGAGGCCAAAATGCGGAAACGAAAATTTTTCTAAACTAGAAAACCGGCGCTATCGTATGCTTAAAACCCGGATCGAACCATTAACCTATAAACTAGCTATCTAGAGAAGGGATAGAAAGCTATACCGAGCGATTCGTGTCCTTCGGTCATCGGCCACCATCCCAAGCTCCTCGCGGCATCTCCGGTCTCGATCTCCTCATCGGAAAGGGCACCACATCATCGACTCCTTTTACGGGCTCCTGCTTCATCCGAAGTAACTCGGGCATGAAGTGTGCTAGCCGACGTGCCCAAGGTGTTGTAGAGGATGTTTGTGATCACTTTGTCTCTTGCATCCATGGATTTGGATGGAGGATAGAGATGAAGCCATTGATGGAAGTTTTGAGCTAGAGAAGAAAAAGGAAGAAGAAGAAGTTTCTCCCTTTCTTTTCTTTTGTGATAGCATGAGAGTGAGAGAGAGTGAAAAGAATAATATGAGACCAAACTCACTCAAGGCAGCTGATTAGTCGAAAATATTGCATCTTTTAACCGGCAATTTCCCTGTCATTTGCATTCATATAGAAGTGTTCGGCATTCATATAGCACATATTAGCAAAACAGTCGTCAAATATCAGATTACATGTGTTAGACCTTAAAACCGGCATTTCTAGGGAAATTGACTGCATTTCATAGCATGACATCATTTCTATATATTGCAACCCGTGTTTCGAAGTCCGTGCAGGAAAATCAGAAGATCGGTCAAAATTTACATGACAAGACTGCTAAAAGAATACGCCAACTCAAGGAATTGGAATCTGGTAATGATCAAAAGGGTATTCTGAGATTCATCATATCAGAGAATGTACTTGAGAACATCACAAGTCAACACAGGAAGTTTGAAGACCCAAGGAGCTAACTTGGCCGCGGAACCGCGGCCAGAGCCTCCTATTGCCGCGGTTCCGCGGCGGTCTTGCCTCTTCATCACCCCAATTTTGCACCATAACTCCTCCCTCAGTGCCTACAGCTCAGAATGACACAACATTTTCCAGAAAGCCCCAGAACCTTCTGCCAGATCAGCAAGCTTTGGGATCAACACTAAACTAGCCTTGTATTCTAGAAACTTCTCCCTAAACCCTAGCTTAAACCCTAAGCTAAGCCTAACTAACTATTTCTAGAAGTCTTTCAACAAACTTTTGGAGGGAACTTCTATTTCAAAATCAAGGACTAGGGTTTGGGAGATCTATAAATAAGACCCTAGGCTCACTTGTAAAAAAAATATAATCTCTTGGAATTCTATTAATTCAATAGATCCATTCACTCTCTTTCTTCATCTTCTTCTTCCACAAGTCTAGTGACAAGGCTTGTGTGAAACCCTAACCCTAATTCCAATTAAAAGCCAAGATCCCGAGTACCCCATCAAGCAAGAAGCCTTGCAACCTTTTATGAGCGGAGCCGATCTTCAACAGAGCAAGTGGTCCAAGCCGATCCACGACTCACGAAGAAAAGCGACGCCAGATCGACAATTTAGTTCTTCCTCTTGTAGTTCTTGAGCGACTGTAATCAAATTGTTGATATAAATAAAAGGTGATATTCTTTTATCTTGTTTTCTTTAAATTCTTGCATCATGATTCGATCTCAATTTCTAGTTGTAGTTCTTGTTGTGATGTTTGAGTAATACTCCGCTCGTCGAGGAGTCGAGACGATCAATAGAATGATGATGTAACATATCTTAAATCGATTCTTGAGTCCTACGAGTTTTGTAAACCCTAGCAAGTTCAAGAACCGACAACCCAGTTCGTTGCGATGCTTTCTTGATTGATATCGCTCAAAATTGGAGAGTTACGATCGTTTCTTGAAATTGCTAGAGGCTAAAATATGAACGATATCGACGAAAGAACAAGGGTTAAATGATGAAACCCTAGTTTCACGAGAAAGCCCTAACTCTCGTCGATCATCATCGATCTAGTATCAATTCTTCGAAGGACAAGAACACGATATCTTGAGATTACATCACGTCTATAGATCCGATCAATTCCTACGAGCCTCATTTAGATTCTTGACATTTGGTTGGAAATATCATCGAAACCCGATTCTCGATTGTTTATCATTTTCTTGATTCTTGATTAGATTAGAGACACTTGAATCAATCGATAAAATCTTGAATCATGTTTTCTTTTCTTTTCGATTAACTTTTCAATTCAAGCAAATTAAACATAGAAACGAATCGCACAATCCCTGTGGACGATCCGCACTCGCTTACGATCTACAACCGACACCGTAATTGATTGCGGTTAAATATAATTCTTTGATTGTGATTCTATAAATTTTCTAAACCGACACACAAAGAAATGATCAATCAAATGGCGCCGTTGCCAAGGATTACGCGCTAATTCGTTTCATATTAAAGTTTGAATTGAAAGATTTATTCCATTGTAATTGTTGTAATCAAAATTCGTGCAAACCCTAAACAATTTGTTGTGGTTCATTGCAAGGAAATCTGGAGCTTGCTGGGAAATTTTAAAATTTTTTGGAAAATTCCAGAGAGCTGAGGAAGTATACAGTAGCTTGGTGGTGAAATTTGGTGCAGTGTTCCCTTGAAACGACCGCGTAAGGGCGGCATTAAGAGGAAATTGCGGCGGAACCGCGGCCTTGTTGAGGGATCTCTGTGAAAATTTTGCTTCAAGTACCTTCTTACCTTCTTCTCTCTCCTCTTTTTAGCTCCAACTAACAAATTTCTGCAGGATTCTTTGCAAATAATCGCAGCTCGCAAATTGCAAAAGTAATTTGTGCGTGATTTTGTTTCTTGGTTGTTTGCATTCTAAATACGGATATTAAGGGGCACGGCCAAATCCAAATTAGGTGGGGAGTTCATTACCCTTCCTAGGCCCCGAAAATCACAAAACTTGCATTCGCATTGACCCACATTAACTAAAAAAGATCTAGAGATGACTCTAAGGACCGTCGCACTCACTTAGGACAGAAGAAGGCCGTGGGTAATTCATTGCTTATCCGCGTTTTCTTGTGGTGTCTAGGCAAGCGTGTCGAAGGCTAGTGGTTATTAATTAGGCCCACTACTTACGTAGTGGAGTACCTTCCCACTTACCTGGCACTTACCTGGCCACAGGGAAACAAAGAGGCAGTGGAGGATTCTATCCTGCGACTTGTCTTTTGGCAGTTAGGAGCGGTCTAGAGCCGGACCTAGGTGACCACTAGATTCTAGGGTTTTGTGTGCTGCATTTGTTGTGTCGCATCATTTTTTCAAAAATCCGTCCCTTTTTCAAAGCAAGCACCGCATTCATTCATTTACCCTTAATTATAAGCCAACGCTGCCACTTGTACTAACCCTTTTTAGTACAAGATAGGCTGGACACGGGATTCTAGTACCCGTTTAGTCCGCGTACCCTTTATCGACTCCGAAGTCGATATTTCTCCATTTACTTCTTCTTTACCCACTACCACACCCACACCGATGGATCCACCCCCATCGAACTTCTTTAACCCTAATCTGCCGCCGTCCGTTGGTGCGCAGAATTCACCCCGCATCTCTCTCCAGGAGAGGTGCTATCCACTGCGAGGTCCTCTTTCGACCTGCTTATCCACACCACCAACCAATGGGGATAACTTTGAGATTAAACCCCAATACATCAACCTTTTACCCAAATTCCACGGACTGGAGACTGAGGACGCTTACGTTTTCATTACCAAATTTGAAAACGTATGCGCAATGATGGGTACGTCACAACTTTCAGTGGATGCGATGCGTCTACGACTTCTTCCATTTACTTTGTGCGATATAGCCGAGAAGTGGCTATATAACACTACCGCACACTCTATTACGAATTGGGAAGAATTCGTCGCTGCATTCCTTAAGAAATTTTACCCAATACAAAAGACAGCTCGAATCCGTAGCGAACTGAATCAATTTGCCCAGCTCCCTACTGAACCATTCTCTAAATGCTTTGAACGTTTCAAGGATCTATTGGTTCAGTGTCCTCATCACGGCATCCCGAGATGGGAATTGTGCCGAATCATTTATGAGGGCATTAACCCAAACACTAAACAGAGCATTGAAAATATGTGTCAAGGTACTTTTATGACTAAGGATGATGGGGAAGCGTGGAAGTATTTAGAAGAGTTCGCTGAAAAATCACTACAGTGGGAGAGTGGAACCCAACCATTGAATAGGGGTGGCGTACACCAAATAGATGTATCCATAGGTGTTCGAGCTGAGATGGCAGCAATGCAAAAGAAGCTCGACACTATGGAACACAAATTTTCTGCAGCCTCCCTAAACCCAATGTCGCTCCCCAAAACTGTATGTGGCTGTTGTTCTGATCCGTCTCACTTGACGGAAGAATGTCCCTTTCAAGGTCATGAGCATACTAATGCTGCATTTCAAAGACCTAGAAACGATCCATATTCTTCCACGTATAATCAGGGTTGGAGGAATCACCCGAATTTTTCCTGGAACCAACAACAATCTCAAAACACGGTTCCAAACACGAATAATTTTCAAAGGGCTCTTCCTCCACCACAACAGCAACCACTTCAAATCACTCAGCACCCCTACCAGTCACAAAACTTCCAAAATCAGGTCAACAATCCTGCACAGTCTAATCCTATGCAGTTGTCCTGTTTCGACGAATTCTCTCAATTCACTCAAACCATGAAATCACTTTTATCAAATTTCATAGAGGTTTCGGCTGAGGTTAGATCTTCCGTCAGTGAGATAAAGAAAAACTCAGCGTCTCAAGCTGAGAGTATCAGATCGATGGAAGCTGAAATAGCTCAACTTAAAGCCGAAATGAGTGCGAGAGAAAAAGGGAAACTTCCCTCTCAACCCCTACAGAATCCTGGGCATTACAATGTTAATGCCGTCACAACGTTGAGATCGGGAAGAGTGCTGAACAATCATGTCGGGGAAGGAATTGATGATATTGAAAATCCTATCAATAACACCCCGGCTGAGACCTTTTCTCACACACACACTTCTCCTTCTGATCCTTCTTCTTCTACCACACCACCTTCTCGCAAGCCTATTCTCCATTTCCCACTAGGCTCGACACCTGAACCCAACCCTTATAGTTCTCCACAGACGGTCCCCACACCTCTTTTGGGATCTCGTCTACCCCCTCTTCTTTCTCCTATGATGGACCCGGCGCTTATTGCGAAAGCTCCTTACCCAAATCGGTTAAGGGGTAATAGAACGAGTCCTCATATGGAGAAAATTATAGAAATGTTTAAACTGGTTAACATCAACATCCCTCTTCTAGATGCGATTCAACAAGTCCCCGCTTATGCAAAAATTCTTAAGGACTTGTGCACTAGGAAGAGGAAGACTCAAGTGCCGAAGAAGGTCTTTATGTATAATAATATTAGCACTGCTTTTATCCCCCAGCTACCAAAGAAACGAAAGGACCCAGGATGTCCTACAATATCGATTTCTATTGGGGGTAAAAACATAAATCGTGCTCTTTTAGACCTTGGCGCAAGTGTTAACCTACTTCCATATTCTGTTTATGAGCAATTAGGGATTGGAGAGCTGAAACCTGCTCACTGCACTCTCCAGATGGCAGACCGTTCAATCACCAAACCAAGGGGTGAATTAGAGGATGTGTTGATAAAGGTCGGGGAATTTGTTTTCCCTGTAGACTTCATTGTGCTCGACACACAGCCTGTAGCAAACCCCCGGGGCTAAATTCCGGTGATTCTGGGTCGTCTTTTCCTTGCCACTTCCAACGCTGTTATAAACTGTAGAAATGGTTCAATGAACTTATCATTTGGAAATATGACCATTGAACTAAATATCTACAAGGTTGGAAGTCAGCCATCAGAACCCTCTGCTCATATTTTAGATGTGTGCTCTGTCCATGAGATCGCTCCCGATAGTTGCGGAGCTGAGGAACTTTGCTTTACTGATCTCGATGACATTACCACATCTCTGTTTGATTTCACACAAGATTTTAGTGAGGACACTTTTTCTACACTTGAGTCCTACACTCCTGACTTTTCTCCACCCGAGTTTGTATCTTTCACAGGCTTTGAGTTTCTTTGTAAATCCAAAAATCACTCAATGATCCCTCCTTCTATCATTTCTCCGCCCGAATTAGATCTCAAAATTTTACCGTCTCATCTGAAATATGCTTATTTAGGTGAGAAGGAGTCTTTACCGGTTATAATATCCGCTTCTCTAGCATTAGAGCAAGAGAATGCACTTTTATCGGTATTGAGATCTAACAAAGAGGCGTTTGGTTGGAGTATGGCGGACATCAAAGGGATTAGTCCCTTGATAGTTGAATATCATATACATGTGATGGATGATGCCAGACCAACCCGAGAACCACAGAGACGGTTGAATCCCGTCATGAAGGAAGCGGTAATGAAAGAGATTGTCAAATGCCTAGATAATGGTATTATATACCCCACCTCCGATAGCCAATGGGTGAGTCCTATACATGTCGTTCCTAAGAAATCCGGCATCACTGTTATAACCAATGAGGCAAATGAGTTGATTCAGACACGCGCCCAAACTGGGTGGCGTGTATGTATCGATTATAGAAAACTCAATACTGCCACGAGGAAAGACCACTTTCCTCTACCATTTATTGATCAAATGCTGGAACGCTTAGCGGGACGAGAGTATTATTGTTTTATGGACGGATACTCAGGCTATAATCAGGTTCCCATCGCCAAAAAGGATCAAGATAAAACCACTTTTACTTGTGCTTTTGGTACCTTTGCTTATAGTCGCATGCCCTTTGGGTTATGCAATGCTCCCGCTACCTTTCAGCGGTGTATGATGGGGATATTCTCTGATATGGTAGAGAATTTTCTGGAGATCTTTATGGACGATTTCTCGATTTTTGGAGACTCTTTTTCTGATTGCCTATCGAATCTTGACGCTGTTCTTACTCGTTGCAAAGAGAAGAACTTAACTTTGAACTGGGAAAAATGCCATTTTATGGTCCAAGAAGGAATTGTTCTTGGACATGTTATTTCACAGAAAGGTATTGAGGTTGACAGTGCTAAGATAGATGTCATTCAAAACCTCCCTCATCCCAAAAGCGTCAAAGATATTCGATCTTTCCTTGGCCATGCGGGCTTTTATAGAAGATTCATTAAGGATTTTAGCAAAATTGCTAGACCTTTAACTCTTCTCCTGGCCAAGGATACGACCTTCCATTTTGACTCGGACTGCGAGACATCTTTCGACTCACTTAAACACTCACTCACTTCAGCCCCCGTTTTATCATCACCAAACTGGGACTACCCCTTTGAGCTAATGTGTGACGCATCCGACTTTGCAGTAGGTGCAGTCTTAGGACAGCACATCGTAAAGATGCAACACGTGATATACTATGCAAGTAAGACCCTGAATGATGCGCAAATCAATTATACAACCACAGAAAAAGAACTTTTAGCGGTTGTATTTGCATTAGAAAAATTCAGGCCTTACTTAATTGGCTCATCTATAGTTGTGTACACGGACCATTCCGCCTTAAAACATCTTCTGGCGAAGAAAGATGCAAAAGGTCGACTAATACGTTGGATCCTTCTGTTACAAGAATTCGATCTTGTTATCAAAGATAAGAAAGGATGTGAAAACGTAGTAGCTGACCATTTTTCACGCATCTCTTCTTCCCTTGTGACCCTGCCGATCAATGATTCGTTCCCTGATGAACAACTCTTGAGCATATCCAATGAACCATGGTTCAGGGATATTGTGAACTATCTTGTCACGGGACTTATACCCAGTGATTGGTCAAAACAGGACAAATATCGTTTTCTATCCCAAGTAAAACACTTTTACTGGGATGATCCATATTTGTTTAAATATTGTCCTGATCAGATCATTCACCGGTGTGTCCCAAATGAAGAATTCAAGAGTGTTCTTTCTTTTTGTCATGATTAGGCCTGTGGGGGTCACTTTGGTCCTAAAAAGACAGCGGAGAAGATTTTGCAATGTGGATTTTATTGGCCGACCTTATTCAAGGACGCATTCGACTATTGCAAAACCTGTACACAATGTCAGTATACGGGTAGAATCTCCCAGAGGAATGAAATACCTCAGCAACCCATTCTGGTTGTTGAAATATTCGACGTTTGGGGCATTGATTTTATGGGTCCCTTTCCCAACTCTTTTGGGAATTTGTACATACTGCTGGCGGTTGATTATGTCTCAAAGTGGGTTGAAGCCATTCCATGTCGCACTAATGACAAGAAAGTTGTCATTAAGTTCTTAAAAGAGAATATCTTCTCGCGATTTGGACACTCACGCGCTATTATTAGCGATAATGGGACACATTTCTGCAACAGGTCTTTTGAGACTCTGATGCGGAAATACTCAATCAACCATCGACTTTCTACACCCTATCATCCCTAAACAAGCGGGCAGGCTGAAATCTCAAACAGACAAATCAAACTTATCCTGGAGAAGACTGTTGCTAAAAATTGAAAAGACTGGTCGACCAAACTGACGGATGCTCTTTGGGCATTCAGAACTGCATATAAGACCGACCTAGGGATGTCTCCATATAGGATAGTGTTTGGAAAAGCATGTCACTTACCTGTCGAGATAGAGCATAAAGCATTGTCGGCTATTAAGGAAATAAATTTTGATCTAAACCTTGCTTGCAACTTTCGGAAGCTGCAAATAAATGAGCTAAGCGAACTCCGCGATGAAGCTTATGATAACGCTGTAATTGTAAAGAATAGGACCAAGGTTTTTCACGATAAAAACATTTTGAGGAAAACATTTTCACCTGGTCAATAAGTCCTTCTTTATGATTCACGATTACACCTTCACTCGGGTAAGCTCCGATCTCGATGGAAGGGACCTTTTGTTGTGCGGTCTGTATACCCGCACGGGGCAGTAGAAGTAGAAAATGTTAAAAACGGCACTTTTTCAAAGTGAATGGACATAGACTAAAGCCGTATTTTTCCACTGACCCCACGGAGGAGCTCTTGTTCTTACAGGAGCCAGTTTATCTTGATTAAAATTCCTTCGTCTCACCTTCATGTCCAGCATATCACTGCATCATCTTTTGAATGGAGGTGAGTGAAAAGAGTAAGTTTGGGGGAAGTTCTTCACTTATATATTTTGCCCCCACTAATAATTCCTCCCAGACTTACAGGTTTTGTAGATATAGCTGTTGGCAACAGTGATGACACTGTTGAAAACAAGTTTGGGGGAGGTTTGTGCTTATTTTTGCATCATTTGCATATCATTTGCATAAGCACAAAAACATTTCTTTAAAAACTTATAAAAATTTAAAAATTTCAAAACCCATAAAAATTTAAAATTTTTCAAAATAAAAAAATATTTTAACAGTTTTTTGCACATAAATAAGATAATGAAAGTTTAGATAGTGAACAATTACATCCATGAGATTAGAAAAATATTAAGAAAACCAAGAAAATTAGAAGCTTTCTTATACGAACTAGTAATAAGTAGTTATGAGCCGTTGTCCCAAGGGTTAGTAAGATGAAAGACGTCACTAATCTGAGGATAAAAATAAGTCTGAAAAATAGTTTCTATTCTGGAAGCCAAACATTTTGAACGTTGATACCATGCTTATCTCACTTACATACGTCTTAAAGCCTGGGATAGTAGAGGATACTTTGAAATGCTCTTGTCTTAAAGCCAAAAGTATGAAGGAAATAAAAAAAAGTGAATAAAGAAAATATAAAGTGGTGAGAAAAATGGACACTGGTTTTGTTATCACCAAGGGCAATAAAAAAAATGTATAGCGAGGGTGCTTCTTCACCTAGTGCCCTAAGGCCAACTGGTCTGGGAGTCACTGCTATGCCTGAGGTGGTGCAAGACGAGGAAAATACACCAAGTAAGCAAGAACAGGAGTAATCGGTCGGTTAGTACCTCAAGAAGTATTAACGGTCGCATGAAAGTGTGTGAGCAATCTCATCTAAATATTCATTAATTAAAAAGTACTGAGGCTGATGGGCAAGTGTATGATAGCTTGAATTGAATTCTCCGGGTGTAGGGATGTCCTTTACACACACGCAGGGTGATATGATCGATATTTGGAATAAAGATAGGAATGAAGAATAAGATGATGTTTTATTGAGGGAGGACGTGATTTCTGACATCTTTTCATGACCATTAAGATAGGGCTCATGACAACCGAAAAGCTAGCTTAGTTGGAAACCCTAATTTTAAAAGCTTTTCTTTTACAATTCTTTTCTT
The DNA here is from genome assembly GCA_030015575.1 of Agapanthus africanus. Taxonomy (NCBI): domain Eukaryota; kingdom Viridiplantae; phylum Streptophyta; class Magnoliopsida; order Asparagales; family Amaryllidaceae; genus Agapanthus; species Agapanthus africanus. Next base: position 103,861,290 of record JASDDO010000010.1, on the reverse strand, counting down.
TAAATGTAATATTCATGATCTTTCTTTTATTATTGGATTTTGTGGGTGCAATCCGCTGAAAACCCTCAGGAGACAACACTCCTCCTACTAGGGACACCTAGAGGTTTAAAGGCTTGTTGCACGTGCTCAGTGCAATCGTGTTTCCTACGAAAGTGTGCTAGTTAGTTTTTCTATTTCTTTATTTTCTCCTTCTCTTTTTAATAAAAAGTTCGCTCGGGACGATCGAAATTAAGTTTGGGGGAATTTGATTAGTCAAAAATATTGCATCTTTTAACCGGCAATTTCCCTGTCATTTGCATTCATATAGAAGTGTTCGGCATTCATATAGCACATATTAGCAAAACAGTCGTCAAATATCAGATTACAGGTGTTAGACCTTAAAACCGGCATTTATAGGGAAATTGACTGCATTTCATAGCATGGCATCATTTATATGTTAGTGTATATGCCCTAGAGGCCATTACTGTATCATACTGGTTTGTATATTACTTAATGGAAGCTTGGGATATTCACCTTGTATAAACAATCTTGCTCAATATAGTAGTTTGCTACTTGGTTTGTTTCTACTTCAATGTGTACTTGTGTTTATTTCAGTATATCACTTATACGCATTAGTGGAGCCCTTAGGATCTTTGCTTGATTACCAGCGTTGTGATGGCAGTCACACTAGTGGGGGCTGGGTAATCTGTAAGCACATCCTTATACAGGTCCCTAGTTGCAGGACTATCGAGACAGGGCATCGATACTCCGGAGTAGACTAGCGTATGCGCTTCTCATCCCAGTGTGGGAGATGGTCTGTCCCACAGCCATCAGTACGTCGTACTGGAGATAGTATACGGGTGCTCGTTGGGTTACGAGTACACTGGACATGACTCGTCGGGAACTGACAGGTTGGTATTATACCTATCGTCAGTTATCAGTTCCCAGGTGACATGAGTACAGCTTAGTCCGCTGACTTGACACTGTCACTTCGCCTCGAGTGTGTTCCCACTGTACTTTGATTACTACCCTACCACGGCTCAAAGGAGTCGTGCAAACGGGTAGTAGTTGGGTACAGTCCCGAAGCACTTGGAGGAAGTGACGGTTAGACAGGATTCGTCTCTCCCGGTATTGGGGGTTGACATCGCGCAGTGTCTAGGAGAGCCATTACACGAGTAGTCCCTGGCCAGGGCAAGCGAGATATACTGGTAGGCTTCCAGTGTTATCTCAGGGTGTTTTGGGCTTCACTCCGACACGACTTGTACCGCTATTAGGGGACTGACGTTTTACCGCCCCCTAGGCCCGACATGCGATGTATCAGACGAACAGACCGGACTGTACGGAGACTGTCACATTCAGACTCAGTAGGAGTTCAGATGGGGTTTCACCTCGTCAGCCTTCTTGTCGGCGTCTACCTGGGGACCGTTACGCACAGCTAGTGCCGCTTGCGATCTGTGGTTAAACCCACTGCCAGCGTAGTGTCGAGTCTTTAGAGTCCCACACAGAGGGTATTCGCCTCTGGGCAAAACAGAGTAGAGGTCGCATGGTTTTGCGGCAGGGTTCGTTCTCATCCGCGCACTTGTGCACGTTTGGAGTCCGGACGGATTATACTGGCGGGCTCTGGTTTGAGCCAGATACTGGTATATGTTTTGGGGTTGCTTTTATATCTCGGTATTCTTGTTCCTCGGAACGAGAATACAGGTGTGTATGCACAGTTGCTTGAGGCGGAGGATGAGGTTTTTCTTTAGGGTTTCGGAACGGGTGCGTATGCACAGTTGACAGTCGTCATTTTCCAAACCCTAATAGATTTATGAAATATCAATTAATAATAGTAATTAAATGAAATATTGTTATGGTTGATTTTGTTGACTTGTTGACCATGGTTGACTTGTTGACCATGGTTGAATGTTGACCACCATCATTGCTTTGCAAGGATACTCCTTGATTCTAGCTTACACTCATTTAATGAAGTGATGATAGTGGTCATTCCAAATACAACCATCAACTATTTTCATTTTCAATTATTATTATTATTAATTAGATAATTCCTTTTCTTTTAGTTATGGTTGCAAAAGAAAAGAGCTCATTCTATCATAATCATTCTCTCTCCTCATTTCATCTTCTTCTTCCTCAAGCTCAAGGTGATTCCTTCTCATGAGTTGAGAATCCCTCACCTTGAAAAAGAAAACACCCCATAGATACTCTCTACTCTCTCTAGGGTTCAAGGTTTAGCAAGCCGGAGATCCTAGTTCACTCAAAGTTCGAGGAAGAGCCCAAAGGTTGAACCCTCAGGTGGATCCATCTTCGACGGAAGAAGGCTACGAGGCAAGAACCATCAACCTCTACAAGGTTTCAAGAAGAAGGAGTTCAAGTTAGGTATAACTCTTCATCCGAGTAGCTAACGCTCCTTTGTATGCTTGCTAGTTTAGTTTAGACACGATCCCGACCTTGTTTAGTCCATGTTGCTCCTCATGACAAAATTTGATTGTTATACCATTTCCGCCTCCTCATAAGTACCGAGGATGGCAACGTGGAGTTACAGTGGTATCAGAGCCTAACTAAACTTAAACTAGCTTTGTAGCGAAGTGTATGGAAGTTCGAAACGAAAAAAATCGCAAAACCGGAAAATCTAAAACCCTAAGTTTCTGTTGAAATTTTTTATGCTCTAAATGAAAAACTTTATACTCCTAAAATCGGCTCAGGGTTTTGTGAGAACACCCACCAAAAACGATCCCATGAATCCTTCAAACCACCGCGCTTCCGCGGCCCCAGCTATTCTTCTAGCCGCGGATCCGCCGCCGTTTGGGCTCTTCATGTGATCGTGTTTTGTGCAGTGTTCTTCTGGTAGGGTTTTGGGATTTTTCAAATATGTGATATGTGCCCAGATTTTCCAGAACAGAAATTTGCTTTTGGGGTCCTATAAATCCGTATTTTTTATCGAACTTCGCTACACTTTGTCTATATTGGTTATATCTGTGATGTTTGAATGTATTGAACTTCGACTAATCGCTATAAGTCGATTAGTCGGGGTTATACATCTCTGTGATTTGTGTTTGATACTGGAATGTGTATATGAATGTGTTGGACTGTCGCGGGTGAATAGCCGGGGTGGATGTGAGATGTGCTTTTGTTTTTCTTTCATTCATTGTAAATGTAAATTGATGTAATATTATTATTTGTTTGGCCGCACAACCGGGTCGGGGTTGTAGCCGTCATTATAATTCTTTTTACTGTTTTTGCTCCTAGGATAGACCCATGGAGGGGTGCACAAACTGCCGAGTACTTGGCGGGTAGTTTGCCGCACCCGTAGGGGTCTTGGGTGGGGTATTTGGCTATTCACCGCGACCGTGTAATCCGCTTTTCGTTGCAGGCTCGAAAGGATAGCGGATTGCTAGTATATCCAATGTATTCATCTGTGATCTGCAATGTCTATCATTGCTTTCTATTTAGGCGTTGCTTATGTTTTACAGCCGCGCTAGCCCAGCCCCCGCTCTGTCGTTAGTTAAGTAACCTAACGGGTGATGACGGGGCCCCGTGGCGAATGCATATGGCATAAGCGTACGTCATATTTTGGTTGTTTTCTGCAATGGTAGGATTAAATGATGGGACGCATTAAAAGAACTAATGCAAGAATATCACGCATTAAAAGAACTAATGCAAGATAATAAACCAAGCTAAAGTCGTTGGAGCACTTTCGAAAAACCACTCGGTTCTTTTCAAAACTAACTTTTAAATGCGGAGATTGAGCCACTCCTTCTAAAAGCTATCTCGTTCCATCGACTATATCAAGTTCACTACGTTCACGGTTTCGCCAAAACCATTCGTAGCCCTCCATCATTTCAGTTAAATGTACGGTAGTATTCAAGCTATGTATTTTGACCTCACGCCAAGGCATAGTGATTGGTAGCTACCGAATATTTATCTGTTGCATAGATAGAATGCGTTGGTTTGAGACAGTCGTACTGCCATTTTGGCCTACGTCAAGGGTAGGTACGGGTGGGTTCAAATTAACCAGGATAATGATGGGAAGAACTTGACATGTGACTTATGACATTTTGACCTCACGCCAAGGTCATAAGAGCATGGGGCAAAAATCCACATCGGGAGTTTCATAAGTACTGAAACTTGCTAGATTTGCATACCATTTGGAGTGTGGTGATTCTGGTAGGATTCCTTCAGTTTCGTCACGCGATGATATTTGGATCCCGATCCTACTGTGAGTATATGCTACTCCTCGGGAAATTTCTCACTAAACGATCAATGCTATAAACCTAGTAGGTGCCTAGAAAGGTGTTAGCGGGGCTACGCCCCCAGGGAAAAGAGGTTATTTAATTAAGGAACTTCGCGAAAGCGTTGGAAAACCTCCCTCGAAGTACCGACACTGGCCTGGCTGAACGGTTAAGCAAGTATTGTGCGGTGGGATTGATCCCGACTAATTCTTCCTTTATGGTTTGAGGAGGGATTCGAGAGACAGTGGGAGCCATCCTGTTTAGACAAATTAAAAACCATTCTAAACTTGCAAGAGCATCGTGCTAAAGTGTTCCTTCTCTCCCCCGTGCAGCAACCAAATCGAAATGACTGGACTTAAGTTACTTCTAGATAAAAACATACTGACAGGGCCAAACTACAAAGATTGGCTCAGGAATGTCAAAATGGCAATCACTTACGACAAGCTGGGGTATCTTCTTACCACCAAAGCTCCCCCCGTCCCAGGTCCCACCTCCAGCGTCACGGATAAGGAAATCCGTAAGACTTGGGAGATTGATTGCGCGAAGGCCAAGTGCCTCGTGCTTGCCTCTATGGACAACGAACACCAGAGGAGGCACGAGAATATGGATTTGGAATCCATATTTCTTCATACAAAAGAACTGTATGGAGAGCAGTCTCGTATCGCAAGATACGAAGTGTCGAAGAAGTTATTTTCGGCAAAGCTGGCCGTCGGATCATCGGTAGCGGACCACGTGCTTAAGATGATTGGCTACATTGAGGAGCTCGCGGAACTTGGGACCACGTTGGAAAGTGAACTCTATACGGATTTAGTTCTCCAGTCCCTTCCATCCACTTACGCCCAGTTTATACTGAACTTCAACTTACAAGAAAAGGAAGTTGAACTTTCAGAACTCCTCAACATGCTGAGGAGCGCAGAGGGCACCCTACAGAAAGGTAGGGAAACACCCGCTTTGTTTGTAGGAGGATCTTCTTCCTCTAGGTCCAAGGCGAAAGCCAAGGGAAAGAGGAAGAAAGCCCCCGCCAAACCAAGAGGCGGTGTTAGTAAAGTGGGTACGAAGGGAAAGGAAAAGGCAACAATTGCGGGGAAGCTTGTGGGAAAGGAGGAATGCTTCTATTGTCATAAGAGTGGACACTGGAAGAAAGATTGCAGGGCTTGGAAGGCCAAGACACAGGAACTGAAGCAGGTTGCGGCTTCAGCTTCAGGTGTGTATGTTATTGAAAACCGTCTTTCTATAAACTCTACTTCCTGGGTATTGGATACCGGATCAGGATCTCATATCTGTAATTCTTTGCAGGCGTTGAGAAACCGTAGGGTTTTGAAGGCAGGTGACATGACCCTCAGAGTTGCAAACGGAGCTAGCATGGATGCTAAAGCCGTGGGGGACTATCACCTGGGAATGTCAAATGGGCATGTTTTGGTTTTGCGTAATTGCTTTTTTGTACCCAACGCAACTTGTAATATCATTTCTGTATCTTTAGTTTCTAAAGAAGGTTATGAATTTGCGTTTGTAAGTAATGTTGTAAACATTCACCTTAATCAAGTTCTGATTGGGTCAGGTACACTGAGCAATGGTATATACGTGTTAAACCAACCACAGATTTTTAATGTCCAGAATACACACAAAAGAAAGTCTCCAGATATCAATCAGGCTTTCTTGTGGCATTGTAGACTGGGTCACATCAATGAGAGAAGGTTGACTAAGTTACATACAGAAGGGTATTTGAATCCGTTCGAATATCAATCGTATGCCACTTGTCAATCCTGTTTCAAAGGAAAGATGACAAAGACTCCGTTCACTGGACACGGAGTAAGAGCGAGCGAGCTCTTGGGGCTCGTACACAGCGACGTGTGCGGTCCAATGTCTACACTTGCGCGAAGCGGTTTTTCTTACTTCATTACTTTTACGGATGATTTTTCAAGGTTCGGACATGTCTTCTTGATGAAACATAAATCCGAAGCCTTTGGAAAATTCCAGGAATATAAGAATGAGGTAGAAAAACAAACCGGCAAAAGTATCAAGATTCTAAGATCGGATCGAGGTGGAGAATACTTGAGTGCCGAGTTCCTGAACTACTTAAAAGAGAATGGGATTCTCTCTCAGCTTACTCCTCCATACACTCCGCAACATAACGGTGTATCGGAGAGACGGAACCGCACCCTATTGGATATGGTACGGTCCATGATGAGTAATGCTGAGTTACCGCGATCATTCTGGGGGTATGCACTAGAATCAGCTGCGTACCTTTTGAACCGAGTTCCCACTAAGACTGTGCCTACCACACCATATGAGTTATGGAGTGGGAAGAAACCCTATCTTCAATATCTGAAGATCTGTGGATGTCCGGCTTTTGTCAAAAAGCAGCATGCGGACAAACTCCAGGCACGCTCAGTACTGTGCAAGTTTGTGGGATACCCATGTTAGTGTTTATGCCCTAGAAGGCCATTACTGTATCATACTAGCTTGTATATTACTTAATGGAAGCTTGGGATATTCACATGTATATAACAGTCTTGCTAAACATGGTAGTATGCTACTTGGTTTTTCTATCTTAATATGTGAGTGTACGTATTGATAGAGCTCTTAGGATCTTGCTTGTCTACCAGCGTTGTGATGGCAGTCACACTAGTGGGGGCTGGGTAGTCTACAAGCACATCCTTATTCAGGTCCCTGGTCGTTGGATTATCGAGACAGAGCATCGATACTCCGGAGTAGACTAGTGTGTACGCTTCTCATCCCAGTTGGGGAGATGGTCTGTCCCACAGCCGTCAGTACGTCGTACTGGAGATAGTATACAGGTGCTCGTTAGGTTACGGGTACACCGGACAGGACTCACAGGGAACTGTTGGTTGGTTTGATACCAGTCGTCAGTGAACAGTTCCCAGGTGACATGAGTACAGCGTAGTCCGCAGACTTGACACTGCTACTTCGCCTCGAGTGTGTCCCACTGTTCTTAGATTGCTACCCTACCACGGCTCAAAGGAGTCGTGCAAACAGGTAGCAGTTGGGTGCAGTCCCGAGCACTTGGAGGCAATGGCGGTTAGACAGGATTCGTCCCTCCCGGTATTGGGAGTAGATATCGTGCTGTGTCAGAGAGCCATTACGCAAAGTCCCTGGCCAGGGCAAGCGAGATTTGCTGGTAGGTTCCAGTAGTTTCTCAGGGTGTAATGGGCTTCCCTCCGACACGACTTATACCGCTATTAGGGGACTGACGCTTGCCGCCCCCCTAGGCCCGATATGCGATAGTCTTGGACGAACGGACCGGACTGTATGGAGATTGTCACATCAGACTCAGTAGGAGTTCGGATGGGTTTTCTCATCGGCCTTCTTATCGACAACTACCTGGGGACCGTTACGTACAGCTAGTGCCGCTTGCGGTCTGTGGTTAAACCCACTGCCAGCGTAGTAGTCGAGTCTCTAGAGTCCCACACAGAGAGTTTCCTACTCCAGGCGAAACGATATAGAGGTTGCATGGTTTTGCGACAAAGGGTTCGGACGCATACGTGCGTTTACGCACGTACGACTTTCGGACAGTTTTTACCAGTCGGCTTTGGTTTAAGCGAGTTACTGGTATCCGGTTATTGGATTTTTACAGTCTAAAGTTTTTCCGTATTTTTGCGGATTGGAGGGGCGTTCTCGTAATTGTACGAGAAGCTTCTAGAAGATGTGACTAAGGAGGTTACTTATGGATAAGAAAGTGAGTCATGAGGTGATTCATCATTATCATTAATTGCACCATAAATGATAATGACTCATGCTTAATGAATCACCATTAGATATTTGTGAAGCATGCTTATTCATCACTCATTTTCTTTTGTTGATAAATGAGAATGCTTCATAATATATTATGATACACTCTCTCTCTTCTCATTATCTTATCTCATATTCTCTCTCCTCAAGCTCTCATCTTCAAGAGACTAATCCTTAATCCTCATGTGTTGAGATCAAAGGTTTAGTTAGACTTAAGCATCCATTACCTTCACTCTATATCATCCTTTCTTCTTTGATTAGCAATCAAAGTAGATTAGTTGCCTCAAGTTAGAGGTGTAGCTTGGTGTTTTGCTCTCGGGTGGATCGTCTACTACCTAGAGAAGGTCGAGGAGAACAAAGGAGGACACAAAGACGAAGGACCGTTTTCATTAGGTATAATCCCTTAACACTATAGTTTAGTATAGCTATGTGTTCGGTTATTATTTGTTTAGCTTCGATTCAAGCGGTTAGTCGATGTTCGTTCTTTAAACTTGATCGTTTTTGAAAATTCCGCCTCCCCATAAGTACTGGGGTGTACTACATCGACTTACAGTGGTATCAGAGCCTCGCTAAACAATAAATAACTTAATTGCAAATTTGTACGAATTTCGAACGAAAAATCAAAGCCGGAAAACCCTAAATATTATCAGTTTCTGTCGAACTTAAAATGAAGTCCAAAAATTTTTCAGGTGTGTTCAGAAAGCATGAAATGAGTCCAGGAGAACACCCACGAAATTTGAGCCAATGATTCGACTAAAGCGCCGCGGAAGGGCGGCGGATCCCACCGATCCGCCGCGCTTCCGCGGCCGAGTTGCCGAGTCATGGGCTCATCTTTCATGGGTGGGTTCTCTCTGGTGTTTGGGGTTTTCTGGGATGTTTAATTATTGCTCAGGTTACTGTTTAACAGAGCAGATTTTGGAGCAATATTGATGTTGTTTAATCGATCGAAATTGTACAGTATTTGCGTATTGGATTATATCTGTGATTGTTTAATGTGTTCGTAAACCTCCCCCAACTGCTAGTATGTCGGTTGGCAGGGGGTTGCACATTTCTGAAATGGTTATATCTGTTTGTGCATATAAACTGTATTGGACTGTTGTGGTGTATAGCCGGGGTTAGCAATGGGTTATTGTTTAATTCATTTGTTGTAAATGTAATTTGTTGTAATATTATTTTTGCGGGGCACTTCCAGGTTGCGGTCGTAGCCACCGTTGTATTATTTCATTTTACTGTTTTTGCTCCTAGGACTGACCCAAGGTGGGGTACACAGACTGCCGGGTGGGTAGTTTGCCGTACCCGTAGGGTCGAGGGTGGGGTAACGGCTATTCATCACAACTGTGTAATCTGTCTTTTCTTGCAGGCTCAAAAGAAATACAGATTGCTTGCAAATCCAATATTGTTTATCTGTGTTCTGGAATGAATATCATTGCGTCAGACGAATGTAAAATATCTATATTTATGATAGCTATTTAGACGCCACTTATGTTTTACATCCGTGCTAGCCCAGCCCCCGCTCTGTCGTTAGTTAAGTAACCTAACGGGTGATGACGGGACCCCGTGGCGAATGCGGATGGCATAAGAGGACGTTGTATTTTCGTTGTTTTCTGCAATGATAGGTTAATGATGGGACGCATTATCTATAATGCAAAGTAAAACAAACCAAAGTTTAAATCGTTGGAACAATTTAAAAGAAACCACTCGGTTATTTTTAAAACAGATATTTTTAAATGCGGAGATTTAACCACTCTTTTTAAAAGCTATCAGGTTCCTTCGGTTATATCAAGTTCACTACGTTCACGGTTTCGCCAAAACCAGTCGTAGCCCTCCGTCATTTCTTATGGATGGTCAGTAGTATTCAAGCTATGCTTGTTGGCATATGTCAAGGCATAGTGTTTGGTAGCTGCTGGGGTATTCATTTGTTGCATAGATAGATGTGTTGGTTTGGGACAGTCGCATTACCTTGTTGGCATACGTCAAGGGTATATACGGGTGGGTTCAAATTAACAAGATAATGATGGGCAGAACTTGACATGTGACTTATGATTTGTTGGCATACGTCAAGGTCATAAGAGCATGGGGCAAAAACTTATATCGGGAATTTCTAAAGAAACTGAAATTTGCAAAGAGTTGCATACCATTTGGAGTTTGATGAATGTTGGTAGGATTCCTTCAACATTATCATACGATGATATTTGGATCCCGATCCTACTGTGAGTATATGCTACTTATCAGGATATTCGTCACTTAACGATCAATGCTATAAACCTAGTAGGTGTCCAGAAAAGTGTCAGCGGGGTTACGCCCCCAGAGAAAAGAGGTTATATAATTAAGGAACTTCGCGAAAGCGTTGGAAAACCTCCCTCGAAGTATCGACACCGGCCTGGTTGAACGGTTAAGCAAGAATTGTACGGTGAGAATAGTCTTGGCTAATTCTTCTTTTATGGTTTGAGGAAGGATTCGAGAAACAGTGGGAGCCATCCAGTTTAGATAAACTAAAAACCACTCTAAACTTGCAAGAGCATCATGCTAAAGAGTTTTCTTCTCTCTCTCCTAATTGCAGCGACCCTGAAAATGACTGGACTTAAGTTACTTTTAGAGAAAAATATACTGACGGGGCCAAACTATAAAGATTGGCTGCGGAATGTCAAAATGGCTTTGACCTATGACAAACTGGGGTACGTCCTCACCGCTACGGCACCTGCTGTCCCTGGTCCCAAATCCAGCAATGCGGATAAGGAAATCCGCAAAACCTGGGATTTAGATTGCGCGAGAGCCAAGTGCATCGTGCTTGCCTCGATGAACAATGAACATCAGAGGAGGCACGAGGATCTGTCCCTAGATGGCATATTTCTCCATACAAAGGAACTTTATGGAGAGCAATCTCGTATAGCAAGATACGAGACCTCTAAGAAATTGTTTCGAGCGAGGTTGGCTGTCGGGTCATCGGTAGGTGAACATGTCCTACAGATGATTGGCTATATAGAAGAGCTCGCAGACCTTGGGACGACTTTGGATAATGAGCTCTATACAGACCTTGTTCTCCAGTCCCTTCCTCCCACCTACGCCCAGTTTATCCTCAACTTCAATCTTCAAGGAAAAGAAGTTGAACTTGCGGAACTCCTGAACATGTTAAGGAGTGCGGAGGGCACCTTGCAGAAGGCAAGGGAAACACCCGCTATGTTTGTTGGCGGTTCATCTTCTTCCGGGTCCAAGGCTAGGGCTAAAGGAAGGAAGAAGAAGGCCGCACCCAGACCTAGAGGAGGTGTTAGTAAGGTGGGAGGGAAGGGAAAGAAAAAGAAAGCAGTACCGATAGTTGGTCAGGATGAGTGCTTCCATTGTCACAGGAAAGGGCACTGGAAGAAGGATTGCAAGGCGTGGAACGCCAAGAACCAGGAACCGAAGCAAGCTGTGGCTTCGACTTCAGGTGTGTTTGTAATTGAGAATTGTCTGTCGATCAACTCTACTTCCTGGGTATTGGATACCGGATCAGGATCTCATATTTGCAATTCATTGCAGGCACTGAGAAACCGTAGAGTGCTGAGGAAGGTGATATGATCCTCAGGGTTGCTAACGGAGCTAGCGTGGGAGCTGCGTCCGTCGGGGATTATCACCTAGGATTGACGAGTGGACACATTTTGGTTTTACATAACTGTTATTTTGTACCCAGCTTAACGTGTAATATCATATCAGTTTCCTTGTTATCAAATAAAGGTTATGATTTCACGTTTGTAAGAGATGTTGTCAACATCCACCTTAATCATGGTTTGATTGGGTCCGGTACTCTAAATAACGGCATATATGTTTTAAACCAACTCCAAATTTTCAATGTCCAGAACACACTAAAAAAAAAGTCTCCAGATTTGAATAAAGCTTTCTTATGGCATCGTAGACTGGGTCACATCAATGAGAGAAGGTTGACTAAGTTGCATAGAGAAGGATATTTGGACTCGTTCGAATATCAAACTTATGACACTTGTCAATCCTGTCTCAAAGGAAAGATGACAAAGACTCCATTTACTGGACAAGGAGTAAGAGCGAGCGAGCTCTTAGGACTCATACACAGCGATGTATGTGGTCCAATGTCTACACATGCGAGAGGTGGTTATTCCTACTTCATTACTTTTACAGATGATTTCTCTAGGTTTGGACATGTCTTCTTGATGAAGCATAAATCCGAAGCCTTTGAGAAATTCCTGGAATACAAGAGTGAAGCGGAAAACCAAACATGCAAAAGTATTAAGACACTGAGATCCGATCGAGGCGGAGAATACTTAAGTGCCGAGTTCCTAGGTTACCTAAAAGAGAAAGGAATTCTCTCTCAGCTTACTCCTCCATACACTCCACAGCACAACGGTGTATCGGAGAGACGGAATCGAACCCTATTGGATATGGTACGATCCATGATGAGTAATGTTGAGTTACCGCGATCTTTCTGGGGGTATGCGCTAGAATCAGCGATACATCTTTTGAACAGAGTTCCAACCAAAACTGTGCCTACCACACCATATCAGATGTGGAGTGGGAAGAAACCCTATCTTTAGTACCTGAAGACGTGGGGATGTCCAGCTTTTGTAAAAAAGCAGCGTCCGGACAAGCTCGAGGTACGCTCAGTAGAGTGTAAGTTTGTGGGATATCCAAAGAACTCTACAGGATATTGCTTCTATTACGCAGAGGAACAAAAGGTTTTTGTTTCTCGTCATGCCCGCTTCTTAGAAACTGAATTTTTGGAAAATCAGAAGAGTGGGAGCGAAATAGAACTGGAAGAAATTCCAGAACCACAAACTGCTACTGAAAGTTTGGTAGAACCAGAGGTTCAAGAAGAACAGAACATTCCCGCACCCCTCCGCAGGAGTAGTAGGCCGTCTCATCCGCCTGAGAGATACTACGGTTTTCTCATAGACGGGGATAGAGAGGATTGCATCATAGATGATGATGAACCTACTGACTTGCAGCAGGCCATCCAGAGCGGCGACTCGGTACGATGGCTAGATGCAATGCGAACCGAAATGGAGTCTATGTACACCAACAAAGTATGGACTTTGGACTTTGCTCCAGATGGGGTAAAACCCATAGGATGCAAATGGATCTTCAAGAAAAAGATTGGTGTAGATGGACAGGTGGAAACCTATAAGGCTAGACTTGTTGCAAAGGGTTTTCGTCAAAGACCTGGTTTGGACTATGACGAAACTTTTTCTCCAGTGGCTATGCTCAAATCCATTCGGGTCCTTCTTGCTATTGCTGCCTTCCATGATTATGAAATCTGGCAGATGGACGTAAAGACGGCTTTTCTGAATGGAAATTTAGAAGAGAGCGTCTATATGGATCAGCCAGAGGGTTTCAATCAGAGTGGGAGCAGCGGGAAAGTATGCAAGCTGCTTAAGTCTATTTATGGACTAAAGCAGGCATCGCGGAGTTGGAACATCTGTTTTGATGAGACAGTCAAAGAATATGACTTTATCAAAAATCCAGATGAACCGTGCATATATAGTAAAGTTGTGGCCAGAAGTGTCGTATTCCTCGTCTTGTACGTGGATGACATTCTATTGATAGGAAATGACATTCCTATGCTACAATCTGTCAAAGGATTCTTGTCACACAGGTTCTCCATGAAAGACCTGGGTGATGCCTCTTACATTCTGGGGATCTGGATCTATCGTGATAGATCCAAGAGGATGTTGGGACTTTCGCAGTCCAGGTATATCGACACTGTACTGAAAAGATTCAGTATGGAAGATTCTAAGCGCGGTAATCTACCGGCTTGTCACGGAATCACCCTCTCCAAAGAGAAGTCTCCCAAGACTGATTTGGAAAGGGAACGCATGTCTATTATACCCTACGCTTCTGCGGTAGGCTCTATAATATATGCGATGTTGTGTACCAGACCAGATGTAGCTTACGCACTAAGCGTGGTAAGCCGGTATCAGTCAGACCCAGGGGAGAAACACTGGATAGCAGTAAAGAACATTCTCAAGTACCTGAGGAGGACTAAGGAGATGTTCTTGGTTTACGGCGGAAAAGACCTCAGGTTGGAGGCCTTTGCTGATTCCGGCTTCCAGAGTGATAAGGACGATTCCAAGTCCATGTCGGGTTATGTCTTTACCCTCAATGGAGGGGCGGTGTGCTGGAAGAGCTCCAAGCAGGACACCGTTGCTGACTCGACGATGGAAGCGGAGTATATAGCTGCTTGCGATGCCACAAAAGAAGCAGTCTGGATGAAGAAGTTCCTAACAGAACTTCAGGTGGTTCCTACCATAGTTGATCCAATACCTCTGTATTGCAACAACAACGGAGCTATAGCTTTAGCGAAGGAACCAAGGTCCCATCAGAAGTCCAGACACATCTTGAGGCGGTATCACCTGATCAGGGAGATCATTGATCGTCAGGAGATCGAGGTTCGGAGAGTTGCTTCAGAAGAGAACATTGCTGATCCATTCACGAAGGCCCTTCCTCAGATTCAGTTCGAGAGGCTGCTCGAGATCATTAGTCTACGATATGCCAGTACATGGCCCTAGTGCAAGTGGGAGATTGTTAGTGTTTATGCCCTAGAAGGCCATTACTGTATCATACTAGCTTGTATATTACTTAATGGAAGCTTGGGATATTCACATGTATATAACAGTCTTGCTAAACATGGTAGTATGCTACTTGGTTTTTCTATCTTAATATATGAGTGTACGTATTGATAGAGCTCTTAGGATCTTGCTTGTCTACCAGCGTTGTGATGGCAGTCACACTAGTGGGGGCTGGGTAGTCTACAAGCACATCCTTATTCAGGTCCCTGGTCGTTGGATTATCGAGACAGAGCATCGATACTCCGGAGTAGACTAGTGTGTACGCTTCTCATCCCAGTTGGGGAGATGGTCTGTCCCACAGCCGTCAGTACGTCGTACTGGAGATAGTATACAGGTGCTCGTTAGGTTACGGGTACACCGGACAGGACTCACAGGGAACTGTTGGTTGGTTTGATACCAGTCGTCAGTGAACAGTTCCCAGGTGACATGAGTACAGCGTAGTCCGCAGACTTGACACTGCTACTTCGCCTCGAGTGTGTCCCACTGTTCTTAGATTGCTACCCTACCACGGCTCAAAGGAGTCGTGCAAACAGGTAGCAGTTGGGTGCAGTCCCGAGCACTTGGAGGCAGTGGCGGTTAGACAGGATTCGTCCCTCCCGGTATTGGGAGTAGATATCGTGCTGTGTCAGAGAGCCATTACGCAAAGTCCCTGGCCAGGGCAAGCGAGATTTGCTGGTAGGTTCCAGTAGTTTCTCAGGGTGTAATGGGCTTCCCTCCGACACGACTTATACCGCTATTAGGGGACTGACGCTTGCCGCCCCCCTAGGCCCGATATGCGATAGTCTTGGACGAACGGACCGGACTGTATAGAGATTGTCACATCAGACTCAGTAGGAGTTCGGATGGGTTTTCTCATCGGCCTTCTTATCGACAACTACCTGGGGACCGTTACGTACAGCTAGTGCCGCTTGCGGTCTGTGGTTAAACCCACTGCCAGCGTAGTAGTCAAGTCTCTAGAGTCCCACACAGAGAGTTTCCTACTCCAGGCGAAACGATATAGAGGTTGCATGGTTTTGCGACAAAGGGTTCGGACGCATACGTGCGTTTACGCACGTACGACTTTCGGACAGTTTTTACCAGTCGGCTTTGGTTTAAGCGAGTTACTGGTATCCGGTTATTGGATTTTTACAGTCTAAAGTTTTTCCGTATTTTTGCGGATTGGAGGGGCGTTCTCGTAATTGTACGAGAAGCTTCTAGAAGATGTGACTAAGGAGGTTACTTATGGATAAGAAAGTGAGTCATGAGGTGATTCATCATTATCATTAATTGCACCATAAATGATAATGACTCATGCTTAATGAATCACCATTAGATATTTGTGAAGCATGCTTATTCATCACTCATTTTCTTTTGTTGATAAATGAGAATGCTTCATAATATATTATGATACACTCTCTCTCTTCTCATTATCTTATCTCATATTCTCTCTCCTCAAGCTCTCATCTTCAAGAGACTAATCCTTAATCCTCATGTGTTGAGATCAAAGGTTTAGTTAGACTTAAGCATCCATTACTTTCACTCTATATCATCCTTTCTTCTTTGATTAGCAATCAAAGTAGATTAGTTGCCTCAAGTTAGAGGTGTAGCTTGGTGTTTTGCTCTCGGGTGGATCGTCTACTACCTAGAGAAGGTCGAGGAGAACAAAGGAGGACACAAAGACGAAGGACCGTTTTCATTAGGTATAATCTCTTAACACTATAGTTTAGTATAGCTATGTGTTCGGTTATTATTTGTTTAGCTTCGATTCAAGTGGTTAGTCGATGTTCGTTCTTTAAACTTGATCGTTTTTGAAAATTCCGCCTCCCCATAAGTACTGGGGTGTACTACATCGACTTACAACCCAAAGAGCACCAGAGGGTATCTTTTCTACTACGCAGAGGAACAAAAAGTCCTTGTTTCTCGTAATGCCCATTTTTTAGAACACCAGTTCTTAGAAAAGGAGATTAGTGGGAGCGCAGTAGAACTGGAAGAAATTCCAGAACCACAAACTATTACTGAAAGCTTAGTAGAACCAGAGGGTTCAATTGAACAGGACATTCCTACGCCGCTCCGCAGGAGTAGTAGGCAGTCTCATCCGCCCGAGAGATACTACGGTTTTCTCATAGACGGGGATAGAGAGGATTGCATCATAGATTATGATGAGCCTACTAGCTTCCAGCAGGCCGTTCAGAGCGTTGACTCGGTAAAATGGCTGGATGCAATGCGGACCGAAATGGAGTCCATGTACACCAACAAAGTATGGACGTTGGACATTGCTCCAGACGGGGTAAAACCCGTAGGATGCAAGTGGATCTTCAAAAGGAAGATTGGTGTAGATGGACAGGTTGAGACCTATAAAGCTAGACTTGTAGCAAAGGGTTTCCGTCAAAGACCTGGCTTGGACTATGACGAAACCTTTTCTCCAGTGGCTATGCTGAAATCCATTCGGATCCTTCTTGCCATTGCTGCCTTCCACGATTATGAGATTTGGCAGATGGACGTAAAGACAGCTTTTCTGAATGGAAATTTAGAGGAGTGTGTCTATATGGATCAGCCAGAGGGTTTCATTCAGAGTGGGAGCAGCGGAAAGGTGTGCAAGTTGCTTAAGTCCATCTATGGACTAAAGCAGGCATCGCGGAGTTAGAACATCTGTTTTGATGAGACGGTCAAGGAATTTGGCTTTATCAAAAATTCAGATGAACCATGCATCTATAGTAGATTTGTAGCGAGAACTGTAGTATTCCTCGTTTTATACGTGGATGACATTCTCTTAATAGGAAATGACATTCCTATGCTACAATCTGTCAAGGGGTTCTTGTCACACAGGTTCTCCATGAAAGACCTGGGTGATGCCTCATACATCCTGGGGATCCGGATCCATCGTTATAGATCCAAGAGGATATTAGGACTTTCTCAGTCCAGGTACATCGACACCATAGTGAAGAGATTCAGTATGGAAGATTCCAAGCGCGGTAACCTACCGGCTTGTCACGGGATCACCCTCTCTAAAGAGATGTCTCCCAAGACTGATTTGGAGAGGGATCGCATGCCTATTATACCCTACGCTTCTGCGGTAGGCTCTATAATGTATGCGATGTTGTGTACCAGACCGGATGTAGCTTATGCACTGAGTGTAGTAAGCCGGTATCAGTCAAACCCTGGGGAGAAACACTGGATAGCGGTAAAGAACATTCTCAAGTACCTGAGAAGGACTAAGGAAATGTTCTTGATGTATGGCGGAAAAGACCTCCAGATCGAGGCCTTTGCTGACTCCAGCTTCCAGAGTGACAAGGATGATTCCAAGTCCATGTCGGGTTTTGTCTTTACCCTCAATGGAGGGGCGGTGTGTTGGACGAGCTCCAAACAGGAAACCGTTGCAGACTGGACTATGGAAGCGGAATACATTGCTGCATCTGATGCCGCAAAAGAAGCTGTCTGGATGAGGAAGTTCTTGAAAGAACTTCAGGTGGTTCCGTCCATTGTTGACCCAATACCTCTGTATTGCGACAACAACGGGGCTATAGCTTTAGCGAAGGAACCCAGGTCCCATCAGAGATCCAGGCACATATTGAGGCGGTATCACCTGATCAGAGAGATCGTGGATCGCAAGGAGATCGAGGTTCGGAGGGTTGCTTCAGAAGAAAACACTGCAGATCCATTCACCAAGGCCTTACCCCAGACTCAGTTCGAGCGGCTGATCGAGATGATAGGTCTTCGATATGCCAGTACATGGCCTTAGTGCAAGTGGGAGATTGTTAGTGTATATGCCCTAGAGGCCATTACTGTATCATACTGGTTTGTATATTACTTAATGGAAGCTTGGGATATTCACCTTGTACAAACAATCTTGCTCAATATAGTAGTTTGCTACTTGGTTTGTTTCTACTTCAATGTGTACTTGTGTTTATTTCAGTATATCACTTATACGCATTAGTGGAGCCCTTAGGATCTTTGCTTGATTACCAGCGTTGTGATGGCAGTCACACTAGTGGGGGCTGGGTAATCTATAAGCACATCCTTATACAGGTCCCTAGTCGCAGGACTATCGAGACAGGGCATCGATACTCCGGAGTAGACTAGCGTATGCGCTTCTCATCCCAGTGTGGGAGATGGTCTGTCCCACAGCCATCAGTACGTCGTACTGGAGATAGTATACGGGTGCTCGTTGGGTTACGAGTACACTGGAAAGGACTCGTCGGGAACTGACAGGTTAGTATTATACCTATCGTCAGTTATCAGTTCCCAGGTGACATGAGTACAGCTTAGTCCGCTGACTTGACACTGTCACTTCGCCTCGAGTGTGTTCCCACTGTACTTTGATTACTATCCTACCACGGCTCAAAGGAGTCGTGCAAACGGGTAGTAGTTGGGTACAGTCCCGAAGCACTTGGAGGCAGTGACGGTTAGACAGGATTCGTCTCTCCCGGTATTGGGGGTTGACATTGCGCAGTGTCTAGGAGAGCCATTACACGAGTAGTCCCTGGCCAGGGCAAGCGAGATATACTGGTAGGCTTCCAGTGTTATCTCAGGGTGTTTTGGGCTTCACTCCGACACGACTTGTACCGCTATTAGGGGACTGACGTTTTACCGCCCCCTAGGCCCGACATGCGATGTATCAGACGAACAGACCGGACTGTACGGAGACTGTCACATTCAGACTCAGTAGGAGTTCAGATGGGGTTTCACCTCGTCAGCCTTCTTGTCGGCGTCTACCTGGGGACCGTTACGCACAGCTAGTGCCGCTTGCGGTCTGTGGTTAAACCCACTGCCAGCATAGTGTCGAGTCTTTAGAGTCCCACACAGAGGGTATTCGCCTCTGGGCAAAACAGAGTAGAGGTCGCATGGTTTTGCGGCAGGGTTCGTTCTCATCCGCGCACTTGTGCACGTTTGGAATCCGGACGGATTATACTGGCGGGCTCTGGTTTGAGCCAGATACTGGTATATGTTTTGGGGTTGCTTTTATATCTCGGTATTCTTGTTCCTCGGAACGAGAATAAAGGTGTGTATGCACAGTTGCTTGAGGCGGAGGATGAGGTTTTTCTTTAGGGTTTCGGAACGGGTGCGTATGCACAGTTGACAGTCGTCATTTTCCAAACCCTAATAGATTTATGAAATATCAATTAATAATAGTAATTAAATGAAATATTGTTATGGTTGATTTTGTTGACTTGTTGACCATGGTTGACTTGTTGACCATGGTTGAATGTTGACCACCATCATTGCTTTGCAAGGATACTCCTTGATTCTAGCTTACACTCATTTAATGAAGTGATGATAGTGGTCATTCCAAATACAACCATCAACTATTTTCATTTTCAATTATTATTATTAATTAGATAATTCCTTTTCTTTTAGTTATGGTTGCAAAAGAAAAGAGCTCATTCTATCATAATCATTCTCTCTCCTCATTTCATCTTCTTCTTCCTCAAGCTCAAGGTGATTCCTTCTCATGAGTTGAGAATCCCTCACCTTGAAAAAGAAAACACCCCATAGATACTCTCTACTCTCTCTAGGGTTCAAGGTTTAGCAAGCCGGAGATCCTAGTTCACTCAAAGTTCGAGGAAGAGCCCAAAGGTTGAACCCTCAGGTGGATCCATCTTCGACGGAAGAAGGCTACGAGGCAAGAACCATCAACCTCTACAAGGTTTCAAGAAGAAGGAGTTCAAGTTAGGTATAACTCTTCATCCGAGTAGCTAACGCTCCTTTGTATGCTTGCTAGTTTAGTTTAGACACGATCCCGATCTTGTTTAGTCCATGTTGCTCCTCATGACAAAATTTGATTGTTATACCGTTCCCGCCTCCTCGTAAGTACCGGGGATGGCAATGTGGACTTACATTATATATATTGCAACCCGTGTTTCGAAGTCCGTGCAGGAAAATCAAAAGATCGGTCAAAATTTACATGACAAGACGGCTAAAAGAATATGCCAACTCAAGGAATTGGAATCCGGTAATGATCAAAAGGGTATTCTGAGATTCATCATATCAGAGAATGTACTTGAGGACATCACAAGTCAACACAGGAAGTTTGAAGACCCAAGGAGCTAACTTGGCCGCGGAACCGCGGCCAGAGCCGCCTATTGCCGCGGTTCCGCGGTGGTATTGCCTCTTCATCACCCCAATTTTGCACCATAACTCCTCCCTCAGTGCCTACAGCTCAGAATGACACAACATTTTCCAGAAAGCCCCAGAACCTTCTGCCAGATCAGCAAGCTTTGGGATCAACACTAAACTAGCCTTGTATTCTAGAAACTTCTCCCTAAACCCTAGCTTAAATCCTAAGCTAAGCCTAACTAACTACTTCTAGAAGTCTTTCAACAAACTTTTGGAGGGAACTTCTATTTCAAACTCAAGGCCTAGGGTTTGGGAGATCTATAAATAAGACCCTAGGCTCACTTGTAAAAAAAATATAATCTCTTGGAATTCTATTAATTCAATAGATCCATTCACTCTCTTTCTTCATCTTCTTCTTCCACAAGTCTAGTGACAAGGCTTGTGTGAAACCCTAACCCTAATTCCAATCAAAAGCCAAGATCCCGAGTACCCCATCAAGCAAGAAGCCTTGCAACCTTTTATGAGCGGAGCCGATCTTCAACAGAGCAAGTGGTCCAAGCCAATCCACGACTCACGAAGAAAAGCGACGCCAGATCGACAATTTAGTTCTTCCTCTTATAGTTCTTGAGCGACTGTAATCAAATTGTTGATATAAATAAAAGGTGATATTCTTTTATCTTATTTTCTTTAAATTCTTGCATCATGATTCGATCTCAAATTCTAGTTGTAGTTCTTGTTGTGATGTTTGAGTAATACTCCGCTCGTCGAGGAGTCGAGACGATCAATAGAATGATGATGTAACATATCTTAAATCGATTCTTGAGTCCTACGAGTTTTGTAAACCCTAGAAAGTTCAAGAACCGAAAACCCAATTCGTTGCGATGCTTTCTTGATTGATATCGCTCGAAATTGGGGAGTTACGATCGTTTCTTGAAATTGATAGAGGCTAGAATGTGAACGATATCGACGAAAGAACAAGGGTTAAATGATGAAACCCTAGTTTCACGAGAAAGCCCTAACTCTCGTCGATCATCATCGATCTAGTATCAATTCTTCGAAGGACAAGAACACGATATCTTGAGATTACATCACGTCTATAGATCCGATCGATTCCTACGAGCCTCATTTAGATTCTTGACATTTGGTTGGAAATATCATCGAAACCCGATTCTCGATTGTTTATCATTTTCTTGATTCTTGATTAGATTAGTGACACTTGAATCAATCGATAAAATCTTGAATCATGTTTTCTTTTTTTTTTCGATTAACTTTTTAATTCAAGCAAATTAAACATAGAAACAAATCGCACAATCCCTGTGGACGATCCTCACTCGCTTACGATCTACAACCGACACCGTAATTGATTGCGGTCAAATATAATTCTTAGATTGTGATTTTATTCAATTCTCTAATTACCGACACAAAGAAACTTATTCGCTTTATTCGATTTACACAAACAAGAATTTCTATAACAATCAGCAGCCCCTCTCTCTCTCCCCTCATCATATCAACACAAATCAATCCACTAATGTGGCATTTTTGCTAAAAAAGAGACCATGAGTTACTAGTGAAGTCCATGTCACATTTAATGCATGTCTTGATGAAATTCTAGATCATTATTTCCATAAGAAAACATTAATCCAAATGTTTGCCACAACAAAAAGATACGGCAACATCTAAAGTAAACTCGTGACGGATCACAAGGATACCCCTCACCTGTATATACATACCTGCATCCGCATTCCGACTGAATACGAATGCGATGAGACTAAAGTAATCCAACAAATCTAATACTAGGATCCGGCTTAAACCAAAGCCCACTAGTATGATCCGTCCGATCATGATCCGTGCAATACCGCACGTATATGATCGAACCCTGCCATATATCATACGGCCTCTACAACGTTTCGCCCGAAACTTGAGAAACTGTCTGTGGGGGACTCTAAAGACTCATCAATACTTTGGCTGTGGATTTAACTATTAGCTCGTCATAGATACTAGCCGTACGTAACAGGCTACCAAGTATTAACCAAAAGGGAGGTCGATGAGCGAACTCATCCTGACACCCTACTGAGCCTGTCAGTGACAATATTCGTACAGTCCGGTCCGTTCGTCTATGAGGATCGCATGGTGGGCCTAGGGGGTTGGTAAAAGTCAGACCCCCAAAGGAGGTACAAGTCGTGTCGGAGTGTAGCCCAGAACACCCTGAGATACTACTGGAATACCTACCAGTAAATCTCCTACCTCGGCCGAGGGCTTTGTGTAATGGCTCTCTTAGACACAGCGCGATCTCACTCCCAATACCGGGAGACATGAAACCCCTGCCGATCTGCTCACTGCCTCCATGTGGCTCAGGACTGTACCCAACTAAAACCTGTTTGCATGACTCCTTTGAGCCGAGGTAGGGTAGTAATCAAAGTACAGTGGGAACTCACACGAGACAAATGACGATCTCAGGTCGATGAACTAACCTATACACATGTCACCAGGGAACTGCTATCTGACGTCTGGTGTAATCCCAACTAGCATGTTCCCGGCGAGTCCTGTCCGGTGTACTCATTACCCAACGAGCACCTATATACATCTTAGGTGAACCAACTGACACCAGTGGCTTGTGAGACCGGCCACCGCCCCTTGTCGGGGTCTCGACTGTATACACTAGTCTACTCCGGAGTATCGATTCCCTGTCTTGAAACTCCCTCGACTAGGGACCACTTTTAAGGATTTGCTTATGGACTACCAAACTCTCACGTATATGATCGCCATCATACTGTTGGTAGTCAAGCAGGATCCTAAGGGCTCTATCAACGTGTAATAGTGAACATGTCACCTAAAGCTGTACACGAATGATAAAGACAAACCATAGTAGCATACTATTCTCTATATCAACGTGTAATATTGAACTACAATGTCACCTAAAGCATGTACACGATGATAAAGACAAACCAGATAGTATACAAACCTCTCGAGTAAGACTGTCCTACCGGTATAGGTCCTCCCTCAATCTTTGCAATCACGTGCCTGTGATCAAATAATTGACTCTGAAGGCACTATATCCAACAGAATCACACAAGACTCTATGACAATCTCGGGTCTACTGACTAACCTGTACCAGTGTCACCAGAGAACTGCCATCTGACGTGATGTATAATACCATCTGGGAGTTCTCGACGAGTCCGTCCAGTGTACTCAGTCTCCACTGAGCACCCATATACTATCTCTGATGTCAAACACCAATGGATATGGGATCATCCATCGCCCATCTACATGGGTCGAGAAGCTATATGCTAGTCTACTCTAGTATATCGATGCCCTGTCTCGATACACTCTCGACTAGGAGCATTTGAAGGATGTACTTAGCGACTACACTGTCCCCACTAGTATGATTTGCATCATAATCCTGGTAGTCAAGTACTCATCCTAAGGGCTTTATCAACATGTAACATAGAGACAACCAGAGTACATGTTAAGATAAAGAGCAACCAGATAGCATACTATCATGTTGAGCAAGAAAGTCCTCCCTATATATGTCCAAGCATGCACTACAATATACATTGTATATACAGTAATGGCCTCTAGGGCATACACATTACTAACAGGATGATCCCATATCTATTGGTGTTTGACATCAGAGATGGTATATGGGTGTTCAGTGGAGACTGGGTACATTGAACGGACTCGCCGAGAACTCCTAGATGGTATTATACCTCACGTCAGATAGCAGTTCTCTAGTGACACTGGTACATGTTAGTCTGTTGACCCGAGATCGTCATAGAGTCTTGTGTGTCTCCCACTGTGCTTTGATTTCCACCCTACAACTGCTCTACTGAGTCATGCAAACAGGTGGTTTTTGGGTACAATTCCGAGTCACATGGAGGCAATGAGCGATAGGAGGGGATTCGTCTCTCCCGGTATTGGGGGTTGATGTTGCGCTATGCTCGATTGGCCATAACTGAAATCCCTGGTCAGGGTAGATGGGATTTACTGGTAAGTGTTATTAGTTTCTCGACCATTATGAACCTTACATCGGCTTGACTTATCAAGCTATTGGGGTCTGACGTTTACCACCCATAGGCGAGATATGCGACATATCAGATGAACAGACCGGACTGTACGGTAGTGTTACTGATTGGATTCGAAGGAATATGAGTAGGCTTGCTTGTTGATCTTCTGATCGCTCAATACCCGGGTGGCCGTTATGTTTAGCAGGCCTCTTGTGGCTTGTGGGTGTTTGATATGATCATCACCCACTGCCGGCGTATTGACGAGTCTTTAGAGTCCTACACAGAGGTTTCCTGGCTCAACGAAATGAAGTAGGGGCACATATGTGATATGTGCGGGACCGAGATTAATACGAGTATGTGATACCGTATTCTATTCTCGCGATTTGTGTCATCGGTCGGTTATATGCGATATAGCCGGGTTATCAAATCAAGAGTTGATTTGATAAAATGATACATATGATATTAGTCGGTTATATGTGATATAGTCGGATTATTAAATCAAGTGTTGATTTGATAATCTAATGTATAATTATATATTTGATATATTAATTTACATTAGCTAGTATTAGCTCACTCAAGATTGCTTTTCTCACTTGATTGTGCACAAAGTATATATGTGATATGTATTTGTGTACATTAGTTTGTATCATGCTTGATGATACATACAAACATGGGTGTGTGTGTGACTTACACCATAATTAAGATAATGGTAAGGATTTTATTTATTTTAGTAATTCAAAATTAGTGGTATTTTGTCATGGCTTGTAAGCTTGTAGATCATTTGACTTAGTCCACTAACTTTGTCTTATTCAAGATATTTATTAACCAAACCATTATCTTAAACCATGGTTATGTCTCTACATTGGTTGATATGTGATATTAACTCACCCATGGTTGCTATTCTCACCTCATTAGTTTCATTTTCTCATCTTGATCATTTCATCTTCTTCCTCATGAAAGCTCTCTAGCTTTTATAATGGTTAGAAAATATTGTGAGAAAATAAAATCTAAAGTGAGCCCATTTCTTACTTTATCATCCTCTACTACTTCCCATTTAGTTTAGGGTGTTCTCATCACAAAGTTCATCACCTAGTGAAGTGGTAGCTTGGGTTTGAGTCTCCTCGACGTAGATCATCTTCGGCCTCGAAGACTTCGAGCAAGATTATTCATTTCTCCAAGGGAACCCATACTAGAGTTCTGGAGATCTTTACTCGCAGCGAAGGGACTACTACACGGAGATTTAGAAGTGAAGGACCGGTCTACAAAGGTTGTATTCCTCATTCACTTAGTGTAATGGTTGATTACATGTTTCATTTCGTCTATTCACTCTAGCTAGATCCTAGGTTAGGGTTCATTAGCGCACTAATTTTTTTTAATTTGGCATGGTTGTTGCTGTGAAAACCCAGTAGGGTGCTAAGGAATCCTAACAGTGGTATCAGAGCCGGGCTTGAGTATTAGACGATATTTGTTAGATTACGAAACCGAAATGACTCTGAAACTTGAAACATCGAACCCTAGTTTCTGTTGAATTTTAGATGGCTTCTAAATTTTTTTTAAACAAGTGCAGAATGTTGTATGAGATATGACATGAACACAGAAGAAATTTGAGCCCATTTCCTTGCAAAGTGGCCGGCCACTTCCCCACTAAAACCGGCCAGCTCGGCCCCATCAAGGAATTTTGGCCTCGAATTTTTTCTGTGTTTCAGGCTCTGGGGTTTGATGTTTCAGGTGTTGTTTGTTTTTTCTAAGATTTCAGGTGATGCAGTCTTACTTTATAGGCAACTCGGAGTGTTTCGTATTCGTAGTTTAACATTGGTTTCAGGTTTTCACATGTTATCTAGACGAACTTAAAAAAGTTCGATCGAATGTCAAAAACCCATTTTTCCAAGTTTAAGGTATTCGGAAAATCATGCAAGCGATTCTGTGGACCCTCTAGAAGAATGAAACCCTAACTCGATATAATGACCATGGAATAGCTTTGAACCTTAGGGTTTGTGGCAGTTCCGCGGTACCATTAATGAGGCTTGGGTTTGCCCTTCTACAGTTGGTCCATAGGTGTTGTAGTATGTTCTGGGTATTTTTGAACGGTGCTCAAGTGTTGAGCACTTAGGGAATTGTGGGACTTTGATTAATCGATCGAAAAGTTTAACGTTGTCCGGATATTTGTGATGGGATACAATACTTGGAATCAACATAAATCCAGCAATTTAGTCTCATTTGATCGGTTGCCACGGGATTTTGATGTGATCAAAAGTCTGTCGCAATCACGTAGTTTACGCGAATACTCGCCGGGTAACCTTACTAGATAGCCACGCCCCATAACTCCGACAAGGTGACTGTAAGAGAACTTCGTTGCCAAAAGCATCCGCCCGGGTGCTCGCGTGTGAGGTGTTCCGCCTAAGTGCACTTCGTCGTCGGTATCGTGGGTGCGGCCGTCTACTAAAGTTTCCGACGAGCATTCGATCGGGATGTCGGGAATCTTGTTGAATTGCCCGACTTGTTATTGAAAAGTGTTTTCAATATCGAGACTAAAATGCGGGGTTTATAATTGTTAGGCATGCGATGTCTAAGGAATTCATATTGTTAGGCATGAAATCCGGAATATGAGATATTTCGGGTTTATGATATCTAAGGTGGTTGCGGATTCTAACTATTGTAGTTTTCACTTTCTTTTCTGCGACCGTAAGTGTAATATGTGGTGTATCTCCGGTTTCGTTGCTATATGTCAACGACAATTGGGATACGCATATTTACTTACGTTGATGACATGTGATGTTATGTGTTGCTGTGATATGTTATATTGGATCGTCGTGTTTGAATAGCCGGGTTTTTTTTATGTGAGATGAGAGTTTTTCATTTTCATTCATGTAAAAACTTGTATGTAATATTCTTTTATTGGGGCACTTCCGGGTTGAGGAAGATACCACCGTTGATGTATATTATTTACTTTTCTGCATTAGGATACCAAGGAGGGGAGCACAAGTAACCGGGTTCTAGAGTCCAGTGGGAGACCATCTCGAGACGTCGAGTCCGGGTCTCCTAACTCTAGAATTGGTAGGGTTGCTTGCCACTCTCGTAGGGGTCTAAGGATGTGGGTTTGTATATTCATAACGACCGTGGAAACTGTGTTTTATACTGGCTTAATTTAAAACACGAAAATCCTAGTATATCCAATATTTCATTTGTTGTCTTCTGCTGCTGATATTCTGTGATGTGATCATTTTATATTCTGAGATGGAAACATTATAATATATATGATATATTATAGACGTTGCTTATGTTTTTCACCCGCGCTAGCCCTCCTCTCGCTCTGCCGTTAGTTACCTAACCTAACGGTGCATGTCGGGACTTCGTGGCGAATGCAGATGGCATAAGCGTACGTTATATTTATCTGTGATGTTTAGGTTACTTAAATGATGGGACATTCATTAATGAGATTAATAAGGAAAATAGACCTAAAGATGTTGTAGAATCGAATTTGAAATCCACTAGGCTTTTTTTACGAAAAAGAAAAGTTTCAAAAAGCGGAGCTTAAACCACTCCTTTTAAAACTATTTGATTCTGCAACTATTCAAGTTCAAAGCGTTAAAGGTTTTCACAAAAACCATCCGCAACCCTCCATCATTTTAGAAAGTAGAGTACTTAGTATTCGTGCTGCGTATGTTGATCATAGTCAAGGCATAGTGTACGGTAGCTAAGTGATGTCTTCCTACACAGCATATGATGCGATTAATTAGGACAGTCATGTGATTATGTTGTTATAGTCAAGGGTTATATGGGTGGGTCTAATTAATCAAGAAATGACGGGTAGAACTTGACTAGTGCTTATGATATGTTGATTATAGTCAATGTTATAAGTGCCAGAGGTAAAACCCATTATCTAGAGTTTCAAGTGTTGAAATTTGCAATGAGATTGCATACCTTCTATGAGATAGTTCGATCCTGATACCCAATGCGAGTAATTGTTACTCCTGGGAGAGTTGTGTACTTTACAATTATCCGATCAAGTAGGTACCTAGAAAGATGTCAACGGGGTTACGTCCCTGGGAAAACGATATTTTTTTTAATTAGGTCCGTGCGAAAGCACGGGAAACCTCCCTCAAAGTACCGGCACTGGCCTGGCTGAAAGATTGGCGAACTTATAGGGTGTAATTAATCCCGGCTAGTTTTTCCTTTTAGGGTTTGAAGGAAGATTTGATAAAAACAGTAGGAGCCATCTTGATTAGATAAAATATATAACCAATCTAATCTTGCAAGAGCGCACGCAGAGTGTTTTCTTCTCTCTCTCTCCAGGTAGCGACCATATCACGCCTTAATCAAGATAATAATATGGATGTATTGACCGAACCCGCTTGTTGTACTGAGCTGGGGAACGTTGGTCCCGCTCCAACTTATAATTGTTATAAGGCCAAGCAGAAAATAGGGGAATACCAGGATTCCCATGCCGCCTAAACGAAGAAAGTGCATGTTGATGTATCTTCTTCGGGTGTATTCGTTACAGAGAACTGTTTCTCAGTATCCTCTACGTCCTGGGTATTTGATACCGGATCAGGATTCCGCACATGTAATCTGTTACATGGGCTACAGAAAGGTAGAGAACTGAGAATAGGGTGATATGTCTCTATGTATAGAGATTGGTGCAATTGTTGCAGCCAAATCAGTTGGCAAATATCACCTTGTATTACCAAATACATTGATTCAGAACGAATGTTATTAGATACCGAACCCGATATGCAATATTATATCAGTCTCTTTATTTACTAAAGAAGGATATAAGTTTGTATTGTTGGATAATGTTTTGAACATTTCCTATATCAAAATGTTGATCGATTCAGGCACGTTATCTAATGACATATACGTTCTAAATCAAACTACAATTCATAATGTACAGATCACACAAAAGAGAAAGAGTTCAGAAATGAACGAATCCTTCTTGAGGCATTGTAGACTAGGTCATATCAATGCGACCCGACTAGCTAAGTTACATTTAGATGAATATTTAAATCAGTTTGAATTTACATCTTGTGAAACTTGCCAGTCATGTCACAACGATAAAATGACCATAGCTCTGTTTACTGGAAACAGAGAAAAAGTTAGTGAACTCTTGGGATTAATACATGATGATGTATGTGGTCCCCTGTCTACACATGCCAGGGCTGGTTCTTTGTACTTCATTACATTCGCTGATGATCTATAACATTTCAAAAAAATAAAATATTATTTTTGGGAATTTTTATAATTAAATAATAAATTATTGAATATTTTAATAAGGCGGTATAATTAAATACCGATAAATTTGGGAAAAATTTGGAAAATTATAGAAATTATTCATATTGAGGGTGCCTTATTGGATTTATGCAAACTATGAAGCTTTACAATTTATTTGACACTAATTTAGTGCTAATCGCGATTAAAATTCGCTATTCGGGTTTGAAGCGTGTTTTGTGCAAAACATGCACAAGTCTTTTTTTTCATGAGTTACATTTTTTTTATCATGGCATTCTTCATGATTCTTGCATGGTTGTAAATTAGAGAGAATGAGAAAAAGAAAAGAAAAGAAAAAGGTTGAATAAAGAATGGAGGGATGGGCATGAGAGATAATGAGAGGGTAAGGGGTCAAACCTTTGATTAACTCCCAATCCTACTTCATTTTCCTCACCATCTTCTCTCCTCTCCCACACCCTAGCTGCTGCTGCTGCCCTCTCTCCTACCTCCACTTCTGCACCTCAAAACATCTCAAAAACTTCACCAAAACATCTTCCCCACTTCACAAAAAAGTTGCACAAGCTCACAAGCAACACATTGGACCAAGAAAGCTTACATTTTGGACACTTGGGGCAACTCAAGAAAATTCTTGAGTTGCCAAATGAGGTATTTTTCTGAACCATTAGCTTAGTTTTCCCATTGCTTTTACATCCATGTTAACTTTAAACCAGTATAGTGATGTTTAGTGAGGGTAGGAAAGTTCTAGTTAAGGGTTTTGGAATTCTTGAGTTGTGATGGGTAATTGAGCTCAGTAGAGGCCACACAAACCCTCTAGTGCTAGAATTTAGACCTAAACCAAGGACTAGAGCCCCGGAATACGGATTTAGAAAAGCCGATATCGGAAAATTGTGGATTCTGTGAGGGTTAAATGAAATCTGCTGACACCCGGAGCCTCTGAAAATTATTTTGCAAACACAGAGAGATGTGCATGCACCTAGGAAGATAACCCCAAGACCCCAACCCCTCAATCCAATTCCAGGCCGCAAATAAAAGCTTTGTGGCCGCAAATTGCGGCCAGACCTGGGCCATTTGGTCTCGTTCTTGTTCTGTGGTCCCCTCATCAGTAAAATAGACCCTTGGCATATGCAGAATTGACCAATTTGACCTAGGGTGAAATCTGGGACCATTTCCAATAGTTTCTGTTTTGATTCGGGGTTTTGTTTCTCGTATTTTGAATCCTGGATTCTCGTATTTGTGTTTTACCTCGATCACTTGACGTTTGTACGACGATATCGAGGGTTGTTTGATGGTTTTGAAAGCGTAGTCCATAAGTTCTAACCTATAGGCCTTAGCGTGTCGTTTTGGTTTTCCGATGTGATTTTAATACGCATTTGCGATACGTTAATGTGTAGATACCCCGCGAAGAATTCGGGACGACAAGCAAGCGCGTGGCGACGTCGGCAACGGAAGACGAAGAGCAATGTGAGTAGATTATATCTACGGGGGAAGTCGGTTGGATGGCGTATAGCACCCCCGCAGTTCGATGTTTAGTATACTATATATATACTATATATATATGTATGATAGCGTTAAGTGTGATATGGATATTCTAGATGTGATTAGGTGTACTATGCATAGATTAGGGTTTAGAAGTAAACTAGTATAGTTTCCTAGTTGCGAACCCTAGAATAGGTTTACATCCACACACACACACATGCTTAATTGTTATACTTATACCTGGATGATGAGGATAGTGCATGATATTTGGAGATGAGTCGATGAGATTGGGCATAGTGCCATGAGATCGGTGATATGATGTGGTTCGTATTTGGGATACGACATGAGATTTTAGCGGGCCTTTGGATGTGTGTTTTACACACATACTTATATTTATATAGATGGTATCGGTTAGTACTAGACTAGATCAGTACCCCAGATCATGAGATATGACGATAAGGATACCAGATAGTTGATGTGATGATTGTGATATTGACCCGTACCCAAATTTGGGATGCCGTACGATGATTTACCGTACGAGCTTTATTTGATGATAAGATCCGCACTCATGACTTGAGGATGTCATATGATATTGTATCGTACGCGGTACCTTTGAGGTGGGATCACCGACTATTATATATATATATATATATATATATAGAGTAAAATGGAGCTGTGTCTTGACACAGTTTATTGCCTGTGTTTTCCTTCCCTTTACTCACGTGGGCCACAACATTCTTTCTCTTTCTCTTTCTCTAAAAAAGGGGAAAGGAAAAAACAGCATCATTCTTTCTCTTTCTCTGAACAAGGGGAAAACCCTAGAAGCGAGATCCTCTACTCTGCTCTCTCCATCTCGATTCATGGCTTGATAGCGAGAAATCTTTCTCAATTTCGGACTCAACGGCTTGCCCTCGGCTCCGTCGCCTAAGGGGGGAAAATGAAAAAAACAACAGCATTTTTCATTTAAATGATGGAAAAGCATTCTCTCATTCTCCTAATGATGGGAAAATCCTAGAAGCGAGATTTGCTACTGCTGCTCTCCCCGTCTCGATCCATGGTTTGATAGCAAGAAATCTCTCTCAATTCTCGGACTCAACCACTTGCCCTCGGCTCTCTCGCTTCTCTCCATTCTTCGACAATTGGATATTTGGGTTTCTGCAATTAGAAATCAATCGAGGTACTTTCTGTCAAGGTATAAATTTTATTGATATATCTTTTACATGATTTAAAGATTTTTGCTTATCATACATTTTTCAGTCATGTTAATTGCTTGAATGAACCTAATACTTTTCTTAATTATGTCATAGGAATGGAAAGCGATCTTGACTTTTCTTATGATGCGCAATCACAAATTAATGTTGGATTAATAGATGATTTCGACAATATTAACTTACTGGAACATAATAAGAATGACGACCTTGAAAATATGGAGGAACCGGAGCGAATACATGATATGGTGAAAGGAATTCCATATATTGGTATGTTGTTTGCAGCTGAAGATAAAGCATATTCATTTTATAATGCATTTGCAAAAAGTAGGGGATTTTCTGTTCGCAAATCAACTGTTATTAAGGGAAATGATGGTGAAACCATAAAGAGGCTATATGTTTGCAGTCAAGAAGGACACAAGAGCTTGAATGATAAGAGACAAATTGGAAGATATGTGAAACGTCGTAGATGTGAAAGAGGAGGTTGCGAGGCAAAAATGAAAATCAACATATGCGATGAGGGTGGTTATATCGTTAAATCCTTTAATGATGAACACAACCACACATTGATTTCTACACCCTCTAAGATTGCAAATATGCGATCTCATCGTGAAAAGCCAAATCTCGCTTTGGTGGAGCAGATCCATAATTCTGGTTGTGGACCATCGGGGATTTCAAAGATATTAAATAATATAGGAGGGAGTAATCTTACAAATATCACAGGGCAACAAATCATTGATCTCTTAAGAATTAAAAGAAAGAGCAATATAGGCCATGAATGCATGTCTATGATTCAACAATTTGTTCAAAGTCAAGCTGCAGATTATCAATTTTATTATGCCGTAGAGGTGGATGAGGAAAACATTTGTAGGAGCATTTTTTGGGCTGACGGGAGGGCGCGAACATCTTATTTGCAATTTAGTGATGTGCTAGTCTTTGATGTCACATACAAGACCAATAAGTTTATGTTGCCATTTGCTCCTTTTACAGGCGTTAACCATCATAGACAATCCACTCTTTTTGGATGCGCTCTTTTGGCCGATGAGAAGGAGGAAACCTTTGAATGGTTGTTTCAAAATTGGTTAAAATGTATGTGGGGAAAAGCTCCAAATGCAATCATCACCGATCAAGACCCGGCAATTCGTAATGCAATTAAAAAAGTGTTCCCAAATACCCATCATCGATATTGCATTTGGCATATCGGGTTGCATGAGGATGAACATCTACGGTCATTACGATATTCATATGGTACCGATTTTAATGAGGACTACACTAATTGGTCTAGAAGAAGGCAAACAATTGAAGAAGCTGAAAATTGTTGGTTGATTTTGAATAATAAATATAAAAGGAATTTTCAAGATTTAACTTTCGAGAAAGAAGATTTGATGCCCGAGAAAAAAGAAAGTGAGTTGAAAGCGTGGAAGTGGTTGCAAAGTATGTATGACCAACGACATCATTGGGTCGAAGCATATTTACAGAACACCTTCTTTGCAGGCATGCTATCTAGCCAAAGGAGTGAGAGTATAAATGCATTTTTCGATGGCTTTGTCAATTCCATGACTCCTTTGTATCAGTTTGTTGGACAGTACAATAATGCTTTAGCATCTCGTCGAGCAAAGGAAGAACAAGAAGACACTTGGCACTTACGAACAGTGCCGGATACTAAACATATGCATGAATTGGAAGCGCATGCGGCTGAGGTATACATAAGAAATATATTTCGAATCTTTCAAGAAGAGTTCAAAAGTGTATTGTTTTGTCGTCATGATAATGAGCTTATAGAAGGGCCAATCATATTTTATAATGTGACTTTTAAAATTAAAGGAAAGACGAGTACTCGTTATGTGAAGTGTAATATGGAAGATCATACTTTCTTATGTTCTTGCGCAAAGTTCGAGACGGAAGGATTGATTTGTAAGCATATATTGCATATCATGATGCAAAAGTATGATATGGAAAAGATTCCGGAATGCTATATTCTTTCAAGATGGACACTTAAGGGTAGACATAGCACAACACATGGTATAAGTAGTTCAAGAGACATAAGGAATGATGGAAATGGTGGATTTGATATTACTCCACTTGAAACTTGGTGTTTTCATGCGCTTGTAAACAAATTTATTGAGAAGGTATCACAAGATCGAAGATTTTATAACATTGCTATTAAATTGGTAGATAATTTCTGGAAAGAATGTGACAAGATTAGTACAACAAATACAAATCCAGTTAATGCACCATCCAGCCAAGTGGGCTCTAGCGATGCTATATCGGCTCATATAACTATTAAAGACCCTAAGAAAGTGTCTCGTAGAGGGCGTCCACCAAAGGCATCGAGGATTCCGTCTGGCATTCACGTGTCACAAGCACGAGCACAATCAACAAGCCGGACTTGTAGCACATGTCATGAAAAGGGACACGACATGAGAACTTGTGCGAAGAATAAGGTAATAGTTTAATTTGAGAAAGTCATATTTATATTAATTTAATCCTAAGTTTGTTAACACGCCTATTTTTATTGTAGGATAATTCTACTTCAAGTGTTACAGAGTAAATATCTTTGGGATTATCGTTTTGTTTTTACTAAGGAGGTATTTGAATTTTTGTTGAATGCAAAAATCAGTTCTACTCTGATATTTAACGCCTTTTAGTTTCTTTCTTGTTGCATGTTTCTGGAGCTGCTATTAGTCGCTTAAAGATGGAATGAATCGAGATTAAAACAGAGTAGAAAATAAGCTTAATCGTTGGAGTACTCTTGAAATTGTTTAAATGTTTTTGTTATAAAATGCTGCTGAAAGCATATGCTGAAATTTTGTATTAGGAGTGTTTGATTTTGTTAAATTTGGAATGAATGTTTGGTGTTATAAAACAAGAAGTTTATATTTAAATTGAAGTTCTAATTTCGGCTAAATTAGTTTGTTCCATTGTTTATCAGCTACAAATATATAGCAGTTTGTAACTCTTCATTCGTGTCACATGCCTATTTTTATTATACATACATTTTAAGTTTAAGTCTTTGTTTTGGTCTGTTGTGCTTTTTTTCTAATAACATATTGACTATAAATTTAATTTCTATTGCAAATCAAGTATTTGTTAATTTAAAGCATCAATTTTACCCTGCATATTTTTGGGTTTTTATGAAGCACTGTCTTCTATTTTTTAAGGTTCATGACATGAGAACTTGTAGCACATGTCATGAAAAGGTTCATGACATGAGAACTTGTTCAAAGAACATGGTAATAGTTTACTTTCAGTAAAAAAGTTATATCTATATTAATTTAATCCTAAGTTTATTAACATGTCTATTTTTATTGTAGGATAATTCTATTTCAGGTGTTACAGCGTAAATATCTTTGGGATTATTGTTTTGTGTTTGCTAAGAAGGTATTTGTATTTTTGTTGAATGCAGAAATCAGCTCTGCTCTAATTTTTAACGTCTTTTAATATCTTTATTGTTGCATGTTTCAGGATCTGCTATCAGTTGCTTAAAGAGGGAATGAATCGAGAATTGAAACATAGCTGAAAAGAAGTTTAATCATTGGAGCACTCTTGAAATTGTTTAAATATTTTTGTTATAAGCCGCTGCTGAAAGCATAAGCTCAAATTTTGTATTAGAAGTGTTTGACTTTGTTAAACTTCGAATGAATGCCTGTTGTTATAAAACAGGAAATTTCTTAGATGTTATTTAAATTCAAGTTCTCATTTCGGCTTAGTTAGTTTGTTACTTTGTTTATCAGCTTCAATTTCTATTGCAAATTAAGTATATAAATTTAATTTCTATTGCAAATCAAGTATTTGTAAAGCATCAATTTTATCCCACATATTTTTGGGTTTTTATGAAGCACTGTGTTATCTATTTTAACAACATATATATGACGTCACAGTCAACTTATGAATTAGGGATGAATTAATTCTCTTGCCAATTTTGGGATGTTGTTGCATGAGTTTGGTATCAAATTCTAGTGGTTTTTTGGCTCAGCTCCATGCTTAGATTAAGGATAAGGTTTAGGTCTTGCTTCAGCTTCAAATTCAGTTTATGGGTAAGGCAAAGTATGAGGATTAGGCCAAGTTTCAGGTTCAGATTTCAAGCTCAGGCAATCAAGCAAAGTGGGATTATAAATACGAGAGAGAATCAAAATGTAATGTACAATATGAGCCAACAAGCATAATAAATTGATTTACTTATCAAGCTCACTCATGATTACAAAGCATATTCATTTCATACAAATAACATTTATCTAACAATACTTACATACGTACAAACTTCATATAAGCTTTACATCTTTCAATACATCGAAATAATCTAAACCCATTACAAATTTCTTGCGCTTCGTCAACATTTGGATGGGTGCAAGAGAATAGAATCCTTCGACAAAATTGACATCGACAATCGTTCGATCATGTGCATCTTTTGTAAGAAAATAAATAGATAGATTCAAGCGCAATTCCTTCAAGAGTCCGATTTTTCCTTCAATAGTGGCATAAACATATCTATTGAATAAATTCCTGAACAGAAAAGATACAAGCATAAAATACATAGCTCAAATTAGCTTATATAAAGTAATGACCCTCCATTTATTCAATTTACACCGGTCTCCAAATACCAAGTTTGAAGCTCAAACAATGTAATCTATATATGCTACTTATCATCATTACCAAAAAAACAAATAGTTCCTCATGAATTCACAATAATTTCTTGCTCATCAAAAAGACAAAAGAAGATCCACAATTTCAACCAAACTAGCTTTTGTTTAAAATGATTACCTTACAACTAATCCCAAAATCAAAAACCAAAAATTCCCACAAAGTGAAGCCAAACCAACATCTTTCTACACAGAATTATAAAATTTCTAATTGCCATATCTGGAAAAAAATTAAAGACAAGCCAACATTTTCTGCTTGAACAAATCAAAATTAAATCCTTCAACTTTGAAGAAAAATTGTGAAAATTTCCAATTTTCAAACCCAATTGCTGGAAAAAATAAGTTGAGACAATTAATTCTCACCAAGCCTAAGAGACTCTAGGTTGCGATACAAAATGATTGAGACCGAAATTAATCCAACCCAAATTGAGGCGAGAGAGTCGCGAACGATGTTGTGGGAAGCAATGGAAAAACTCTAGGCGAGTCGCATGAAAGGAGCGAGGGAGCCGAGGGCAAGATGTTGAGTCCGAAATTGAGAGAGATTTCTCGCTATCAAGCCATGAATCGAGATGGAGAGAGCAGAGTAGAGGATCTCGCTTCTAGGGTTTTCCCCTTGTTCAGAGAAAGAGAAAGAATGATGCTGTTTTTTCCTTTCCCCTTTTTTAGAGAAAGAGAAAGAGAAAGAATGTTGTGGCCCACGTGAGTAAAGGGAAGGAAAACACAGGCAATAAACTGTGTCAAGACACAGCTCCATTTTACTCATATATATATATATATATATATATATATATATATATATCGACCCAGATTTAGGTGGTTTCCATACCCCTCCCGACTAGCTTGTTAGTTAGATCTGTAGTTTCCTTAGTAGATATTAAACTATACCCGAGTCATACCTATTTCAAAACTAACGAATCATGAGTATTTTAAAGACAGGCAAAGGGATTCTACGGATATTTTCAAAAGATGCATCTTTTCTTAAAAACACCGTAGCCCTTATTTTTCTAAAACACCACGATTCGTCTTATTTCAAATGGCAAAACTGTATGACATTTTTATATTGATGTATATTCTTCACTGTTGCGTTGATTATTCGATTTCCGCATATTCATGCTATTTGTATCGCATTGCATGTGTTAATGTGTTTATTGCTATAGTAGACCCATGTTGTTAGGACACCAGCACCATTATCGATGATGCGTATGTTCCACATATACCTGCTTACCGGCTCACACACTTCATCATCGATAACTGCCATGTCACTTCAAAATAGGATTGTTGCATCAGGATATGACCCTTGCATGATATACTGATATGCTTACATTTCCTTTATATGTCGCATACATCATACTTATGATTATACGCATTGAGATATTTGTTTTTATGAGATTTCTGGATTTGGGAACCGTGGTTATTTCAAAAAAGAATATGTATTGTTTTAAAAATCCGGTTTCCCTTGATATGATATTTCAGTGCGTCCACCATGCGTTTTCTCAGTTCTGAGACGTGTGACATGTCAACCCGAATCGAGAAGCTGGATGAGGCTGATTGCGGGTACATGGTGGACCCAGTAGGGTTCCCCGAGGCGAGAAATGTTTTTCGTGGAGCAGATGATGAGCCTGGCAGGGTGGCGAGTACCTACCAGTGATAGTATTTGGGCCCGGCGGATATCCGGAGGATACCGACCGGAGTCGAGAGATAATATGGGCCGATCCGGACTGACGGAGCCCATGGGCCGATCCGGACTGACGGAGCCCGATATATGAGGATTTACGTGCCGATGCTAGGCACAGTTTTCATGATGTTTTCCGGTGTCGATGCTAGACACCCAGATTCCATGATTTGATGTGTCACGAGGGACACATGTTGATTTATATCCTCATATTTCCATGCATATGCTTTATGATATTTACATGCAAGATGCTTTATGTCATTGGGTGACACGTAGACGATATCTACTTACATATAGTTGACAATGATGACATTGATCACATAGTTGGATGATATCCACATACTCATAAATTTCATGATATAGTTGACACTGATTACATTGATCATACCTCATATTTCTGATATGTTTCTACCTGAGGCACTAGCACGAGCACCTTGTAAGTCGATGTATTACACCCCACGAGTTGCGGGGAGACGGAAATATGAAAAACAATCAAGTTCTTTAGATTAACATCGACCAACCGAAAGGATCTTTGCTAAACTATAACTAACACTGACACAGGAGTTGTTAACTATTATGGAAGAAGATTATACCTATTGAACCGTGTCCTTCTTCTTCTCGTTATCCACCTCCTCATCGGCCTCCTCTATGTAATAGACGATCCACCCGAGAGCTTCTACTCCAAGCTTTGCCTATAATCTTGAGGTAACTAGGTTTCTCTAGTTGCTAATCAAAGTCACCTAGGTGATATAGAGTATGGATATGGATTAATTAGTCTTGCTAATCCTTGATCTCAACACATTAAAGGGTAGGATTAGGGTTTGAAGAGAGAGAGAGCTTGAGGAGAGAGAAGTGAGGATAATAATGATAATGAAATAATGATCCTTCTTGAATATATGAAGCATAATCATTTATCAAAATAAATAAATCAAATGATTAATCATCATGCTTCATTTATTCATTATGTGTGATTCATTACATCAGTCATTAACCATTTAATGCATCATTAATGACATGAATGAATCACACAAATGAGTCACGAAATCAATAAATGCTTATGCCACCTAAACCCTCAAGTCATCATCCTTTTAGAAGCTTCCCGCCAAATTACGAGAACGCCCCTCTTATCGTGAAAACACGGAAAAACTTTAGACTGTATAAATCCAATAATCCGATACTAGAATCTGGCTTAAACCAAAGCCGGATAGTAAAAACTGTCCGAACATCGTACGCACGTTTAAACACGTATGCGTCCGAACCCTTGTCGTAAAACCATACGACCTCTATATCGTTTCGCCCGGAGCAGGGAAACTCTCTGTGTGGGACTCTAAAGACTCGACTACAATGCTGGCAGTGGGTTTAACCACAGACCGCAAGCGGCACTAGTTTTACGTAACGGTCCACAGGTAGATGTCAATAAGAAGGCCGATGAGGAAACCCATCCGAACTCCTACTGAGCTTGATGTGACAATCTCCGTACAGTCCGGTCTGTTCGTCTAGGACTATCGCATATCGGGCCTAGGGGGGCGGCAAGCGTCAGTCCCCTAAAAGCGGTATAAGTCGTGTCGGAGCGAAGCCCATTACACCTTGAGAAGCTACTGGAAAACCTACCAGTAAATCTCGCTTGCCCTAGCCAGGGACTTTGCGTAATGGCTCTCCAGACACAGCGCGATATCAACTCCCAATACCGGGAGAGACGAATCCTGTCTAACCACTACTGCCTCCAAGTGCTCGGGACTGCACCCAACTGCTACCTGTTTGCATGACTCCTTTGAGCCGTGGTAGGGTAGCAATCTAAGAACAATGGGACACACTCGAGGCGAAGTAGTAGTGTCAAGTCTGCGGACTATGCTGTACTCATGTCACCTGGGAACTGTTAACTGACGAGGGGTATAATACCAACCAACAGTTCCCTGCGAGTCCTGTCCGGTGTACCCGTAACCCAACAAGCACCTGTATACTATCTCTAGTACGACGTAGTGATGGCTGTGGGACAGACCATCTCCCCAACTGGGATGAGAAGCGTACAAACCAGTCTACTCCGGAGTATCGATGCCCTGTCTCGATAATCCTACGACTAGGGACCTGAAAAAGGATGTGCTTGTAGACTACCCAGCCCCCACTAGTGTGACTGCCATCACAACGCTGGTAGTCAAGCAAGATCCTAAGGGCTCTATCAATACGTACACACATATTAAGATAGATAAAACCAAGTAGCATATTACCATGTTTAGCAAGACTGTTAATATAACTGTGAATATCCCAATCTTCCATTAAGTTATATACAAGCCAGTATGATACAATAATGGTCCCTAGGGTATATACACTAACAATATCCCGCGTGCACTTGGGCCATGTACTGGCATATCGAAGACCGATTATCTCGAGTAGCCTCTCGAACTGAATCTGAGGTAAGGCCTTTGTGAATGGATCAGCAGTGTTCTCCTATGTGGCAACTCTCCGGACCTCGATCTCCCGGCGATTTATGATCTCCCTGATTAGGTGATACCGCCTTAAAATGTGTCTGGACTTCTGATGGGACCTGAGTTCCTTCGCTAAAGCTATAGCTCCGTTGTTGTCGCAATACAGTGGTATTGGATCAACAATGGTAGGAACCATCTGAAGTTCTGTTAGGAACTTCTTCATCCAGACCGCTTCTTTTGCGGCATCGCAAGCAGCAATATACTCCGCTTCCCTCATCGAGTCTGCAACGGTGTCCTGCTTGGAGCTCTTCCAGCACACCGCCCCTCCATTGATGGTAAAGACATAACCCGACATGGACTTGGAGTCATCCTTATCACTCTGGAAGCCGGAATTAGCAAAGGCCTCGATCTTGAGGTCTTTTCTGCCGTAAACCAAGAACATCTCCTTAGTCCTTCTCAGGTACTTGAGAATGTTCTTTACTACTATCCAATGCTTCTTCTCTGGGTCTGACTGATACCGACTTACCACGCTCAGTGCGTAAGCTACATCTGGTCTGGTGCACAACATTGCATACATTATAGAGCCTACCGCAGAAGCGTAGGGTATAATAGACATGCGTTCCCTTTCCAAATCAGTCTTGGGAGACGTCTCTTTGGAGAGGGTGATTTCGTGACAAGCCGGTAAATTACCGCGCTTAGAATCTTCCATACTGAATCTTTTCAGTACAGTGTTAATATACTTGGACTGTGAAAGTCCCAACATTCTCTTGGATCTATCACGATAGATCCGGATCCGCAGAATGTAAGAGGCGTCACCCAGGTCTTTCATGGAGAACCTGCGTGACAAGAATCCTTTGACAGATTGTAGCATAGGAATGTCATTTTCTATCAATAGAATGTCATCCACGTCCAAGACGAGGAATACGACAGTTCGTGCTACAATTTTACTATATATACATGGTTCATCTGGATTTTTGATAAAGTCATATTCTTTGACCGTTTCATCAAAACAGATGTTTCAACTCCGCGATGCCTGCTTTAGTCCATAAATGGACTTAAGCAACTTGCATACTTTCCCGCTGCTCCCACTCTGATTGAAGCCTTCTGGCTGATCCATATAGACGCACTCTTCCAAATTACCATTTAGAAAAGCCGTCTTTACGTCCATCTGCCAGATCTCATAATCATGGAAGGCGGCAATAGCAAGAAGGACCCGAATGTATTTGAGCATAGCCACTGGAGAAAAAGTCTCGTCATAGTCTAAACCAGGTCTTTGACGAAAACCCTTTAAACAAGTCAAGCCTTATAGGTTTCCACCTGTCCATCTACATCAATCTTTTTCTTGAAGATCCATTTGCATCCTATGGGTTTTACCCCACCTGGAGCAAAGTCCAAAGTCCATACTTTGTTGGTGTACATGGACTCCATTTGTTGGATATAGTGCCCTCTAAGTCAATTATTGGATCGCAGGTACGTGATTGCAATGATTGAGGGGGGACCTATACCGATAAACAGTCTTACTTGAGATGATAGTATGCTATTTGGTTTGTCTTTATCATCATGTAGATATTGATAGAGCCCATAGGATTCTTGCTTGACTACCAGCAGTATGATAGCGATCATATAAGTGGGAGCTGGGGTCTATAAGCATATCCTTAAAGTGTCACTAGTCGTGGGAGTTTCGAGACAGGGCATCGATACTCCAGAGTAGACTAGTGTATACAGTCGAGACCCCGACGAGGGGCGGTGGCCGGTCTCACAAGCCACTGGTGTCAGTTGGATCACTTAAGATGTGTACAGGTGCTCATTGGGTTATGAGTACACCGGACAGGACTCGCCGGGAACATGCTCGTTGGTATTATACATATCGTCAGATAGCAGTTCCCTGGTGACATGTGTACAGGTTAGTTCATCGACCTGAGGTCGTCATTTGTCTCGTGTGAGTTCCCACTGTACTTAGATTACTACCCTACCACACTCAAAGGAGTTGTGCAAACAGGTTTTAGTTGGGTACAGTCCCGAGCCACATTGGAGGCAAGTGAGCGGATCGTCGGGGATTCGTCTCTCCCGGTATTGGGGGGTGAGATCGCGTTGTGTTTAGGAGAGCCATTACACGAAATACCTGGCCAGGGTAATCGAGATTTACTGGTAGGTATACCAGTAGTATCTCAAGGTGTTCTGGGCTGCTCTCTGACACGACTTATGCAGCTATTGGGGGTCTGACATTTACCGACCCCCTAGGCCGTATATGCGATACTCATAAACGAATGTTCCGGACTGTACATATATTGTCACTATCAGGCTCAGTAGGGTTTATAGATGAGTTCGCTCGTCAGCTTCCCTTCCAATCGATACATAGGCAAACCGTTACGTACAGCTTGTATCTCTGACGTGCTAGTGGTTATACCCAGTGCCATTGTATTAATGAGTCATTAGAGTCCTGATTGATGTGAAAAGTTGTTTTTTGTAGTTTAACCGCAATCAATAACGGTGTCGCGCGTAGCTAGACCGAGATGAGTACGGGTCGTTGTAACATCTTTAAAAATATAAAATATTAATTTTGGGAATTTTTATAATTTAATATTATTTTATTGATTATTTTAATATTAAATCTATTTTTAAATGCAAATAAATAGGAAAAATGTTAGAAAAATTATGAAAAATTATGGAAAATTCTAAAATAGGGTAAATTAGTGAATTATGACATTTTTAAGTTTTTGTGATCAGTTTGACACTAATTTAGTGCTAATCGCGATTAAAATCGCTAATCGGGTTTTTCGGTAATTTTGTGCAAAACTTGCACATACCACTTTTTCTACACTTGTGTATTTTTCTAGCCATGGTTTTCATTTGGGTTTACTATTGGTGTGAGAAGGGTTGGGTTTTAAAAGAAAAGGGAAAAGAAAAAGAAAAAGTGTAATGATGAGGGTAGGTGAGAGAGAGGGTTGAACCATTGACCACACCCTTAGCCATTTTCATCATTTCTCTCCCTCTCCCTTTTGCTTTGCTGCTGCTGCCCCTTTCCTCCATTTCCCTCCCCTCCTCAAGCCATGAAACATCTCTAAAACTACACCAAAACCCCAAACTCCTTTCACTAAAAATGTCCAAAATCCCTAGATCTACACATGGAGCTAAAGAAGCATGGATTTGGCCACTAGAGGGCAACTCAAGAAGATTCTTGAGTTGCCAAATGAGGTATTTTCTGGATCATTAGTTTGGTTTATGCATTACTTATACCCCATGTTTAGTTTAGAATCGATATCGTGTGATATTATGGATTTGAGAGAAACCTAGTTAGGGTTTGAGTGAATTGGTGTTGCATTATGAAATTGAGCTCAGTTAAGATTATACCAACACCCTAGTGTTTGAATTGAGACCCTAACCTGATGCTAGAACCACAGAATACGGATTTTAGAAACCGATATCGGGGAAATTGTGAAATCTGTGAGGGTTAAATGGAATCTGCTATCACCCCGAGACCCCTAAAATAATATTGAGTGGACAGTAGCA
Organism: Agapanthus africanus; assembly: GCA_030015575.1. Taxonomy (NCBI): domain Eukaryota; kingdom Viridiplantae; phylum Streptophyta; class Magnoliopsida; order Asparagales; family Amaryllidaceae; genus Agapanthus; species Agapanthus africanus. The sequence goes on along the minus strand of JASDDO010000010.1, from coordinate 103,816,568 downwards.
TGTGCAGGCACCCAGGAAACTAACCCCAAAACCCTAGCCCCTGACTCTTCTTCCCGGCCGCCAAAACCTCATTTCTGGCCGCAAATTGCGGCCAGACCAGAGAGGAATCTCCTCGTTTTGCGTGCCTGGCCCCATTTCATCAATTCTTGGCCCTGGGTACTTCTAGTTTTGACAGATTCTATCTAGGGTGAAATCTGGGACATATATCCTATGTTGTCGTTTTGGATTCGTGCTTCCGTATTCCGTATTTTTGGATTCTGAAATGGTGGAATGTGTTTTGCCTCGACTATTGTCGTTTATACGACGATATAGAGGATTATGGATGGTTTTGAAGGCGTGCCATAGGTTCTCACCTATAGGCCCCTTATCGTATCGTTTTGGAGTTTATGCGCCGTTTTAGATTGGATTTGGTTTTAATGCGCATATACGATATTTTGATGTGTAGGTACCCATGAAGACTTCGGACGACAAGCAAATACATGGTGATGTCCGCAAATGATGATGCAAGGTGAGTAGATTATATCTACGGGGGAAAGTCGGGTGGATGGCGTATAGCACCCCCGCAGTCCGTAGATAGCTTATTATGTAGTATTGTGATTTTAGGTGTATTTGGATATGTAGGGTTAGAAGTGACTAGTGTAGTTCATAGTCGTGGACCCTAGGATAGAATTACACCTATACATATACCCTTGCTTTTCACATGTACTTACACTGTGATTGTTGATATGTGACGACTTTGGAGATGAGTCGATATTGTGGGCTTGGTGCCCTGGGATCGGTGTTTTGATACGATTCATATGTGGGATATGACTTGTGATTCTTGCGGGCTTGGGATGTGTGTTTACCCCCGCATGCATACTTACCGAGGTTACCGTTTGTACTAGAGATAGAGTAGTACATCCAGACCTTATGATCTGATGATGGTGATATTTGTTATGTGATGAGACAGTGAGATGTTGACCCCTACCCAGCCTTTGGGAATGCCGTACGATGATTTACCGTACGAGCTGATATTGATGATAGATCCGCACTCATAGCTGGAGGATATCTTACGATATGACATTGAGGCGGGATCACCGACTATATATCTACATATATACTTAGACTCAGTTTTAGGTGGTTTCCACACCTACCCCTCCTGATTGACAGGATACTTAGATGTAGTTGCATAGTAGATACTTCACTGTGCTGTTGATTACTAGATTTCCGCATATTCATACTATTCGCATTGCTGGCATATGTTCATTACCATGTTATTATCATGCTGTTAGGACACCAGCACCATTATCGATGATGCGTATGTTTCACGTACACTATTTGCCGGCTCACACACTTCATCATCGATAATTGCCATGTCATTACACAGTAGTACTATTACATTCGTGATATGATGCTTCCTTTGACATATGCGCATTCCTATTCCATGTTGCATGATTTCCGATATGATTACTCTCTTTACATGTCGCATATATCATGGATTGATTGCCTAGTACATCGCATTTGATTTACTGCTGGATGTTGGATTTTCATGTGATTTCTGGTTTTGAGGACCGTGGGGTTATTTAAGAAAAGAGGCACTTTATGAAAACCCGGTACCTCGTGATATGATATTTCGGTGCGTCCACCACGCGTTTTCTCGGTGCTGAGACGTGTGCTTGAAACCCGATTCGAGGAGGTGATGTACCGTTTGCGGGTTCGTGGTGGGCCCGGTATGGTTCCCCTCGGCGAGATGATCGATGGGTTATGCCGATTGAGCCTGGAGGCGGGCGAGTACCTACCGGTGATTTTACCTGAGCTCGGCGGATATCCGGGGGATAACGCCTGGAGCCGAGAGATGGGCATACTGCTGGGGCCGACGGGCCGATATCTGCAGACGGAGCCCAGAGATGGACATGGGTTGACTCATACTGCCGGGGCCGAGGGCCGATATCCGCAGACGGAGCCCCATACGGATGAGGATTTACGTGTCGGTGTTTGGCACGGGTTTCATGATGAGTTTTCCATGATTTTGGTTATATCCTCACATTGCATACATGATGCTTGCTGTCAGTGGATGACAGGTGGACGGGTTCCACATATATACAGACATGGTTCATATACAGACTGGATTTACACTTATCTTACACCAATATTAGTGGTATGGGACGCTAATATATGTGTATTGATATTATTGATATTTCTTCATAGTTACTTCATACAGACATACCTTACACTGATGACATGTTGTTACCTGAGTACCTGGCACTATACACATGATTAGATGTTACCTTGCCACCTTATTACACTCAGATGTACTCTTGTGGATATTTTACAGATCGTTGACTTAGGATTATGTCTTGCATTCGATTTATCCTTGTAGATGTTTCTATTCACGAGTTGGCAACTCACCCCCGTTGTGCCACAGTTCTTGCAGGTTTTGCCGTACAGGTTCTATTGCGGCATTTCTGGCACACTACCTTCTTGCGGGTGATTTGCTATTGGTAGGTGGATTCTTTTGCATCAAGAATCCCCATTTTGTACTTATTTATTTATTGTATCTAGAAATGTCCATCAACCAAAACTTGTATATTCTTTCAGACTCAGAGACAGTGTTGTATTATTCGACCTAGAGTCGCGTTTAGTAGTATTGCGGTTTTCTTGCTACTTTTGAGCTTTCTTTTGGTTTTGATCCTCGCCACTTGGCGTTGTATATTATTATATCATTGTGTGGTTGTGACCGTCGATTGACGAGGAGCTAGCTCCCGCTTGGGGATGCCTTTATCTTGTATATGTATTGTTATCCTTGTTGTACCCCATTCGGGGCCAGTTTTACAAAGGAAACTCTGCCGAAATTTTTAGAAAAGACTTATTATTTTCAAAACGCACCTTTGGCTTAGTTATTTAAAAACCTTGATTTCAAACCTGTATTTCTTCACTTCTTTAAACCAGTTTTCTTTATTTATTCTTCAAAATGGTTTTAGATTTCTGGGCTTTTGGCTTACTTGGATCAGATGGAGTCCTATAGGCTTCATATGGTTCAAGTGCCAGTCACGTGCTCTTTCGGGACGTGACAAAGTTGGTATCAGAGCGCTAGGTTGACCTTGGTTCGAGTCTAAGTTTGACTATGTGGAGCCTAGGGAGTTGTTTATATGCGGAACTTAGGCTTGACCTTACGGAACTTAGACTTGGTTGAGGGGGTGTAAACCCGAACTTTCGTCGTTTTAGGATGACCCTTGGTTGATGGATTAGGTGACTAAAGTAGAGTGACGTACCGTTGGTATGTTCCGCGGCATACTTACGACACGCCACTCCGCTTAAGGAACCTTAGGATGGACATTTGTTTAGAGATCAGTGATTCTCTTCCTATCCAGGATTATACATCCATTTGAGATCCCCGATTCTATTAGTTTCATGATCATATCTTCATTGATGCCGTTCCTTCCTATGATCATGTATCCCCTTTGGATCTGTTGTTTCCTTCCTTGCCTTTGATGTGCTCTCTTGGATACTCGATTGAGATTCCTGTCACCATGTTTGAGCGCAGTTTGGGCTGCTGCTAGGGTTTCGGCCGGTGTGAGCTCGTTTGGTACGAGGGCCGACCTTTGTGTTCTCTGGTGACATGGGAACGTCTCGAGTTAGTGTTGGTGTTTGTGACCTCTAGTGGAGGCGAGTGCTTGGTTTGCACCAGATAACCGTGCCTTTGTTAGAGCTGCCAGTTGAGAGAGGATTGTTGATGTACAGTATACCTCAGGGATTATGATGTCGCCTATCGTGCAGACAGATGGACCAGCTGTTGCTGAGATTGACAGGATGTTGCTTTCGGAGCTTGCGAGCTGAGATTTGCCGGAGCTTTCAGGCAGATATGCGACAGATGATAGCTAGTCTACCAGATTTGAGAGACGAATGTGATTCGTCCGATTTTGCGCCAGAGCGGGCCCAGTTGAGTTTAAGATTTCCAGTGTGGAGAGTCTTACTCAGACCTAGAACAGGCTGATTCAGAGATGACCGCTTATGTATTGCCCTTCCTGGAGGATTGAGGCATTGTTCGGCGTACAGGTGTATGAGCCAGTTGTTGCTGCAAATGATGAAATATCGCCCAGATGATTGGAGCTACTACAGCATGAGCATGTACTTAGAGAGATGATAGCGAGTCGCTAGTCACCAAGGATGAATGACTAGGACGTGTGGTGAGTTCGCTTACCCCGATGCGTGGATATCAGATTGATTGTTTCCAGCTAGAGACGACTTCACGCAGGTTCGTTGAGAGTCGATTGAGACGATCGAATGTCAGGAGCCATTTTCCAAGTTTAAAGTATACGGAAAGACATGCAGGTGATTCTATGGACCCTCTAGAAGAATGAAACCCTAACTCGACTTAATGACCGTGTGACAGCCTTTGAACCTTAGGGTTTACGGCGGTTCCGCGGCGCCATTAGTGAGGCTTGGGTTTGCCCTTCTACGGCTAGACCACCGACGCTGTGGCATGTACTCGATACTATTAAACTGTACCCGAGATGTGAGTTCTTGGGGGATTATGAGGATCTGACGAGTCGATCGGATGGTTCGACATTTTTCGGACATTGTGATGGGACACTGCTTGGGAGACTCCAGATGCGAGGATAGCCGTCGGAGCGCAATTCGTGCAGTCATGATGAGACGAGTCCGAATCAGTCGACATTGACGCAGAGTGAAGAAAAGAGTCCGTACGAGATTTCGACGAGATGACGTCCCACTCCGCTGACATTAGAGATGTGATACGCACCCAGAGGCGTGGTTTATGGATATATCTTCCAGAAAGAAGCGTGATAAGTATGCAGCCGTTCCGGAATGAGCTTTAGCTTCAGCATTGGATGATGACTTCCGGGCATTTCGGCAGGATTGCGATTTGATAAAGGAACCTCGACAGGACCTTTCTGGAGTACGATACGAGAAGACCTAGACCAGGAGTGGTCGTTTTGCGCACACCCAGCAGGCCAGAGTTCGGCATTGTCGATGAGGTAGTTGACCAGGATCGGATAAAGGAACCTACCCAGATGCGTTGCGAATTGATCAAGGACGGACGAGTGATGAGTATTCCTCCGATGATCGGGACGTGTTCCCGAGGACCAGTTCGGCCTGACATCTGCTACAGAGTGATGAAGCTACCGAATACGCGATTTCGAGTCCGTGTGAGAGACTTCAGATTGACCGTGGCCGAGACAGTGCAGTGCATAGTAGCTTGGCGTGACGTCATAGTGGACGACGATAGAGACAGTTGGAACAAGAGGTTCGTGTGAGACACTGACGAGCTGTCATTGCTTCCCGTCGAGACGAGAGACCTGATTTGCTTACAGAGACGTTGGGATGTGACCAGTTTCTGAGGAAATAGTGTTTTGAGGACACAGGTGTCTTTTGAGCGAGAAGAGGTTATGCAGGAGAGCTAGCCTCTGTACAGATCGGCATAGGCATGATTGGAAGAGACCTTGGGCAGGATTCCTTCCAAGACATAGCTGCCATGATGTTTGCACCCAGGATCAGATGTGTGACGTGCTTTCAGAGAGCCAGAGGCCGACGCCAGTGATATGCTGCCTTACGAGTGGTCGTGAGGTTTGACCGAGAGGTGACCAGAGAAGTGCCAGAACGGAATCGTCCCCGTTAGCACCCCTGACAGGGCCGATGAGCCGATAGACTGTGAGTTTGGTAACCCACAGAGAGATAAGGACCCAGAGAGTCAGAGGACGCCAGACCGTGAGCAAGAGGCAGGTGGATATCCTGCGCTACTAGCTGTGGATTGCACCAACTCCTTCTCGACCTCGAAGGAGGAACTACCGAAGACGGTATTTGTGATTTGTGATTTTGTGATCCGATTATCACGTATCCGTCATTTTGGGATTTCGGTATCTTGGGCGTTCTGTTGGCATGATTTAGTTTTGGTGACTGAGTTTCATGATATTGGTTTCATGCACCCACTGGATATTTATATATTTCGCGCAGAGTTTTCATGCATTTTAGTGTTATGCTTTGATTCGTGCACGCTGATGCACACGATTGTGAGATTTTCCTTTGAGGTACACCTGATTTTGGTTTGAGACGCATTTTATCGTTGATTTTGACCCGGATTTTGATGGTTGGTTTTGCACTCCGTGCTGGTGATGTGCTTTACACCTATTCGATGTTTGTTATTGGATTTCGTGATTCCGTGCATGTTGAGTGCGCAGGGTTTAGATTTTCATTCGTGCACGATAGATGCACAGATTTGGATTTTCGCGCATGTTGGGCGCATGTTTTTAGATACGATTTTGGTGCGCACCCGATGCACTAAATCGAGATTTCTTCGTGCATGTTAGATGCACCGGACCTTGGCTGTCAGGCACATACGTTGCCCATGACAGAGGTTTCGTGCACACCCGTTGCACCTAGATGTTGTTTTGTGCACCTGTTTAGCACATTTATGGATTTTTGATTTCCGTGCGCACCGGACGCACAGGATTGTGTTATGTGCATTTTTGGGATTATTTCCTTTTGGAGCAGTACCTTTTATGATATTGGATTTTTGCCTTCATGCTGACCAGGACTAGTCAGTGGATGGTACCTGGATATACTTTTGCATGCTTTTACATCAGCTTTTTACGTGTAAAGATTGGATGTCTACATGTGTAGTTTCGATCCATATCATATCGGTTTTGTATTGGATTTGACATTGTGTTTTTACATCGACTCCGATGATTGCGGGATGCTTGACGGAGTTTTGATTTTGAGTTATCTGCTCAGTACCCTTGCGCATGCATTGCGCTATGACGTTCTATTTGATGATATTTTCGGAGCCCCGACAAATTGGATTATTACTGAAATTGTTTTTAGTATTGGGGGTTTAAATTTAAATTCGGGGACCGAATTTCTTTAAGGGGGGTAGATTGTAACATCTTTAAAAATATAAAATATTAATTTTGGGAATTTTTATAATTTAATATTATTTTATTGATTATTTTAATATTAAATCTATTTTTAAATGCAAATAAATAGGAAAAATGTTAGAAAAATTATGAAAAATTATGGAAAATTCTAAAATAGGGTAAATTAGTGAATTATGACATTTTTAAGTTTTTGTGATTAGTTTGACACTAATTTAGTGCTAATCGCGATTAAAATCGCTAATCGGGTTTTTCGGTAATTTTGTGCAAAACTTGCACATACCACTTTTTCTACACTTGTGTATTTTTCTAGCCATGGTTTTCATTTGGGTTTACTATTGGTGTGAGAAGGGTTGGGTTTTAAAAGAAAAGGGAAAAGAAAAAGAAAAAGTGTAATGATGAGGGTAGGTGAGAGAGAGGGTTGAACCATTGACCACACCCTTAGCCATTTTCATCATTTCTCTCCCTCTCCCTTTTGCTTTGCTGCTGCTGCCCCTTTCCTCCATTTCCCTCCCCTCCTCAAGCCATGAAACATCTCTAAAACTACACCAAAACCCCAAACTCCTTTCACTAAAAATGTCCAAAATCCCTAGATCTACACATGGAGCTAAAGAAGCATGGATTTGGCCACTAGAGGGCAACTCAAGAAGATTCTTGAGTTGCCAAATGAGGTATTTTCTGGATCATTAGTTTGGTTTATGCATTACTTATACCCCATGTTTAGTTTAGAATCGATATCGTGTGATATTATGGATTTGAGAGAAACCTAGTTAGGGTTTGAGTGAATTGGTGTTGCATTATGAAATTGAGCTCAGTTAAGATTATACCAACACCCTAGTGTTTGAATTGAGACCCTAACCTGATGCTAGAACCACAGAATACGGATTTTAGAAACCGATATCGGGGAAATTGTGAAATCTGTGAGGGTTAAATGGAATCTGCTATCACCCCGAGACCCCTAAAATAATATTGAGTGGACAGTAGCATGTGCAGGCACCCAGGAAACTAACCCCAAAACCCTAGCCCCTGACTCTTCTTCCCGGCCGCCAAAACCTCATTTCTGGCCGCAAATTGCGGCCAGACCAGAGAGGAATCTCCTCGTTTTGCGTGCCTGGCCCCATTTCATCAATTCTTGGCCCTGGGTACTTCTAGTTTTGACAGATTCTATCTAGGGTGAAATCTGGGACATATATCCTATGTTGTCGTTTTGGATTCGTGCTTCCGTATTCCGTATTTTTGGATTCTGAAATGGTGGAATGTGTTTTGCCTCGACTATTGTCGTTTATACGACGATATAGAGGATTATGGATGGTTTTGAAGGCGTGCCATAGGTTCTCACCTATAGGCCCCTTATCGTATCGTTTTGGAGTTTATGCGCCGTTTTAGATTGGATTTGGTTTTAATGCGCATATACGATATTTTGATGTGTAGGTATCCATGAAGACTTCGGACGACAAGCAAATACATGGTGATGTCCGCAAATGATGATGCAAGGTGAGTAGATTATATCTACGGGGGAAAGTCGGGTGGATGGCGTATAGCACCCCCGCAGTCCGTAGATAGCTTATTATGTAGTATTGTGATTTTAGGTGTATTTGGATATGTAGGGTTAGAAGTGACTAGTGTAGTTCATAGTCGCGGACCCTAGGATAGAATTACACCTATACATATACCCTTGCTTTTCACATGTACTTACACTGTGATTGTTGATATGTGACGACTTTGGAGATGAGTCGATATTGTGGGCTTGGTGCCCTGGGATCGGTGTTTTGATACGATTCATATGTGGGATATGACTTGTGATTCTTGCGGGCTTGGGATGTGTGTTTACCCCCGCATGCATACTTACCGAGGTTACCGTTTGTACTAGAGATAGAGTAGTACATCCAGACCTTATGATCTGATGATGGTGATATTTGTTATGTGATGAGACAGTGAGATGTTGACCCCTACCCAGCCTTTGGGAATGCCGTACGATGATTTACCGTACGAGCTGATATTGATGATAGATCCGCACTCATAGCTGGAGGATATCTTACGATATGACATTGAGGCGGGATCACCGACTATATATCTACATATATACTTAGACTCAGTTTTAGGTGGTTTCCACACCTACCCCTCCTGATTGACAGGATACTTAGATGTAGTTGCATAGTAGATACTTCACTGTGCTGTTGATTACTAGATTTCCGCATATTCATACTATTCGCATTGCTGGCATATGTTCATTACCATGTTATTATCATGCTGTTAGGACACCAGCACCATTATCGATGATGCGTATGTTTCACGTACACTATTTGCCGGCTCACACACTTCATCATCGATAATTGCCATGTCACTACACAGTAGTACTATTACATTCGTGATATGATGCTTCCTTTGACATATGCGCATTCCTATTCCATGTTGCATGATTTCCGATATGATTACTCTCTTTACATGTCGCATATATCATGGATTGATTGCCTAGTACATCGCATTTGATTTACTGCTGGATGTTGGATTTTCATGTGATTTCTGGTTTTGAGGACCGTGGGGTTATTTAAGAAAAGAGGCACTTTATGAAAACCCGGTACCTCGTGATATGATATTTCGGTGCGTCCACCACGCGTTTTCTCGGTGCTGAGACGTGTGCTTGAAACCCGATTCGAGGAGGTGATGTACCGTTTGCGGGTTCGTGGTGGGCCCGGTATGGTTCCCCTCGGCGAGATGATCGATGGGTTATGCCGATTGAGCCTGGAGGCGGGCGAGTACCTACCGGTGATTTTACCTGAGCTCGGCGGATATCCGGGGGATACCGCCTGGAGCCGAGAGATGGGCATACTGCTGGGGCCGACGGGCCGATATCCGCAGACGGAGCCCAGAGATGGACATGGGTTGACTCATACTGCCGGGGCCGAGGGCCGATATCCGCAGACGGAGCCCCATACGGATGAGGATTTACGTGTCGGTGTTTGGCACGGGTTTCATGATGAGTTTTCCATGATTTTGGTTATATCCTCACATTGCATACATGATGCTTGCTGTCAGTGGATGACAGGTGGACGGGTTCCACATATATACAGACATGGTTCATATACAGACTGGATTTACACTTATCTTACACCAATATTAGTGGTATGGGACGCTAATATATGTGTATTGATATTATTGATATTTCTTCATAGTTACTTCATACAGACATACCTTACACTGATGACATGTCGTTACCTGAGTACCTGGCACTATACACATGATTAGATGTTACCTTGCCACCTTATTACACTCAGATGTACTCTTGTGGATATTTTACAGATCGTTGACTTAGGATTATGTCTTGCATTCGATTTATCCTTGTAGATGTTTCTATTCACGAGTTGGCAACTCACCCCCGTTGTGCCACAGTTCTTGCAGGTTTTGCCGTACAGGTTCTATTGCGGCATTTCTGGCACACTACCTTCTTGCGGGTGATTTGCTATTGGTAGGTGGATTCTTTTGCATCAAGAATCCCCATTTTGTACTTATTTATTTATTGTATCTAGAAATGTCCATCAACCAAAACTTGTATATTCTTTCAGACTCAGAGACAGTGTTGTATTATTCGACCTAGAGTCGCGTTTAGTAGTATTGCGGTTTTCTTGCTACTTTTGAGCTTTCTTTTGGTTTTGATCCTCGCCACTTGGCGTTGTATATTATTATATCATTGTGTGGTTGTGACCGTCGATTGACGAGGAGCTAGCTCCCGCTTGGGGATGCCTTTATCTTGTATATGTATTGTTATCCTTGTTGTACCCCATTCGGGGCCAGTTTTACAAAGGAAACTCTGCCGAAATTTTTAGAAAAGACTTATTATTTTCAAAACGCACCTTCGGCTTAGTTATTTAAAAACCTTGATTTCAAACCTGTATTTCTTCACTTCTTTAAACCAGTTTTCTTTATTTATTCTTCAAAATGGTTTTAGATTTCTGGGCTTTTGGCTTACTTGGATCAGATGGAGTCCTATAGGCTTCATATGGTTCAAGTGCCAGTCACGTGCTCTTTCGGGACGTGACAGTCGTCCTCTGGGAAACGTTGAACCTTTTATTTTTACTTTAGATGTGTTGAAAAAGAGAGGAGGAAGAAAGAATTTTGTGAAAAGGTTTCTAAATCTACTTTAATGTAAAATATAGATCTAGATTATTTTATAGATTTAAATAATATAATAATAGGGTTTGTAGGGTTCGTTAGGATTTAGTAGTTATGGAAGATTAATTAAAAGTTACCCTTTTTATCCATTAATAGATTTAGAACTAGAACGACGGTGATGCGTGTAGATTAGGGTTTCTGGAGGGAAAAGGAATCCCACTCTTAACCCTTATCTCGACACGGAACTCCGTTCATTATCTAGCCTTTACCAAAACAATCATTAATCTAATCTCTAATCGTGGTCGGAACTAGCAAAGAATTGCTAGCGCGTCCGATTAGGATGTTAATGATTCTTTTGATAAAGTTCCTAAACTTTATAGGACTTAAAAAGGGTTTAATTATTTTCATTACCCATTAACCTACCCTAATCCTACGAACCCTAACAAGCGGAGAATTACTTGCGCATGTTGGGAGAAAAAGAGATGGAGAGAGAATGCATAATTAAACTACGAAGAAATAGAATAAGAAAAAGAACTACCTTTATTAATCAACAAGATCAAGTACACTTTAATTCCTTAGAAAATGATTACAAAAACCTAGTTTGCTTCTCGATCTCTTCTAAGGAGGTAGATGAACCGTTGATGATCAGCCTGGATGCGTGAGCCGTCTTGGACTTCGTGATCTCGTCGGCTTGATAGTTTTTCCAAGAGGCCCTCGGTGCCCTTTTATAGTGCAAAGCCAGAATCTTTTAGTTGAAAAGTTGGTAAAATATTGCAGTAATCAATCTCCCAAAATCTTGCATTCCAACTCATCAATAGTGCGGCGGATCCGCGGCCCAAGGGTGGGTTTGGCCGTGGATCCGCGGCCAATGGTAGGGATCTTTTGATCATATTTCTCTGGCTCTCTGATAGTGACATTTGGCAATCCTAGGCATCTTTAGAATTCAGAAATCATCTCTCGGTTGCTTCCAGACTTGGTCTCCAAGTTTGCTTCTTAATTTGGCAAGTTTTCTTCAACAAATTGATTTGTTTGTTAAATTCTTCATAACAACTTGGAAATATTCTGCACAACAACTCAAATAAGATTTTAGTAGACCTAGTTCTACTAGGATTAGATCAATAATATTATTTGCATACATTTTCCTACCAAATGATAATTAAAATATATTAACACATGGAAAATGGTGCTTTTACACATAAACCCTCATATGTATAATATATTATAATAAAGTCCTTTTTTAATATGAAAATGGTAGGAAAAATGTAATACAAATGTGCAGTTTTATCAACTGAACAAATACCCCCAAACTTATCTTTGATCGTCCCGAGCAAACTAGTTTATTTAAGAGGAGAAAAAGAAAGGAGAAAACTAAGCACACTTTCGTAGGCAGACACGATTGCACTGAGCACGTGCAACAAGCCGTTAAACCTCTAGGTGTCCCTAGTAGGAGGAGTGTTGTCTCCTGAGGGTTTTCAGCGGATTACACCCACAAAATCCTATAACAAAAGAAAGATGGTGAAATTTACATATAAAGATAAGAACCATAAAAGAAATACTTTGAAAAGAAGAGTTTCCAACTATACTAGCTTTTCAGTTGCCATGAGCCCTATCTTAATAGTCATAAAAAAATGTTAGAAATCACATCATCCCTCAATAAGACATCGTCTTTATTCTTCATTCCTACCTTTCATCCAAACATTGATCATATAACCCCACGTGTGTGTAAAGAACATCCCTACACTCAGAGAATTCAATTCAAGCTATCATACTCTTGTCCATCTGCCTTAGTACTTTTTAATTTAATGAATATTAAGATTAGCTCACATATTTTCATGCGACCGTTAATACTTCTTGAGGTACTAACAGACTGATTACTTATGTGCACACATTTTCATGCAACCGTTAATACTTCTTGAGGTACTAACATACCGATTACTCATATGCATGCTGATTAGGTGATAATATTTTCCTCGTCTTGCACCACCTAAGGCTTAGCAGTGACTCCCAGACCAGTTGGCCTTAGGGCACTAGGTGAAGAGGCACCCTCGCTATATTTTTTTTTATTGCTGCCTTGGCGATACAAAACCAGTGTTCATTTTTTTCTTTTCACCAATTTTATATTTTCTTCTTCTTCTTCTTTTTTTTCATCATACTTTGGCTTTTAGACAAGAGCATTTCAAGGTATCCTCTACTATCCCGAGTTTCAAGACGTATGTAAGTGCATATAGTAGGGTATCAACATTCAAATGTTTGGCTTCCAGAATAGAAGCTATTTTTCAGACTTATTTTTATCCTCAGATTAGTGACTTCCTTCATCTTATTAACCCTTGGGACAACAGCTCATAACTACTTATTACTAGTTCGTTTAAGAAAACTTCTAATTTTCTTGGTTTTCTTAAACTATTCCTATCTTTTGGATGTAATTTTTCACTTTCTACTCTTTTGTTATAAAAGAAATTTTATTTTATTTTATTTTTATTTTTTTTTGAAAATATTGTGCTTATGCAAAATATGATGCAAATTGATGTGTAAATAAGCACAAACCTCCCCCAAACTTGTTTACAGCAGTGTCCTCACTGATGTCATCCGTTAAGCTCAAAAATCTGTAGACTTGGGAGGAAATTATTAATGGGGGCAAGCATATATGAAAGTGAAAATCCTCTTCCAAACTTATTTTTGGCTCACAAATTTGAGGACAAAGGTTATGTTCAAGAGCCAAAAATATACCCCCCCTCAAACATGAGTTAGACAATACGAAGCATTTTAAGAGGGGGTGAGTTATTTGGTCAAAGTAAGGCTTTGCAAAGACCAAAAGTTAACACCAACCATTCAAAGATTTTATCAGTATATCGTATAGGTTGGTGGAAGAATGTGTTGTATCGACTCAAGAAAAAGTGGGGAAGGCATAAGAGGTGGTCTGGAAAGGGTTTGAAATTAGAGAAAAGAAAGAATGAGGATGAATGTGAATGATTAGAAAGAAGGAATGGTGACGGTTCAACCTCTAGAGGTGGAGATTGATCAATCACAAAATCCGTATTGTTTAAAAATTCAAGTTCGTCAGCAAAAAGTTCTTTAAAACTTTTATCAATGGTGTGATTGAACATTTTGCTGTCAAAGAGTTTTGTGCCAGAATTTATTCTACTTGATTCATAAAAAATCACTGAGGTAGAGGACTCGAAAAACTCATCTACCTCTTTTTCAAAAATATCCAAATCAAGTTGAATTTCCGGTATTACTGAACTTGAATTAACGGATTGTGATTTATCAAAACTCACTGAAACTATAGGAACAGAAAAAGAACCGGAGAAAGTAGAAGGTGAAATGGGTAAACAAATTGGTATGTCGAGTGTTGCTGAACCAGATGTGGAAGATGGAGGTTGTATTTCGGTCTGATCTTCGGGTATACCATTATCATCAACTTCAAGACATATTTGGGATTCGGGAAGAATTAAAGGCTCAAGATGATGACCATAAGGAAGTGAAAGGATTTGATGAATTGGTGGGCCAAAATCATCCAAAATTTCGGGTTCATCAATCAAAATATCCCCAACGTAAATCACCTCATTCAAGTGAAGGTTAAAATTCTCAAACTCCTCATCAAAAGTATGGTTTTCAATCAGTTTTGGTTCAAGAGTGGAGGTGTAGAGATCACAAGGGTTGGGTATGGTTTCACTTGAAAGGGACCCTTCACAGTTGGGTAAATCAAACACTACAAAGTCACACAACTTATCAGTCATTCTATTTGGTGTACTTGATGAATCTATGAAACTGGAGTTGTGGATTTCAGTTTGGAGGTACAGTTCTGTCTTACTACCCAAATCCTTCATAATTTGGTTCGACATTTCCATAAATTTTTCTAATGTCTGCTCCAGACTAGTCTTGGGCTGATAAGGGGTTTCAGTATAAGATTGAAATTCCTGTGGATAATTAAAACTCCTAAATGACTGATTAGAAGAACTGTCTAGAGTAGGTGGAAAAGTCGGATTGGATTGATAGGAATAGAATGGTTGCGGAACTTGGGTAGGAGTAGGATCAATATTATGATAAGAAGAATATTGATATGGGTTGGTTGGTTGGCTATTTTCAACAGACATCTTATATGCCACAAACCGCATATCAAACTCTTCTCCGGACAGTGGTGGTGATGGTTGATATTGGTCCGGGTTGAAACTTTGGCCTCTAGACCTAGCTATGTGCTCAGCAATGGACATTCGTTTAGGGGCTTCCTCACTCTGGGTATGAACTGAAACAGGTGTAGGATTAGGATAAGGTTGATAAGACCTAGACTGAGGTGGCCAACTGTTTCTTCCCGCTTGTTTTATATGATCTCTTAAGGACATGGAAGAGCCGGACGGTATACCGAAGGGATTTCGAAAACAAGAGATATCTGGTTGTGGGCAGCAAAGCTCGGCAAGTGTTCTTCTGTTTAAGTCACCCATTATAAGAAGAGAAGAAGGGGGAAGGGGTAAAAAGGAGAGAAAGTAATTGGTTTGTTTTGAAAAATGACGGATTTAGACAAATCACAAAAAAAAATGCACAACCCTAGAACTAAGGTTACCTAGGTCAGTCTCTAGATAGCTCCTAACTAAGGCTAGAAATAGGAGCTCAAACCGCCTTTTCACGGACAAGTACGGCCAGGCAAGTGGGAAGGAACCACCACTACAGTGGGTCTAATTAAAAACCACTAGCCTAGACACCGCAATGTCAGTTAGGATAAACGGCCGATGCCTATACTAGTCTTTTTCCTATTGAGCTCGACAGTCCTTAGAGTCTGGTCTAAATATTTTTTAAATTAATGAAGGGTTGATCTATATGCTCGGTTTGTGATTTGTGGGGCTTAGGAAGGGTGATGAAATCCCCACCTAATCTTGATTTGGTCTTTGCCCCTTAAAGATCCGTATTAAAATATGCAAAAACAAACCGAAAAACAAAACTTTGCAAAAAGATTTTTGAGCGGCGATATTTTGCAAAGAATCCTGCAGAAAATAGATTTTATTGGATTTTAGAGGAGAGAGAAGGGAGTTAGAATCTTACCAGAGAAGTGTGAACCCTAGATCTCCTGTTTCCTCAAGTCCGTGACTCCAGATTTCCTCGCAAAAATTCACACAATAATCGTTAAATATACAATTTGCAGTTTTGTTTTAATAATGATATGACTCGTCTAAGAATTCAACACAAATAGTAAAAATAAAAAATTACACACGTTTCCCCGGCAACGGCGCCATTTGATTGATGTGAAAAGTTGTTTTTTGTAGTTTAACCGCAATCAATAACGGTGTCGCGCGTAGCTAGACCGAGATGAGTACGGGTCGTCCTCTGGGAAACGTTGAACCTTTTATTTTTACTTTAGATGTGTTGAAAAAGAGAGGAGGAAGAAAGAATTTTGTGAAAAGGTTTCTAGATCTACTTTAATGTAAAATATAGATCTAGATTATTTTATAGATTTAAATAATATAATAATAGGGCTTGTAGGGTTCGTTAGGATTTAGTAGTTATGGAAGATTAATTAAAAGTTACCCTTTTTATCCATTAATAGATTTAGAACTAGAACGACGGTGATGCGTGTAGATTAGGGTTTCTGGAGGGAAAAGGAATCCCACTCTTAACCCTTATCTCGACACGGAACTCCGTTCATTATCTAGCCTTTACCAAAACAATCATTAATCTAATCTCTAATCGTGGTCAGAACTAGCAAAGAATTGCTAGCGCGCCCGATTAGGATGTTAATGATTCTTTTGATAAAGTTCCTAAACTTTATAGGACTTAAAAAGGGTTTAATTATTTTCATCACCCATTAACCTACCCTAATCCTACGAACCCTAACAAGCGGAGAATTACTCGCGCATGTTGGGAGAAAAAGAGATGGAGAGAGAATGCATAATTAAACTACGAAGAAATAGAATAAGAAAAAGAACTACCTTTATTAATCAACAAGATCAAGTACACTTTAATTCCTTAGAAAATGATTACAAAAACCTAGTTTGCTTCTCGATCTCTTCTAAGGAGGTAGATGAACCGTTGATGATCAGTCTGGATGCGTGAGCCGTCTTGGACTTCGTGATATCGTCGGCTTGATAGTTTTTCCAAGAGGCCCTCGGTGCCCTTTTATAGTGCAAAGCCAGAATCTTTTAGTTGAAAAGTTGGTAAAATATTGCAGTAATCAATCTCCCAAAATCTTGCATTCCAACTCATCAATAGTGCGGCGGATCCGCGGCCCAAGGGTGGGTTTGGCCGTGGATCCGCGGCCAATGGTAGGGATCTTTTGATCATATTTCTCTGGCTCTCTGATAGTGACATTTGGCAATCCTAGGCATCTTTAGAATTCAGAAATCATCTCTCGGTTGCTTCCAGACTTGGTCTCCAAGTTTGCTTCTTAATTTGGCAAGTTTTCTTCAACAAATTGATTTGTTTGTTAAATTCTTCATAACAACTTGGAAATATTCTGCACAACAACTCAAATAAGATTTTAGTAGACCTAGTTCTACTAGGATTAGATCAATAATATTATTTGCATACATTTTCCTACCAAATGATAATTAAAATATATTAACACATGAAAAATGGTGCTTTTACACATAAACCCTCATATGTATAATATATTATAATAAAGTCCTTTTTTAATATGAAAATGGTAGGAAAAATGTAATACAAATGTGCAGTTTTATCAACTGAACAAGTCCCCCACAGACACTTTCCCAAGTTCGGGCGAAACGTTGTAGATGCCGTATGGTATTATGGCAAGGTTCGGAAAAAGCACGTGCGTTTTCGCACGTGTTATTTTTCGGGCAGATAATACTGGTAGGCTTTGGTTTAAGCCGGATCCCAGTATTATACTGTATAGATATAATATCTTTGTCTCAGTTGCATTTGTATTCGGTCGTAATACAAATGCGGGTATGTTTATACCGATACGGGGTTATCCTGAAATTCGTTTCGGGATGATTTTTGGAAGTTGCCAGTTTCCAGTTTTCTATCAGCCGTATTTTGACATTCGGTTAAATACGGATTTATCTTTTCTTGATGAGGTGAGTCAGTGTTCTAGAAGGTTCTAGAGAGGGTGACTAGGCTTGTGACCCGTTCATTAATGGTGCATTTATTGTGTTCATACTTTGTCTTCACACTTTGTGTTCACACTATGTGTTCACACTTTGTGTTCACACTAGATATTTTCTCTTAAGCTCACCTTCCCCTCTCCTACAGTCACCCTCCCTCTTCTATATAGTGGTCTAAAGGGTTCCTAGGCACTCTTGTGAAGGTTCATAAGGCATCAAACATGCCCGGATTAAATTTTAGACGTGCCGAACAACCCAAAGCCGGGATCTTTGCTAGATTATTAGGGTTTAACATGCAATAAGATAACTTTTATCTAAGTGTGAGGGATTACAACCTTTGTAGTCCGCTCCTTCACTTCACAAGCTCCGAGTAGAAGTCCCTTTGCCGCGATCCACGATCTCCCGGACTCATGAGAGGCTCCACGACTCGAACGATCCATTCTAGCTTGTCGTAATCCAAATCTCCGATGATCTACCTTGAAGTTGCTTCGACTCAAGCTTTCTCACTCAAAGGAGAAGAACACACTAATCTCAAGGGCTAGATGAGATGAGGATGAGAGAGTAGTAATTTTGCTTTCTTTTTATATCATTTTCTCATATTTTATCATCACTTTAGGATTTTCAAGAGAGCTTCTTCAAGAGAGTAGAAGAAGAAGATAATGGATAATCATAATATGAATTAATCCTTTTGTGATGAATAGAAAATAAAGTATATGATTGATATGTGAACCATGGTCAAGGATGAATGGATAAGAATGAGTAGAGAAACAACTAGGGTTAGGGTTTGGTTAGGTTAAAAGAATGTGTCATCCATAAAGATCTTAAGAATGACAAAAGAAAAAGCTTCTAGAAGGAACTTGAAGCTACTAACCCTAATCAAACCCTAACCTCAATTAATCATCCTTAAACATGTTTAACAATTAATCATATCATGTCATAATAATATATATCACATATATATTATATATTTGCAACAAAAGAAAATAATACAATTAACATATATCGCATATATATCAATGTATCATCCCGCGAGAAAATGAAATAATAAAGTAAGACAATATTAGTTAATATAATAATATATCATATATATATTATTATATATTAAATCATCGAATCAACACTTGATCCGACGATCCGGCTATATCGAATATAACCGACTAATATATCATGTACCGATTCATCGAATCAACACTTGATCCGATGTCCCGGTTCATATCTAAATATCGCGAGAATATAATACGGTATCCCATATCGCATTATTCTCGGTCCTGCACATATCACATATGTGCCTCTACTCCGTTTCGCCTGAGCCAAGAAACCTCTGTGTAGGACTCTAAAGAATCGTCAATACGCCGGTAACAGGTGATGATCATATCAAACACCCACAAGCTGCAAGCGGTCAGCTAAACGTAACAGCCACCCTGGTATTGAGCGATCAGAAGATCAACAAGCTAGCCTGTGCGTTCTCCTGTGAATCCGATCAGTAACACTCCCGTACAGTCCGGTCTGTTCGTCTGATATGTCGCATATCAAGTCTAGGGGTGGTATACGTCAGACCCCAGTAACCGATAAGTCGTGTCGATGTATGGCTCATAACGGGTCGAGAAACTACTAGTAACACTTACCAGTAAATCTCTATATCAGCCCTGGCTAGGGACTTCCAGTTATAGCCAATCGAACACAGCACAACATCAACTCCCTATACCGGGAGAGACGAATCCCCTCCTATCGCTCATTGCCTCCATGTGATTCGGGACTGTACCCAAAAGCCACCGTTTTGCACGCCCTCTTGGACGTGGTAAGGTGGAAATCAAAGCATAGTGGGAATCACACAAGACTCTATGACGATCTCGGGTCTTCAGACTACCCTGTACCTGTGTCACCGGAGAACTGCCATCTGACGTGTGGTATATCACCATCTGGGAGTTCTCGGCGAGTCCGTCCAGTGTACCCAGTCTCCACTGAGCACCCGTACACCATCTCTGATGTCAAACACCGATGGATATGGGATCATCCATCGCCCATCATATGGGTCAAGATGCGTATACGCTAGTCTACTCTGGTGTATCGATGCCCTGTCTCGATATACCCTCGACTAGGAACAGTTATAGGATGTACTCATCGACTACCGCGGCCCCACTAGTATGATCTCATCATAGTCCCAGTAGTCGAGTACAAGTCCTAAGGGCTTTATCAACATGTGAGAGTAAAACAGTAAACTAATACAAGTCAACATGTTAAGATAAAGTGAAACCAAATAGCATACTATCATGACGAGCAAGAAAGTCATCTCTATATATAACCAAGCATCCATTATAATATACATCATATGTACAACAATGGCCTCTAGGGCATATACATAACTAACAATCTCCCACTTGCACTAAGGCCAGCTGCTGTAGTATCGCATACCTAGCATCCCGAATAATCTCTCAAACTGTATCTGGGGAATAGCCTTCGTGAATGGATCCGCAGTGTTGTCCTTCGTATCTACTCTCCTGACCTCGATCTCCCGGCGATCAACTATCTCCCTGATCAGGTGATACCGTCTCAGAATATGTCTGGACTTCTGATGGGACCTGGGTTCCTTGGCTAACGCCACAGCTCCATTGTTATCACAATATAGAGGTATTGGATGCTCAATGGATGGAACCACACCAAGTTCACTAATGAACTTCTTGATCCAGACAGCCTCTTTGGCAGCATCGTTGGCAGCGATGTATTCAGCCTCCATCGTTGAGTCTGCAACGGTATCCTGTTTGGAACTTTTCCAACATACCGCCCCTCCATTGAGGGTAAAGACAAAACCCGAATGCGACTTAGAGTCGTCCTTATCACTTTGGAAGCTAGAATCGGTAAAGGACTCCACTTGGAGTTCTCCGTTACCATACACCAAGAACATCTCCTTAGTCCTTCGCAAGTACTTGAGAATGTTCTTCACTGCTGTCCAATGACTCTCTCCTGGATCTGCTTGATACCGACTCACTACACTTAGTGAGTATGCTACATCGGGTCTGGTACACAGCATCGCATACATGATAGAGCCTACTGCCGAAGCATAGGGTATCCCTTGCATGCGAGCTCTCTCCAAATCAGTCTTGGGAGACATCTCTTTGGAGAGAGTGAGTCCAGAGATCGTGGGCTGATTCCCACGCTTGGATTCTTCCATACTAAACCTCTTTAGTATGGTGTCAATGTACCTGGATTGGGACAATCCCAGTATCCTTTTAGATCTATCTCTATAGATCATGATTCCCAATATGCAGGAGGCCTAGATCTTTCATTGAGAATCTCTGTGATAAGAAGAGCTTGACTGATTGCAGCATAGGAATATCATTTCCTATCAAGAGTATGTCATCCACGTACAATACGAGGAAGACTACCTTACCCTCTGCTACCTTCTTATAGATACAAGGTTCATCTATATTTTTGATGAAGTCAAACTCTTTGACTACAACATCAAAACAGATGTTCCAACTCCGCGATGCTTGCTTTAACCCATAAATGGATTTAAGCAGCTTGCACACCTTTCCGCTGCTCCCACTATCTACGAAGCCATCTGGCTGAGTCATGTACACGCACTCTTCTAAATCACCGTTTAGAAAGGCGGTCTTAACATCCATTTGCCAGATTTCGTAGTCATGGTATGCAGCAATGGCAAGTAAGATCCGGATGGACTTAAGCATAGTCACTGGAGAAAACGTTTCGTCATAATCCACACCTGGTCGTTGACGAAAACCCTTTGCTACAAGTCTAGCTTTGAAAGTCTCAACTTTTCCATCTACACCAAATTTCTTTTTAAAGATCCACTTGCTCCCAATGGGTTTTACCCCTTCAGGAGCATTTTCCAAAGTCCATACTTTGTTGGTGTACATGGATTCCATCTCAGATCGCATTGCATCCAGCCATTTCACAGAGTCACCACTCGTGATGGCCTGCTCGAAACTAGTCGGTTCATCATCATCCATGATGCAATCCTCGCTTCCACCATCAATGAGAAAACCGTAGTATCTCTCAGGTGGACGAGAAACCCTACTAGATCGGCGGAGAGGCTGGGGTTCGTCGGGTACTACTGAATCCTCTGGCTCCACTAAATCATCTGTTGTAGTTTGTTCTGCTGGAACTTCTTCCAATTCTACCTCAGAGCCACTAATTTCTTTTTCAAGAAATTCCTTTTCTAAAAAGGTGGCGTGCCGAGAAACAAACACCTTTTGTTCTTCGGTGTGGTAGAAGATATACCCGCGCGAATGTTTGGGATATCCAATAAACTTGCACAGAATAGACCTTGCGCCGAGTTTGTCCGGATTTTGTGTTTTCACATATGCCGGACAACCCCATATCCTAACATAATTAAGATATGGTCTCTTTCCTTTCCATATCTCATGTGGAGTGGTTGGCACAGATTTGGTTGGAACCATATTCAATAGGTCTGCAGCTGTCTCCAGTGCATACCCCCAGAAGGAAATAGGTAACTCAGCTGTACTCATCATAGAGCGCACCATATCTAATAGGGTGCGATTCCTCCGCTCAGATACACCGTTGTGCTGTGGTGTATAAGGATGAGTAAGCTGAGAGAGAATCCCATTCTCTTTTAGATAATCTAGGAACTCGTTACTTAAGTATTCACCTCCTCGATCAGATCGAAGAATCTTAATACTTTTGCCCGTTTGGTTTTCTACTTCGTGTTTATATTCTCTGAATTTCTCAAAAGCTTCTGACTTGTGTTTCATCAGGAACACATATCCGAATCTTAAGAGATCGTCAGTGAATGTAATGAAGTAGGAAGAACCGTTCCTGGCATGCGTAGACATGGGACCGCATACATCACTATGTACCAGTCCTAAGAGTTCGGTAATTCTTTCTCCGTGTCCACTAAACGGAGCTTTGGTCATTTTTCCTTTGAGACATGAATGGCAAGTATCATAAGATGATAATTCGAACGGATTCAAATAACCATCCCTATGTAACTTAGCCAGTCGTGTCGCATTGATATGACCAAGTCTACAATGCCACAAGTAGGATTCGTTCATTTCTGAACTTTTCCTCTTGTGTGTGTTTTGTATATTTAGGACTGTATTCTGATTTAGAATGAATATACCATTATGTAACGAGCCTGATGCAATCAACTTTTGATCTAGGAATATGTTCATAACATTATCCTGTACTACAAAATTATATCCCTCTTTACTCAATAAAGAAACTGATATAATGTTGCACATCATGTTCGGTATATAATAACACTCATTTAGAATCAGTGTATTACGACTTGGCAATACAAGGTGATATTCACCAACTGCTTTGGCTACAATACTCGCACCGTTCCCTACTTGAACGGAATGATCACCTTTTCCCAGTTCTCTACCTTTACGTAGCCCATGTAACTGTTTACATATGTGGGATCCTGATCCGGTATCTAATACCCAGGACGTAGGGTGAACTGAGAAACAGTTCTCAATAACAAACACACCCAAAGAAGATGCATCAACATGCATGTTCTTTTGGGCGGCGTGAGAATCCAGATATTCTCCTGTTTCCTGTTCAGTCTTATAACTCTTATAAGAAAGAATGGGTCTAACGTTCCCTTGCTCAGTACAATAATCGGGTTCAGTCAATACATCCATATTATTATCTTGATTATGGCATGACATGGTCGCTACCTGGAGAGAGAGAGAAGAAAAACACTTTTAGTGTATGCTCTTGCAAGATTAGATTGGTTATTATCTTATCTAATCAGGATGTCTCCCACTGGTTTTATCAAATCTACCTTAAAAACCCTAAAAGGTAAGATTAGCCGGGATTAATTACACCCTACAATTTCGTCAATCTTTCAGCCAGATCAGTGTCGGTACTTTGAGGGAGGTTCCCCGTGCTTTCGCACGGACCTAATTAAAGTAAACCTCGTTTTCCCAGAGGCGTAACCTCGTTAACACTTTTCTTAGACACCTACTTGAATGACTAATTGTCCTGTGTAAAACTCTCCCAGGAGTAACTCTTACTCGCAGTGGGTATCAGGATCCAACTATCTCATAGGAGGTATGCAATCTCATTGCAAATTTCAACACTTGAAATTCCTGATAATGTTTTTACCCCTAGCATCCTATGACCTTGACGCAGGCCAACAAACCATAGTGCGCTAGTCAAGTTCAACCCGTCATTTCTTGATTCAATTAAACCCACCCGCACGACCCTTGACGCAGGCCAACAAAGTCGCACGACTACCCTAATCGAATCTGCATCATATGCATAAACAGATATATATTAGTTTAGCTACCGCACACTACGCCTTGACGCAATCCAACAAGCGTAGCATGAATACTAAATAATATCTATCTGAAATGACGGAGGGCTATGCAGGTTTTTCAGAAAACCCTGAGCGTAATGAACATGATATCATCGTAGAATCGAGTGAAGTTTTGAAAAAGGAGTGTTTTTGAGGCTTTTCTTAGTTTCGCTAAAGGGGTCACTCCCGGTGAAGGGATCGTCGGCCCTTTCCTCATCGAATAAGGTGCAGGATATATCATATATACCGCTGTGCAAAGCAAAACACTTAAAGCAATCAAAAGACAAACCGCGTTTTGTAGCATCTGCCAGTTTTGCTAAAGGAGTCACTCCCGGTGAAGGGATCTCGGTCCTTTCCTCATCGAATAAGGTGCAGGATATATCGTATATATCACTGTGCAAAGCAAAACTGTAGCTACCCTTTTTATAAAGTTTTTGATTCTACAACATCTTTAGGTTTCTTTTCTTTTATTAATCTCATTAATAAAAATCCCATCAGCTTATGCTTCCTAAGCATCACAGAAGAAACGAAAGCAGTAATATTTATATATCAGCATATATATATAGTATAAGCATTCGTCTCAGGCAGTAATATGATCTCATCACAGAACATTGCAGCAGAAGAACATATATGAAATATTGGATATACTAGGACGTCCGTGTTTTCAATACGAGCCTGTATAAAACACGGATTCCACGGTCGCGACGAATAGCCAAACCCACATCCCAAGACCCCTACGAGAGCGGCAAGTAACACTGCCAATTCTAGGGTTAGGAGACCCGGTCTCGACTCCTCAAGATGGCCTCCCACTGGACCCTAGAACCCGGTTACTTGTGCTCCCTTCCTTGGGTCTACCTAATGCGGAAAAGTAAATAATATACACTGGTGACAGCAACCGCAACCTGGAAATGCCCCAAATAAAAGAATATTACATTACAAATGAATTTTACATGAATGAAAATAAAAACCCTCATCTCACATAAAACCCCCGGCTATTCCGATCGCGACGATCCAATATAACATATCACAGCAACACATAATATCTTATTTCATCAACGTAAGTAAATATGCGCATCCCAATTGTCGTTGACATATAGCAACGAAACCGGCGATATCACATATTACACTTACGGTCACAGAAAAGAAAGTGTAAAACTACAATATTTGGAATCCACAATCACTTTAGACATCGTAAATCCGAAATATCACATATTCCGCATTTCATGCCTAACTCTATGAATTCCACATATTGTATCACATTCCAGATAAATAGACAGTATTAAATTTTCCGAACAGATAATCAAATACCCAAAATTTCCCAAAGTGCTCAACTCTTGAGCGGAGTTCAAATAATCCCAGAATATGTCACAGTACCGGTGATCCAGCCGTAGAAGGGCCAAGCCAACGCCTCACATGTGGCACGCTGTACTGCCCCAAACCCGAAGGTTCAAAAGGCAGTTCAAGACGGTCACATAATCGAGTTAAGGTTTGTTGTCTTCTAGAGGGTCCACCGCTTAACTTGTATAATTTTCCGAAAGATTTAAACCCGATAAAAATTTCAACACTTGAAAGTTTGCCGTACCGGGAAACAGTAAGTTAATGATATCCGTTCAAATAGTTTAACAGTTTCTAAATATCCGGAAAGAAATACGAACTTAAAATTTCCGATCGAGTCTACTATTACAAAACAAACCCCAGAATTTTAAACACCTGAAACAGATTAAAAATACCCAGAATAGTCAGCAAGTACCTACGGTCTATACTATGAAGCCACGTGTCCCAATCCTACAATTCAGCCGCGGAACCGCCGCGAGAACCATGTTCCTGCCGCGGTTCTGCGCTCAGTTGGTGGAATTGTGGGCACGTGTTTCATGGTAATTCTTAGAATTCCCTGCTGATTTTTTTACATATTTTTAATTCAGAAAAATCCCAAAATTTAAAAAATTTCCAGAGAGGGGTCAAGTTTCGTCGTTTCGGGTTCGATCGGAGTTTTAACTTCGTAAACACATCGCCTAATGCTCTAGCTAGGCTCTGAAACCACTAAAGGGTTCCTAGGCACTCTTGTGAAGGTTCATAAGGCATCAAACATGTCCGGATTAAATTTTAGATGTGCCGAACAACCCAAAGCCGGGATCTTTGCTAGATTATTAGGGTTTAACATGCAATAAGATAACTTTTATCTAAGTGTGAGGGATTACAACCTTTGTAGTCCGCTCCTTCACTTCACAAGCTCCGAGTAGAAGTCCCTTTGCCGCGATCCACGATCTCCCAGACTCATGAGAGGCTCCACGACTCGAACGATCCATTCTAGCTTGTCATAATCCAAATCTCCGATGATCTACCTTGAAGTTGCTTCGACTCAAGCTTTCTCACTCAAAGGAGAAGAACACACTAATCTCAAGGGCTAGATGAGATGAGGATGAGAGAGTAGTAATTTTGCTTTCTTTTTATATCATTTTCTCATATTTTATCATCACTTTAGGATTTTCAAGAGAGCTTCTTCAAGAGAGTAGAAGAAGATAATGGATAATCATAATATGAATTAATCCTTTTGTGATGAATAGAAAATAAAGTATATGATTGATATGTGAACCATGGTCAAGGATGAATGGATAAGAATGAGTAGAGAAACAACTAGGGTTAGGGTTTGGTTAGGTTAAAAGAATGTGTCATCCATAAAGATCTTAAGAATGACAAAAGAAAAAGCTTCTAGAAGGAACTTGAAGCTACTAACCCTAATCAAACCCTAACCTCAATTAATCATCCTTAAACATGTTTAACAATTAATCATATCATGTCATAATAATATATATCACATATATATTATATATTTGCAACAAAAGAAAATAATACAATTAACATATATCGCATATATATCAATGTATCATCCCGTGAGAAAATGAAATAATAAGTAAGCCAATATTAGTTAATATAATAATATATCATATATATATATTATTATATATTAAATCATCGAATCAACACTTGATCCGACGATCCGGCTATATCGAATATAACCGACTAATATATCATATACCGATTCATCGAATCAACACTTGATCCGATGTCCCGGTTCATATCTAAATATCGCGAGAATATAATACGGTATCCTATATCGCATTATTCTTGGTCCTGCACATATCACATATGTGCCTCTACTCCGTTTCGCCTGAGCCAAGAAACCTCTGTGTAGGACTCTAAAGAATCGTCAATATGCCGGTAGCAGGTGATGATCATATCAAACACCCACAAGCTGCAAGCGGTCAGCTAAACGTAACAGCCACCCAGGTATTGAGCGATCAGAAGATCAACAAGCTAGCCTGTGCGTTCTCCTGTGAATCCGATCAGTAACACTCCCGTACAGTCCGGTCTGTTCGTCTGATATGTCGCATATCAAGTCTAGGGGTGGTATACGTCAGACCCCAGTAACCGATAAGTCGTGTCGATGTATGGCTCATAACGGGTCGAGAAACTACTAGTAACACTTACCAGTAAATCTCTATATCAGCGCTGGCCAGGGACTTCCAGTTATAGCCAATCGAACACAGCACAACATCAACTCCCTATACCGGGAGAGACGAATCCCCTCCTATCGCTCATTGCCTCCATGTGATTCGGGACTGTACCCAAAAGCCACCGTTTTGCATGCCCTCTTGGACGTGGTAAGGTGGAAATCAAAGCACAGTGGGAATCACACAAGACTCTATGACGATCTCGGGTCTTCAGACTACCCTGTACCTGTGTCACCGGAGAACTGCCATCTGACGTGTGGTATATCACCATCTGGGAGTTCTCGGCGAGTCCGTCCAGTGTACCCAGTCTCCACTGAGCACCCGTACACCATCTCTGATGTCAAACACCGATGGATATGGGATCATCCATCGCCCATCATATGGGTCAAGATGCGTATACGCTAGTCTACTCTGGTGTATCGATGCCCTGTCTCGATATACCCTCGACTAGGAACAGTTATAGGATGTACTCATCGACTACCGCGGCCCCACTAGTATGATCTCATCATAGTCCCAGTAGTCGAGTACAAGTCCTAAGGGCTTTATCAACATGTGAGAGTAAAACAGTAAACCAATACACGTCAACATGTTAAGATAAAGTGAAACCAAATAGCATACTATCATGACGAGCAAGAAAGTCATCTCTATATATAACCAAGCATCCATTATAATATACATCATATGTACAACAATGGCCTCTAGGGCATATACATAACTAACATGGTCGGCCCCTCTTGTGAGGATATATGGGATTTTGATGGTTGTTCACTTGGATTTGAGAGAAAAGATTATGATAGTTGAGTGTATGGAAATTTCATAGCCCAATTTCCATTTACCCGATTCCAATTGGTAACTTCATTAACCGTTCGTCCCTAGCCTTGGACGTAACGAGACAAAGCATTCTACTCATTCTCTACTTCATCTTGGTCGTCTCTTTTAGCAAACTTGACGATCGAGTTGCCTCGGTTCAGAGGCGGGAGCCCGTTTAAAGATCCGTCGACGTGGTGCCACCTGTACGACGAGACTGGAGTTTCAGAAGATCGAAGCCGCCGCAACAAAGCGTGGGATGATGGTTAAAGACCGAAGGACTCGGATCGTTCGGTATAACAATTCTATCCTCTTTACAATATGTTAGTTTATCTTTAATGGACGATCCGGGATAAAGTACGCGATAGCGCCAGTAGTAAAAGTTTTGTTCCGCATATTGGCGTCTGTTAGACGGCCGGGGCGCTGCCGCGGACTTACAGTAGTATCAGAGCCTCACCATTAAGCTATACTAACTTGTGCTAATGTGTTTAAAAGATCGATCGAACGGAATTTTCAAAACTACATTTTTCTGTACCCATAGTTTCTGTCGATTTTAAATCTGTTCTAAAATTCATTTTGAGCATTCCAGAAAAACAAGCAGGGTTTTTGAAGAATACTGTGCAAATTTGGTCGCCTGATCCCTTAGAACCACCGCGGAACCGCGGTCAAACCTAGGGTTTGACCGCGCATCCGCGGCGGTTTAATGGGATTAGTGACCCAAATTTGTACAGGGGCTTCTTTACTGGGAATTGTGGTTTCTGGTACTGTTATTTTGGGCCCATATTTTATTACTGTACAGCAAATGCTTGTGGGGCCCACTTCGGGAAATTTAGTCGATCGAAATTTAAACGTGTTAGTTTACAGTACTTACTTTATATCTCCGACCGGGAATGTCATTTGATCGGTAAACCGCGTCTGATTGCTATAGTTCTTTTAGACGGGTTTGCGAACGTGACATTCGCGTTGATGTTCTGTGTTGTGCTGTGATGTTGCGGATTTGTCGTGGTGGATAGCAGGGTGCAATGATAGTGTAATTTGGATTTATTTGTACATTTGATATTGCGGGGCGAGCGTCCAACATGTGGACTGCCGTCACTGCCTGTTTGTATATTATTCTTTTGGGGCACGACCAGGTTGCGGTCGATGTACCTGTTGTACTATTTTTATTTCTGTACTAGGTTTACCCCGCGGTGGGGTTCACGAATAGCCGGGTTCTGGAGGGCAACGGGTCCGTATCTCATGGCTTTGAGAGACAGAGGGGCCTCACTCTTGAATTGGCAGGCTATTCGCCGCACTCGAAGGGGGTACAGGTTGACCCAAGGAGGGGTGCTCAATTTACCGGATTCCGTGAAGTGCCGGGTGTTCCATTCACTATGTTGTGGGGACCACCTCGCTTCAGGTTTTGGCGAGTAACTCGCCGCACCCGTAGGGGTCTGGGTTTCTTTGCACAGGCTAACCACACGACCAGGGGAACGTCGGGTTTCAGCAACGGCTCTATGAAACCCGGGGATCCCAGATTATCTGTATTGTTCTGTGATGCTTATTGCTTTTCTGTAATGTTGCATATTATCACGCCTGGAGCGATTATTGTATATTAGTATATATACTATTAGATGTTGTATATGTTTTACACCCGCGCTAGTTCAGCCCCCGCTCTGTCGTTAGTTAAGTAACCTAACGAGTGATAACGGGACCAGTGGCGAATGCGGATGGCATATACGTACATTTTATTTTCGTTCTTTTCTGGTGTGATTGATTGATGGGACTGCGTTGATTCTTATCAATGCAAGATAAAACAAACCTATAATTGATGTTGTTGGAACAAATTTTAAAAGGGAGTTATTACAAAGATGTTTCCTTTTGTTTTGCATAGCGGTATTCAGTTAGAATATCCTGCACCTCATTCGATGAGGCAAGGGCCGAGATCCCTTCACCGGGAGTGACCCCTTGGGCAGAAGTTTGCGTCAGGGTAATAACTTCTATATACTCGATTACAAGTTGCTATGCATCGCGGTATTCAGTTGGAATATTCTGCACCTCATTCCACGAGGAAAGAGCCGAGATCCCTTCACAGGGAATGACTTCTTTAGCAAAAGGTTTTCGCTACTATATTTTTTATAAAATTCTATCAAGTTCCTTCAATGAGATAAAGTTCATTACGTTAAACGTTTTTCGCCAAAAACCAGTCGTAATCCTCCGTCGTTTCTTATGGATGGTCAATATTATTCAAGCTATGTTTGTTGGCCTACGTCAAGGCGTAGTGTTTGGTAGCTGCTGGTGAAAGGTTCCTAGGCACTCTAGTAAGGTCTCACAAGGCATCGGACATGCCAATTTTAAATTTTAGTGCCGAGAAACCCTAAACTTCGGATCTTAAACTAGATGTTTAGGCGAAAAAGAATACTAGTTAACTCTTAACTACTAGGATACGGAAATTACAACCTTTGTAGATCCGGATATCCACCTCCACGGCTCCGCAACGAAGTCTTCTCGCTGTACATCATGAATCCTAGACTCCTCCGTCGGCTTCATCGGGAAAACAAGCGGAATAGGTCGTCGGCTTTGTGTCAAAGACGATCTACGTCGAGGTTGCACAAACTCAAGCTCCGACTTCACAAACTTGTGAAACTTGTGAAGTAAACACCCAAAACAACTTGGCAAGAGGTAGAGGGTGAAGAAATAGGAGATGGGTTCACTTTAGATTTGGATTTCTCTCACTAATACTCAAGTTTCCATTGGAGTAGCAAGCTTGAAGAAGAAGAAGAAGATGAAGAAGATGATCTTGTATTATCATAAGTCTTTTAAAAATAAAAAGAAAAAGCAATACTTATCATAATACTTACTAGGGTTAAGTGTAGAGAATATACCATGGTTAATGGATGGGTTAGGGTTAAGCAAGATGATAAGAAAGGATAAGAAGTCAAAGCTTCATGAAGCTTCAACTAAATGACAAAGAAAGCCACCATCCTTTTTTAAATCATTTCCAAATAAACAAATGAAAATATAAATAAATAAATGAATATGCAAAACCCTAATTATCAAATTAACCATGGATTAATTCTATAAACTTAACAATATTATCAAGTATCATCAAACATGATACAAAGTAGTGCACTAAAGCATATCACATATACAATGTGCATCAAGTGAGAAAAATCCGTTTAAAGTGAACCAATACTAGTTAATGCAATGCAATATATCAAATATATAATTATGCATTAAATCATTAAATCAACATTTGATTCAAGGATTCGGTCATGTCGCACATAACCGACTAGAATCCAATGTATCGATTTATCGAATCAATGATTCGATAACTAGGTCATATCGAATATAACCAATCGAAACATGTATCGCGAGAATGAAATGCGGTATCACATACACGCATTATTCTCGGTCCTGTACATATCTCATATGCGCTCCTATTTCGTTTCGCTTGAGCCAGGAAACCTCTGTGTAGGACTCTAAAGACTCGTCAATACTCCGGTAGCAGATGATGATCATATCAAGCACCCACAAGCCGCAAGCGGTCTGCTAAACGTAACGGCCACCCGGGTATTGAGCGATCAGAAGATCGACGAGCTAGCCCGCTCACACCCCTGTGAATCCGACCAGTAACACTTACCATACAGTCCGGTCTCTTCGTCTGATATGTCGCATATCAAGTCTAGGGGTGGTAAACGTCAGACCCCAATAACCCGATAAGTCGTGCCGATGTGAGGCTCGTAACGGGTCAAGAAACTACTGGTAACACTTACCAGCAAATCTCTGATCAGCCCTGGCCAGGGACTTCCCTGCTACGGCCAATCGAGCACTGCGCAACATCAACCCCCAATACCGGGAGAGACGAAACCCCTCCTATCGCTCATTGCCTCCATGTGACTCGGGACTGTACCCAAAGACCACCGTTTTGCACGCCCTCATGGACGTGGTAAGGTGGAGATCAAAGCACAGTGGGAATCACACAAGACTCTATGACGATCTCGGGTCTACAGACTAACCTGTACAAGTGTCACCTGAGAACTGCCATCTGACGTGAGGTATAATACCATCTGGGAGTTCTCGGCGAGTCCGTCCAGTGTACCCAGTCTCCACTGAGCACCCGTATACCATCTCTGATGTCAAACACCAATGGATATGGGATCATCCATCGCCCATCACATGGGTCGAGAAGCGTATACGCTAGTCTACTCTGGTATATCGATGCCCTGTCTCGATACACCCACGACTAGGGACCTTGAAGGATGCACTTATGGACTACCATGTCCCCACTAGTATGATCTGCATCATAGTCCAGGTAGTCAAGTACACATCCTAAGGGCTTTACCAACATGTAACTATAAGACAGTATAAAGAGACTAGTGTACATGTTAAGATAAAGAGTAACCAGATAGCATACTATCATATCGAGCAAGAAAGTCATCTCTATATATGTCCAAGCATCCAATATAATATACAACATCTGTACAATACTGGCCTCTAGGGCATACATACAACTAACAATCTCCCACTTCCACTAGGGCCAGCTGCTGTAGTATCGCATACCAAGCATCCCGAAGAGTCTCTCAAACTGTGTCTGGGGAATGGCTTTCGTGAGTGGATCCGCCGTGTTGTTCTTCGTGTCAACTCTCCTGACCTCGATCTCCCGGCGATCAACTATCTCCCGGATCAGGTGATACCGCCTCAGAATATGCCTGGATCGCTGATGGGACCTGGGTTCCTTGGCCAAAGCCACCGCTCCATTGTTATCGCAATACAAAGGTATTGGACGCTCAATGGATGGAACCACTCCAAGTTCAGTAATGAACTTCTTGATCCAGACAGCTTCTTTAGCAGCATCGTTGGCAGCGATGTATTCAGCCTCCATCGTCGAGTCTGCCACGGTTTCCTGTTTGGAACTCTTCCAGCTAACCGCCCCTCCGTAAAGGGTAAAGACAAAGCCCGACTGCGACTTAGAGTCGTCCTTATCACTCTGGAAGCTCAAATCGGTAAAGGACTCCACTTGGAGTTCTCCGTTACCATACACCAAGAACATATCTCTAGTTCTTCGCAAGTACTTGAGAATGCTCTTCACAGCTGTCCAGTGACTCTCTCCAGGATCAGCTTGATACCTGCTCACTATGCTTAGTGAGTATGCTACATCGGGTCTGGTACATAGCATCGCATACATGATAGAGCCTACTGCCGAAGCATAGGGTATCCCTTGCATGCGAGCTCTCTCCAAATCAGTCTTGGGAGACATCTCTTTGGAGAGAGTGACTCCAGAGATCGTGGGTAAGTTCCCACGCTTGGACTCTTCCATACTAAACCTTTTTAGTATGGTGTCAATGTACCTGGATTGGGACAATCCCAAAATCCGTTTGGATCTATCTCTATAGATCCTAATTCCCAATATGCAGGAGGCATCACCAAGATCTTTCATTGAGAATCTTTGTGATAAGAAGAGCTTGACCGATTGCAGCATAGGAATATCATTTCCTATCAAGAGTATGTCGTCCACATACAATACAAGGAAGACAATCTTACTCTCTGCTACCTTCCTGTAGATACAAGGTTCATCTGGATTTTTGACGAAATCAAACTCTTTGATAACAACGTCAAAGCAGATGTTCCAACTCCGCGATGCTTGCTTTAATCCATAAATGGATTTAAGCAGCTTGCACACCTTCCCGCTGCTCCCACTGTCTACGAAGCCCTCTGGCTGAGTCATGTACACGCACTCTTCTAAATCACCGTTTAGAAAGGCGGTCTTAACATCCATTTGCCAGATTTCGTAATCATGATATGCAGCGATGGCAAGCATGATCCGGATGGATTTAAGCATAGCCACTGGAGAAAAGGTCTCGTCATAGTCCACACCTGGTCTTTGACGAAAACCCTTTGCTACAAGTCTAGCTTTGAAAGTCTCCACTTTCCCATCTACACCAAGTTTCTTCTTGAAGATCCACTTGCTCCCAATGGGTTTTACCCCTTCAGGAGCAACTTCCAAAGTCCATACTTTGTTGGTGTACATGGAATCCATCTCAGACCGCATAGCATCCAGCCATTTCACTGAGTCCCCACTCGTGATGGCCTGCTCGAAACTAGTTGGGTCATCATCCTCCATGATGCAATCTTCGCTTCCACCATCAATGAGAAAACCGTAGTATCTCTCAGGTGGACGAGAAACCCTACTAGATCGGCGGAGAGGCTGGGGTTCGTTTGGTACTATCGAATCTTCTGGTTCCACTAAATCTTCAGTTATAGTTTGTGTATCTGGAATTTCTTCCAGCTCTACCACTTTGCCACTAATTTCTTTTTCAAGGAATTCCTTTTCTAAAAAGGTGGCATATTGAGAAACAAACACTTTTTGTTCTTCAGCATGGTAGAAAAAATATCCTTGAGAATTCTTAGGATATCCCACAAACTTGCAAAGAACTGACCGTGCCTCGAGTTTGTCCGGATTTTGCCTTTTGACATAGGCCGGACAACCCCATATCTTAACTCGTTTAAAATATGGTCTCTTCCCACTCCATATCTCATATGGTGTGGTAGGTACAGATTTAGATGGAACTTGATTCAATAGGTATGTTGCTGTTTCCAGCGCATAACCCCAGAAGGAAATAGGTAACTCAGCTGGACTCATCATAGAGCGCACCATATCTAATAGGGTGCGATTCCTTCGTTCAGATACACCGTTGTGCTGTGGTGTATAAGGAGGAGTCAGCTGAGAGAGAATCCCATTCTCTTTTAGGAAGTCCAGGAAATCATTGCTTAAGTATTCTCCTCCTCGATCAGATCGTAGGATTTTAATACTTTTTCCGGTTTGGTTCTCAACTTCTTGTTTATATTCCCTAAATTTCTCAAAAGCTTCTGATTTGTGTTTCATCAAGAACACATATCCGAATCTAGAGAGATCGTCAGTGAATGTAATGAAGTACGAAGAACCATCCCTGGCATGTGTAGACATGGGACCGCATACATCACTATGTATCAGTCCCAAGAGTTCGGTAACTCTTTCTCCGTGTCCCGTAAACGGAGTTTTGGTCATCTTGCCTTTGAGACATGACTGGCAAGTGTCATAAGATGAAAATTCGAAAGGTTTCAAATATCCATCCTTATGCAACTTAGCCAGTCGTGTCACATTGATGTGACCCAGTCTACAATGCCACAAGTAAGATTCGTTCAGTTCTGAACTCTTCCTCTTGTGTGTGTTTGTTATGCTCAGAACTGTTGATTGATTTAGAACATAAATGCCATTGCATAACGTGCCTGATCCAACCAACTTTTGGTCACGGAAAATGTTCATAACATTGTCCTGTAATACAAAATTATATCTTTCTTTGCTTAATAAAGAAACCGATATAATGTTGCATATCAGATTCGGCATGTAATAGCATTCGTTCAGAACCAATGTATTACCAGTTGGTAATACAAGGTGATATTCCCCGACAGTCTTAGCTGCAACAATTGCACCATTTCCAACTCTAATGTCTTTATCACCTTCTCCAAGTTCTCTACCTTTCCTTAGCCCATGTAACTGATTACATATATGGGATCCCGACCCGGTATCCAATACCCAGGACGTAGAGCAAATAGAGAAACAGTTCTCAGTAACGAACACACCCGAAGAAAATGCATCAACATGTACTTTCTTCATTCGGGTGGCATGGGAATCCTGGCATTCTCCTATATCCTGTTCATTCCTATAACTCTTATAGGAAAGAACGGAACCAACGTTCCCCAGCACAGTATAGCATGCGGGTTCGGTCAATACATCCATATTATTATCTTGATTAAGGCATGAACTGGTCGCTACCTGGAGAGAGAGAGAAGAAAACACTTTAGCGTATGCTCGTGCAAGATCAGATTGGTTATTATCTTATCTAATCAGGATGGCTCCCACTGCTTTTTTATCAAATCTTCCTCCAAACCCTAAAAGGAAAGACTAGCCGGGATTAATTACACACTACAAGTTCGCCAATCTTTCAGCCAGGCCAGTGTCGGTACTTTGAGGGAGGTCCCCCGTGCTTTCGCACGAACCTAATTAATGTAAACCTCGTTTTCCCAGAGGCGTAACCTCGTTAACACCTTTCTAGACACCTACTTGATCGGCTAATTGTAATGTGTAAAACTCTCCCAGGAGTAACTCTTACTCGCAGCGGGTATCGGGATCCAACTATCTCATAGAAGGTATGCAATCTCATTGCAAATTTCAACACTTGAAATTCCCGATAATATTTTGCCCCTAGCATCTATGTGACCTTAACATAGTCAACAAATCACAAGTGCTAGTCAAGTTCAACCCGTCATTTCCTGATTGAATTAAACCCACCCGCACGACCCTTAACATAGTCAACAAAGTCGCACGACTACCCTAATCCAATCTGCATCATATGCATAAGCAGATAAATACTGGTTAGCTACCGCACACTACGCCTTAACATAGTCAACAAACGTAGCACGAATACTAACTAGTACTTATCTGAAATGACGGAGGGCTACGCAGGTTTTCATAAAACCATGAGCGTAATGAACTTGATATCGTTGTAGAATCAAATGAAGTTTTGAAATGGAGTGATTTTGAGGCTTTTCTAGTTTTGCTAAAGGAGTCACTCCCGGTGAAGGGATCTCGATCCTTTCCTCGTCGTATGAGGTGCGGGATATATCATATATATCGCTGTGCAAAGCAAAAACCCAAAAGCAGTCAAAAGCAAACCGAGTGTGTAGCATCTGCCAGTTATTGCTAAAGGAGTCACTCCCGGTGAAGGGATCTCGGTCCTTTCCTCATCGAATAAGGTGCAGGGTATATCATATATACCGCTATGCAAAGCAAAAAACTATAGCTACCTGTTTTATTTTAAAATTCGATTCTACAACATCTTAGGTTTCTTATCTTTCATTAATCACATTAATGAAGTCCCATCATTTAAATACCTAAACATCACAGATAGATATGACGTACACTTATGCCATCCGCATTCACCTCGATGTCCCCTCGTGCACCGTTAGGTTAGGTAACTAACGACAGAGCAGGGCAGGGCTAGCGCGGGTGTAAAACATAAGTAACGTCTATATAATATATCATATATATCATATACTAAATCTATCACAGAATCACATCACAGATATCGCAGCAGAAAAATCATATGAAATATTGGATATACTAGGACGTCCGTGTTTTCAATACGAGCCAGTATAAAACACGGATTCCACGGTCGTGATGAATAGCCAATCCCACACCCCTAGACCCCTACGAGAGCGGCAAGCAACCCTGTCAATTCTAGGGTTAGGAGACCCGGACTCGACTCCTCGAGTTGGTCTCCCACTGGACCCCAGAATCCGGTTACTTGTGCTCTCCTCCTTGGGTCTATCCTAATGCGGAAAAGTAAACAATATACAAAGGGTGACATCTTCCGCTACCTGGAAGTGCCCCAAATAAAAGAATATTACATACAAGTTTTTACAAGAATGAAAATGAAAAACACTCATCTCACATAAAAACCCCGGCTATTCGAATACGACAATCCAATATAACATATCCAGCAACACATAACATCACATGTCATCAACGTAAGTAAGTATGCATACCCCAATTGTCGTTGACGTATAGCAACGAAACCGGCGATATGAACATACTACACTTACGGTCACAGAAAAGAAAGTGTAAAACTACAACAATTGGAATCCGCAACTTCTTTAGACATCGCATGCCTAACAGATATAAATCCCGCATTTTAGTCTCATTATCGAAAACTCTTTTCAATATCATATGGGACTAAACTGCTAAATTTATAACATTCATCCAGTTATCTCATAACTGTTTGTGAATTCCAATTATTGTATCACATTCCAGATAAACAAATAATGTTAAACTTTCCGATCGAACAGTCGAATACCCAAGTTTTCCCGATACAGTCCAACACATGAAATAAGTCTAACAACATTCAGTTCGTGCCTCAGTACCGACGGTCCAGCCGTAGAAGGGTCAAGCCAACGCCTCACATGTGGCACGCCGTACTGCCCCAAACCCGAAGGTTCAAAGGGCAGTTCAAGACGGTCACATAATCGAGTTAAGGTTTGTTGTCTTCTAGAGGGTCCATCGCGTTACTTGCACTACTTAGAACGTCGTTAAACTACGGAAAAATCCAACACTTGGAAATTTCCCGACAGGGGAAAAGTTGGGTATTTATATCCGGTCGAACTACTTAACATATTCTATAAATTATCCGGAAATACACAAAGACGAAATTTGATAATCCGAACGAATAATTTAATCCCCAAAACAACCCAGAACATTCAACTCTGGAATAAGTTTGAAATATTGCCAGAAAATCCAGAATAATTAAATAGGAATTACTGTGTAGAGAAGAAATGATGACGTCACCAGGAGACCGCGGAACCGCCGCAGAAGCTGGGCTTCTGCCGCGGTTCCGCCGCCGTTTAGACGAATCTTTTGCCTGAGTTTGCACAGTAATTCTTACAATTATTTATTGAATTTTTTGGACATTTTTAATACACAAAAATCCACATTTTCGGAAAATTTCCAGAGAGCTATTTCGGGGTTGGTTTTTCGGTTCGTCCGGGTTTCAAAATCCGTCTAGACTTCGCCTAAGGCTCTAGCTAGTCTCTGATACCAGTGAAAGGTTCCTAGGCACTCTAGTAAGGTTTCACAAGGCATCGGACATGCCAATTTTAAATTTTAGTGCCGAGAAACCCTAAACTTCGGATCTTAAACTAGATGTTTAGGCGAAAAAGAATACTAGTTAACTCTTAACTACTAGGATACGGAAATTACAACCTTTGTAGATCCGGATATCCACCTCCACGACTCCGCAACGAAGTCTTCTCGCTGTACATCATGAATCCTAGACTCCTCCGTCGGCTTCATCGGGAAAACAAGCGGAATAGGTCGTCGGCTTTGTGTCAAAGACGATCTACGTCGAGGTTGCACAAACTCAAGCTCCGACTTCACAAACTTGTGAAACTTGTGAAGTAAACACCCAAAACAACTTGGCAAGAGGTAGAGGGTGAAGAAATAGGAGATGGGTTCACTTTAGATTTGGATTTCTCTCACTAATACTCAAGTTGCCATTGGAGTAGCAAGCTTGAAGAAGAAGAAGAAGATGAAGAAGATGATCTTGTATTATCATAAGTCTTTTAAAAATAAAAAGAAAAAGCAATACTTATCATAATACTTACTAGGGTTAAGTGTAGAGAATATACCATGGTTAATGGATGGGTTAGGGTTAAGCAAGATGATAAGAAAGGATAAGAAGTCAAAGCTTCATGAAGCTTCAACTAAATGACAAAGAAAGCCACCATCCTTTTTTAAATCATTTCCAAATAAACAAATGAAAATATAAATAAATAAATGAATATGCAAAACCCTAATTATCAAATTAACCATGGATTAATTCTATAAACTTAACAATATTATCAAGTTTCATCAAACATGATACAAAGTAATGCACTAAAGCATATCACATATACAATGTGCATCAAGTGAGAAAAATCCGTTTAAAGTGAACCAATACTAGTTAATGCAATGCAATATATCAAATATATAATTATGCATTAAATCATTAAATCAACATTTGATTCAATGATTCGGTCATGTCGCACATAACCGACTAGAATCCAATGTATCGATTTATCGAATCAATGATTCGATAACTAGGTCATATCGAATATAACCAATCGAAACATGTATCGAGAGAATGAAATGCGGTATCACATACACGCATTATTCTCGGTCCTGTACATATCTCATATGCGCTCCTATTTCGTTTCGCTTGAGCCAGGAAACCTCTGTGTAGGACTCTAAAGACTCGTCAATACTCCGGTAGCAGATGATGATCATATCAAGCACCCACAAGCCGCAAGCGGTCTGCTAAACGTAACGGCCACCCGGGTATTGAGCGATCAGAAGATCGACGAGCTAGCCCGCTCACACCCCTGTGAATCCGACCAGTAACACTTACCATACAGTCCGGTCTCTTCGTCTGATATGTCGCATATCAAGTCTAGGGGTGGTAAACGTCAGACCCCAATAACCCGATAAGTCGTGCCGATGTGAGGCTCATAACGGGTCGAGAAACTACTGGTAACACTTACCAGCAAATCTCTGATCAGCCCTGGCCAGGGACTTCCCTGCTACGGCCAATCGAGCACTGCGCAACATCAACCCCTAATACCGGGAGAGACGAAACCCCTCCTATCGCTCATTGCCTCCATGTGACTCGGGACTGTACCCAAAGACCACCGTTTTGCACGCCCTCATGGACGTGGTAAGGTGGAGATCAAAGCACAGTGGGAATCACACAAGACTCTATGACGATCTCGGGTCTACAGACTAACCTGTACAAGTGTCACCTGAGAACTGCCATCTGACGTGAGGTATAATACCATCTGGGAGTTCTCGGCGAGTCCGTCCAGTGTACCCAGTCTCCACTGAGCACCCGTATACCATCTCTGATGTCAAACACCAATGGATATGGGATCATCCATCGCCCATCACATGGGTCGAGAAGCGTATACGCTAGTCTACTCTGGTATATCGATGCCCTGTCTCGATACACCCACGACTAGGGACCTTGAAGGATGCACTTATGGACTACCATGTCCCTACTAGTATGATCTGCATCATAGTCCAGGTAGTCAAGTACACATCCTAAGGGCTTTACCAACATGTAACTATAAGACAGTATAAAGAGACTAGTGTACATGTTAAGATAAAGAGTAACCAGATAGCATACTATCATATCGAGCAAGAAAGTCATCTCTATATATGTCCAAGCATCCAATATAATATACAACATCTGTACAATACTGGCCTCTAGGGCATACATACAACTAACAGCTGGGTATTCATTTGTTGCATAGATAGATGCATTAGTTTAGGACAGACGTACAACCTTGTTGGCCTACGTCAAGGGCATGTACGATGACCTAAATTAATCAGGACAACGATGGGTAGAACTTGACATGTGGCTTATGATTTGTTGGCCTACGTCAAGGTCATAAGTGCATGGGATAAAAATTATATCGGGAGTTTCAAATATACAAGAAACTTGCCAGACTTGCGCATACCTTCTGGAGTGTGTTAACTTGAGTGGCTTCCATCAAGTTATCATGCGATGATAGTTGGATCCTGATTCTCACTGATGAGTTGGTTTACTCTTCGGGTGATCCTGACTAATTCTTCTTTCAGGTTTGGAGAAGAATTTGAGATTACAGTGGGAGGTTTCCTAATTGGATAAAGTGATGACCATTCTGATCTAGGTTAGAGTGCACGCAGAGTGTTTCTTTTCTCTCTCTCTTTGGCAGCGACCTTTTGACCGACCCTAGACTATAACTCAGTGACCAAAGTTGACCGAACCTTCTTAATATACTGGCTTTTGGATTGTCTATAGTTGCATAAGTCATTGCAGCTCCTTCTCTTACCCTTTGTATTTCTCAGAATAACCCGTATTACTACGGACATCCACTTCCATTGGATAGATCCATCGTATGGTTATATACGAACTCGAAGGGACTTCTTCGAGGATGGATCCGGGTTCAGGAGAAATAGAATTAGTTTATTCAGATGTCTTTTATTATCGCCTTCTCTCAGGTTGCGAGGGCTCCTTGGATTAGGAGAGTACACCTATTATGCTTATTGGATAGTCTTATTCCAAACCATAGGCAGGTGCCGAAAGGTAGGGAATGAAGAAAACCAATTAGCCTAAGTAGGGTGTGAAGAAGGTAATATGTAAAGACAAATAAAGGAATTAGAAAGATGGCAAAGTAAAATTGCGACTACTAACATTCACGACCAAACCACGTATTTCATCGCCACTCCTACTTCACCTTTGATTTCTCCAGAACAACCCGTATCACTATGAACATCCAATTCCATTGGATAAATCCATCGTATGGTTATATACGAACTCGAAGGACATTTTTTCGAGGATGGATTCTGGTTCAGGAGAAATAGGAATAAGATATTGTTCAGTTGTCTTTTATCATCACCTTCTCTCAAGTTGCGAGTACTCCTAGAATTAGGAGGGTACACCTATTATGCTTACTGGATATTCTTCTTCCAAACCATAGGCTGGTGCCGAACGGTAGGGAAGGTAGAAAACCACTTAGCTTAATGATGGTGTACAAAAGGTAACAACTAAAGACAAATAAAGGGAATTGGAAAGATGGCAGGGAAATATACGGTTAAAATCATTGGATTATGGAAGAGGCATTACTAAAGAATACCAGGATACCCATATGAAACATTTTCATGTTTCAATTAAACTGTGCATTGTTAATTGAAAACTGATTTCCCGATTAAAATACTTACTCCAGGGTATGTATTTACCAGGTATGATTCTCACATCTGTATAGTTTTACAAATGTTGAGTGGGAGCAAGTTTTTGGGAATTAGGTGATCATCCTCATTATATCAGAATTCATTGTAATTGGTGATATTTGAGGAAATCTCCTGGGGACAGTTTTCAACCTACGACGCACAGGTTTTGAGTTATTCAAACTCAGCGGACTTATACAGAGTATTGTATGTTGTCCAGTGACCATCAGGACAAAGGGGTTGGTCCTCGTACTATATTCTATTTACTTGTGACATCTCTAATTTATAGACAAGTGTTTCGTAGAAATGCAATGTCTAAGTATTGAGAAGTTGTGGGTATAAGAATAAAGTAGAGAACTATGTGTCACAAGTATCGGGATTCTTCAAAGAGATTGAAGATGTAGATTCTTGTGAATGGTATTCAGTTGATAGTAACTTTTTTGAGAAACTTGTTTCTCTTTCAGGTTACTCATAATTGGATGGATTCCTAAAGTTGAGTAATGCTGATTAGCCTCTCTCCATTAAGATAATATGCACTGGAGACAGCTGCATAATTTGAATCTGGTTCCAATTAAATAAGTGCCAAAGTTTCTATATTTGATATAGAATGCTTTATATCTTAACGATGTTAAGGTACGGAGAGTTGTCCAGCTTATGCTTATAACCAGACACTGGATAACTCAAGGCACGTTTCTGTAATGGCAGTTTGTAGGTTGACCCTAGCTTCGACGAGGGTTGATTTTCTACCATCTGGAAGATCAATAGTGATATTGTTCTTGACTCGCCACAGTTTTATTAAAATGGATTTTTTCAGAAAACAGTAGTGGTAGCATGGTAGAACTGGAAGTGATTCCAGAACCGCAAATGATTATGGAAAGTTTAATAGGACCTATATATTCAATTAGGTTTGACATTCCAATAGCCACTCCGCAGATATGGTGGGTAACCTCAGACACCCGAGAGGTACTCCGGTAGCCTCAAGGACGGTGACAGGGAGGTTCTTGTTTACCCAGACATGGCACTACTGTTGTTCCAGACTATGAGACCCGGCAGGAGGATATGTATAGCGTCATTCTAAACTAGTTTTAGAAATGTACGTATATATTATTCTGCCAGAGGGTTTTCGTAGTCAGTGGGAGCAGCGGAAGCATAGTGAGCAAGTAGCTTATGTCCATTTATAGACTTGAGCAGTTATAGCATAGATAGATCATCTAATTTTGATGTGACAGTCATAGGTTTGACTTCATCAGAATAAGGGATGGATCTGTTAAGAAGGTAGTAGGGTGTGATGTCATGGTATTTGGTTGACATACACAGAGTAGGAAGTAAACTTCCTATACTACGATCGGTTGTACTGA
The DNA here is from genome assembly GCA_030015575.1 of Agapanthus africanus. Classification (NCBI taxonomy): domain Eukaryota; kingdom Viridiplantae; phylum Streptophyta; class Magnoliopsida; order Asparagales; family Amaryllidaceae; genus Agapanthus; species Agapanthus africanus. The sequence goes on along the minus strand of JASDDO010000010.1, from coordinate 103,772,263 downwards.
GCTCGTCACACAGTTGTTTCTCCACAAAAGACATGGATGTAATATTTGACATTCTGGATACAAGATCTATGGTTTTAGATCTAGATTTGGGTAGTTTCCCAATGTGGGTACTTTGACAGTATTCTAATAGTATTTTAGAATAAATGACTCCTGGCATGGTGGTGTACCTGCAGGTAATGGAGTCACCCTCTCTAAAGGTGTCTTACAGACTAAAGGGGAGAGGGATGTGCATGATTGGCAGATCACTTGCTTATTGCACTAGATGCGATAAGTTTATATTAATCCAATCCTGTAGAAACATTAGGAAGCAGTTATAGAACATAAGTACATGTTCTACGGATTTGATGACGGAAGCCTCCTTCGGAAGACAGTTATTATTCCAGGCTTCACAGGTGACATGGATGACAGAGTGATTGTCAGAGTTATAGTTTTCACTCTGACGAGGGTCAGTATTATGGACAGGTGGTCCGAGAGGATACTGTGGGAGGCATGGTGCTGGACACTGATTAGTTTCAGTAATCGATACAGTCTAAGAAGTTTGGATTTGGAGTTCATTTATGAACTAGGTCCAATCAGATATCCATACAGGTATTACTCGATTCGGGAGATGGTTTTCTCCGCGAACTTGAGATTAAGAGAGACAGAGAAAGAAACTTCAAGGCGGATCCACTCACTGAGGCTATTTCTCAAATACAAGAGTTTTACAAACGAGCTTTGTGAAACTGTTTAGTAGAGGAGTAGGATGCTCGGTATCACACGAGCTGTGAGTACACGACATCGCAATAATTAGCCTTAAGTGCAAGTGGAGATTGTTGGGTATAGTGCCCTCTAAGTCAATTATTGGATCTCAGGTACGTGATTGCAATGATTGAGGGAGGACCTATACCGATAAACAGTCTTACTTGAGATGATAGTATGCTATCTGGTTTGTCTTTATCATCATGTAGATGTTGATAGAGCCCATATGATTCTTGCTTGACTACCAGCAGTATGATGGCGATCATATAAGTCGGAGCTGGGGTCTATAAGCATATCCTTAAAGTGTCCCTAGTCGTGGGAGTTTCGAGACAGGGCATCGATACTCCAGAGTAGACTAGTGTATACAGTCGAGACCCCGACGAGGGGCGGTGGCCGGTCTCACAAGCCACTGGTGTCAGTTGGATCACCTAAGATGTGTACAGGTGCTCATTGGGTTATGAGTACACCGGACAGGACTCGCCGGGAACATGCTCGTTGGTATTATACATATCGTCAGATAGCAGTTCCTTGGTGACATGTGTACAGGTTAGTTCATCGACCTGAGGTCGTCATTTGTCTCGTGTGAGTTCCCACTGTGCTTAGATTACTACCCTACCACACTCAAAGGAGTTGTGCAAACAGGTTTTAGTTGGGTACAGTCCCGAGCCACATTGGAGGCAAGTGAGCGGATCGTCGGGGATTCGTCTCTCCCGGTATGGGGGGTGAGATCGCGCTGTGTTTAGGAGAGCCATTACACGAAATCCCTGGCCAGGGTAATCGAGATTTACTGGTAGGTATACCAGTAGTATCTTAAGGTGTTCTGGGCTGCTCTCTGACACGACTTATGCAGCTATTGGGGGTCTGACGTTTACCGACCCCCTAGGCCGTATATGCGATACTCATAAACGAATGTTCCGGACTGTACAGATATTGTCACTATCAGGCTCAGTAGGGTTTATAGATGAGTTCGCTCGTCAGCTTCTCTTCCAATCGATACATAGGCAAACCGTTACGTACAGCTTGTACCTCTGACGTGCTAGTGCCATTGTATTGATTAGTCATTAGAGTCCCCCACAGACACTTTCCCAAGTTCGGGCGAAACGTTGTAGATGCCGTATGGTATTATGGCAAGGTTCGGAAAAAGCACGTGCGTTTTCGCACGTGTTATTTTTCGGGCAGATAATACTGGTAGGCTTTGGTTTAAGCCGGATCCCAGTATTATACTATGTAGATATAATATCTTTGTCTCAGTTGCATTTGTATTCGGTCGTAATACAAATGCGGGTATGTTTATACCGATACGGGGTTATCCTGAAATTCGTTTCGGGATGAGTTTTGGAAGTTGCCAGTTTCCAGTTTTCTATCAGCCGTATTTTGACATTCGGTTAAATACGGATTTATCTTTTCTTGATGAGGTGAGTTAGTGTTCTAGAAGGTTCTAGAGAGGGTGACTAGGCTTGTGACTCACTTGTTCATTAATGGTGCATTTATTGTGTTCATACTTTGTGTTCACACTTTGTGTTCACACTAGATATTTTCTCTTAAACTCACCTTCCCCTCTCCTACACTCACCCTCCCTCTTCTATATAGTGGCCGGCCCCTCTTGTGAGGATATATGGGATTTTGATGGTTGTTCACTTGGATTTGAGAGAAAAGATTATGATAGTTGAGTGTATGGAAATTTCATAGCCCAATTTCCATTTACCCGATTCCAATTGGCAACTTCATTAACCGTTCGTCCATAGCCTTGGACGTAACGAGACAAAGCATTCTACTCATTCTCTACTTCATCTTGGTCGTCAATTTTAGCAAACTTGACGATCGAGTTGCCTCGGTTCAAAGGCGGGAGCCCGTTTAAAGATCCGTCGACGTGGTGCCACCTGGACGACGAGACTGGAGTTTCAGAAGATCGAAGCCGCCGCAACAAAGCGTGGGATGATGGTTAAAGACCGAAGGACTCGGATCGTTCGGTATAACAATTCTATCCTCTTTACAATATGTTAGTTTAGCTTTAATGGACGATCCGGGATAAAGTACGCTATAGCGCCAGTAGTAAAAGTTTTGTTCCGCATATTGGCGTCTGTTAGACGGCCGGGGCGCTGCCGCGGACTTACACCATTTCGGTCCTCATTGCATCTAGCCATCGTACCGAGTCCCCGCTCTGGATGGCCTGCTGGAAGCTAGTAGGTTCATTATCATCAATGACGCAATCCTCTCTATCCCCATCTATGAGAAAACCATAGTATCTCTCAGGCGGATGAGACGGCCTACTACTCCTGCGGAGGGGTGCGGGAATGTCCTGTTCTTTTTGAACTACTGGTTCTACCAAACTTTCAGTAGTAGTTTGTGGTTCTGGAATTTCTTCCAGTTCTATTTCGCTCCCACTTGTTTCTTTTTCTAAAAAACGCTGTTATAGAAAATGGGCATTACGAGAAACAAAAACCTTTTGTTCCTCTGCGTAATAGAAATAATATACCTTGGAGTTCTTTGGATATCCCACAAACTTACACTGTATTGATCGTGCCTCGAGTTTGTCCGCATGCTGCTTTTTAACAAAAGCTGGACATCCCCATATCTTTAAATACTGAAGATAGGGTTTCTTTCCACTCCACATCTAATATGGCGTGGTAGGCACGGTCTTGGTAGGAACCCTGTTCAAAAGATATGCCGCTGATTCTAGCGCATAACCCCAGAAAGATCGCGGTAACTCAGCATTACTCATCATGGAACGTACCATATCCAATAGGGTTCGATACCATCTCTCCGATACACCGTTATGCTGTGGAGTGTATGGAGGAGTAAGCTGAGAGAGAATTCCTTTCTCTTTTAGGTAACCTAGGAACTCGACACTTATGTATTCACCACCTCGATCAGATCTCAGTGTCTTGATACTTTTGCCGGTTTGGTTTTCTACTTCATTCTTATACTCTTGGAATTTCTCAAAAGCCTCGGATTTATGTTTCATTAAGAAAATGAATTCGTACCTAGAGTAATCATCCGTAAAAGTAATGAAATAGGAAAAACCACCTCTTGCATGTGTAGACATTGGACCGCATACATCGCTGTGTATGAGTCCTAAGAGCTCGCTCGCTCTTACTCCATGTCCAGTGAATGGAGTCTTTGTCATCTTTCCTTTGAGACATGATTGACAAGTGGCATAAGATTGATATTCGAATGAATCCAAATATCCTTCTCTATGTAACTTAGTTAACCTTGTCTCATTGATGTGACCTAGTCTATACTGCCATAAGAAAGCTTTATTTAAATCTGGAGACTTTCTTTTTAGTGTGTTCTGAACATTGAAAATCTGTAATTGGTTTAAGACATATATACCGTTATCCAGCGTACCGGACCCAATCAAACCATGATTTAGGTGAATGTTAACAACATCGCTTACAAACGTGAAATCATAACCTTCTTTTGATAACAAGGAAACTGATATGATATTACACGTTAAACTAGGTACACAAAAACAGTTATGCAAAACCAAAATATGTCCACTCGTCAATCCCAGGTGATAATCCCCTATGGACACAGCTCCCATGCTAGCTTCGTTAGTAACCTTTAGGGTCATATCACCAACCTTCAGCACTCTACGGTTTCTCAGTGCCTGCAATGAATTGCATATATGAGATCCTGATTCGGTATCCAATACCCAGGAAGTAGAGTTGATTGACAGACAATTCTCAATTACAAACACACCTGAAGTCGAAGCCACAACTTGCTTCGATTCCTAGTTCTTGGCATTCCACGCCTTGCAATCTTTCTTCCAGTGCCCTTTCCTATGACAATGGAAGCACTCATCCTTGGCCACTACTGGCACCGCAATCTTTTTCTTTCCCTTTACTCCCACCTTACTATCACCTCCTCTAGGTTTGGTGGCGGCCTTATTCTTCCTTCGTTTGGCCCGAGCCTTGGACCCGGAAGAAGAAGCACCGCGAACAAACATAGCGGGTGTTTCCCTTGCCTTCTTCAAGGTGCCCTCTGCACTCCTCAACATGTTAAGGAGTTCTGGAAGTTCAACTTCTTTTCTTTGAATGTTGAAATTCAGAATAAACTGGGCGTAGGTGGAAGGAAGGGACTGGAGAATCAAGTCTGTATAGAGCTCGTTCTCCAAAGTCGTCCCCAGGTCTGCGAGCTCTTCTATGTAGCCAATCATCTTTAGGACATGTTCTCCTACAGACGATCCGACGGCCAACCTCGCCTGAAACAGGTTCTTCAAGGTCTCGTATCTTACTATACGAGATTGCTCCCCATACAGATCCTTTGTATGGAGAAATATCGATTCAAGATCCATATCCTCGTGCCTCCTCTGATGTTCATTATTCATCTAGGCAAGCACGATGCACTTGGCCTTCGCACAATCTAACTCCCAGGTTTTCTGGATTTCCTTATCCGCATTACTGTATTTAGGACCAGGGACAGCAGGTGCCTTAGTGGTAAGGACATACCTCAATTTGTCATAAGTCAAAGCCATCTTGACATTCCGCAGCCAATCTTTATAGTTTGGCCCTTTCAATATTTTTTTTCTAGTAGTAACTTAAGTCCTGTAATGTTTTGGGTTGCTGCAATGAGAGAGAGAGGGAACACTTTAGCATGATGCTCTTACAAGTTTAGAGTGGTTTTTAGTTTATCTAAACTGGATGGCTCCCACTGTTTCTCGAATCCCTCCTCAAACCAAAAAGGAAGAACTAGCTAGGACTATTCTCACCGTACAATACTTTCTTAACCATTCAGCCAGGCCGGTGTCGGTTCTTTGAGGGAGGTTTTCCAACGCTTTCGCGAAGTTCCTTAATTAAATAACCTCTTTTCTCTGGGGGCGTAGCCCCTCTGACACCTTTCTCGGCACCTACTTGGTTTATAGCATTGATCGTTAAGTGACGAATCTCCTGATGAGTAGCATATACTTACAGTAGGATCGGGATCCAAATATCATCGTATGATAATGCTGAAGGAATCCTACCAACATTCATCAAACTCCAAATGGTATGCATCTCTTTGCAAATTTCAGTTTCTTTAGAAATTCCCGATATATATTTCTGCCCCATGCTCTTATGACCTTGGCGTTGGTCAAAATGTCATAAGTCACATGTCAAGTTCTACCCATCATTATCCTATTAATTTGAACTCATCCGTACATACCCCCGACGTTGGCCAAATGATAATACGACTGTCCCAAACTAACTCATCTATCTATGCAACAAATGAATACCCAGCAGCTACCAAACACTATGCCTTGGCGTTGGTCAAAATACATAGCTTGAATACTACTGAATACCCAAATGAAATGACGGAGGGCTACGAATGGTTTTGGAGAAACCGTGAACGTAGTGAACTTGATATGATCGAAGGAACCTGAGAGCTTTTAAAAGGAGTGGTTAAAGCTCCGCAATTTTAAAAAATATCCTCTGTTTTAAAATAACCGAGTAGTTTCTTTTAAACTGTTCCAACGATTCAACTTTGGTTTATTTTCTTTGCATTAATAATAACGTGTCCCATCATTAACCTATCATTGCAGAAAACAACGAAAATACAACGTCCTCTTATGTCATCCGCATTCGCCACGGGGTCCTGTCATCACTCGTTAGGTTACTTAACTAACGACAGAGCGGGGGCTGGGCTAGCGCGGGTGTAAAACATAAGTGACGTCTAAATAGCTATCATATATAGATATTGTACATTCGTCTGACGCAATAATAGGCATTCCTGATCACAGATGAACATTATTGGATATACAAGCAATTCGCGTTTCTTTTGAGCCTGCAACGAAAGACGGATTGCACAGTTGTGATGAATAGCCATTACCCCACCCTAGACCCCTACGGGTACGGCAAACTACCCGCCAAGTACCCGAAGTGAAGCGGTCTCCCTCAACAACGTGAGTAGGCCACTAAACTATTCAAAGTACCCGGTAGTTTGTGCACCCCACCTTGGGTCTATCCTAGGAGCAAAAACAGTAAAATGAAATAATACAACGGTGGCTACAACCGCAACCTGGATGTGCCCCGCAAAATAATATTACAACATATTACAATTACATCGAAAGAATGAATATAGAAACCCATCTCAAACCCCGGCTAATCATCACAACAATACAATCAAGTTCATAATCACAAACAGTAAAATCATTACAGAAATGTGCAACCCCCTGCCAACCGACATACTAGCAGTTAGGGGAGGTTTACGAACACATTATACAATTCACAGATATAATCTAATTAGCCAAACATCGTATAATTTCGATCGAGCAAACACATTAGATTCTACTCCAAAAACTTCTCTGTGTACCTGAGACTTGAGCAGAAAATAATCATTCCAGAAATAACAAAATAACCACAGAAGAGTTCTGGGGAAATTTGGGTTGAATCGGCCCCAACTCGGCAGCGGATCCGCGGCCGATCGCTTGGATCGGCCGTGGTTCCGCGGCATCGTGGCCGATTCAGGAACCTAATTTTCTCCAGAGTTCTTATTTTTTCCTACATATATTTTTAGAGGTCCCTGAAAAATTTTTAGACCTCATTTTAAATTCGACAGAAACTTGGTGATTTCGATGTTTTTTCCGGTTCGTTTTGCGTTCGAAATTCTAACGACTTTGCTAATAAGTTAGTTATTGTTTAGCGAGGCTCTGATACCACTGTAAGTCAATGTATTACACCCCACGAGTTGCGGGGAGGCGGAAATATGAAAAACAATCAAGTTCTTTAGATTAACATCGACCAACCGAAAGGATCTTTGCTAAACTATAACTAACACTAACATAGGAGTTATTAACTACTATGGAAGAAGATTATACCTATTGAACCGTGTCCTTCTTCTTCTCGTTATCCACCTCCTCGTCGGCCTCCTATATGTAATAGACGATCCACCCGAGAGCCTCTACTCCAAGCTTTGCCTCTAATCTTGAGGTAACTAGGTTTCTCTAGTTGTTAATCAAAGTCACCTAGGTGATATAGAGTATGGATATGGACTAATTAGTCTTGCTAATCCTTGATCTCAACACATGAAAGGGTAGGATTAGGGTTTGGAGAGAGAGAGCTTGAGGAGAGAGAAGGTGAGAATAATAATGATAATGAAATAATGATCCTTCTTGAATATATGAAGCATAATCATTTATCAAAATAAATAAATCAAATGATTAATCATCATGCTTCATTTATTCATTATGTGTGATTCGTTACATGAGTCATTAACCATTTAATGCATCATTAATGACATGAATGAATCACACAAATGAGTCACTAAATCAATAAATGCTTATGCCACCTAAACCCTCAAGTCATCATCCTTCTAGAAGCTTCCCGCCAAATTACGAGAACGCCCCTCCTATCGTGAAAACACGGAAAAACTTTAGACTGTATAAATCCAATAATCCGATACTAGAATCTGGCTTAAACTAAAGCCGGCTAGTAAAAACTGTCCGAACATCGTACGCGCGTTTAAACACGTATGCGTCCGAACCCTTGTCGTAAAACCATACGACCTCTATATCGTTTCGCCCGGAGCAGGGAAACTCTCTGTGTGGGACTCTAAAGACTCGACTACTACGCTGGCAGTGGGTTTAACCACAGACTGCAAGCGGCACTAGCTGTACGTAACGGTCCACAGGTAGATGTCGATAAGAAGGTCGATGAGGAAACCCATCCAAACTCCTACTGAGCCTGATGTGACAATCTCCGTACAGTCCGGTCTGTTCGTCTAGGACTATCGCATATCGTGCCTAGCGGGGCGGCAAGCGTCAGTCCCCTAAAAGCGGTATAAGTCATGTCGGAGCGAAGCCCATTACACCTTGAGAAACTACTGGAAAACCTACCAGTAAATCTCGCTTTCCCTGGCCAGGGACTTTGCGTAATGGCTCTCCAGACACAGCGCGATATCAACTCCCAATACCGGGAGAGACGAATCCTGTCTAACCACTACTGCCTCCAAGTGCTCGGGACTGCACCCAACTACTACCTGTTTGCACGACTCCTTTGAGCCGTGGTAGGGTCGCAATCTAAGAACAGTAGGACACACTCGACGCGAAGTAGTAGTGTCAAGTCTGCGGACTATGCTGTACTCATGTCACCTGGGAACTGTTAACTGACGACGGGTATAATACCAACCAACAGTTCCCTGCGAGTCCTGTCCGGTGTACCCGTAACCCAACGAGCACCTGTATACTACTCCGGCACGACGTACTGATGGCTGTGGGATAGACCATCTCCCCAATTAGGATGAGAAGTGTACACACCAGTCTACTCCGGAGTATCGATGCCCTGTCTCGATAATCCTACGACTAGGGACCTGAAAAAGGATGCGCTTGTAGACTACCCAGCCCCCACTAGTGTGACTGCCATCACAACGCTGGTAGTCAAGCAAGATCCTAAGGGCTCTATCAATACGTACACACATATTAAGATAGATAAAACCAAGTAGCATACTACCATGTTTAGCAAGACTGTTAATATAACTGTGAATATCCCAAGCTTCCATTAAGTAATATACAAGCCAGTATGATACAATAATGGCCCCTAGGGCATATACACTAACACACCTGGTACTACACTTATGTATAGATGTTTACCTTTGCCACCTTTTCATGCTTCAAACTTATTCATTTGAGGTTTATATGTATGTATCTGATCGTATTGACCTAGGATTGTGTCATACATACGATTTCTGATCTGCGATGTTTTCTATTCACGAGTTGGCAACTCACCCCCGTTGTGCCACAGTTCTTGCAGGTTTTTGCCGTACAGGTTTCATTGCGGCTTTTCTGGCACACTGCTTCCTCTCTGGGTGATTGCTTTGGTAGGTGGGTTCACTCGCATCGTGACCACCCTTGTATTTATTTTATTCAGTTGTATCTAGTAATTCCATCAACCAAACTTGTATATTGTTTCAGACTTAGAAAACCGGTTGTGTATTATTTCGACCTTAGAGTCACGCGTTGTAGTATTATGGTTTTCATGCTGATTTTGAGTTTCCTTTTGAGTTTTGATTCTCGCCCTTCGGCGTTGTATATTATATTGTTTTCATGGTTGTGACCGTCGACTGACGAAGAGCTAGCTCCCGCTTGGGGATGCCTTTTATCATTGCATGTATTATTCATGTTGTACCCCGTTTGGGGCCAGTATTTACAAAGGAAACTTTGCCGAATTTTTCAGAAAAGACATGAGATTTTTAAAATGCATATGCGGCTTATGTTATTTAAAAACCCTTGTTTTAAAACATGTTTTCTTCACTTCTTTAAAACTAGTTTTCCTTTATTTATTATTTAAAATGGTTTTAGATTTCTGGGCTTTTGGCTTACTTGAATTAGATAAGGTCCTATAGACTTCATATGATTCAAGGGCTAGTCACGTGCTATTTCGAGTCGTGACAAAGTTGGTATCAGAGCGCTAGGTTAACCTTGGTTCGAGTCTAAGTTTGACTATGCGAAGCCTAAAGCGTCTATATATATACGGAACTTAGGCTTGACCTTATGGAACTTAGACTTAGTCGAGGGGGTATTATACCCGAACTTTCATCGCGTAGGTTGACCCTTGGTTGATGGAGTAGGTAGCTTGAGTAGAGTGGCGTACCGTACGTATGTTCCACGGCATACTTACGATACGCTACTCCGCTTAAGAAACCTTTGGATGTACATTTCCTTGCACAGTATTATATTCATTCCTATGATCTATCCTCATCGATGTTGATTATGATTTTGCTGCCACGATTATACGGGCAGAGAGAGAGCTACGGCTAGAGTTGCGGTCAGCACGAGCTCGTCATAGACGAGGATTGACCAGGGCGTGTTTCCAGGGACATACGATTGCATATAGAGGCGGCGTCTTATTATGTTTTGCGCCATGAGTGTTTGACGGATCATTTTTACGGGATTTCTCGGACGTGCAGATTGGCACCAGAGGATCAGGCTACTGCTAGAGGCCAGCCAGAATGTGATGACCGTCGATGTACCTATTAATTGATGATTGAGGCACTATTCAGAGTGCGGACGAATGAGCCAGTGGTTGCTGCGAATGACGAGATATCGCCCAGATGTTGGAGCTACTGCAGGATGAGGATATACTTAGAGATATGATAGAAGGTCGCTAGTCACCCGAGGATGAATGACTAGGACATGTGGTTCGTTCGCTTACCCCGATGCGAGGTCATCAGTTAGATTGATCCCAGCTAGATACGACTTCACACAGGTACGTTGGGAGTCGATGGAGGCGATCGAATGTCAGGAGCCTATTTTCCTAGTTTAAAGTATTCGGAAAGACATGCAAGCGATTCCATGGACCCTCTAGAAGAATGAAACCCTAACTCGACATAATGACCGTATGAAAGCCTTTGAACCTTAGGGTTTGCAGCAGTTCCACGGCGCCATTGGTGAGGCTTGGGTTTGCCCTTCTACGGCCGGTCCACCGATGCTGTGGTATGTACTCGATACTATTAAATTGTACCCAAGATGTTGAGCTCTTGGGGGATTATGAGGTTTTGACGAATCGATCGAATGGTTCGACTTCATTCGGATGCCATGTGGTGGGATGCATTTCTTAGGAGACTCCGGATACGAGTATAGCCGTTGGAGCGCAGTCCATGCAGCCACGAGAAGACGAGTCCGAATCAGTTGACATTGGAACATAGTGGAGTAAAGAGTTCGCACGAGATTTCGACGAGATGATGTTCCACTCCGCTGACATCAGAGATGCGATACGCATGCAGAGGCGTTGTATATGGATATACCTTCCAGAAGGAGTCGCGATGAGTATGCAGCCATTCCGGAACAGGAAATAGATTTTGAACAGGGTGATAACTTCCGGGCAATTCGGCAGGAACGAGATTTGAGAGAGACTTCGACATGACCTTTCTGGAATACTATACGAGAAGACTTGGACCCAGGAGCGGTCATATTACGCACACCCAGCAGGCCAGAGTTCGGCATCGTCGACGAGATAGCTGGCCAGAGATCTGTAGAGGATGTGCGAGAGCGGGACTGTTTCCGTCGTCATTCCATATTGGGCCGTTGAGCCGAGGAGCTATATATCTAGTAATGCACAGTGAGAGACAAGAGCCTAAAAGCACCAGGCGCCAGACCACGAACATGGGGCAAGTAGATATCTTGCTCTGCTAGCATTGGATGCACCGACACCTTCTTGACTTTGAAGGAGGAAATATCGGCGACGGTATTTATGATTTGTGATTTGGTGATTTGGTTATCACGTATCCGTCACCTTGGATTTCGGTATTTTGGGCGATCTATTCGCATGATTTAGTTTTGATGACGGAGTTTCATGATATTTGTTTTCATGCACCATGGTTGCACCTACTGAGTATTTATATTTTGTGCATAGTTATTACGCTTGAGGTATTGATTGTGATTTCATGCCTATTTTATGTTTGTGATTTTATTTATGCTTCCAGCATAGTTTCATGCACTTTTAGTGTTTTGATTTGATTTGTGCACGCTGATGCACATGGTTGTGAGATTATATACCGCGATATACCTGATCTGGATTGAGCTGTATTGTATACCGTCGACTTCGATTTTGATATTGATGTTGATTTCGTGATTTCGTGCATAATGGATGCATCGATTTGGATTTTCGCGCATGTTGGGCGCATGTTATGAGATGCAATTTTGGTGCACACCAGATGCACTAAATCGAGATTCTTCGTGCATATCAGATGCACCTAATTTTGCTGTCAGGCACACCCGTTTCCTTTGACAGGTGTTTCGTGCACACCCGTTGCACTTAGATGTGGTTTCTGTGCACATATATGGCACATATATGGATTTTGATTTCCGTGCTCACCAGACGCACATAGCATTCATATGCACATTTTGAGATTGATTTCTTATGGAGCAGTACGTTTTTATGATATTTACTATTTGTTTTCGTACTGAGCGGGACTAGTCAGAGGACAGTACCTGGATATATTTTGCATGCATTGATAGTTATCGAAGGGATTTCCAAAAATAGAGCTTTAGTCTCAGTATTTACCTACGTGTCTGATATGACACGAAACGTTTAAAACAAGGAAACCCTTCTAAATTGTTTCAAAACGGCGGGACACACATATTAAACAAAAGATATTTACATATATGGTTATTTTCTTACAATAGACGTCCGCCACTGTGCAGTGTTATGCGCATCGCACAGCGATTTAAAAAGGTTCGGCATGCATTTCCTTCAGCTATTTAGATGTATAGGTTTGATGTCTACATGTATAATTTTGATGTATATCATATTGATTTTGTTTTGGATTTGACCTTTGTGTCTTTAGCATGACTCCGATAATTGCGGGATACTTGACGAAGTTTTGATTTTGAGTTATCTGCTCATTGTTCATGTGTATGCATTGCGCTATGATGCGTTTTATGTATTGATGATTTCGAAGCCCCGAGGACTTGGACTTTAACTGAAATTTCTTAGTATTGTAGGGGTTTAAATTAAAATTCAGGGACCGAATTTCTTTAAGGGAGGAAGATTGTAACATTTCAAAAAAATAAAATATTATTTTTGGGAATTTTTATAATTAAATAATAAATTATTGAATATTTTAATAAGGCGGTATAATTAAATAACGATAAATTTGGAAAAAATTTGGAAAATTATAGAAATTGTTCATATTGAGGGTGCCTTATTGGATTTATGCAAATTTATTTGACACTAATTTAGTGCTAATCGCGATTAAAATTCGCTAATCGGGTTTTAAGCGTGTTTTGCGCAAAACATGCACAAGTCTTTTTTTCATGAGTTACATTTTTTTTTATCATGGTATTCTTCATGATTCTTGCATGGTTGTAAATTAGAGAGAATGAGAAAAAGAAAAGAAAAGAAAAAGGTTGAATAAAGAATGGAGGGATGGGCATGAGAGAGAATGAGAGGGTAAGGGGTCAAACCTTTGATCAACTCCCATTCCTATTTCATTTTCCTCACCATCTTCTCTCCTCTCCCGCACCCTAGCTGCTGCTGCTGCCCTTTCTCCTACCTCCACTTCTTCACCTCAAAACATCTCAAAAACTTCACCAAAACATCTTCCCCACATCACAAAAAAGTTGCATAAGCTCACAAGCAACACATTGGACCAAGAAAGCTTACATTTTGGACACTTGGGGCAACTCAAGAAAATTCTTGAGTTGCTAAATGAGGTATTTTTCTGAACCATTAGCTTAGTTTTCCCATTGCTTTTACATCCATGTTAACTTTAAACCGGTATAGTGATGTTTAGTGAGGGTGGGAAAGTTCTAGTTAAGGGTTTTGGAATTCTTGAGTTGTGATGGGTAATTGAGCTTAGCAGAGGCCACACAAACCCCCTAGTGCTAGAATACAGACCTAAACCAGGGACTAGAGCCCCGGAATACGGATTTAGAAAAGCCGATATCGGAAAATTGTGGATTCTGTGAGGGTTAAATGAAATCTGCTGACACCCGGAGCCTCTGAAAATTATTTTGCAAACACAGAGAGATGTGCATGCACCTAGGAAGCTAACCCCAAGACCCCAACCCCTCAATCCAATTCCAGGCTGCAAATAAAAGCTTTGTAGCCGCAAATTGCGGCCAGACCTGGGCCATTTGGTCTCGTTCTTGTTCTGTGGTCCCCTTATCAGTAAAATAGACCCTTGGCATATGCAGAATTGTCCAATTTGACCTAGGGTGAAATTTGGGACCATTTCCAATAGTTGTTGTTTTGATTCGGGGTTTTGTTTCTCGTATTTTGAATCTTGGATTCTCGTATTTGTGTTTTACCTCGATCACTTGACGTTTGTACGACGATATCGAGGGTTGTTTGATGGTTTTGAAAGCGTAGTCCATAGGTTCTAACCTATAAGCCTTAGCGTGTCGTTTTAGTTTTCTGATGTGATTTTAATACGCAATTGCGATATGTTAATGTGTCGGTACCCCGCGAAAACTTCGGGACGACAAGCAAGCGCGTGGCGACGTCGGCAACGGAAGGCGAAGAGCAAGGTGAGTAGATTATATCTACGGGGGAAGTCGGGTGGATGGCGTATAGCACCCCCGCAGTTCGATGTTTAGTATACTATATATATACTATATATATATGTATAATAGCGTTAAGTGTGATCCGGATATTCTAGATGTGATTAGGTGTACTATGGATAGATTAGGGTTTAGAAGTAAACTAGTATAGTTTCCTAGTTGCGAACCCTAGAATAGGTTTACACCCACACGCACACACATGCTTAATTGTTATACTTATATCTGGATGATGAGGATAGTGGATGATATTTAGAGATGAGTCGATGAGATTGGGCATAGTGCCATGAGATCGGTGATATGATGTGGTTCGTATTTGGGATACGACATGAGATTTTAGCGGGCCTTTGGACGTGTGTTTTACACACGCACTTATATTTATATAGATGGTATCGGTTAGTACTAGACTAGATCAGTACCCCAGATCATGAGATATGACGATAAGGATACCAGATAGTTGCTGTGATGATTGTGATATTGACCCGTACCCAAATTTGGGATGCCGTACGATGATTTACCGTACGAGCTTTATTTGATGATAAGATCCGCACTCATGACTCGAGGATGTCATATGATATTGTATCGTCGGTACCTTTGAGGCGGGATCACCGACTATTATATATATATATATATATATATATATATATATATATATATATATATATATATATATATATATATATATATCGACCCAGATTTAGGTGGTTTCCATACCCCTCCCGACTAGCTTGTTAGTTAGATTTGTAGTTTCCTTAGTAAATGTTAAACTATACCCGAGTCATACCTATTTCAAAACTAACGAATCGTGAGTATTTTAAAGTCAGGCAAAGGAATTCTACGGATATTTTCAAAAGATACATCTTTTCTTAAAAACACCGTAGCCCTTATTTTTCTAAAACACCACGATTCGTCTTATTTCAAATGACAAAACTGTATGACATTTTTATATTGATGTAGATTCTTCACTGTTGCGTTGATTATTCGATTTCCGCATATTCATGATATTCGTATCGCATTGCATGTGTAAATGTGTTTATTGCTATAGTAGACCCATGCTGTTAGGACACCAGCACCATTATCGATGATGTGTATGTTCCACGTACACCTGCTTAACGGCTCACACACTTCATCATCGATAATTGCCATGTCACTGCACAGTAGGATTGTTGCATCAGGATATGACCCTTGAATGATATACTGATATGCTTACATTTCCTTTATATGTCGCATACATCATGCTTATGATTATACGCATTGAGATATTTGTTTTTATGAGATTTCTGGATTTGGGAACCGTGGTTATTTCAAAAGAGAATATGTATTGTTTTAAAAACCCGGTTTCCCTTGATATGATATTTCAGTGCGTCCACCATGCGTTTCTCAGTTCTGAGACGTGTGACATGTCAACCCGAATCGAGGAGCTGGATGAGGCCGATTGCGGGTACATGGTGGACCCGGTATGGTTTCCCGGGGCGAGAAATATTTTTCGTGGAGCAGACGATGAGCCTGGCAGGGTGGCGAGTACCTACCGGTGATAGTATTTGGGCCTGGCGGATATCCGGAGGATACCGACCAGAGTCGAGAGATAATATGGGCCGATCCGGACTGACGGAGCCCGTGGGCCGATCCGGACTGACGGAGCCCGATATATGAGGATTTACGTGCCGATGCTAGGCACAGTTTTCATGATATTTTCCGGTGTCGATGCTAGACACCCAGGTTCCATGATTTGATGTGTCACGAGAGACACATGTTGATTTATATCCTCATACTTCCATGCATATGCTTTATGATATTTACATGCATGATGCTTTATGTCATTGGGTGACATGTAGACGATATCCACTTACATATATTTGACATTGATGACATTGATCACATAGTTGGATGATATCCATATACTCATAAATTTCATGATATAGTCGACACTGATTACATTGATCATACCTCATATTTCTGATATGTTGCTACTTGAGGCACTAGCACGAGCACCTGGTTCTACACTTATGTATAGATGTTTACCTTTGCCACCTTTTCATGTTTCAGACTTAGTCATTTGAGGTTTATATGTATGAATCTGATCGTATTGACCTAGGATTGTGTCATACATACGATTTCTGCTCTGCGATGTTTTCTATTCACGTGTTGGCAACTCACCCCCGTTGTGCCACAGTTCTTGCAGGTTTTTGCCGTACAGGTTTCATTGTGGCTTTTCTGGCACACTGCTTCCTCTCTGGGTGATTGCTTTGGTAGGTTGGTTCACTCGCATCGTGACCACCCTTATATTTATTTTATTCAGTTGTATCTAGTAATTCCATCAACCAAACTTGTATATTGTTTCAGACTTAGAAAACCGGTTGTGTATTATTTCGACCTTAGAGTCGCACGTTGTAGTATTATGGTTTTCATGCTGATTTTGAGTTTCCTTTTGAGTTTTGATTCACGCCCTTCGGCGTTGTATATTATATTGTTTTCGTGGTTGTGACCGTCGACTGACGAAGAGCTAGCTCCCGCTTGGGGATGCCTTTTATCATTGCATGTATTATTCATGTTGTACCCCGTTTGGGGCCAGTATTTACAAAGGAAACTTTGCCGAATTTTTCAGAAAAGACATGAGATTTTTAAAATGCATATGCGGCTTATGTTATTTAAAAACCCTTGTTTTAAAACATGTTTTCTTCACTTCTTTAAAACTAGTTTTCCTTTATTTATTATTTAAAATGGTTTTAGATTTCTGGGCTTTTGGCTTACTTGAATTAGATAAGGTCCTATAGACTTCATATGATTCAAGGGCTAGTCACGTGCTATTTCGGGTCGTGACATGATCTCTCAAGATTCGGCTATATGTTTCAGTTGAAATACAAGTCTGAAGTTTTTGAGAAATTCAAAGAATATAAGTCAGAAGTAGAGAACCAAAACGGGTACAAGTATTATGTCTTTTTGATGTGATCGGGGAGGAGAATACTTAGGCATAGAGATCCTAGACTATTCTAAAGGAGAATGGGATTCTGTCTCAGCATTACTCCTCCGTATACACCACAGTACAACGGTGTATCGGGATAGAACAATCGTACCGTATTAGATATGGCGCGCTCTATGATGAGTACTACTGAGTTTCTAATTTCCTTTTGGGGTTATGCTCTTGAGGAAGCTGCATACCTTTTGAATTGGGTTCCAACCAAATCAGGTGCCTACCACTCCATATGAGATATGGAATGGGAAGATCCCATGTCTTAAGCAAGTTAATATTTGGGGTTGTCCGGCCTATGTCAAAAGCAAAATCCGGACAAGCTCGAGGTAAGGTCATTTCTGTGGAAGTTTGTTGGATATCCCAAACATTTGCAAGGGAATATCTTCTACTGCACCAAGGAATAAGAGGTGTTTTATTTCTCGGCATGCCACCTTTTAGAAAAAGGAATTTATTTTTAAAAAAAATTGTGGTCATGAGGTAGAACCGCAAGGAGTTCCAGCTATACAAACTATATCTGATGATTTAGTAGAACCGGTGGATTCAATAGTTCCCAACGAACCTCGGCCTCTCCGCCGATCTGGTAGGGTTCCTCATCCACCTGAGAGATACTATGGTTTTCTCGATGACAGTGGGAGCGAGGATTGCATCATGAGAGTTGATGACCTAACTAGTTTCGAGTAGGCCATCATGAGTGGGGACTCTGTAAGAATGGCTGGATGCTAAGCGATCTGAGATGGAATCTATATACACCAACAAAGTATGGACTTTGGTTGCTATATCTGAAGGGTTAAATCCCCATCAGGAGCATGTATATCTTGAGAAGATTACTTTGTGTAGATAGAAAAGTTGAGACTTTCAAAGCAAGGCTTGTTGCAAAAGGTTCTCATCATCGACCAGGTGTGGATAATGATGAAACCTTTTTTCCAGTGGCTATACTTAAGTCTATCTGGATCCTACTTGCCATTGCTACATACCATGACTACGATATCTGACGGTTGGGTGTCATGATTGCTTTTCTAAATACTGATTCAGAAGAGAGCGTCTATAAGTACATAGCTAGAGGGCTTCGTAGACAGTGGGAGTAGTGGAAAAGTATGCAAGTTGCTTTACAGGATAAAGCATGCATCACGGAGTTGGAACATCTGTTTTGATGTGGTAGTCAAAGCGTTTGACTTCATCAAAATGGTAGATGAACCTTGTATATACAAAAAGGTAGTAGAGAGTAAGGTGGTCTTTCTCATATTGCACGTGGACGACATACTCTTGATAGGAAAGGAGTTTCCTATGCTACACTCGGTCAATCTTCTCTTATCACATTGATTCACCATGTAGGACCTAGGTGATACCTCCTAAATCTTGTTTTTTGGATCTATGAGATAGATCTAAGTGAATGTTAGGATTCTCACTAGGTGTAGTGAGGTGGTATCAAATGATCCTGGGGAGAATCAATGGACAGCTTTGGAGAACCGTCTTAAGTACTTGAGAAGCACTAAAGAATTGTTCTCGGAGTTTGGTAACGGTGAACTCCAGTGGGAGTCCTTTGCTGACTCGAGCTTCCAGGGTGGTAAGGTTGACTGAAAGTCTATCACAGGCACTGTCTTTACCCTCAGCAGAGGGACGGTATGTTGGAAGAGTTCCAAGCTAGATACCAGGGCAGACTAGATGATAAAGACTGGATACATCGTTATCAAAGATACTACCAAAGAGGCAATCTGGGTGTATATTTGTTAATGAGATGAACTAGGTTCCTACCATTGTATGACAATGGAGTTGTGACTTAGGCCTATGAACCCCTATCCCATCAGTGACCCACACATATTCTAAGGCAGTATCACCTAATCATGGAGATGGTCGATCTCCAAGAGATCGAGGTTAGGAGAATAGACTCAGAGGTTAATACGACGGATCCACTCACTGAGGCCTTTCCTGCGAGAGACTTTTATAGGACGTTGGGTATGCTATACTACAACCACTGGCCTTAGTGCAAGTGGGAGATTGCTAGTTGTATGTATGCCCTAGAGGCCATTATTGTACATGAGATGTATATTATAGTGGATGCTTGGACATATATAGGGAGGAATTTTTTGCTCGACATGATAGTACGCTATCTGGTTGGTCTTTATCATAACATGTAGACTTACTGTCTCTCAGTTACATATTGATAAAGCCCTTAGGATGCGTACTTAACTTCCAGGATTATGATGCAGATCATACTAGTGGGGCATGGATAGTCCATGAGTTCATCCTTCAATGTTCCTAGTCATGGGAATATCGAGAAGGGGCATCGATATTCCAGAATAGACTAGCGTATATCTTCTCGACCCATATAATGGGCGATAGATGATCCTATATCCAATGGTGTTTGACATCAGAGATGGTATACGGGTGCTCAGTGGAGACTGGGTACATTGAACGGACTTACCAAGAACTCCTAGATGGTATTATACCTCACGTCAGATAGCAGTTCTCTGGTGACACTGGTACAGGTTAGTCTGTTGACCCAAGATCGTCATAGAGTCTTGTGTGTCTCCCACTGTGCTTTGATTTCCACCCTACCACGGCTCTACTGAGTCATGCAAACAGGTGGTTTTTGGGTACAATTCCGAGTCACATGGAGGCAATGAGCGATAGGAGGGGTTTCGTCTCTCTCGATATTGGGGGTTGATGTTGCGCTATGCTCGATTGGATATAACAGGAAGTCCCTGGCCAAGGCTGATACGGAGATTTACTGGTAAGTGTTATCTCTAGTTTCTCTACCGTTATGGACCTTACATCGGCATGACTTATCAAGCTATTGGGGTCTGATGTTTGCCACCCCTAGGCGAGATATGAGACATATCAGACGAACAGACCGGACTGTACGGTAGTGTTACTGATTGGATTCGCAGGCTTGCTTGTTGATTTTCTGATCGCTCAATACTCGGGAGGCCATTACGTTTAGCAGGCCTCTTGCGGCTTATGGGTGTTTGATATGATCATCACCCACTGCCGGCGTATTGATGAGTCTTTAGAGTCCTACACAGAGGTTTCCTGGCTCAAGCGAAATGAAGTAGGAGCACATATGTGATATATACGGGACCGAGATTAATACGAGTATGTGATACCGTATTCTATTATCGCGATTTGTGTCATCGGTCGGTTATATGCTATATAACCGGGTTATCGAATCAAGAGTTGATTCGATAAAATGATACACATGATATTAGTCGGTTATATGTGATATAGCCGGATTATTAAATCAAGTGTTGATTTGATAATCTAATGTATAATTATATATTTGATATATTAATTTACCTTAACTAGTATTAGCTCACTCAAGATTGCTTTTCTCACTTGATTGTGCACAAAGTATATATGTGATATGTATTTGTGTACATTAGTTTGTATCATGCTTGATGATACATGCAAACATGGGTGTGTGTGTGACTTACACCATAATTAAGATAATGGTAAGGATTTTATTTATTTTAGTAACTCAAAATTAGTGGTATTTTGTCATGGCTTGTAAGCTTGTGGAAGCTTGTAGATCATTTGACATAGTCTACTAACTTTGTCTTATTCAAGATATTTATTAACCAAACCATTATCTTAAACCATGGTTATGTCTCTACATTGGTTAATATGTGATATTAACTCACCCATGGTTGCTATTCCCACCTCATTAGTTTCATTTTCTCATCTTGATCATTTCATCTTCTTCGTCATGAAAGCTCTCTAGCTTTTATAATGGTGAGAAAATATTGTTAGAAAATAAAATCTAAAGTGAGAATATTTCCTACTTCATCGTCCTCTACTACTTGTCATTTAGTTTAGGGTGTTCTCATCACAAAGTTCATCACCTAGTTAAGAGGTAGCTTGGGTTTGAGTCTCCTCGACGTAGATCATCTTCGGCCTTGAAAACTTCGAGCAAGGTTGTTCATTTCTCCAAGGGAACCCATACTCGAGTTCGGAAGATCTTTACTCGCAGCGAAGGGACTACTACACGGAGCTTTAGAAGTGAAAGACCGGTCTACAAAGGTTGTATTTCTCATTCACTTAGTGTAATAGTTGATTACATGTTTCATCTCGTCTATTCACTCTCGCTAGATCCTAGGTTAGGGTTCATTAGAACACCAAAAAAAATTTAATTTGGCATGGTTGTTGCTGTGAAAACCCAGTAGGGTGCTAAGGAATCCCAACAGCTAGGTCCCACTAGGCGAAAGGAACAAGCTTGCTTGAAGTCTTCGAGGCCGAAGATGATCTATGTCGAGGAATCTCCAACTCAAGCTACCTCTTCACTAATTGGGAATTAGCTAAGAAAACAACCTAAACTAAATGGCTAATCTAGTGTAGGTTGATGAAGTAGGATTTTTTCTTACTTTAGAATTATTTTTCTTACTAATTTTCTTCACCTCTTGAAAACCTAGAGAGCTTTTTTCTTTTAGTGAAGAAGAAGATGAAGTGTAGAATAGAATGTCAACCATGTGTGAGAAATATCTCATATAACTCATGTAGAGACTTAACCATGGCTTTAGATAATGGTTAGGTTAATAAATATCTAAGGTAAAACAAAATTAGTGGACTAAGTCAATGGTTCCACAAGCTTCTCCAAGGTTTATTAACCATGACAATTTTACACCTGATTTTGATTTACCCTTAATAATTAAAACCTCATATTATCTCAAGTATGGTGTGAGTCTCATACACCCATGTACAATGTATCATCAAGCATGACACATAAAAACAAATAAAATAATATATATCACATATATATTATATGCATAAGTGAGAAAAAAATACTTAAGTGAGCTTAATATTAGTTAATGTAAGTTAATATATCAAATATATAATTATACATTAAATTATTAAATCAACACTTGATTTAATAACCCAGCTATATCACATATAACCGACTAATATCGTACATATATCAATTTATCGAATCAACACTTGATTCGATAACCCGGCTATATCATATATAACCGACCGATATCACATATCGTGATATTAGAATACGGTATCACATACGTGTATTAATCTCGGTCCCACACATATCACATATGTGCTCCTACTTCGTTTCGTCCGAGCCAGAAAACATCTGTATAGGACTCTAAAGACTCGTCAATACGCCGGCAGTAGGTGATGATCATATTAGTCACCCACAAGCCGTCAGCGGTACTAGCTGGACGTAACGGCTACCCGGGTATTGAGCGATCAAAAGATCAACAAGCAAGCCAGCTCATACTCCTGTGAATCCAATAAGTAACACTACCGTATAGTCCGGTCTCTTCATCTGATATGTCACATATCTAGTCTAGGGGTGGTAAACGTCAGACCCCAGTAACTTGATAAGTCGTGCCGATGTGAGGCTCATAACGGGTCGAGAAACTATTGATAACACTTACCAGTAAATCTCCGTATCAGCCCTGTCCAGGGACTTCCTGTTATAGCCAATTGAGTATGGCGCAACATCAACCCCCAATATCGAGAGAGACGAAACCCATCCTATCGCTCATTGCCTCCATGTTACTCGGGACTGTACCAAAAAAACCACCATTTTGTACTTTCTCTTGAACGTGGTAAGGTGGAAATCAAAGCACAGTGGGAATCACACAAGACTCTATGACGATCTCGGGTCTACAGACTAACCTGTACTAGTGTCACCAGAGAACTGCTATCTGACGTGAGGTATAATACTATCTAGGAGTTCTCGGCGAGTCATGTTCAGTGTACCCAGTCTCTACTGAGAACCCGTATACCATCTTTGATGTCAAACACCAATGGATATAGGATCATCCATCGCCCATCATCTGGGTCAAGAAGCGTATACGCTAGTCTACTATGGAATATCGATGCCCCGTCTCGATACACCCTCGACTAGGAATAATTAAAGGATGAACTTATGGACTACCCTGGCCCCACTACTATGATCTCCATCATAGTCCTAGTAGTCAAGTACACATCCTAAGGGCTTTATCAACATGTGAGAGAAAGACAGTATCACAATACAAGTCTACATGTTAAGATAAAGAGCAACCAGATAGCATACTATCATGTCAAGTAAGAAAGTCCTCTCTATATATGTCGAAGCATCCATTAAAATATACAATCATGTACAATAATGGCCTCTAGGGCATATATATAACTAACAATCTCCTACTTGCACTAAGGCCAGTTGTTGTAGTATCTCATACCCAACATCCCCAAGAGTCTCTCAAATTGTATCTGGGGTATGGCTTTAGTGAGTGGATCCGCCGTGTTATTCTTCGTGTCAACTCTCCTAACCTCGATCTCCCGGCGATCAACTATCTCCCGGATTAGGTGATACCGCCTCAGATCATTCCTGGATCGCTGATGGAACCTGGGTTCCTTGGCCAAAGCCACTGCTCCAATGTTATCATAATACAAAGGTATTGGATGCTCGATGGATGGAACTGCACCAAGTTCGGTTATGAACTTCTTTATCCTGACAGCCTCTTTGGCGGCATCGTTGGTAGCGATGTATTCAGTCTCCATCGTCGAGTCTGCCATGGTTTCTTGCTTGGAACTCTTCCAACAAACCGCCCCTCCATTAAAGGTGAAGACAAAACCCGAGACCGACTTAGAGTCGTTCTTATCACTCTGGAAGTTCGAGTCGGTAAAGGACTCCACTTGGAGTTCACCGTTACCATACACCAAGAACATTTCATTAGTCCTTCTCAAGTAATTAAGAATGTTCTTCACAGCTGTCCAGTGATTCACCTCAGGATCTGATTGATACATGATTACAACACCCAATGCGTACGCTACATCCGGTTGGGTACATAACATCACATACATTATAGACTCGACTGCCGAAGCACAGAGTATACCTTGCATATGAGCTCATTCCAAATCAGTCTTAGGGGGACATCTCTTTGGAGAGAGTGATTCCTGAGATTGTGGGTAAATTCCCATGCTTGGAATCCTCCATACTAAACCTCTTTAGTATAGTGTCAATGTACTTGGATTGGGACAATCCCAGTATCCATTTAGATCTATCTCTATAAATCTTAATCCCCAGGATGTAGGAGGCATTACCGAGATCCTTCATGGAGAATCTTTATGATAAGAAGATCTTGACCGAGTGCAGCATAAGAACATCGTTTCCTATCAAGAGTATGTCATCCACATACAATACGAGGAAGACGACCTTACTCTCTGCCACTTTCTTTTATGCACAAGTTTCATCTACGTTTCTGACGAAGTCAAACTCGCTGACTACTACATCAAAAAAGATGTTCTAACTCCGCGATACTTGCTTTAACCTGTAGATTGATTTAAGCAGCTTGCACATCTTTCCGCTGCTCCCACTGTCCACGAGACCATGGCCGAGTCATGTACACGCTCTCTTCTAAATCACCATTTAGAAAGACGGTCTTAGCATCCATCTGCCAGATTTCATAGTCATGGTATGCAGCGATGGCAAGTAGGATCCGGATGGACTTAAGCATAGCCACTGAAGAAAAGGTTTCATCATAATCCATACCTGGTAGATGATGAAAACCTTTTGCAACAAGTCTAGCTTTGAAAGTCTCAACTTTTCCATCTACACCAAGTTTTTTCTTGAAGACCCACTTACTCCCGATGGGTTTTACCCCTTCAGGAGCATCTTCCAAAGTCCATACTTTGTTGGTGTACATGGATTCCATCTCAGATCGCATTACATCCAGTTATTTCACAGAGTCCCTCCTCATGATGGCCTACTCGAAGTTAGTTGGGTCATCATCTTCCATGATGCAATCCTCGCTCCTACCATCAATGAGAAAACCGTAGTATCTCTCAGGTGGATGAGGAACCCTACTAGATCGGCGGAGAGGCTGAGGTTCGTTGGGATCTATCGAATCCTCTGGTTCTACTAAATCTTTTGTCGTAGTTTGTATAGCTGGAACTTCTTCCAGTTCTACCTCTTTGCCACAAATTTCTTTCCCAAGAAATTCCTTTTCTAAAATGGTGGCATGCTGAGCAACAAACACCTTTTGTTTCTCAGGGTGGTATAAGATATGTCCTCGCGAATGATTGGGATATCCTACAAACTCGCATAGAACTGACCTTGCCTCGAGCTTGTCCGGATTTTGCTTTTTAACATTGGCCGGACAACCCCATATCTTAATGAAATTAAGTCATGGTCTCTTCCCCTCCCATATCTCATATGGAGTGGTAGGCACTGATTTGGTCGGAACTCTATTCAATAGGTATGCAGCTGTCTCGAGCGCATAACCCTAAAAGGAGATAGGTAACTCAGCGGTGCTCATCATAGAGCGCACCATATCCAATAGGGTGCGATTCCTCCGCTCCGATACACCGTTGTGATGTGGTGTATACGGAGGAGTAACCTGAGAGAGAATCCCATTCTCTTTTAGATAGTCACGGAATTTCGTGCTCAAGTATTCTCCACCCCGATCAGATCGTAGGATTTTAATAGTTTTACCTGTCTGGTTCTCAACTTCATGCTTATATTCTTTGAATTTCTCAAAAGCTTCAGACTTGTGTTTCAACAGGAACACATGTCCGAATCTTGAAAGATCTTCAGTGAATATAATGAAGCACGAGGAACTATCCCTGGCATGTGTAGATATGGGACCGCATACATCACTATGTATCAGTCCCAAGAGTTCCGTAGCTCTTTCTCCGTGTCCAGTAAACGGAGTTTTGGTCATTTTACTTTCGAGACATGACTGGCAAGTTTCATGTGATGTAAATTCAAACAGATTTAAATATCCATCTTTATGTAACTTAGCTAGTCGTGTCGCATTGATATGACCTAGTCTACAATACCACAAGAAGGACTCATTCATTTCTGAACTTTTCCTCTTGTGTGTGTTCTGTACGTTAAGAACTGTGGTTTTATTTAGAATGTATATGTTATTACTTAACGAGCCTGATCCAATCAACTTTTGATTCAGAAAAATGTTCATAACATTATCCTGCAATACAAAATTATATCCTTCTTTACTTAATAAAGAAACTGATATAATATTGCATATTAGGTTCGGTATGTAATAGCATTCGTTCAGAATCAATCTATTACCATTTGGTAATACAAAGTGATATTCGACAACTGATTTGGATGCAACATTTGCACCATTCCCTACTATTACAGAACGATCACCTATTCCCAGTTCTATACCTTTCCTTAGCCCATGTAACATATTGCATATGTGGGATCCCGATCCGGTATCTAATACCTGAAAGGTTTCCTACAACACCACTACAAAGGTTTGGAGGCAACACACATGCTATATTTAAATTTTTTATGGTGCTAGAGGAACTATCTTAAGAATCATGCTAGAAAATTTAGGGTAACATAACTTTAACAATAACACAAGTAGTAAAAGGCTAGGGTTTTGAGAATACAACCTTTGTAGCTCCTACGCTAGACTCATTGGCTACTTAAGAGTTGGAAAAAGGTTCACTTGAGATCCTCTAGGTCCACGACGATCCACCCGGAGTCCTCTTTGTCCAAGCTTGAAGCTCCACTAGATCAAGAGAACAAGTAGAAGCTAACACTCTAGACTAATGGGCAAGACTAGTGTAGAATGGTGATGTGGTTTATTTTCTCACTTCAAAACCCTAACTTGATGACTCTTTTGCTCACTTGAGAAAACTAGAGAGCAAGAGAGAAAGGAGGAAGAAGATGATGGCTTGTAAAAACTCAAGATAATGATAAGCTTTTTTAATAAAAATGAGAAATGAATATATATATATATATATTTTCTCTTTCTCATTCTTAACCATAGTTATAAAATATCTAGATATTTGTTTTGGAACAAAAATGGCCATAGAAAATGAATCATGGTTAAACCAAAGGGTTAGTGCAAGAATAAAATAATAAACCATGATAACAATTTCCATTTCCATTTTTCTTTTCCAAATAAATAATATATATATATATATATATATATATATATATATATATTTACATATATATGGTGTGAGTCTTATATTGCCACCATCCACTATATTAACAACCATGATAGAAATATGTATGCATGTATGTGTGCATGCACATCAATATGTGCATGAATGAGAATAAATGCATACATGCATGCATACAAAAAAAAGACAAGAAAGGGTTTAAAGTGAGAAACTAATGGTCAATGATAAATCAACACTTGATTTAGCAAACCAGTCATATCACATACGAACCGACCTGAAGAAAACCGCCCAATTAATATACGGTATCTCATACGCGCATTTTAACTGGGTCCACGCGCATATCTCATATGTGCACCACATCGTTTCGCCTGGACTAGGCAACTCCATTGTGGGACTCTAAGACTCGTCAATTGTTCATATCAGATTTTTGCATTTTCATACCGCCCAATTTTTATCACATTGCATATCGGTAGATACTCTTGAGCCGTGTTTGCTAGTCAATTGCAGGTTACAGGTTCTCGGCTCTAAAACGGTGAAATTCGTGGAAAACACGACAAATCCGGGTTCCTGCCAACCACTGAGAAAACACGGTCTCCGCTCTTCATCCGTATGCTGCCAGATACCAGTTTAGGAAGACAAAACGTCAAATCAATGTCACTCTCATGCACAAGGCTCAATGGTAGCACAAAATCCAAGAGATCTACGCGGAGCTCGAGGCAATCATGACAAAATCTTGACAATAAGTCCACCTTTCCCTCAACAGAAATTCTGGAAAATTCGGGAAGCAATTATGAGAAAATACATATACCAGATTGAAGCTCCCATCAGATCAGGGCCCCACCAAAAAGGCCCAGACCCAATTCATCAAAACGGCCGCGGAAGGGCGGCCAAAGGGGGGTTTTGGCCGCGCTTCCGCGGCCATGTTGGCGCCAACTGTGCAGTATTTTTGGGGGCATTTTTGTCTTTTCATTTTAGCCTGTATGGTTGCCCTAGGGTTTCATTTTATGGCCTATAAATAGCCCAGAAGTTTGTGAAGGAAGGAGTCCAATTCTTGTATTTCTTTTGCTAGGTTTTAGTTTACATGTTCTTCTTCCTCTTCTCACCTCTTCTCCATTAAACTTGTAAGTGAGCTTTTGAGTGAAGAGTGATGAATAAAGAAGACCATTTTATTATCATGCTTGTCTTACTTTTGTTATAATTGTTGTAACTTTAAATTCGTTAAGTAGTTGTTGTTATTTAGTTGTTGTTTCTTTCTTCTTTTTCTTCTTTATCCTTACATACGACAATGATACTTACGCTTGATCCTCGCCAAGGTGAGGTCGCAAATAGTTAGTCGTATTCTTCTAGTCTCCTTCTTTCTATCTTCCTCTTTTGTTTTGTTTTTCCGTATTATGAAGTGTGAGTAGTTCTATACTTGTTAGGGTAGGATAAGGGAAGTTTGAGAGAAGGAAATCTCTCTCACTCTTTCCTTGCCCAACAACTTAAATCAACTCCCGTTAATTGAACCACAATCCGCTCCTTACGGCACCCTATCCTACATGATAGCGGTGATTCCGTAGTGAGACCGGTTGTGGTTGAATTAACCGGAGGTTATGGATAAGAGCCAAGAACGGACGGACAAGCACCAAAAGGAAGGACTATGCGTTGGAAAGCCTAGCTTATACTCGCAAGTTCCTTCCTAGTCGTGCTAATCCCCGTTGTTGCCGATTACCTTAACACCGATATTAAGTGGGGCAACGAAAGATGTGGAGACTCCTAACTCAAACTAACATAATCCTAACCCTAACAAGCTCTCTTTAAATATCAACTCAACACTTAGATAGTTACAAACAAAATCTGAACTTTCGGACTTAACTCGTTAAAACACTTTGAAAAAGACTCCCATCTCCCTGCGGACGACCCGTACTCAACCGGCTAGCTACAAGCGAAACCGTCTTGATTGCGGTATTTAAACTAGAACTTGAACAAGCACGTATTCTAACAATCAAATGGCGCCGTTGCCGGGGAGACGGTAGTTTGTTTCTTTGTGAAATTTCGGGTTAATTTGTAAGTATAAAAAAAAAACGAAAAAAAATACATACTTTGTAAAAAACCATCCTGTTATTCTTGATTAGTTTTTGTGCAAGTGCGCAGGAAAATACGAAGTTCAAGATCGGCGCCAAAGACGTCGGATAATACGGAGTTCAAGTACAGTGCCAAAGACGTGGGAAGATAGACCCACATTTTCGCGGCTACACCGCGACGGACAAAAAACGAAGCATCCGGTCTACGGCAAAAATCTCTGTAAGTCCCTCTGCCTCTCTCCACTCCTCTGAACTCCAATAAACTGTGTTTTCTGCAGCCTTCTTTGCGCAAATTCTTCTCCCCCTTCCAATAAACTGTTCTTGTGCAGGATTCTTTGCGCCGCAAATAAAAATTGTTTGCTGTTGATTTGTTACTGTTTTGCATTCTTTAATACGGACTTAAGGGGCTTGAAACCAATCCAGATTGGGTGGGGATTTCATCACCCTTCCCAGGACCCCAAAAATCACTAAAGCATATGCATTGTCCATTGTAAATTAAAAAATACTAGACTTCAGCCCTAAGGACTTCGCGCTCATTAGGAGAAGATAAACCGTGTTTAGAACCTCGCTTAACCGTACATTGTTTCGGGGTGTCTAGGAAAGTGTTAAAGGCGCAACCGCCGAAAGAGAAAGGGTTATTTAATTAAGGAACTTCGCGAAAGCGTTGGACAACCTCCCCTTATCTCTGCACTTACCTGGCCCCGTGATCGGTGTATTTTTAAGCCTGTTTCTCGACACTGTTTAACTTCGAAAATCAAGTTCAGGAGCAGGTCTAGTAGACCTAGGCGACCGTAGATCTAGGTGTGATTGTGCATATCTTGTTTGTGATTGCTTAAGCCCTATTTCCGTACATACTTCTGTAAATCTCTTTCTTAAAAAAAAAAAAAAATCAAAAACTTTTATAAAAACTTGCCATTTTGTCGCCAAATCCATTTTCACCCACCACCCATCGCCTTTCTCCATTGACGTTTTTCTTACCCTCACCTTCTCCGCTTTGACTATACTAAACTTGTTTAGTGTATGTCCGCTTGGACTCGGGACACTAGCGCCCGTCTAGTCCGCATTACGTTAGTCGCGACCGACTACGCGATCGACTCCGAAGTCGATACTCCGTCCACTCCTCTTTCACCCCTTCCTTTGCCGGCCAACTCCGACGTTGACCGGAATTCTGTTCACACATCTTCACCTTCACCTTCACCTTCACCAACCTCTTCTTCTGCGATGTCGGGATTTAATCCGAACATCTCTTTGACCACTGCTGGAATGGCTCCACCTCCTACGGAGACCAATCTTCCACCACCTCCGCCTGTTGTAGCGCCGCAGCGAATTGCGCTCCAGGATCGTTTCTACCCCACCCGTTCTGCACTTCCCACCTGCCTTTCTCTTCCTCCGGCCAATGGGGACAACTTTGAAATTAAGCCCCATTTCATCAACATGCTTCCACGTTTTCATGGGCTCGAAACTGAAGATGCCTATATCTTCATCAATAAATTTCAAAATGTCTGTGCCATGATGAAAACAACCCAGCTGTCGGACGATGCTATACGTCTACGGGTCATTCCGTTCACTTTATGCGATCTCGCTGAAAAATGGCTGTATAGCACCGCTTCCCACTCAATCACCAGCTGGGACGAGTTTGTTAAAGCGTTTCTGAAAAAATTCTATCCGAATCATAAGACCGCAAGGATTAGAAATGAAATCAACCAATTCTCCCAGCTTCCTTCTGAACCCTTCTGGAAGTGCTTTGACCGATACAAAGACCTTCTTGTTCAGTGTCCTCACCACGGTATAGAGAAATGGCAACTCTGCCAAACCTTATACGAGGGACTGAACCCAGCGACGAAGCAGTTGCTGGAAACCATCTGTCAGGGCCACTTCCTATCGAAATCTGACGAGGAAGTGTGGCAGTTCTTTCACGATCTTGCGGAGCAAACGCTACAGTGGGAGAGCACCAGACCGACTTCTTCTTCTTCTACCTCCACTTCTACCGGTCAGTCTAGGGTAGGAATCCACCAACTCGATGTCTCTATCGCGATGAAAGCTGAAATGGCTGCAATAACACGAAAGCTTGAAGCGATAGAGAGCAAATTTTCTGCTCCTACTCCTGCCCCTGTTTTCCCCCTTCGTACCATCTGCGCTTGTTGTTCCGATCCTTCCCACTTGACCGAAGAGTGTCCTTACAATCCACCCTCGCAAGGACAGGATCAGGTTAATGCTGCCTTCCAGCAAAGACCAAGGAATGATCCATACTCTTCCACCTACAATCCCGGTTGGAGGAACCACCCCAATTTCGCCTGGAATCAGAATCAGAATCAATTCCAGGGCAACAATTTCCAAAGGGCCCCTCCGCCGCAACAACAAGCGCAACAACAAACTCAGTATCAGCAGCCCTTCCAACCACAACCTTACCAAAACCAGACGAACAATTTTGCACCAAACAATTCTTTTCCACCAAATAACAACTTTGTTCCGTCAAACACTGATAAGGTTTCCTCGCTCGAGCGAAGTCTGGAGGCGTTTGTTAAACAATCGACTCAATCCACCGCCAACATCCAGTCTTCGATCCAATCTTTAGTGCAACACACCGCTGCACACGGGCAGAGCATCAAAACCATCGAGGCCCAGATTGCACAGCTGAACGCAGCCTTGAGCGAGCGAGAGAAGGGGAAGCTTCCGTCCCAGCCACTGCCAAATCCCGGTCACCCACATAATGCACATGTTGCTCTTGAACAACAAAACCATAATGTGAGTGCCGTGACTACGCTGAGATCGGGAAGGATGCTGCAAAACAACATTGGCAAGCGAATCAGCGATGACACCCCGGCCGCCGCTTCTTCTTCTTCTTCTCCTTCTTCTTCTTCTTCGTCTTCCGAGCCTATTCTCCGTTCTTCAACAGGCTCTCGTTCCTCTTCTTCTGCTCTGAATGGACCCACTTCTCACTCCACGAAAACACCTATTCTGGGATCCGTTCCAACTCCAAAATCTCCTCCTCCAGCATTAGACTCAACCAATTTTCAAAATGTTCCATTTCCAAACCGGTTGAGGTCTAATAAACAAAATCCTCAGATGGAGAAGATCTTGGAGTTATTCAAGCAAGTTAACATTAATATTCCTCTTTTAGATGCTGTCCAACAAGTCCCGTCCTACGCGAAAATCTTAAAGGACTTGTGCACGAAAAAGAGGAAGTCTCAGGTACCCAAGAAAGTTTTCTTGGCTAGTGCTGTGAGTGATGCCTTTACCCAATCTTTACCATAAAAACGGAAGGACCCTGGCTGTCCTACGATTTCAATTACCATTGGGGATAAGAACATCAACCGCGCACTATTAGATCTTGGTGCCAGTGTTAACTTGCTTCCGTATTCAGTATACGAGCAATTAGGCGTCGGAGAGTTGAAACCCACACACTGCACTCTCCAAATGGCCGACCGATCGATCACCCATCCTAGGGGTGAGCTAGAGGATGTGTTAATCAGAGTCGGGGACTTCATATTCCCCGTCGACTTCATTGTATTAGATACACAGCCTGTAGCTAACCCTCGGAATCAAATTCCGGTGATACTCGGTCGCCCATTTCTCGCAACTTCAAATGCTGTGATCAATTGTCGCAACGGTTCGATGAACCTCTCTTTTGGAAATATGACGATTGAACTCAACATTTTTAGGTTAGGGAATCAGCCCGCCGAACCTAATGCTCATATACTGGATGTCTGTTCGATCCAGGAGATCACACCAGAAGAGTGTGAATTCGAGGAGTTTCTGTTTGACCACGATAATCTTGACGCCACTAGTGCGTTTCTCTTCGAACCTGCTGCTGCTTCCGCGCCCAACTACGACTATGAGTGTTTTACGTTTTCACACGATCTTAGCCGCTCACCATCCGAGTTTGAATCGTTTGACTTTTCGGATGAGTTACCTGAACCATCCAACTCGGTGGCTTACACTCATTTCGAACCTTTGTTGGAATCCTTTGAGTTCGAGACCTTTTCTCCAATCCTTCCTTCTATCATTTCACCTCCAATTCTCGAACTCAAGCCTTTGCTGTCTCACCTTAAGTACGCTTACTTAGGTGAGAACGAGACCCTCCCAGTTATCATTTCGGCTTCTCTAGCTCCTGAGCAAGAGAAAGCCCTTCTTTCAGTCTTGCACGGCAATAGGCAAGCTTTTGGCTGGTCCATGGCGGACATTAAGGGGATTAGTCCCCTGATCGTAGAGCATCATATACATCTGATGGATGATGCCAAACCAGCCCGGGATCCACAAAGACGTCTCAATCCAGTCATGAAGGAGGCTGTGAAGAAGGAGATCGTCAAATGTCTAGATAGTGGTATCATTTACCCTATTTCTGATAGCCAATGGGTTAGCCCCATTCATGTTGTCCCCAAGAAGTCGGGCATTACGGTCATCACTAATGAGGCAAACGAGTTAATCCCTACTCGCACCCAAACTGGGTGGCGAGTATGCATTGATTACCGAAAACTCAACGCCGCAACGCGGAAAGACCACTTTCCGCTACCTTTTATTGACCAGATGCTGGAACGATTGGCCGGACATGAGTACTATTGTTTTCTTGATGGCTACTCTGGCTATAATCAAATTCCCATCGCCGAAAAGGACCAGGACAAGACCACTTTCACTTGTCCTTTCGGCACGTTTGCATATCGACGCATGCCCTTTGGGTTATGCAATGCGCCCGCTACCTTCCAGCGGTGTATGATGGGAATTTTCTCAGACATGGTGGAGAAATTTTTGGAGATTTTCATGGATGACTTCTCCATCTTCGGCGACTCCTTTGACGAGTGTTTGCTGCATCTTGACGCTGTCCTTACCCGATGTAAGGACAAGAATCTCACTTTGAACTGGGAGAAATGCCACTTCATGGTGCGCGAAGGTATTGTCTTAGGACATATCATCTCGCAAAATGGCATAGAGGTTGACAGAGCAAAGATTGAGGTCATTTCCAATCTGCCTCCTCCCCGATGCGTCAGAGATATCCGAGCCTTCCTTGGCCACGCCGGTTTCTATAGACGGTTTATCAAGGACTTTAGCAAGATTGCTAGGCCCTTGACGCTTTTGCTGGCCAAGGATACACCTTTTGACTTCAACTCGAGCTGTGTGACTGCATTCGAGTCACTGAAACACTCACTCACTTCTGCTCCCGTTCTTTCTTCTCCTGACTGGACGCACCCATTCGAGATCATGTGCGATGCATCCGACTTTGCCATAGGTGCTGTCCTTGGACAACACATCAACAAGATGCCGCACGTGATCTACTACGCTAGCCGAACCCTGAACGACGCCCAACTTAACTATACAACAACTGAGAAGTAATTCTTAGCTGTTGTATTTGCTTTAGAAAAGTTCAGGCCCTACCTCATCGGCTCTCCAGTCATCGTCTACACGGACCATTCAGCTCTGCGCCATCTTTTTGCGAAGAAAGATGCCAAGTCTCGGTTAATCCGTTGGATCCTCTTGCTTCAAGAGTTTGACCTTGTCATTAAGGACAAACGAGGATGTGAAAACGTGGTTGCCGACCATCTCTCGCGACTTCCTTCTTCGCCTTCGCTTCCAATTCCGATAAACGACGTTTTTCCGGACGAACAACTCTTGACAGTATCGTGCGAACCCTGGTTCGCAGATATTGTGAACTATTTGGCCACGGGATTGCTACCGACCGAATGGTCGAGTCAGGACAAACTCCGCTTCTTGTCCCAAGTAAAACACTTTTACTGGGACGAGCCCTACTTGTTCAAGTACTGTCCCGACCAGATTATTCGTCGGTGTGTCCCCGATGAGGAATTCAAGAGTGTGCTGTCATTTTGCCACGATCAAGCGTGTGGCGGGCATTTTGGGCCCAGAAAGACAGCTGAGAAGATCTTGCAATGTGGTTTCTACTGGCCACAACTTTTCAAAGACGCTCACGAATATTGCAAGACTTGCTCCCGGTGCCAACACATGGGCCGGATATCCCGGAGAAACGAGATGCCGCTCCAACCGATCTTGGTTGTGGAGATTTTCGATGTGTGGGGGATAGACTTCATGGGGCCGTTTCCCAGCTCTTTTGGGAACTTGTACATACTTCTAGCTGTTGATTACGTCTCTAAATGGGTCGAGGCTGTGCCCAGCCGGATTAACGACAACAAGGTTGTCGTTAAGTTCCTTAAAGAAAACATTTTCTCCCGATTTGGGCACCACCGAGCGATCATTAGCGACAATGGAAGTCATTTCTGCAATAGGACTTTTGAGGCCTTGATGCGGAAGTACTCCATTAATCATAAGCTTTCTACGCCCTACCACCCCCAAACCTGCAGGCAGGCCGAAGTTTCAAATCGGCAAATCAAGCAGAAATTGGAGAAGACGGTTTCCAAGAACCGTAAGGATTGGTCTTTGAAACTCACTGATGCCCTTTGGGCATTTAGAACCGCTTATAAGACCGACCTTGGCATGTATCCCTATCGGCTTGTGTACGGAAAAGCCTGCCACCTTCCTGTCGAAATCGAGCATCGCGCATTTTGGGCGATTAAGGAGCTGAATCTGTCTCTTGAGGACGCAGGCAGCCATCGGAAGCTGCAGCTGAACGAACTGAACGAGCTTAGGGATGAGGCTTACGACAACGCGGTTGTCGTTAAGAATCGACCGAAGGTGTTTCACGATAAACACCTTTTGCGCAAAACCTTCGTACCTGGTCAACAGGTACTTCTTTACGACACCCAACTTCATTTCCATCCTGGAAAGCTCCGATCTCGCTGGAAAGGGCCATATTTTGTGCGGAATGTGTATCCGCAGGGCGCTGTGGATTTGGAAAATCCAAAGGACGGTTCACTCTTCAAGGTAAATGGACACCGATGCAAACCGTACCTTAGCGCCGAACCAACAGAAAAGCTCCTGTTCCTACAGGAGCCGGTTTACCTTGAATGATCTTCCTCTGCCTACCTCCAAACTTCGGTTATCCAGCCAAGAACAGTGGACACTGTTCCAAATAAGTTTGGGGGTATGTACAAACCATTTTGTTTATATTTGTGTATATTCTTTTTCTTTTCTTTAAAAACAAAAAAACAAATAAAAATTGTATATCGCTATCCGACAATTTTGAACCTTCAAACTGATCTCTTCATGCAACGACAGTGAGGACACTGTCCAGTTTAAGTTTGGGGGTACGCTCGGTACGCATTTCTTACCTTCGCATTCATATGTATATTTTGCATCTGCATATTAAAATCCATAAAATCCATAAAAATCTAAAAATTTTCTAAAAAATATAAAAACTTTTTTGTCAAGTTAGCTTGTGGAAGAACTTTGATTCAATATTCGACGGTTTTTGTTTGAAAAAATAGGAATAACTAGATCTTATGTTTGGATTTTGAAAACCTGAAAGATAACCCTCCTTTGAAGTTAACTATAGCTGATATACGTCTTTACATCACACTACACGTGTCGTAAGATTTTGGGAATTAGATGACAAGTCTTTCATGTGTAAACTTTTAAACAGATAAATGATTTTCTGAGGATCAAATAGGTTTGTTCTGAAATAAGTAATGTCGAGAATAGTTTATGAAGTAAAGCGAATATGAAGGAATGTTATTGATGCCGTAAGTGGAGCTAAGTCTGAAAAATAACCCATCTAAAACTTGATTGGAATGATTACACACCAAACCCACTAGACACGTCTTTTATCCAAAAAAAATATATATTTGAACTGCCGGTTATATCTCCGTTCAAATCATCTGATTTTCACGCCAAACTGTCTTTTGTTTTTGGACCTAGGTAACTTGAGTAATTAAGTCCGCTGGGGTGTTTCTACACCTAATGCCCTAAAACCAACTGGTTTGGGTGCATTGGCCCAAAGCTCGCTAAGAAGCCTAGAAAGTCCAGTTTAAAACAAAGTCAAGCAAGTGTTCTCTCCGAGTTAAAATTCCTAACGGTTCTTTGTGTGAGAATAATCTTGATAAAAGACAGGCTGTTAAAAAAAATTTTTAACGGAGATATGAAGGTTTTACTCTTTGATAAAGACTATTGCACGTTCACAGAGGTGTGTATGAAATGAAAACAAGAAAAAGGTGGAGTGAAAAATACGACTTAGTTTCCTGTTAAGGAAGATAGAAATTCTGAAGTTGAAACCTTACTGGAGAACGAAACTTGAAAAATACTTAACTCGTTATAAAACTTATGTGATCCTTTTAAAATTGTTATCTGGGCTTTATTGTGCGACATGATGACTTTAATCGACCTTTCGGGAACTTAACGACACTATTTGCACTGCACGTAAAGACATGTAAAATCTGTAGTTAAATAAGAAGCGAGGTGTGAAAAATAAAGGTTCGATAGTCTAGACTTAGGATTATAGAATTGTTATTTTCTAAAACAAAACTTTAGGGTTTGAAGCTTAGTTATTTTACAAAACCAACTTGACCGGATTTTGTGGGTAGTATCCGCTGAAAACCCTCAGGAGACAACACTCCTCCTACTAGGGACACCTAGAGGTTAAACGGCTTGTTGCACATGCTCAGTGCAATCGCGTTCCCTGCGAAAGTGAGGTTAGGAATTTTTTTGTGAATAAATGGACTTTGCTCGGGACGAGCAAATGATAAGTTTGGGGGTATTTGTTCATATCAGATTTTTGCATTTTCATACCGCCCAATTTTTATCACATTGCATATCGGTAGATACTCTTGAGCCGTGTTTGCTAGTCAATTGCAGGTTACAGGTTCTCGGCTCTAAAACGGTGAAATTCGTGGAAAACACGACAAATCCGGGTTCCTGCCAACCACTGAGAAAACACGGTCTCCGCTCTTCATCCGTATGCTGCCAGATACCAGTTTAGGAAGACAAAACGTCAAATCAATGTCACTCTCATGCACAAGGCTCAATGGTAACACAAAATCCAAGAGATCTACGCGGAGCTCGAGGCAATCATGACAAAATCTTGACAATAAGTCCACCTTTCCCTCAACAGAAATTCTGGAAAATTCGGGAAGCAATTATGAGAAAATACATATACCAGATTGAAGCTCCCATCAGATCAGGGCCCCACCAAAAAGGCCCAGACCCAATTCATCAAAACGGCCGCGGAAGGGCGGCCAAAGGGGGGTTTTGGCCGCGCTTCCGCGGCCATGTTGGCGCCAACTGTGCAGTATTTTTGGGGGCATTTTTGTCTTTTCATTTTAGCCCGTATGGTTGCCCTAGGGTTTCATTTTATGGCCTATAAATAGCCCAGAAGTTTGTGAAGGAAGAAGTCCAATTCTTGTATTTCTTTTGCTAGGTTTTAGTTTACATGTTCTTCTTCCCCTTCTCACCTCTTCTCCATTAAACTTGTAAGTGAGCTTTTGAGTGAAGAGTGATGAATAAAGAAGACCATTTTATTATCATGCTTGTCTTACTTTTGTTATAATTGTTGTAACTTTAAATTCGTTAAATAGTTGTTGTTATTTAGTTGTTGTTTCTTTCTTCTTCTTTTTCTTTATCCTTACATACGACAATGATACTTACGCTTGATCCTCGCCAAGGTGAGGTCGCAAATAGTTAGTCGTATTCTTCTAGTCTCCTTCTTTCTATCTTCCTCTTTTGTTTTGTTTTTCCGTATTATGAAGTGTGAGTAGTTCTATACTTGTTAGGGTAGGATAAGGAAAGTTTGAGAGAAGGAAATCTCTCTCACTCTTTCCTTGCCCAACAACTTAAATCAACTCCCGTTAATTGAACCACAATCCGCTCCTTACGGCACCCTATCCTACATGATAGCGGTGATTCCGTAGTGAGACCGGTTGTGGTTGAATTAACCGGAGGTTATGGATAAGAGCCAAGAACGGACGGACAAGCACCAAAAGGAAGGACTATGCGTTGGAAAGCCTAGCTTATACTCGCAAGTTCCTTCCTAGTCGTGCTAATCCCCGTTGTTGCCGATTACCTTAACACCGATATTAAGTGGGGCAACGAAAGATGTGGAGACTCCTAACTCAAACTAACCTAATCCTAACCCTAACAAGCTCTCTTTAAATATCAACTCAACACTTAGATAGTTACAAACAAAATCTGAACTTTCGGACTTAACTCGTTAAAACACTTTGAAAAAGACTCCCATCTCCCTGCGGACGACCCGTACTCAACCGGCTAGCTACAAGCGAAACCGTCTTGATTGCGGTATTTAAACTAGAACTTGAACACGCACGTATTCTAACAATCATCAATATGCCGGCAGTGGGTGATGATCATATCAAGCACCCCCAAGCCGCAAGCGGTCAGCTAAACGTAACGGCCACCCGGGTATTGAGCGATCAGAAGAAAACAAGCGAACCTGTCACAACTCCCGTCGAGCCAACCGGCAACACTACCGTACAGTCCGGTCTCTTCGTCAGATATGCTGCATATCGAGTCTAGGGATGGTAACGTCGACCCCAATAACTCAATAAATCGTGCCGATGAGTGGTCTATAACAGATCGAGAAACTACTGATAACACTTATCAGTAAATCTCAACAGCCCTGGCCAGGGACTTACTGATATAGCCAATCGAGCACAGCACAGCATCAACTCCCAATACCGGGAGAGACGAAACCCCTCCTATCTCTCATCGCCTTCGTGTGTCTCGGGAATGTACCCTACGGCCATCTGTTTGCACGACTCAGTAGAGCCGTGGTGGGTGGTAATCAAAGTACAGTGGGAGAACACACAAGCCTCTATGACGATCTCGGGTCTACAGACTAACCTGTACCAGTGTCACCTGAGAACTGCTATCCGACGATAGATATAATTCCATATAGGAGTTCTCGGTGGGTCCGTCCAGTGTACCTAGTCACCACTGAGCACCCGTATACGATCTCGATGTCAAACATCGATGAATGTGGGAACATCCATCGCCCATCATATGGGTCTATTATCATATACGCTAGTCTACTCTGGTATATCGATGCCCCGTCTCGATACACCTACGACTAGGGACATTTCAGTATATGCTTATAAACTACAGATGTCCCACTAGTATGATCTCCATCATAATCACAGTAGTCAAGCCTATATCCTCAGGGTTTTATCAACATGTATGAATGACTAAAAACATGATCAAGTCAACATGTCAGATAAAGAAGAACCAGATAGCATACTATCATGTCGAGCAAGAATGCACACTGAATATATATATATATATATATATATATATATACATACATACATACATACATACATACATGTATAAATACATCCACTATCATATAATGGCCTCTAGGGCATACATATATCCAACAATCTCCCACTTGCACTGAGGCCAGTTATTCGCGTATCTCATACCCAACATCTCAAAAAGTCGCTCATGTTGCGGCTGAGGGAGGGCATTGGTGAGTGGATCCGCGGTGTTATTCTTTGTGTCTACTCTCCTAATCTCGATCTCGCGGCGATCTACAATCTCCCGGATCAAATGAAAGCGCCTTTGGATGTGTCTGGATCGCTGATGGGACCTGGGCTCCTTGGCTAACGCCATATCCCCATTATTATCACAATACAATGGTATTGGATCAATAATGGTTGGAACTACTCCTAGCTCCGAGACGAACTTCTTCATCCCGACGGCTTCTTTGGCGGTATCATTTGCAGCAATGTACTCAGCCTCCATCGTAGAGTCTGCAACGGTATCCTGTTTGGAACTCTTCCAACTTACCGCCCCTCCATTGAGGGAAAATACAAACCCGGAGATAGATTTGTTGTCGTCCTTATAGCTCTGGGAGCTCGAATCAGTAAAGGCCTCCATTTGGAGATCTCCATTACCATACACCAAGAATAATTCTTTAGTCCTTCGCAAGTACTTAAGAATGTTCTTCACAGCTATACAGTGATTCTCCCCTGGGTTGGATTGATACCTGCTTACAACACTAAGTGCATAAGCTACATCTGGGCGTGTACATAACATCGCATACATTATAGATCCTACTGCCGAAGCATAGGGTATAATGCTCTGTTAGGTCCACTTTACCTCTCCCGTTACTTTCAGGGTTGCGGAAACGGTAAAACAAAAATTTTCTAAACATGGTAACATGGACCGAAAAGCCGGATCTTTGCTAAACAATACACTAGCATCCTAACTAGAGATTTATCTACTCGGTTAGGGGTTATACCTCAACTTGAACTCCTTCTCTTCTTGTTGTTCTTCTCCTTGCTTGCTCCGAGGCTTGATCCGGACTTTGGTCACCTCCGCGGCCTCCTTGAGTCGAAGACGATCCACCCGAGAGATGTACACCGAGTTCCACCTCGAGCCGAGGTAACTAGGGCAAAGAGATTGCTAATCTAGAAGCCCTAGGTTGTGTAGAAGTGATAAAGGGATGGTTTTGTCTTTGTGGGATCTTTATCTCTCAACACATGAGATCAAAAGATGAATCAAGAGGAGGAAGAAGAAGGAGGATCTAGCAACCATGGTTCATTTCTTTTTCTTCTCACTTGACAAGGTAAGAGAGAGAATGAGAAAAGAATTATGAGCTAAAGAAAATGAACCATGGTTCAATAATGCACAAACATTATCATTACTAATCCCATCAAGATAAAGTTTGATGGCTACATTGAAATGACCATTATCATAAACAAAATAGAAAAAGAAAAAGAAAAGAAGAGTGTAGATCTCTCTTGAAAGTCAATGGTCAACACGGTCAACCGGTCAACAAAGTCAAGAGAGGTCAAGGAGGTCAAATGGTCAATGCAATTAGCCATCATAAAATTATCACTAAAAGGATTAGTAAATGATGTCCGCGGCTCATAATGGTTTTGACCAAACGAACTGCCAATACCCTAATGAGTCCGAATCAACTGTCAAAACCCTAATGAGCCTTCCACATAACGATTTTGGCCGAACCAACTGCCAAAACCCTAATGAGGCACCTCCTCCTTCATCGCTCCGGAAAACTGTGCATACACACCTGCATCCGCATTCCGTAGAATGCGGATGCACAGAAGACAAAACAAATCCATCCGTGCAATACTAGGATCCGGCTTAAACCAAAGCCCACTAGCAATGCCTGCCCGAACACCGTACGCACACAAGTGTACGTAAGTGATCGCAGCCCTGCCGTAAAACCATACGGCCTCTACACGTTTCGCTCAGTGCAGGAAAACTCTCTGTGTGGGACTCTAAAGACTCGACACTACACTGGCAGTGGGTTTAACCACAGACCGCAAGCGGCACTAGCTGTACGTAACGGTCCCCAGGTAGATGTCTATAAGAAGGCCGATGAGGTAAACCCATCCGAACTCCTACTAAGCCTGTATGTGACAATCTCCGTACAGTCCGATCTGTTCGTCTGATACATCGCATGGCGGGCCTAGGGGGGCGGTAAACGTCAGTCCCCTAATAGCGGTACAAGTCATGTCGGAGTGAAGCCCAGTACACCCTGAGATAACACTGGAAACCTACCAGTATATCTCGCTTGCCCTGGCCAGGGACTACTCGTGTAATGGCTCTCCTAGACACAGCGCGACCCCCAATACCGGGAGAGACGAATCCTGTCTAACCGTCACTGCCTCCAAGTGCTTCGGGACTGCACCCAACTACTACCTGTTTGCACGACTCAGTAGAGCCGTGGTAGGGTAGTAATCAAAGAACAGTGGGAACACACTCGAGGCGAAGTGACAGTGTCAAGTCAGCGGACTAAGCTGTGCTCATGTCACCTGAGAACTGATAACTGACGATAGGTATAATACCAACTATCAGTTCCCGACGAGTCCTGTCCAGTGTCCTCGTAACCTAACGAGCACCCGCATACTATCTCAAGTACGGCGTACTGACGGCTGTGGGACAGACCGTCTCCCGTGCTGGGATGAGAAGCGCATACGCTAGTCTACTCCGGAGTATCGATGCCCTATCTCGATAATCCCACGACTAGGGACGTGTATAAGGATGTGCTTGTAGATTACCCAGCCCCCACGAGTGTGATCGCCATCACAACGCCGGTAATCAAGCAAAGATCCTAAGGGCTCTACTAATGCGTATAGGTGATATAATAAAGAAACACACATGTACACATTAAAGCAGAGACAAACCAAGTAGCATACCACTATATCGAGAAAGATTGTCTGTACAACTGTGAATATCCCAAGCTTCCATCAAGTAATATACATACTAGTATGATACAGTAATGGCCTCTAGGGAATAAACACTAACAATCTCCCATTTGCACTAAGGCCATGTACTGGCGTATCGAAGACCTATCATCTCGATCAGCCGCTCGAACTAAGTCTGGGGTAAGGCCTTCGTGAATGGGTCCGCTGTGTTGTCCTTTGTGTCCACTCTCCGCACCTCGATCTCCTGGTGATCAATGATCTCCCTGCTCAGGTGATACCGCCTTAAGATGTGCCTGGATTTCTGATGGGTCCTTGGTTCCTTCGCTAAAGCTATAGCCCCATTGTTATCGCAACACAAAGGTATTGGGTCAACAATGGATGGAACCACCTGAAGTTCACTAATGAACTTCTTCATCCAGACCGTCTCTTTTGCGGCATCGCTTGCAGCAATGTATTCAGCCTCCATCGTCGAGTCTGCGACGGTATCCTATTTGGAACTCCTCCAACATACCGCCCTTCTGTTGAGGGTAAACACAAAACCCGAGACAGACTTGCTGTCATCTTTGTCACTCTGGAAGCTTGAATCGGTAAAGGACTCGACCCTGAGGTCTCCATTACCGTAAACCAGGAACATCTCCTTAGTCCTTCTCAGGTACTTGAGAATGTTCTTCACTGCTGTCCAGTGGTCCTCACCTGGGTCTGACTGATACCGGCTTACCGCGCTCAGCGCGTAAGCTATATCTGGTCTTGTACATAGCATCGCATACATTATAGATCCTACCGCCGAAGCGTAGGGTATAGTGCTCATACGAACCCTCTCCGTGTCAGTCTTAGGAGACATCTTCTTGGAGAGG
Source organism: Agapanthus africanus (assembly GCA_030015575.1). Lineage (NCBI taxonomy): Eukaryota > Viridiplantae > Streptophyta > Magnoliopsida > Asparagales > Amaryllidaceae > Agapanthus > Agapanthus africanus. The sequence continues at coordinate 103,727,762 of JASDDO010000010.1, read as the reverse complement.
GTAATTCCGTGCAATGCGGGTATGTTACCGCGCTTGGAATCCTCCATACTAAATCTCTTTAGTACGGTCTCTATGTACCTGGACTGCGAAAGTCCCAGTAGACTCTTGGATCTATCTCTATAGATCTTGATCCCCAGAATGTATGAGGCATCACCCAGGTCCTTCATAGAGAACCGTTGTGACAAAAATAGCTTGACCGATTGTAGCATAGGAATGTCATTTCCTATCAAAAGAATGTCGTCCACGTACAAGACTATGAATACGACAGTTCGTCCTACAATCTTCTTATAGACATAAGGTTCATCTTCGTTCTTGATGAAATCAAATTCCTTGATTGCCTCATCAAAACAGATGTTCCAGCTCCGCGATGTCTGCTTTAATCCATAAATGGATTTAAGCAACTTGCACACCTTCCCGCTGCTCCCACTGTCTAGGAAACCTTCTGGTTGATCCATGTAAACGCACTCTTCCAAACAACCGTTTAGGAAAGCCGTTTTAACATCCATCTGCCAGATTTCATAGTCATGGAAGGCAGCAATGGCAAGTAGGATCCGAATGGATTTGAGCATAGCCACCAAAGAAAAAGTTTCGTCATAGTCCAAACCAGGTCTTTGACGAAAACCTTTTGCAATGAGTCTAGCCTTATAGGTTTCCACCTGCCCATCTACACCAAGTTTCCTTTTGTAGATCCATTTGCATCCAACGGGTTTTACCCCAGATGGAGCAATATCCAAGGTCCACACTTTATTGGCGTACATGGACTCCATTTCGGATTGCATTGCTTCCTGCCACTTATCAAAGTCCCTACTGATAATGGCCTGCCTGAAACTGGTAGGGTCATCTTCTTCCAAGATGCAATCCTCTTGATCCCCGTCAATGAGAAAACCATAGTATCTCTCGGGCGGATGAGAAATCTTACCAGATCTGCGGAGTGGCTGAGGTTCGTCTGGGGTTATTGAATTATGAGGTTCTGTCAAATCTTCAGTTTCAGTTTGTGGTCGATGAATTTCTTCCAATTCTACCGTGCTCCCACTAATTTCTTTTGCAAGAAACTCCGTTTCTAAGAAAACGGCATGCTGAGAAACAAACACCTTATGTTCCTCGGTGTGGTAGAATAGATATCCATAACCATTCTTTGGATATCCCACAAACTTACATAAAACTGACCGTGCCTCTAGTTTATCTGGTTTATGCGTTTTAACATAAGCCGGACAACCCCATATCTTAAATCTTTTAAGATATGGCCTTTTTCCATTCCATATCTCGAACGGAGTCTTAGGCACTGATTTAGACGGAACATCATTCAATAGATATGCTGCTGTCAAAAGCGCATGTCCCCAAAATGAAAGAGGCGACTCGGCATTACTCATTATGGAGCGAACCATATCCAGAAGGGTACGATTCCTCCTCTCCGATACACCGTTGTGCTGTGGTGTATAAGGGGGAGTAAGCTGAGAGAGAATACCATTCTCTTTTAAGTAATCTAGGAATTCCGTGCTTAAGTACTCCCCTCCTCTATCAGACCGGAGGATCTTGATACATTTGCCAGTCTGGTTCTCTACTTCGTTTCTGAATTCCTTGAATTTCTCAAAAGCTTCAGATTTGTGTTTCATCAGATACACATATCCGAACCTAGAGAGATCGTCAGTGAATGTGATGAAGTACGAGAACCCACCCCTTGCATGTATAGATATCGGACCGCATACATCACTATGTACGAGTCCCAAGAGCTCTGCTGCTCTTTCTCCATGTCCGGTGAACGGAGATTTGGTCATCTTCCCTTTGAGACAAGACTGACAAGTTTCATAAGATGAAAACTCGAACGCATTCAAGAGTCCATCTTTATGCAACTTACTCAGTCTTTTCTCTCCGATATGATCAAGTCTACAATGCCACAAGTAGGATTCATTCGTATCTGAATTCTTCCTCTTGCATGTGTTTTGTATATTGATAACTGTATTCTGATTTAGAACGTAGATACCATTACACAGTGTACCCTCTGCAACCAGTACCTTATGAAGGTAAATGTTCATGATATTTCTATCAAGAACAAAGTTATATCCTTCTTTATCGAGTAAGGAAACTGATATGATGTTGCAAACCATGGAGGGTACATAATAGCAATCGTTCAAAATCATAGTCTTGCCATTTAGCAATACTAGGTGATATTCACCGACGGCTGCCGCATTAACTTGTGCTTCGTTCGCTACTCTGAGCGACATATCACCCGATGCAACTTTCCTACTTTTTCTCAGTCCCTGCAATAAATTACAGATATGAGATCCTGATCCGGTATCAAGTACCCAGGAGGTAGGGCTGACCGTAAAACAGTTTTCAATTACAAGAATACCTGAAGTAGATGCAAAGCCATGCTTCTTCTTCAACTGGGTATCCTGGGAATCCATACAACCCCCTTTCCCTTGCTCATACTTATGACTGTTGTCACAAGTTAGAGCTGAACCAACGTTCCCCAGCCCCGAATAAGAATTCGGATCGGTCAAGCGATACATTTTATTATCTTGATTAGGGCGTGAAATAGTTGCTACCTGGAGAGAGAGAAAAGAAACACTCAGCGTGCGCTCTTGCAAGATTAGATTGGTTTATTAGTTTATCTAACCAGGATGTCTCCCACTGTTTCCTCAAATTCTTCTTAAAACCTTTAAAAGAAGAACTAGTCAGGATTTAATTCACGTCACAATACTTGCTTAACCTTTCAGCCAGGCTAGTGTCGGTACTTCGAGGGAGGTTTTCCAACGCTTTCGCGAAGTTCCTTAATTTAAGAACCTCTTTTCCCTGGGGGCGTAGCCCCACTAACACCTTTCTATACACCTACTAGGTTTATAGCATTGATCGTTAAGTGAAAGTAATCTCCCAAGAGTAATCCAACTCATCAGTGGGATCGGGATCCAACTATCATTGTGTGATGACCTAGATGGAATCCACTCTAGTCACCACACTCCAGAAGGTATGCTAAATCTGCAAGTTTCAGTACTTTTGAAACTCCCGATGTGGTTTTTGCCCCTAACGGTTCATGACCTTGACTAGGTCAACAAGCCACAAACTGTTAGTCAAGTTCTACCCGTCATTATCCTGATTGCATTAGACCCACCCGTACGTACCCATGACTAGGTCAACAAGGCCGCACGACTGTCCTAACCAATCACATTTACAATCTACAGAAAAATATTATTTATCTACCGTTCACTACGCCTTGACTAGGTCAACAAACGCAGCACGAATACTAAATAATATTAATCCGAAACGACGGAGGGCTACGGCTGGGTTTTTGGCGAAAAAACCCGTCAACGTAATGAACTTGATATCGTTGAAGGAACATGATTGCCTTTTTGAAAAATATAGTGGCGAAAACTTTTGCTAAAGAGGTCACTCCCTGTGAAGGGATCTCGGCTCTTTCCTCGTCGAATGAGGTGCAAGATATTCCAAATTGAATACCTCGATGCAAAGCAAGAATAATCGACTATAGTGAAATTATTACCCTGACGCAAACTTTTGTCCAAGGGGTCACTTCCGATGAAGGGATCTCGGCCCTTGCCTCGTCGACTGAGGTGCTGGGCATTCATAACCGAATACCTCGATGCAAAACAAAAGTGAACGTCCCTGTAATAACAACTTTTTGAAAAATTGTTCCAACAACGTCTTTTAGGTTTATTTTCTTGCTTTAGTTCTTTTAATGTGTCCCATCATTTAAATCCTACCATTGCAGAAAACAACCAAAATATGACGTACGCTTATGCCATTCGCATTCGCCACGGGGCCCCGTCATCACCCGTTAGGTTACTTAACTAACGACAGAGCGGGGGATGGGCTAGCGCGGCTGTAAAACATAAGCAACGCCTAAATAGTTATTATATATAGATATATAGCAATGATAGCCAATCCAGATCACAGATGAACACTTTGGATATACTAGGAACCCGCGATTCGTTCGAGCCTGCAACGAAAAGCGGATTACACGGTCACGATGAATAGCCAATACCCCACCCAAGACCCCTACGGGTGCGGCAAACTACCCTCCAAGTACCCGAAGCGAAGCAACCTCCCTCAACGCCGTGAGTAGGCCACTCGGAACTTCGAGATACCCGGTAGTTTGTGCACCCCTTCCATGGGTCTATCCTAGGAGCAAAAACAGTAAAAAGTATTATACAATGACGGCTACAACCGCGACCCGGTTGTGCGGCCATACAAATAATATTACATCAATTTACAAATTTATTACATGAATGAAAGAAAAAGAAACTCTCATCTCACATCCACCCCGGCTATTCATCCGCGACAATCCAACGAGTTCATATACACATACCATCAACAACACAGATCACAGATATGTATAACCCCCACTAATCGACGTATAGAAATTAGTAGACGTTCAATACACATATAACATTACAGATATAACCATTAGCCAAAGTCTACAGAACATCGACCAAAAAATACGGATTTTTGAGCCCCAAAAACAAATTTTGCTTTCTGGAAAATCTGGGCAGAAAAGTCATATATCAAAAATCCCAAAATGCCCATGTAAGAATACTGCAGAAAAGAAAATCGCCAACCGAGTTAACTCGGCCGTGGTTCCGCGGCGCTTTAACCGAGTTAGGTGACCATTTTTCTTCCGTATTCTATAAAAAGCCTGAGCCAATTTTTAGTGTATGATTTATTGATTTTGGAACAGATCTGAAAATCGGCAGAAACTGAATTTTTCGGGGTGATTTTGCGGTTTTTCGTCCGGTCGATATTCTAAATACTTTGCTAACATGCTAGGGTGTGTTTAGTTAGGCTATGATACCACTGTTAGGTCTACGTTACCTCTCCCGGTACTTTCAGGGTTGCGGAAACGGTAAAACAAAAATTTTCTAAATATGGTAACATGGACCGAAAAGCCGGATCTTTGCTAAACAATACACTAGCATCCTAACTAGAGATTTATCTACTCGGTTAGGGGTTATACCTCAACTTGAACTCCTTCTCTTCTTTTTGTTCTTCTCCTTGCTTGCTCCGAGGCTTGATCCGGACTTTGGTCACCTCCGCGACCTCCTTGAGTCGAAGACGATCCACCCGAGAGATGTACACCGAGCTCCACCTCGAGCCGAGGTAACTAGGGCAATGAGATTGCTAATCTAGAAGCCCTAGGTTGTGTAGAAGTGCTAAAGGGATGGTTTTGTCTTTGTGGGATCTTTATCTCTCAACACATGAGATCAAAAGATGAATCAAGAGGAGGAAGAAGAAGGAGGATCTAGCAGCCATGGTTCATTTCTTTTTCTTCTCACTTGACAAGGCAAGAGAGAGAATGAGAAAAGAATTATGAGCTAAAGAAAATGAACCATGGTTCAATAATGCACAAACATTATCATTACTAATCCCATCAAGATAAAGTTTGATGGCTACATTGAAATGACCATTATCATAAACAAAATAGAAAAAGAAAAATAAAAGAAGAGTGTAGATCTCTCTTGAAAGTCAATGGTCAACACGGTCAACCGGTCAACAAAGTCAAGAGAGGTCAAATGGTCAATGCAATTAGCCATCATAAAATTATCACTAAAAGGATTAGTAAATGATGTCCGCGGCTCATAATGGTTTTGACTAAACGAACTGCCAAAACCCTAATGAGTCCGAATCAACTGTCAAAACCCTAATGAGCCTTCCACATAAAGGTTTTGGCCGAACCAACTGCCAAAACCCTAATGAGGCACCTCCTCCTTCATCGCTCCGGAAAACTGTGCATACACACCTGCATCCGCATTCCGTAGAATGCGGATGCACAGAAGACAAAAAAAATCCATCCGTGCAATACTAGGATCCGGCTTAAACCAAAGCCCACTAGCATTGCCTGCCCGAACACCGTACGCACACAAGTGTACGTAAGTGATCGCAGCCCTGCCGTAAAACCATACGGCCTCTACACGTTTCGCTCAGTGCAGGGAAACTCTCTGTGTGGGACTCTAAAGACTCGACACTACGCTGGCAGTGGGTTTAACCACAGACCGCAAGCGGCACTAGCTGTACGTAACGGTCCCCAGGTAGATGTCGATAAGAAGGCCGATGAGGTAAACCCATCCGAACTCCTACTGAGCCTGTATGTGACAATCTCCGTACAGTCCGGTCTGTTCGTCTGATACATCGCATGGCGGGCCTAGGGGGGCGGTAAACGTCAGTCCCCTAATAGCGGTACAAGTCGTGTCGGAGTGAAGCCCAGTACACCCTGAGATAACACTGGAAACCTACCAGTATATCTCGCTTGCCCTGGCTAGGGACTACTCGTGTAATGGCTCTCCTAGACACAGCGCGATGTCAACCCCCAATACCGGGAGAGACGAATCCTGTCTAACCGTCACTGCCTCCAAGTGCTTCGGGACTGCACCCAACTACTACCTGTTTGCACGACTCAGTAGAGCCGTGGTAGGGTAGTAATCAAAGAACAGTGGGAACACACTCGAGGCGAAGTGACAGTGTCAAGTCAGTGGACTAAGCTGTACTCATGTCACCTGAGAACTGATAACTGACGATAGGTATAATACCAACTATCAGTTCCCGACGAGTCCTGTCCATTGTACTCGTAACCTAACGAGCACCTGCATACTATCTCAAGTACGACATACTGACGGCTGTGGGACAGACCGTCTCCCGTGCTGGGATAAGAAGCGCATACGCTAGTCTACTCCGGAGTATCGATGCCCTATCTCGATAATCCCACGACTAGGGACGTGTATAAGGATGTGCTTGTAGATTACCCAGCCCCCACGAGTGTGATCGCCATCACAACGCCGGTAATCAAGCAAAGATCCTAAGGGCTCTACTAATGCGTATAGGTGATATAATAAAGAAACACACATGTACACATTAAAGCAGAGACAAACCAAGTAGCATACTACTATATCGATCAAGATTGTCTGTACAACTGTGAATATCCCAAGCTTCCATCAAGTAATATACATACTAGTATGATACAGTAATGGCCTCTAGGGCATAAACACTAACATGCTCATGCGAGCTCTCTCTTCATCGGTCTTTGGGCAAGAGTTCTTAGAGAGAGTGACCCCATGGCAAGCGGGTAAGGCACCCCGCTTGGAGTCTTCCATACTAAACCTTTTTAGGATGGTGTCAATGTACCTGGTTTGGGACAATCCCAATAACCTTTTGGATCTATCCCTATAGATCCTAATGCACAGAATGTATGTGGCATCACCCAGGTCCTTCATGGAGAACCTTAGTGATAAGAAAGATTTGACCGACTGTAGCATAGGAATATCATTTCCTATCAGAAGAATGTCATCCACGTACAATACGAGGAATGTGACAGCTCTCCTTACAACCTTCTTATAAACACAAGGTTCATCTGGATTTTTGATGAAATCAAACTCTTTGATAACATCATCGAAACAGATGTTCCAACTCCGTGATGCCTGCTTTAACCCATAAATGGATTTAAGCAATCTACATGCTTTCCCGCTGCTCCCACTGCCAATGAAGCCCTCTGGCTGATCCTTATAAACGCATTCTTCTAATTCTCTATTTAAAAATGCCGTTTTAACGTCCATCTGCCAGATTTCATAGTCGAAGTGAGCAGCAATAGCAAGTAGAATACGAATGGATTTAAGCATGGCTACGGGAGAAAAAGTCTCGTCATAGTCCAAACCTGGTCTTTGACGAAAACCCTTAGCCACAAGTCTTGCCTTATAGGTCTCTATGTGACCATCTACACCAATCTTTCTTTTAAAGATCCATTTGCACCCCACAGGTTTTAACCCAGGGCGTACAACGTCCAAAGTCCATACTTTGTTGGTGTACATAGGCTCCATTTCGGATCTCATGGCATCCAGCCACTTCATAGAGTCTCCACTCGTGATAGCTTGCTGAAAACTGGTAGGATCATCATCCTCCATGATGCAGTCTTCTCTGTCACCATCAAGGAGAAAACCGTAGTACCTCTCCGGTGGGCGAGAAGTCCTCCAGACCTACGGAGTGGTCGAGGTTCCTCAGTTTCTATTGCAACAGCCAGTTCAACCAAGTCGTTATTTGTAGTTTGTGTCTCTAGAACCTCTTCTAGATCCACCACATTGCCATCAGTTTCATTTGTGAAAAACTCTTTTTCCAAGAATGTGGCATACTGAGAAACAAACACCTTTTGTTCCTCCTTGTGGTAGAATAGATATCCATAAGAGTTCTTTGGATATCCCACAAAATTACACATGACCGACCGTGTCTCGAGTTTGTCTGGATTCTGCTTTTTAACATAGGCCGGACAACCCCAAATCTTAATTCTCTTAAGAGATGGTCTCTTCCCATGCCATATCTCATATGGCGTGGTAGACACGGCTTTGGTTGGAACCCTGTTCAGTAGAAACGCTGCAGTCTCCAATGCATACCCCCAAAATGAGACGGGTAACTCAGCATCACTTATCATGGAACAGACCATATCTAATAGGGTCCGATTCCGTCGTTCTGACACACCGCTGTGCTGTGGTGTGTAAGGAGGAGTGAGCTGAGAGAGAATCCCATTCTCTTTTAAGAAGTTTGCAAATTCTGTACTGAGATACTCTCCACCTCGATCTGATCGAAGCATTTTGATACTCAAGCCGGTTTGTTTTTCTACTTCTTGTTTATATTCAGTGAATTTCTTGAAAGCTTCGGATTTGTGCTTTAATAAAAATACATGACCGAATCTTGAGAAATCGTCAGTGAAAGTAATGAAGTATGAAAAACCGCCTCTAGCCTGTGTAGAAATTGGCCCACATACATCACTATGTATGAAGCCTAGGAGCTCAGTAGCTCTTTCTCCGTGTCCGGTAAACGGAGTTTTGGTCATTTTACCCTTGATAAAAGACTGGCAAGTCGCATATGATTTATATTCAAAAGGGTTTAAATATCCATCTTTGTGTAACTTGTTTAGTCTTGTTTCGTTAATATGACCAAGTCTACAGTGCCAAAGAAAAGCTTTATTTATTTCTGAAAGTTTTCTTTTATTAGTGTGTTGTATGCTGAAAACTGTATGTTGATTTAGGACGTATATCCCATTATTAAGCGTACCATACCCAACCAACATTTGATTCAGGTGAATGTTCATAACATTGTTCGGCAATACAAAATTATATCTTTCATTGTCTAACAAAGAAACGGATATTATATTACAAAGCATACTAGGTACAAAATAACATGGGTTCAAAACCAATATACACCCAGACGGCAACCACAAATGATACTCTCCCACTGCAACTGTATGTACATTGTAACCATTTCCAACGCGGAGAGTATGGTCACCTGTCTTCAAAACCTTGCTATTTCCCAGCCCCTGCATAGAATTGCAAATGTGAGAACATGAACTGGTATCTAATACCCAGGAAGCAGAGTTTATTGAAAAACAGTTTTCTGTCACAAACACACTTGAAGGAGAAGCATCCCCATGCTTCTTCTTGAGATTTAAGTACTCCGTGCAGTTGCGCTTCCAATGTCCTGTTTTGTGGCAGTGATAACATTCCCCTTTCCCCGATTCTCCAGCTTTGGACTTGTTCTTCCCCTTAACCTTTTTAACTCCACCCTTACGATTGGTGGGCTTCTTCTTCATCTTTTCCTTGGCCTTAGCCTTTGGGCGAGAAGAGGAAGATACTCAAAACGGGAGTTTTCACTGATTTCAGTGTGCTCTCTGCACTCCTTAACATATTAAGGAGTTCAGGTAGTTCCTTCTCCATGTTGTGCATGTTGAAGTTAACTATAAATTGAGCAAAGGTGGAGGGGAGGGACTGCAGAATAATATCCGTATATTGTACATTGTCCATCGTCCATCCAAGGTCCACAAGATCTTCTATGAGAGCTATCATCTTCAGAACATGGTCTCCTACTGGTGTGCCAGGGGCCATTCGCATCTGAAACAGTTTCCTTGATGCTTCGTATCGTAATAGGCGGGATTGCCCTCCATACAACTCCTTTGTATGGAGGAATATGGCGTGAACGTCCATATTCTCGTGCTGCTTTTGATGTGTGTTATCCATCGATGCAAGCGCGAGGCATTTGGCCGTGGCACAGTCAGCGTCCCATGTCTTGCGGACTTCAATATCCGCAATTGAGGATTTTGGACCTAGGACGGGCGGGGCTGGTGCCGTGAGGACATATGATACCTTATCATAAGTCAAGGCAATGTTCAGATTCCTCAGCAAGTCTTTATAATTGGTCCCATTCAGTTTATTTTTATCTAGTAGATGCTTGAGTCCTGTCATTGGTATCTGTCATTAAGAGAGAGAAAAGAATACACTCAGCGAAAGCTCTTGCAAAGATCAGATTGGTTATTATCTTATCTAATCGATGTCTCCCACTGCTTTAATCAAGTTTTTCTTTCAAACCTTAAAAAGAAAACTAGCCAGGATTAATTACAGTTTACAACTTCGTCAACTGTTCAGCCAGGCCAGTGTCGGTACTTGAGGTGTAGGGTTCCTAGGCACTCTCTAGAGGTCTCACAAGGCATCAACCATGCCAATTTCAAAAATACGGGGTGCCGAGAAACCCTAATACGGATCGTTGGCTAGATTTCTAGACGACAAAGCTAACTAGTTAACACTTAACTATGAGAATACGGATATACAACCTTTGTAGATCCGGTGCTCCACCTCCACGGCCCCGCAATGAAGTCTCCTCGCTGTCCAAGATGGATCCCGGGCTCTAGCGTCGGCTTCATCGGAGAATAGACGGGCTAGGTCATCGACGACGTGCCGAAGATGATCTACGTCGAAGCATCACTAGATCAAGCTCCACCTTCACCAAGCCATGAAAACTTGTGAAGGAAACACACTCTACTACTTGGCAAGAGGTAGAGGATGAAGAAATAGGAAGTGGGTAGACTTTAGAATTGGATTTCTCACTCTAATTCATCAATCACCATTGATGGAGTCTTGCTTTTTCTTCTTGAAGAAGAAGAAGAAGAAGATAAAGTTATGATAAGTTAATTCCAAAAAGAAAATTAAAAGAATACTTATCATGACCAAACCATGGTCAAGTGTAGAGAATAAATCATGGTTAGTGGGATGGTTAGGGTTAAGCATGAGACAAAATGGTCACTTGGTCAAAGTCTTCATGAAGCTTCATGAACAAAACAAAACAAGCCACCATTTTCTCATTTGCTTTTCTATTTCCAAAAGAATGAATGAATGAATAAAAGAATGAATGAAATAATAAACCCTAACCATTTCATTAACCAAGGTTTAATTCTTTACACTTAACCAAAAGGCATGTATCATCAAACATGATACAAGCAAGTGCACAAAATCATATCGCATATGCAATGCGCACATCCGAGTGAGAAAATCCATTTAAAGTGAACCGATACTAGTTAATGCAAAGTAATATATCAAATATATAAATATGCATTAAATCATTAAATCAACACTTGATTCAATGATCCGGTCATGTCACACACAACCGACTAGTATACAATGTATCGGCTTATCGAATCAACGCTTGAATCGATAACTAGGTTATATCGCATACAACCATTCGACACATTGATCGCGAGAATGAAATACGGTATCACATACTTGTATCATTCTCGGTCCCGCACATATCTCATATGCGCTCCTATTTCGTTTCGCTTGAGCCAGGAAACCTCTGTGTAGGACTCTAAAGACTCGTCAATACGCCGGCAGCAGGTGATGATCATATCAAACACCCACAAGCCGCAAGCGGTCTGCTAAACGTAGCGGTCTGCTAAACGTAACGGCCACCCGGGTATTGAGCGATCAGAAGATCGACGAGCAAGCCCGCTCACACTCCAGTGAATCCAACCAGTAACACTACCGTACAGTCCGGTCTCGTCGTCTGATATGTCGCATATCTTGCCTAGGGGTGGTAAACGTCAGACCCCAATAGCTCGATAAGTCGTGTCGATATGAGGTCTATAACAATTCGAGAAACTACTGGTAACACTTACCAGTAAATCTCAGCAACCCTGGCCAGGGATTTCCTGTTATAGCCAATCGAACACAGCGCAACATCAACTCCCTATACCGGGAGAGATGAATCCCCTCCTATCGCTCATTGCCTCCATGTGACTCGGGACTGTACCCAAAAACCACCGTTTTGCACGCCCTCTTGGACGTGGTAAAATGGAAATCAAAGCACAGTGGGAACCACACAAGACTCTATGACGATCTCGGGTCAACAGACTACTCTGTACCAGTGTCACCAGAGAACTGCCATCTGACGTAAGGTATAATACCATCTGGGAGTTCTCGGCGAGTCCGTCCAGTGTACCCAGTCTCTACTGAGCACCCGTATATCATCTCTGATGTCAAACACCAATGGATATGGGATCATCCATCGCCCATCTGTATGGGTCGAGAAGGTATACGCTAGTCTACTCTGGTATATCGATGCCCCATCTCGATACACCCACGACTAGGAACTTTCAAGGATGTACTTATGGACTACCATGTCCCCACTAGTATGATCCGCATCATAGTCCAGGTAGTCAAGTACACATCCTAAGGGCTTTACCAACATGTAACAGAGAGACAATCAGTGCACACGTTAAGGTAAAGAGTAACCAGATAGCATACTATCATGTCGAGCAAGAAAGTCCTCTCTATATATGTCCCAGCATCCACTACAATATACATCCTATGTACAGTAATGGCCTCTAGGGCATACATATAACTAACATGAGGGAGGTTCCCCGTGCTTTCGCACGGACCTAATTAAAGTAAACCTCGTCTTCCCAGAGGCGTAGCCCCGTTAACACCTTTCTAGACACCTAATGGGCTAGCTAATTGTAAACTGCAAAACTCTCCTGGGAGCAACTATTGCCCACAGTGGGATCGGGATCCAACCATCATATGGAAGGTATGCAATCTCATTGCAAATTTCAACTATTGAAATTCCCGATGTGGTTTTTACCCCTACTACCTATGACCTTAACTATGGTCAACAAATCATAAGTACTAGTCAAGTTCTACTCATCATTTCTTGATTAATTAGACCCACTCACATGACCCTTAACTATGGTCAACAAAGTCGCATGAATGTCCTAACTAATCTGCATCATATGCAGTGTAGGAAGACATCACTTAGCTACCGTACACTACGCCTTAACTATAGTCAACAAACGTAGCACGAATACTAAGTACTCTACTTCCTAAAATGACGGAGGGTTGCGGATGATTTTTAAGAAAATCTTTAACGCTTTGAACTTGATATCGTCGTAGAATCAAATAGTTTTCAAAAGGAGTGGCTTGAGCTCCGCAGTTTTGAAATGTAGCTTTTTCATAAAGAGCCGAGTGGTTTTCAAATCCGATTCTACAATATCTCTTTAGGTTTATTTTCTTTACATTAATCATATTAATGTAGCCCCATCATTTAAGTCCTTAAGACAATCACAGAAAAGAAACGAAAATACAACGTACGCTTATGCCATCCGCATTCGCTGCAATGTTCCGTTATGCACCGTTAGGTTACTTAACTAACGGCATACCGGGACGGGACTAGCGCGGGTGTAAAACATAAGCAACGTCTACTATATATCTCATATATAATATATCATTCGTCTCAGATATCACATCACAGTATACAGGCAGCAGAAACACAGATATGATAATATAGGATATACTAGGACGTCCGTATTTAGTATTTAGCCAACAATAGAAAATACGGATTCCACAGTCGCGATGAATAGCCAAGCCCACACCCCTAGACCCCTACGAGAGCGGCAAGCGACCCTACCAATTCTGGAGTTTAGGAGACCCGGTCTCGACTCCTCGAGATGGCCTCCCTCTGAACCCCAGAACCCGGTCACTTGTGCTCCCCTCCTTGGGTCTATCCTAATGCGGAAAAGTAAATAATATACAACACTGGTGACATCAACCTCAACCCGGAAGTGCCCCAAATAAAAGAATATTACATTACATTTGGATTTTACATGAATGAAAAGAAAACTCTCATCTCACATGAAACCCCCCGGCTATTCGATCACGACAATCCTACATGTCAAATCTCAGTAACACATAATATCACATATCATCAACGTAAGCACATCCTTAAATGTCCCTAGTCGTGGGAGTTTCAAGACTGGGCATCGATACTCAAGAGTAGACTAGTGTATACTGATCGAAACCCCGACGAGGGGTGGTGGTTAGGTCTCACAATCCATTGGTGTCAGTTTTTTCACCTAAGATAGTATACAGGTGCACATTGGGTTATGAGTACACTGGACGGACTCGCCGGGAACCTGCTAGTTGGTAGTATACCTATTGTCAGATAGCAGTTCCAAGGTGACATGTGTACAGGTTAGTCTATCGATCTGAGATTGTCATTTGTCTCGTGTGAGTTCCCACTGTGCTTTGATTACTACCCTACCACGGCTCAAAGGAGTCGTGCAAACAGGTTTTAGTTGGGTACAGTCCCGAGCCACATAGAGGCAGTGAGCGGATCGTCGGGGATTCGTCTCTCCCGGTATTGGGGGTTGATGTCATGCAGTGAATGGGTATCCATCACCAGAAATCCTTGGCCAAGGTAGTCGAGAATTACTGATTTGGATCAGTAGTTTCTCAGTTGGGGATGGGCTTCATACCGACACGAAATGTCGCGTTATTAGGAGTCTGACTTTATCCACCCCCTAGACTCGATATGTGATACTCTTAGACGAATAGACCGGACTGCACGGATATTGTCACGGATAGGCTCAGTAGGGGTTCGGATGAGTTTGCTCATCGGCCTCCCTTTCGGTCAATACCTGAGTAGCCGTTACGTACAGCTAGTGCCGCTAACGTGCTTGTGGTTAAACCCACTGCTAACATATTGACGAGTCTTGAGAGTCCTACATAGAGGGTTTCCCTGCTTCGGGCGAAACGATGTAGAGGCCGTACGGTTTTACGGCAGGGTTCGATCATATGCGTGCACGTATCAGGATTCAGACGGATAGTACTAGTGGCTTTGGTTTAAGCCGGATTCTAGTATTATATTGTTGGATTATTTTCGTCTCATTGTATTCGTATTTTGTCGGAATACGGATACGGGTATGTATATACGGATGAGAGATATTTTTGTAATTTATTACAAGGTGCTTCTAGAAGATGCCACCTCATTTAGTTTTAACCATTTAGGATTAAATGGTTAATGAGGTGGAGTGGATGAGGTGTTGTTCACACCAAAATATTGTATTATTATATTCCCCATTCTTATTCTTTTTATAAATAAACAGGTGCTTTTGACGCATGTCTGCTACATATTACAGGTTACAGGTTCTTGGACAGAAAACAGTGAAAATGATGAAAAGACGATGCAAAAGTGGACTTTGACCAACAAACAGAAGACTCTTGATCAAGCCTACATCAAAGATAAAATTCACAAAGTACAAGGCAATGCAATGTCTATGATTACAAAGCGAACGGTTAAAAGTCCACCGCAATTATTCACTGGAGATCTGGAAGAAACATAGAAGCTATTTTAATAAAGAACCAAATAATAAGGAAGCCCAAAGATCCAAGGCCCAATACTTTCTTTTAAAGAGACAGAGACATAAAATTTTACCAAAGCTTGAAGTCTACTTTGACTAGGTCTTCCTAAGGATATTTTGGTAAATGTAGACATGCAAATCAATTGTAACCTGGGATTTCCTATTATCTATAAATAGGAACTCTACTCATTGTAATTTCTTATGCCTTCCTTCATTAATAAATTTCAGCATTCTTTTGGAGAGCATCATTTTTTGTAAGTTCTTTATTTTCTGCTCTAGGTTAATTTTCTATTCTTGCCCTAAATAAATTTAATTCCTTGCCCTAGTTAATCTTTTATTCGCCCTAGATAAATATATTTTAATTCCCTAATGAGCGAGTAGTCTCCTCGCTTGTTAGGGTTAGATCTGGGGAAGGTTTGAGAGACGAAAATCTTTCATCCCCTTTCTTGCCCATCATATATTTTCATAAGACTCTATGCATACATGCACATACCGCTCCCTACGGCACCCTATCCATCGAGGTAGCGGTGATACCGTAGTATAAAGGACCGGTTGTGATGTTTTTCATGGAGGTTAGGGTAAGGATTGATAAAGGAAGGACAAGAAACTAGAGGAAGAAAACATCTTCCCGATAATTCTAATCCCTTTTATTAATAATTACCATAACACCTAATTAGATCTTCATATGGGTATAGAAAGCGGTGAGATTTATAGACTTTCCAAACTTAACCTAGACCTAACCCTAGCAAGACTTAGATATAAATTAATTTAGTTTTTAGATTTAATAATCAATCCGGCTTCCATCGGAATTAACTCGTAATAGCGATTAGGAAATTCACAACATCCCTGTGGTCCGACCCGTACTCACCGGCTAGCTACCAAGCGACGCCGTTCTTGATTGCGGTTACAAATATTTTTGATCTATCTTTTAGAAAGCGCAAGCACGCTAAATCATTCAATCAAATGGCGCAGTTGCCGGGGATGGCGTGTTATTTCTTTTTTGCAATTTCGGGTTAATCAAAATTAAAAAAAAATCATAAAAATCTGAAAAATCCAAAAAATATAAAAATATATCATCTGTTATTTTTGGAAAGGGTACTTTGTTGTTTGAATTTTGCAGGATCTACAATCGAAAGACGGATCTGGAAATCTACAGAAAGCGAAACAGAAAATAACAGATCAGAACAGAGGGAGATTTGGAGAACAGAAAAAAAAAAAGAGAGCGCCGGCGGCCCCATTCCGGCCGCGGAACCGCCGCGGGACACCACTTCTGGCCGCGGAACCGCCGCGGCCTGGTCGGTTCAGGGAGTGAGGAAAAAAAAAATCTCTGTAAGTTTCTCTGTCCCTCCTCTGCAAAAATTTCCATATATTTTCTGAAAAAAAATTCCTGCAAGATTTTGTGTGCATTAAAAATCTTTCTCTTTCCAAATAACAATCTTGTGCAGGATTTTTGTGCCTCGTTTAAAATAGAAATTGATTGCAAGTAATCTTTTTTGTTGCATATCTTTTCTCGAATATCTTTTTGCAACAATTTTTTTCCAAATAAAGATTCTTTGTGATATGCTTAAAATAATAATTGATTGCAAGTAATATTTTTCTGTTGCATATCTTTTATCAAAAATCTTTTTGCAACAATTTCCAAATAAAGAAAAAAAGAAAAGGGACAAATCTTTTATAGAAAACTTGCAATCTTTTGCCGCAAATAAATCCTTGCACCAACCAACCTTCTTTCTTTCACCCTTTCCTCTTACAACATGGGTACCCCACATAATAAATCATTTGCCGAACTTTGGTATCCCGAACCTAATTTTGCGTCGTTCGGCAATTTGTTCGATCAATTTAAAGAAGATCCTTCCATGCCTAAAATATCTTTGAAAGATCAAATAGAGGCGTCTAGGAGAAACAATTCGACTTTTCAACCCACTTTGTGTCAACCAAGTCAATCTTTACCACCTCCATATGTTGATACCACTTTTTCAAGTCCTTCTGTCACTCCTAAGCCGATGTCCATTGCTGAGCATATTGCTCAATCTCGCAGCCGATCTTTCACCCCTCTCCACACATCCAGTTATGGGGATCCGCACGACTATTCACCTTTTTATCCATATGTTGACCCTACCCCTGTCCAATCACCCACTTCCTACCAGTCCTACCCGACTTTTCCACCGTCACTAGACAATGTTTCTACACAGCCATTAGGGAGTTTCAAATATCCAAACAATTTCGAAGCTTTTACCGAAACCCCTTTACCACCCAAGTCTAGTTTGGAAGAGGCGTTGGAGGCGTATATCGTAGCAACAAACAAAATGGTTAGGAATGTGGAAGCGTCCGTGGCCACCCTTATACAACCTGCTGAACCGGTAGCTAGTTTTCCGCTAGCTCCAAATTTTTCAATGTATGAGGAGGCGGTTGGACTGAGTGAGAATGAGAGAGGATTTCCAAATCAAACCTACCCTTACCCAATTGAAGCCCACAACTCCAGTTTTCCATCGAATGTCCTAAATGATTCACAAGTTCAAAATAAAAACGAGTTGTGTGATTTTGTAGTGTTTGATTTGCCAAATTATGAAGAACCCCATTCGAGTGAAACCACACTTAACCCTTTCGATCTTTACACCTCCAATCTAGAACCTGAATTGATAAATATCCATGCTTTTGATGAGGTGTCTAAAGAAATTGATTCTCACTTGATTGAGGATATAGACGCCGGGAATATTTCGGATGATGAACCTGTCGATTTGATTGAAATTTTATGTTCAACTCATCATCCCGAGTCATTAGATGTTTCTCCCGAACTTCATACGCGTATTGATTTTGATGATATTGGCATGGATAACCAAATTTTTGAGGAAAATATTGAGGAGAATTATGAGGATAGTACTGAGGATAATATTGAGGTTGAACCATTTTCGTTTGATATGTCGAATTTTCCAATACACCCTCCTAAATCCTTAACTGATACCCTTCCTCACTCACTTCCTTCCATCCTTCCTATTGTTCCGACCGTGTAAGTGACCGTTACGCTTTCATCTCCAATACCAAGTTCGGCATACCCATGTTTTCTTGCGAATCTTGAGGGATTTGACCCCATTTCTCGACGGGTTGATAGGTTAGCGCAATTGCTTTTAACACATCGGTCATCACAAATTGCGCTAATTTATTCACTCGATTTACACCCTCAAGATCGTACTCCCCTTCTTTCTCTTTTCTTCCCTTCTTCTCCTCCACCGAGACCATATTCCACTCTTCTTTCCATACGGTCTCATGTGTTTCTCATCTCTTTTCTTTCCACCCCAGTCTTACACCAACTATACCATTACCATGATAAGATTTTTGAATGGTTGGTGTTAACCTTTGGCTTGTGTAAGGCCAAGCTTAACTTTGGGGGGGAACCTTTGTATATATGTATATATATATATTGTTTTCTTTTTCTATAAAAAAAAAGAACAAAAAAAATTTCAAAACATTAAAAAATAAAAAAAAATTTATAAATAAATAAACAGGGGAGTGTCGGCATTTTTGACCCTCTTGGTTTAGCATGACTGTGAGGACACTGTCAAGTTCAAGTTTGGGGGTATGCTCGGTACGTCTTCTTCCTTCGCATTCATATGTATATTTTTGCATTTGCATACTTATTTTAAAACCCATAAAAATTGAAAAATTTCAAAAATATAAAAATTATTGTATTCAATTTTGGCTATAATTGACTTGAGTTTGACAAATAGGTTAACTGGTTAGGAACAACTAGATCTTAGACTTAGTGAATTAAAAACCCTAAAAATAACATTCCTTAAAGTTTAACGGTAGAAAGTATATGCCTTGTAGTTTATTTAGAAATATGCAAATTTTGAGTTCACTTCTTAGGCTAAGTCAAAATGAGGGAAGAGTATTGATGTTCTTATTAGAGTATAAGTTTGAAAAATAGTTCCTAGCTTAAGTCTAGATTCTGGAAATGTATACCCTACAATTTGCACAATCACGCACCTTGAAACTTGGAATAGTAGAAGAGACCTTGAAGTGCTCTTGTCTAAAGTCCTTAGTACAATGAAAATAAAGAAGAAAAAAGTGAATAAAGAATAAAAAAATGGACACTGGTTTTTGTGATTACTTAAGGCTGCAAAAATAGAAAAATATTTAGCGAGGGTGCTTCATCACCTAGTGCCATAGACCAACTGGTTTGGGAGTCACTGCTAAAGCCTTGGGTGTTGCAAAACTAGGAAGTACGCTTTAAAGTGCTAACGCATCTTGTAATCGGTTGTTGGTACCTCAAGAAGTATTAACGGTCGCATGAAGGATGTGTAAGCAAATTTCATTTAAAAATTCACTAATTAATAAGTGCTTTGGACAATGGACGAGAGTATGATTGCTTGATTTGAATTTCTAAGTGTAGGGGTGATCTATACACACACGTAGGGATATGTGATTGGAATTTAGATAAGAGAGAGGAATGAAAAATAGAACTTATATCTTTAATAGAGTTGATAGAAATTCCTAAGTCGAGATGGAATCCTAGAAGGAAAACTTAAGAGATGCCGAAAGCTAAGTAAGTCTATAGAACATATATAATCTTAAGTTAAATAATGAGGAAGTGTGAAGAATGTGGGTGGATAATTTGCGGGTCAACGATAATAGAATTCCTTGTTAGAAAACCTAATTGGAGAACAAAAGTTAATGGGCCGAGTTGATAGGATTTTGTGGGTAGTATCCGCTGAAAACCCTCAGGAGACAACACTCCTCCTACTTGGGACACCTAGAGGTTTAACGGCTTGTTGCACGTGCTCAGTGCAATCGCGTTTCCCTGCGAAAGTGTGGTTAGGATTTTAGTGAATAAAAATAAGTTTGCTCGAGGAAGAGCAAAAGATAAGTTTGGGGGTATTTGTTCACACCATAATATTGTATTATTATATTCCCCATTCTTATTCTTTTTATAAATAAACGGGTGCTTTTGACGCATGTCTGCTACATATTACAGGTTACAGGTTCTTGGACAGAAAACAGTGAAAACGATGAAAAGACGATGCAAAAGTGGACTTTGACCAACAAACAGAAGACTCTTGATCAAGCCTACATCAAAGATAAAATTCACAAAGTACAAGGCAATGCAACGTCCAAGATTACAAAGCGAACGGTTAAAAGTCCACCGCAATTATTCACTGGAGATCTGGAAGAAACATATAAGCTATTTTAATAAAGAACCAAATAATAAGGAAGCCCAAAGATCCAAGGCCCAATACTTTCTTTTAAAGAGACAGAGACATAAAATTTTACCAAAGCTTGAAGTCTACTTTGACTAGGTCTTCCTAAAGATATTTTGGTAAATGTAGACATGCAAATCAATTGTAACCTAGGGTTTCCTATTATCTATAAATAGGAACTCTACTCATTGTAATTTCTTATGCCTCCCTTCATTAATAAATTTCAGCATTCTTTTGGAGAGCATTATTTTTTGTAAGTTCTTTATTTTCTGCTCTAGGTTAATTTTCTATTCTTGCCCTAAATAAATTTAATTCCTTGCCCTAGTTAATCTTTTATTCTCTGCCCTAGATAAATGTATTTTAATTCCCTAATGAGCGAGTAGTCTCCTCGCTTGTTAGGGTTAGATCTGGGGAAGGTTTGAGAGACGAAAATCTCTCATCCCCTTTCTTGCCCATCATATATTTTCATAAGACTCTATGCATACATGCACATACCGCTCCCTACGGCACCCTATCCATCGAAGTAGCGGTGATACCGTAGTATAAAGGACCGGTTGTGATGTTTTCTATGGAGGTTAGGGTAAGGATTGATAAAGGAAGGACAAGAAACCAGAGAAAGAAAACATCTTCCCGATAATTCTAATCCCTTTTATTAATAATTACCATAACACCTAATTAGATCTTCATATGGGTATACAAAGCGGTGAGATTTATAGACTTTCCAAACTTAACCTAGACCTAACCCTAGCAAGACTTAGATATAAATTAATTTAGTTTTTAGATTTAATAACCAATCCGGCTCCCATCGGAATTAACTCGTAATAGCGATTAGGAAATTCACAACATCTCTGTGGACCGACCCGTACTCACCGGCTAGCTACCAAGCGACGCCGTTCTTGATTGCGGTTACAAATATTTTTGATCTATCTTTTAGAAAGCGCAAGCACGCTAAATCATTCAATCAGGTGTTTATTGCATTTATTGTTGCATGGCTTAGTAGTGACTCATGGTTACTATTCTAGCATGCTTGTTTTTGTTTGTTGTGAGATATTTTGAAGTCTTGAGATATTTTTTTTACTTGAGGTATTTCGGAGACTTGAGATATTTATTTAGATGCTTCATTATTACTCACAACAACAACAACAAAATACTTAGCCATTTTTCTTGAGTTATCTCTCACTCTCATCCTCATGCTTATTCTTCTACCTCCACCCTTCAAGTCTCATGTGTTGAGAAACCTAGGGTGTTTAGAGACAAATTAATCCATCACTACACTATACATCCTCTAGGCTATCTAGTTTAGCAAACTAGGTACCCTTGTTACCTCTTCTATAGAGGTAGGAGCTCAAAATAAAAATCCTCAGGTGGATCATCTTCGATGGAGGGAGATCGGAGATCAAGCAAGATCATGGTGGCCTCTAGGAGCTTTGGAAGGTGGTTGAAGACCGAAGGATACGGATCAATTCGGTATAACCATTCTTAACTCCTGGTTTGCTAGTTTAGGATTCATGGTAGATACGGGTAGCGGGTTTTGTTAGCGCCGGTTTTGAAAAAAATTGTTCTGCAATCGTCCACAGTTTGTTGGCCAGGGCGCTGCCATAACTCAACATGGTATCAGAGACAACCCATTAACCCTATTCTAGCAGTTTAAACAACGTTAAAAGTATCGAAACCGAAACAACTCTGAAACAATACTCGTAGTTTTCCAATTTATGTCGATTTCATATTAGTCTTCAAAAATTATTTAAACAATTGCAGAAGACTATTATTGTGACAACTAGAACATGCTCAAAACCCGAGCCCCAAATTCCAAAATTGGCCCAGCGAGATGAAGGAAAATCCTGGCCTGGCCGGTCTATGTTGGGCAATGGGACTTGGAATTTTTGGTGTGTTCTTGTCTCTGGAAAATTTGGTTTTTGGTATTGTTTGTTTTGCCCAGATTGGATATAGTGTTATCTTTTGTATAGGGGAAATTCGGGGTATTTCGAAGTCGCTATTTTTAACACTGTTTAAAAGTTTTCAGTACATACATTTCTATCTGCGACCGTGAATGTCATTAGAGCGGTATAACTCGTCTAACTGCTATACGGATCAATTCGACGGGTTTGCAAACATGGCATTCACGTTGATGTTCTGTGTCGTGTTGTAGTTGTGGTTGGATCATCGTGGTGGATAGCCAGTGGTGCAATGGTAGTACAGTTTAGATTCATTTGTACATTTGATATTGCGGGGCGAGCGTCCGACATGGGGACATCTATCTCTGCCAATTTGTATATTATTTTTTTTGGGGCACGACCGGGTTTAGGTTGATATAACCCTTGTACTTTTATTATTTTCTTTTCTATACTAGGATTACCCCAAGGCGGAGTGCACGAATAGCCGGGTTCTAGAGGGCAACGGGTCTGCAACTCATGGCGTTGAGACGGGGGGACCTGGCTATTCGCCGCACTCATAGGGGGTAAAGGTTGACCCACGGTGGGGTGCCCACGTTATCGGATTCCGTGTAGTGTTGGGTGGCCTATTCACGTTGTTAATTAGGGTTGCCTCGCTTTTAGGATTGGAGGGTAACTTGCCGCACTCATAGGGGTCTAGGTTTTCATTGCACAGGCTATCCATACGAAAGGGAAAGTGGGGTCTCATTTGTGGCTCAAGTGAAACCCGAGTCTCCAAGATTATCCACCACTCTGTGTTACTTGGCTGAGATTCTGTGATGTTGCTTTATATCATGCCTGGGACGAATGTTATATATATATTTATATATATACTAGTAGATGATGTATATGTTTTGCACCTGTGCTAGTTCAGCCCCCGCTCTGCCGTTAGTTAAGTAACCTAACGGGTGATGACGGGGCCCAGTGGCGAATACGGATTGCGTATACATACATTATATTTTTCGTTCCTTTCTATGGTGTGATATGTTTAATTGATGGGACTGCGTTGATTCTGATCAATGCAAGGATAAAACAAACCTGTATGATGTTATTGGAACTATGTTTTTAAAAACTGACATTGCAGACGTTTCCTTTTGCTTTGCACAGTGGTAATCGGTTATGAATATCCAGCACCTTATTCGACGAGGCAAGAGCCGAGATCCCTTCATAGGGAGTGACCTCTTGAGCAAAATTTGCGTCAGGGTAATAACTTCACTATAGTCGATTCTTTTGCTTTGCATCATGGTATTCAGTTAGGAATATCATGCACCTCATTCGACGAGGAAAGAGCCGAGATCCCTTCATAGGGAGTGACCTCTTTAGCAAAAGTTTGCGCCACTATATATTTGTAAAGCTATCCAGTTCCTTCAACGATATCAAGTTCATTACGTTAAAGGTTTTTTTGCCAAAAACCATCCATAGCCTTCCGTCATTTCGGATAAATAGCACATAGTATTCATGCGGTGTTTGTTGGCCAAAGTCAAGGCATCATGAAAGGCATCTATATGTTAATTATCCGTAGTATAGATAGATGCATTGGTTTAGAACAGTCGTACCACTTTGTTAGCCAAAGTCGAGGGCGTGTACGAGTGGGTCTAAATTAATCTGGATAATGACGGATAGAACTTGACTTGCATTTTATAATTTGTTGGACAAAGTCAAGGTCATAACCGATTGGGGCAAAAATCATATCGGGAGTTTCAAACATACAGGAAAGTTGCCAGGCATGCGCATGCCTTCTGGAGTGTGGTGACTTGAGTGGCTTCCATCAAGTTATCATGCGATGATAGTTGGATCCCGATTCCCACTGATGAGTAGAATTACTTCTCGGGTAATTTTAGATGATCCCAACTAATTCTCTTTTTAGGGTTTGAAGAAGAATTCAAGGAAACAGTGGGAGCCATCCTGATTAGATAAAGTGATTAACCATTCTGATCTAGGTTAGAGTGCACACTGAGTGTTTCTTTTCTCTCTCTCTTTGGCAGCAACCATGGCCTGACCCTAAATTAAAACTCATGAACCAAGTTAACCGAACCTTCTTAAAACACTTTGGCTTTTGGATTGTCAGTTAGTCGCATATATCATTGCCAATCCTACATCCCTTTTGCATTTCTCCAGAACACTTCGTATCACTACGAAAATCCATATAGCTTGGATATCCCATCGTATAGTTACATACGAACTCGAAGGAACTTGTTCCAGTTCGAGAATGGATTATGGTTCTGAAGAAATTGAATAGGATTATTAGGTTTTCTTTTCCCTTTACCTTCTCTCAGGTTGCGAGTGTTCCTGGTATTAGGAGAGTACACCTATTGCGCTTATTGGATAGTCTTCTTCCAAACCATAAGCATATGCAGAATGGTGGGGAAGGAAGAAAACAAATTAGCCTAAGTGTGGTGTACAAAAGGTAATAAGTAAAGATATATAAAGGGATTAGAGTAAGGGCAAAGGAAATTGCGACTGCTATCATTCACGACAAAACCGTGTATACCCCTGCCACTCCTACATCCACTTTGAATTTCCCCAGAACACTTCGTATCACCACGAACATCCATATTGCTTGGATATGCCATTTTATAGTTATATACGAACTCGAAGGAACTTGTTCCAGTTCGAAGATGGATTCTGGTTCAGGAGAAATAGAATAGGATTATTCAGTTGTCTTTTCTCTTCATCTTCTCTCAGGTTGCGAGGGCTCCTGGTATTAGGAGAATACACCTATTGGGCTTATTGGACAGTCTTCTTCCAAACCTTAAGTTGGTGCCGAAGGGTAGGGAAGGAAGAAAATGAATTAGCCTAAGTGTGGTGTACAGAAGATAACAAGTAAAGACATATAAAGGGATTGGAGTGAGGGCAAGGAAGTATACGATTACGGTCATGAATCGGGATAATGGAAGAGGCATTACTAGGAATACCTGGTTACCCCTTCAAAACATTTTCATGTTTCAGATTTACTGTGCGATGTTAAGTGAAAACTGTTTTCCCAATTAGATTTTAACTCTAGGGTATGTATTTACCAGATTTGATTCTCACATCTGTATGGCGTTACAGATGGTGAGTGGGAGTAAAATATTGGTAATTGGGTGATTAAATCCTCTGTATATCGGAATTCTTTGTAATCAGTGATATTTGAGGAAATCACCTGGGTTTAGCCTGACAGCAAAAATTTGGTTTTGAATATCCGTCGTTATACACCAATTTCAAACTGATATATTTGTACGTTTATTTTATAAAGTGAGATATAACCTTTTGAAATTATGTCTATGATATTTAACTATATCAGTTGGTGATTAGGTAAGGTGCATTCAACAGCGGTGTAATTCTTCTTAACCATAGCACAGTTTTCAACCTACGACGCACAGGGTTTGAGTTATTGAATTTAGGGGACTTATACAAAGTATTGTATGTTGTCCGATGTCCATTAGGGCAAAAGGGTTGGTACTCGTACTATATTCTGTTTACTCGTGACTTCTCCAGTTCTAGACAAGTATTTCATTGAAATACCAGATCTGGATTTTGAGAAGTTATAGCTATAAGAATAAAGTAGAGAACCATATGTTGCAAGACAAAGGGTTGTTACTCGTACTTGTTAGTGTATATGCCCTAGAGACCATTATTGTATTATACTGGACTGTATATTACTTAATGGAAGCTTGGGATATTCACAGTAGTATTGACAGTCTTGCTCAAAATGGTAGTATGCTACTTGGTTTGTTTCTACTTCAATATGTGCATGTGTTTCTTTTAACATATCACTTATACATATTAGTAGAGCCCTTAGGATCTTTGCTTGATTACCAGCGTTGTGATAGCAGTCACACTAGTGGGGGCTGGGTAATCTACAAGCACATCCTTATACATGTCCCAAGTCGTAGGATTATCGAGACGGGGCATCGATACTCCGGAGTGGACTAGTGTATACGCTTCTCGTCCCAGCAGGGGAGATGGTCTGTCCCACAGCCATTAGTACGTCGTACTAGAGATAGTATGTAGGTGCTCGTTAGGTTAGGAGTACACCGGAAAGGACTCGTTGGGAACTGCTGGTTGGTACTATACCTATCGTCAGGTATCAGTTCTCAGGTGACATGATACAGCTTAGTCAGTTGACTTGACACTGCTGCTTCGCCTCAAGTGTGTTCCCACTGTTCTTAGATTACTACCCTACCACGGCTCTACTGAGTCATGCAAACAGGTAGTAGTTGGGTGCAGTCCCGAAGCACTTAGAGGCAATGGCGGTTAGATAGGATTCGACTCTCCCGGTATTGGGTGTTGATATCGCGTTATGTTTGGAGAGCCATTTCGCAAAGTCCCTGGCCAGGACAAGCGAGATTTACTGGTAGGTACACCAGTTGTTTCTCAGGGTGTAATGGGCTACACTCCGACACGACTTATACCGCTATTAGGGGTCTGGCATTTACCGCCTTCTAGGCCCGATATGTGATACTCTTAGACGAACAAACCGGACTATGCGGAGATTGTCACATTCAGGCTCAGTACGAGTTCGGATGGGTTTCCTCATCGGCCTTCTTATCGACATCTACCTGGGGACCATTATGTACAGCTAGTACCGCTTGCGGCCTATGGTTAAACCCACTGCCAGCGTAGTGTCGTGTCTTTAGAGTCCCATACAGAGGGTTTCCGAGCTTCGGGCGAAATGAGTAGAGGTCGTATGGTTTTACGATAGGGTTCGATCACATACATGTACTTGTGCGTGTGTGATGTTCGGGCGTACAATGATAGTGGGCTTTGGTTTAATCCGGATCCTAGTATTTGATTATTGGATTAGCTTCGTCTCATTGTATTCATGTTTTTCGGAACACGGATGCGAGTATGTGTCACGACCCGAAAGAGCACGTGACTGGCCCTTGAACCATATGAAGTCTATAGGACCCCATCTGATCCAAGTAAGCCAAAAGCCCAGAAATCTAAAACCATTTTAAGAGTAAGTGAAGAAAACTGGTTTGTAAAGAAGTGAAGGAAAACATGTTTGAAGTCATGGTTTTTAAATAACTAAGCCGAATGTGCATTTTTAAAAGGTAAAGTCTTTTCTAAAAATTTCGGCAGAGTTTCTTTTGTAAATACTGGCCCCGAACGGGGTACAACAAGCACAACACATATACAATGATAAAAGGCATCCCCAAGCGGGAGCTAGCTCTTTGTCAATTGACGGTCACAACCACACATGCAATATAATATACAACGCCGAAAGGCGAGGATCAAATCCAAAAGAAACACAGTAAGCATGAAAACCGCAATACTACTAAGCGCGACTCTAAGGCCAAATAATACATCACTAAAGTCTGAGTCTGAACAATATACAAATTTAGTTGATGGAAATTCTAGATACAAAGAATAATATAAGTACAATGGTGGTTCTTGATGCAAAAGAAACCACCTACCAAAAGCAATTCACCCTCAAGGAAGCAATGTGCCAGAAATGCCGCAAAGGAACCTGTACGGCAAAACCTGCAAGAACTGTGGCACAACGGGGGTGAGTTGCCAACTCGTGAATAGAAAATATCTACAAGCAGAAACCGAATGCAAGACATAATCCTAGGTCAACAATCAGTAATAAACCTCAAGGAATAAGCCTGATACATGATAAGGTGGCAAAGCAACATCTAAACAGGTATGTAGTGCCAAGTACTCAGGTAATAACATGTCATCAGTATAGGGTATGTCTGCATGAAGTAAATATGATGAAGTATCAATACACATATATTAGCGTCCCATACCACTAATATTGGTGTAAGGGTATATATAACAGCGCCCTCGTGCCATGTTATATATACAAATGAAGTATGATCAGTGTAAATCCAGTCTGTATATGATCCATATCTGTATATATGTGGAACCCGTCCACCCGTCACCCAATGACAATAAGCATCATGTATGCAATATGAGGATATAAACAAAATCATGGAAAAACATCATGAAAACTGTGCCCAGCATCGGCACGTAAATCCTCATATATCGGGCTCCGTCAGTCCGGATCGGCCCACGGGCTCTGTCTGCGGTATCGGCCCTCGGCCCCGGCAGTACACCCACATCCATCTATCGACTCTGGTCAGTATCCTCCGGATAACCGCCAGGTCCAACCAATCACCGGTAGGTACTCGCCCGCCTCCAGGCTCAATCGGCAAAGCTCATCGATCATCTTGCCGAGGGGAACCGTACCGGGTCCACCATGTACCCGCAATCGGCTCGTCCACTCCTCGATTCGGGTTACACATGTCGCTCTCAGCACTGAGAAAACACATGGTGGACGCACTGAAATATCATCTCAAGGGTAACCGGGTTTTCAAAACAAATACATATCCTCTTTGAAAACACCCACGGTTCCCAAAAAAACCAGAAATATCATGGAAACAGCATATCTCAATGCGTATAATCAGAAAGCAACATGTATGCGACATATAGCAGAAAGGTAAGAATATCAATATGTCATGCTAGGGTCAAATCCTGAATGCAACAGTACTACAGTGTAGTGACATGGCAATTATCGATGATGAAGTGTGTGAGCCGGCAACAGTTTACGTGGAACATACGCATCATCGATAATGGTGCTGGTGTCCTAGCAGCATGACTGAAATATATCAACAATACAAGCAATGCGATGCAAACAGCATGAATGTGCGGAATCGAGCAATCAACGCAACAGTAGAGAACCTGCCTCAATAGATATATCATGCAACCTTGCCTTTTTAAATAAGACGAATCAGGGCTTTTGGTAAAATAAGGGCTACGGTGTTTTAAGAAAAGATGCGTCTTTTTAAATATCCGTATGAACCCTTTTGCTTATCTTTAAAATATCCCTGATTCGTTAGTTTTTGAAATAGGTATGACTCGGGTCTAGTCTAACGCCTACTATGCGAACTACGAACCCACAGTCAAGTCAAAAGAGTGGGGTATGGAAACCACCTAAATCTGAGTCGATATCACAATATCTCATCACATGACAGGCATCACTACCATCATATCACATCTCCAATATGAACTCTGTCATGTCGCCAAATCTCACGGCCTCAATCGAATCTCATCGACTCATCTCAATCCCACGTATCATCCTCAAAACCCGTATATATACACATAGTCCCATACCCATGTGTAGATATACCCACCATCATATGCGCACAGATATATGAAAGAATGTATGCAAGTATGTGTGTATGTGCGAGTGTGGGTGCAACCACTACTCTAGGGTTCGCACTACTCAACCAATACATCCTTATCACCAATAATCCATTATTACCACCAATTACCCTAAAGAACACATAATAAATATATGTGTGTATACGTATTCGTATACATCACCACGGACTGCGGGGGTGCTATACGCCATCCACCCGACTTCTCCCCGTAGATATAATCTACTCACCTTACTTCTCATGTGTCGGTGCCGATGTCACCATCTTCATCTTCTTTGCCTCAACATCCCGTAGTGTACCTACAAGTATATCACAATGCTAAAGCACATGAAAATCACATCGGAAACCAAAATAGCACACGCTACCCGCATAGGTAAAAACATATCGACTCGCATGTAAACACAATCAAAATCCACTTGTCGTTGACGTCCAAACGCCACTCGACAGGAATGAATCACAAAACACTAAAATCCATGCTAAATCAAGTCGTAAATCATACACCAACATAGGAAAATCAATCCAGATTTCACCCTAGATGGAATCAGTCAAAATTAGAAGTACCCAGGGTCAATACTAGAGGAAATAGGGGCATGCACAGAAAACGAGACAAATCCACCCTGCTCTGGCCGCAAATTGCGGCCAGAATGGGAGAATTGGCGGCCTGGTAAGGGAGTTGGGAGCTAGGGTTTGGGGTGGTTGTTCTCTGGTGCCTGCATATCTCACTGTTAACTCAGTTTTATTTTAGGGATCTCGGGGTGATAGCAGATTACACAAAACAGTGACAGATTTCCATTTTTTTTTTCCGATATCGGTTCCCTAATTCCGTATTCTGGTTCCAATTCCAGGTTTGGGTCCAATTTTGCATTACACCAGGTTTTCTAAGGTCACAATAAGCCTCAATTTCATCTTGATTCTCAGTTTTTCCCTAAACCCTAACTTGAATTCCCTAAAATCCACAAACATCACAATATCGATACAAAACTAGTATGGATGCACAAGGAATTGAAATACTACTCTATAGGTGCAGAAATTACCTCCTTTGGCAACTCAAGAAAATTCTTGAGTTGCTCAAAGTCCACCAAATCCAATCTTGCTAGGTTCAATGTGTAGCTAGTGAGCTCGGGAACACTTTTTGTGAAGTGGGAATGGGGTTTTGGCTTTGTTTTCATGGGGGATCTAGGGTTTTAGTGAAGAGGGTGAGAGAGTGAGGAAGAGGGCAGCAGCTCCATAGGAGAGGGAGAGAGAAATGAGAAGGAAATGATGGGGGCATGGCTTCTAAAGAGAAGGTTGACCTATACCTACCCTCTCTCTCTCATCATTCCATTTCCTTTTTCCTTTTCTTTTCTTTTCCTCACAAAACTCTTCTCACTTGAATAGTGAACCCAAAAGAAAACCAAGGCAAAAGAAATGTAACACAAGTGTAACAAGTGTGGAAAATGATATGTGCACATTTTTGCTCAAAAGTGCTAAAAATCCAATTAGCGATTTTTAATCGCGATTAACACTAAATTAGCATATAACTAATCTTAAAAACTTTAAAATGGCATAATTCCATAAAATACCCTATTTTAGAATTTTCCAAAATATTAAAATATTCAATAAAATAATATTAAATTATAAAAATTCCCAAAATTAATATTTTATCTTTTTGAAATGTTACAGTATGTATGTACGGTTGAGAGGGGGTATAGAAGGAGACATCTCATTAGGATTTTGACCATTGACTTGGTCAAAACAAATATGAGATGGAGAAAAGATATTGTTATTTTTGGTAACTGATAATCTTTTGTGGCATGGTTACTTGGTTGACCATTTGACTTGGGTTGACATTTTGACCTTAGATATTTTTGTGAGATATTTTTCACTCTAGATATTTTGATGAGATATTTTTCATGCCATGCTTATGGTCATATATAAGTTAGCCATTCCATTTTTTATTATCATTATCATAAATACATTCTCTCTCCTTAAGCTTGGTCTCTCCTTCTTCCTCTCAAAACCCTAGTGTATCATGTGTTGATAATCAAGGGTTAGTGAGATAAGCTACTCATAATCACACTCTACTCACTCTAGGTTACTTAGTCTAGCACACCAAGTGATCTAGTTGCCTCTTCTTGGAGGTTTAGCTCAAGGTTGGAACTCTCAGGTGGATCTTCTACTACTTTGAGAAGCCGACGAGGAGGTGCTTTCTATTTCCACTCCAAGGAGCTTGCAAGGAGAAGGAGGGCAGCGGAAAGAAGAGAAGGACTTAGTTCTTTAGGTATAATATTCTTACCGAGTAGATAATACCTCTAGTTAGTTTGTTAGATATGGTTTAGCCAAGATCTTGATGTTAAATTCGATGTTACCTTGTTGTAAAAATCGTTTTTTACCTGTTCCGCCTCCCCGCAAACACGTGGGATATTTAACGTCGACTTACAATTGTATCAGAGCCGACTAAACCATATCTAACAGTTTAAACGACAAGTAAAACTACGAAACCGAAATAACCCGAAAACATCGAAGCCAAGATTCAAGTTTCTGTCGATTTTTAACGAGACTCTAAAAATTACTTTAACAACTGTAGAGTAATCTTTGAACTGTAAAATGAACACAGAACAAAAACGAGACATTTTCACCCAAAATTGCCAACCACAATGCCCACAAAACCGGTGAGCTCGGTCTAAGTTGGAGGGAAATGCTTCATTTTTTGTGTGTGGCTTTTTGACTTGGATCTAGGGCTTCAGGAGTTGTTTGTTTTTGCCAATTTTGATTTACTGTAAATTCTTTACTGTGGAAAATACCGGGTGTTTGGAAGTCGCAGTTTAATGTCGTTTAATGTTTCAAGTTCTGTTAAATGTGTTTGTAAACTTCCGCTAATTGCTATATGTCGGTTAGTTGGGGGTTGTACATTTCTGTAATGATTATATTGGTTTGTGTATATGAACTTGTTGGATCATCGTGATGAATAGCCGGGGATGTGAGATAAGGGTTTTCATTCTTTCATTCAATGTAAAATTTGTAAAGTGATGTAATATTATTTTTGCGGGGCACATCCGGGTTGAGGTTGTAGCCACCGTTGTATTATTTATTTTACTGTTTTTGCTCCTAGGATCGACCCAAGGTAGGGTGCACAAACTACCGGATACTTTGAAATGCCGAGTGACCTACTCACTTTGTTGAGGGAGGTTGCTTCACTTCGGGTATATGGCGGGTAGTTTGCCGCACCCATAGGGGTCTAGGGTAGGGTTTGGCTATTAATCACAACCATGGAATCTGTCTTGCGTTACAGGCTCAAACGAAACACGAACTCCTAGTATATCCAATATGTTCATCTGTGATCTGGAATGCCTATCATTGCGTCTGACAAATGTGTGTGTGTGTGTGTATATATATATATATATATATGATATCTAGTAAACGTTGCTTATGTTTTGCATCCGTGCTAGTCCAACCCCC
Organism: Agapanthus africanus; assembly: GCA_030015575.1. Classification (NCBI taxonomy): domain Eukaryota; kingdom Viridiplantae; phylum Streptophyta; class Magnoliopsida; order Asparagales; family Amaryllidaceae; genus Agapanthus; species Agapanthus africanus. The sequence goes on along the minus strand of JASDDO010000010.1, from coordinate 103,694,599 downwards.
GCTCTGTCGTTAGTTAAGTAACCTAACGGGTGATGACGGGGCCCGTGGCGAATGCGGATGGCATAAGCATACGTTGTATTTTCGTTGTTTTCAGCAATGGTAGGATTAATTGATAGGACTGCATTAAAATAATGCTAAGCAAACAAACCAAAGTTGAATCATTGGAACAATTTCAAAACCACTCGGTTTTTTCAAAACAGCAAAAGTTTTAAAATGCGGAGCTTAAACCACTCCTTTTAAAAGCTATCAGGTTCCTTCGATTATATCAAGTTCACTACGTTCACGGTTTCGCCAAAACCATTCGTAGACCTCCGTCATTTCATATGAATATTCAATAGTATTCAATCTATGTTTGTTGACTTTCGTCAAGGCATAGTAATTGGTAGCTGCTAGGTATTCATATGTAGCATAGATAGATGCGTTGGTTTAGGACAGTCGTATTACCTTATCGACCTTCGTCAAGGGTATATACGGGTGGGTTCAAATTAACCTGGACAATGATGGGTATAACTTGACATGTGACTTATGATTTGTTGACCTTCGTCAAGGTCATAAGAGCATGGGGCAAAAATCCACATCGGGAGTTTCTAAAGAAACTGAAACTTTCTATTGTTGCATACCATTTGGAGTTTGATAATGTTGGTAGGATTCCTTCAGTATTATCACACAATGATATTTGGATCCCAATCCTACTATGAGTATCCGCTACTCCTTGGGATATTTTTTCACTTAACGGTCAATGTTATAAACCAAGTAGGTGTCTAGAACGATGTTAGCGAGGCTACGCCTCCAGGGAAAAGAGGTTATTTAATTAAGGAACTTCGTGAAAGCGTCGTAAAACCTCCCTCGAAGTACCAACACTAGCATGGCCGAACGATTAAGCAAGAATTGTACGGTGAGATCAATCCAGACTAATTCTTCTTTTATGGTTTGAGGAAGGATTCGAGAAACAGTGGAAGCCATCCTGTTTAGATAAATTAAAAACCAATCTAAACTTGCAAGAGCATCATGCTAAGTGTTTTCTTCTCTCTCTCCTGCAGCGACCCTGTGACCAGACATAGGTTACATCTAGAAAATAAAATGACTGAATCTGACTATAATGACAGGCAAAGGTCTGTCCAGATGTCCATTGCGTATGACAAGCTGGAACACCTCATTACTACTCAAGCCCCTGCCGTCCCAGGTCCAGTTTCCACCATCACGGATACTGATATCCGTAAGAAATCGGAAAAAGACTGTGCGAATACCAAGTGCCTCGTGTTGGCCTCAGTAGATGGTGTAAACCAGAGGCAGCACGAGAAGATGGACTTAGCTTCCATCTTCCTCCATAACAAAGATTTATATGGAGAGCAATCTCGTATCGCAAGATATGAGACCTCAAAAGAATTGCTTCAGGTGAGGTTGGCTATCGGGTCATCTATAGGGGACAACGTCCTTACGTTGACTAGCTATATTGATGAGCTCACGGACATGGAGACCATGTTGGGAAACGGGTCATATGCTGACTTGTTTCTGCAGTCCCTACCATTTACCTTGGCCCAGAGGAACAAAGTTATACTTCCAGTTGAGAGCACCCTGAAGGAAACCAGGATGACACCCACTCAGCTTATTAGGGAATCTTCCTCTTCTGCATCCAAGGTGTCACGCCCCGCTTCCTAGAGTACGCTAAGATAGGCACGTGACATAGCCAACCATGCTACCTGTGGATAGGAAATATCCTTCCACAGTCACATTACGGTTGTAGAGATATCAAGAACAATAATAAACTATCAAACACATGTCCATAAGCTAAAATAAAATGAGTCAAGAATAAAATAATGCAGAAGCAAAAGATCCAATACAAGAATAAACTGGAATGTACGTCCTATAATGCGGGCTCACATCAGGAATGAAAATACCGAAAGCAAAAGAACTAACTACTAACAAGTCCTCACTGCTCAGCCTGCTGACTGAAATACTCCTGCTCGGCCTGCAGCAAAGGTAAAGAATCTGGGCCATGCAAAACCCAGACGTCAGTGCGTCATAATATCAAGCAATACTATAAATAGGGGTAGCAATACATGCAGGTATTAGTATAAGCAAGAATATAACAAGAATATATAACAGTGAGTATGTCAGTATAAGTGACGTGCAGTGATATCTAAACTGTGCTACGGGGTTATCTATTATAAAGTCTTCGAAACTAAGTAATGTAATCCCCATCGTAACCCATCGGTGAATATTCCGTAACGCCCGGAAAAACGACAAAAAATAAGTATTCCGTAACGCCCGGAAAAACGGCAAACAATAGGTATTCCGTAACGCCCGGAAAAATGGCAAACAATAGGATGGCCCTTTGAGTTACGTTCGGTTAACTTCCTAATTTCCCCATACCCCCAAGTTATATATGCCACGTCAGGTATTAATAAATCTGGAGTTAATGCCAACACAGGATCAAGCAGGTACAGGTTTGTCTGGCAGACCACAGGAAACGTCCGTAGGGACAACATGTCAAGGTTGTTGGCATTAGTAACAAGATCAGGTAACAGGTAAAGCCATGGTACCTCGGGTCAAGTCAGGCAGTATATAGGTATCATGTCATGTCAAGAAGTGCACGGTATCATGTCGTGTCAAGTAATGGTATATCAAGTCATGTCAGGGGTGCACAACATGTCACGTGGGTGTTCATAATCAAACTAACATAAGTATGGGTATACAAAACAAGCATGGGGTACTAATGGAACAATAAAATGGAACATTGTAATGTGGTGTGCAAATAGGTACAGATTAGAGCATATAGATGCACGGTTATCGATTTGGGTTAAGGGGATAGTTCCATATTAATTAAATATGGTTTATAAAATATGGAATGTTAAAATCACACTAATATGTGTTAAATGATCTAGGGATGCACTTTGAATATATATAAATGGCTAGATGTATGCAAACGGATGTCCGATAGGGTATAAACTATTAAAAGGGTACTATGGGCTATGCAAATAATTATTATGTGATTTAAATTTGGATGTGGGTACTATGTATAGTAAACTAAAATGCAACATGGTATGTTTAAGGTTATAAATCTAAAATGATATAAATGGACATCGAAATGTTAAAAAAATGGAACATGCGACATTAAATTCAATCTACAGATTCAATATGCAGTTGAGTAAGTATAATATAATACAAATAGCATGTAGCAAGTTTTACTTGCCTCGACGGATCAAGAAACGGGTATACGGAACGTCTCACGTTGGCGGAAAAAGTCGCGACGCTCGCACGGTACACGGAACAGATCCAAACAACGTACAAGGGGATCACACGGGTCAGGTACGCTCGCTGGATCGTCCGGATTGTCGGCGGAATAACCGGATTCCGGCAATCAAAAGAACAGTGAACATTAAAAAAAAAAAAGAAAATTATAGAAAGAAAGAAGAAGGAAAGAATGGGAGGAAGAAGAAGAATGAGAAGAGGAAGAGTTGCTCACTGGATATGCAGAGGGGTGATGGCGTCGACGGTGATGATCGGAGGAACTCCGGCGAGGCTAGGGTTTGGTTTTAGAGGAGTTAGGGTTTGGGGTGATGGTGCTCGGGTGTGCAGGGGTGAGTGAGAAGAGGAGAAGTGCATAGGAGAGGGAGAGGAGGAGAGGAAAATGGTGAGGGCGAGGTCTAGGGATCGCCGGCGGTGAGGTGAGGGTGGTGGTTGCTCGGGGTTCTGTTGGGTGTGCAGGTGAGGGCTCGGGAATGGAGGAAGAAGGGGTAGAAGATGGCGAGGAGGAGGAGGCTTGGTTGAAGGAGAGTTGTGATGAGGTGATGGAGTTTTTAGGGTTAGGGTTTGAGGAAGGCAGAGGGTTGATGGGTTCTCGTGGGCTCGGGGGTTAAAAGAGAAAAGGAGAGAAAAAAATAGGAGGGAGGTGGCCACATCGACTCGGACGGTGACGGGACCTAATCCCACCGCGAGAGGAGAGAGAGAGAGACACGAGAAGAGAGAGATAGAGAGTAGCGAGAGGAGAGAGAAAGGGGGAGGAGAGATGAAGTTGGCGTTTTCTGTGGGGAGAGAGAGAAGAGAGAAGCAAGAAAGAAGAGAGAGAGAGAGAGACGTGCAGTTTCCTTAAAAAAATATAAAAGGATTAATATTTTATAAAAGTAAGAGAGAGAGAGAGATCTGCTGTTACCATTGGTTTCACAAAATATTTCTTCAGTTAAGAAAACCTTTGACTGAAATAAGGATATAATATTATAATATTAGTCCGTTTTGAGATTTTGGCAAATACAAATTTACTCCAAAACACGCTCGGGTTGGGTCTAAATATCCAGTTTTAAAATATGAAAAATATATACGACTTCCAAATTTTAAAATGAATGATTAGGTAACTAAAAAGCATACCCCCAAGAACGAATGCACGTGCGTGTGCGTAGCCATCCAAACACGCCCGTTTCACTGAACGGGACGAGAACAAGATGCGCGGATGCTACCATAGGGTTAGGGGTATCATGCAGGCTATGAAATGCAATTTTAATTTATTTTACGTGATCTAAAATGTTACATCGTAAAATGTGCGATGCCAAATAAAAGTTTAAGATGCAGTTTATACTAGATGCACGAGTCTATTTAACGAGCCAGGGTAGTCTATAAATACGAATCAACTAGTTCAAGCAAGCGGGTAGGGACGAATGCAAAGTAAAATGTAAACTACCATTCGCATTCAAACATGATAAATCAATAAAATACCATAGATAATAAATACGGGGATTGAATTGGTATAAATGAACTCGGTTGTTACATTATACCCAACTACAAAAAGGATTTCGTCCTCGAAATTCCAAGAACAAGAAAGGATAAAACAATCAAGAAACTACAAGAATAGATGTGGAACTTCTGTCAGATTTCACCTTCTCTTTCCCAAGTTGACTCTCCATATGAGCGATTACTCCAAGAAACAAGTACAAGAGGGATAACTTTGTTCTTAAAAACCTTTTCTCTTCGATCCACAATCGATATCGGTCGCTCCTCAAAAGTCAAATCTTCTCGGACAGTCAGCTCCGAATGATCCAGCCCGTGTGTTTCATCTCGAACGTATTTACGGAGTTGAGATACATGAAACACGTCATGAACATTCGCCAAAGATTGCGGCAATGCCAATCAATAAGCCACTTCTCCAACATGTTCCAAGATCTCAAAAGGTTCAACGAATCGAGGACTAAGCTTTCCTCGATTTCCGAAACGGATCACCCCTCTAGTCGGGATATCTTCAAGAATACCAAATCACCAACGGCAAACTCTAGAGGTCTTCTTGATGTATCTGCCTAACTCCTCTGTCGGTCTTATGCTGCTTTCATATTATTCCTGGTAGTATTAACCTTCTCAACTGTTTGCACGATCAAATATGGTCCCAACAATCTTCGTTCTCCAACATCGTCCCAACAAACAGATGAACGACACTTGCGACCATACAATGCTTCGAATGGAGCCATCTGAATAGTCACCTGGAAACTGTTGTTGTAAGAAAACTCTACTAAGTGTAGATGATCCTCCCATGAACCCTTGAAGTCTAACATACAAGCTCTCAACATGTCTTCAAGAGTTTGGATTGTTCTCTTCGGCTGGCCATCTGTTTGAGGATGATAAACTGTGATAAACTTCAATCGAGTCCCCAAACTTTCCTGTAAGCTTCTCCAAAAGTGTGATAAGAAACGAGTGTCACGGTCGGACACGATGCTCACCGGTACTCCATGCAATCTTACAATCTCCTGCATGTACCATTATGCCAAAGTTTCTGTTGATTGACCAACTCGAAAAGGGATGAAATGAGCTGCCTTGGTCAATCGATCAACAATCACCCAAACTGCATTGTTGCCTTTTGGACTCCGCGGTAGAGCCGTCACGAAATCCATGGTTATATGTTCCCACTTCTATTGAGGGATCGGAAGTGGTTGCAATAAACCAGCAACCCTTTGATGTTCAGCCTTAACTTGCTGACACACCTAGCGCTTTGCTACAAAACGAGCAATTTCCCGTTTCATGCCTTCCCACCAGAAATGCTGTCGTAAATCTCGGTACATCTTCGTGCCTCCTGGATGTACGGAATATGCTGAACTGTGCGTCTCCTTCATAAGTTCTTCACGAATATCTGTAATACCCGGCAAGTCCAAGAAAGCTTCTGATCTCTGCAACGTTCTTCGGAATCGGCCAATCTCGAACTGCTGCAATCCTTTCGGGATCAACGGCGATTCCATCTCCAGACACGACGTGCCCCAAAAACTTCACTTCTTCGAGCCAAAACTCGCACTTGCTCATCTTTGCATACAATTTTTCTTGCCTCAACGTCTACAGTGCGATCTTCAAATGTTCTGCATGCTCTTCAATACTCTTGGAGTAGACCAGAATATCATCAATAAACACCACTATAAACTGGTCCAAGAATGGTGAAAAGATTCGGTTCATCAAATCCATAAATATCGCCGGTGCATTCATTACTCCGAAGAGCATCACTAAATACTCGTAATGTCCATACCGAGTTCGGAACGCCGTCTTGCAAATATCTTCTGTATTAACTTGGACATGATGATATCCGGATCGCAAATCTAGTTTCGAGAATACCCTCGCGCCACAAAGCTGCTCGAACAATTCGCCAATGTGAGGGATCGGGTACTTGTTCTTAATAGTTACCCGGTTTAATTCTCGATAATCGATGCACATCCTCCTTGTGCCATCTTTCTTCTTTACTAGAAGAACTGGAGCTCCCCAAGGTGAGTTACTGCTGCGAATCCAACCCTTCTCAAGTAATTCAGCAACCTGCTTCTTTACTTCTTCCAACTCCACTGGTGTCATCGGAAAGTACGCCTTTGAGATTGGCGCTGCACCAGGAACATGATCGATCGCGAACTCCACATCTCATTTTGGCGGTAAACCTGAGATGTCCTCGAACACGTCCATGAACTCTCAAACTACAGCTGGCGGTTCATTTTTAACAACCTCCATCGACGAAAGAACACTATTTGTCGATCTAGCCTTAAACTCAACTGGCCCGACAGAACTGCTTCCTCCAGACAACCTCTGGATGTCCGCGAATTTGGGAAATTCGCTTCCTTGGCTCTACACTCAATGTGAGCGTGGAAAGTGCTGAAAAATCCATTCCCAAGACGACTTCATAACTGCCGGTAACAATCACCAAGAAATCTGCAAATAACTCCCGTCCGCCAACAACAACAGAACAATCCTTACACCCTCTATTAGTTATGATTTTCCCATTCCCAGTGTGTATGTCCTAATAACTAAACAGGCTCATGCAAGTAATCGAGTGTGTAGTAATAAACTTGGATGACATAAATCAATGGGATGCACAGAATTGAAAAACGCAAATGCGAGAAAACCATGAACAAGTAGGGTACCTGAAACGGCTTCCTCTAAAGCTTTAGCCTCTTCAGCCGTCAGGGTAAAGTCTCGAGCTTGATTGGGTCCCTGAGTTATCAGCTTTTGCTCCTGAAATTGTCTCTACGGTGGTTTCTGAGTATCTTCCTTCAACCGTAGCTTCGACGGACAAGTATCAATGGTGTGATCAGCTGATCCGCAAATAAGACAAAGTCCAAGCCTCTTACGACAATCTCTTTGATAATGACCCGGTCGTTGGCAGTAATCGCACAACATCCTTCCTTTTTTCTCGGGCAAAACTGGCTTCTTCATTGGTACAACTCTACGCCTGTCCACCGGAATACCTCTGCGTCCATGTGCTCGATTCGGTGCAGATGCCGGCTTCCGTACTGTAATTGTTGGCTGCTGTGTACTCCCGGTCTTCATAGATAGGCTCTGCTGTTCTCGGGCCGCTGTGAGTACCTGTGAGAAAGTGGTCAAACCCAGGGAGACAATCTGCCTCTGGATGTCCACATCCAAACTGTGCATGAACCTCCTTGCCCTTTCAGCATCGTTGGCAACCAAAGGTCCAGCGAATCTACTGAGCCGCGTCCACTCAGCTGCATGTACATCTACAGGTGTGCCGTTCTGCTTCAAACTGACGAACTTTTCTTCCATTGACTCCCGTGCAGTCCGCGGAAAGAACATCTCCAAGAAACTCTTCGAAAAATCCGCCCAACTGATCGGCTTGGGCAAGCGGGTCTCTTCCACAAGCCACCATTCACGGGCGTAGTCTACCAACTGGATGCGTACCATATCCACCCTCTTATCCTCTGGGATTTGTGCCGCAACGAGTAAATTCTCCGTATCAACCAGCCACTTCTCCGCTGGCAACGGCTCCTCCAGGCCAGTAAAGACAGACGGACCCAGTCTCCTGAAATCTGCCACGGTACCCATACGATCCACTGGTCTGGCCACGACATTGCTCACGGACTGCTGAACGGTCCGCAAACCTTCCTGAAAAGATTCAGCTTCCTGCTGGATCAGCTCGGTCTGTTGCTTTTGGTTTTCCAACATCCCACGGATTACTTCAAGCATAGCGGCTTCGTCAACATGCCTTTGGTACGTTTTCAGATTCTTTCCTGCCATGTTCTTGAAATCAAAGCACCCAAAGGATTACCAAGATAACAGATTCAAAATATAGATCAAGGATATTAATCAAGGCTAGAACTCCAAGTTACTTAAATAGAGTACCGCATTGTAACCATGCCGCGGTATTATGGCTACAATCACATAACCCCAATCAAGTTGCCTAAGTTCTAGAGATAACCAAAAGGAAACCAGGTTTCGAGGCGATATGCAAAAGAGGTTTGCATATCGTAAAAGTAGGATCAGGAGGAAGTTAAGATTCAAAAATGATAAGACGATAAGGTGGCAGGACATGTTTTCTAATCACGAGTATTCTGATTCGTGTATTGGGTCCAATACCCAACTACAAAAGAATAAAATCCTCCACTGCCTCTTTGTCCCCCTGTGGCCAGGTAAGTGCCAGGTAAGTGGAAGGTTCTCCACTACGTAAGTAGTGGGCCTAATTAAGTAACCACTAGCCTTCGACACACTTGCCTTAGAAACCACAAAAGAAACGTGGATAAGCAATGAATTACCCACGGCCTTCTCTTGTCCTAAGTGAGCGCGACGGTCCTTAGAGTCATCTCTAGATATTTTTTAGTTAATTAGGGTAAATGCGGATGCAAATTTTGCGATTTTCGGGGCTTAAGAAGGGTAATGAACTCCCCAACTAATCTGGATTTGGTCTTTGCCCCTTAATGTCCGTATTAATTATGCAAACAACCACGAAAATAAAAAACAAGCACAATTTAATTTTGCTTTTGCGGTGCTGCGATTATTTGCAAAGAAACCTGCAGATATTGTTATTTGGAGTAGATGAGGAAGAAGATAAGAAAGTTAGAGAGTACCTGAGTGAAAATGGTATAGTGAATCAGCTATCAAGCCGCGGAATTGCGGTAGGAGTCTCCTATTGCCGCAGAAACACGGTGGGATCTGGGGATCTCTGCATACAATTTCTTGACAATGTTTCAATTGAACTCCTCAGCTCTCTGGAAATTTCATAAAAAAAATTCTCCAGCTCCAATGATCCCAGATTTCCTCGCAATCAAATCACAACACACGTATTAGGGTTTGCGCGAATTTTGATCTAAAAATTGTAACGGAATAAATCTTTCAACTCAAATTTCAAAATATGAACAATTAGCGCACTATCCCCGGAAACGGCGCCATTTGATTGAAAAACGATTTCGGATTGTGTAATATGAAAATTGTAAAGAAATCACAACCAAAAAAAAATTGTTTGACCGCAATCAACTACGGTGTCGGATGTAGATCGTTAGCGAGTGCGGATCGTCCACAGGGAAAGTGTAATAGTTCGTCTTTTGAATTAGATGAATCGAAACTTTAAGAGAAAGAAAGAAAACAATTCATGATTTATAGTTGAAGTTCAAGAATTAGAAAATATAGATCTAATAACAAGAAAAAGATAGAATCAAGAATTGATAGTTTGATGATTTTTCCAACCAAATATCAAGAATCGAAATGAGGCTCGTAGGAATCGATCGGATCTATAGATGTGATGCAATCTCAAGATGACGTATTCTCATCCTTCGATGGATTGATACTAGATCGATGATGATCGACGAGAATTAGGGATTTCTAGTGAAACTAGGGTTTCATCATTTATCCCTTGTTCATTCCTCGATATCATTCACATTCTAGCCTCTAGTAAATTCAAGAAACGATCGTAGATCCCTAATTTCGAGCGATCACAATCAAGAAAGCATCGCAACGAAATTAGGTCATCGATTCTTGAACTTGCTAGGGTTTACAAAACTCGTAGGACTCAAGAATCGTTTTAAGATCTGTTACATCATCATTCTATTGATCATCTCGACTCCTTGACGAGCGGAGTTTTACTCAAACATCACAATAAGAACTACAATTACAAATTGAGATCGAATCATGATGCAAGAATTTAAAGAAAACAAGAATAAAGAATTTCACCTTTTATTTATATCAACAATTTCATTACATTCGCTCAAGAACTACAAGAGGAAGAACTCGATCGTCGATTTGGCTTTGCTTTTCTCCGTGAGTCGTGGATCGGCTTGGACCACTTGCTCTGTTGAAGATCGCTTCGCTCCTAAAAGGTTGAAGGGCTTCTTGCTTGATTTGGTACTCGGGATCTTGAATGTTGATTGGAATTAGGGTTAGGGTTTCGCATAAGCCTTGTCACTAGACTTGTGGAAGAAGATGGAGAATTGAACTAATGATTGAAGAAGATTAAAGATTATGGAAGAACTAATGAACAACCAAAGAACAACCTCCACCCTTAGATCTAGGTTCCTATTTATAGACATCAAAACCCTAGATCTAGGATTTGAATTTTATGTTTCCCTCCAAAAGTTTGTTGAGGAAATTTGAATTTCCCTCCAAAAGTTTGTTGAGGAGAAGCTTCTAGATGTGATTAGTTAGGAGGGAGCTTCTAGAATTAGTTTGTTAGGAGCTTAATCAAGATTAGCTTGCTTGATTATCTTTGCTGATCTGGCAGAAGCTTCGCGAGAATTCTGGAATTTGACATATGTGAAATGACTGTGGGCCTTGAGATAAAAGTTTTGCACCAAAAATGGGGAGCTAAGACCTTGGAACCGCCGCGAATCCGCGGGACAAGCAGGCTCCTGCCGCAGATCCGCGGCTCTTTATGGGCCTTGGGCTTTGGTCTTTTCTGGTAATTCCCTCTATAATATTTGGGCCTTGTTTTGATGTGTTGAATTTCATTTGGCCTTCTGTATTGCTACCAGTTCTCAGGTCTTTGAGTTGGCGTAATGTTTGATCAGCAAAATGACAATTTTGGCTTTTCTTCTGGATTTTCCTGCACAAATCTCGAAACAAGTGTTGCGCAATATAGGGATTATGCGATGCCATGATATGCAGTCAATTTCCTCAGAAATGTCGGTTTTAGAGTCTAACACACGCAATCTGATATTTAACGACTGATTTGCTAATATGTGATATATGAATGCCGAACACTTCTAGATGAGTGCAAATGATAGGGAAATTGCTGTGTTAAAAATGCAGTATTTTCGACTGATCAAATTCCCCCAAACTTATTTTCGATCGTCTCGAGCGAACTGTTTTATTTAAAAAGAGAAGGAGAAAATAAAGAAAGAGAAAAACTAAGTAGCACACTTTCGTAGGCAACACGATTGCACTGAGCACGTGCAACAAGCCTTTAAACCTCTAGGTGTCCCTAGTAGGAGGAGTGTTGTCTCCTGAGGGTTTTCAGCGGATTGCACCCACAAATCCAATAATAAAAGGAAGATCATGAAATTTACATTTAAAGAAAAGAATTGTAAAAGAAAAGCTTCGAAAATTAGGGTTTCCAACTAAGCTAGCTTTTCGGTTGTCATGAGCCCTATGTTAATGGTCATGAAAAAATGTTAGAAATCACGTCCTCCCTCAATAAAACATCGTCTTATTCTTCATTCCTATCTTTCTTCCAAACATCGATCATATAACCCTGCGTGTGTGTAAAGACATCCCTACACCCGGAGAATTCAATTCAAGCTATCATACTCTTGCCCATCAGCCTCAGTACTTTTTAATTAATGAATATTTAGATGAATTTGCTCACACACTTTCATGCGACCGTTAATACTTCTTGAGATACTAACCGACCGATTACTCTTGTGCTTGCTTACTTGGTGTATTTTCCTCGTCTTGCACCACCTCAGGCATAGCAGTGACTCCCAGACCAGTTGGCCTTAGGGCACTAGGTGAAGAGGCACCCTCGCTATATTTTTTTATTGCTGCCTTGGCGATAACAAAACCAGTGTCTATTTTTCTCACCACTTTATATTTTCTTCATTTTTTTTTATTTCCTTCATACTTTTGGCTTTAAGAAAAGAGCATTTCAAGGTATCCTCTACTATCCCAGGCTTTAAGATGTGTGTAAGTGCGAATAGCAGGGTATCAACATTCAAAATGTTTGGCTTCCAGAATAGAAACTATTTTTCAGACTTATTTTTATCCTCAGATTAGTGACGTCTTTCATCTTACTAACCCTTGGGACAACGGCTCATAACTACTTATTACTAGTTCGTATAAGAAAACATCTAATTTTCTTGGTTTTCTTAATTTTTTCTAATCTCATGGATGTAATTTTTCACTATCTAAACTTTTATTATCTTATTTATGTACAAAAAATATTTTTATCTTTTGAAATTTTTTAAATTTTTATAGGTTTTCAAAAATGTTTTGTGCTTATGCAAAGTGATATGCAAATGATGCGAAAATAAGCACAAACCTCCCCCAAACTTGTTTTCAACAGTGGCCTCGCTGTTGCCATCTGCTAAATCATGAAAAACCTGTAAGCTTGGGAGGAATTTATTAGTGGGGGCAAAATATTTAAGTGAAGATCCTCCCCCAAATTTATTTTTGGCTCGAATTTTTGTATTAAAATTTTCTTTTCATGAGCCAGAAAAAATATACCCCCCAAACTTGAGTTATGCAATGTTAATCTTTGAAAATCATATGAGGGGGTCAAAAATCAGTGGTCGATGCCAAGCTTTGCAAAGACCGAATGTCAATACCAACCATTCGAAAATTTTATTAATGCAGTGCTCTGGTTGGTGGAAGAAGAAGTGTGAAAAGGGTAAGTGGTGGAATAGAATATGTGTGCGTCTCATTTTGAAGAGACGATGCAGTGTATGTGATGGATTGCTCGCATTCTTTTTACAATTCAGAAGAATGGGTGGAGGTTCAATTTCATTGATTGGGAGATGATTCATCTCAACACCCGTGTCATTTAAAAATGCGAGTTCATCAGCGAAGATTTCCTCAAAAGATCCATCAATGCCCCGATGAATAATGTCATCACAAAGTGCGGGGTGATCTTCAGACTCTAAGAATAGTTCATAATCAGTGTTAATTGTTGACCCGGACATCTCGGTGGAAGAGTCCGTATGTGTATGATACATAGTTGGGTCAAATAATAACGTATGAAAAGAGTCAAGATCAATATCAGGAGGATCATCAAATTCGCTGCTGTGGACATCCATTAAGTCGACAGAACAGACTTGAGCAATAGGTTCGGAGGGTACACTTCCCAACTTGTAAATGTTTAGTTTAATTGACCTATTCCCGAAGGATAGGGTCATAGAACCATTACGACAGTTGATGATAGCATTGGAAGTGGCCAAAAAGGGGCGACCTAAAATCACCGGAATTTGATTCCGTGGGTTCGCTACAAGCTGTGTATCAATTACAATAAAGTCAACAGGGAATATGAATTCTCCGATTTTTATTAACACATCCTCCAGTTCACCCCTAGGTTTGGTGATTGATCGGTCAGCCATCTGGAGAGTGCAATGGGTTGACTTCAACTTTCCGATACCTAGTTGCTCATAAACTGAGTATGGAAGCAAGTTAACACTAACGCCAAGGTCTAGTAGAGCACGGTTGATGTGTTTTTCCCCAATAGAAATGGAAATAGTAGGATATCCAGGATCCTTACGTTTCCTCGGTAATTGTTGGGGGAAAGCCGTATCTACTGTTTTTGCCATGAATATCTTCTTGGGCACTTGAGTCTTCCTCTTCCAAGTGCACAAGTTCTTAAGAGTTTTCGCATAGGACGGAACTTGTTGGATAGCATCTAGGAGAGGGATGTTGATGTTAACTTGCTTAAAAATGTCCATGCTCTTCTCCATATGTAGACTAGATGTATTAGCCCTTAACCGATTAGGATAAGGTGCTTTAGCAATAAGCGCTGGGTCCATCATAGGAGAAGGAAGTGTGTGTGGACCCGATCCCAAAATAGAAGTGGGGATCGTCTGTGGAGGAGTAAAAGAGGTGGGCTGAAGTGGAGAGCCTTTTGGGAAACGAAGAATAGGTTCGGAAGAAAATGGTGGGGTAGAAGAACAAGGATCAGACTAGAAGTGTGTGTGTGAGGAAAGGTCTCAGCCGGGGTGTTATTGATTGATTTATCAGTATCATCAAATTCTTCCCCAACGTGATTGTCAAGCACTCTTCCAGATCTCAACGTGATTGCATCCACATGATGTGAATAGCCAGGATTGGGTAAAGGTTGAGCTGGAAGTTTCCCTTTCTCTCTTGCACTCATTTCGGCTTTTAATCATGCCATTTCTTCTTCCATCGATTTAATACTCTCGGCTTGAGATGCTGAGTTTTTCTTTATATCATCGACAGAAGTCTTTATTTCAGCCGATACTTGCATGAGATTTGTTAGAAGCAAGTTTATGAACGAAGAGGATTCATCAGTTCCGGTCAACTGCAAAGGACTAGATGGTGCGGGTGTGTTGACCGGATTTTGGAAATTTTGTGCTTGAAAGGGGTGCTAACTCAATTGAAGTTGTGGTTGCTGTTGTGGTGGAGGGAGCCATTGGAAATTGTTTTGGGTTGGAACCGTGTTTTGAGATTGTGATTGGTTCCAAGCAAAATTTGGGTGATTCCTCCAACCCTGATTATATGTGGAAGTAAATGGATCGTTTCTAGGTCTTTGAAATGCGGCATTGGTATGCTCATGACCTTGAAACGTGTTGGAGATAGTGCCCTCAGAGTCAATTATTGGATCACAGGCACGTGATTGCAATGATTGAGGGAGTACCTATCCCACCAGTAAACATCCTTCAGATCATGATACATCTTGGTGGAACCAGGATAAATACTGTATGCTGACCGATGGGCCTCCTCTAAAATCTTATGCCGCAATCCGTCAGAATCTGGCACACAGAGACGAGTCCTAAAATGTAATACTCCATGATCATCAATCACAAACTCCGTCTCCCTTCCCTGCCTAACCTGATCCATAATCTCCACCTTACTAGTATCTACGGGCTGTGCCTCTCGAATGCGATCCAATAACTGAGGTCGGGTGCGAACATGTGCTAGATGGCCTCCTGTCGCTGTGAACTCAAACTGTATACGACTATCACATAAAATCTGCCAGTCTGTATAAGACTGTCCCTGCAAGATGTGCAAATGAGATAAGCTACCTACAGGTCTCTGACTCAAAGCATCTGCTATAACATTTGCTTTGCCTGGATGATACAAGATCTTACAATCGTAATCTTTCACCGGTTCCATCCATCTACGCTGCCTTAGGTTCAGATTCCTCTGCTGAAAAATATACTTTAAGCTCTTATGATCTGTGAAGATTTGACACGACTCTCCATACAAGTAATGTCTCTAAATCTTTAATGCGAATACCACAGCAGCCATCTCTAGATCATGAGTGGGATGGTTTTGTTCGTGCCTCTTCAACTGTCGAGAAGCATAAGCTACAACCCTGCGTGCTGCATCAACACACAGCCTAAACCCACTCTAGAAGCATCACAATACACAACAAAACTGTTGCGCCACGGCAGCGCCCCGGCCTCGTACTCGAGGCCAAAATGCGGAATCAAAATTTTTCCTTACTCGGAAACCGGCGCTACCGCGGACAAAGAAAACCCGGATCGTAACCATTAACCTAATGCTAGTAATCAAGAGATAGGGTGAGAAGTATACCGACTGATCCGAGTCCTCTGGTCTTCATCTCCACTCCGATCTCCTCGCGGGATCTCCGTGCATCTCCTCCTCATCGGAAAGGGCACCACGAAGCCGGGTACTTTTACGGGCTCCCGCCTCGATACCGAGGCAACTCGGGCATGAAGCCAGCAACTCGACATGCTCAAGATATGCTGAAGAATGTGTAGTAGATCATGCTAGTCTCATTTGGGGTTTGTAGTTGCCTTGATGGAGGAATGGGGTTAGGAAAAATGGTGCTTTCATTTTTCCAAAACAAGAAGAAGAAGGAGATGAAGAATTCCTCACAAATCAAAGATGAACTCTCTCATTCTTTTCTTTCTCTCAAGTGTTCTTTTTCTCATCTAGTAAGTATGATAATGGTGGAGGAAAGGTTATGAAGCATGAAGGGAGGTGAGTGTAGGAAGTGAAAAGAGGTGACCACATCCTAGACATAAAAACATCAACCATACTTCAAGCACATCAAAACCATACCCTTTCTAATCACATTTAATGCAAGTGATGGATGAAAGATATCATAATCAAATCTTATGCAATAAAACCCTCCACAATGTGTTATTTGCACAATTGCAAATAACCCCCTCCATCGGAAAAGTCCGGCCGGGAAAGAACAAATGAAAACCGGCCGGAACGGAAAGTAAACTGGCAACTCCAGAAAACTGGTCCCGTAATAAATTACAGGAAAACCCCGATACTGTGCATACACACCCGCATCTGTATTTCGTCCGGATACAAATGTAATGAGACAAAATCTACACTGTACTAAAACTAGGATCCGGCTTAAACCAAAGCCGGCTAGTAATATCCGTTCGATCCTGATCCGTGCAATACCGCACGTATCCGATCGAACCTTGCCATATAACTATACGGCCACTAGTACAAAACTGTCCGATCCTGATCTGTGCAATACCGCACGTATCTGATCGGACCCTGCCATATCTCCATACGGTCTCTACAGCGTTTCGCCCGAAAGCTTGAGTAACTGTAAGTGTGGTGGACTCTAAAGACTCGTCAATACTATGGCTGTGGATTTAACCATTAGCACATCAGAGGTATTAGCCAATACGTGACGGGCCACCAGCTATTGACCAAAAGGGACGTCGATGAGCGAACTCATCCTGACACCCTACTGAGCCTGTCAGTGACAATATCCGTACAGTCCGGTCCGTTCGTCTGTGAGCATCGCATGTCGGGCCTAGGGGGTTGGTAAAAGTCAGACCCCCAAAAGCGGTACAAGTCGTGTCGGAGTGTAGCCCAGAACGCCCTGAGATACTACTGGAATACCTACCAGCAAATCTCCTGCCTCGGCCGAGGGCTTTGCGTAATGGCTCTCCTAGACACAGCGCGACCTCACCCCCAATACCGGGAGAGACGAACCCCTGAAGATCCGCTCACTGCCTCCATGTGGCTCGAGACTGTACCCAACTAAAACCTGTTTGCACGACTCCTTTGAGCCATGGTAGGGTAGTAATCAAAGCACAGTGGGAACTCACACGAGACAAATGACGATCCTCAGGTCGATGAACTAACCTGTACACATGTCACCAGGGAACTGCTATCTGACGTCAGGTATAAGACCAACTAGCATGTTCCCGGCGAGTCCTGTCCGGTGTACTCATAACCCAATGAGCACCTGTATACATCTTAGGTGAACCAACTGACACCAGTGGCTTGTGAGACCGGCCACCGCCCCTCGTCGGGGTCTCGACTGTATACACTAGTCTACTCTGGAGAATCGATGCCCTGTCTCGAAACTCCTACGACTAGGGACCATTTTAGGATGTGCTTATAGACTACCAGCTCCCACGTATATGATCGCCATCATACTGCTGGTAGTCAAGCAAGAATCCTAGGGGCTCTATCAACGTGTAATAGCGACATGTCAGGTCACCTAAAGCAGTACACGATGATAAAGATAAACCAGATAGCAAACTATCATCTCGAGTAAGACTGTCCTACCGGGATAGGTCCTCCCTCAATCATTGCAATCACGTGCCTGTGATCCAATAATTGACTCTGAGGGCACTATCTCCAACAATCTCCCACTTGCACTCAAGGCTAATTATTGCGATGTCGCATACTCACAGCCCGTGTGATACCGAACACCCAACTCCCCTACTAGTCAGTTTCACAAAATCCGTTTGCGAAACTATTGCGGTCGAGGAATAGCCTCAGTGAGTGGATCCGCCTGGATGTTTCTTTCTATGTCTCTCTATATCTCAAGTTTGCGGAGAAAAGCCATCTCCCGAAATGAGCAATACCTGTCTTAGAATGTCTGGATGTCTGATGGGACCGAGCTCATAAATGAACTCCAAATCCAAACTTCTTAGACTGTATCGTCAACTGAACTTAAACAGTATCCTGCGCCATGCTACCCTCAGTATTGCCTTGGACCACCTGTCCCAGAATACTGCCCTTCGTCAGAAGGAAAACTATAATTCTGACAGCCACTCTGCCATCCAGGTCACCTTGGAAGCCTGAAATGATAACTGTCTCCCAAAGGAGAATGCTGCTATCATATCCCTAGAACATTCACTTATGTTCTAAAACTGCCTCCGACTGTTTCTCCAGGATTGGATGAATATCAACTTATTGCATCTACTGCAAGAACAACATCTGGTGTGGTACTTGACATCTCATGATTGACTCAATTGCCTAAGCAAGTGATCTGCCAATCATGCACATCCCTCTCTACTTTAGTCTATAAGACACCTTTAGAGAGGGTGACTCCATTACCTGCAGGTATACTACCGTGCCAGGAGTCGTCCATTCTAAATACTCATAGAATGCTGTCAAGGTACCCAGATTAGGAAACCATCCAAATCTAGATCTAAAACCATAGATCTAGTAGCCAGAATGTACGATATAATATCCAAGTCCTATGTGGAGAAAACACTGTGTGACGACCAAAGTATAACCGATCGTAGTATAGGAATATCACTTCCTACTACCTTCTCAACAGATCCACCCCCTATTCTGATGACGTCAAACCTATGACTGTCACATCAGAAATAGATGATCTATCTCCGCTACATCTGCTTTAGTCTATAAATAGACATAAGCCTGATGTCCACCAATGCTTCCGCTGCTCCCACTGACTACGACAACCCTCTGGCAGAGTCATATAGACGTGCACTTCCAAAGCTAGTTTAGAACGACGCTATACTCATCCTCCTGCCGGGTCTCGCAGCCTGGAACAACAGCAATGACAAGTGTGGGTAAACAAGAACTTCCCTGTCACCGTCCTTGAGGCTACCGGAGTACCTATCGGGTGCCTGAAGTTACCCATCATATCTGCGGAGTGGCCAATGGAATGTCAAACCAGATTGAATCTTTTGGTTCCTTATCAAATCTTCAGTAATCGTTTGTGGTTCTGGAATTACTACCAGTTCTACCATACTCCCACTACTGTTTTCTGAAAAAATCCATTTTTAATAAAACTGTGGCGAGTCTAGAACAATATCACTATTGATCTTCCAGATGGTAGAAAGTTAACCCTCGTCATAGCCTGGGTCAACCCACAAACAGCCATTACAGAAATGTGCCTTGAGTTATCCAGAGTCTGGTTTTAATCATAAGCCGGAGAACTCCCCGTACCTTAACATCGTTAAGATATGAACTGTTCTATATCCAATATAGAACCAGAGGCACTGATTTAATTGAACCAGATTCAAATCATGCAGCTGTCTCCAGTGCATGTCAACTAAATGGAAGGAGGCCGATCAGCGTTACTCAACTTAGGAATGCTTCCAATTATGAGTAACCTGAAAGAGAAGCAATTTCTCTTTATCATTACTATCAACTGAATACCATACACAAGTATCTACATCTTCGATCTCTTTGAAGAATCCCGATACTTGCAATACCTGGTTCTCTACTTTATCCAAATACCTATAACTTCTCAAAATTCGGACCCTGTGTTTCTACAAAACACTTGTCTAAAAACTAGAGAAGTCATAAGTAAACCGAATATAGTACGAGGACCAACCCCTCTGTCCTAATGGACACTGGACAACATACAATACTCTGTATAAGTCCGTTGAGTCTGACAACTCATTCACTGTGTGTCGTAGGTTAAAAACTGTACTTATGGTTAAGAAGAATTACACCGCTGTTTAATGCTCCTTACCTAACCATCCACTGATATAGGTAAATGTCGTAGACATAACTTCAAAAGGTATATCTCACTCTATAAAAATAGACGTACAGATATATCAATTTGAAATTGGTGCATAACCGCGGATATTCAAAACCAAATAATTGCCGTCCGGCAAACAACCCAGGTGACTTCCTCAAATATCACCGATTACAACGAATCCCGATATAATGAGGATGATCACCCAATTCCCAATAACTTACTTCCACTCATCATCTGTAAAACCATACAGATGTGAGAATCCAACCTGGCAAATACATACCCTGGAGTAAGTATCTAATCGGGAAATCAGTTTTCTATTAACAGTACACAGTGAAACTGAGACATTGAAATGTTTCGTCGGGGTATGCTGGTATTCCTAGTAATGCCTCTTCCATTATCCAGATTCACAACTTCAACCGTATAATTCTTTGCCAACTTTCCAAATCCCTTTATATGTCTTTAGTCATTACCTTCTGCACACCCCTTTAAGCCAAATGGTTTTCTTCCTTCCCTACCGTTCGGCACCAGCCTATGGTTTGGAAGAAGACTATCCAATAAGCATAAAGGGTGTACTGTCCTAATCCTAGGAGCACTCGCATCGCGAGAGAAGGTGAAGATAAAAGACACCTGAATGTACTTTATTCCTATTTCTCCTGAACCAGAATCTATCCCCGAACTGGAACAAGTTCCTTTCGAGTTCGTATATAACCATACGATGGAGCATCCAATAAACTGTGGATCTTCGTAGTGATACGGAGTGTCCTGGAGAAATACAAAGGTGATTTAGGATTGGCGAAGAAATACTTGGTTTGGTCGTGAATATCAGTCGCATTTTACTTTGCCCTCTTACTAATCCCTTGCTTTGTCTTAATCTTAATACCTTATGTACACCGTTTAGGCTAATTGGTATTCTTCATTCCCCACCGGTCGGCACCAGCCTATGGTTTGGAAGAAGACTATCCAATTTGCGTAATAGGTGTACTACTCCTAAACCAAGGAGTACTCGCAACCTGAGAGAAGGTGAAAAGAAAAGACAACTGAATAATCCTATTCATTTTCTCCAGAACCAGAAACCATCCTCGAAGTCCTTCGAGTTCATATCTAACCATACGATGGTTTTTGTCCAATGGAAGTGGACGTTCGCAGTAACGCGGGGTGTCCTGGAGAAAAGGGTAAAAGTAGGAGTGGCAATGAGGTCTGCAACTCTGACAATCCAAAGGCCTGTGTTAAGAAGGTTCGGTCAACTTGGTCACTGAGTCATAGTCTTAGGGTCGGGTCAATGGTCGCTGCCAGAGAGAGAGAAAAGAAACACTCAGCGTGCACTCTAACCTAGATCAGAATGGTTATCACTTTATCTAATCTGGAAACCTCCCACTGTACCTCAAATTCTACTCCAAACCTGAAAGAAGAATTAGTCGGGATCACCCGAGGAGTAAACCAACTCATCAGTGGGAATCGGGATCCAACTATCATCGCATGATAACTTGACGGAATCCACTCAAGTCACCATACTCCAGAAGGTATGCGCATGCCTGGCAAGTTTCAGTTCTTTTGAAACTCCCGATGTGATTTTTACCCCAAGCGGTTTATGACCTTGACTAGGTCAACAAACCATAAACCGCCAGTCAAGTTCAACCCGTCATTATTCTGGATTGCATTAAACCCACCCGTACGTGCCCTTGACTAGGTCAACAAGGCCGCACGACTGTCCTAGCCAATCCCACTTATGCAACAAACAAGTACCACTTAGCTACCGAACACTACGTCTTGACTAGGTCAACAAACGCAGCACGAATACTAAATAATACTTGTAGGAAATGACGGAGGGCTACGGCTGGTTTTTGGCGAAAAACCTTTAGCGTAATGAACTTGATATCGTTGAAGGAACTGCATAGCCTCTTATAAAAATATAGTGACGAAAACCTTTACTAAAGAGGTCACTCCCGGTGAAGGGATCTCGGCTCTTTCCCCGTAGAATGAGGTGCAGGATATTCCAACTGAATACCACGATGCAAAGCAAAAGTAATCGGCTATAGTGAAGTCAATGCCCTGACGCAAACTTATGTCCAAGGGGTCACTCCCGGTGAAGGGATCTCGGCCCTTGCCTCGTCGACTGAGGAGCAGGATATTCCAAATGAATACCACGATGCAAAACAAAAGTGGACGTCCTTGCAATAACAACTTTTTGAAAAATGTTCCAATAACATCAGAATAGGTTTGTTTATCTTGCATTGATCCGAATCAACGCAGTCCCATCAATTGATCACACCAATAAAGAACGAAAATAATGATGTACGTATATGCCATCTGCATTCGCCACTGGGTCCCGTTATCACCCGTTAGGTTACTTAACTAACGACAGAGCGGGGACTGGACTAGCGCGGATGCAAAACATATACAACATCTACTAATATATATACCAATATATTATATTCGCTCAAGGCGTGATAAAATGCAACATCACAGAAATGTACAGCATCACAGAACAATACAGATATCTGGAAGCCCCGGGTTTCACAGAGCCGCTGCTGAAACCCGACGTTCCCCTGGTCGTGTGGATAGCCTGTGCAATGAAATCCTAGACCCCTATGGGCGCGGCAAGTCACCCGCCAAAACCTGAAGCGAGGCAGCCCCCTCCAGCACCGTGAATGGACCACCCAGCACTTCACGGAATCCGGTAACTTGGGCACCCCTCCTGGGTCAACCTGTACCCCCTACGAGTGCGACGAATAGCCCGCCAATCCTAGAGTGAAGCCCCCTCCGTCTCAATGCCATGAGATGCGGGCCCGTTGCCCTCTAGAATCCGGCTATCCGTGCACCCCTCCGCGGGGTAATCCTAGTACAGAAAGTAAAATATACATACACCGGGTACATCGACCGCAACCAGGTCGTGCCCCAAAAGAATAATACAATCAGGCAGTGACGGCAGTCCACATGTCGGACGCTCGCCCCGCAATATCAAATGTACATAATACAACAAAACTGTACTAGCATTGCAACCAGGCTATCCCCCACGACCGATCCGCAACATCACAGCATAAACATAGAACATCAACATGAAAGTCACGTTCGCAAATCCGTCTAACCGGGCTATAGCAGTTAGACGGGATTTACCGATCAAGTGACATTCACGGTCGCAGATATAATGTAAATACTGTGAAATAATGTGTTTAAAATTTTCCGATTGATCAAACCTTAACAAGTGGGCCCCAATCAAAACTGTAGCACTCACAGAAAACCTGGGCCCATTTTTAATATTCCAAAACCCCTAATTTAAGCCCACAAGCCTACTGAGAAAAATTGGTGAAGTGAAGCCTACTAATTGCGGCGGAACCGCGGCCAATGAGGGGCTCAGGCCGCGGTTCCGCGGTCGTACGGCATTATCACTTTACCAAATTTTTGCAGTATTCTTAGAACTCCCTGCACATCATTCTGAGACAACCTGAAAAATTTTTGGACTTCAAAAAATTTCGACAGAAACTGATGTGAAGGAAAAATACGGTTTTTGGAATTTTGGTCGATCGGAACTGAAAAACACATTAGAACAAGCTAGGAAAGGTTAATGGCGTGGCTCTGATACCATGTTGCGCCACGACAGCGCCCCGGCCTCGTACTCGAGGCCAAAATGCGGAATCAAAATTTTTCCTTACTCGGAAACCGGCGCTACCGCGGACAAAGAAAACCCGGATCGTAACCATTAACCTAATGCTAGCAATCAAGAGATAGGGTGAGAAGTATACCGACTGATCCGAGTCCTCCGGTCTTCATCTCCACTCCGATCTCCTCGCGGGATCTCCGTCCATCTCCTCCTCATCGGAAAGGGCACCACGAAGCCGGGTACTTTTACGGGCTCCCGCCTCGATACCGAGGCAACTCGGGCATGAAGCCGGCAACTCGACATGCTCAAGATATGCTGAAGAATGTGTAGTAGATCATGCTAGTCTCATTTGGGGTTTGTAGTTGCCTTGATGGAGGAATGGGGTTAGGAAAAATGGTGCTTTCATTTTTCCAAAACAAGAAGAAGAAGGAGATGAAGAATTCCTCACAAATCAAAGATGAACTCTCTCATTCTTTTCTTTCTCTCAAGTGTTCTTTTTCTCATCTAGTAAGTATGATAATGGTGGAGGAAAGGTTATGAAGCATGAAGGGAGGTGAGTGTAGGAAGTGAAAAGAGGTGACCACATCCTAGACATAAAAACATCAACCATACTTCAAGCACATCAAAACCATACCCTTTCTAATCACATTTAATGCAAGTGATGGATGAAAGATATCATAATCAAATCTTATGCAATAAAACCCTCCACAATGTGTTATTTGCACAATTGCAAATAACCCCCTCCATCGGAAAAGTCCGGCCGGGAAAGAACAAATGAAAACCGGCCGGAACGGAAAGTAAACTGGCAACTCCAGAAAACTGGTCCCGTAATAAATTACAGGAAAACCCCGATACTGTGCATACACACCCGCATCTGTATTTCGTCCGGATACAAATGTAATGAGACAAAATCTACACTGTACTAAAACTAGGATCCGGCTTAAACCAAAGCCGGCTAGTAATATCCGTTCGATCCTGATCCGTGCAATACCGCACGTATCCGATCGAACCTTGCCATATAACTATACGGCCACTAGTACAAAACTGTCCGATCCTGATCTGTGCAATACCGCACGTATCTGATCGGACCCTGCCATATCTCCATACGGTCTCTACAGCGTTTCGCCCGAAAGCTTGAGTAACTGTAAGTGTGGTGGACTCTAAAGACTCGTCAATACTATGGCTGTGGATTTAACCATTAGCACATCAGAGGTATTAGCCAATACGTGACGGGCCACCAGCTATTGACCAAAAGGGACGTCGATGAGCGAACTCATCCTGACACCCTACTGAGCCTGTCAGTGACAATATCCGTACAGTCCGGTCCGTTCGTCTGTGAGCATCGCATGTCGGGCCTAGGGGGTTGGTAAAAGTCAGACCCCCAAAAGCGGTACAAGTCGTGTCGGAGTGTAGCCCAGAACGCCCTGAGATACTACTGGAATACCTACCAGCAAATCTCCTGCCTCGGCCGAGGGCTTTGCGTAATGGCTCTCCTAGACACAGCGCGACCTCACCCCCAATACCGGGAGAGACGAACCCCTGAAGATCCGCTCACTGCCTCCATGTGGCTCGGGACTGTACCCAACTAAAACCTGTTTGCACGACTCCTTTGAGCCGTGGTAGGGTAGTAATCAAAGCACAGTGGGAACTCACACGAGACAAATGACGATCCTCAGGTCGATGAACTAACCTGTACACATGTCACCAGGGAACTGCTATCTGACGTCAGGTATAAGACCAACTAGCATGTTCCCGGCGAGTCCTGTCCGGTGTACTCATAACCCAATGAGCACCTGTATACATCTTAGGTGAACCAACTGACACCAGTGGCTTGTGAGACCGGCCACCGCCCCTCTTCGGGGTCTCGACTGTATACACTAGTCTACTCTGGAGAATCGATGCCCTGTCTCGAAACTCCTACGACTAGGGACCATTTAAGGATGTGCTTATAGACTACCAGCTCCCACGTATATGATCGCCATCATACTGCTGGTAGTCAAGCAAGAATCCTAGGGGCTCTATCAACGTGTAATAGCGACATGTCAGGTCACCTAAAGCAGTACACGATGATAAAGATAAACCAGATAGCAAACTATCATCTCGAGTAAGACTGTCCTACCGGGATAGGTCCTCCCTCAATCATTGCAATCACGTGCCTGTGATCCAATAATTGACTCTGAGGGCACTATCTCCAACAAAAACCACCTGACCCAGAAGGTAAGAATAATACAGGTGCAGTCGTCAAGCGCGTCTTCAACTGCTGGAAACTCTGCTCACATGCATCTATCCACTGAAATGGAACCTCCTTCCTAGTCAATCCGGTCAAAGGTGCAGCGATCCGTGAAAATCCTGCACGAAGCGTCGGTAATAACCTGCCAGACCTAAGAAACTCCGAACCTCTGTAACTGACACAGGTCTGGGCCAGTGCTGTACCGCTTCAATCTTCTTTGGGTCCACACATATACCCTCTCTCGTAACTATGTGACCCAAAAACTCCACACTATCGAGCCAAAAAGAACATTTAGAGAATTTTGCAAACTTGATGCTCCTTCAAGGTCTGCAACGTAATACGCAAATGCTGCTCGTGCTCTGTCCGACCCCGAGAATAAACAAGAATGTCATCTATGAACACTATAATAAACCGATCAATGAAGGGTCTAAAGATACGGTTCATCATATCCATAAAAGCTGCTGAAGCGTTGGTGAGTCCGAACGACATCACTAGAAATTCATAGTGCCCATATCTTGTACGAAACGCAGTCTTCGGAATATCGTCTTTCCGAACCTTCAACTGGTGATATCCCGACCTAAAATCAATCTTCGAGAAATAACCAGCTCCCTGCAACTGATCGAACAAGTCATCTATACGTAGTAGTGGATACCTGTTTCGCACAGTGACGCGATTCAGTTGTCGGTAGTCGATGCACAGTCTCATACTACCGTCCTTCTTCTTTACAAATAAGACAGGAGCTCCCCACGATGATACACTAGGACGAATTAGCCCTCTATCTAACAACTCTTGCAACTGGCTTTTGAGTTCCTTTAATTCCGTCGGTGCCATTCGATAGGGTGGCCTAGAAATAGGCCCCGCACCCGGAACCAAGTCGATGCAAAATTCAATGTCACGATCGGGTGGCAATCCTGGTAACTCAGCAGGAAACACCTCAGGAAATTCTCGTGCGATCGGAACCTGGTCCAATGGAATCTCAGCGACCCCTAAGTCCTGAACGAATGCCAAGAACCCATGACAACCCTTCTTCAAGAGTCGCCCCGCACAAAGAGCAGAAATCATGTTGGCAGGAGTTAATTTACAATCCCCCTGCATAACAAACACCGGTTCACCTGGAAAACAAAATCTAACCGTCTTTCCCCGACAATCTATATAGGCAAGACAGGCGGCTAACCAATCCATACCAAGAAGTATATCAAAATCTAACATATCCAGGAGAATCAGATCAACTAGCGAATCTCTATCACCAATACGCACAGAACACGATCTGAATACGTGCCGAGCTATAAAAGAATCTCCCACCGGAGTAATCACCACTAATGGTAACTCTAACAACGACGACCCTTTCCCCAAAGAAAGTGCAAATCGTGAAGATACATAAGAATGTGTAGAACCGGGATCAAATAAAACATGTGCCTCTAACAAGCATACTGTAAGAGTACCTGTCACGACTGCATTTGATGCCTGGGCATCCTGTGGAGTCAGCGCAAATACTCGTGCCTGGCCCCTGCCCGCATCCTGTCGTCCTCTACCTCTATCTCCTCAACCTCTCTGAGAACTTCCCGCAAAGCCTCGACCTCGTGGTGCCACTGCCTGGCGTGTAGCGCCAACTGGGGGAGGAAGTAAAGCCATCGGCGTAGAAGGTGGAAGGGGTAAAGCAGCCTGTGGAATAGCGGTCCCTCCCTGGGATCTACAATCCCGCGCAAAGTGTCCAGGAAGTCCACAACTAAAACATGTAGATGGAGGCCTCTGATCATCGGGATAAGAACTGAACATCAGGCCCTGGGTCCAACCTCGTCCGACACTGCGGCCTGGAGTAAATCTGCCTCTACCTCTGCCAAGTTGTCTAGTCATCGGCCCGATCGGTCTACTCCTCTTTGGCTTTGGAACAACCACTGACTCGCTCAAACGCTCCTCCACTCGTATCGCTGCATCCATGGCATGCGCATACGTATCAAAATGCTGGGAGCCTATAGCCAGATACAACTGCGTGTCCAGACTCCTTAGGAACCTCTTCACCCGAAGCTCCTCCGTAGGTACTAAGTATGGGGCATAGCACGACAGCTGGGTGAATCATAAATCATAATCTGCCACCGACATACTTGCCGATTTCCTCAACGCTTCAAAACTGCTAACCCTAGCGTCCCTCACACTCTGGGGACGAAATCTGGCAAGAAAGACCGTGGAAAACTCGGTCCACGACATTGGAGGAAGACTCGTAGCTCGCCCTCTCTCCATCGACTCACACCACTCCTGTGCAAGTCCCTCCAAACGAAAGCTAGTCAGCTCAACTGACCTCGGATCAGAACATCGTAATTATCTACCAATCCACGCCATCCTATCAAGAAAAGACTGAGGATCTTCCGCTACATCGGTCCCCGTAAATACCGGAGGTTTCAATCTCATAAACTCCGCAAGTGATACCTCTATCACCCTCGTATCTACCAGTGCCACCGTCGGCATAGGCTGTACCTCGGACTCTGCTACGGTCGGTGCCGGATCCTGTCTCAGTACTCGAGTGGCCTCAGCTAACTGTCCTACCACTCGCTGTAATCCCAACATGCCCTCCTCAATCCTAGTCATGTGATCTGGTGGACGAGGATCAACATGCTCATGCACCGCCGGAACGTCCGGTGTACCAGTCGTCGTCACAGGCGGACTCGCCCTAGAAGCATCTCTGGCTGTGGCTCGCCTAGCCCGCGTAGCCATAGCAACTGGAATAAGAAACGAGAGTTGATAAGGCGTATGAATAGGAACAATCAATAACGGAGAATCAACGGAAGAATAGATCAAGATACACATCCTAAGGTTAGTTAGGCTGGATATGATAACGTAAATATGCCGCGGAACATACGTACGGTACTGCATTCATCCTAATTCACCTACTCCATCAAACCAAAGGTCATCCTAACTCACGGACTCACGTCAACCTATTTTAATTCCATACTCAATTCCGTAAGGTTATTCCTAAGCTCTGATACCAACTTTGTCACGGCCCAAGTTTGGATGTGACGGGCACTTAGATTGTATCATATCTAAAGATATGCACACAGTCCAAGTAAGCCGAAAACCAAGATCAAAATCCTTTTTGCGGAATTCGTTATATAGAAAAATTTAGTTTTTAAGTAAAAATCACGTGTTATGAAATTAAAATATTAAACAAGTGTAAGGTGTTAAGTTAGGTTGCATCCCTAGTTGGGATCAACAATATCAACAGCGGAAAATAAAATCTCAGTATATAGGACATCAACACGAATCTCAGACATAAAGAAAAGAAACCACAATTTATAGAACTAAACGATCTCAACTGTCAATAATATACATATCATCTCTCACTCTAAGTCATATACAGGTCTGATGGAGATTTTCTAGATACAAAATACAATACCAAAAGAGAAGGTTACTACATATGTAACCCACCTATCAAAAGATGTGATAAAGCTGCAAAAGTAGATCTGCACCGCAGCTAACCGTCCACTCTACCCCTGCAAGGAACTGTAGCACAACGGGGGTGAGTTGCCAACTCAGTGAATATAACTAACATATAACGGTTAATAATGTAAATATGACTATCATACTAACTGAAATGTGAACAAGTATAATGTATGATTATATGTGAAAATCAAGAATCTATAATACGAATCTTATAGTCCAAACTGAAATCACATCATTTATTCCCAATAAAATTCATTTCCCCGTGTCCATCATCGACACAAAACTTCCATTTCTCACAGGAATCATTCCTCGAATGATCCTGAAATCAACAATACCGGTCGTTATCACCTGGATATACACCGTATTTTGCCACTATCTCCGGTATCGAGTAACCTCGCTATGCTCCCCCGCCTCAATGCGGCTATCCTGCCCCTCGGTCTCGACCGGGTCCACCATGTATCCAACTGTATATCTCCCCCACTCAGTATGGATAACATAAAATCCGCGACCGTATATCTCCCCCACTCGGTCCGGAATAAAACCAAATCATAAAACATCTCATGGTGGACATGACACATCAATCATAAAATCACTGGATTTATGTAAGTATTCAAAACTCAAGACCATAAATCCTCAATAATACATTTACCTCTTATATCAACATGAAATACGCAGATATTAACATGATATTAATGATGCAATTTACTACTATTATTGGTATGTAAGATACGATATGAATCATTTTAACAAGAATTATGCTAAGTGTAAAAGTGACATAGTAATATCAACGAGGTGTGTGTAACATATAAGACGTGCACGTGGCATGACTCGTCGATAATTGTGTGGTGTTCTAGCAAATACACACGGTATGTGTAACTTATGAATACATATTGTTAATTTAACATATCAAATAAAGCATTAAGTTAAATAAACTAGGGCGTATCACGCCATCTTTACAAAATTCCCCGTAGATGTTTAGTCTACTCACCGGAAAATGCCGAATCTATTCAGGAATTGCCAATCATTTCCCTTTCCTCGCTGCCTCCGAAAATCCCGTATTCGAATCTAACATCACAATTTAACTTGTATAAGGAAACGGCTACTCCGACATGACGGAAATGAAAAACACCCATTCCCACGTACTAGTTATATTGTATACGACTATATAGAACTATTAAACACTTAACCTTACTAGATTTTAACCCTAACCTGCATCGTTACAGAATTTAAATCGCGATGCGTTTTAATCGTGTCGTATTTGGTGTTTTAAGATATCCTTTCCGATATACGCTTCCAGATTCTATCTTCAGTGAAACTAATTTATTTAAACAATACCAAAATGACCAAAATGATCTACTGAAACCTACACAATCATCCAAAACACCCTAGCTACCCACAAATTCGGCGACGCCGGATTTCCCCTCTTGGTCGCCGGCCCAATTCCGAGCCCACTGGTTCGTGATCCTATGGTTTGCTCTTGGTGTTACACACATCATTTTAGCACTGTTTTGTTAAGTTAATTATCTTCCAAACAAAAGCAGATTTACACAGAGCCTAGTTGGAAAAAAATACGAATTTATAGGACAATGTTTATTTCAATTTAACTAAGTTACAGAACTTAAATCTCCTACTTTGTTTAAGAATTTTACCCTCCAAAAAGTTGTTGGAATAACCCCTCCAAGATGCTTAGCCGCTTGTCCTAGCTTGATGGTGATGAAAACCTAGCTCCCTTCTTCTTCTTCTTCCTCTTATTCTTTCTTTTTCTCTTTATTTTAGTTTTGATTTCAGAAATTTTCAGATTTAATTTTTGTAATAGATCTGAACATATCCTATATATAAGAAGAGGGAAGGGTGAGGTGGTATAAGGAGGTGTCAAAGGTTGAAGAGTGCTCATTTCATGCAAGGAGGATGTGTGAGATGAGTGTGTGCATGCAAGCATGAGGTGTGCTAGCCTTATCTTCATAATTTGTTTTAATTTGAAACTAAATTCTGAACTAAAATGATTTTCCATCCCATTTTCATTTACACCCTTAACAATTTTCCATTTGCACAAAAATCCTAAACTTTACCTGAAAACCCCTCACAACTTAGTTTATTATAAAACACACATTTTATTAAAATGAAACTAAAATTGTCACTAAAACCCTTATAACTTATTCATGTTGCATCTTAAAATTTTTATTTAAATTGTTTTACATAGAACTTATGAAACTTGACTTATTTGTTTTTAACAACTTTGCGATTTATCATATTATTATTAAATTAATTAATTTTATTTATTTCTAAATTTTTCAGAATGCTACAATAAAACCCGGGGTAATTCGTCGACCCAACTGCCCAACCGTCCTTCCAGGCGAGCTCTAAGACTCTGAATGACGTCCCGATTAGCGACCTCGGCCTGTCCGTTCCACTGGGGATGCGCGATTGCGGCAAACTTTATCAGTATATTGTATTCGCTGCAGAATCCTTTAACTTTGTCGTTGTTGAAGTTCGTCCCATGGTCGGTAACGATACACCTCGGGATCCCGAACCGAAATATTATGTTGTTCTGCAGGAACTTGATGGTCGTGGCGGCGTCCGGTTTTCTGATGGGGACGGTCTCGACCCACTTTGTAAAGTAGTCCACCGGGACGAGGATATATTTGTGCCCGCCCGTACCGGTAGGGAGTTGGCCTATCATGTCCATTCCCCACTGGGCAAACGGCCATGGGGAAGTCAGGGCCGTTAGCTCGGTAGCCGAAAGACGGGGTATGCTGCCATTGAGCTGGCAGCTCTTGCATCTTCTGGCGAGCTTCTGAGCTTCCTTATGGATGGTCGGCCAATAGTATCCTTGGAGTAGCGTCTTCTGGACTATGGTGCGGGCCCCTTGATGTGCTCCACAGACCCCTTCATGAACCTCACGGAGGACGTAGTCGGCCTCGTGGGGGTCGACGCACCGAAGCAGAGGTTGAGTGAAGGCTTTCTTGTAGAGGTTTCCACTGCTCAAAACGAAATGGTGTGCTCTGGCTCGGAGGCGGCGGGCTTCCCCTCGATCTTCTGGGAGCGTACCTTCCTTAAGGAATTCTACTATAAGCTTCCTCCAATCCCGGTCTTCTTCCTGGGCAGCGTAAACTTGAAGTGCTGTCGCTCTGTCTTCCACGATGGGCCGTGGCAAGACCTCGAAGAGGATATTTCTCTTGTTGTTGGCCGTATAGGTGGAAGCTAGTTTGCTCATGGCATTTAGTGTAAGTCTACGGTAGCGCCTCGGCCATCATTCTGACGCCAAACGCGGAATAAAAACTTTTCTAACTGGCGCTATTGCATACTATAACCCGGATCTTTCCATTAACGCTAAACTAACAAACTGTAAAGAGGTAGAAAGGCTATACCGATCGATCCGATTCCTTCGGTCTTTAGCCATCATCCCACGCTCCTCACAGCAACTCCGATCTCCTGTCTCCTCATCGAGGTGGCACCACGTCAACGGATCTTTAAACGGGCTCCCGCCTCTATACCGAGGCAACTCGGTCATCAAGTCTGCTAAAAGAGATGACCAAGATAAAATAGAGAATGAGTAGAATACTTTGTCTCTTTTCATCCAAAACCATGGATGAACGGTTAATCGGAGTTGCCTTTTGAGAAGAAGAGCAAAAGGAAAGAGCTTTGGATTTTGTTCTCAAATGAAATGAATCAATTTCTCACCAAGTGAGAGAGTGGGAGTAGTGAGGGGGGCTTCCTCAAGTGGCCGTCCACTTATAGGGGAGGAGGGGGTGAGGGCAAGCACAAGTGGTGACCACAAAGAAAAGATCAAGAACAAATATCCTTCTCAATCCAAGAAACAATAAATGCAAGGCATGAGGCATACAAAGCTAGAAGCTTCTTTCTAGAAACTTCCATGTGACTCACCGAAAAACAAAAACCCTATCCTCTCCGTAAAGATATTTTGTCCATGGCAAGAATGATAGAAATACGGCAAAAAAGAAATGCACGGATTAAACAATGTTCAACCGGGCGGTGAAAAACTGGCAACTTCGAAAAGCGATCCTGAAACGAATTTCAGGATAACCCCGTAACTGTATACACATACCCGCATTTGTATTACGACAGAATACAAATGCAACTGAGACAAAGATATTATATCTACACAGTATAATACTAGGATCCGGCTTAAACCAAAGTCCTCTAGTAAAATCTGTCCGAAACACGACACGTGCGCAAACGCACGTGCATGTTCGAACCCTGCCATAAAATCATACGGCCTCTACAACGTTTCGTCCGAACTTGGGAAACTATCTGTGGGGGACTCTAAAGACTCGTCAGTACCCTAGCAGTGGGTTTAACCACAAGCACGTCAGCGGCACTAGCTGTGCGTAACGGCTGTCCATGTACTGACCGAAAGGGAAGCTAATGAGCGAACTCAGCCTAAAACCCTACTGAGCCTATCAGTGACAATATACATATAGTCCGGTCCGTTCATCTATGAGCATCG
The DNA here is from genome assembly GCA_030015575.1 of Agapanthus africanus. Taxonomy (NCBI): domain Eukaryota; kingdom Viridiplantae; phylum Streptophyta; class Magnoliopsida; order Asparagales; family Amaryllidaceae; genus Agapanthus; species Agapanthus africanus. Next base: position 103,660,785 of record JASDDO010000010.1, on the reverse strand, counting down.
CATATCGGGCCTAGAGGGCTGGTAATGTCAGACCCCCAATAACGGTATAAGTCGTGTCGGAGAGTAGCCCTGAACACCCTAAGAAACTACTAGAATACTTACCAGTAATTTTCACCTGTCTTGGCCAAGGACTTGGTGTAATGGCTCTCCTAGACACAACACGATCTCACCCCCAATACCGGGAGAGATGAATCCACTGCCGATCCGCTCACTTGCCTCCATGTAGCTCGGGACTGTACCCAACTAAAACCTATTTGCACGACTCTTTTAAGCCGTGGTAGGGTAATAATCATAGCACAGTGGGAACTCACACGAGATAAATGACGAACTCAGGTCGATGAACTAACCTGTACGCATGTCACCAGGGAACTGCTATCTGACGCTAGGTATAATACCAACTAGCCGGTTCCCGGCGAGTCATGTCCGGTGTACTCATAACCCAATGAGCACATGTATACATCTTAGGTGATCCAACTGACACTAATGGCTTGTGAGACCGGCCACCATCCCTCGTCAGGGTCTCGACTGTATACACTAGTCTACTCCAGAGTATCGATGCCCTGTCTCGAAACTCCCACGACTAGGGACCACTTTTAAGGATGTGCTTATAGACTACCCAACTCTCACGTATATGATCGCCATCATACTGTTGGTAGTCAAGCAGGATCCTGAGGGCTCTATCAATGTGCAATAGTGATCATGTCACCTAAAGCTGTACACGATGATAAAGGCAAACCAGATAGCATACTATCATCTTGAGTAAGACTGTCCTACCGGTATAGGTCCTCCCTCAATCATTGCAATCACGTACTTGCGATCCAATAATTGACTTTGAGGGCACTATATCCAACAATCTCCCACTTTCACTTAAGGCTAATTATTGCGATGTCGCATACTCACAGCCCGTGTGATACCGAACAACCAACTCCACTAATAATCAGTTTCACAAAGCCCGTTTGTAAAACTATTGTGTTCGAGAAATAGCCTCAGTGAGTGGATCCGCCCTGATGTATCTTTCTATGTCTCTCTTAATCTCAAGTTCGCGGAGAAAGCCATCTCCCGAATTGAGTAATACCTGTCTTAGAATATGTCTAGATATCTGATGGGACCTAGTTCATAAATGAACTCCAAATCCAAACTTCTTAGACTGTATCGACAACTGAAACTAATCAGTATCCAGCACCATGCCTCCCACAGTATCCTCTTGGACCACCTGTCCATAATACTTCCCCCTTTGTCAGAGGGAAAAACTATAACTCTGACAATCACTCCGTCATCCATGTCACCTTTGGAAGCCTGGAATGATAACCGTCTCCCGAAGGAGGCTGCCGTCATCAAATCCGTAGAACATCCACTTATGTTCCAAAACTGCTTCTTTATGTTTCTCCATGATTGGATTAATATAAACTTATCGCATCTAGTGCAAAAACAACATCTGGTGTGGTACTTGATATCTCACGATTGACTCAATTGCCTAAGCAAGTGACATGCCAATCATGCACATCCCCCTCCCCTTTAGTCTGTAAGACACATTTAGAGAGGGAGTCTCCATCACCTGCAGGTACACCACCATGCCAGGAGTCATCCATTCTAAAATACTATTAGAATACTGTCAAAGTACCCACATTGGGAAACTACCCAAATCTAGATCTAAAACCATAGATCTAGTAACCAGAATGTCAGATATTATATCCATATCCTTTGTGGAGAAACAACTGTATGACAACCAAAGTATAACCGATCGTAGTATAGGAATTTTACTTCCTACTCTGTGTATGTCATCCAAATACCAGGACATCACACCCTACTACCTTCTTAACAGATCCATCCCCTATTCTGATGAAGTCAAACCCATGACTGTCACATCAAAAATAGATGATCTATTTCCGCTATATCTGCTCTAGTCTATAAATAGACATAAGCTACTTGTCCACTATGCTTCCGTTGCTCCCACTGACCGCAACAACCCTATTGCAGAATAATATATACGTGCACTTCTAAAGGTAGTTTAGAACAACGCTATACTTAACCTCCTGCCGGGTCTCATAGTCTGGAACAGCAGTAATGGCAAGTCTGGGCAAACAAGAACCTCCCTGTCACCGTCCTTGAGGCTACCGGAGTACCTCTCGGGTGCCTGAGGTTACCCACCATATCTGTAGAGTGGCTATTGGAATGTCAAATGTGATTGAATCTTTAGGTCCTATTAAATTTTCCATAATCGTTTGCAGTTCTGGAATCACTTCCAAATTTACCATATTCCCACTATTTTTTTCTGAAAAAATCCATTTTACTAAATCTGTGGCGAGTCAAGAACAATATCACCATTGATCTTCCAGATGGTAGAAAGTCAACCCTCGTCATAGCCTGGGCCAACCCGCAAACTGCCATTACAGAAACGTACCTTGAGTTATCCAGAGTCTGGTTTTAATCATAAGCCGGACAACTCCCCGTACCATAACATCGTTAAGATATGAACCATTCTATATCCAATATAAAAACTTTGGCACTTATTTAATAGGAACCAGATTCAAATCATGCAGCTGTCTCCAGTGCATATCAACTTAATGGAAAGAGGCTAATCAGCATTACTCAACTTAGGAATGCATCCAATTATGAGTAACCTGAAAGAGAAACAAGTTTCTCAAAACCATTACTATCAACTGAATACCAATCACAGGTATCTACATCTTCGATCTCTTTGAAGAATCTCGATACTTGCGATACCTGGTTCTCTATTTTATTCCTATACCGATAACTTCTCAAAACTTAGACATTGTATTTCTACGAAACACTTGTCTAAAAAACTAGAGAAGTCACAAGTAAACAGAACATAGTATGAGGACCAACCCCTTTATCCTGATGGACACTGGACATCATACAATACTCTGTATAAGTCCGCTGAGTTGAATAACTCAAAACCTGTGCATCGTAGGTTCAAAACTGTACTTATGGTTAATAACTACTCCGCTGTTCAATGCTCCTTACCCAATCGTCAACTGATATAGGTAAATGTCACGGACATAATTTCAAAAAGTTATATCTCACTTTATAAAAATAAACGTACAGATATATCAGTTTGAAATTGGTGCACAACAACGGATACTCAAAACCAAATACTTGTCGTCCGGCAAAAACCCAGGCGGTTTCCTCAAATATCACCAATTACAACGAATTCCGATATAATGAAGATGATCACCTAATTCCCAATAACTTACTCCCACTCATCATCTGTAAAACCATACAGATGTGAGAATGATACCTGGTAAATACATACCCTGGAGTAAGTATCTAATCTGGAAAACAGTTTTCCTTTAACAACGCACAGTAAAACTGAAACATGAAAATGTTTCGTAGGGGTATCCTGGTATTCCTAGTAATGCCTCTTCCATAATCCAATTCATGAATATAACCGTATATTTCTTTGCCACCTCTCCAAATCCCTTTATTTGTCTTTAGTCGTTACCTTCTGTACACTCCTTTAGGCTAAGTGGTTTTCTTCCTTCCCTACCGTTCGGCACCAGCCTATAGTTTGGAAGAAGACTATCCAGTAAGCATAATAGGTGTACTCTCCTAATCCTAGAAGTACTCGCAACCTGAGAGAAGGTGATGATAAAAGACAACTGAATAATACCTTATTCTATTTCTCCCAAACTGGGGAAAAAAGCAAAGGTGAAGTAGGAGTGGCGATGAAATACGCGGTTTGGTTGTGAATGATAGCAGTCGCAATTTACTTTGCCCTCTTTCTAATCCCTTTATTTTTTCTTTACTTATTACCTTCTGTACACCCTACTTAGGCTAATTAGTTTTCTTCATTCCCTACCTTTCGGCACCTGCCTATGGTTTGGAAGAAGACAATCCAATAAGCGTAATAGGTGTACTCTCCTAAACCAAGGAGCCCTCGCAACCTGAGAGAAGGTGATGATAAAATACAACTGAATAAACCAATTAAATTACTCCTGAACTTGGATCCATCCTCGAAGAAGTCCCTTCGAGTTCGTATATAACCATACGATGGATCTATCCAATGGAAGTGGATGTTCGTAATGATACGAGGTGTTCTGAGAAATGCAAAGGGTAAAAGAAGGAGTGGCAATGACTTATGCAACTCAGAAAACCCAAAAGCCATTATTTTAAGAAGGTTCGGTCAACTTGGTCACTGAGTCATAGTCTAGGGTCGGTCAATGGTCACTGCCAAAGAGAGAAAGAAAAGAAACACTCTGCGTGCACTCTAACCTAGATCAGAATGGTTATCACTTTATCTAATCAGGAAACCTCCCACTGTACTGTCAAATTCTCCTCCAAACCTGAAAGAAGAATCAATCGGGATCACCCGAAGAGTAAACCAACTCATCAGTGGGAATCGGGATCCCACTCTCATCGCATGATAACGTGAAGGAATCCACTCATGTTATCACACTCCAGAAGGTATGTGCATGCCTGGCAAGTTTCAGTTTCTTTAGAAACTCCCGATAAGATTTTTACCCCATGCTCTTATGACTTTGACGAAGGCCAACAAATCATAAGTCACATGTCAAGTTCTACCCGTCATTATCTTGTTAATTTGAACCCACCCGTACATACCCTTGACGAAGGCCAACAAGGTAATACGACTGTCCCAAACCAACCCATCTATCTATATAACAGAAAGGTAACAAGCAGCTACCATCCACTATGCCTTGACGAAGGCCAACAAACATAGCATGAATACTACGTGCTACCCGTCTGAAACGACGGAGGGCTACGGCTGGTTTTTGGCGAAAAACCTTTAACGTAATGAACTTGATATCGCTGAAGGAACCTGATAGCTTTTTATAAAAATATAGTGGCGAAAACCTTTACTAAAGAGGTCACTCCCGGTGAAGGGATCTCGGCTCTTTCCTCGTGGAATGAGGTGCAGGATATTCCAACTGAATACCGCGATGCAAAGCAACAAGTAATCGACTATAGTGAAGTTATTACCCTTGCCTCGTCGAATGAGGTGCAGGATATTCCAACTGAATACCACTGTGCAAAACAAAAGAAAACGTTCTTATAATAACACTTTTTAAAACTGTTCCAACAATATCCAAACAGGTTTGTTTTCCTTTGCATTGATCAGAATCAACGAAGTCTCATCAATTAATCACACCAAAAAAGAACGAAAATAAAATGTATGTATATGCCATCCGCATTGGCCACTGGGTCCCGTCATCACCCGTTAGGTTACTTAACTAACGACAGAGCGGGGACTGGACTAGCGCGGGTGTAAAACATATACAACATCTACTAGTATATATAACAATATACAATAATCTCTCCAGGCGTGATAAATGCAACATTACAGAAAAGTAATAAGCATCACAGAACAACACAGATAATCTGGGATCCTCGGGTTTCACAGAGGCGCTACTGAAACCCGACGTTCCCCTGGTCGTGTGGATAGCCTGTGCAATGAAACCTAGACCCCTACGGGTGCGGCAAATTACCCGCCAAAACCTGAAGCGAGGCAGCCCCCTACAGCAAAGTGAATGGACCACCCTTCACTTCACGGAATCCGGTAACTTGAGCACCCCTCCTTGGGTCAACCTGTACCCCCTACGAGTGCGGCGAATAGTCTGCCAATTCTAGAGTGAGGCCCCTTGCCTCTCAAAGCCATGAGATGCGGACCCGTTGCCCTCCAGAACCCGGCTATCCGCGCACTCCGTCGCGGGGTAAACCTAGTACAGAAATGAAAAATATGTACAACGGGTACATCGACCTCAGCCCGGTCGTGCCCCAAAAGAATATTATACAAACAGGCAATGACGGCAGTTCACATGTAGGACGCTCGTCCCGCAATATCAAAAGTACAAATAAATCCAAACTGCACTACCATTGCACACAGCTATCCACCACGACAAATCCGCAACATCATAGCACAACACGGAACATCAATGCGAATGTCACGTTCGCAAACCCGTCTAAAAGAACTATAGCAATTATACACGATTTACCGCTAGAATGACATTCACAGTCGGAGATATAAAGTAAGTACTGTAAACTAACAAGTTTAAAATTCCGATCGATAAAACTTCCCAAAGTGGGCCCCACGTACAGTTCCAGTACACAAACAAAATCTGGGCCCAAACAAAATATTCCAGAAACCACAATTCCCTATGAAAAACACCCAAGAGAAATATGGTGTACTGTTGCCACAAACTGGCGGCGGAACCGCGGCCAAACCATGGTTTGTGCGGCGGTTCCGCGGCAGTATAGTGGAAACAGTGGACCAAATTTCTTCCAGAGTCTTAAAAAAGCCTGCTCGATTTTCTGAGATGCTCAACATGAAAAATGCGGTTTTGGAAATTTTGTTCGATCGATATTTTAAACATGTTAGAACATGTTAGTAAAGGTTAATGGCATAGCTCTGATACCATGTAAGTCTACGGTAGCGCCCCGGCCGTCATTCTGACGCCAAACGCAGAACAAAAACTTTTATAACCGGCGCTATCGCATACTATAACCCGGATCTTGCCATTAACGCTAAACTAACAAACTATAAAGAGGTAGAAAGGCTATACCGATCGATCCGAGTCCTTCGGTCTTTAGCCATCATCCCACGCTCCTTGCGGCAACTCCGATCTCCTGTCTCCTCATCGAGGTGGCACCACGTCAACGGATCTTTAAAAGGGCTCCCGTTTCTATACCGAGGCAACTCGGTCATCAAGTCTGCTAAAAGAGATGACCAAGATTAAGTAGAGAATGAGTAGAATACTTTGTCTCGTGTCATCCAAAACCATGGATGAACGGTTAATCGGAGTTGCCTTTTGAGAAGAAGAGCAAAAGGAAAAAGCTTTGGATTTTGTTCTCAAATGAAATGAATCAATTTCTCACCAAGTGAGAGAGTGGGAGTAGTGAAGGGGGCTTCCTCAAGTGGATGGCCACTTATAGGGGAGGAGGGGGTGTGGGAAAGCACAAGTGGTGACCACAAAGAAAAGATCAAGAACAAATATCCTTCTCAATCCAAGAAACAATAAATGCAAGGCATGACTCACACAAAGCTAGAAGCTTATTTCTAGAAACTTCCATGTGACTCACCCAAAAACAAAAACCCTATCCTCACCTTAAAGATATTTTGGCCATGGAAAGAATGATAGAAATACGGCCAAAAAGAAATGCACAAATTAAACAATGTTCAACCGGACGGTGAAAAACTGGCAACTTCGAAAAGCGATCCTGAAACGAATTTCAGGATAACCTCGTAACTGTATATACATACCCGCATTTGTATTAAGACCGAATACAAATGCAACTGAGACAAAGATATTATATTTACACAGTATAATACTAGGATCCGGCTTAAACCAAAGCCTGCTAGTAAAATCTGTCTGAAACACGACACGTTCGCAAATGCGACACGTGCGCAAACGCACGTGCATGTTCGAACCCTGCCATAAAATCATACGGCCTCTACAATGTTTCACCCGAACTTAGGAAACTATCTGTGGGGGACTCTAAAGACTCGTCAGTACCCTGGCAGTGGGTTTAACCTCAAGCACGTCAGGGGCACTAGCTGTGCGTAACGGCTGTCCATGTACTGACCGAAAGGGAAGCTAATGAGCGAACTCATCCTGAAACCCTACTGAGCCTATCAGTGACAATATACATACAGTCTGGTCCATTCGTCTATGAGCATCGCATATCGGGCCTAGGAGGCTGGTAACGTCAGACCCCCAATAGCGGTATAAGTCGAGTCGGAGAGTAGCCCTGAACACCCTGAGAAACTACTGGAATACTTACCAGTAATTCTCACCTGCCTTGGCCAAGGACTTGGTGTAATGGCTCTCCTAGACACAACACGATCTCACCCCTAATACCGGGAGAGACGAATCCCCTGCCGATCCGCTCACTTGCCTCCATATGGCTCGGGACTGTACCCAACTAAAACCTGTTTGCACGACTCCTTTGAGCCGTGGTAGGGTAATAATCAAAGCACAGTGGGAACTCACACGAGACAAATGACAAACTCAGGTCGATGAACTAATCTATACGCATGTCACCAGGGAACTGCTATCTGACGCTAGGTATAATACCAACTAGCCGGTTCCCGGCGAGTCCTGTCCGGTGTACTCATAACCCAATGAGCGCATGTATACATCTTAGGTGATCCAACTGACACCAATGGCTTGTGAGACCATGTTGGGTTCCTAGGCACACTCAAGAGGTTCCACAAGGCATCAACCATGCCAAACAAAAAATTTCCGGTGCCGAGAAACCCTAATATAGATCGTTAACTAGAAGTTAAGGCGAAAAGCAAGCAAGTAAACAACTTTATTGCTAAGTGAAAGGGATTACAACCTTTGTAGATCCGCTCCACCATTTCTTTAGCTCCGTGTTGACGTCCCTCCGCTGCGATCATTGGATCCTGGACTCTTGCGATGGTTTCATCGGAGAAATGATCGGGCTAGGTCATTGACTTCGAGGCCGAAGATGATCTACGTCGGGGAGACTCGAACTCAAGCTATTCCTTCACTTGGTCGAAAACTTTGTGAAGAGAACACCCTATACTACTTGGCAAGTGGTAGAGGATGAAGAAATAGGAATTGGGTTCACTTTAGAATTGGATTTCTCACTCTTTTTCTCATGGCACCATTGGAGCTCTCAAGCTTTTGTGAGCTTGATGAAGATGAAGAAGAAGAAAGAATCATATCCAAATGAAAACTTATCCTAATGAATAATGGCACCATGGTTGAGTTAAGCCATCATGCTTAACTCATGTAGAGATTTAACCAAACCATTAGGTTAAAGGTTAGGTTAAAGAATATCAAAAGAAATGACAAAAGAGTGGACTTTGTTAAAGCTTCTCCAAGTTTCTTCAAGCTTGATAACTTTGACTAAGTTAATCCCTTTTGTTAAATCTTAAGATGAAACAATAACCCTAATCTTTACCCTAATCTTGGTATTAATCTTATACACACATCTTGTATGTATCATCAAACATGATACAAACATATGTACACAAATATATATCATATATACACTTATGCACAAACAAGTGAGAAAATCAATCTTAAGTGAACTAATACTAGTTAATGTAAAGTAATATATCAAATATATAATTATACATTAAATCATTAAATCAACACTTGATTTAACGATCCGGTCATATCGCATATAACCGACTAATATCAAGTGTATCAATGTATCGAATCAACACTTGATTCGGTAACCCAGCTATATCACATATAACCGACCAATGATACAAATCGCGAAAATATAATACAGTATCACATACTGGTATTATTCTCGGTCCTGTACATATCTCATATGCGCTCCTATTTCGTTTCGCTTGAGCCAAGAAACCCCTGTGTAGGACTCTAAAGACTCGTCAATACGCCGGCAGCAGGTGATGATCATATCAAACACCCACAAGCCGTAAGCGGTCTGCTAAACGTAACGGCCACCCGGGTATTGAGCGATCAGAAGATCAACGATCAAGCCTGCTCACACTCCAGTGAATCCAACGAGTAACACTACCGTACAGTCCGGTCTGTTCGTCTGATATGTCGCATATCTCGTCTAGGGGTGGTAAACGTCAGACCCCAATAACTCGATAAGTCGTGTCGATATGAGGCTCATAACGGGTCGAGAAACTACTGGTAACACTTACCAGTACATCCCTAAAACAGCCTTGGCCAAGGACTTCCTGTTATAGCCAATCGAGCACTGCGCAACATCAACTCCCTATACCGGGAGAGACGAAACCCCTCCTATCGCTCATTGCCTCCATGTGATTCGGGGCTGTACCCAAAAGCCACCTTTTTGCATGCCCTCTTGGACGTGGTATGATGGAAATCAAAGCACAGTGGGAATCACACAAGTCTCTATGACGATCTCGGGTCTACAGACTAACCTGCACCAGTGTCACCAGAGAACTGCCATCTGACGTAAGGTATAATACCATCTGGGAGTTCTCGGCGAGTCCGTCCAGTGTACCCAGTCTCCACTGAACACCCGTATATCATCTCTGTTGTCAAACACCAATGGATATGGGATCATCCATCGCCCATCTGTATGGGTCGAGAAGCTACACGCTAGTCTACTCTGGTATATCGATGCCCCGTCTCGATATAGCCACGACTAGGGACTTTGAAGGATGTACTTATGGACAACCATGTCCTCACTAGTATGATCCGCATCATAATCCAGGTAGTCAAGTACACATCCTAAGAGCTTTACCAACATGTAACAGAGAGACAATCTGTAGCGTCTTGAAAAGTCGTTTTGGTGTTTTCCTGAAATTCGGTGAAAATTCGGTATTTTTCCGAAAACCGTCTTTCTCGATATTTTGCAGTTTAGGGCTAATTATACCTTAAATGGATAGGTAATTGCTTGTTTTTAGTAGCTAATGAGTTATTTATGAAATTTTGGTCATTTAAAAATTTTTCCCTATTTTTCATTTTTTATATTATTTTAAGCCGGTAAGAAAATACATTAAATAAGCGATAAATACAAATTTTTCCGAGCTAATTTTACTCTCTAAAATTATGATAATTATAATCTAGTAATAACATGAATTTTTAGTAATTTATTTTGATTTTTAACAAATTTTTATGTTATGAAACGAATTTATTGAATTTTGAGTTAAAACTTGCAATTTTTGAGTTGTAGGGGGCCTTTTTGCATAAAATTTCTTTTGTAAAACCCCTCTCTCTTTTTCCTCAGCCCTAGGACAGCCCCACCTTGTGTGAGACCAGAAATTTCTGGCCTCATTTCTTGAGTTGCTTTCTTGAGTTGAATTTGATAGTTTATGGAATTAATTTAAATATAATGAATAAAGTATGATACATTGACTTTTGTGGACTTGACCATGACTTTCCCCAATTGCCCACACCCTCCCCCATTCCTCCTCTGGCCGAAATTCCTGCACACCCTCTTCTTCCTCTCTTTTCTTTTCATTTTCCTTCAATTTCTTCAAAAAACCATATCAAAATCCACACTTTATTCAAAAATCCAAACAAATCCTTATGCTATCATTTTCCTTAGCCATTCTTGCTTGGATCTTGGTGCTTGAGGCCATCAATTGGAGCCAAATTTTCTTGCTTGATCCATAGATCAAGAGGTATAATTCTCATCAAGTTACTTTCTTTTGCAAAAATTCCTTTAATTGTATGGTTTAGTGTTAATTTAGTGTAGTTTTAGTCTAGTTTTCTTAGGTTTTGCTTGAAAATTAAACTAGGGTTTTGAGCCATAATAGTTAATTAAGTTGTTTTATAGTTAATCTAATGGTTAATTAACTAATCTATATAGTTACCTTGTTGATGTAGTCTTTAATTATGCTAATTTAGTTAAATTTAGAAGTGTGAAATTGTTGTTTTAGGATTTTCAAGAGACGGTTTTTGTGTGGAATTGGATGGTGAAACATGATTAGTGAGTTGATTAAGGTTTAGAAAACTTTATTTAGTTGATTGAACCTAATTTGTTATCTAGTATTTTGCTAACCTAAATCTAAGAGGTGAACTTGCTAATTGGGTTTGAAATTAGTGTTAATTAAGTTTTCAAGTGTGGAAATTGATTGGATTTTGCTAGGTTTTAAATTCAAGAATTGGTGGTTATGGAAAATAGGATTGGAATCATGGCTTTTGTGTTGTAATTAGTGTTTGTAGATTGCTTGTAGTGTGCTTGGGTAATTATGCTTTATTGTAGTCGTTCTGTCGCAAATCGGCGATTTTTGCACCGATTTTGGGACGCAATGCTTACTAGCTTTGTTATAAAATTGTGTGATGAATTATTCTTGATATCTTGATGATTGTAATGGCTTGTCCTACGACTTTTAGGATGCGTGAGTGCGGTTTTTTCGGGTAGTCGGGTTTTAGTTTTGCCGGGCGACCAAATCGGCGTTTTTCGGCAGTTTTTGCGATTTTCGCGTGTGTCCGCGCACTTTGTGCACGTTGTACCTAGCTAGCGAACCTTAGTAGTTTCGTTGGGGTTTTGCGTCGTTCTTGATATGTAACCTTATATTTGGTATTGATGTAAATTCCAGGTTCAGTCGCGGAAACGTCAGACGCGGCGCCAAAGGGAAAGGCGGTGATTGGACACAGCTAGCCAAGGATCCCAGTGAGTAGATTTAACATCTACGGGGGACGATCGTTTGGATGGCGCAAGTCGCCCGATAGATTTAGTAAACTGAAAAATAGTAAACTGGATAACCACTTGTGACATTAGAATAATATTACTGGCATGATAATTGCTGCAATTAGGTCAATATGTTATACCCATATACGCAAACTCAATTGTAGGACACATGCACCATTACCAGGTTTTTATATGCAGCACGAGCACTATTCATGCTTACACACACACCCTGGTAATTGCCATGCCACCACACTAGATAACATTTAAATTTAAACCTTTTACTAATTGATACTTAAACTGGTGCTATTGCCTTTAATTCCTTAAAATGAAACCGTAGAATTGCTATTCATGTGCATGTACTTCATCATATTAATTGTTCATGCTTAATCCATTAATCACACATCGCAACTTGATTATTGATACCATATGCATTCATTATCACTGATATATGCACTTATGAGGATTTCTTGAGATTTTATGATATTGCTGGATTTCGGGGGAAAGCCGCAAAATTTCCAAACTTATGATATTTTTAAAACATGTAAATTGCGGTTTTCTAGTGATGTAAGTGTCGTCCACCATGAGTTTGCTGTGGTTTTTGGAGACCCGTTTCGAGGAGTTGGATGAACCGTTTCGGGTACATGGTGGGCCCGGTAGGGTACCCCGGGGCAAGAAGCTCGTGGTGTTGACGATGAGCCTGGCAGGGGACGGATTACCTACCGGTGACTTCATTGGGCACGGCGGATATCCAGAGGATACCGACCGGGGCCGCGAGAGGATGAGATATTGATATTGAGATGGGTCAGCCGGATGGCTGAGTCCAGAGACACTATGACATGGATTTATGAGATTTGAGACAGCTTTTGGGTGTCGTTGCTGGACACCGATTTTCGTCGATTCATTGACATTATGCTGGCATTCTAAAAGAGTTTCAAAAACAAAAAGAGATAAAATATTTCTTATATGTACCTATTGAGACCTCAGATATTCATGTTGCATACATATTCGTACACTGATGTTGTATACACACCTGCTAGTGCATCCAGTCATACCTGTATTATAGATGCTAGGATGCTTGTGTGCATGCATACGATAGCCTTTGTAGATGTTATTTATTACTCACGAGTTGGCAACTCACCCCCGTTGTGCCACAGTCTTTTGCAGGTCCGCTCCGTCAGTTCAGTAGCGGCGGGCGCACTTGTTCTTTTGCCTCTTTTGCTTGGGCTCGAGATTTGCTCATAGGTGGGTTATGTTATTATTTTGTACCACCTTGTATATTCTTGTATCTAGTGTACTCCATCTACTGTTTCTACCAGATTTATTATATATTGACCTAGAGATGAGACTGTGAGGTTTGTGGATTTTATGCTGTATTTTGGGGTCGAGCTCACTTGAGCCGACATGCTACTTTTTCATGCTTCCTTATGATTATTATGCTTGCTGTCATTTACATTGCGTGGGATTTGTGACCGCCTTATGGCGAAGAGCTAGCTCCCGCTTGGGGATGCCCTATTTTGTTGGTTTTACATATATTCTTGTTTTACCCATTTTTGGGGGCCAGTATTTACAAAGGAGACTCTGCCGAAATTTTCGGAAAAATTAGTATTGTTTTTAAAAAGGGTTTTACATGACTTATTTGATAAACTTGCTTTCAAATGTTTGGGTTTTCTTCACTCTTTTGCTTAATTGGTTTTGTTTTCTGGGCTTTGGCTTACTTATTTTACGGACGCCTTTAGACGTTTCGTAAACTTAAGTGCCAGTCACGTTCCGTACCCTGCGGGTCGTGACAAAGTTGGTATCAGAGCGATAGGTTTTACCTTTGTGAGTGTAGGATGACCCTTGGTAGATGGAGTAAGTGACTTAAGCAGCGTAACGTAGCGTGCGTATGTCCGCGGCATACTTACGATACGGTACTCCACCTAAGTGACTTTAGGATACTTGCTTGGAAATTTCCTTCTTCAATTCAGTGTATCCTATAATCCTATTGCACTGTCCTTACTATCCGTTTTCCTGTAACCGCCACTATGCCGCCGAAGGCTACGAGGGCACAGAGGGCTGCCGCCAGAGATGAGATTCGAGCTGGCTCGTCCGAGACTAGGACTGAGCAGGGTGGTATGCCTACGCCGCAGGGACAGACCGATCCACCTTCCCCAGGCCGTATGGATAGGCTCGAGACCGGTATGGAGGAGTTGCGACAGATGATGGGAGGCATGCAGGAGCTGCGTCAGATGGTAGGATCCCTAGTTGCAGCCAGTCGTACACCGAGGCCGGATGACGTACCTACTACATCACAGACGACCATGATACCTGCTCCTACTACTACCACCGTGGCCATTCTGGTTTCACTACAGGATTTCATGAGGCTGAGACCTCCAGTATTCACCGGCACCGAGGCAGCGGAGGACCCACAGACGTTCCTTGACAGTTTAGCCAGGATCTGCCGTTCGCTGAGATGTTCGGATGATCGATGGGTAGAGCTTGCGAGTTTCCGACTAGAGGGTCTCGCGCAGACATGGTGGGAGTCAGTCTTGAGAGGTCGAGCTGCAGATCTACCGCCTATGACTTGGGTCGAGTTTACAGCGGTCTTTCTGGCCCGTTTCCTTCCAGAGAGCGTTCGTGACGCCAGAGCTCGTAGCTTCGAGGCCTTAGTCAAGACACCTGGGATGACGGTGTCTGAGTATGACATCCAGTTTACACAGTTATCCCGATATGCTCAGTATTTGGTGGATACCGAGGAGAAGATGGTGAAGAGGTTCGTACAGGGACTTGATGCCCAGCTATATCTTGCCATTGGCGCCCAGCACTACAACACATATTCAGCGGCTATGGATACGGCATTGCGGATGGAGGCACGCATATCACGGACTTCGGCCGTTTCTGGGCCGAAGAGGATGCGCACCGATGTACCGTTTCAGAGGCAGCGCGCCAGATTCTTTCCGAGAGATAGGCCTGGCAGAGGATTTGGGCGGGGACAGTTATATGGTTCTTATCCCCAGGGGCAGCAGCCGTCGCCAGGATGTTTTGGGTGCGGGAGTCTACACCATCTTGCCAGAGACTGTCCGGTGAGACGACAGGGAGCAGCGACAGTTCCGCATGTGACCCTACCACCATCACCACCCCCTCCTCAGAGAGCCCTACTTCCGACCCCAGGCGATGCTCCACGCCAGTTAGGTGCACCGAGAGGCCGTGGACGCGGCGGTCCTCTTCAGAGAGGACGAGGAGGCAGAGGCCGAGGTCGAGGTCAGCCCGCTATCGGTGGAGGACAGGCCCGAGTATTTGCTTTGACACCGCAGAATGCGCAGGCATCCAATGCCGTTGTGACAGGTACTTTGCCAGTTTGTTCTTTCGACGCTCGGGTATTATTCGACCCAGGTTCCACACATTCGTACGTATCTACACACTTTGTACCGATGTTGGGCCGTGAGTCGTCGTCGTTAGATCAGCCGCTTGTTGTTGTTACTCCGGTAGGCGAGTCGTTTGTCGCTCGTCTTGTATTTCATTTGTGTTCCGTTCGTATCGGGGAGAGGGATTCATCAGTTGATTTGATACTCCTCGATATGTTGGACTTTGATGTGCTTCTGGGCATGGATTGGCTAGCCACTTGTTATGCTTCGGTGGACTGCCGTGAGAAGGCAGTCAGATTTCGCTTTCCGGGAGAGCCAGTCCTTGTTATTCAGGGAGACCGCAGTGTCGCCCTTCCCAGCTTAATTTCGTCTCTTCGCGCTGGTCAGCTCTTGCGGAAGGGATGTCAGGGATTCTTAGCGTTTGTTTGTGATACGCGAGCTGCAGAGGTTCCGTTGGACCGGGTCCCGGTAGTTTGTGAGTTCCCTGATGTTTTCCCTGATGAGCTACCTGGGCTACCGCCTGAGCGCGATGTTGAGTTCTGCATTGATTTGATTCCCGGTTCGGGGCCTATTTCTATACCGCCTTATCGGATGGCCCCGGCAGAGCTTCGAGAGCTGAAGGATCAGTTGCAGGATTTGTTGGATAAGGGGCTTATTCGACCGAGTGTTTCTCCGTGGGGTGCTCCGGTCCTGTTTGTCAAGAAGAAGGATGGAAGTTTGCGCTTATGTATCGACTACCGCCAGCTGAACAAAGTTACCGTTCGGAACAGATATCCGTTGCCGCGCATTGATGATTTGTTCGACCAGCTTCAGGGTGCGGGGTATTTTTCGAGGATCGACTTGCGATCAGGATACCATCAGCTGCGAGTTCGACAGGAGGATATACCGAGGACAGCTTTCCGTACACGCTATGGCCACTACGAGTTTTTGGTGATGTCGTTCGGACTCATCAACGCCCCAGCAGTATTCATGGATTTGATGAACCGTACATTCAGGCCGTATCTTGACTTGTTCATCATCGTGTTTATCGACGACATCTTGGTGTACTCCCGGAGCAGAGAGGAGCACGAGCAGCACTTGCGGATTACGTTACAGACTCTGAGGGAGCACCAGCTGTTCGCGAAGTTCTCCAAGTGTGCATTCTGGCTGGACAGCGTCGGATTCTTGGGTCACGTGGTTACGAGAGACGGCATTTGTGTGGACCCGAAGAAGATTGAGGCTGTTCAGCAGTGGCCCCGACCTACATCGGTTACTGAGATCCATAGTTTTCTAGGCTTGGCGGGCTACTACAGGCGTTTTGTTCAGGACTTCTCCCGTATAGCTGCACCGTTGACCGGTTTGACCCGGAAGGGAGTTCCTTTCGTCTGGACGGAGGAGTGTGAGCGCAGTTTTCAGCAGCTGCGGACATGTTTGACTACGGCGCCGGTATTATCTTTGCCTTCGGGATCAGGCGGATTTGTTGTCTACTGTGATGCTTCGCGAGTGGGATTAGGATGCGTATTGATGCAGCATGGCCGGGTGATCGCTTATGCTTCTCGGCAGTTGAAGAAGCATGAACAGAACTACCCCACTCATGATTTGGAGATGGCTGCAGTGGTCTTTGCACTGAAGATTTGGCGACATTACCTGTACGGCGAGTCGTGTCAGATATTCACCGATCACAAGAGCTTAAAGTACATATTTCAGCAGCGAGACCTGAACCTCAGACAGCGTCGTTGGATGGAGTTGGTGAAAGACTACGACTGCGAGATCTTATATCACCCCGGCAAGGCGAATGTGGTGGCAGATGCGTTGAGTAGGAGGCCCGGGGGTAGTCTATCCTTTTTGCGCGCAGTGCAGAGGCAGTCGTCAGCAGATTGGCAGACGTTATGCGACAGCCGAGTTGAGTTCGAGTTCACTCAGACAGGGGGACAGCTCGCGCATGTTCGTGCACGCCCACAGTTGCTTGACCGTATATATGAGGCACAGCGCAGTGACGACCGTTGCTCAGAGATCATGGCACAGATGGGACAGGGCAGATTTTCCGAGTTCGTGATTGACGATCAGGGGATTTTACGATATGGATCTAGACTGTGCATACCAGACGCTGATGGATTGCGGCGCGACATTCTTGAGGAGGCACACCGATCAGTGTATAGTGTCCACCCCGGTTCCACCAAGATGTACCATGATATGAGAGAGACCTACTGGTGGGACGGGATGAAGAGGGACATTGCGGAGTTCGTTTCGAGATGCCTGACTTGTCAGCAAGTCAAGGCCGAGCACCAGAGGCCCGTAGGAGAGCTACAGCCGTTACCCATTCCAGAGTGGAAATGGGAGCAGATTTCGATGGACTTCGTTGTGGGTCTACCCAGGACCAGTCGAGGGTACGACTCCATCTGGGTGATCGTGGATAGATTGACGAAAGTGGCTCACTTCCTTCCAGTGAAGACGACTTTCAGCTTCGCTCAGTATGCTCAGCTCTATATTGACGAGATCGTGCGACTACATGGCGTACCGACTTGTATCTTGTCAGATCGAGGCACTCAGTTCACCAGCCGACTTTGGCAGAGGCTTCAGGAGGCTTTGGGCACTCGTTTGAGCTTCAGCACAGCGTTTCATCCGCAGACAGACGGACAGTCAGAGCGGACCATTCAGACTCTCGAGGACATGCTCAGAGCGTGCGTTTTAGACTTTGGTGGTAGCTGGGATCGTCATTTACCTCTAGTGGAGTTCTCCTACAACAACAGCTTCCAGGATACTATTCAGATGGCACCTTTCGAGGCATTGTATGGGAGGAGATGCAGATCGCCCGTTTGTTGGACAGAGCTCAGCGAGAGCAGCATTTTGGGGCCGCAGCTTGTTGAGGAGACGACATCGAAGATCCAGTTGATCCGAGACCGGATGAGAGCGGCTCGGAGCAGACAGAAATCATATGCAGACAGGCGCCGTCGCAGATTAGAGTTCGCAGTTGGCGACCATGTTTTTCTGAAGGTCTCCCCGATGAAGGGCGTGATGCGTTTTGGGCGAAAGGGGAAGCTTAGCCCTAGATTCGTAGGTCCCTTCGATATCCTCGAGCGTGTTGGCGCTGTTGCTTATCGTTTGGCTCTTCCTCCCAGCTTTCCCGATGTTCACCCCGTCTTCCATGTTTCGATGCTCCGCAAGTACCTTCACGACCCTTCGCATGCGATTCAGCACTCGACAGTCCAGCTAGAGCGCGACCTTTCTTTTGCAGAGCAGCCGGTGGCCATCCTGGATCGGCAGGTGAAGAAGTTGAGGTCGAAGATTATACCAACCGTCAAGGTCCTTTGGCGTAGCCCGAGCAGCGAGGAGGTTACCTGGGAGACCGAGGGCGAGATGAGGAAGAAATATCCCCATCTCTTCGAAGGTACGCGTAGCTATATTTTTTTTTAAATTCGGGGACCGAATTTCTTTAAGGGGGGAAGATTGTAGCGTCTTGAAAAGTGGTTTTGGTGTTTTCCTGAAATTCGGTGAAAATTCGGTATTTTTCCGAAAACCGTCTTTCTCGATATTTTGCAGTTTAGGGCTAATTATACCTTAAATGGATAGGTAATTGCTTGTTTTTAGTAGATAATGAGTTATTTATGAAATTTTGGTCATTTAAAAATTTTTCCCTATTTTTCATTTTTTTATATTATTTTAAGCCGGTAAGAAAATACATTAAATAAGCGATAAATACAAATTTTTCCGGGCTAATTTTAATCTCTAAAATTATGATAATTATAATCTAGTGATAACATGAATTTTTAGTAATTTATTTTGATTTTTAACAAATTTTTATGTTATGAAACGAATTTATTGAATTTTGAGCTAAAACTTGCAATTTTTGAGTTGCAGGGGGCCTTTTTGCATAAAATTTCTTTTGTAAAACCCCTCTCTCTTTTTCCTCAGCCCTAGGACAGCCCCACCTTGTGTGAGACCAGAAATTTCTGGCCTCATTTCTTGAGTTGCTTTCTTGAGTTGAATTTGATAGTTTATGGAATTAATTTAAATATAATGAATAAAGTATGATACATTGACTTTTGTGGACTTGACCATGACTTTCCCCACTTGCCCACACCCTCCCCCATTCCTCCTCTGGCCCGAAATTCCTGCACACCCTCTTCTTCCTCTCTTTTCTTTTCATTTTCCTTCAATTTCTTCAAAAAACCACATCAAAATCCACACTTTATTCAAAAATCCAAACAAATCCTTATGCTATCATTTTCCTTAGCCATTCTTGCTTGGATCTTGGTGCTTGAGGCCATCAATTGGAGCCAAATTTTCTTGCTTGATCCATAGATCAAGAGGTATAATTCTCATCAAGTTACTTTCTTTTGCAAAAATTCCTTTAATTGTATGGTTTAGTGTTAATTTAGTGTAGTTTTAGTCTAGTTTTCTTAGGTTTTGCTTGAAAATTAAACTAGGGTTTTGAGCCATAATAGTTAATTAAGTTGTTTTATAGTTAATCTAATGGTTAATTAACTAATCTATATAGTTACCTTGTTGATGTAGTCTTTAATTATGCTAATTTAGTTAAATTTAGAAGTGTGAAATTGTTGTTTTAGGATTTTCAAGAGAGGGTTTTTGTGTGGAATTGGATGGTGAAACATGATTAGTGAGTTGATTAAGGTTTAGAAAACTTTATTTAGTTGATTGAACCTAATTTGTTATCTAGTATTTTGCTAACCTAAATCTAAGAGGTGAACTTGCTAATTGGGTTTGAAATTAGTGTTAATTAAGTTTTCAAGTGTGGAAATTGATTGGATTTTGCTAGGTTTTAAATTCAAGAATTGGTGGTTATGGAAAATAGGATTGGAATCATGGCTTTTGTGTTGTAATTAGTGTTTGTAGATTGCTTGTAGTGTGCTTGGGTAATTATGCTTTATTGTAGTCGTTCTGTCGCAAATCGGCGATTTTTGCACCGATTTTGGGACGCAATGCTTACTAGCTTTGTTATAAAATTGTGTGATGAATTATTCTTGATATCTTGATGATTGTAATGGCTTGTCCTACGACTTTTAGGATGCGTGAGTACGGTTTTTTCGGGTAGTCGGGTTTTAGTTTTGCCGGGCGACCAAATCGGCGTTTTTCGGCAGTTTTTGCGATTTTCGCGTGTGTCCGCGCACTTTGTGCACGTTGTACCTAGCTAGCGAACCTTAGTAGTTTCATTGGGGTTTTGCGTCGTTCTTGATATGTAACCTTATATTTGGTATTGATGTAAATTCCAGGTTCGGTCGCGGAAACGTCAGACGCGGCGCGAAAGGGAAAGGCGGTGATTGGACACAGCTAGCCAGGGATCCCAGTGAGTAGATTTAACATCTACGAGGGACGATCGTTTGGATGGCGCAAGTCGCCCGATAGATTTAGTAAACTGAAAAATAGTAAACTGGATAACCACTTGTGACATTAGAATAATATTACTGGCATGATAATTGCTGCAATTAGGTCAATATGTTATACCCATATACGCAAACTCAATTGTAGGACACATGCACCATTACCAGGTTTTTATATGCAGCACGAGCACTATTCATGCTTACACACACACCCTGGTAATTGCCATGCCACCATACTAGATAACATTTAAATTTAAACCTTTTACTAATTGATACTTAAACTGGTGCTATTGCCTTTAATTCCTTAAAATGAAACCGTAGAATTGCTATTCATGTGCATGTACTTCATCATATTAATTGTTCATGCTTAATCCATTAATCACACATCGCAACTTAATTATTGATACCATATGCATTCATTATCACTGATATATGCACTTATGAGGATTTCTTGAGATTTTATGATATTGCTGGATTTCGGGGGAAAGCCGCAAAATTTCCAAACTTATGATATTTTTAAAACATGTAAATTGCGGTTTTCTAGTGATGTAAGTGTCGTCCACCATGAGTTTGCTGTGGTTTTTGGAGACCCGTTTCGAGGAGTTGGATGAACCGTTTCGGGTACATGGTGGGCCCGGTAGGGTACCCCGGGGCAAGAAGCTCGTGGTGTTGATGATGAGCCTGGCAGGGGACGGATTACCTACCGGTGACTTCATTGGGCACGGCGGATATCCAGAGGATACCGACCGGGGCCGCGAGAGGATGAGATATTGATATTGAGATGGGTCAGCCGGATGGCTGAGTCCAGAGACACTATGACATGGATTTATGAGATTTGAGACAGCTTTTGGGTGTCGTTGCTGGACACCGATTTTCGTCGATTCATTGACATTATGCTGGCATTCTAAAAGAGTTTCAAAAACAAAAAGAGATAAAATATTTCTTATATATACCTATTGAGACCTCAGATATTCATGTTGCATACATATTCGTACACTGATGTTGTATACACACCTGCTAGTGCATCCAGTCATACCTGTATTATAGATGCTAGGATGCTTGTGTGCATGCATACGATAGCCTTTGTAGATGTTATTTATTACTCATGAGTTGGCAACTCACCCCCGTTGTGCCACAGTCTTTTGCAGGTCCGCTCCGTCAGTTCAGTAGCGGCGGGCGCACTTGTTCTTTTGCCTCTTTTGCTTGGGCTCGAGATTTGCTCATAGGTGGGTTATGTTATTATTTTGTACCACCTTGTATATTCTTGTATCTAGTGTACTCCATCTACTGTTTCTACCAGATTTATTGTATATTGACCTAGAGATGAGACTGTGAGGTTTGTGGATTTTATGCTGTATTTTGGGGTCGAGCTCACTTGAGCCGACATGCTACTTTTTCATGCTTCCTTATGATTATTATGCTTGCTGTCATTTACATTGCGTGGGATTTGTGACCGCCTTATGGCGAAGAGCTAGCTCCCGCTTGGGGATGCCCTATTTTGTTGGTTTTACATATATTCTTGTTGTACACATTTTTGGGGGCCAGTATTTACAAAGGAGACTCTGCCGAAATTTTCGAAAAAATTAGTATTGTTTTTAAAAAGGGTTTTACATGACTTATTTGATAAACTTGCTTTCAAATGTTTGGGTTTTCTTCACTCTTTTGCTTAATTGGTTTTGTTTTCTGGGCTTTGGCTTACTTATTTTACGGACGCCTTTAGACGTTTCGTAAACTTAAGTGCCAGTCACGTTCCGTACCCTGCGGGTCGTGACACAATCAGTGTACATGTAACGTTTCAGAAACCGTTTCGCGAATTTTCCCGTTTTAGGGCGAAATTGTCGGTTTTTCCCGTTTTAACCCGATTTCGATCAAACGTCCGTATAAGCTTACCGGCACCTTTTTTAGCTAAAATAAAGCTTGTGCGTGAACTTTAGGGGTATTTGGGAGGTTTTGGTTCAGATAGATTTTTTCCCAAATAAAATATTATTTTCGCCGGTAAAATATGCACGTAAATCGAGAAATTTCTTCTAAATGAAAATTTTTGAAATTTATCACTACAATTATTTTAGAACCTTCTTTTTAAATATCTAGATTTTTATGGTGAAAGGATTTATTTTTTTAAAAGATAAAGAAAAAGAAAAGTAGTGTGAACATAAGCTTTTTGTTTTATTATACTATTATTCTATTTTCTTCTAGAAAATTCTACAATTCACCAAAAACTCCCCACACTCCCTCATGGCCGGCCACTACTTGTTCTTGGCTGCCCATTTCTTTTCTCACTCATTTTTCATCATTTCTTAGACAAATAAATCATGAAAAATCCAATTTAATTCATAGAAATTCCAATAAAATCCAAAACCTTTATTTTTCTTCACAAAAGTTGCTTGGATATTCATTCTAGTGAGGATTTTGGAGGCTAAAGTTTGGTTTTCACCTTGATTCAAGTGGTGTTCTTGAAGGTATAAAACCTTAACTCTAATCTCTTTTTTAGTTGCTTAATACTTTATGCTAGCTTAATTAGATGTTAGTTTAAGCTTTAAATTTCATGTTTCAAAATTCTAGAAATGGTTTTAGAAATTCAAGTTAAGGTTAAAGCTTAATTTAAGTGTTTAATATTTAATTGAAGTGTTAATTTGTGAATTGGAAAAGCTTAACCTAGTAGAAAATGCTAGTTTTTTTTAATTACTACTTTGTCTAATTAAGGGTTTTTGCTTACTAGGTTTTTGCGAAAGCTTAATTAAGCAAGTTTATAAATATAGAAATGGTTTAAATAGTTTAACCTTGCTATTTGAAGATAAGTACTGCTTACTAGATTTCGGTAACTTTTAGGCGTGGGCTTCTTTTGACGTTGCGACGTTATTTATTTTCGAGCCCACGTTTATTATTGTGTTTTGAATGCGCGATCGGGATGATCAGAATCTAGACTAGGTGTTTCGTAGTTTGGCGACCCTAGTTAGGATTTTTGGCCGATGTCGTGCGCGTTAGATGCGCTAAGCGCGCAGTGTAATTTTCAGGGCGTTATTCTTGCGTTTCGATGTCTTTTCGTCGATGTAGAATATATGCTTATGTGATGTGTTTGTGAAATTTTAGGTTCGTAAGCGGGGACTTCGGACGCTACGACAAGAGGAAACAGGTGGTAGGCTTCACCTAGCTTGGAACGTTGGTGAGTAGATTTAACATCTATAGGGGAATCGCCCGCATGGCGTTATGCGTCAGGGCTAGAGATTTTATTACTTGTCGCATATTCTACGTTATTGTTAGAATTGCGCATTTACCCTATTACTTAGATGTAGTTGTGCCTGGACTAGTATCCTTAGGACACTGCACATATTATTGACGATTTATGTTGCACGAGCACTGATTGTATGCTACACACACCGTCAATAATTGCCATATCACGCATAACCCACTTATAGATATGATATTGCTTGGTTAGGGACATTGAGACTTTGATTCATATTTCTTTATGCATTGACTTATAGCATACCTGTATACCTACATGCTTACATATATGCTCTGACATACTTACGTGTTAGATACCTGTATACCTATAAAGTATCGTACCATTAGTGATAGGTACATACACACTTTATGTCATAGCTACAGGTATACTTTGCACACTTACTTCACTTATACCCAGGGGGTATACTACATCCTTACTTATAGGTAGATACATATATCTTGCTATACCTTTATGTTGCACATATATCTGGTTATAGCTACATGTTTACCTTTACTTGATGTTATTTTAGAATTGGAGAGATTAGGAACCGCATGATATTATATTAACTTGTTACAGTTAATTGCTGCTTTTCCTCTATATGCTCGCATTTTAGATTTATGATGCGTATACTTTATTCATGGATTTTCGCATTGAGATATGGATTTTTCATGATGTTTTCTGGATTTGGGAACCGTTGTAGTTCATGAAATTATGCATTATTTGAAAAAACCCGGTTTCCCTTGATATGATATTTCAGCAGCCACCATGAGATTTGTCGTTTACGATGTGTATACCCCACGCGAGGAAAGGAGGGGTCCGTGTGCGGGTACATGGTGGGGCCCGGAGGTACCCCGAAGCAAGAACGATGTCGTGGTGTCAGGCGATGAGGCTTAGGGGAACCATACTATCCGGTGACAGGACCAATGACTCAGCGGCTATCATGTGGATACCGACGGGAGTCATGTACGTATGGATACGTCAAGAGGCGAGGGTCGGAGCTAGGCACTCAAGCTTTCGGGATAGCGTATGATACGTACCTATCAGGGGGCCAGTCATGGAGACAGCACCTGATGGATCAGCATTTCTGTGTCGATGCTTGGCACATTGGTTTCATGATATTTCTAATTACTCCTTTGTATATATAACAGGGGATTGAGCCGCTGTTATATATACCCTTACACCAATATTAGTGGAATGGGACGCTAATATATATGTATTGACTTCATCATATTTATTTACGCCATTATATTTAGGATGTTAGAATTTTGCTGGAGATTTGATTCGGGATATAAGAGATTCATTTGAGATTGGATACTGGAAATATATGTGAGATCTACTTGCTGTTGTACATTCGAGATATGTGAGATATACTTGATATTGTACATACGAGATATGTGAGATCTACTTGATATTGTACATACGAGATATGTGAGATCTACTTGATATTGTACATTCGAGATATATGAGATCTACTTGCTGTTGTACATTCGAGATATGTGAGATATACTTCATATTGTACATACGAGATATATGAGATCAACTTGATTTTGTACATTCGATATATACGAGATATACTTGATGATTGTACATTCGATATATGTGAGATATACTTGAGGTTGTACATTCGGGATATATGAGATATACTTGATATTGTGAAATTGAGGAGATGTGATACTTAGATGATATGAGAGCCAATTTGGGGGCTGATTTGAGGAATTGGTATTTAAATTGTCTTGCTGGATTGTGATCCTACCGCGATGTCAGGATTCCGTGGAAATGACATACTTCACTCCATACCTCACCTTATCTGTTTATGCACTGCTTCATGTACTGGTAGTACCTGTTAGTGTACCTTTCATGATTGTTGCACATTTACATTCTCATATCCCTATCGCATGATTATTGCATACTGTTGTCATATCATTATTGCTTTATATATATTGGTTGTACATGTTAGTGTACTTTCCATTATTATGCATTCATATGACATGTTATTACTGTTAATTGCATATCTTAGATTCACGCTTTACGTGCATACTTGCGATTACCTGCATATGTTATTTACTATTCACGAGTTGGCAACTCAGCCCCGTTGTGCCACAGTATTTGCAGGTGTTCCTAGCTATAGTCAGAGGCAGGCTATTATGACACATCTTATCATCTTTTGCTACGGATACCGCATCAGCTCACAGTGTGCAGTTTGCTTAGGTGGGTTGTGGTTATTCGTTGTATTGTATATTCATTGTATCTCTGTACTCTCCATCTACTATTTTCATATTGACTTGGAGACTTGGTGAGGACGATGTTGTATAAATTGTGGATTTGTTGTCTTTTATACAGCTTTCTCTCTATTGTCTTTATTTCTTCGCTACGGCGTCGTATATTTGTTGTGGTGGTTGTTTTCTGCCTTTCGGCGTGGATTTTCTCCCGTTGGGGATGCTTTACTTTATATTTATGTTGTACCCATTTTTGGGGTTGGTTTTTACAAAGGAGGTGCTGCCGAAATATAAAGGAAATAAAGTTAGACTTTTAAAGAATTTGGATTGTGATTTCAAAGACTTTTAAACAATGTTTCTTATCTTTTATGGTATTTTAATGGTTTAGATTTCTGGATTTTGGCTTTCTTTTACTACGTTACGCCTGTAGACGTTGCGTAGTATTAGGGCCGTCACGTGCCAATTTCGGGTCGTGAAAAAGTTGGTATCAGAGCGCTAGGTTTTTACCTTACGGAGTGTAGGATGACCTTGATATGATGGAGTAGGTAGCTTAAGCAGAGTAACGTAGTGTGTGTATGTCTGCAGCATACTCACGATGCAGTACTCCGTCTAAAGTGACCTAAGTACAATTACTTGAAATTCCTTCCTTGATGATTCATATCCTTGTGATTCGAATTCCGTGTTCATATCGAATCCTATTCCTATTTATAGCCTTTGCCGACGATGACTATGGGGACTCAGTGAGGTGCAGTGAGGGCCGAGGTAAGAGTTAGCTCAGGTGAGACAAGCACTGACCAGGATGGCACACTAGTTGCACAGGTGCAGACGGATCCGCCTTCGACAGATAGTATCGCTAGGCATGTGGCAGAGATGCAGGATTTGCGCCAGACGATGAGTTCATTGGTTGAGGCCATTCGAGCGCAGCGACAGGAGGTTGTCACCCTGTTACCCAGTTGTTCCTTGTGATCAGCACACAGCTTTCCGTCACTTACATAACACCAGTGGATACAGCCCTAGTTGACGAGACACGTATACCAGAGACTTCGGGAGTTCCGGAACCGTGGAGGACTCGTACAGGGGTATCAGCTCAGAGACAGAGGCTTAGTCGTCGAGACAGCTTTCGTGACCGTTGCGGGAGTAGCAGAGGTTTGGGACGAGGGGATTCGTGTTAGCTAGATTAGCCGTTTGTTGTGTTAACTTCTGTCAGCGATTCTTTTGTTGTGCGACACGTATTTCAGTCGTATACCAATCGGTTAGGAGATTCATCCGTCATTTGATCCTTCTAGAGATGTTAGATTTGACGTTCTCCTAGGCACGGACTGGTTAGTTACGTGCTAGGCGTCTGTGGACTACCGCGAGGAAAACAGACAGGGTTTGTTTTCCCGGCGAGTCAGTTCTTGTTGTGCATAGGAGGGCAGTGGTGCCGCCTCACACAGCTTGAATTCAGCCTTTTTCGCTAGTCGGCTTTTGAGGAGAGGATGTCAAGGATTCTTTGCGTTCATTCGTGATACCGAAGCCATAGTGGGTTTGTTGGACCGGGTTCTTATCATGCGAGAGTTTTCCGACGTTGTTCCAGATGAGCCGGCGGAGCTTAGGGAGCTTAAGGATCAGCTGCAGAGTTGTTTGTTGGGGGGTTTGTGCGTCTGAATGTTTCGCCTTGAGGAGCTTCTATTTCTATTCGTCAAGGAGAAGGACGGCAGTTGAGGTTGTGTATTGATAGATCGTCAATTGAACCGGCTTACGGTGCGGATAGGTATCATTTACCTCGCATTGACGATTTCTTCGATCGGCTCCTAAGTGCGAGACTTTTTCTAAGTTGTTGGGATCAGGTCATCATTGTTGCGGGTTCGGAGTGATGGCATTCCGAAGGCTGCATTGTGCATGCTACGGCTTTGTGTGTTTTGGTGGTGTCTTTGGACTCGCCAATGCCCTAGCAGCATTCGTAGACATGATACACCAGATTTCTTCAGGCCGTTCCTCGACCATTTATTGTTGTCTTATTGACGACATTCTGGTGTATTCTATGTGTCTTGAGGAACAGGAGCAACACTTGAGGATTTGTTATGCAGACATTGGGAGAGCCCAGCTGGTTGCTAGATTCTCGGAGTGTTCCTTTAGGCTTGTTTGTGTTGACTCCTAGGTCTTGTAGTTACGGGAGACGGTTTCGTATGGTTCCGAGGGAGATCGAGACCGTACAGCTTTGGCCCAGACTTGTGTACGGACAGAGGTTCGTTGATTTTGGGCTTAGCAGGTTTTTACCACCGTTTCATGCAGGATTACTAGCGTATTGCTGCACAGTTGACTGGAATGACCGGAATGGAGGTTTCTTTTCTTTGGACTGAGGCATGTGTGCGGAGTTTTCGGAAGTTGGAGATTCGGTTAGCAACTGCATCGGTTCTTTGCTTTTGGTTCGGGCGACTTTATGGTTTAACTGTAATGTTTCTTGAGTGGGATCGATTGTTTGCTGAGGTAGCACTATAGAGTTATCGCTTTTGCTTCCCGACAGTTGGAGGAAGTAATAGCAGGATATTCCACTCATGATCTGGAGATGGCCGTGGTGGTTTTGCGTTGGAGATTTGGAGACACTACTGGTTTAAGAGTCGTGTCAGATTTTTCACGGACCACCAGAGCTTAATGTGCATCTTCCTACAGCGGATTTGATTGTTGTGATAGTCCTCCGTAGATTTACAGTTCTTGTGTGATCGTTGAGTATAGCTTCAGTTCGCCTCTACTGAGGAGACAGCTTACTCATGTCCGCGCCCGACCACTTGTCCTTAATCGCTTTCACGAGACACTGCCCGCCGATGCTCGTTCGTCAGAAATACTTGAGCATACTCGGCTGGGTAATGATTCGGAGTCCTTGATTTATGACAATAGTGTGCTAAGTTAGGGATGCGTTTGTGTACCTGATATTATTGGGTAGAGACGCGAAATCCTAGAGCAGGCACATAAGTCAACTTTCGGTGTTCATTCAAGTTCCACCAATTTGTAGCGTGACTTGTGAGATAGTTACGGGTGGGCAGGGATGAAGAGTGAAGTTTCGGATTTCATTTCGAGGTGTTTGTCTTGTTTGCGTTTGTGTTAATTTGTTGTTGGCAGTTGGGATCGTCACTCGCCATTGTTGGGATACTTCTTTGATAGCTGTTATCAGGAGACATTCCAATTGGCAACCTTTAGGTTTAGACAGGTCGTGTCGATCACCAGTCTGTTTTTCTGACTCTGCATAGTAGGATTTTTGGACCTCAGCTAGTCTAGAGACTTCGGAGATGATCCAGTTGTTCAGGTAAGGATGATGACAGTCCTGTGCGGATGGAGGTCTTATGCCGACCATGGTGATCGCAGGCTCGAGTTCGCAGTAGGAGATCATGTATTCCTACGGATTTTTTCGATGAAGGATGTGTTGAGTTTTGGAAATCTTATCCCAGGATTGTAGGTCCTTTTGAGATCCTTTAAGCGAGTTAGTTCGTTGCCTTTAATTTGGCACTTCCGCCCAGATTATTGAGTTTTCACCCCCGCATTCTTTGTGTTAATACTTTGCAATTACCTTCATGACTTTCTCACATGATTCAGCACTAGACCATTTAGTTTGGACGCGATCTTTTGTTCACCAGCAGCCAATTGTGTTAATGGCTAGGTGGGTGGAGAAATTTCGGTCAAGGGTCTTCCCATCTGTGAAGGGTTTTTCTTGGACGTAGCCGTATAGTGAGATGATCACTTGGTAGGCTGCGAGCGAGAATTGGGAGTTTTATACTCTTCTCTTTGAAGGTACGCTTAGTGAAAAATTTTAAATTCGGGGACGAATTTTTATAAGGGGGGAGATTGTAACGTTTCAGAAATCGTTTTGCGAATTTTCCCGTTTTAGGGCGAAATTGTCGGTTTTTCCCGTTTTAACCCGATTTCGATCAAACGTCCGTATAAGCTTACCGACACCTTTTTTTAGCTAAAATAAAGCTTGTGCATGAACTTTAGGGGTATTTGGGAGGTTTTGGTTCAGATAGATTTTTTCCCAAATAAAATATTATTTTCGCCGGTAAAATATGCACGTAAATCGGGAAATTTCTTCTAAATGAAAATTCTTGGAATTTATCACTACAATTATTTTAGAACCTTCTTTTTAAATATCTAGATTTTTATGGCGAAAGGATTTATTTTTTTTAAAAGATAAAGAAAAAGAAAAGTAGTGTGAACATAAGCTTTTTGTTTTATTATATTATTATTCTATTTTCTTCTAGAAAATTCTACAATTCACCAAAAACTCCCCAGACTCCCTCATGGCCGGCCACTACTTGTTCTTGGCTGCCCATTTCTTTTCTCACTCATTTTTCATCATTTCTTGCACAAATAAATCATGAAAAATCCAATTTAATTCATAGAAATTCAAATAAAATCCAAAACCTTTTTTTTCTTCACAAAAGTTGCTTGGATCTTCATTCTAGTGAGGATTTTGGAGGCTAAAGTTTGGCTTTCTCCTTGATTCAAGTGGTGTTCTTGAAGATATAAAACCTTAACTCTAATCTCTTTTTTAGTTGCTTAATACTTTATGCTAGCTTAATTAGATGTTAGTTTAAGCTTTAAATTTCATGTTTCAAAATTCTAGAAATGGTTTTAGAAATTCAAGTTAAGGTTAAAGCTTAATTTAAGTGTTTAATATTTAATTGAAGTGTTAATTTGTGAATTGGAAAAGCTTAACCTAGTAGAAAATGCTAATTTTTGTTAATTACTACTTTGTCTAATTAAGGGTTTTTGCTTACTAGGTTTTTGCTAAAGCTTAATTAAGCAAGTTTAAAAATATAGAAATAGTTAAATGGTTTAACCTTGCTATTTGAAGATGTTTGTAAATTATAGTTTTGGTAAAACTCGTAGTTTTGTGCTATAAAGATAAGTACTGCTTACTAGATTTCGGTAACTTTTAGGCATGGGTTTCTTTTGACGTTGCGACGTTATTTATTTTCGAGCCCACGTTTATTATTGTGTTTTGAATGCGCGATCGAGACGATCAGAATCTAGACTAGGTGTTTCGTAGTTTGGCGACCCTAGTTAGGATTTTTGGCCGATGTCGTGCGCGTTAGATGCGCTAAGCGCGCAGTGTAATTTTCAGGGCGTTATTCTTGCGTTTCGATGTCTTTTCGTCGATGTAGAATATATGCTTATGTGATGTGTTTGTGAAATTTTAGGTTCGTAAGCGGGGACTTCGGACGCTACGACAAGAGGAAACAGGTGGTAGGCTTCACCTAGCTTGGAACGTTGGTGAGTAGATTTAACATCTACAGGGGAATCGCCCGCATGGCGTTATGCGTCAGGGCTAGAGATTTTATTACTTGTCGCATATTCTACGTTATTGTTAGAATTGCGCATTTACCCTATTACTTAGATGTAGTTGTGCCTGGACTAGTATCCTTAGGACACTGCATATATTATTGACGATTTATGTTGCATGAGCACTGATTGTATGCTACACACACCGTCAATAATTTCCATATCACGCATAACCCACTTATAGATATGATATTGCTTGGTTAGGGACATTGAGACTTTGATTCATATTTCTTTATGCATTGACTTATAGCATACCTGTATACCTACATGCTTACATATATGCTCTGACATACTTACGTGTTAGATACCTGTATACCTATTGAGTATCGTACCATTAGTGATAGGTACATACACACTTTATGTCATAGCTACAGGTATACTTTGCACACATACTTCACTTATACTCAGGGGGTATACTACATCCTTACTTATAGGTAGATACATATATCTTGCTATACCTTTATGTTGCACATATATCTGGTTATAGCTACATGTTTACCTTTACTTGATGTTATTTTAGAATTGGAGAGATTAGGAACCGCATGATATTATATTAACTTGTTACAGTTAATTGCTGCTTTTCCTCTATATGCTCGCATTTCAGATTTATGATGCGTATACTTTATTCATGGATTTTCGCATTGAGATATGGATTTTTCATGATGTTTTCTGGATTTGGGAACCGTTGTAGTTCATGAAATTATGCATTATTTGAAAAAACCCGGTTTTCCTTGATATGATATTTCAGCAGCCACCATGAGATTTGTCGTTTACGATGTGTATACCCCACGCAAGGAAAGGAGGGGTCCGTGTGCGGGTACATGGTGGGGCCCGGAGGTACCCCGAAGCAAGAACGATGTCGTGGTGTCAGGCGATGAGGCTTAGGGGAACCATACTATCCGGTGACAGGACTAATGACTCAGCGGCTATCATGTGGATACCGACGGGAGTCATGTACGTATGGATACGTCAAGAGGCGAGGGTCGGAGCTAGGCACTCGAGCTTTCGGGATAGCGTATGATACGTACCTATCAGGAGGCCAGTCATGGAGACAGCACCTGATGGATCAGCATTTCTGTGTCGATGCTTGGCACATTGGTTTCATGATATTTCTAATTACTCCTTTGTATATATAACAGGGGATTGAGCCGCTGTTATATATACCTTACACCAATATTAGTGGAATGGGACGCTAATATATGTGTATTGACCTCATCATATTTATTTACGCCATTATATTTAGGATGTTAGAATTTTGCTGGAGATTTGATTCGGGATATAAGATATTCATTTGAGATTGGATACTGGATATATATGTGAGATCTACTTGCTGTTGTACATTCGGGATATGTGAGATATACTTAATATTGTACATACGAGATATGTGAGATCTACTTGATATTGTACATACGAGATATGTGAGATCTACTTGATATTGTACATTCGAGATATATGAGATCTACTTGCTGTTGTACATTCGAGATATGTGAGATATACTTCATATTGTACATACGAAATATATGAGATCCACTTGATTTTGTACATTCGATATATACGAGATATACTTGATGATTGTACATTCGATATATGTGAGATATACTTGAGGTTGTACATTCGGGATATATGAGATATACTTGATATTGTGAAATTGAGGAGATGTGATACTTAGATGATATGAGAGCCAATTTGGGGGCTGATTTGAGGAATTGGTATTTAAATTGTCTTGCTGGATTGTGATCCTACCGCGATGTCAGGATTCCGTGGAAATGACATACTTCACTCCATACCTCACCTTATCTGTTTATGCACTGCTTCATGTACTGGTAGTACCTGTTAGTGTACCTTTCATGATTGTTGCACATTTACATTCTCATATCCCTATCGCATGATTATTGCATACTGTTGTCATATCATTATTGCTTTATATATATTGGTTGTACCTGCTAGTGTACTTTCCATTATTCTGCATTCATATGACATGTTATTACTGTTAATTGCATATCTTAGATTCACGCTTTACGTGCATACTTACGATTACCTGCATATGTTATTTACTATTCACGAGTTGGCAACTCACCCCCGTTGTGCCACAGTATTTGCAGGTGTTCCTCGGTATAGTCAGAGGCAGGCTATTATGACACATCATATCATCTTTTGCTACGGATACCGCATCAGCTCAAAGTGTGCAGTTTGCTTAGGTGGGTTGTGGTTATTCGTTGTATTGTATATTCATTGTATCTCTGTACTCTCCATCTACTATTTTCATATTGACTTAGAGACTTGGTGAGGACGATGTTGTATAAATTGTGGATTTGTTGTCTTTTATACAGCTTTCTCTCTATTGTCTTTATTTCTTCGCTACGGCGTCGTATATTTGTTGTGGTTGTTGTTTTCCGCCTTTGGGCGTGGATTTGCTCCCGTCGGGGATGCTTTACTTTATATTTATGTTGTACCCATTTTTGGGGTTGGTTTTTACAAAGGAGGTGCTGCCGAAATTTAAAGGAAATAAAGTTGGACTTTTAAAGAATTTGGATTGTGATTTCAAAGACTTTTAAACAATGTTTCTTATCTTTTATGGTATTTTAATGGTTTATATTTCTGTGTTTTGGCTTTCTTTTACTACGTTACGCCTGTAGACGTTGCGTAGTATTAGGGCCGTCACGTGCCAATTTCGGGTCGTGACAGTACACGTTAAGGTAAAGTGTAACCAGATAGCATACTATCATATCGAGCAAGAAAGTCATCCCTATATATGTCCAAGCATCCACTACAATATACATCCTATGTATTGTAATGGCCTCTAGGGCATATATATAACTAACAATCTCCCACTTGCACTAGGGCCATCTGATAGCAGTGGTTGTAGTATCTCATACTCAACCATCCCATAATAGTCTCTCTATGGGAAAAGGCCTTTCGTGAGTGGATCCTCCGTGTCGTCCTTTGAATCTACTCTCCTAACTTCGATCCCCTGGAGATCAACCATCTCCATGATCAGGTGATACTGCCTTAGAATATGTCTGGATCACTGATGGGACGGGCGTTCCTTGGCATAAGCCACAACTCCATTGTCACACAATGGGAGGAACGAAGTTCATCTCATGAACTAATATACACCCAGACTGCCTCTTTGGTAGCATCTTTGGTAACGATGTATCTTGCCTTTAATCGTCTAGTATGTCACGGTATCTAGCTTGGAACTCTTCCAACATACCGTCCCTTTACTGAGGGTAAAGATAATGCCTGTGACTGACATCCAATCGTCCTTATCACCCTGGAACCTTTCCAGTGGTTCTCCCCAGGATCAATTGATACCATCTCACTACAACTAGTGAGTATCCTAACATCCAATTAGATCTATCTCATAGATCCAAAACCTCGGATTTAGTAGGTATCACTTTGATCCTATATGGAGAATCCTTGTGATAAGCGGAGATTGACCGAGCGTAGCATAGGAAACTCCTTCCCCATCAAGAGTATGTCATCCACGTACTCTACGAGGATCACCACCATACTCCCTACTACCTTTTTGTATATACAAGGTTCATCTACCATTTTGATGATGTCAAACTCTTTGACTAACTCATCAAAACAGATGTTCCAACTCCGCGATGCCTGCTTTATCACATAAAACATCTTGCACACGTTTCCACTGCTCCCACTGTCTACGAAGCCCTCTGACTGTGTACTTATAGACTCTCTTTTCTAAAACATCATTTAGAAAAACAGTCATGACACCCAACCGCCAGATATCGTAGTCATGGTATGTAGCCGTGGCAAGTAGGATCTGGATGGACTTAAGCATAGTTACTTTGAAAAGTTTTCATTATAATCCATAGCTGGTCAATGATGCAAACCTTTAACAAGTCTAGCTTTGAAAGTCTTAACTTTTCCATGTACACCAAGTAATCTTCTCAAGATATACTTTCTCCTGATGGGGATTTAACCCTTCAGATAAAGCAACCAAAGTCCATACTTTGTTGGTGTATAAGGATTCCATTTCAGATCGATAAGCATCCAGCCATTCTTACAGAGTCCTACTCCTGATGGCCAGCTCGAAACCAGTTGGGTCATCATCTCATGATGTAATCCTCACTCCCACTGTCATAGAGAAACCAAAGTATCTCTCAGGTGGGTGAGGAACCCTACTAGATCGGCGGAGAGGCTGAGGTTCGTTGTTTGCTATTGAATCCTTTGGTTCTACCAAATCATCAGCTGCAGTTTGTATAGCTGGAACTCTTTCCAGTTCTACCTCATGTCCACAAATTTCTTCATAAGAAATTTCCTTTCACAAAGGTGGCATGCTGAGAAGCAAAACATTTTTGTTCCTCGGTTAGGTAGAAGATATTCCCTTGCGAATGCTTGGGATATCCAACAAACTTCTACAGAACTGACTTTGCCTCGAGCTTGTCCGGATTTTGCTTTTAGACATAGGCCGGACAACCACAAATCTTAACTGACTTAAGAGATGGGCTCTTCCCTTTCCATATCTCATATGAAATGGTAGGCATCTGATTTGATCGGAACCCTATTTAATAGGTATGCAACTTCATAAGTGCATAACTCCCTTAATGGAAATAGGAAACTCAGTAGTACTCATCATAGAGCACACCATATCACATAAGGTGTTATTGCTCCGCCCCGATATACCATCGTGCTATGGTGTATACGGAGGAGTAATGCTGAGAGAGAATCTCATTCTCCTTTAGAATAATTCAGGAATTCTGTGCTCAAGTATTCTCCTCCTTGATCACATCAAAGGACATAATACTTTTACCTGTATTTTGGTTCTCTACTTCTATTTTATATTCTATGAATATCTCAAAAGGTTCGGACTTGTGTTTCAACAGGAACATATGTCTGAATCTTGAGAGATCATCAGAGAATGTAATGAAGTACAAAGAACCGGTCTTGGCATGTGCAGACAGGGGACCTTCATACATCAACATGTATCAACCCAAGAGTTCACTAACTCTTTCTCTGTTTCCAATAAACAGAGTTATGGTCATCTTATCTCTGTGACATGACTGGCAAGTTTCACAAGATATAAATTCAAACTAATTTAAATATGCATCTAAATGTAACTTCAGCCAGTCGGGTCGCATTGATATGACCTAGTCTACAATACCTCAAGAAGGATTCGTTCATTTCTGAACTCTTCCTCTTGTGTGTATTCTATATACTAAGAACTGTAGTTTGATTTAGAACGTCAATACTTTTAGATAACGTGCCTGAACCGATCAACTCTTGATTTAGGAAATGTTCAAAACATTATCCAACAATACAAAATTATATCCTTTCTTTACTAATAAAGAGACTGATATGATTTTGTATATCAGGTTCGGTATCTAATAACATTTGTTCAGAATCAATATATTCTGGTAATACAGGGTGACAGTGACCAACAGACTTGGCTGCAACACTTGCATCATTTTCTGCCTCATGAAACTTATCACCCGTTCTCAGTTCTTTAGCTATCTGTAGCTGTAACGCCTTGAAAAGTCGTTTTGATGTTTTCCTGAAAATCGGTGAAAATTTGGAATTTTGAAGCAACTTAATGAATTTTTTGAAGAAAATGAAAAGAACAAGGAGATGAAGGGGGGCTGCTGGAAATTTGGCCAGAAATGAGGGAGAGGGGATGGTGTGGGTGTGGGAAAAAACTCTTGGTCAACTCCCCTCAAAGTCAATGCACCATACCTTCAACATACAATATTTTAAACATACACATTCAACTCAAATCATCCCTAACAAAAGAATTTTAAAACAAAAGAGAGAGGAGGAATTTTCTGCAGTTTGGGACAGCCAAGGAGATGTGAGGATGTGTGTGTGAGAGTGCACAAAATTTTTTTTGCAAAAAGACCCCCTACAAGTCCAAAATTGCAAGTTTAAGCTTAAATTCAATAATTTTCGTTTTCCATAATAAAAATTAGTTAAAACTTAAAATAAATTACTAAAACTTTATGTTACAACTAGATTTTAATTAACATGATTTTAAAGCTTAATTTTAGCCCATTTAAATTTGTATTTATCGCTAATTTAATGTATTTTCTTACCAGCTTAAAATAATATTAAAAAAGGGAAAAAAGGGAAAAAATTTTAAATGACCAAAATTTCATAAGTAACTCATTAGATACTAAAAACAAGCAATTACCTATCCATTTTAGGTATGATTAGTCCTAAACTGCAAAATAACAAAAAAGACGGTTTTCGGAAAAATACCGAATTTTCACCGATTTTCAGGAAAACACCAAAACGACTTTTCAAGGCGTTACAATCTTCCCCCCTTAAGGAAATTCGGTCCCCGAATTAAAAAAAATAACTACGCGTACCTTCAAAGAGATGGGGATATTTCTTTCTCATCTCGCCCTCGGTCTCCCAGGTAACCTCCTCGCTGCTCGGGCTACGCCAAAGGACCTTGACGGTTGGTATAATCTTCGATCTCAACTTCTTCACCTGCCGAACCAGGATGGCCACCGGCTGCTCTGCAAAAGAAAGGTCGCGCTCTAGCTGGACTGTCGGGTGCTAAATCGCATGCGAAGGGTCGTGAAGGTACTTGCGGAGCATTGAAACATGGAAGACGGGGTGAACATCGGGAAAGCTGGGTGGAAGGGCCAAACGATATGCAACAGCGCCGACATGCTCGAGGATCTCGAAGGGACCTACGAATTTAGGGCTAAGCTTCCCCTTTCGCCCAAAACGCTTCATGCCCTTTATCGGAGAGACCCTCAGAAAAACATGATCGCCAACTGCGAACTCTAAACTGCGACGGCACCTGTCTGCATATGATTTCTGCCTGCTCTGAGCCGCTCTCATCCGGTCTCGGATCAACTGTATCTTCGCTGTCGTCTCCTCAACAAGCTGCGGCTCCAAAATGCTGCTCTCGCTGAGCTCTTTCCAACAGACGGGCGATCTGCATCTCCTCCCATACAATGCCTCGAAAGGTGCCATCTGAATAGTATCCTGGAAGCTGTTGTTGTAGGAGAACTCCACTAGGGTAAATGACGATCCCAACTACCGCCGAAGCCTAAAACGCACGCTCTGAGCATGTCCTCGAGAGTCTGAAAGGTCCGCTCTGACTGTCCGTCGGTCTGCGGATGAAACGCTGTGCTGAAGCTCAAACGAGTGCCCAAAGCCTCTTGAAGTCTCTGCCAAAGTCGGCTGGTGAACTGGGTGCATCGATCTGACACGATACAAGTCGGTACGCCATGCAACCGCACGATCTCGTCGATGTAAAGCTGGGCATACTGAGCGAAAC
This sequence comes from Agapanthus africanus, assembly GCA_030015575.1. NCBI lineage: Eukaryota > Viridiplantae > Streptophyta > Magnoliopsida > Asparagales > Amaryllidaceae > Agapanthus > Agapanthus africanus. Next base: position 103,622,020 of record JASDDO010000010.1, on the reverse strand, counting down.
TGAAAGTCGTCTTCACTGGAAGGAAGTGAGCCGCTTTCGTCAATCGATCTACGATCACCCAGATGGAGTCATACCCTCGACTGGTCCTGGGTAGACCCACAACGAAATCCATCAAAATCTGCTCCCATTTCCACTCCGGAATGGGTAACGGCTGCAGCTCTCCTGCGGGCCTCTGGTGCTCGGCCTTGACTTGCTGACAAGTCAGGCATCTCGATACAAACTCCGCAATGTCCCTCTTCATCCCGTCCCACCAGTAGGTCTCTCTCATATCATGGTACATCTTGGTGGAACCGGGGTGGATACTATACACTGATCGGTGTGCCTCCTCAAGAATGTCGCGCCGCAATCCATCAGCATCTGGTACGCACAGTCTAGATCCATAGCGTAAAATCCCCTGATCGTCAATCACGAACTCGGAAAATCTGCCCTGTCCCATCTGTGCCATGATCTCTGAGCAATGGTCGTCACTGCGCTGTGCCTCATATATACAGTCAAGCAACTGTGGGCGTGCACGAACATGTGCGAGCTGTCCCCCTGTCTGAGTGAGCTCGAACTCAACTCGGCTGTCGCATAAAGTCTGCCAATCTGCTGACGACTGCCTCTGCACTGCGTGCAAATAGGATAGACTACCCCCGGGCCTCCTACTCAACGCATCTGCCACCACATTCGCCTTGCCTGGGTGATATAAGATCTCGCAGTCGTAGTCTTTCACCAACTCCATCCAACGATGCTGTCTGAGGTTCAGGTCTCGCTGCTGAAATATGTATTTTAAGCTCTTGTGGTCTGTGAATATTTGGCACGACTCGCCATATAGGTAACGTCGCCAAATCTTCAATGCAAAGACCACTGCAGCCATCTCCAAATCGTGAGTGGGGCAGTTCTGTTCGTGCCTCTTCAACTGCCGAGAAGCATAAGCGATCACCCGGCCATGCTGCATCAATACGCATCCTAATCCCACTCGCGAAGCATCACAGTAGATTACAAATCCGCCTGATCCCGAAGGCAAAGATAATACCGGCGCCGTAGTCAAACATGTCCGCAGCTGCTGAAAACTGCGCTCGCACTCCTCTGTCCAAACGAAAGGAACTCCCTTCCGGGTCAAACCGGTCAAAGGTGCAGCTATACGGGAGAAGTCCTGAACAAAACGCCTGTAGTAGCCCGCCGGGCCTAGAAAACTACGGATCTCAGTAACCGATGTAGGTCGGGGCCACTGCTGAACAGCCTCAATCTTTTTCGGGTCCACACAAATGCCGTCTCTCGTAACCACGTGACCCAAGAATCCAACGCTGTCCAGCCAGAATGCACACTTGGAGAACTTTGCGAACAGCTGGTGCTCCCTCAGAGTCTGTAACGTAATCTGCAAGTGCTGCTCGTGCTCCTCTCTGCTCCGGGAGTACACCAAGATATCGTCGATAAACACGATGATGAACAAGTCAAGATACGGCCTGAATGTACGGTTCATCAAATCCATGAATGCTGCTGGGGCGTTGGTGAGTCCGAACGACATCACCAAAAACTCGTAGTGGCCATAGCGTGTACGGAAGGCTGTCTTCGGTATATCCTCCTGTCGGACTCGCAGCTGGTGGTATCCTGATCGTAAGTCGATCCTCGAAAAATAACCCGCGCCCTGGAGCTGGTCGAACAAATCATCAATGCGCGGCAACGGATATCTGTTCCGCACGGTAACCTTGTTCAGCTGGCGGTAGTCGATACATAAGCGTAAACTTCCATCCTTCTTCTTGACAAACAGGACCGGAGCACCCCACGGAGAAACACTAGGTCGAAAAAGCCCCTTATCTAACAAATCCTGCAACTGATCCTTCAGCTCTCGACGCTCAGCAGGGGCCATCCGATAAGGCGGTATAGAAATAGGCCCCGAGCCGGGAATCAAATCGATGCAGAACTCAACATCGCGCTCAGGTGGTAGCCCAGGTAGCTCATCAGGGAAAACATCAGGAAACTCACAAACAACCGGGACCCGGTCCAACGGAACCTCTGCAGCTCGAGTATCACAAATATACGCTAGGAATCCCTGACATCCCTTCCTCAAGAGCTGACCAGCGCGAAGAGACGAAATCAAGCTGGGAAGGGCGACGCTGCGGTCTCCCTGAATAACAAGGACTGGCTCTCCCGGAAAGATAAATATGACTGCCTTCTCACACCAGTCCACCGAAGCATAACAAGTGGTTAGCCAATCCATTCCCAGAAGCACATCAAAGTCCAACATATCGAGGAGAATCAAATCAACTGATGAATCCCTCTCCCCGATACGAACGGAACACAATCAAAAAACAAAACGAGCGACAAACGACTCGCCTACTGGAGTAACAACAACAAGCGGATGATCTAACGACGATGACTCACAGCCCAACATCGGTGCAAAGTGTGTAGATACGTTCGAATGTGTGGAACCTGGGTCAAATAATACCCGTGCATCGAAAGAACAAACTGGCAAGGTACCTGTCACGACGGCATTGGATGCCTGCGCATCCTGTGGTGTCAAAGCAAATACTCGGGCCTGTCCTCCACCGATAGCAGGCGGACCTCAACCTCAGCCTCTGCCTCCTCGTCCTCTCTGAACAGGACCGCCGCGTCCACGGCCTCTGGGTGCACCTAGCTGGCGTGGAGCATCGCCTGGGGTAGGAAGTAGGGCTCTCTGACGAAGGGGTGGTGATGGTGGTAGGGTTACATGCGGAACTGTCGCTGCTCCCTGTCGTCTCACCGGACAGTCTCTGACAAGATGGTGCAGACTCCAGCACCCAAAACACCCTGGCGACGGCTGCTGTCCCTGGGGATAAGAACCATATAACTGTCCCCGACCAAATCCTCTGCCAGGCCTATCTCTCGGAAAAAATCTGGCGCGCTGCCTCTGAGACGGTACATCGGTGCGAATCCTCTTCGGCCTAGAAATGGCCGAAGTCTGTGATATGCGTGCCTCCATTCGTAATGCCGTATCCATAGCAGCTGAATAAGTGTCGTAGTGCTGGGCGCCAATAGCAAGATATAGCTGGGCATCAAGTCCCTGTACGAACCTCTTCACCATCTTCTCTTCGGTATCCACCAAATACGGAGCATATCGGGATAACTGTGTAAACTGGATGTCATACTCAGACACCGTCATCCCAGGTGTCTTGACTAAGGCCTCGAAGATACGAGCTCTGGCGTCACGAACGCTCTCTGGGAGGAAACGAGCTAGAAAGACCGCTGTAAACTCGGCCCACGTCATAGGCGGTAGACCTGCAGCTCGACCTCTCAAGACTGACTCCCACCATGTCTGCGCAAGACCCTCTAGTCGGAAACTCGCAAGCTCTACCCATCGATCATCCGAACCTCTCAGCGAATGGCAGATCCTGGCTAAACTGTCAAGGAACGTCTGTGGGTCCTCCGCTGCCTCGGTGCCGGTGAATACTGGAGGTCTCAACCTCATGAAATCATGTAGTGAAACCGGGATGGTCACGGTGGTAGTAGTAGGAGCAGGTATCATGGTCGTCAGTGATGTAGTAGGTGCGTCATCCGGCCTCGGTGTACGACTGGCTGCAAATAGGGATCCTACCATCTGACGTAGCTCCTGCATACCCCCCATCATCTGTCGCAACTCCTCCATACCAGTCTCGAGCCTATCCATACGGCCTGGGGAAGGTGGATCGGTCTGTCCCTGCGGCGTAGGCATACCACCCTGCTCATTCCTAGTCTCGTACGAGCCAGCTCGAATCTCGTCTCGGGCGGCAGCCCTCTGTGCCCTCGTAGCCTTCGGCGGCATAGTGACTGGTACAGGAAACAGGACAGTGCAATAGGATCATAGGATACACGGAAATGAAGAAGGAATTTCAAGCAAGTATATCCTAAAGTCACTTAGGCGGAGTACTGTATCGCAAGTATGCCGCGGACATACACACGCTACGTTACCCTACTTAAGTCACTTACTCTATCTACTAAGGGTCATCCTACACTCAAAAAGGTAAAACCTATCCCTTTGATACCAACTTTGTCACGGCCTGCAGCGTACAGACGTGACTGGCACTTAAGTTTACGAAGCGTCTCAAGGCGTCCGTAAAATAAGTAAGCCAAAGCCCATAACCAAAACCAAAAAGCAGAACAGTGAAGAAAACCCAATCAAATGAAAACGAGTTTATCAAATAAATCATATAAAAACCTTTTTAACAACAATACAAATTTTTCCGAAAATTTCGGCAAAGTCTCCTTTGTAAATACTGGCCCCCAAAATGGGTACAACAAGAATATATATGAATCCAACAAATAAGGCATCCCCAAGCGGGAGCTAGCTCTTCGCCACAAGGCGGTCACAAATCCCACGTAATATAAAGCAACAATATGCGAAATAATCATAATGAAGCATAAGAAAAACATCATGTCGACTCAAGTGAGCTCGACCCCAAAATACAGCATAAAAGTCCACAAACCTCACAGTCTCATCTCTAGGTCAATATACAATAATACTGGTAGATACAGTAGATGGAGTGCACTAGATGCAAAGAATATACAAGGTGGTACAAAAAGAATAATAATATAACCCACCTAAGAGCAAAACCTCGAGTCCAGGCAAAAGAAGCAAGTGCGCCCGCCGCTACTGTACTGACGGAGCAGACCTGAAAAAGGCTATGGCACAACGGGGGTGAGTTGCCAACTCGTGAGTAATAAATAACATCTACACAGGCTATCGAATGCATGCACACAAGCATCCTAGCATCTAAAATACAGGTAAGGCAGGACATAATAGCAGGTATGTATGCAATATGAATATACTAGCAGGTATGAATGCAATGCGAATCAACTCATGATCTGAATGTGTAAGTATAAGAATCATGTTTTTCCTTTAGGAATCTCCTTTGAAATACCAGCATAATACCACTAGAATCAACAAGAACCTGTATCCAGCAACGACACCTCAAAACTATCACAAATCTCATATATCCATGTCATAGTATCTCTGGCCTCAGCCATCCGGCTGACCCAGCTCAATATCAAAATCTCATCATCTCGCGGCCACGGTCGGTATCCTCTGGATATCCGCCGTGCCAAACAGTCACTGGTAGGTAATCCGTCCCCTGCCAGGCTCAACGTCAACACCACATTCATCTTGCCCCGGGGTACCATACCGGGCCCACCATGTACCCGTGACGGTTCCTCCACTACTCGACACGGATCTCGAAAACCACAGCAAACTCATGGTGGACGACACTTTACATCACTAGAAAACCGCAATTACATATTTTAAAAACATAATAAGTTTAGAAATTTTTGCGGCTTTCCCCCGAAATCCAGAAATATCATAAAATCTCAAGAAATCCTCATAAGTGCATATATCAATGGTGATGAATGCATATGGTATCAATAATTAAGCTACGATGCATGATTAATAGACTAGGCATGAACAAATAATATGATGAGGTACATGCACATGAATAGCAATCCTATGATTTCATTTTAAGGAATTAAAGGCAATAGCACAGGTTTAAGCATCAATTAGTAAAAGGTTTCAAATTATAGGTTATCTAGTGTGGTGGCATGGCAATTACCAGGGTGTGTGTGTAAGCATGAATAGTGCTCGTGCTGCATATAAAAACCCTGGCAATGGTGCAGGTGTCCTATAAAATGGGTTCGCATATGTATGTCAATATAGGGCATGAATGCAGTAAATAATCATATAAGTATTACACCCCTAATTACTAACATCACTAAGAATCTTTTAAGTTACTAAAACTATCGGGCGGCTTGCGCCATCCAACGATAGTCCCCCGTAGATGTTACATCTACTCACCGGAATCCCTAGCTAGTCACGTCCGATCACCGCTTTCCCCTTTCGAGCCGCGTCTGACGTCTCCGCGACCGAACATGGAATTTACATCAATACCAAACATAAGGTTACATATCAAGAACGACGCAAAACCCAAACGAAAATACTAACGTTCACAAGCTAGGTACAACGTGCACAAGGTGCGCGGAACACACGCGAAAAACGCAAAAAACTGCAAAAATCGTCGATTTGGTCGCCCGGCAAAACTAAAACCCGACTACTCAAAAATCCGCACTCACACATCCTAAAAGTCATAGGATATGCCAACAATATAATCTAGATATCGCAATTAATTTGCCACAATAATATAATAAAAACCTAGTAAGCTAGAAGTTTGCAAATTTGGTGCAAACATCGACAATTAGCGATAAAATTAACACAATCCAACACAACAATCCAAACTAACCCACTAGCTAGCCATTACACTAATTTTAAACCATTAACTATGCTTAAAACCTAATTTCCATAAACAAAACCTTTCTTGATTTTCATAATTAGCAATTTCAATCCAAAACTAAACATGACAATACCAAATTAACACTAATTTGAAGCCCACACAAATAAAGTTACCTCATTAACCTAGATTAGCAAACAACTAGATAGCTAATTAGCTTTAATTAACTAAATAATGGTTTCAAGAAACCCTAGTTAACTCAACCATTAACTTTAAACAACACTAGAATGAAAATAGCACTAAATTAACACTAAACAACTAGATTAAAGAATTCTAACCATATTAACTTAAAAGAGTAGAAATTATACCTCAAATTTTTATAGATCTAGCAAGAAGAATTTGCCTCAATGATGGCCTCATAGCACCATGATTCCAAGCAAGAGAGGTTAAAGAGAAAGGGGATGAAGAATGGGGTTATTTTGTGAGGTTTAAATTTGTGTTAATTTGGTATTGTCATGTTTAGTTTTGGATTGAAATTGCTAATTATGAAAATCAACAAAGGTTTTGTTTATGGAAATTAGGTTTTTAAGCATAGTTAATGGTTTAAAATTAGTGTAATGGCTAACTAGTGGGTTAGTTTGGATTGTTGTGTTGGATTGTGTTAATTTTATCGCTAATTGTCGATGTTTGCACCAAATTTGCAAACTTCTAGCTTACTAGGTTTTTATTATATTATTGTGGCAAATTAATTGCGATATCTAGATTATATTGTTGGCATATCCTATGACTTTTAGGATGTGTGAGTGCGGATTTTTGAGTAGTCGGGTTTTAGTTTTGCCAGGCGACCAAATCGACTGTAGGGTGTTTTTCGTCACCCCATTGAGATGGGAATACGCGAGCGCTTGTCAGGCGTACTACAGATTCCCCCTGCCTAGGTAGGCCGGGGTTTAATGATTGTGGGGATCCGAATCTCCGGCAGCCGCGGACTAAGCTGCCGTTAATTACCCCTCGCCTTTGGGGCGAGGGAACCTCCGATTAACGGGTTAAACTGGTCATGCGAACTCAATGTGCAGTGTGCGTGTGTTTTGAAAGGGGGTTTTGGATATATCGGGAGCCACGCAGAGTTTTTACGGGGGTCCCGCTACCCGGATAGCGGGCTGGGGGTCAAAGGGGCTAGCAGCCCCCTTGCGGGGTTCGGGGCAGCGCCCCGGCCCGAAAAAATTTTTGGAGGGGGAGAGTGTGGCGGAGTATGTGTATGTGTACATTTGTATACATATGCATATATATACATGTATATATAAATAAAGGGGAAAAGGCATCCAAAGGATGCGTGGGGCAACATCTTGGGCGCCGTGCGCTTAGGTGCTGTGCGCTCAGGCGCAAGCGCGCCACGTGTCGGCACGTGGGCGCTTTGCGCAATGCGCTTTGCGCGCAGGTGCGCAAGCGCGCGCGCGCCACGTGTCGGCACGCGGGCGCCTTGCGCACTTGCGCAAGCGCGCAGGTGCGCAAGCGCACGAGCCACGTGTCGGCACGCGGGCGCCTTCCGCACTTGCGCAAGCGCGCCACGTGTCGGCACGCGGGCGCCTTGCGCACTTGCGCAAGCGCGCAGGTGCGCAAGCGCGCGCGCCACGTGTCGGCACGCGGGCGCCTTGCGCACTTGCGCAAGCGCGCAGGTGCGCAAGCGCGCGCGCCACGTGTCGGCACGCGGGCGGCTTGCGCACTTGCACTGCGCGCAGGAGAGGCACAAGAGGCTTTTAGCCTGAAAAAAAGGATTTCTCAAAAGAGAAATCAGAGAGGAGTTGGACTCCTGAGTGTGTTTTTCTTTTTTTTTGGGGGGTTTAGTGAAAGATGTTCTTCTTCTTCCTCCTGTTGTTTGGCCGGATCTTGAAGATCAAGCGATGTGAGATATCAAAATCTCTCCTTTTTGAGATCTGATGGCAGATCTGGGTTCCCCTTAATGGGTTTTGTGGTGGAAGACTATTTAGTTTTGAAAAAGGAAGAGTAAAACTCTTGATTTAATTCAAAAGAGAGAAGAAGGTTTTGGAACCTTGAAGATGGAAGAAAGAGCTCAGCTCTGAGACTTTTTTTTTTGGAGAGAATGAAAGGTATTTTTCTTTATTCATCATCATTTTGTCTTTTATAGGCTTACATTTTTGCATATAGCCCCTTGGGCTTCACAAAAATGGCATTTTAGCCATCCCATGGCTCATGTGCCATTTCATTTTTTGCACATAAGCCATGGGCTTACAAAATATTGGCTTTATGCCCATTTTGCATACATTCATGTATAAAAAATTACATAAAAATTATTTATTACATGATCTATATTTTAGCATGGAGGAGGCTGGCCGCGGGCTCGACTTGGGCATGGGCCTGCTTGACCTGGGCTTGGGCCTACCTGGCTTGGGGTTGACCTTGACTTTGACTCGGTCAACGGGGGTGTAAATTTTTACCCCAACATCGACGATTTTTGCAGTTTTTGCGTTTTTCGCGTGTGTTCCGCGCACCTTGTGCACGTTGTACCTAGCTTGTGAACGTTAGTATTTTCGTTTGGGTTTTGCGTCGTTCTTGATATGTAACCTTATGTTTGGTATTGATGTAAATTCCAGGTTCGGTCGCGGAGACGTCAGACGCGGCTCGAAAGGGGAAAGCGGTGATCGGACGTGACTAGCTAGGGATTCCGGTGAGTAGATGTAACATCTACGGGGGACTATCGTTGGATGGCGCAAGCCGCCCGATAGTTTTAGTAACTTAAAAGATTCTTAGTGATGTTAGTAATTAGGGTTGTAATACTTATATGATTATTTGCTGCATTCATGCCCTATATTGACATACATATGCGAACCCATTTTATAGGACACCTGCACCATTGCCAGGGTTTTTATATGCAGCACGAGCACTATTCATGCTTACACACACACCCTGGTAATTGCCATGCCACCACACTAGATAACCTATAATTTGAAACCTTTTACTAATTGATGCTTAAACCTGTGCTATTGCCTTTAATTCCTTAAAATGAAATCATAGGATTGCTATTCATGTGCATGTACCTCATCATATTATTTGTTCATGCCTAGTCTATTAATCATGCATCGTAGCTTAATTATTGATACCATATGCATTCATCACCATTGATATATGCACTTATGAGGATTTCTTGAGATTTTATGATATTTCTGGATTTCGGGGGAAAGCCGCAAAAATTTCTAAACTTATTATGTTTTTAAAATATGTAATTGCGGTTTTCTAGTGATGTAAAGTGTCGTCCACCATGAGTTTGCTGTGGTTTTCGAGATCCGTGTCGAGGAGTGGAGGAACCGTCACGGGTACATGGTGGGCCCGGTATGGTACCCCGGGGCAAGATGAATGTGGTGTTGACGTTGAGCCTGGCAGGGGACGGATTACCTACCGGTGACTGTTTGGCACGGCGGATATCCATAGGATACCGACCGTGGCCGCGAGATGATGAGATTTTGATATTGAGCTGGGTCAGCCGGATGGCTGAGGCCAGAGATACTATGACATGGATATATGAGATTTGTGATAGTTTTGAGGTGTCGTTGCTGGACACAGGTTCTTGTTGATTCTAGTGGTATTATGCTGGTATTTCAAAGGAGATTCCTAAAGGAAAAACATGATTCTTATACTTACACATTCAGATCATGAGTTGATTCGCATTGCATTCATACCTGCTAGTATATTCATATTGCATACATACCTGCTATTATGTCCTGCCTTACCTGTATTTTAGATGCTAGGATGCTTGTGTGCATGCATTCGATAGCCTGTGTAGATGTTATTTATTACTCACGAGTTGGCAACTCACCCCCGTTGTGCCATAGCCTTTTTCAGGTCCGCTCCGTCAGTACAGTAGCGGCGGGTGCACTTGCTTCTTTTGCCTGGACTCGAGGTTTTGCTCTTAGGTGGGTTATATTATTATTTTTTTTGTACCACCTTGTATATTCTTTGCATCTAGTGCACTCCATCTGCTGTATCTACCAGTATTATTGTATATTGACCTAGAGATGAGACTGTGAGGTTTGTGGACTTTTATGCTGTATTTTGGGGTCGAGCTCACTTGAGTCGACATGCTGTTTTTCTTATGCTTCATTATGATTATTTCGCATATTGTTGCTTTATATTGCGTGGGATTTGTGACCGCCTTGTGGCGAAGAGCTAGCTCCCGCTTGGGGATGCCTTATTTGTTGGATTCATATATATTCTTGTTGTACCCATTTTGGGGGCCAGTATTTACAAAGGAGACTCTGCCGAAATTTTCGGAAAAATTTGTATTGTTGTTAAAAAGGTTTTTATATGATTTATTTGATAAACTCGTTTTCATTTGATTGGGTTTTCTTCACTGTTCTGCTTTTTGGTTTTGGTTCTGGGCTTTGGCTTACTTATTTTACGGACGCCTTGAGACGCTTCGTAAACTTAAGTGCCAGTCGCGTCCGTACCCTGCGGGCCGTGACAGTAGCCCATGTAACAGATTACATGTGCGGGATCCTGATCCGGTATCACATACTCAGGACGTAAAGGATACTGAGAAACAGTTCTATGTAACGAACACACCCGAAAATGATGCATCATCATGCACTTTCTTCGTTTGGGCGGCACGGGAAATCTGGTATTCCCCAATTTCCTGCTCTGTCTTATAACAATTGTAAGTTGGAGTGGGACCAACGTTTCCCAGCTCAGTATAATAAGCAGGTTCGGTCAATATATCCGTTTTATTATCTTGATTAAGGCGTGACATGGTCGCTACCTGGAGAGAGAGAGAAGAAAACACTCTGCGTGCGCTCTTGCAAGATCAGATTGGTTATTACTTTATATAATCAGGATGGCTCCCACTGTTTTTATCAAATCTTCCTTCAAACCCTAAAAGGAAAGACTAGCCGGGATTAATTACATACTACAAGTTCTCCAATCTTTCAGCCAGGCCAGTGTCGGTACTTTGAGGGAGGTCCCCCGTGCTTTCGCACGAACCTAATTATAGTAAACCTCGTTTTCCCAGAGGCGTAACCCCGTTGACACCTTTCTAGACGCCTACTTGATCAGCTAATTGTAATGTGTAAAACACTCCCAGGAGTAACAATTACTCGCAGTGGGTATCGGGATCCAACTATCGCATAGAAGGTATGCAAGCTCATTGCAAATTTCAACACTTGAAATTCCCGATAATGCTTTTACCCCTAGCGTGCTATGACCTTGACGTATGCCAAACAACCCATAGTCCGTTAGTCAAGTTCAACCCGTACATTTCTTGATTGAATTAAACCCACCCGCACGACCCTTGACGCATGCCAAACAACACCGTACGAATACCCTAATCCAATCGCATCGTATGCTAGCAGATAAGCACTAGTTAGCTACCGTACACTACGCCTTGACGCATGCCAAACTACCGCAGCACGAATACTAAGTAGTACTTATCTGAAATGACGGAGGGCTACGCAGGTTTTTAAGAAAACCATGAGCGTAATGAACTTGATATCGTTGTAGAATCAAATGATTTTAAAATGGAGTGTTTTTTAGGCTTTTCTAGTTTTGCTAAAGGGGTCACTCCCGGTGAAGGGATCGTCGGCCCTTTCCTCATCGAATAAGGTGCAGGATATATCACATATACCGCTATGCAAAGAAAGAACTATAGGAACAATCAAAAGACAAACCGAGGGGTGTAGCATCTACCAGTTATTGCTAAAGGAGTCATCCCGGTGAAGGGATCTCGGTCCTTTCCTTATCAAATAAGGTGCAGGATGTTCTACAAGGAACACCACGATGCAAAGCAAGAACTGTAGCTTCCTATTTTTGAAAATTCGATTCCACAACATCTTAGGTTTCTTTTCTTTCATTAATCATATTAATGAAGTCCCATCATTTAAATTACCTAAACATCACAAATAAATACGACGTACACTTATGCCATCCGCATTCGTCTCGATGTCCCCTCGTGCACTGTTAGGTTAGGTAACTAACGGCAGAGCGGGGCAGGGCTAGCGCGGGTGTAAAATATAAGTAACATCTATATAATATATCACATATACTATATACAGTATTTATCACAGAACATCACATGATCACATCACAGATATCGCAGCAGAAGAAACATATGAAACATTGGATATACTAGGACGTCCGTGTTTTCAATACGAGCCAGTATAAAACACGGATTCCACGGTCGCGATGAATAGCCAAACCCACACCCCTAGACCCCTAGGAGAGCGGCAAGCAACCCTACCAATTCTAGAGTTAGGAGACCCGGACTCGACTCCTCGAGTTGGTCTCCCACTGGACTCCAGAACCCGGTTACTTGTGCCCTCCTCCTTGGGTCTATCCTAGTGCGGAAAAGTAAATAATATACAATGGGTGACATCTTCCGCTACCTGGAAGTGCCCCAATAAAAGAATATTACATACAATAAATTTTACATGAATGAAAATGAAAAACTCTCATCTCACATAAAACCCCCGGCTATTCAAAACGCGACGATCCAATATAACATATCCAGCAACACATAACATCACATGTCATCAACGTAAGTAAATGTGCGCATCCCAATTGTCGTTGACATATAGAAACGAAACCGGCGATATCACATATTACACTTACGGTCGCAGAAAAGAAAGTGTAAAACTACAACAGTTGGAATCCGCAACCTCTTTAGACATCGCATGCCTAATCAAATGAATTCCTTAGACATCACATGCCTAACAATTATAAACTCCGCATTTCAGTCTCAAAATCGAAAACACTTTTCAATACCAAGTCGGGCAATTCAACAAGATTCCCGACATCCTGATCGAATGCTCGTCGCAAACTTCAGTAGACAGCCGCACCCCCGATACCGTCGACTAAGTGCACTAAGGCGGAATACCACTGCCGCGAGCACCCGAACGGATGCTTTCGGCGACGGGGTTCTCCTACAGTCACTTGGTCGGGGCTATGGGGTGAGGCTGTCTATTAAGTTTACCCGGCGAGTATCCGCGTTCGCTACGTGATTGTGACGGACTTATGATCGCATCAAAATTCCGTGGCAACCAATCAAGTGAGACTAAAGTGCTATGTTTATAACATTCATATCAGTTATCTCATAACTACTTGTGAATTCCAATTATTGTATCACATTCCAGATAAACAGAAAATGTTAAACTATCCGATTGAACAGTCAAACACCCAAGTTTTCCCGAAACAGCTCAACACATGAAACAAGTTTAAAAACATCCAGTTCATGCCACAGTACCAACGGTCCAGCCGTAGAAGGCTCAAGCCAACGCCTCACATGTGGCATGCCGTACTGCCCCAAACCCGAAGGTTCAAAGGGCAGTTCAAGACGGTCACATAATCGAGTTAAGGTTTGTTGTCTTCTAGAGGGTCCATTGAGTTACTTGCACTACTTAGAACATCTTTAAACTACGGAAAGATCTAACACTTGGAAATTTCCCGACAGGGGAAAAAGTGGGTATTTATATCCGGTCGAACTTTTTAACATATTCAAAAAATATCCGGAAAATATAACTCGAATCGACGATTACAAAATAAACCCCCAGAAAACTCAACACTTGAGTCAGTTTAAAAATACCCATAAAATAGCAATACAGAATATAAGAATTACTGTGCCAAGAAAAAGATCCAATCCCTCCGTACGGCCGCGGATCCGTGGCCCAAGCATGCTACGGCCGCGGTTCCACGGCGGTTTGGAAGGATTAGGAGCTCGTTTTTCACCATAATTCTTATTATTCCCTGCTTAATTTTTCAGGTATTTTTAATTCAGAAAATACACAGTTTTGAAAAAATGTACAGAGAGGGGGTAAACTTGGACGTATCGGGTTCGTTCGGAGTTTTAACTTCGTTAACACATCGCTAAAGCTCTAGTTAGGCTCTGATACCACTGTTGGGTTCCTAGGCACACTCAAGAGGTTCCACAAGGCATCAACCATGCCAAACAAAAATTTTCCGGTGCCGAGAAACCCTAATATAAATCGTTAACTAGAAGTTAAGGCGAAAAGAAAGCAAGTAAACAACTTTATTGCTAAGTGAAAGGGATTACAACCTTTGTAGATCCGCTCCACCATTTCTTTAGCTCCGTGTTGACGTCCCTCCGCTGCGATCATCAGATCCTGGACTTTTGCGATGGTTTCATCGGAGAAATGATCGGGCTAGGTCATTGACTTCGAGGCCGAAGATGATCTACATCGGGGAGACTCGAACTCAAGCTATTCCTTCACTTGGTCGAAAACTTTGTGAAGAGAACACCCTATACTACTTGGCAAGTGGTAGAGGATGAAGAAATAGGAAGTGGGTTTACTTTAGAATTGGATTTCTCACTCTTTTTCTCATGGCACCTTTGGAGCTCTCAAGCTTTTGTGAGCTTGATGAAGATGAAGAAGAAGAAAGAATCATATCCAAATGAAAACTTATCCTAATGAATAATGGCACCATGGTTGAGTTAAGCCCTCATGCTTAACTCATGTAGAGATTTAACCAAACCATTAGGTTAAAGGTTAGGTTAAAGAATATCAAAAGAAATGACAAAAGAGTGGACTTTGTCAAAGCTTCTCCAAGCTTATTCAAGCTTGATAACTTTGACTAAGTTAATCCCTTTTGTTAAATCTTAAGATGAAACAATAACCCTAATCTTTACCCTAATCTTGGTATGAATCTCATACACACATCTTGTATGTATCATCAAACATGATACAAACATATCTACACAAATATATATCATATATACACTTATGCACAAACAAGTGAGAAAATCAATCTTAAGTGAACCAATACTAGTTAATGTAAAGTAATATATCAAATATATAATTATACATTAAATCATTAAATCAACACTTGATTTAACGATCCGGTCATGTCGCATATAACCGACTAATATCAAGTGTATCAATGTATCGAATCAACACTTGATTCGGTAACCCGGCTATATCACATATAACCGATCAATGATACAAATCGCGAGAATAGAATACAGTATCACATACTGGTATCCTGCACATATCTCATATGAGCTCCTATTTCGTTTCGCTTGAGCCAAGAAACCCCTGTGTAGGACTCTAAAGACTCGTCAATACGCCGGCAGCAGGTGATGATCATATCAAACACCCACAAGCCGTAAGCGATCTGCTAAACGTAACGGCCACCCGGGTATTGAGCGATCAGAAGATCAACGAGCAAGCCCGCTCACACTCCAGTGAATCCAACGAGTAACATTACCGTACAGTCCGGTCTGTTCGTCTGATATGTCGCATATCTCGTCTAGGAGTGGTAAACATCAGACCACAATAACTCGATAAGTCGTGTCGATATGAGGCTCATAACGGGTCGAGAAACTACTGGTAATACTTACTAGTACATCCCTAAAACAGCCTTGGCCAAGGACTTCCTGTTATAGCTAATCGAGCACTGCGCAACATCAACTCCCTATACCGGGAGAGACGAAACCCCTCCTATCGCTCTTTGCCTCCATGTGATTCGGGACTGTACCCAAAAGCCACCTTTTTGCATGCCCTCTTGGACGTGGTATGATGGAAATCAAAGCACAGTGGGAATCACACAAGACTCTATGGCAATCTCGGGTCTACAGACTAACCTGCACCAGTGTCACCAGAGAACTGCCATCTGACGTAAGGTATAATACCATCTGGGAGTTCTCGGCGAGTCCGTCCAGTGTACCCAGTCTCTACTGAGCACCCGTATATCATCTCTGATGTCAAACACCAATGGATATGGGATCATCCATCGCCCATCTGTATAGGTCGAGAAGCTACACGCTAGTCTACTCTGGTATATCGATGCCCCGTCTCGATATACCCACGACTAGGGACTTTGAAAGATGTACTTATGGATTACCATGTCCCTACTAGTATGATCCGCATCATAATCCAGGTAGTCAAGTACACATCCTAAGCGCTTTACCAACATGTAACAGAGAGACAATCAGTGTACACGTTAAGGTAAAGTGTAACCAGATAGCATACTATCATATCGAGCAAGAAAGTCATCCCTATATATGTCCAAGAATCCACTACAATATACATCCTATGTATAGTAATGGCCTCTAGGGCATACATATAACTAACAGACCGAACACCGCCCCTCGTCGGGGTCTCGACTGTATACACTAGTCTACTCCGGAGTATCGATGCCCTGTCTCGAAACTCCCACGACTAGGGACCACTTTTAAGGATGTGCTTATAGACTACCGAACTCTCACGTATATGATCGCCATCATACTGTTGATAGTCAAGCAGGATCCTAAGGGCTCTATCAACGTGTAATAGTGATCATGTCACCTAAAGCTGTACACGATGATAAAGGCAAACCAGATAGCATACTATCATCTTGAGTAAGACTGTCCTACCGGTATAGGTCCTCCCTCAATCATTGCAATCACGTACCTGCGATCCAATAATTGACTTTGAGGGCACTATATCCAACATTTAGGTGCCGGGGGATCTGCACTATTTGAACTTCGTCGAAGTCTTTTCGCAGTCTCCTTACCTCAGCTAAATATTTCACCACGAGAGGCTCCCGTGCCTCGAAATGGCCGGTCACCTGGCTACGACCAGGGCAGAGTCACTGCGGATTCGGACCATCTTCAGCCCCACTCCGGAGGCAATTCGTAGCGGAGCTAGCAAAGCCTCGTACTCCGCGGGTTGTTTGAGGCCTTGAATCCAAGCTTCAAAGAATACTCCATCTCTGCCTCGTTCAGGCCTCGAATGATTAGGCCGGCACCAAATCCATCCTCGGTTGATGATCCATCGACGTAAAGGATCCAATCGGGGACGGAGACGGCCCTCTCTTCGATCGAGGGTTGAGATCCGGAGGCCGGCACTGACACTGCCTCCTTGCTAGGGATAGTACATTCGACAATAAAATCGTCCCGGACTTGTGCTTTGATAGCCTGCCTTGGGCGATACTTGATGTCGAATTGAGATAACTCCCACCTCCACTTCTCTAAGCGACCAGAAGACTCGGGGGAGGCGAGAATATCCCCTAAAGGACGCTCGATGAGAACGAGGATGGTGTGTGCCTGGAAGTAGTGTCGTAGTTTCCTCGAGGTTATGATAAGCTCCAAGACGATCTTTTCTATGGCCGGGTACCTTGTTTCCGCGTCTTTAAAGACGTGGCTTACATAGTAGACCGGCTTTTGGACTCCTTCGACTTCTCGGACAAGCACCGAGCTGGAAGCCTGATCGGACACAGCTAGATACAGCGATAGCTCGTCTCCCTCAATCGGTCGAGTGAGTTGGGGGAGTCGCCAGGTGTACTTTCAGTTGCTCAAAAGAGATCTGACACTCCTCCGACAATTCGAACCTTGGGATTTTCCTCAGGGCTTTGAAGAATGGGCACTTTCCCCGGACCTCGACATGAAGTGACTCAAAGCGGCTACTCTCCCCGTGAGCCGCATGATTTCGACGTTGGTCTTTAGCGCGGTCATGTTGAGGATGGTGTTGATTTTCTCCGGGTTAGCCTCGATTCCTCGGTGGGTAACCATGAATCCGAGGAACTTCCCGCTAGTGACCCCGAACACGCACTTGGCGAGATTCAACTTCATCTTGTATTTGCAGAGGATGTCGAAAGTCTCGCCAAGATCTTTGGTGTACTTAGCTGACGAGGTCGATTTAACGAGCATGTCGTCGACGTAGACCTCCATGTTCTTTCCATTCTGTGGTTTGAACATCCTATTGACCAAGCGTTGGTATGTAGCTCCGGCGTTTTTGAGGCCGAAGGGCATCACCTTATAGCAGTATACCCTCCGGTCCGTTGTGAATGCGGTGAGCTCTTCGTCTGCCGGATTCATACGGATCTGGTTATAGCCGGAGAAAGCATCCATGAAGCTGAGTAACTTGTGGCCTGCCGAACTGTCGACGAGCTGATCTATCCGAGAGAGGGGATAGTTGTCTTTCGGGCAGACCTTATTGAGGTCTATGAAGTCGACGCACATTCGCCACTCCCTGCTCGCCTTTTTAACCATTACCACATTCGCCAGCCATTCTAAGTAGGCCACGTTTCGAATGAAGTTGGCTGCGAACAACCTGTCAAATTCTCCCTCGATCGCCTTTTATTTGATCAGAGCGAAGCTTCGTTTTTTCTGCCTTACAGGTCGGACCGTCAGGTTGACCCTGAGCTTATGTGATATTACTTAAGGGTCGATCTTGGCATGTCAGCGGGAGCCCAAGCGAACACGTCCGAGTTTTTTCTGAGGAAGTGGACCATGTCGTCACACCGGGCCCCGTTAAGAGTGACCCGATTTGGACGGTTCATTCATTGTCCCCTTCGACGAGGGGGACCTCCATTAGCGGCTCCACTAGGGCCCCTCTGATTTCTTTTTGCTCGTCCCGAGTATCCAAGGACCCCCTGAAATCATCGGTGCTTCCAAGGTCATCGCTTCGCTCCTCGGGCATAGATGTCGATGTGAAGCAAATCTTTGCAGTTTGTTGGTTCCCGTAGGTCCGGCCTATTCCTCCTTGGTCGAGTGGAAACTTGATCGCGAGGTGGTAGGTCGAGATCTGGGCCCGAAGTGAGTTTAGCGTCGGGCGTCCTAGGAGGATATTGTAGGTCGATGGAATTATGGCGATAATGAACTCCACACTGGTACGGTTCGCATACAGCCCGTCTCCCTGATGTTAAGTAGGAGGGTGACCACTCCTTCTGCTGGGATGGAGTGGTTAGTAAACCCCGACAGAATGTGGGCAGTCGGCCTCAGGTCCGACGGGTCGAGACACATACGTAAAAAGCAGTCGTAGAAAAGGATGTATGCCGAGCTTCCCGAGTCGACCAGTATCCTTTGAACCTCGTAGTGGTGGACCCGTACTGTAATCACCAGGGGGTCGTTGTGAGGCAAGGATATCCCGTGGAGGTCCTCGTCGGTGAAGGTGATGGGCTCGGCTACCTTTCTCTTCTTCCGGGGCTGGCTACTAGTCCCCTCGATCGGCAGGAGGCGTCGAATCTCGCCGGCTACAGGCGCACTCCTTGTTGACACGACCATTATTTGGCCGATCGTCAGCTCACCGGGAGGGGGATGATTCTCTTGCTCCCGATCGGCTTGTCGCTTTTCCCGCAAGTATTTTTCCAGGTGACCCGAGCAAATTAACTCCTCAATGCTGTCTCAGAGCTTTTTGCATTTCTCGGTGGGGTGTCCCTTTGACCTATGGAAGGCGCAGTAAGGGCCTCGTGTCCGTTTGGCCGCCCTATTGATGACCGGATGGAGTTTGAAAAATCGCTCGCCCTTTGCCTCTTCCAACAGCTCTGTCTAGGAGATGTTGAGCGGGGTATACTCCTGGAACTTCGGGGAGTATGGCTTTGGTTGGTCAGTCTTCTTCTTCTTTTCTCTACCCATCTTCTTTTGATCGCCCTGATCGCTTCGGGGTAGGTTCGCATTTACCTCAGACTCGAGCTGGATTTCTCGCTCGGTCTAGTCCTTTACCTCAGCCATGGTCTTAGGTTGCGCTAATGAAAAGGAGCAGAGCCACTCCTTATGCCTAAGACCCGACCTAAGGGCCGGGATGACAGTCTCGTCTTGGTGCTCTGGGACGTCAAGAAGAGCATTGTAGAAGCGGGTGACGTATCCTTTGAATGATTCCTTGTCCCCGCTCTTTATAGTGAAGAGGTAATCGACCGTCTGCCTCTGTCGTCGGTTCCCGACGAAATGCCCGAGAAACTGGGCAGCCAGCTCATCGAAGGTAGAGATGGAGCGTGGCGTGAGTACTCGGAACCAATCTCGTCCGGCACGGATGAGAGTGGCGGGGAATGCTCGGCATTGGGCGGCGTCAGAGCTGTCCTGGAAGCTCATCCCCACCATGAACGCGTCCAGGTGGTCTTTCGGGTCGGACTTTCCGTCGAAGAGGGACACCTTTGGAGGCTTGTTCCTGGAAGAGATGTGGGCAGCGAGCAGCTCTTCGGTGAAGGGCTTCGTAAGCGAGTCGGTGACATACCTGTCCCCCTCGTTTGAAGGACGACTCTCCCGATGTATACCTTCGATCTTCTTTTCGAGGGCATCGAGTCGGTTGTGGTATCCCGAGGATTCGGCATACTCGGAGTTATGGCCCCTCCCGCTGGCGGCCTGTGCCTGGCCGCGGCTCTGGTTCCGTTCTATGAGGTTCCTCAGGTCCCTTGGCGAGGTCGTCCTTGAGCTACCATGGTGAGTGTCGTCCATGCTACCCTATCGAGGGACAGGGTGCCGGCCATGCCTGGGTGCAGGCGAGCTGACCGATACCTCCTTGGGAAGGACAGGAGCGCGATGGGCCTCGGGGCAGGTGCTCTTGCGTGAGACCTCGGTGTGGAGCTGTGAGGTGCTCAGCGGGTCATTGAATTGGTCGCCACGGGGGATCTGTGGCAGCCGGAAATAGCGAAGCGCTATTCTTTCGTGCCAGCATGGGCAGCGTCGTCTCCCCCTCTGCGGAGGTCACGGTCCCAAGGTGGGGGAACGGCGACCTGTGTGGCTTGCCCAGCAGTCTGGACACGGACAAGGGCATCCACGATAGACGCGAGTTTGTCGATCCATGCAGACAGGGCGTGAACGGCGTTCGGGGAGGAGGGGATCCATCCGTGCCTCCGTTGTGAGGAGGACGGCGGCTGGTGCTGGGATCGTTGAGATGATCACTCGCCATTAGTTTGAGATCGAAAGATCAACTTTCTATGAGTGGAACTTTTCGTTTCCCACAGACAGCGCCAATAGATGGATCTCTGGATCTCCTTCAGATGTTGTCTTCTACGATCTGTCGAGGACGTAGGCGAGCGGCTGAGATCGGGTTTGAGGACCGTCGCTTGAGGCGTGTGGATCTCAATGGGTTTAGTTTAGTGCAAAGCTGAGCTGCCTGCAAAGAAGTCCCGGGGTGGTTATACCACTGTGGACCCTCCGACGATCATGTTGGTCAAGGTATTTGGGAAGAGTAGTGGCTTATTGGATAAGAATTGCCTTACCTGAGTTGTCTGAGAGAGGGGTTTATATAGTGGCAGCCATGGGCTGGCTGGCGCGAGATTTACGCCGGCCGTTACGGCCCTGGAGTTGCGCCTGCGTGAATGGCAGGATCCTCCATTAATGACAAGATACACCCGTTAACGAGGGAACGCGATGGCGTGGAACACAAGATCGTGGGGCGCGGATATCTCGCGTATGGAGAGATTCACGGGGCTATGGCGGGGACGCTTGTGATCTATGCTCTGAGTCGGTCGGTGAGTGTTCAGTTGATAAAACTGCACATTTGTTATTACATTTTTCCTACTATTTCTATATTAAAAAGGTGTTTATTATAATATATGACACATATGAGGGCTTATCTGTAAAAAGACTATTTTCATGTGTTGATATATTATAATTAACATTTGGTAAGAAAATGTATGCAAAAATATCATTGACCAAATCTTAATGTTGAAATTAATATCTCAATAAAACAAAACACTACTAATATTATTTGTTGATATTGTGCAGAATTTTTCAGGGCTAAAAATCAAGGGAATCAAAGTTGTTAAGAGCAAACCTGCCTAATTAAGAAAGTAAACTAAGAAATCAAGTCTGGCAGCAACTATGAGAAGATTTTCAGTTCCTGAGATTCAAAAAGATAGCCGCGTGTCACACAGATGAAGCCACAGAAAAACCAACAAGAGATCACAACCATTGGCCGCGGATCCGCGGCCAAACCCCCCTGTTGGCCGCGGATCTACCGCATGACAGATGAATTGAGGGATGGCATTTTTCTGTTTGGATCTTAACTACTATTCCCCAATTTAGGCATCTAGGGTTCTGGCTTTTGGAGTATAAATAAGGACCGAGAGCCTCTTGGAAAAATCATCAAGTCGACGAGATCACGAAGTCCAAGAAGGCTCATGCATCCAGGCTGATCATCAATGGTTCGTCTACCTCCTTAGAAGAGATCGAGAAGCAAACTAGTATTTGTAATCATTTTCTAAGGGATCAAAGTGTAATGAATATTGTTGATTAATAAAGGTAGTTCTTTTTCCTATTCTATTTCTTTGCAGTTTCATTATGATTTCTCTCTCCATCTCTTCTTCTCCTATCATACGCGAGTAATTCTCCGCTTGTTAGGGATCGTAGGATTAGGGTAGGTTAATGGATGATGAAGATTCTTAAACTCTTTTTAAGTCCTATAAAGTTTATAAACTCTATCAAAAGAATCATTAACATCCTAATCGGGCGCGGTACCAATTTATTGTTAGTCTCGACCGCGATTAGAGATTAGATTAATGATTGTTTTGGTAAAGGCTAGATATGAACGGAGTTCCATGTCGAGATAGGGGTTAAGAGTGGGAACCATTTTCCCTCCAGAAACCCTAATCTACATGCATCACTGTCGATCTAGTTTTAAATCTATTAAAGGATAAAAATGGTAATCTTTAATTAATCATCCATAACTACTAAATCCTAATGAACCATACAAGCCCCCTTTTCATATAAACTTACCTCCGTAGTTAATCTAGATCTATATTTTGCATCCGTGTTTAACGTAGATCTAGATCCTACAACCATTCTTCACCATTCTTTATTCCTCCTTCTTTCTTTCTCAACACGCCTAAAGTAAGATTAAAATATTCCACGTTTCCCAGAGGACGACCCGTAATCATCTCGGTCTAGCTACACGCGACACCGTTATTGATTGCGGTTAACTACAAACACATAAAATTACAGATCAATCAAATGGCGCCGTTGCCGGGGATACGTGCGTAATTTTTTATTCTTATTATTTGTGTTGAATTCTTATACGATCTATATCATAATTAAAACAAAACTGCAAATCACATATTTAACGATTATTGTGTGAATTTTGCAAGGAGATCTGGAGTCACAAACTTGAGGAAACAGAAGGACAGAGACATTCATCGAGATCCAGAGGAGTACAGGAGGCCACAGAGGAAAATTTCATCACCTGATCCATTTTTCTTGCGGCAGATCCACGGCAGGAGGTGCACATTGGCGGCGGAAGCGCGGCCAGTTAGAGGATCTAGGGTTCCACATTTCTCTGGTAAGATTCTAACATCTTTCTCTCTCCTCTGAAATCCAATAAAAACTCTTTTCTGCAGGATTCTTTGCAAAATATCTCCGCTCAAAAATCTTTTTGAAAAGTTTTATGATTGGTTTGTTTTGCATATTTTAATACGGACTTTTAAGGGGCAAAAACCAAATCCAGATTAGGTGGGGATTTCATCACCCTTCCTAAGCCCCACAAATCACAAACCGAGCATCTGCATCAACCCTACATTAATTTAAAAAATATATAGACCAGACTCTAAGGACAGTCGCGCTTATTAAGGACAAAGGAAGGTCGTGGGTAATCTATCGCTTATCCGCATTACTTTTGTGGTGTCTAGGCAAGTGTGTCTAAGGCAAGTGGTTACTTAATTATGCCCACTGCTTACGTAGTGGATACATCCCACTTACCTGGCCACAAGAGTAGTAAAGAGGTGGTAGAGGATTGATCCTACGGCTTGTCCTTTAAAATTCTAGGAGTGGTCTAGAGACTGGACCTAGGTAACCTTAGTTCTAGGGTTGTTTGTGCATTTTTGTGTGATTTGTCTTGAGTCCCACTTTTTTCAAAACGGACCAATTTTAAATCACACACACGCTGCCACTTGCGCTAAACCCGCTTAGTGCATGCTTGGCTGGACACGGGATTCTAGTGCCCGTCTTGTCCGCGTTCCAGCTATCGACGCTGAAGTCGGTACTTCTTCATCTTCTTTTCCCCCACCACACACCACGACCGAGATGGATGGCGCTCCATCAAATTATAACACCACGCTGCCACCGTCCGTAGGTGCGCAGAATCCACCGCACATCTCTCTCCAAAAGAGATGATATCCTATCCGTGGTCCCCTTCCTACTTGTCTATCTATTCCACCAGCTAACGGGGATAATTTTGAAATTAAACCCCACTACATCAATCTGTTGCCCAAATTTCACGGGCTTGAGTCTGAAGACGCGTACGTTTTCATCACTAAATTCGAAAACGTATGCGCAATGATCGGTACTTCACAACTGACTGTGGATGCTATGCGCTTGCGTCTTCTCCCATTCACTCTGTGCGACTTGGCAGAAAAATAGTTTTATAATACTGTCGCACACTCTATCACGAATTGGGATGAATTCGTAATAGCATTTCTTAAGAAGTTTTACCCAAACCATAAGACCGCCCGTGTTAGAAGCGAGATCAACCAGTTTACCCAGCTTCCCAATGAACTATTTTGGAAGTGCTTTGAACGTTTCAAAGATCTGTTTGTCCAATGTACTCATCATGGAATCAATAGATGGGATTTATGCTGAATTATATATGAGGGGATTAATCCAGCAACAAAGCAGATGCTTGAAACAATGTGTCAATGCAATTTCATGTCTAAAGATGATGGTGAAGTATGGAAATATCTGGAAGACCTCGCTGAAAACACTCTGCAGTGGGAAAGCGTAAGACCACCTTCATCTAGGGGAGGTATTCATCAGCTCGATGTTTCCATCGCAGTAAAAGCCGAAATGGCAGCGATGCAGAAGAAACTCGACGCTATCGAGAACAAATTCTCATCGGTCTCCTTAAATCAGGTAACGCTTCCCAAGACCGTCTGTGGTTGCTGTTCTGATCCTTCACACTTAACGGAAGAATGTCCTATGAATGCATCGTTTCAAACTAATGTTGCTTTTCAGCAGCGACCTAGAAACGATCCTTATTCTTCCACGTACAATCAAGGATGGAGGAATCATCCTAACTTTGCTTGGAACCAAAACCAACCCCAAAATCAAAATCAGTTCCAAAGCAATTATCAAAGACCTCCTCCACAGCAACCACAACCACAGAATCAGCTCCCCTTTCAGTCACAAAATTTTCAAAATCCGGCCAACACTTCTACACCACAAGTGGCCGGTACTGACAACTCTTCACTCGCACAAACTTTGGATATGTTTATGAAACATACCATTCAAATGTCGGCTGATATGAAGTCTTCTATTGATACTATAAAGAAAGACCCCACCTCCCACGGTGAGAGTATTAAATCAATAGAAAACCAAATTGCATAGTTGAACGCCGCAATGAGTGCGAGAGAGAAAGAGAAACTCCCATCTCAACCCATACCTAATCCTGGCCACTCACAAAGTTATAATGTGAGTGTCGTTACTACGTTGAGATCGGGAAAAGTGCTGAATAACCAAGTGGGTGAGCAATGTGATGATGTTAGTGACACCAATGATACCCCAGCTTCTACTTCTTCCCCTAATTCGTCTAATCTCCCACCTTCTTCCGAGCCTATCCTCTGTTTTCCCCAAGGCTCGAACCCTCAGCCCACTTCCACAAATCTATCTAAAACGATCCCCACTCCAATTCTGGGATCCATTCCATCCCCACAATCCTCTTCAATTTTGGACCCAAACCTTATAGATAAAGCACCTTATCCAAACAGGTTAAGGGGCAACAGACCAAGTCCACAAATGGAGAAGATTGTGGAAATTTTTAAGCAAGTTAACATAAACATTCCTCTCTTAGATGCTATTCAACAAGTTCCGTCATGTGCGAAAATCCTAAAGGACTTGTGCACTAGGAAGAGAAAAGTTCAAGTACCTAAAAAAGTTTTCCTTGCGAGTAATGTGAGCACTGCTTTTACACAACAACTACCCAAGAAACGAAAAGACCCCGGAAGTCCTACAATTTCGGTTTCTATTGGGGGTAAAAATATCAATCTTGCTCTACTCGATTTAGGTGCTAGTGTTAACTTGCTTCCGTATTCTGTTTATGAGCAATTAGGGATCGGAGAGTTAAAACCGGCGCATTGCACTCTTCAGATGGCCGATCGATATATCACCCAACCTAGGGGAGAGCTAGAGGATGTGTTAATCAAAGTCGAGGAATTTATATTCCATGTGGACTTTATCGTTATAGATACACAACCTGTAGCGAACCTACGAAATCAAATCCCGGTGATACTTAGTCGACCCTTCCTAGCAACTTCCAACGCGGTAATCAATTGTAGAAACGGCTCTATGACCCTATCCTTTGAAAAGAAGTCAATTGAGGTTAACATTTACAAGTTGGGAAGTGAAACCTCCGAACCCTATGCTCATGTGTGTTCTGTCGAATTAATGGATATCGACAGCAGCGAATTTGATCAACCTCATGATACTGACTCTTTTCATATGTCGTTGCTTGACCCAACCATGTATTATACATACACGGACTCTTCCACCGAGTTGTCCGGTTCAACATCTAACGCTGATGAGGAACTTTTTATAGAGTCTAACGATCACCCCATTTTTTCTGATGACATTATTCTTCAGGGTATCGATGAAAGCTTTGAGGAAATTTTCGCTGATGAACTCGCAATTTTAAAAGACACGGGTGTTGAGATGAATCAACTCCAAGATAAAGAAATTGAACCTCCACCCCTTCTTCTGGACAATCATGATAATGCGAGTAATCCATCATCACTATCACTGTGTCGTCTCTCCAAAACGAGACGCAAACACATTCTATCCCACCTCTTATCTCCTCCCCACTTCTTCATGTCGAAAGGTGACATGTTCTTCCACCAACCTTGGTGCTTCATCGATAAAATTTTTGAATGGTTGGTGTTGACTTTCGATCTTTGCAAAGCTTGGCATTGACCAATAACTTTGACCCGCTCGTGTGATTTTAAAAGATTAACATTGTTTAACTCAAGTTTGGGGGGTTATATTTTGGCTCTTGAAAGAAAAAGAATTTTTATAAGATTGTGAGCCAAAAATAAGTTTGGGGGAGGATTTCACTTTCATTATTTCTTGTCCCCTTTTTCCTCCCAAGTCTACAGGTTTTTGAGCTTAACGGATGACATCAGTGAGGACACTGCTGTAAACAGGTTTGGGGAGGTTTGTGCTTATTTACACATCAATTTGCATCATATTTTGCATAAGCACAAAATTTTCAAAAATTTTAAAAATTTACTTTTATAACAAAAGAGTAGAAAGTGAAAAATTACATCCAAAAGATAGAAATAGTTTAAGAAAACCAAGAAAATTAGAAGTTTTCTTAAACGAACTGGTAATAAGTAGTTGTGAGCTGTTGTCCCAAGGGTTAGTATGATAAAAGAGGTCACTAATCTGAGGATAAAAATAAGTCTGAAAAATAGTTTCTATTCTGGAAGCCAAACATTTGAATGTTGATACCCTACTATATGCACTTACACACGTCTTGAAACTCGGGATAGTAGAGAATACCTTGAAATGCTCTTGTCTAAAAGCCAAAGTATGAAGGAAATAATAAATGAAGAAAATATAAAGTGGTGAAAAGAAAAATGAACACTTGTTTTGTTATCGCCAAGGCAGCAATAAAAAAATATAGCAAGGGTGCTTCATCACCTAGTGCCTTAGACCAACTGGTTTGGGAGTCACTGCTAAGCCTTAGGTGGTGCAAGACGAGGAAAATACTATCATCTAAACAGCAAGCACATAAGTAATCGGTCGGTTAGTACCTCAAGAAGTATTAACGGTCGAATGAAAATGTGTGAGCAAATCCATAAATATTCATCAAATTAAAAAGTACTGAGGTAGATGGACAAGAGTATGATAGCTTGAATTGAATTCTCCGAGTGTAGGGATGTCCATTACACACACGTAGGGTTATATGATCGATATTTGGATGAAAGGTAGGAATGAAGAATAAAGACGGTGTTTTATTGAGAGATAATGTGATTTCTAACATCTTTTCATGACTATTAAGATAGGGCTCATAACAACTGAAAAGCTAGTGTAGTTGGAAACTCTTATTTTCAAAGTCTTTCTTTTATGGTTCTTATCTTTATATGTAAATTTCACCATCTCTCTTTTATTATAGGATTTTGTGGGTGTAATCCGCTGAAAACCCTCAGGAGACAACACTCCTCCTACTAGGGACACCTAGAGGTTTAACGGCTTGTTGCACGTGCTCGGTGCAATCGTGTTTGCCTACGAAAATATGCTTAGTTTTCTCCTTTCTTTTTCTCCTTCTCTTGAATAAACTAGTTTGCTCGGGACGATCAAAGATAAGTTTGGGGGTATTTGTTCAGTTGATAAAACTGCACATTTGTTATTACATTTTTCCTACTATTTCTATATTAAAAAGGTGTTTATTATAATATATGATACATATGATGGCTTATCTGTAAAAAGACTATTTTCATGTGTTGATATATTATAATTAACATTTGGTAGGAAAATGTATGCAAAAATATCATCGACCAAATCTTAATGTTGAAATTAATATCTTAGTAAAACAAAACACTACTAATATTATTTGTTGAGATTGTGCAGAATTTTTCAGGGCTAAAAATCAAGAGAATCAAAGTTGTTAAGAGCAAATCTGTCTAATTAAGAAAGTAAACTAAGAAATCAAGTCTGGCAGCAACTACGAGAAGATTTTCAGTTCCTGAGATTCAAAAAGATAGCCACGTGTCACACAGATGAAGCCACAGAAAAACCAACAAGTGATCACAACCATTGGCCGCGGATCCGCGGCCAAACCTCCCTGTTGGCCGCGGATCCGCCGCATGACAGATGAATTGAGGGCTGGCATTTTTCTTTTTGGATCTTAACTACTATTCCCCAATTTAGGCATCTAGGGTTCTGGCTTTTGGAGTATAAATAAGGACCGAGAACCTCTTGGAAAAATCATCAAGTCGACGAGATCACGAAGTCCAAGAAGGCTCATGCATCCAGGCTGATCATCAATGGTTCGTTTACCTTCTTAGAAGAGATCGAGAAGCAAACTAGTATTTGTAATCATTTTCTAAGGGATCAAAGTGTAATGAATATTGTTGATTAATAAAGATAGATTTTTTTCCTATTCTATTTCTTTGCAGTTTCATTATGATTTCTCTCTCCATCTCTTTTTCTCCTATCATACGCGAGTAATTCTCCGCTTGTTAGGTATCGTAGGATCAGGGTAGGTTAATGGATGATGAAGATCCTTAAACTCTTTTTAAATCCTATAAAGTTTATAAACTCTATCAAAAGAATCATTAACATCCTAATCGGGTGCGGTACCAATTTATTGTTAGTCTCGACCGCGATTAGAGATTAGATTAATCATTGTTTTGGTAAATGCTAGATATGAACGGAGTTCCATGTCGAGATAGTGGTTAAGAGTGGGAACCATTTTCCTTCCAGAAACCCTAATCTACATGCATCACTGTCGATCTATTTTTAAATCTATTAAAGGATAAAAAGGGTAATTTTTAATTAATCATCCATAACTACTAAATCCTAATGAACCCTACAAGCCCCCTTTTCATATAAATTTACCTCCGTAGTTAATCTAGATCTATATTTGGCATCCGTATTTAACGTAGATCTAGATTCTACAACCATTCTTCACCATTCTTTATTCCTCCTTCTTTCTTTCTCAACACGCCTAAAGTAAGATTAAAATATTCCACGTTTCCCAGAGGACGATCCGTACTCATCTCGGTCTAGCTACACGCGACACCGTTATTGATTGCGGTTAACTACAAACACATAAAATTACAGTTCAATCAGTGAGACCGAGGAGACCTAGCTCGGCGAGAGGCCTAAAGAGGGCGGGAGGCCGAGCTAATTCGGTTCTGTGATAGCTTGGGAGCGAGATGGGAAGGCTGAGGAAGCCCAGTACGCAGGGAAGCTAGGAGGTGAGCCAATGGTTATTTATAAGACGGGCATAGGAGTGTTTTGGGAGGTCATCGAAGGTCGAAAACATCCTCGGGTCGAAGGCCCGGGGTACCGTTCTTGCTCCTTTTCCGTGGGCCTCGGGACACGTCATCTGCCACGTGTCATGATCTGGAAAGTTCTCAGTACTGAGCTTCATCAAGACCAAAACTCCAAATAAAGAACTGTTAAAGAGCAAAACATAAACAAAGAAGTTAAATATTAAATAATTTCTCCGAACTAGAAGAAATCAATGATGGAAGAAGATTGGCAACCACGACTAGCTACAATTTCATAATTCTAACATACATCACAATCTTGAAAACAACGAGTGCACATAATTAATTTGTATTTATCAAAGGCGCAAAGCAAATTGGAAAGCACAAGTATTGGAAAAGTGAACTAAATCAATGGTTGCAACTAATTAGATTCCGTCCATTTCCCTCTTTGGTACCTCTCTATTTAGCTTTCTTTACGAATAAGGTTGGATCTCCGACAATTACCAAAATGAAAAAAAGATACGATTACTAATGTGCCTAATAAAATTCCATCCATATGATAATACTTGAAACAACATATTTCATTCTCAAAAAACAACAAAAAATTTAAATTTTTTTATCTGCCTAACTTATGCAAAAATTTCCACTTGTTAAATTTGAATATCATGCTATCAACATCATTACTTATTGCAGCTAAAATTAGTCTTGACTATAATCATGTGGAATCAAAGAGAACCAACGAAGCCCACCCACACATATATAAACAAAAAAACAAAAAACGAAAAAAAATCCAACCCAGCAAAATGTTTGTCGGTTTGGAGTAGCCCAAAGGGGAGACCCAAAATCCAGCCCGAGATCTCTCATTTACAAGGGCTGACTAATGTATCCCACTGTTATCTCAAAAAAAAATGTTTCTCCAAAATTTTCAAAATGCTAAAGATGCCACGTGGCCCACATCTATAGCTACCTAGTTTATTCGAAAGGAAGAGCTATTAAAATTGAGGTTCCAATATGATGGAGGCATGAATCTCCTTCAGATGTTACCTTCCGTTGATCTGCTGATGGCGGCGATGGATGGCTGAGATTTGATCTGGAGGTTGTCGCTCCTGAAGCATGTGGATCCCAATGGGTTTAAGGTTGTGGTTGCCGAGCTACCTGCAAGGAAGTCTCGGGGTAGTTTTACCACCGAGGACCCTCCGACGGTCAAGTTAGACTAGAGATCCGAGCAGAGTAACGGCTTAGTGGAGTAAAAATGGTTTACATGGACCATCTGAAGAAGGGTTTATATAGCGGTGGCAGCAGGCAAGGCAGGCGCGAGAATCACGCCGGCCGTTACGCTCCCGACGTTACGCCCGCGTGATGAGCGGGACCTCCCATTAATGGCATGCTCGTTAAAGGAGGATCGTGGTGGCGTGGAACGTGGGATGTGGCCGGTGGAGATCTCGCGCATGGCGAGATTCGCGGGATGGCGGTTACGCCTGCAAGCGGTGTCGTTGGTCGGTCGATGAGACCGACGAAGATGACCTCGGCGGGAGAGCTCGCGGGGGAGCAAGAGAGCCGATGTATCTTGGTTCTGCTCAAGCCCGGAGGCGAGCTGAGAGGGCCGAGGAGGCTCGGGCCTGTGATAGCTCGGAGATGAGCTGTAAGGCCAAGGAGGCCAATTATGCTGAGGGCTCGGAGGTGAGCCAGCGTTTGCTTGTAGGACGGGCATAGGAGTGGTCTGGTTGGCCACTGTAGGTCCTTTCTTGTGACCCCTGGGACACGTCATCTGCCACGAGTCCTAATCTGGGAGATCACCGATATTGAGCATCATCATTAGCCCCCCACTCTCGTCCCGACCAGCTGACGAGTCGGGTCGAGAGTGGATTGCCGGGTCACCCGAGGTGAGCTTCTTTTCGAAGATATCGTCGGGCGTGTCCCTGGGCGATCGGTTGTTTTTCCGGGTGATGTCAGCGGATCAGGGCGAGATCTCCGCATTAAAGAGGGTGCGCCAGATCGTGTGCCCTTTTGCTGATGCGACAGGCCACGTGTTGGGTGCCGGTTGGCTGATGTGATGTGCCGCAGGCTTCTGGCGTCCGATGGGATGCTGCCAATGCGCTTGCGATAGGTGGGGCGATCGTGGTCGTCGAGTGCATTGAACCGTTTTGGCGGGAGTCGACCGTCGCCGTTGGATGAGGACGCCGGTAGTATAAATGGGGAGGATGCCTGATTCGGGGTCTCTCTCTTCCCACTTTCCTCATTCTGAATCTTGTTAGCTCGGTGCTCTGCCCTTTGGGTCGGATCTCAGCGTTTTCTCTTCTCGAGGATTTCCTCCTCTCAGGTTAGATGTCTTGTTTTGAGGAGTTTGTAGATGTCGTAGGGGTAGATACTAGGGATTCTTCCCCCAGGTTGGAGCCCCTTCGGGAAGTTGGGGTCAGATCCTCTTCCCGGGGTCGCGCGTCAGGGGAGGTTCCTAGAGCGGTGGCGGAAGACGCCCTTGGTGCATAGTCCTCAGTAAGATATAAGGACAAGCTTGTCACCGCTCGGGCTCGTTTCCATATTCCTTCCGTCTACACGCTACGATTGGCCGACAAAGGAGAGAGGGCAGATCAGGTGAGAGGTAGAGAGATCACCTTGTACCTGGAAGCCCTTTGCACCGGAATGCGCCTGCCTTTCTCTCCCGAGATTGCAGCTGCGTTAAATTACTTTGGGTTAGCCCCGGGTCAGCTAGTGCCAAACTCCTAGAGAATTTTCCTTAGGTTCCTGGTCCGGTTGAAGTTGCAGACGATTCCCTTTAGTCTGTCCATCCTTGCCTCCTCCCTTATTTACAAAAGTCATCCCGAAACTCGCGCGGGCGACCCGAGGTGGGTTTACCTCTCCTTTAGGAAGCAGCGGGGAGTGTAGCCGGGTCAGGAGTTGTCATCCTGCCTTCTTCCAACCATGATTGGAAGAAGAAGTTTTTCTTCGTCGGGCCGCCATAGGGTGAGGACTGGCCCGTACCCGTACAGTAGTCTAGGGATAGGTGCTGGCAGGGAAATCTGTCCAATGACCCCGACACGGCGAGAGTGGCGGCGTGGGAGCCTATTTCTCTGGCTGATGTGCTGTTTCTGAGCGGGCCCTCAGTTGGGCCGGACTCATTCCCGTCCAGTTCGTCGGTAAGTTAGAAGCTTGTATTTTTTTTTACTTTGTTTGTATCGCTGACTCCATTATATCTTGTTTTGTGCAGAAATCATGGACGCGGGGCTCCTCCGAGCAGCCATGCAAAAGCCGAAGAAGAAGTCGAAGGCTGGAGGGGCCAGCTCTTCCCGTCAGACGCCGGTCCCAGCTTCCCCCGCGGTCGTCCCGCCCTAGCGCTCGAGTGCGGATCACGCCCAGGGGCCCAGCCAGGCGCCGAGCAGAAAAAAGGCTCGGGGAGAGGACGCCCGAGCTTCAGAGGTGGAGACAAGCTCTCCGACGTCGTCTCTCAAGAGGTTCCCCTGAGTAGTTCCGCGGACCCCAGCCTCTTCTATCTTGATGGACGAGGGGGAGCTCCGCTTTGAGGTGCCCTCGGGGCTTTCCATTGCTGACATCTTGCTGCACGACATGTAGAGGTTGGCCGGGGGAACGATGAAGGCACAAATGGCGTCCATCGCCCAAGAGGCCCTGCAGGTTAGCGCTCGTATATCGTCTCATTGCTTGGGAGATTTTTTGTCACTTTTTCTATCTGAGCCCCTTTCGATTTCTTCAGTTCCTCCAGCACGTTGCTATCGTCGCCCGGACTAAAACTTGAGGATCTTTGCCAAACCATTGCTAACAAACAACAAGAGGTTCTATCTACTATGCTTAGGAGATTATACCTCATGCAACAAGTCCTTCGGGTCTTTTTTCCGCTGTCCTCCTCGTCCATGCAAGCTCTGAAGATCGATCCGGATCTTGGTCACCTCCGCGGCCTCCTAAAGTCGAAGACGATCCACCCGAGAGTCTGTAGTCCGAGCTCCACCTCAAGCCGAGGTAACTAGGGCAACAAGTTTGCTATTCTTGAAGTCCTAGATGGTGTAGAAGATGATGGTGGATTTGTTTGTCTATTTTGTTTCTATTTTTCTCAACACGTGAGAGCTATAGAAAAATCAAGAGAAGAAGAAGAAGGAGGAACCATGGGAGCTCTCACTTGAAGAGAGAGAAAGAGCAAGAGATAATGATCCATAAACATAATAATTACTAATCTCTTATCATGATAAAATTGATGGCTACCCTTGATTTGACCATTATCATCACAAAAATAAAACCAAAAGCAAAAGAAGGATCTAGTGCTCTCAAGAAAAGTCCAAGTCAACAATGGTCAACTAGGTCAAAAGGTCAAGCATGGTCAAATGGTCAAAGCAATTAGCCATAACACAATTATCATTAAAAAGATTAGTAAATATTTTCCTCACCTCATAATGGTTTTGACCGAACTAACGGTCAAAACCCTAATGAGGCACCTCCTTCTTCGCTCCTCACAACCGTGCATACACACCCGCATCCGCATTCCGTAGAATGCGAATGCACAGAAGACAAAACTAATCCATCCATACAATACTAGGATCCGGCTTAAACCAAAGCCCACTAGCATTGTCTGCCCGAATAGCATACGCGCACAAGTGCACATAAGTGATCGTAGCCCTGCCGTAAAACCATACAGCCTCTACACCTTTCGCCCAGTGCAGGGAAACTCTCTGTGTGGGACTCTAAAGACTCGACACTACGCTGGCAGTGGGTTTAACCACAGACCGCAAGCGGCACTAGCTGTACGTAACGGTCCCCAGGTAGATGTCGATAAGAAG
This sequence comes from Agapanthus africanus, assembly GCA_030015575.1. NCBI lineage: Eukaryota > Viridiplantae > Streptophyta > Magnoliopsida > Asparagales > Amaryllidaceae > Agapanthus > Agapanthus africanus. The sequence continues at coordinate 103,587,396 of JASDDO010000010.1, read as the reverse complement.
GCCGATGAGGTAAACCCATCCGAACTCCTACTGAGCCTGAACGTGACAATCTTCGTACAGTCTGGTCTGTTCGTCTATGAGTATCGCATGTCGGGCCTAGGGGGCGGTAAACATCAGACCCCTAATAGCGGTACAAGTCGTGCCGGAGTGTAGCCCAGAACACCCTGAGAAACTACTGGAAACACTACCAGTAATTCTCGCTTGCCCTGGCCAGGGACTTTGTGTAATGGCTCTCCTAGACACAGCGCGATATCAACCCCCAATACCGGGAGAGACGAATCCTATCTAACCACTACTGCCTCCAAGTGATTCGGGACTGCACCCAACTACTACCTGTTTGCACGACTCCTTTGAGCCGTGGTAGGGTAGTAATTGTTGGAGATAGTGCCCTCAGAGTCAATTATTGGATCACAGGCACGTGATTGCAATGATTGAGGGAGGACCTATCCCGGCAGGACAGTCTTACTTGAGATGATAGTATGCTATCTGGTTTACCTTTATCATCGTGTACTGCTTTAGGTGACCTGACATGTCGCTATTACACGTTGATAGAGCCCCTAGGATTCTTGCTTGACTGCCGGCAGTATGATGGCGATCATATACGTGAGAGCTGGTAGTCTATAAGCACATCCTTAAAAGGTCCCTAGTCGTAGGAGTTTCGAGACAGGGCATCGATACTCCATTAATAGACTAGTGTATACAGTCGAGACCCCGACGAGGGGCGGTGGCCGGTCTCACAAGCCACTGGTGTCAGTTGGTTCACCTAAGATGTATACAGGTGCTCATTGGGTTATGAGTATACCGGACAGGACTCGCCGGGAACCTGCTAGTTGGTCTTATACCAGATGTCAGATAGCAGTTCCCTGGTGACATGTGTACAGGTTAGTTCATCGACCTGAGATCGTCATTTGTCTCGTGTGAGTTCCCACTGTGCTTTGATTACTACCCTACCACGGCTCAAAGGAGTCGTGCAAACAGGTTTTAGTTGGGTACAGTCCCGAGCCACATGGAGGCAGTGAGCGGATCTACAGGGGTTCGTCTCTCCCGGTATTGGGGGTGAGGTCGCGCTGTGTCTAGGAGAGCCATTACACAAAGCCCTCGGCCGAGGCAGGAGATTTACTGGTAGGTATTCCAGTAGTATCTCAGGGTGTTCTGGGCTACGCTCCGACACGACTTGTACCGCTTTTGGGGGTCTGACTTTTACCAACCCCCTAGGCCCGCCATGCGATACTCATAGACGAACGGACCGGACTGTACGGATATTGTCACTGACAGGCTCAGTTGGGTGTCGGGGTGAGCTTCCTCATTGACGTCCCTTTTGGTCAATAGCTGGTGGCCCGTCACGTATTGGCTTATACCTCTGACGTGCTAGTGGTTAAATCCACAGCCATAGTATTGACGAGTCTTTAGAGTCCACCACACTTACTGTTACTCAAGCTTTCGGGCGAAACGCTGTAGAGGCCGTATGGAGATATGGCAGGGTTCGATCAGATACGTGCGGTATTGCACGGATCATGATCGGACGGTTTTTACTAGCCGGCTTTGGCTTAAGCCGGATCCTAGTATGTGATAGTGTAGTTTTGTCTCTTTGCATTTGTGTTCAGTGGGAATACAAATGCGGGCATGTATTTGCAGTAGTGGGGTTTTCCCGTATTTTATTACGGGATCAGTTTTTCTGAAGTTGCCAGTTCGCATTCCGTTCCGGCCGGTTTTCCTTCATTCCTTCTCGGTCGGACTTTCTTGATAGAGGGTGTTAATTGCAAGTTTGCAATTAACATTAAGTGGAGGGCTTTCTTGCATATGTGGCTATTTGATGAGACTAGCATCATGAGATTCCTTTTCTTTCTCTTCTTATACATTAATGAGAAAAGGGATTGATTTGTTTTTTGAAAGGATTTAGATAAGAAATGAGAGTGACCTTCTTCTTCAATTATCTTTTCCTTTTCTTATTTGAGGAATTCATTTTCTCTCTCCAATCTCATTCTTGAGATGAATGAGGCCGGCCACATTATTTGAGGGGAGAGGGGATTTTATTTTGGTTGGAAAAAAAATGCTCATCTCATTATACTTGCTTCCAAAATTCCCAAGACCATTTTCCTTAGTTGTTTCCTCCACCTCCACATCCATGGCAACTTCAAGAACCCTAAAGAGACAAGTTCACTACACTATTCTATAGCAAGCCTTGGACGCGTCGGCTAGCCAACTTCGTGCCCGAGTTGCCTCGGTCAAGAGGCGGGAGCCCGTAAAAGATTCCGGCTACGTGGTGCCCTTTCCGACGAGCGAGGAGGTGACGGAGATTCCGCGGGAGATCGGAGTGGAGACGAAGACCGAAGGACACGGATCGCTCGGTATATCTCTCACCCTTTCTCTTCATAGCTAGTATCGGTTAATGGTTTACGATCCGGGTTTTTCATTGTCCGCGGTAGCGCCAGTTTAAAAGGTTAAGAAAATTTTTATTCCGCATTTTGGCCTCAAGTACGAGGCCGGGGCGCTGCCGTGGCGCAACATGGTATCAGAGCCACGCCATTAACCTTACCTAGCTTTTTCTAATGTGTTTTGCATTCCCGATCGACCGAAATCCCAAAAACCACATTTTCCTTTGCATCAGTTTTCTGTTGGAATTTTTTGGTGTCAAAAAATTTTTCAGGTTGTAGAAAACTGATGCACATGATATTATAAGACCACTGTAAAAATTCGACAATTTCAGTCGACTGCTTTAGCGCGGAACCGCGGCCAAACTCCCCATTGGGCCGCAGTTCCGCCGCACTCTGGAGTCTTCACTGGGTCAAAATTTTACAGTGGGGTTTTGGGCTAATTTTGTGGGTTTTGGAATATTAATTTTGGGCCCAGGTTTTCTGTAACTGCTACAGTATTGGTTGGGGGCCCACTTGTTAATTGTTTGATCGATCGGATATTTTAAACACATTATTTCACAGTATTTACATTATATCTGCGACCGTGAATGTCACTTGATCGGTAGATCCCGTCTAACTGCTATAGCCCGGTTAGACGGATTTGCGAACGTGACTTTCACGTTGATGTTCTATGTTTATGCTGTGTTGTTGCGGATCGGTCGTTGGGGATAGCCTGGATGCAATGCTAGTACTGTTTTGTTTTATATGTACATTTGATATTGTGGGGCGAGCGTCCGACATGTGGACTGCCGTCACTGCCTGTTTGTATTATTCTTTTGGGGCACGATCTGGTTGCGGTCGATGTACCCGTTGTATGTATATTTTACTTTCTGTACTAGGATTACCCCGCGGAGGAGTGCACGGATAGCCGGGTTCTAGGGGGCAACGGGCCCGCATCTCATGGCATTGAGACGGAGGGGGCTTCACTCTAGGATTGGCGGGCTATTCGCCGTACTCGTAGGGGGTACAGGTTGACCCAGGAGGGGTGCCCAAGTTACCGGATTCCGGGAAGTGCTGGGTGGTCCATTCACGGTGCTGAAGGGGGCTGCCTCGCTTCAGGTTTTGGCGGGTGACTTGCCGCGCCCGTAGGGGTCTAGGATTTCATTGCACAGGCTATCCACACGACCAGGGGAACGTCGGGTTTCAGCAGCGGCTCTGTGAAACCCGGGGCTTCCAGATATCTGTATTGTTCTGTGATGCTGTATATTTCTGTGATGTTGCATTTTATCACGCCTCGAGCGAAATATAATATATTGGTATATATATTAGTAGATGTTGTATATATTTTGCATCCGCGCTAGTCCAGTCCCCGCTCTGTCGTTAGTTAAGTAACCTAACGGGTGATGACGGGACCCAGTGGCGAATGCGGATGGCATATACGTACATCAGTATATTTTCGTTCTTTGTGGTGTGATCCATTGATGGGACTGCGTTGATTCGGATCAATGCAAGATAAACAAACCTATTCTGATGTTGTTGGAGCACTTTTTCAAAAAGCTGTTATTGCAAGGACGTTCACTTTTGTTTTGCATCGTGGTATTCATTTGGAATATCCTGCTCCTCAGTCGACGAGGCAAGGGCCGAGATCCCTTCACCGGGAGTGACCCCTTGGACAGAAGTTTGCGTCAGGGCATTAACTTCACTATAGCCGATTACTTTTGCTTTGCATCGTGGTATTCAGTTGGAATATCCTGCACCTCATTCTACGGGGAAAGAGCTGAGATCCCTTCATCGGGAGTGACCTCTTTAGTAAAGGTTTTCGTCACTATATTTTTATAAAAGGCTATGCAGTTCCTTCAACGATATCAAGTTCATTACGTTAAAGGTTTTTCGCCAAAAACCAGCCGTAGCCCTCCATCATTTCCTACAGGTATTATTTAGTATTCGTGCTGCGTTTGTTGACCTAGTCAAGACGTAGTGTTCGGTAGCTGAGTGGTACTTGTTTGTTGCATAAGTGGGATTGGTTAAGACAGTCGTGCGGCCTTGTTGACCTAGTCAAGGGCACGTACGGGTGGGTTTAATGCAATCCAGAATAATGACGGGTTGAACTTGACTGGCGGTTTATGGTTTGTTGACCTAGTCAAGGTCATAAACCGCTTGGGGTAAAAACACTCATCGGGAGTTTCAAAAGAACTGAAACTTGCCAGGCATGCGCATACCTTCTGGAGTGTGGTGACTTGAGTGGATTCCGTCAAGTTATCATGCGATGATAGTTGGATCCCGATTCCTACTGATGAGTTAGTTTACTCCTCGGGTGACCCCGACTAATTCTTCTTTCAGGTTTGGAGGATAATTTGAGGTACAGTGGGAGGCTTTCAGATTAGATAAAGTGATAACCATTCTGATCTAGGTTAGAGTGCACGCTGAGTGTTTCTTTTCTCTCTCTCTTTGGCAGCGACCATTGACCCGACCCTAAGACTATGACTCAGTGACCAAGATGACCGAACCTTCTTAACACAGGCTTTTGGATTGTCAGAGTTGCAAACCTCATTGCCACTCCTACTTTTACCCTTTTCTCCAGGACACCCCGTATTACTACGAACGTCCACTTCCATTGGACAAAACCATCGTATAGTTATATACGAACTCGAAGGACTTCGAGGATGGTTTCTGGTTCTGGAGAAAACGAATAGGATTATTCAGTTGTCTTTTCTTTTCACCTTCTCTCATTGCGAGTACTCCTTGGTTTAGGAGATAGTACACCTATTACGCAAATTGGATAGTCTTCTTCCAAACCTTAGGCTGGTGCCGACCGGTAGGGAATGAAGAAAACCAATTAGCATAACGATGGTGTGCAGAAGGTATTAAGTTAAGACAAAGCAAGGGATTAGTAAGAGGGCAAAGTAAATTGCGACTGCTATTCACGACCGAACCAAGTATTTCTTCGCCAATCCTAAATCACCTTTGTATTTCTCCAGGACACTCCGTATCACTACGAAGATCCACAGTTTATTTGGATACTCCATCGTATGGTTATATACGAACTCGAAAGGAACTTGTTCCAGTTCGGGGATGGATTCTGGTTCAGGAGAAATAGGAATAAGGTTTATTCGGTTGTCTTTCATCTTCACCTTCTCTCGCTTTGCGAGTGATCCTGGGATTAGGACAGTACACCCATTATGCTTATTGGATAGTCTTCTTCCAAACCATAGGCTGGTGCCGAACGGTAGGGAAGGAAGAAAACCATTTGGCCTAAGGGGTGTGCAGACGGTAATGACTAAAGACATATAAAGGGATTTGGACAGATGGCAAAGAGATATACGGTTACAGTTGTGAATCTGGATAATGGAAGAGGCATTACTAAGAATACCGGAATACCCCACCGAAACATTTCAATGTTTCAGTTTCACCGTGTAATGTTAAAAGAAAACTGATTTCCCGATTAGATACTTACTCTAGGGTATGTATTTACCAGGTATGATTCTCACATCTGTATGGTTTTACAGATGATGAGTGGGAGTAAGTCATTGGGAATAGGGTGATCATCCTCATTATATAAGGATTCGTTGTAATCGGTGATATTTGAGGAGATCATCTGGGCTGTTTGCCGGTCGGCAAATATTTGGTTTTGAATATCCGCTGTTGTGCACCAATTTTAAATTGATATATCTGTATGTCTATTTTTATAAAGTGAGATATACCTTTTGATATTATGTCGATGACATTTACCTATATCAGTGGATGGTTAGGTAAGGAGCATTAAACAGCGGTGTAATTCTTCTTAACCATAAGTACAGTTTTCAACCTACGACGCACAGTGAAAGAGTTGTTAGACTCAGCGGACTTATACAGAGTATTGTATGTTGTCCAGTGTCCATTAGGACAGAGGGGTTGGTCCTCATACTATATTCTGTTTACTTTTAACTTCTCTAGTTCTTAGACATGTGTTTCGTGGGAACACAGGGTCTAAGTTTTGAGGAGTTATAGGTATTTGAATAGAGTAGAGAACCGGGTGTAGCAAGTATCGGGATTCTTCAAAGTGATCGAAGATGTAGATACTTGTGTATGGTATTCAGTTGATAGTAATGATAAAGAGAACTAGCTTCTCTTTCAGATTACTCATAATTGGAAGCATTCCTAAGTTGAGTAACGCTAATCGGCCTCCTTCCATTTAGTTGACATGCACTGGAGACAGCTGCATGATTTGAATCTGGTTAAATTAAATCAGTGCCTCTAGTTCTATATTGGATATAGTACAGTTCATATCTTAACATTGTTAAGGTACGGGGAGTTGTCCGGCTTATGATTAAAACCAGACTCTGGATAACTCAAGGCACGTTTCTGTAATGGCTGTTTGTGGGTTGACCCAGGCTATGACGAGGGTTGACTTTCTACCATCTGGCAGATCAATAGAAATATTATTCTAGACTCGCCACAGTTTTATTAAAAATGGATTTTTTCAAAAACAGTAGTGGGAGTATGGTAGAACTGGAAGTGATTCCAGAACCGCAAACGATTACTGAAGATTTAATAAGGAACCTAAAGATTCAATCTGATTTGACATTCCATTGGCCACTCCGCAGATAAGGTGGGTAACTTCAGGCACCCGAGAGGTACTCCGGTAGCCTCAAGGACGGTGACAGGGAAGTTCTTGTTTACCCACACTTGCCATTGTTGTTGTTCCAGGCTGCGAGACCCGGCAGGAGGATGAGTATAGCGTCGTTCTAAACTAGCTTTAGAAGTGCACGTCTGTATGACTCTGCTAGAGGGTTGTCGTAGTCAGTGGGAGCAGCGGAAGCATTGGTGGACATCAGGCTTATGTCTATTTATAGACTAAAGCAGATGTAGCGGAGATAGATCATCTATTTCTGATGTGACAGTCATAGGTTTGACGTCATCAGAATAGGAGATGGATCTGTTGAGAAGGTAGTAGGAAGTAATATTCCTATACTACGATCGGTTATACTTTGGTTGTCACACAGCAGTTTCTCCACACAGGGCTTGGATATTATATCAGACATTCTGGTTACTAGATCTATGGTTTTAGATCTAGATTTGGGTGGTTTCCCAATCTGGGTACCTTGACAGCATTCTATGAGTATTTAGAATGGACGACTCCTGGCACGGTAGTGTGCCTGCAGTTGATGGAGTCACCCTCTCTAAAGCTGTCTTATAGACTAAAAAGGAGAGGGATACTCATGATTGGTAGATCACTTGCTTAGGCAATTGAGTCAATCATGAGATGTCAAGTACCACACCAGATATTGTTCTTGCAGTAGATGCAATAAGTTGATATTGATCCAATCCTGGAGAAACGGTCGGAAGCAGTTTTAGAACATAAGTTGATGTTCTGGGGATATGATAACGGCAGCCTCCTTTAGGAGACGGTTATCATTCCAGGCTTCCAAGATGACCTGGATGGCAGAGTGGCTGTCAGAGTTATAGTTTTCCTTCTGACGAGGGGCAGTATTTTGGACAGGTGGTCTAAGGCAATACTGAGGGTGGCATGGCGCAGGATACTGATTAAGGTCAGTTGACGATACAGTCTAAGAAGTTTGGATTTGGAGTTCATTTATGAGCTAGGTCCCATCAGACATTCAGACGTTCTAAGACAGGTATTGCTCATTTCGGAAGATGGCTTTCTCCGCGAACTTGAGATATAGAGAGACATAGAAAGAAACATCACAGCGGATCCACTCACTGAGGCTATTCCTCGAACGCAATAGTTTCGCAAACGAGTTTTGTGAGACTGACTAGTAGAGGAGTTGGGTGTTCGGTATCACACGGGCTGTGAGTATGCGACATCGCAATAATTAGCCTTGAGTGCAAGTGGGAGATTGTTGGAGATAGTGCCCTCAGAGTCAATTATTGGATCACAGGCACGTGATTGCAATGATTGAGGGAGGACCTATCCCGGCAGGACAGTCTTACTCGAGATGATAGTATGCTATCTGGTTTACCTTTATCATCGTGTACTGCTTTAGGTGACCTGACATGTCGCTATTACACGTTGATAGAGCCCCTAGGATTCTTGCTTGACTGCCGGCAGTATGATGGCGATCATATACGTGAGAGCTGGTAGTCTATAAGCACATCCTTAAAAGGTCCCTAGTCGTAGGAGTTTCGAGACAGGGCATCGATACTCCATTAGTAGACTAGTGTATACAGTCGAGACCCCGACGAGGGGCGGTGGCCGGTCTCACAAGCCACTGGTGTCAGTTGGTTCACCTAAGATGTATACAGGTGCTCATTGGGTTATGAGTATACCGGACAGGACTCGCCGGGAACCTGCTAGTTGGTCTTATACCAGATGTCAGATAGCAGTTCCCTGGTGACATGTGTACAGGTTAGTTCATCGACCTGAGATCGTCATTTGTCTCGTGTGAGTTCCCACTGTGCTTTGATTACTACCCTACCACGGCTCAAAGGAGTCGTGCAAACAGGTTTTAGTTGGGTACAGTCCCGAGCCACATGGAGGCAGTGAGCGGATCTGCAGGGGTTCGTCTCTCCTGGTATTGGGGGTGAGGTCGCGCTGTGTCTAGGAGAGCCATTACACAAAGCCCTCGGCCGAGGCAGGAGATTTACTGGTAGGTATTCCAGTAGTATCTCAGGGTGTTCTGGGCTACGCTCCGACACGACTTGTACCGTTTTTGGGGGCTGACTTTTACCAACCCCCTAGGCCCGCCATGCGATACTCATAGACGAACGGACCGGACTGTACGGATATTGTCACTGACAGGCTCAGTTGGGTGTCGGGGTGAGCTTCCTCATCGACATCCCTTTTGGTCAATAGCTGGTGGCCCGTCACGTATTGGCTTATACCTCTGACGTGCTAGTGGTTAAATCCACAGCCATAGTATTGACGAGTCTTTAGAGTCCACCACACTTACTGTTACTCAAGCTTTCGGGCGAAACGCTGTAGAGGCCGTATGGAGATATGGCAGGGTTCGATCAGATACGTGCGGTATTGCACGGATCATGATCGGACGGTTTTTACTAGCCGGCTTTGGCTTAAGCCGGATCCTAGTATGTGATAGTGTAGTTTTGTCTCTTTGCATTTGTGTTCAGTGGGAATACAAATGCGGGCATGTATTTGCAGTAGTGGGGTTTTCCCGTATTTTATTACGGGATCAGTTTTTCTGAAGTTGCCAGTTCGCATTCCGTTCCGGCCGGTTTTCCTTCATTCCTTCTCGGTCGGACTTTCTTGATGGAGGGTGTTAATTGCAAGTTTGCAATTAACATTAAGTGGAGGGCTTTCTTGCATATGTGGCTATTTGATGAGACTAGCATCATGAGATTCCTTTTCTTTCTCTTCTTATGCATTAATGAGAAAAGGGATTGATTTGTTTTTTGAAAGGATTTAGATAAGAAATGAGAGTGACCTTCTTCTTCAATTATCTTTTCCTTTTCTTATTTGAGGAATTCCTTTTCTCTCTCCAATCTCATTCTTGAGATGAATGAGGCCGGCCACATTATTTGAGGGGAGAGGGGATTTTATTTTGGTTGAAAAAAAAATGCTCATCTCATTATACTTGCTTCCAAAATTCCCAAGAACATTTTCCTTAGTTGTTTCCTCCACCTCCACATCCATGGCAACTTCAAGAACCCTAAAGAGACAAGTTCACTACACTATTCTATAGCAAGCCTTGGACGCGTCGGCTAGCCAACTTCGCGCCCGAGTTGCCTCGGTCAAGAGGCGGGAGCCCGTAAAAGATTCCGGCTACGTGGTGCCCTTTCCGACGAGCGAGGAGGTGACGGAGATTCCGCGGGAGATCGGAGTGGAGACGAAGACCGAAGGACACGGATCGCTCGGTATATCTCTCACCCTTTCTCTTCATAGCTAGTATCGGTTAATGGTTTACGATCCGGGTTTTTCATTGTCCGCGGTAGCGCCAGTTTAAAAGGTTAAGAAAATTTTTATTCCGCATTTTGGCCTCAAGTACGAGGCCGGGGCGCTGCCGTGGTGCAACAGTAATCAAAGTACAGTGGGAACACACTCGAGGCGAAGTAGCAGTATTAAGTCGACGGACTAAGCTGTACTCCTATCACCTGTGAACTGTTATCTAACGATAGGTATAGTACCAACCAACAGTTCCCGACGAGTCCTGTCCAGTGTACTCGTAACCTAACGAGCACCAGTATACTATCTCCAGTACGACGTACTGATGGCTGTGGGATAGACCATCTCCCCTGCTGGGATGAGAAGCGCATACGCTAGTCTACTACGGAGTATCGATGCCCCGTCTCGATAATCCTACGACTAAGGACTTGTATAAGGATGTGCTTGTAGATTACCCAGCCCCCACAAGTGTGACTACCATCACAATGCTGGTAATCAAGCAAAGATCCTAAGGACTCCACTAATATGTATAAGCGATATGCTAAAAGAAACACATGCACATATTAAAATAGAAACAAACCAAGTAGCATACTACCATTTTGAGCATGGTTGTCTATACAACTGTGAATATCCCAAGCTTCCATTAAGTAATATACAAACTAGTATGATACAGTAATGGCCTCTAGGGCATATACACTAACAATCTCCAACTTGCACTAGGGCCATGTACTGGCGTATCGAAGACCTATCATCTCGATCAGCCGCTCGAACTGAGTCTGGGGTATGGCCTTCATGAATGGATCTGCAGTGTTATTCTCTGAATCTACTCTCTTCACCTCGATCTCCCAGCGATCTACGATCTCCCTGATCAGGTGGTACCGCCTCAAAATGTGTCTGGACTTCTGATGGGACCTAGGTTCCTTCGCTAAAGCTATAGCGCCGTTGTTGTCACAATACAGCTGTATTGGATCAACAATGGTAGGAACCGCCTGAAGCTCCGTGAGGAACTTCTTCATCCAGACAGCTTCCTTTGCAGCATCGCAAGCAACTATGTACTCCACTTCCATAGTTGAGTCAGCAACGGTTTCCTGCTTGGAGCTCTTCCAACAGACCGCCCCTCCATTGAGGGTAAAGACATAACCCGACATGGACTTGGAGTCATCCTTGACACTCTGGAAGCTGGAGTCAGCAAAGGCCTCGATCTGGAGGTCTTTTACGCCATACACCAAGAACATCTCCTTAGTCCTTCTCAGGTACTTGAGAATGTTCTTTACTTCTATCCAGTGTTTCTCCCCTGGGTCCGACTGATACCGGCTTACAACGCTTAATGCGTATGCTATATCTGGTCTGGTACACAACATCGCATATATTATAGAGCCCACCGCAGATGCGTAGGGTATAGATGACATGTGAGCCCTTTCCAAATCAGTCTTGGGAGACATATCTTTGGAGAGGGTGAATCCGTGACAAGCCGGCAGATTACCGCGTTTTGAATCTTCCATACTGAATCGTTTCAGTATGGTGTCGATGTACCTGGACTGCGATAGTCCCAACATCCTCTTAGATCTATCACGATAGATCTGGATCCCTATAATGTAGTTGGCATCGCCCAGGTCCTTCATGGAGAACCTCTGTGACAAGAATCCTTTGACTGACTATAGCATAGGAATGGCATTTCCTATTAGGAGAATGTCATCCACGTACAAGACGAGGAATACCACAGTTCTCCTTACAATCTTACTGTAAATGCATGGTTCATCTGGATTTTTGATAAAGTCGAATTCTTTGACAGTATCATCAAAGCAGATGTTCCAGCTCCGCGATGTCTGCTTCAGTCCATAAATGGACTTAAGCAACTTGCACACTTTACCGCTGCTCCCACTCTGAATGAAACCCTCCGGCTGATCCATATAGACGCACTCTTCCAAATTTCCATTTAGAAAAGCCGTCTTTACATTCATCTGCCAGATCTCATAATCGTGGAAGGCAGCAATGGCAAGAAGGATCCGAATGGATTTGAGCATAGCCACTGGAGAAAAGGTTTCGTCATAGTCCAAACCAGGTCTTTGATGAAAACTCTTTGCAACAAGTCTAGCTTTATAGGTTTCAACCTGCCCATCTACACCAATCTTCTTTCTGAAGATCCATTTGCAGCTTACGGGTTTTACCCCTTCTGGGGCAATGTCCAAAGTCCAAACTTTGTTGGTGTACATGGACTCCATCTCGGTCCGCATTGCATCTAGCCATTTTACTGAGTCACCGCTCTGAATGGCTTGCTGGAAGCTAGTAGGCTCATCATTTTCAATGACGCAATCCTCTCGATCCCCGTCTATGAGAAAACCGTAGTATCTCTCGGGCGGATGAGACTGCCTACTACTCCTGTGGAGTGGCGCTGGGATGTCCGGTTCTCCTAAAACCTCTGGTTCTACCAAGCTTTCAGTAATAGCTTGTGCTTCTGGAATTTCTTCCAGTTCTATTGCGCTTCCACTTGTTTCCTTTTCTAAAAACTGATGTTCCAGAAAGTGAGCATGACGAGAAACAAAAACCTTGTGTTCCTCTGCGTAATAGAAAAGATACCCCCTGGAGTTCTTTGGGTATCCCACAAACTTACACAGTACCGAGCGTGCCTCGAGTTTGTCTGCATGCTGCTTTTTAACAAAAGCTGGACATCCCCATATCTTCAGATATTGAAGATAGGGTTTCTTCCCACACCACATCAGATATGGTGTGGTAGGCACAGTCTTGGAGGGAACCTTGTTCAAAAGATATGCAGCTGATTCTAATGCATAACCCCAGAAAGATCGCAGTAACTCAGCCTTACTCATCATGGAACGAACCATATCCAATAGGGTTCGATTCCGCCTTTCAGATACACCGTTGTGTTGTGGTGTGTATGGAGGAGTAAGCTGAGAGAGAATTCCATTTTCTTTTAAGTATTCCAGAAACTCGGCACTTAAGTATTTACCACCTCGATCAGATCTCAGTGTCTTGATACTTTTGCCTGTTTGTTTTTCAACTTCATTCTTGTATTCCCGAAATTTCTCAAAGGCCTCGGATTTATGCTTCATCAGGAAGACATGTCCATACCTAGAGAAATCATCCGTAAAAGTAATGAAGTATGAATAACCACTTCGCGCAAGTGTAGACATAGGACCACACACGTCACTGTGTATGAGTTCCAAGAGCTCGCTCGCTCTTACTCCGTGTCCAGTGAACGGAGTTTTTGTCATCTTTCCCATGAGACAAGATTCACAAGTAGCATAAGACTGATACTCGAACGGATTCAAGTATCCCTCTTTATGTAACTTTGTTAACCGTGTCTCATTAATATGACCCAGTCTACAATGCCATAAGAAAGCCTGATTTGTTTCCGGAGACTTTCTTTTAAGTGTGTTCTGGACACTAAAAACCTGAGCTTGATTCAATACGTATATTCCGTTTTCTAATGTACCTGACCCAATCAGAACTTGATTTAGGTGGATGTGGACCACATCACTTGCAAAAGTAAAATCATATCCTTCCTTAGAAAGTAAGGATACAGATATGATATTACAAGCCATACTAGGTATATACAAACAGTTACGCAGAATCAATATCTACCCACTTGTCAATCCAAGGTGATATTCCCCTACGGATTCAGCGTCCACGCTCATTCCGTTGGCAACCCTGAGAGTCATATCACCTATCCTGATAACTCTACGGTTTCTTAAAGCCTGTAATGAATTACAGATGTGAGATCCTGATCCGGTATCCAGTACCCAGGGAGTAGGGTTAATTGACATACAGTTTTCTATTACAAACACACTCGAAGCCGAAGCCACAACATGCTTCGAATCCTGGCTATGGGCTTTGCTAGCCCTGCAATCCTTCTGCCAATGTCCTTTCCCGTAACAATAGGAACGTCCCTCCTTTACTACATCTAGTCCCGAAGCTTTTGCCCTTCCCTTTCCTTCTTCTTCCCTGGTTTCCTTCAGGGTGTAAGTAGAGGGTAAAGACTTTAGAATCAAGTCAGTATTTGACTTGTTCTTCAACGTGGTCTTCAGGTCCGTGAGCTCATCAAAATAGCTAGTCTCTGTAAGGACGTTTTCCCCTACAGATGACCCGAAAGCCAACCTCGCTTGAAGCAATTCGTTCGAGGTCTCATATCTTGCGATACGAGATTGCTCTCCACATAAATCTTTGTTATGGAGTAAGAAAGAAACTAAGTCCATCTTCTCGTGCTGCCTTTGGTATGCACCATCAACTGAGGCCAACACGAGACACATGGCATTCGCACAGTCTTTTTCCGATGTCTTACGGATATCAATATCCGTGACAGGGGAAACTGGTCCTGAGACGGCAGGGGTTTGATTAGTTAAGAGGTGTCCCAGCTTGTCATGGGTAATGGACATCTGGACAGACCTTTTCCAGTCATAACAGTCAGATTCAGTCATTTTATTATCTAGATGTAACCTATGTCTGGTCACTGGGTCGCTGCAATTAAGAGAGAGAGAGAGAAGAAAACACTTAGCATGATGCTCTTGCAAGTTTAGATTGGTTTTTAGTTTATCTAAACAGGATGGCTCCCACTGTTTCTAGAATCCTTCTTCAAACCATAAAAGAAGAATTAGTCGGGATTGATCTCACCGTACAATTCTTGCTTAACCGTTCAACCAGGCTGGTGTCGGTACTTCGAGGGAGGTTTTACGACGCTTTTGCGAAGTTCCTTAATTAAATAACCTCTTTTCCCTGTGGGCGTAGCCCCACTAACACCTTTCTAGACACCTACTTGGTTTATAGCATTGATCGTTAAGTGAAAAGTTTCCCGAAGAGTAGCGGATACTCACAGTAGGATCGGGATCCAAATATCATTGTGTGATAATGCTGAAGGAATCCTACCAACATTATCAAACTCCAAATGGTATGCAGCACTAGCAAGTTTCAATTTCCTTAGAAACTCCCGATGTGGATTTTTGCCCCATGATCTTATGACCTTGACGAAGGCCAATATATCATAAGTCGCATGTCGAGTTCTACCCGTCATTATCCAGGTTAATTTGAACCCACCCGTACATACTCTTGACGAAGGCCAAAATAGTAGTATGACTGTCCCAAACCAATGCATCTATCTATGCTACAGATAAATATTCAGCAGCTACCAATCACTATGCCTTGGCGAAGGTCAAAATACATAGCTTGAATACTACTGAACATTTAACTGAAATGACGGAGGGCTACGAATGGTTTTGGCGAAATCGTGAACGTAGTGAACTTGATATAATCGAAGGAACCTGATAGCTTTTAAAAGGAGTGGATTAAGCTCCGCGCTTTTAAAAGTTTTCTGTTTTGAAAAAACCGAGTGGTTTTGAAATTGTTCCAACGATTCAGCTTTGGTTTGTTTTCTTTGCATTAAATTAATGTGTCCCATCAATTAATCCTACAATTGCAGAAAACAACGAAAATATGACGTACGCTTATGCCATTCGCATTTGCCACTGGCCCCGTCATTACCCGTTAGGTTACTTAACTAACGACAGAGCGGGGGCAGGACTAGCGCGGATGCAAAACATAAGCAACGCCTACTAGATATCATATATAGATATTTACATTCGTCAGATGCACTGATAGCCATTCCAGATCACAGATGAACACATTGGATATGCTAGGAATCCGCATTTCGTTCGAGCCTGCAACGAAAGACGGATTACACGGTCGCGATGAATAGCCAAACCCCACCCTAGACCCCTACGGGTGCGGCAAACTACCCGCCAAGTACCCGAAGTGAAGCAACCTCCCTCAACAACATGAGTAGGCCACTCGGCACTTCAAAGTACCCGGTAGTTTATGCACCCCACCTTGGGTCTATCCTAGGAGCAAAAACAGTAAAAGAAATAATATACAATGGCGGCTACAACCTCAACCTGGATGTACGGCCATAAAATAATATTGTAAGTGCACGGCGGCGCCCCGGCCGTCGATCCGACGCCGGAAACGCGGAAACGAAAAACTTTGCGAAACTTGCAAACAGGCACCACCGCACACTTTTAACCCGGATCGGGCCATTAACCTAGCTACTAGAAAACAACAAGATGGGTAGAGAAGTATACCAAGCGATCCGTGTCCTTCGGTCTTCGTCTCCACTCCGATCTCCCGCGGAATCTCCGTCCGTCACCTCCTCGTCGGAAAGGGCACCACGTAGCCGATTTCTTTTACGGGCTCCCACCTCTGGACCGAGGCAACTCGGGCGCGAAGTTGGCTAGCCGACGCGTCCAAGATGTGCTGTAGACTAGTGTAGAAACTTTGTCTCTTGGGGTTTATGGAAGTTGCCATGATGGAGGTGGAGTAGAGAATGAGCAATGGAGAGAGGTGCATGGGAATTTTGGTAGTAAGCTAAAAAGGGAGATGAATGATAATTTTCCTACACCAAAAAAGGAATTCCCTCACCCTCTCCCTCCTAATGTGGCCGGCCTCAACTTCAAAAATGGTGGTGGAAAAGGAATCTCACCCCAAGAGAAGAAAAAGGAATGAATAAAATAAGAAAATGGTCACAACAATATCAACCTCACCACCCCACTCAATCCTATCTCAATCCATCACAATAAATGCATAGGAATGGACTACAAAAGAATCTCATCATGATTATGAAGGCACAAATGCAAGAAACCGCTCCACAAATAAGTTATTTGCAAACTGCAAATAACCCCCTCCATCGAAAAGTCCGGCCGCGAAAGAACAAAGGAAAACCGGCCGGAACGGAATGCAAACTGGCAACTTCAGAAAACTGATCCCGTAATAAATTACAGGAAAGCCCCGCTACTGCATATACATGCCCGCATTTGTATTCCCACTGAACACAAATGCAAAGAGACAAAATCTACACTGTCTAATACTAGGATCCGGCTTAAGCCAAAGCCGGCTAGTAAAAACCGTCTGATCACGATGCATGCAATACCGCACGTATCTGATCGAACCCTGCTATATCTTCATACGGCCTCTACAGCGTTTCGCCCGAAACCTGAGTAACTGTGTGTGGTGGACTCTAAAGACTCGTCAATACTATGGCTGTGGATTTAACCACTAGCACGTCAAAGGTATTAGCCATACGTGACGGACCACCAGCTATTGACCAAAAGGGACGTCGATGAGCGAGCTAATCCTGACACCCTACTGAGCCTGTCAGTGACAATATCCGTACAGTCCGGTCCGTTCGTCTATGAGCATCGCATGGCAGGCCTAGAGGGTTGGTAAAAGTCAGACCCCCAAAAGCGGTACAAGTCGTGTCGGAGTGCAGCCCAGAACACCATGAGATACTACTGGAATACCTACCAGCAAATCTCCTGCCTTGGCCAAGGACTTTTCATGTACTGGCTCTCCTAGACACAGCGCGACCTCACCCCTAATACCGGGAGAGACGAACCCCTGCAGATCCGCTCACTGCCTCCATGTGGCTCGGGACTGTACCCAACTAAAACCTGTTTGCACGACTCCTTTGAGCGTGGTAGGGTAATAATCAAAGCACAGTAGGAACTCACACGAGACAAATGACGATCTCAGGTCGATGAACTAACATATACACATGTCACCAGGGAACTGCTATCTGACATCTGGTATAAACCCAACTAGCAGGTTCCCGGCGAGTCCTGTCCGGTGTACTCATAACCCAATGAGCACCTGTATACATCTTAGGTGAACCAACTGACACCAGTGGCTTGTGAGACCGGCCACCGCCCCTCGTCAGGGTCTCGACTGTATACACTAGTCTACTCTGGAGTATCGATGCCCTGTCTCGAAACTCCCACAACTAGGGACCTTTTAAGGATGTGCTTATAGACCCCAGCTCCCACGTATATGATCGCCCTCATACTGCTGGTAGTCAAGCAAGAATCCTAAGGGCTCTATCAACATGTAATAGCGACTCATAAGGTCACCTAAAGCAGTACACGATGATAAAGATAAACCAGATAGCATACTATCATCTTGAGTAAGACTGTCCTACTGGGACAGGTCCTCCCTTAATCATTGCAATCACGTGCCTGTGATCCAATAATTGACTCTGAGGGCACTATCTCCAACATATATTACATCAAATTACAAATTTTACATTGAATGAAAAATGAAAACTCTCATCTCACATCCCCGGCTATTCATCACGAGAATCCAACAAGTTCATATACACAAACCAATATCACAGATCAGAGATATGTACAACCCCCACTAATCGACGTATAGCGATTAGTAGACGTTCTATACATATATCACATCACAGATGATCCGATTAGCTAAAGTACTTAGAATTTTGATTGATAACTTGATTTGAAACTACCCCAAGCACAACACAGTACTCAGCAAAATCTGGGCAGAAACAAACTATCAGAAAAATCGCAAAATACAAATCTGGACAGGAAGCAGGAAAACCGAGTTGACTCGGCTTCGACTCGGCCGCGGATCCGCGACCAAACCCTTGGTTTGGCCGCGCTTCCACGGCGGTCTGACCGATTCATGGTCTCAATTTTCTTGTGTGTCCTTCAAAAAGCCTACACGTATTTTTAAGCTCCCTGGAAAAATTTTTGGACCAGTTTTTAAAATCGACAGAAAAGTGCAATTTTTGACGTGTTTTGCAATTTTTTTCCGGCGATCGAATTTCTAACACTTTGCTAACAAGCTAGTAATGGTTTAGCGAGGCTCTCATACCACTGTAAGTCCACGTTACCCATCCCGGTGCTTACGGGGAAGCGAAATATGTAAAAATCAATTTTTTAACACAAGGTAACATGGACTAAAACTTGAGGATCTTTGCCAAACCATTGCTAACAAACATTAAGAGGTTCTATCTACTATGCTTAGGAGATTATACCTCATGGAACAAGTCCTTCTGGTCTTCTTTCCTCTGTCCTCCTCGTCCATGCAAGCTCCGAGGATCGGTCCGGTTCTTGGTCACCTCCGCGGCCTCCTAGAGTCGAAGACGATCCACCCGAGAGTCTGTAGTCCGAGCTCCACCCTAAGCCGAGGTAACTAGGGCAACAAGTTTGCTATTCTTGAAGTCCTAAGTGGTGTAGAAAATGATGGTGGATTTGTTTGTCTATTTTGTTTCTATTTTTCTCAACACATGAGAGCTATAGAAAAATCAAGAGAGGAAGAAGAAGGAGGAACCATGGGATCTCTCACTTGAAGAGAGAGAATGAGCAAGAGATAATGATCCATAAACATAATAATTACTAATCTCTTATCATGATAAAGTTGATGGCTACCCTTGATTTGAACATTATCATCACAAAAATAAAACCAAAAGCAAAAGAAGGATCTAGTGCTCTCAAGAAAAGTCCAAGTCAACAATGGTCAACTAGGTCAAATGGTCAAGCATGGTCAAATGGTCAAAGCAATTAGCCATAACACAATTATCATTAAAAAGATTAGTAAATATTTTCCTCACCTCATAATGGTTTTGACCGAACCAACGGTCAAAACCCTAATAAGGCACCTCCTTCTTCTTCACTCCTCACAACCGTGCATACACACCCGCATCCGCATTCCGTAGAATGCGAATGCACAGAAGACAAAACTAATCCATCCATACAATACTAGGATCCGGCTTAAACCAAAGCCCACTAGCATTGTCTGCCCGATCAGCATACGCGCACAAGTGCACGTAAGTGATCGTAGCCCTGCTGTAAAACCATACGGCCTCTACACCTTTCGCCCAGTGCAGGGAAACTCTCTGTGTGGGACTCTAAAGACTCGACACTACGCTGGCAGTGGATTTAACCATAGACCGCAAGCGGCACTAGCTGTACGTAACGGTCCCCAAGTAGATGCCGATAAGAAGGCCGATGAGGTAAACCCATATGAACTCCTAATGAGCCTAAACGTGACAATCTCCGTACAGTCCGGTCTGTTCGTCTATGAGTATCGTATGTCGGGCCTAGAGGGCGGTAAACGTCATACCCCTAATAGCGGTATAAGTAGTGTCGGAGTGTAGCCCAAAACACCCTGAGAAACTACTGGAAACACTACCAGTAATTCTTGCTTGCCCTGGCCAGGGACTTTGTGTAATGGCTCTCCTAGACACGGCGCGATATCAACCCCCAATACCGGGAGAGACGAATCCTATCTAACCGCTACTGACTCCAAGTGCTTCGGGACTGCACCCAACTACTACCTGTTTGCACGACTCCTTTGAGCCGTGGTAGGGTAGCAATCAAAGTACAGTGGGAACACACTCGAGGCGAAGTAGCAGTGTCAAGTCGACGGACTAAGCTATACTCCTGTCACCTGGAAACTGTTATCTGACGATAGGTATAGTACCAACCAACAGTTCCCGATGAGTCATGTCCAGTGTACTCGTGTCACGACCCGCATCCCGGTGTACGGCGAAGTGGACGCGACAAGGTCCACTATGTATATACTTAGAAGTACATACGCTAAGCGTATCTAAGAAATATAAAAGTAAATCACAAGAGACAAGAGATATAGAAATAACAGCAACTTTATTAATAACATTCTTTTGTGCAATGCATGAAAGTAAATACACTGAAATGAAAAGCGATGCCTAAACAGTGCCATAACAGGAAATGAAAATACTGAATAGAACAAGGTACAATATCTAGAGCTCGGGGTCTTCGTGAAACTGCTCCAAGTCTTCACCGATGGGCTCGATCTCTGCTGGGTCTAAAACACCTGACGACATTCAAAGAAGAAAGAAATAGAATGTCGTCAACGAACAGGTAGCTCGGTAAGTCCCAAAGATAAGGGAGAAATAGACAGAAAGTAAGAGAGAGAGAGAGAGAGTGAGCTTTTAATGTTGTATTATAATATTGTAATATTGTATTAACGCTGTTGTTTGTAGCCTGGTACAAAAGATGCCAGTGTATACGAGGGGAGTCCCACTTAGACCGGGGACCTTGGTAACCTGTAGTACAAGGCTCCGTCGATAATACCACGGAACAACGGCATGGATGTAATTACGTCTTAAGTGACCACCTCGTGCCACCTTTAACATATTCTGTACCAATCTACCCCTTAAACCCCGTAGTGTTTTGATTGTATTGTAGTATTGTATTGTGTAAGTTGATGTTAGTGTATATGCCCTAGAGGCCATTACTGTATCATACTAGTTTGTATATTACTTAATGGATGCTTCGGATATTCACCTTGTATATACAATCTTGCTCAAAATAGTAGTATGCTACTTGGTTTGTTTCTACTTCAATGTGTACATGTGTTTATTTCAGTATATCACTTATACGCATTAGTGGAGCCCTTAGGATCTTTTGCTTGATTACCAGCGTTGTGATGGCAGTCACACTAGTGGGGGCTGGGTAATCTATAAGCACATCCTTATACAGGTCCCTAGTCGCAGGACTATCGAGACAGGGCATCGATACTCCGGAGTAGACTAGCGTATGCGCTTCTCATCCCAGTGTGGGAGATGGTCTGTCCCACAGCCATCAGTACGTCGTACTGGAGATAGTATACGGGTGCTCGTTGGGTTATGAGTACACTGGACAGGACTCGTCGGGAACTGACAGGTTGGTATTATACCTATCGTCAGTCATCAGTTCCCAGGTGACATGAGTACAGCTTAGTCCGCTGACTTGACACTGGCACTTCGCCTCGAGTGTGTTCCCACTGCATTTTGATCACTACCCTACCACGGCTCAAAGGAGTCGTGCAAACAGGTGGTGGTTGGGTGCAGTCCCGAAGCACTTGGAGGCAGTGACAGTTAGACAGGTTTCGTCTCTCCCGGTATTGGGGGTTGACATCGCGCTGTGTCTAGGAGAGCCATTACACGAGTAGTCCCTGGCCAGGGCAAACGAGATATACTGGTAGGTTTCCAGTGTTATCTCAGGGTGTTTTGGGCTTCGCTCCGGCACGACTTGTACCGCTATTGGGGGACTGACGTTTACCGCCCCCTAGGCCCGCCATGCGATGTATCAGACGAACAGACCGGACTGTACGGAGACTGTCACATTCAGACTCAGTAGGAGTATAGATGGGGTTTCACCTCGTCAGCCTTCTTATCGACATCTACCTGGGGACCGTTACGCACAGCTAGTGCCGCTTGCGGTCTGTGGTTAAACCCACTGCCAGCGTAGTGTCGAGTCTTTAGAGTCCCACACAGAGGGTATTCGCCTCTGGGCAAAACAGAGTAGAGGTCGCATGGTTTTGCGACAGGGTTAGTTCTCATCCGCGCACTTGTGCACGTTTGGAGTCCGGACGGATATTGCCAGCGGGCTCTGGTTTGAGCCGGATACTGGTATATGATTTGGGGTTGCTTTTATCTCTCAGTATTCATGTTCCTCGGAACAAGGATGCAGGTGTGTATGCACAGTTATTTGAGGAAGAGGAAGAGGACTTTCATTAGGGTTTCGGAACGGGTGCGTATGCACAGTTGACAGTCTTCTTTTTCCAAACCCTAATGGATTTGTATTATATCATTTAATAATATATATAATAAAATGAAATTGTGTCATGGTTAGTTTTTGTTGACTTGTTGACCATGGTTGACTTGTTGACCATGGTTGAACTTTTGACCATTATCATTACAAAAGAAAGATGCTCTTGATTCTTGCATTTTCATTTAATGTTTGTAATGATATTGGTCATTCTAAAACTTTCCATCAACCTTTTCATTTTGATTATTATTATTTGATAATTCATTTTCTTTTGGCATTATGGTTGCAAGAAAGGAAATGAGAGCTCATTATCTCATTTAGCTTCTCTCTCTTCATCTTCATCTTCTTCTTCCTCTAGCAAAGAGAAACCTTCTCATGTGTTGAGATTCCTTCTCTTTAAAAACAAAAGCAACCCTTAGACACTCTCTACTCACTCTAGGATCAAGGGTTTAGCAAGCCGGCGATTCTAGTTCACTCCAAGTTCGAGAAAGAGCCCAAAGGTCGAGCCTTCGAGGTGGATCCATCTTCGACGGAAGAAGGCGACAAAGGAGAACCATCAACCTCTACAACAAAGTTTGAAGAAGAAGGAGTTCAAGTTTAGGTATAATCATCTTCATCCGAGTAGCTAAATCTCTTTAGCTAGTTTGCTAGTTTTAGTTTAGACAACGATCCCGACCTTGGTTAGTCCATGTTGCCTCTTGCGATAAAAATTTGTTTTTTATACCGTTTCCGCCTCCCCGTAAGAACCGGGGGTCGCAATATGGACTTACAGTGGTATCAGAGCCTAACTAAACTTAAACTAGCTTGGTAGTAAAGTGTAACGAAGTTCGGAACCAAAAAAAAAAATCACAAAACCTGAGTTTCTGTTGAATTTTTTTTGGCTCAAAATGAAAAACTTTATACTTGTAAAATCGTCTCAGGGTTTTGTGAATGCACCCATGAAAAACGATCCACTGTTGAGCTCAAAGCGCCGCCCTTCCGCGGCACGAGGTAGGCTCGTGCCGCGCAACCGCCGCGCTTTGTCGTCTTCTCTGCATCGTTTTTCGTGCAGTGTGTTTGTGTGTTGGTTTTGGGATTTTTGAAATATATTATATGTGCCCAGATTTTCCAGAAAAGAAATTTCCTTTTGGGGTCCTATAATTCCGTATTTTTTTCGAACTTCACTGCACTTTGACTATGATGGTTATATCTGTGATGCTTGCATGTATTGAACGTCGGCTAATCGCTATAAGTCGATTAGTCGGGGTTATACATGATCTGTGTTTGATATTGGAATGTATATATGAATGTGTTGGACTGTCGCGGGTGAATAGCCGGGGTGGATGTGAGATGAGCTTTTGTTTTTCTTTCATTCATTGTAAATGTAAATTGATGTAATAATATTATTTGTTTGGCCGCACAACTGGGTCGGGGTTGTAGCCGTCATTGTATAATTCTTTTTACTGTTTTTGCTCCTAGGATAGACCCATGGAGGGGTGCACAAACTACCGAGTACTTGGCGGGTAGTTTGCCGCACCCGTAGGGGTCTTGGGTGGGGTATTTGGCTATTCACCGCGACCGTGTTATCCTCTTTTCGTTTCAGGCTCGAAAGGATTGCGGATTGCTAGTATATCCAATGCATTCATCTGTGATCTGTAATGTCTACTATTGCTATATCTATAACTATTTAGGCGTTGCTTATGTTTTACAGACGCGCTAGCCCAGCCCCCGCTCTGTCGTTAGTTAAGTAACCTAACGGGTAATGACGGGGCCCAGTGGCGAATGCGAATGGCATAAGCGTACGTCATATTTTGGTTGTTTTCTGCAATGGTAGGATTAAATGATGGGACGCATTAAAAGTACTAATGCAAGAATATCACGCATTAAAAGAACTAATGCAAGATAATAAACCAAGTTAAAGTCGTTGGAACACTTTCGAAAAACCACTCGGTTCTTTTCAAAACTAACTTTTAAAATGCGGAGTTTGAGCCACTCCATTTAAAAGCTATCTCGTTCCATCGACCAAATCAAGTTCACTACGTTCACGGTTTTGCCAAAACCATCCGTAGCCCTCCATCATTTCAGTTAAATATTCGGTAGTATTCAAGCTATGTATTTTGACCTCACGCCAAGGCATAGTGATTGGTAGCTGCCGGATATTTATCTGTTGCATAGATAGAATGCGTTGGTTTGAAACAGTCGTACTGCCATTTTGGCCTACGTCAAGGGTATGTACGGGTGGATTCAAATTAACCTGGATAATGATGGGACGAACTTGACATGTGACTTATGACATTTTGACCTCACGCCAAGGTCATAAGAGCATGGGGCAAAAATCCACATCGGGAGTTTCATAAGTACTGAAACTTGCTAGATTTGCATACCATTTGGAGTGTGATGATTCTGGTAGGATTCCTTCAGTTTCGTCACGCAATGATATTTGGATCCCGATCCTACTGTGAGTATATGCTACTCCTCGGGAAATTTCTCACTTAACGATCAATGCTATAAACCTAGTAGGTGCCTAGAAAGATGTTAGCGGGGCTACGCCCCCAGGGAAAAGAGGTTCTCTAATTAAGGAACTTCGCGAAAGCGTTGGAAAACCTCCCTCGAAGTACCGACACCGGCCTGGCTGAATGGTTAAGCAAGTATTGTACGGTGGGATTGATCCTGGCTAATTCTTCCTTTATGGTTTGAGGAGGGATTCGAGAAACAGTGGGAGCCATCCTGTTTAGACAAACTAAAAACCACTCTAAACTTGCAAGAGCATCATGCTGAGTGTTTCTTCTTCTCTCTCCTAATTGCAGCGACCAATCAACATGACTGGACTTAAGTTACTCCTAGATAAAAACAAACTGACAGGGCCAAACTACAAAGATTGGCTCAGGAATGTCAAGATAGCAATCACTTATGACAAGCTGGGGTATCTTCTTACCACCAAAGCTCCCCCTGTCCCTGGTCCAACT
This sequence comes from Agapanthus africanus, assembly GCA_030015575.1. Classification (NCBI taxonomy): domain Eukaryota; kingdom Viridiplantae; phylum Streptophyta; class Magnoliopsida; order Asparagales; family Amaryllidaceae; genus Agapanthus; species Agapanthus africanus. The sequence goes on along the minus strand of JASDDO010000010.1, from coordinate 103,561,886 downwards.
TCCAGCGTCGCGGATAAGGAAATCCGCAAGACTTGGGAGATTGATAGCGCGAAGGCCAAGTGCCTCCTGCTTGCCTCGATGGACAACGAACATCAGAGGAGGCATGAGAATATGGACATGGAGTCCATATTGCTTCATACAAAAGAACTGTATGGAGAGCAATCACGTATCGCAAGATACGAAGCGTCGAAAAAGTTGTTTTCGACAAGAATGGCCGTCGGATCATCAGTAGCCGAGCACGTGCTAAAGATGATCGGCTACATTGAGGAGCTCGCTGACCTAGGGATCACATTGGAGAGTGAGCTATATACGGATATAGTTCTCCAGTCCCTTCCTTCCACTTACGCCCAGTTTATAATGAACTTCAACCTACAAGAAAAGGAGGTTGAACTTTCAGAGCTCCTCAACCTGCTGAGGAGCGCAGAGGGCACCCTACAGAAAGGTAGGGAAACATCCACTTTGTTTGTAGGAGGATCATCTTCTTCTAGGTCCAAGGCGAAAGCCAAGGGAAAGAAGAAGAAAGCCCCCGCCAAACCAAGGGGCGGTGTTAGTAAAGTGGATACGAAGGGAAAAGGTAAAGCAACAAAGATAGCGGGGAAGCTTGTGGATAAGGAAGAATGCTTCTTTTGTCATAAGAAAGGACACTGGAAGAATGATTGCAGGGCCTGGAAGGCCAGAACACAGGAATTGAAGCAGGTTGCAGCTTCAGCTTCAGGTGTGTATGTTATTGAAAACTGTCTTTCTATAAACTCTACTTCCTGGGTATTGGATACCGGATCAGGATCTCATATCTGTAATTCTTTGCAGGCGTTGAGAAACCGTAGTGTTTTGAAAGCAGGTGACATGACCCTCAGAGTTGCAAACGGAGCTAGCATGGATGCTAAAGCCGTGGGGGACTATCACCTGGGAATGTCAGATGGACATGTTTTGGTTTTGCGTAATTGCTTTTTTGTACCCAACGCAACTTGTAATATCATTTCTGTATCTTTAGTTTCTAAAGAAGGTTATGAATTTGCGTTTGTAAGTAATGTTGTAAACATTCACCTTAATCAAGTTCTGATTGGGTCAGGTACATTGAGTAATGGTATATACGTATTGAACCAACCACAGATTTTCAATGTCCAGAAAACACACAAAAGAAAGTCTCCAGAAATAAACCAGACTTTCTTATGGCATTGTAGATTGGGTCACATCAATGAGAGAAGGTTGACGAAGTTACATACAGAAGGGTATTTGAATGCGTTCGAATATCAGTCGTATGCCACTTGTCAATCCTGTCTCAAAGGAAAGATGACAAAGACTCCGTTTACTGGACATGGAGAAAGAGCGAGCGAGCTCTTGGGACTCGTACACAGTGACGTGTGCGGTCCAATGTCTACACATGCCCGAAGCGGCCACTCTTACTTCATTACTTTTACGGATGACTTCTCAAGGTACGGTCATATCTTCTTAATGAAGCATAAGTCCGAAGCCTTTGGAAAATTCCAGGAGTATAAGAATGAAGTAGAGAAACAGACCGGCAAAAGTATTAAGATTCTAAGATCGGATCGAGGTGGAGAATACTTAAGTGCCGAGTTCCTGGACTATTTAAAAGAGAACGGAATTCTCTCTCAACTTACTCCTCCTTACACCCCGCAACATAACGGTGTATCGGAGAGACGGAACCGCACCCTATTGGATATGGTGCGGTCCATGATGAGTAACGCTGAGTTGCCGCGATCATTCTGGGGGTATGCGCTAGAATCAGCTGCATACCTTTTGAACCGAGTTCCGACTAAGACTGTGCCTACCACCCCATATGAAATGTGGAGTGGGAAGAAACCATATCTTCAATATCTAAAGATCTGGGGATGTCCAGCTTTTGTCAAAAAGCAGCATGCGGACAAACTCGAGGCACGCTCAGTGCTGTGCAAGTTTGTGGGATACCCAAAGAACACCAGGGGGTATCTTTTCTACTACGCAGAGGAACAAAAAGTCCTTGTTTCTCGCAATGCCCACTTTCTAGAACACCAGTTCTTGGAAAAGGAAATTAGTGGGAGCGCAGTAGAACTGGAAGAAGTTCCAGAACCACAGACTGTTACTGAAAGCTTAGTGGAACCAGAGGGTTCAACAGAACAGGACATTCCTACGCCGCTCCGCAGGAGTAGTAGGCAGTCTCATCCGCCCGAGAGATACTGCGGTTTTCTCATAGACGGGGATAGAGAGGATTGCATCATAGATTATGATGAACCTACTAGCTTCCAGCAGGCCGTTCAGAGCGTTGACTCAGTGAAATGGCTGGATGCAATGCGGACCGAAATGGAGTCCATGTACACCAACAAGGTATGGACGTTGGACATTGCTCCAGACGGGGTAAAACCCGTAGGATGCAAGTGGATCTTCAAAAGGAAGATTGGTGTAGATGGACAGGTTGAGACCTATAAAGCTAGGCTGGTAGCAAAGGGTTTCCGTCAAAGACCTGGCTTGGACTATGACGAAACCTTTTCTCCAGTAGCCATGCTGAAATCCATTCGGATCCTTCTTGCCATTGCTGCTTTCCACGATTATGAGATCTGGCAAATGGACGTAAAGACAGCTTTTCTAAATGGAAATTTAGAGGAGTGTGTCTATATGGACCAGCCAGAGGGTTTCATTCAGAGTGGGAGCAGCGGAAAGGTGTGCAAGTTGCTTAAGTCCATCTATGGACTGAAGCAGGCATCGCGGAGTTGGAACATCTGTTTTGATGAGACGGTCAAGGAATTTGGCTTTATCAAAAATCCAGATGAACCATGCATCTACAGTAGATTTGTAGCGAGAACTGTAGTATTCCTCGTTTTATACGTGGATGACATTCTCTTAATAGGAAATGACATTCCTATGCTACAATCTGTCAAGGGGTTCTTGTCACACAGGTTCTCCATGAAAGACCTGGGTGATGCCTCATACATCCTGGGGATCCGGATCCATCGTGATAGATCCAAGAGGATATTGGGACTTTCTCAGTCCAGGTACATCGACATCATAGTGAAGAGATTCAGTATGAAAGATTCCAAGCGCGGTAACCTACCGGCTTGTCACGGGATCACCCTCTCTAAAGAGATGTCTCCCAAGACTGATTTGGAGAGGGATCGCATGTCTATTATACCCTACGCTTCTGCGGTAGGCTCTATAATGTATGCGATGTTGTGTACCAGACCGGATGTAGCTTATGCACTGAGTGTGGTAAGCCGGTATCAGTCAAACCCTGGGGAGAAACACTGGATAGCGGTAAAGAACATTCTCAAGTACCTGAGAAGGACTAAGGAGATGTTCTTGGTGTATGGCGGAAAAGACCTCCAGATCGAGGCCTTTGCTGACTCCAGCTTCCAGAGTGACAAGGATGATTCCAAGTCCATGTCGGGTTTTGTCTTCACCCTCAATGGAGGGGCGGTGTGTTGGAAGAGTTCCAAACAGGATACCGTTGCAGACTCGACGATGGAAGCGGAATACATCGCTGCATCTGATGCCGCAAAAGAAGCTGTCTGGATGAGGAAGTTCTTGAAAGAACTTCAGGTGGTTCCGTCCATTGTTGATCCAATACCTCTGTATTGCGACAACAATGGGGCTATAGCTTTAGCGAAGGAACCCAGGTCCCATCAGAGATCCAGGCACATCTTGAGGCGGTATCACCTGATCAGGGAGATCGTGGATCGCAAGGAGATCGAGGTTCGGAGAGTTGCTTCAGAAGACAACACTGCAGATCCATTCACCAAGGCCCTGCCCCAGACTCAGTTCGAGCGGCTGATCGAGATGATAGGTCTTCGATACGCCAGTACATGGCCTTAGTGCAAGTGGGAGATTGTTAGTGTATATGCCCTAGAGGCCATTACTGTATCATACTAGTTTGTATATTACTTAATGGATGCTTGGGATATTCACCTTGTATATACAATCTTGCTCAAAATAGTAGTATGCTACTTGGTTTGTTTCTTCTTCAATGTGTACATGTGTTTATTTCAGTATATCACTTATACGCATTAGTGGAGCCCTTAGGATCTTTTGCTTGATTACCAGCGTTGTGATGGCAGTCACACTAGTGGGGGCTGGGTAATCTATAAGCACATCCTTATACAGGTCCCTAGTCGCAGGACTATCGAGACAGGGCATCGATACTCCGGAGTAGACTAGCGTATGCGCTTCTCATCCCAGTGTGGGAGATGGTCTGTCCCACAGCCATCAGTACGTCGTACTGGAGATAGTATACGGGTGCTCGTTGGGTTACGAGTACACTGGACAGGACTCGTCGGGAACTGACAGGTTGGTATTATACCTATCGTCAGTCATCAGTTCCCAGGTGACATGAGTACAGCTTAGTCCGCTGACTTGACACTGGCACTTCGCCTCGAGTGTGTTCCCACTGCATTTTGATCACTACCCTACCACGGCTCAAAGGAGTCGTGCAAACAGGTGGTGGTTGGGTGCAGTCCCGAAGCACTTGGAGGCAGTGACGGTTAGACAGGATTCGTCTCTCCCGGTATTGGGGGTTGACATCGCGCTGTGTCTAGGAGAGCCATTACACGAGTAGTCCCTGGCCAGGGCAAACGAGATATACTGGTAGGTTTCCAGTGTTATCTCAGGGTGTTTTGGGCTTCGCTCCGGCACGACTTGTACCGCTATTGGGGGACTGACGTTTACCGCCCCCTAGGCCCGCCATGCGATGTATCAGACGAACAGACCGGACTGTACGGAGACTGTCACATTCAGACTCAGTAGGAGTATAGATGGGGTTTCACCTCGTCAGCCTTCTTGTCGACATCTACCTGGGGACCGTTACGCACAGCTAGTGCCGCTTGCGGTCTGTGGTTAAACCCACTGCCAGCGTAGTGTCGAGTCTTTAGAGTCCCACACAGAGGGTATTCGCCTCTGGGCAAAACAGAGTAGAGGTCACATGGTTTTGCGACAGGGTTCGTTCTCATCCGCGCACTTGTGCACGTTTGGAGTCCGGACGGATATTGCCAGCGGGCTCTGGTTTGAGCCGGATACTGGTATATGATTTGGGGTTGCTTTTATCTCTCAGTATTCATGTTCCTCGGAACAAGGATGCAGGTGTGTATGCACAGTTATTTGAGGAAGAGGAAGAGGACTTTCATTAGGGTTTCGGAACGGGTGCGTATGCACAGTTGACAGTCTTCTTTTTCCAAACCCTAATGGATTTGTATTATATCATTTAATAATATATATAATAAAATGAAATTGTGTCATGGTTAGTTTTTGTTGACTTGTTGACCATGGTTGACTTGTTGACCATGGTTGAACTTTTGACCATTATCATTACAAAAGAAAGATGCTCTTGATTCTTGCATTTTCATTTAATGTTTGTAATGATATTGGTCATTCTAAAACTTTCCATCAACCTTTTCATTTTGATTATTATTATTTGATAATTCATTTTCTTTTGGCATTATGGTTGCAAGAAAGGAAATGAGAGCTCATTATCTCATTTAGCTTCTCTCTCTTCATCTTCATCTTCTTCTTCCTCTAGCAAAGAGAAACCTTCTCATGTGTTGAGATTCCTTCTCTTTAAAAACAAAAGCAACCCTTAGACGCTCTCTACTCACTCTAGGATCAAGGGTTTAGCAAGCCGGCGATTCTAGTTCACTCCAAGTTCGAGAAAGAGCCCAAAGGTCGAGCCTTCGAGGTGGATCCATCTTCGACGGAAGAAGGCGACAAAGGAGAACCATCAACCTCTACAACAAAGTTTGAAGAAGAAGGAGTTCAAGTTTAGGTATAATCATCTTCATCCGAGTAGCTAAATCTCTTTAGCTAGTTTGCTAGTTTTAGTTTAGACAACGATCCCGACCTTGGTTAGTCCATGTTGCCTCTTGCGATAAAAATTTGTTTTTTATACCGTTTCCTCCTTCCCGTAAGAACCGGGGGTCGCAATATGGACTTACAGTTGGATGACCGACCAAAACCATGATTTCAGTAAACAGATTGTAACTGCATAATCAGGTAAATGGAATAACGGAATAATGGATGTATATCCATGGTTTGGTTCAGTCAAGTTGTATAGATTGTTAACTGGATTCTGGGATTCATGTGTTCATATTGAGTTGGAATATTAAAGAATGTATATTGATTTGAATCATATTCAAGTCAGAAATAATCAGACTCAAACCCAAGTCAGACCAAAAGAAATGTAATTCGAAGTTCTATATTTGTTAGGGTCATTATTGTAATTTATAAAACTTGAGGGGGTTTTATGTAGAAATACATTTGAATAGTTTTTAAGATACACCCCAAGTATTTATTATTCGTCTTTATAGTTATAATGAGTGTAATTTTATTTTGTGATATTTCTTAGTGAAAATATCCTAATTTCATAAATAAAGGAATTAATTTGTAATATTGATTTAATTGAAATTCATGGTATTTTACTGTAACTTTTAATCTTGTAATTTTTTAGGAAAAGGTGGAAACTTTATCTTATAATAGAATAGGTGTTTAAATGATAAATATACATATGTTTATACAAGAATAATTTTTAATAAATATTTTATTTTCCAAAAATCTCATTTTTCTTAAATATCGTATTTTAAACCTTTCGAGACCGAATGCTCCTTGTGGAGGTCTGAATCTCGTACTACTAAGCCCGAGGGTGCACGATAAACCGTACTATCCTTTACGAGTTCCCCAAAGGTGGGTTGTAGTGGCGCTTTGCAAAGATTTAATAAATACTAGTCATTTAGAAAACGGTTTTATAAAGATAAGGTATTTATTTGCAAAAGTCGATTTTCCGTATTTTAGGTTTTAGGGTTCCCTATTTCAACTAGACTATTTCTAAAATGGTCTAAACGACAAGTCGTTAGAAGCCTCAAATCACCTCTTCACCGCCAATTGCGGCCAGGTAAGGGCCAGGTAAGTAGGAGGCTCTCCACTACAAGTAGTGGCCCTAATTAAGTAACCACTTGCCTTAGACACACTTGTCTAGACACCACAAAGTCAGGTTTAGATAAACGATCGATGTCCACAACTTATCGTATTTTTCCTATTAAAGATATTGTTTAAACAAATGTATCAAACCTAAACTTTTATAAAAGGCTTTTATTAAGGAAATGGTATTTTAATGTAAAATCTTGTTTTATCGTATTAGGAGTTTTCAAGATAGCATATTATGGTTGCATATGTGTGTGTGAGGAGGTAGGTCATTACCTCGTGATCTATTTTAAGGTTTAGCAAGGTTAAGAGGTTAAATGTGATAAATTAAACATGGTGGTATTTAAGTGCAAAAATACGGAATATTGCAAAAGTTATCATTTCATGAGAGAAACTTTATCCAAATTAGTTGTTATGTGATTAGTAGTCAACATGAATATGTTTAAGCATAATGGAATTAATGATAAGTGAGTTTTGATAGAAAACCGAATCGGAAATCGGTTTGTTCCGATTTCCGTCGGGTTTGAAAAGTCGTATTTTTATGAAAGAATAGAAAGGTAGAAAAGAGGGACTTACGGGTTTGGACAACGCTAGAGAGTGAGAGGAAGGTAGAGGGTTTGCCGGTGCGTCGAATCGCCGTTGATAGGTCCTAGCACGATCGCCGGGATTTCGCCGTCGATTTCGTCAGCGCTTCGTCTTTCGCTCATTTTCCGACGTACCAAAGTTCTCTTGGAATTTTGGGAGAGTGGACTTAGAAAAAGTGATGAGAGGGTAGAGGGTAGGGGTGTTTATATAGGGTTAGGGTTTTAATTAAAAAATATATATAAAAATCATTAAAAATAATTAAACCTAGGATTAAAAGGGATTTATTGGCCAAATGATAACCGATCCAAGCATAATAAGTGTGCAGGAGGGTTGACCAAGTCAAGGGCCAACTTTTCTCAGTTGGTGACTCGGCCGTCCGGCCAAGTCCGGCCGGCGGTGCCGGACCGAGTCGACCGAGTCGCCGGCCGGCGGTGCCGAGTCAGGCCACCAGAGGCCGGGGAAACTTCGGTGGTACAATTTGGTATATTTAATTTTTGTTGTCCAGTACATATTTTGGGAGTTATGGCCTTTTGACCGTTGACTTCCAAAATAAATTAAAACAAAATAAATACAAAAATAATGTGGGACATGGGATTTGAACTCTGGTGGCTTGGTCCAGCAGTGCAAGGTATTACCAATGAGCTACAAGCTCTTTCTTGTAATTATTATAGGAAAATAACTATTTAAAGTGGTAACAGCAACATTAAATACCCCAAGTATACTTTAACTTTAAAACAATTTTATGTACACTAAAAATGGTGTTATTTAAAAACAAAATAATTACTTATATATATATTGTGCTCAGGTTAAAATACTCCTTTATGGATTTTTAAAAATTTTAAAAAAATTGTATAGAAGTGTGTATAGGAAAATTAGGGTTGTTACATTCTACCCTCCTTATAAAAATTTCTTCCTCGAAATTTGTAAAAGGAAAGTGTAACAAATCCAAGAAAATTTTGGTGCTAGTGTACTGACAGGGTTTTTAAAATGTAAAGATTGTGTGTAGGAATGAAAGAATGCGAAGGTTTTGGTAAAATTGTAAAAGAGGTGAGGGAATTTTGGGTTACCATAGATTCAAAGTATATGATTCAAGGAATATGAAAGAAAGGATTCAAGGGACATGATTGTAAAGAATGTTTTAGTTGCCGGTTGTTCAGTTGATAAAACTGCACATTTGTATTACATTTTTCCTACCATTTTCATATTAAAAAAGGACTTTATTATAATATATTATACATATGAGGGTTTATGTGTAAAAACACCATTTTCCATGTGTTAATATATTTTAATTAGTATTTGGTAGGAAAATGTATGCAAACAATATTATTGACCTATTCCTAGTAGAACAAAGTCTACTAAAATCTTATTTGAGTTGTTGTGCAGAATATTTCCAAGTTGTGCAGAATTTTCAAGGCTAGAATCAAGCAAATCAAGTTGTTGAAGAAATCTTGCCAAATTAAGAAACAAAACTTGAAGACCAAGTCTGGAAGCAACCGAGAGAAGATTTCTTAATTCTAAAGGTGCCTTAGATTGCCAAATGTCACAATCAGAAAGCCCAAGAAAACTGACAAAGCAATCTCCACCATTGAGCGCGGATCCGCGGCCAAACCCACACTTGGGCCGCGGATCCGCCGCAATTAGAGGGAATCAGAGCACAATATTTTTGGGCGTAAATCTATGCTGAATTTTACCAAGTTTCCAACTACAAGATTCTGGCTTTGCACTATAAAAGGGCACCGAGAGGCTCTTGGAAAAGTTATCAAGCCGAAGAGATCACGAAGTCCAAGACGGCTCACGCATCCAGGCTGATCATTAACTGTTCGTCTACCTCCTTAGGAAAGATCGAGAAGCAACTAGTTTGTAATCATTTTCTACGGAATAAAGTGTAGATTGTTCAAGTGATTAATAAAGGTAGTTATTTTATTTAATTCTTTTGCATTTTACATTATGTTTCCCCTCTCTTTCTTTTCATCTTCTTCTCCCAACATGCGCGAGTAATTTTCCGCTTGTTAGGGTTCGTAGGATTAGAGTAGGCTAATGGACGATGAAAATAACTAAACCCTTTTTAAGTCCTATAAAGTTTAGGAACTTTATCAAAAGAATCATTAACATCCTAATCGGGCGCGCTAGCAATTCTTTGCTAGTTCCGACCGCGATTAGAGATTAGATTAATGATTGTTTTGGTAAAGACTAGATATGAACGGAGTTCCGTGTCGAGATAAGGGTTAAGAGTGGGATTCTTTTTCCCTCCAGAAACCCTAATCTATACGCATCACCGTTGTTCTAGTTCTAAATCTATTAATGGATAAAAATGGTAACTTTTAATTAATCATCCATAACTACTAAATCCTAACGAACCCTACAAGCCCTCTTATTATATTAATTACATCTTTAAAATAATCTAGATCTATATTTTACATTTTTGTTTAACGTAGATCTAGAAATCTTTCTATAAAATTCTTTATCCCTCCTCTCTTTCTCAACACATCTAAAGTAAAAGTAAAAGGTTCCACGTTTTCCAGAGGACGACCCGTACTCATCTCGGTCTAGCTACACGCGACACCGTTATTGATTGCGGTTAAACTAAAAAACACACTTATTCGAGACCAATCAAATGGCGCCGTTGCCGGGGAAACGTGCGTAATTTTTTTATTTTTACTATTTGTGTTGAATTCTTAGACGAGTCATATCATTATTAAACAAAACTGCAAATTGTATATTTAACGATTATTGTGTGAATTTTTGCGAGGAAATCTGGAGTCACGGACTTGAGGAAACAGGAGATCTAGGGTTCACACTTCTCTGGTAAGATTCTAACTCCCTTCTCTCTCCTCTAAAATCCAATAAAATCTATTTTCTGCAGGATTCTTTGCAAAATATCGCCGCTCAAAAATCTTTTTGCAAAGTTTTGTTTATCGGTTTGTTTTTGCATATTTTAATACGGATCTTTAAGGGGCAAGGACCAAATCAAGATTAGGTGGGGATTTCATCACCCTTCCTAAGCCCCACAAATCACAAACCGAGCATATAGATCAACCCTTCATTAATTTAAAAAATATCTAGACCAGACTCTAAGGACTGTCGCGCTCAATAAGGACAGAGGAAGGTTATGGGTAATCTATCGTTATCCGCATTACTTTTGTAGTGCCTAGGCAAGTGTGACAAAGGCTAGTGGTTTTTAATTAGGCCCACGACGTGGTTCCTTCCCACTTACCTGGCTACAAGGGTAGTACGAAGGCGATAGAGGATTTATCCTGCGGCTTGTCCTTTGGAAGTCTAGGAGCGGTCTAGAGACTGGACCTAGGTAATCATAGTTCTAGGGTTGTGCATTTTTGTGATTTGTTTAAATCCGTCCTTTTTTTAAAAACAAACCAATTACTTTCTCTCCTTTTTACCCCTTCCCCCTTCTTCTCTTCTTATAATGGGTGACCTAAACAGAAGAACACTTGCCGAGTTTTGCTGTTCACAACCAGATATCTCTTGTTTTCGAAATCCCTTCGGTATACCGTCCGGCTCTTCCATGTCCTTAAGAGATCATATAGAACAAGCAGGAAGAAACAGTTGGCCACCTCAGTCTAGGTCTTATCAACCGTATCATAATCCTACACCTGTTTCAGTTCATACCCAGAGTGAGGAAGCCCCTAGACGAATGTCCATTGCTGAGCACATAGCTAGGTCTAGAGGCCAAAGTTTCAACCCGGACCAATATCAACCATCAACACCACTGTCCGGAGAAGAGTTTGATATGCGGTTTGTATATAGCCAACCAACCAACCCATATCAATATTCTTCTTATCATAATATTGATCCTACTCCTACCCAAGTTCAGCAACCATTCTGTTCCTATCAATCCAATCCGACTTTTCCACCTACTCTAGACAGTTCTTCTAATCAGTCATTTGGGAGTTTTAATTATCCACAGGAATTTCAATCTTATACTGAAACCCCTTATCAACCCAAGACTAGTCTGGAGCAGACATTAGAAAAATATATGGAACTGACGAATCAAATTATGAAGGATTTGCGTAGTAAGACAGAACTGTACACCCTTCCTAATCAAAACTCCCCATTCCAAACTGAACTCCACAACTCCAGTTTCGTAGATTCATCAAGTACAATATCTGATAAGTTGTGTGACTTTGTAGTGTTTGATTTACCCAACTGTGAAGGGTCCCTTTCAAGTGAAACCATACCCAACCCTTGTGATCTCTACACCTCCACTCTTGAACCAAAACTGATTGAAAACCATACTTTTGATGGGGAGTTTGAGAATTTTAACCTTCACTTGAATGAGGTAATTGACATTGGGGATATATTGATTGACGAACCCAAAATTTTGGATGATTTTGTCCTACCAATTCATCAAATCCTTTCACTTCCTTGTGGTCATCATCTTGAGTCTTTAATTCTTCCCGAACCCCAAATATGTCTTGAAGTTGATGATAAAGGTATACCCGAAGATCAGATCAAAATACAGCCTCCATCTTCCACATCTGGTTCAGCAACACTCGACACACCAATTTGTTTACCCATTTCACCTTCTACTTTCTCCGGTTCTTCTTCTGTTCCTATAGTTTCAGTGAGTTTTGATAAATCACAATCCGTTAATTCAAGTTCAATAATACCAGAAATTCAACTTGATTTGGATATTTTTGAAAAAGAGGTAGATAAGTTTTTCGAGTCCTCTACCTCAATAATTTTTGAATCAAGTAAGATAAATTCTGGCACAAAACTCTTTGACAGCAAAATGTTCAATCACACCATTGATAAAAATTTTGAAGAACTTTTTGCTGACGAACTTGAATTTTTAAACAATATGGATTTTGTGATTGATCAATCTCTACCTATAGAGGTTGAACCGTCACCATTCCTTCTTCCTAATCATTCGCATTCCTCCTCATTCTTTCTTTTCTCTAAATTCAAACCCTTTCCTGACCACCTCTTATCCTTTCCCCACTTTTTCTTGACTCGATACAACACATTCTTCCACCAACCTATACGATATACTGATAAAATCTTTGAATGGTTGGTGTTGACTTTTGGTCTTTGTAAAGTCTTACTTTGACCAAATGACTCACCCCCTCTTAAAATGCTTCGTATTGTCTAACTCATGTTTGAGGGGGGATATATTTTTGGCTCTTGATCATAACTTTTGTCCTCAAATTTGTGAGCCAAAAATAAGTTTGGGGGAGGATTTTCACTTTCATATATTCTTGCCCCCATTAATAATTTCCTCCCAAGTCTACAGGTTTTTGAGCTTAACAGATGACATCAGTGAGGACACTGCTGTAAACAGGTTTGGGGGAGGTTTGTGCTTATTTACACATCAATTTGCATCATATTTTGCATAAGCACAACATTTTCAAAAATTTAAAAAAAAATCTTTTATAACAAAAGAGTAGAAAGTGAAAAATTACATCCAAAAGATAGGAATAGTTTAAGAAAACCAAGAAAATTAGAAGTTTTCTTAAACGAACTAGTAATAAGTAGTTATGAGCTGTTGTCCCAAGGGTTAGTAAGATGAAGGAAGTCACTAATCTGAGGATAAAAATAAGTCTGAAAAATAGTTTCTATTCTGGAAGCCAAACATTTGAATGTTGATACCCTACAATATGCACCTACACACGTCTTGAAACTCGGGATAGTAGAGGATACCTTGAAATGCTCTTGTCTAAAAGCCAAAGTATGAAGGAAATAAAAAAAATGATGAAGAAAATAAAAAAAATGGTGAAAAGAAAAATGAACACTGGTTTTGTTATCGCCAAGGCAGCAATAAAAAAATATAGCGAGGGTGCCTCTTCACCTAGTGCCCTAAGGCCAACTGGTCTGGGAGTCACTGCTAAGCCTTAGGTGGTGCAAGACGAGGAAAATATTATCACCAAATCAGCAAGCGCATGAGTAATCGGTCGGTTAGTACCTCAAGAAGTATTAACGGTCGCATGAAAATGTGTGAGCAAATCTTTAATATTCATCAAATTAAAAAGTACTAAGGTAGATGGACAAGAGTATGATTGCTTGAATTGAATTCTCCGAGTGTAGGGATGTTATTTATACACACGTGGGGTTATATGATCAATGTTTGGATGAAAGGTAGGAATGAAGAATAATGACGATATTTTATTGAGGGATGATATGATTTCTAACATTTTTTCATGACTATTAAGATAGGGCTCATGACAACTGAAAAGCTAGTATAGTTGGAAACTCTTCTTTTCAAGGCCTTTCTTTTATGGTTCTTGTCTTTATATGTAAATTTCACCATCTTTCTTTTGTTATTGGATTTTATGGGTATAATCCGCTGAAAACCCTCAGGAGACAACACTCCTCCTTCTAGGGACACCTAGAGGATTAACGGCTTGTTGCACGTGCTCAGTGCAATCGTGTCTGCCTACGAAAGTGTGCTTAGTTTCTCCTTTCTTTTTCTCCTCTTAAATAAACTAGTTTGCTCGGGACGATCAAAGATAAGTTTGGGGGTATTTGTTCAGTTGATAAAACTGCACATTTGTATTACATTTTTCCTACCATTTTCATATTAAAAAAGGACTTTATTATAATATATTATACATATGAGGGTTTATGTGTAAAAACACCATTTTCCATGTGTTAATATATTTTAATTAGTATTTGGTAGGAAAATGTATGCAAACAATATTATTGACCTAATCCTAGTAGAACAAAGTCTACTAAAATCTTATTTGAGTTGTTGTGCAGAATATTTCCAAGTTGTGCAGAATTTTCAAGGCTAGAATCAAGAAAATCAAGTTGTTGAATAAATCTTGCCAAATTAAGAAACAAAACTTGAAGACCAAGTCTGGAAGCAACCGAGAGAAGATTTCTTAATTCTAAAGGTGCCTTGGATTGCCAAATGTCACAATCAGAAAGCCCAAGAAAACTGACAAAGCGATCTCCACCATTGAGCGCGGATCCGCGGCCAAACCCACCCTTGGGCCGCGGATCCGCCGCAATTAGAGGGAATCAGAGAACAATATTTTTGGGCGTAAATCTATGCTGAATTTTACCAAGTTTCCAACTACAAGATTCTGGCTTTGCACTATAAAAGGGCACCGAGAGGCTCTTGGAAAAGTTATCAAGCCGAAGAGATCACGAAGTCCAAGACGGCTCACGCATCCAGGCTGATCATCAACTGTTCGTCTACCTCCTTAGGAAAGATCGAGAAGCAACTAGTTTGTAATCATTTTCTACGGAATAAAGTGTAGATTGTTCAAGTGATTAATAAAGGTAGTTATTTTATTTAATTCTTTTGCATTTTACATTATGTTTCCCCTCTCTTTCTTTCCATCTTCTTCTCCCAACATGCGCGAGTAATTCTCCGTTTGTTAGGGTTCGTAGGATTAGAGTAGGCTAATGGACGATGAAAATAACTAAACCCTTTTTAAGTCCTATAAAGTTTAGGAACTTTATCAAAAGAATCATTAACATCCTAATCGGGCTCGCTAGCAATTCTTTGCTAGTTCCGACCGCGATTAGAGATTAGATTAATGATTGTTTTGGTAAAGGCTAGATATGAATGGAGTTCCGTGTCGAGATAAGGGTTAAGAGTGGGATTATTTTTCCCTCCAGAAACCCTAATCTATATGCATCACCGTTGTTCTAGTTCTAAATCTATTAATGGATAAAAAGGGTAACTTTTAATTAATCATCCATAACTACTAAATCCTAACGAACCCTACAAGCCCTCTTATTATATTAATTACATCTTTAAAATAATCTAGATCTATATTTTACATTTTTGTTTAACGTAGATCTAGAAATCTTTCTATAAAATTCTTTATCCCTCCTCTCTTTCTCAACACATCTAAAGTAAAAGTAAAAGGTTCCACGTTTCCCAGAGGACGACCCGTACTCATCTCGGTCTAGCTACACGCGACACCGTTATTGATTGCGGTTAAACTACAAAACACACTTTTTCGTAACAATCACTGGTTCTTGTGTTATATTTCTTAAGTTGTTCATGCAGACCAGAACTGCATGATAGGGATTCATACAGCTCTGACCTGCATGGGCCACCAATAAAACCTGTCACGCCCCGCTTCCCGGTGTACGGCGAAGGGGGCGCGACGAGGTCCGCTACGTATATACTTAGAAGTACATACGCTAAGCGTATCTAAGCAATATAAAAGTAAATCACAAGAGACAAGAGATATAGAAATAACAGCAACTTTATTAATAACATTCTTTTGTGCAATGCATGAAAGTAAATACACTGAAATGAAAAGCGATGCCTAAACAGTGGCATAACAAGAAATGAAAATACTGAATAGAACAAGGTACAATATCTAGAGCTCGGGGTCTTCGTGAAACTGCTCCAAGTCTTCACCGGTGGGCTCGATCTCTGCTGGGTCCAAAACACCTGACGACATTCAAAGAAGAAAGAAATAGAATGTCGTCAGCGAACAGGTCGCTCGGTAAGTCCCAAAGATAAGGGAGAAATAGACAGAAAGTAAGAGAGAGAGAGAGAGAGAGAGAGCTTTTAATGTTGTATTATAATATTGTAATATTGTATTAACGCTGTTGTTTGTAGCCTGGTACAGAAGATGCCAGTGTATACGAGGGGAGTCCCACTTACACCGGGGACCTTGGTAACCTGTAGTACAAGGCTCCGTCGATAATACCACGGAACAACGGCATGGATGTAATTACGTCTTAAGTGACCACCTCGTGCCACCTTTAACATATTCCGTACCAGTCTACCCCTTAAACCCCGTAGTGTTTTGATTGTATTGTAGTATTGTATTGTGTAAGTTGGATGACCGAACAAAACCATGATATCAGTAAACAGATTGTAACAGCATAATCAGGTAAATGGAATAATGGAATAATGGATGTATATCCATGGTTTGGTTCAGTCAAGTTGTATAGATTGTTAACTGAATTCTGGGATTCATGTGTTCATATTGAGTTGGAATATTAAAGAATGTAGATTGACTTGAATCATATTCAAGTCAGAAATAATCAGACTCAAACCCGAGTCAGACCAAAAGAAATATAATTCGAAGTTCTATATTTGTTAGGGTCATTATTGTAATTTATAAAACTTGAGGGGTTTTTATGTAGAAATACATTTGAATAGTTTTTAAGATACACCCCAAGTATTTATTATTCGTCTTTATAGTTATAATGAGTGTATTTTTATTTTGTGATATTTCTTAGTGAAAATATCCTAATTTCATAAATAAAGGTATTAATTTGTAATATTGATTTAATTGAAATTCATGGTATTTTACTGTAACTTTTAATCTTGTAATTTTTTAGGAAAAGGTGGAAACTTTATCTTATAATAGAATAGGTGTTTAAATGATAAATATACATATGTTTATACAAGAATAATTTTTAATAAATATTTTATTTTCCAAAAATCTCATTTTTCTTAAATGTCGTATTTTAAACCTTTCGAGACCGAATGCTCATTGCGGAGGTCTGAATCTCGCACTACTAAGCCCGAGGGTGCACGATAAACCGTACTATCCCTAACGAGTTCTCCAAAGGTGGGTTGTAGTGGCGATTTGCAAAGATTTAATAAATACTAGTTATTTAGAAAACTGTTTTTATAAAGATAAGGTATTTATTTGCAAAAGTCGATTTTCCGTATTTTAGGTTTTAGGGTTCCCTATTTCAACTAGACTATTTCTAAAATGGTCTAAACGATAAGTCGTTAGAAGCCTCAAATCGCCTCTTCACCGCCAATTGCGGCCAGGTAAGGGCCAGGTAAGTGGGAGGCTCTCCACTACAAGTAGTGGCCCTAATTAAGTAACCACTTGCCTTAGACACACTTGTCTAGACACCACAAAGTCAGGTTTAGATAAACGATCGATGTCCACAACTTATCGTATTTTTCCTATTAAAGATATTGTATAAACAAATGTATCAAACCTAAACTTTTATAAAAGGCTTTTATTAAGGAAATGGTATTTTAATGTAAAATCTTGTTTTATCGTATTAGGAGTTTTCAAGATAGCGTATTATGGTTGCATATGTGTGTGTGAGGAGGTAGGTCATTACCTCGTGATCTATTTTAAGGTTTAGCAAGGTTAAGAGGTTAAATGTGATAAATTAAACATGGTGTTATTTAAGTGCAAAAATACGGTATATTGCAAAAGTTATCATTTCATGTGAGAAACTTTATCCAAATTAGTTGTTATGTGATTAGTAGTCAACATGAATATGTTTAAGCATAATGGAATTTGTGATAAGTGAGTTTTGATAGAAAACCGAATCGGAAATCGGTTTGTTCCGATTTCCGTCAGGTTTGAAAAGTCGTATTTTTATGAAAGAATAGAAAGGTAGAAAAGAGAGACTTACGGGTTTGGACAACGCTAAAGAGTGAGAGGAAGGTAGAGGGTTTGCCGGTGCGTCGAATCGTCGTTGATAGGTCCTAGCACGATTGTCGGGATTTCGCCGTCGATTTCGTCAGCGCTTCGTCTTTCGCTCGTTTTCCGACGTACCAAAGTTCTCTTGGAATTTTGGGAGAGTGGACTTAGAAAAAGTGATGAGACGGTAGAGGGTAGGGGTGTTTATATAGGGTTAGGCTAGGGTTAGGGTTTTAATTAAAAAAAATATTAAAAAATATATAAAAATCATTAAAAATCATTAAACCTGGGATTAAAAGGGATTTGTTGGCCAAATGATAACCGATCCAAGCATAATAAGTGTGCAGGAGGGTTGACCAAGTCAAGGGCCAACTTTCTCAGTTGGTGACTCGGCCGTCCGGCCAAGTCCGGCTGGCGGCGCCGGACCCAGTCGGCCGAGTCGCCGGCCGGCGGCGCCGAGTCGGGCCGAGTCGGGCCACCAGAGGCCGGGGAAACTTCGGGGGTACAATTTGGTATATTTACTTTTTGTTGTCCAGTACATATTTTGGGAGTTATATCCTTTTGACCGTTGACTTCCAAAAGAAATTAAAACAAAATAAATAAAAAAATAATGTGGGGCATGGGATTTGAACTCTGGTGGCTTGGTTCAGCAGTGCAAGGTATTACCAATGAGCTATAAGCTCTATCTTGTAATTATTGTGGGAAAATAACTACTTAAAGTGGTAACAGCAACATTAAATACCCCAAGTATACTTTAACTTTAAAACAATTTTATGTACACTAAAAATGGAGTTATTTAAAAACAAAATAATTACTTATATATATATTGTGCTCAGGTTAAAATACTCCTTTATGGATTTTTAAAAATTTAAAAAAAAAATTGTATAGAAAAGTGTATAGGAAAATTAGGGTTGTTACAACTCGTAACCTAACGAGCACCCGCCTACTATCTCCAGTACGACGTACTGATGGCTGTGGGACAGACCATCTCCCCTGCTGGGATGAGAAGCGCATACGCTAGTTTACTCCGGAGTATTGATGCCCCGTCTCGATAATCCTATGACTAGGGACCTGTATAAGGATGTGCTTGTAGGTTACCCAGCCCCCACAAGTGTGACTGCCATCACAAGGCTGGTAATCAAGTAAAGATCCTAAGGGCTCCACTAATATGTATAAGAGATATGCTAAAAGAAACGCATGCACATATTAAAGTAGAATACTACCATTTTGAGCAAGATTGTCTATACAACTGTGAATATCCCAAGCTTCCATTAAGTAATATACAAACTAGTATGATACAGTAATGGCCTCTAGGGCATATACACTAACATGAAGAAGTCAGTGCGCACCCTCCGAAAGGAGTTGGGGCTACGATAGAGGCGGAGAAGAGAGTCGACCTCAGGGCGGCGGAGGCGGTGGAGAACTTCTAGAAGTCGGAGCAGTTCTACACCGTCCTAGTCTCGGCCACCACCCTCATCTGGCACGAGGATCTCGACGCCGTCAAGGCCCGGGTGCCGGAGTTTGCTGACGAAGAGCTCCGAGCAGAATATCCCCACGGGGATGCCCCGGGGAGCACTGCCGGGGAAGGGACTCTCGGCGAGGGCGACGCCGAGGCTCCTGTGACGGACGCATCCACAGTCGCGGTGGACGTTGTGCTCATCGGTATCGCGCCCGGCCCTGAAGCTTGAAGCCCCCCGTCTTCTCTTTGTCTTTTCTTTTTGTTGCCTCGGGTATTTTGTAGGCCTTCGGGAATTTTTGTAAGGCTGGGGAGCCCATAATACCGTTGTAAAAGCTTCGACTTTTTGAATAAAGATTTTCTGTTTTCGCAGTATTGTTTGTGCTTTGTGCTTGTACTTCCTTTTGTTGGTAGACACTTGTATTCGCACAGTACTGATTTTATGTTCGGCATGTTCCTCGTCTAGCGATTACTCGTCGACTTGAATCTGATCACTTGCCGAGTGTACGAAGACCGGCGGGAAGAAGGTATCTCCATGGCCCCGAAGTCAAAGTGGAGATCGCTAAGACGCTGATAGACCGGATGCCTCTTGGCGAGGGCTTTGGTCCCTGGTTTGTTGGGGTAGGTAGCCACCAGCCAGGGATAACCGAGCAAGGGCAGGCCCGGTTGCCTCTTGGCGATGGCTTTGATCCTTAGCGTGTGATGTGCCGTGAGTGGCCTACTAAGGATAGCCGAGCAGGGTAGCTTCTCGGTGCCTCTTGGCGAGGTCTTTGATCCCTGGTTTGTTGGGGTGGGGAGCTACCAGCCAGGGATAACCGAACAAGGGCGGGTCCGGTTGCCTCTGTGAGGACTTTGATCCTTAGCTCTGGAGGGGCCGTGAGTGGCCTACTAAGGATGGCCGAGCAGGGTAGTTGCTCAGTGCCTCTTGGCGAGGGCTTTGATCCTTAAGGACGGGCTGAGCAGAGTTACTGCCCGGTGTCTCTTGGCGAAGGCTTTTTGTCCTTAAGGATGGTCGAACAGGGTTGCTACCCGGTGCCTCTTGGCGAGGGCTTTGATCCCTGGCGTTGTGGGGTAGGAAAGCTACCAGCCAGGGATAGCCGAGCAGGGTAGCTGTCCGGCTGCCTCTTAGTGAGGGCTTTGATCCCTGGTTTGTTGGGGTAGGGGAGCTACCAGGCAGGGATAGCCGAGCACGGTAGCTGCAGGGCTGCCTCTTGGTGAGGGCTTTGATCCATGGCGTTGTAGGGTAGGGGAGCTACCAGTTAAGGATAGCCGAGCAGGGTAGCTGCAGGCCTGCCTCTTGGTGAGGACTTTGATCCCTGGCATTGTGGGGTAGGGGAGCTACCAGCCAGGGATAGCCGACCAGGGTAGGTGCAGGGCTGCCTCTTGGGGAGGGCTTTGATCCCTGGCATTATGGGGTAGGGAAGCTACCAGCCAGGGATGGCCGAGCAGGGTAGCTGCAGGGATGCCTCTTGGCGAGGGCTTTGATTCCTGGCGTTGTGGGGTAGGGAGCTACCATCCAGGGATAGCCGAGCAGGGTAGCTGCAGGGCTGCCTCTTGGTGAGGGCTTTGATCCCTGGCGTTATGGGGTAAGGAAGCTACCAGCCATGGATAGCCGAGCAGGGTTGCTGCCCGGTGCCTCTTGGCGAAGGCTTTGATCCCTGGTGTTGTGGGGTAGGGAAGTGATTGAATGATAGGTGTTGTGATCAAAATATTTTTTACCGCAATCAAGAACGGCGTCGCTTGGTAGCTAGCCGGTGAGTACGGGTCGGTCCATAGAGATATTGTGTATTTCCTAATTGTTCTAACGAGTTAATTCCAAACGGTGTTGGGATGTTTATCACTAAAATCTAAGTTGATTTAGACTAGGATTTAGAATCTTGCTAGAGTTAGGTTTAGATTAAGTTTGGAAATTAAAGATTTCCCACCGCTTTCAATGCCCTAATTTAG
The DNA here is from genome assembly GCA_030015575.1 of Agapanthus africanus. Lineage (NCBI taxonomy): Eukaryota > Viridiplantae > Streptophyta > Magnoliopsida > Asparagales > Amaryllidaceae > Agapanthus > Agapanthus africanus. The sequence goes on along the minus strand of JASDDO010000010.1, from coordinate 103,540,676 downwards.
ATCTTATTAGGTGTTATGGTAATAATTAATAAAGGGGATTATGACCATCGGGAGGAAACGATGTTTCTTCCTCTATGTCCTTGTCCGTCCTTTCTTAATTCTTACCATAACCTCCATGGAAAACATGCACAACCGGTCTTTTATACTACGGTATCACCGTTACCTCATGGGTAGGGTGCCGTAGGGAGCGGTGTGTATATGTATGCATAGAGTCCTAAAAAAATATGTGATGGGCAAGAAAGGGGTGAGAGATTTTCATCTCTCAAGCCTTTCCTATTCCTAACCCTAACAAGTGAGGAACTACTCACTCATTAGGGGATTTATGAAAGACATTTTTATGAGTTTTGTTTTTTTAAAAGATTAACTATCTAAACTACGGCAGATTAATAAAAAATTCTAATCTAATTTAAACTAAGGCAGATAATAAATCTATACTAAGGCAGAAATAAAAACTAAGAACTAGGGCAATAAAAATAAATCTACTTACTTTATTGATGCTCTCAAAACATTACAAATGATTCTGAAATTTTTTTATCAATGAAAAGAGGCATACCCCAAAAGAGGTTTTAGGGTTTCTATTTATAGAACATATAAACCCTAGGGTTATAATCGACACACATCTGCTTTTATAATTTTACCCCTAAGAAGACTAGTCAACGCACCGACTCCACCGACACGAATTTCCACCGACACGGGCTTACCATGGCCGCGGAACCGCGGCCAAAACCCATGTTTGGCCGCGGATCCGCCGCCATGTTGGGAGCTTGTTGGTTGCTACTTCTCTGGTAATTCTCCTGTTGCTTTTTCCTTGGCTTTTCTTTACTTGGTTTCTCAGATTGTATTCTAGTTTTCTTCCAGATTTCCACAGTGCATAAGTGTCATGGACTTTTTCCGTTTGCTTCATGTCGAAGTCTTGAACCTTGCGCTGCCTTTGTACTTTGTGAACTTGTTCATTGATCTTCGTTTATTCTCCAAACTGTAGGCTTGATCAAGATTCTTCCATTTGTTGGTCGTAGTCTCGCTTGTGTATCGTCTTTTCATCTTTTTCACTGTTTTTGTTCCGAGAACCTGTAACCTGCAACTATGTAGCAGACATGGGTCAAAATCACCTGTTTAGTTGTAAAATGACTAAGAATGGGGAATATAATAATGCAAAATTATGATATGAACAAATACCCCCAAACTTATCTTTTGCTCGTCCTCGAGCAAACCTAGTTTTATTCTTGAAAAAGACATAGACTCACTTTCGCAGGGAAATGCAATTGCACTGAGCTCGTGCAACAAGCCTTTAAACCTCTAGGTGTCCCTAGTAGGAGGAGTATTGTCTCGTGAGGGTTTTCAGCGGATACTACCCGCAAAATCCTATCAATTCGGCCTATTGACTTTTATTCTCCAATTAGGTTTTCTAACAAGAAATTCTAATATCTTTGACTCATAAATTATCCACCCGTATTTTTCAAGCTTCCTTATCATTTAACTTAAGATTATATATATTCTTGTGAATTTACTTAGCTTTTGGTATCTTTTAAGTTTTCCTTCTAGGGTTCCATCTCAACTTAGGAATTTTTATCATCTCTACTAAAGATATAAGTCCTATTTTTCATTCCTATCTCTTATCTAAACCCCAATCACATACCCCTACGTGTGTGTGTATATCACCCATACACTTGGAAATTCAAATCAAGCTATTATACTCTTGTCCATCGTCCAAAGTACTTTTCGATTGGTGAATTTTTAGATAAAATTGCTCACACATTCTTCATGCGACCGTTAATATTTCTTGAGGTACCAACGACCGATTACAAAATGTGTTTGCACATTAAGGCGTAATTCCTAGTCTTGTAATCCCTAAGGCTTTTAGCAGTGACTCCCAAACCAGTTGGTCTAAGGCACTAGGTGATGAAGCACCCTCGCTAAATATTTTTATCTATTAATGCAGCCTTAAGTAATTACAAAAATCAGTGTTCATTTTTTTTTATCTCTTTATTCACACTTGTATTTTTATTTTATTTTTCTTCGTACTAAGGACTTTAGACAAGAGTATTTCAAGGTCTCTTCTACTATTCCAAGTTTCAAGGTTCGTGTTTGTGCAATTTGTAGGGTATATATTTTCAGAATTTAGACTTAAGCTTAGAAATTATTTTTCAAACTTATACTTTAATAAAAATATCAATACTTTTCCCTTGTTTTAACTTAGCCCAAGAAGTCAACTCGAAATTTGCCTATTTCTAAATAAACTATAAAGACATATGCTTTCTACCGTTAAATTTTTAAGAAAGGTTATTTTTAGGTTTTTTAATTTACAAAATCTAAGATCTAGTTATTTCTAGCTAGTTAACCTATTTGTCAAACTCAAGTCAATTAAGGCCAAAATTGAATGTTTTAATTTTTCAAATTTTTCAGTTTTTATTTGATTTTTATATATTTTTTTTTTCAATTTTTCAATTTTTTATGATTTTTATATAAGGATGCAATGCAGAATTTAAACATGCAAAAGAAAAAGAAAAATATATACAAAAATTTTTTAAAAAAAGTATGCCATGCAAAAGATAACTATATACAGCCACCATCTCCCCCAAACTTACCCAAAAAAGTGCCCTCACTGCTCGGCCCCACGCCGCGCTCTCGAGCGTGAACGTGAACGCTTCTCCCTAGCCAGCAGGGTTCGAATCCCCTGCTCAACCTCCGTCAACCTCCTGTCATGCTCCCTCACTGTCACCCTAAATTGCTCCCTCAACTCATCAATACGCCTAACTGCTCTCCTCATCAATTGTGCATGTTCTAGTGGGGTCATTTCTCTTTCGCTCGCTGTCGAGCTAGAGTTAGGTGTGCGGGCGAATACATGCTCTGCCGGTTCGGTCCTCGACCATACATCTGTCAATCGAGAATAGGACGTAGAAACGCCCTCATTAAGAGGCCGGACAGGTATCCCTCCCATTATGAAAAATTCGAATTCCTCTACGGGGAGGAAATATCGACAAAGTTGTGTGACCAGCATTGGACAGGGGTAATTTATGGCTCGTTTGCCCGCACCTATGGAGTTTAGCAATACTGTGCACATATCAAAACGGGGGTTCTTTGTCATAAGAGTATGCACAATATGCAAGGAGGGTGTAAAAAATGTTGTGTTATGGGAGCTACCGAAAATATTATTTTGTGCCCACCGGCACACAGTCAAAACATTCGCGAAAAGAGTTCTCGCTTGGATACCCTTACGCGGCTCCCTCGAGCAATCGTTGCCCATCAAGGGCATGTAATCCTCGAATTGCAAGGATTGGTCATGTGCAGGTATGCGAGGGATTAGTGTGACTTCGTGTATAATATCCCTATCAATTATAATTTCGCGATCACCCCATTGCAATTTAATGAAACCAGATAAGGTGAGACACCCATCCTCCATACACTCGTAAAAATGAGTGACTAATTCCGGAAATGCATACGCATGAGGGTGATTATAAATCAGAAAGTTCCAACCCCTACGCGCGATTTCGTTCGCAAAATAACTGTCGTACAGTTCGTGTGAAAATACTTGTGAAAAATCGCGTTCTAGCTTCATGCTATGTGCTATTGGGTGTTCTACAGATCTAGAAATGTGAAAAAAAAACTGAGAGGGAATGAGAGATCGTACCTCCCCTGAAAAATTCAGAGGGCGAAGATAGCAGGCGGCGGCGGATGCGCGGTCGGAGCAGGCTCTTGCGGCGGAAACACGGCGCTCAAGCGGTGGCTCGACGAGATCTCTCTTTCAGAAGGAGCGGCGGCGGCTAGGGTTTCTGAGATGATTTTTCTTTTTAGGGTTGAGAACAGAGGGTCATGGTATTTATATAGGGGAAAAGTGTTGGCTCTTTTGCAAATAGACCCCTCTAAAAAGAGAGATTTATTTGCAAATAAAATTTTTATTTATTTATTTAATCTGTAAATTTACAAAAAATCCCAAAAAAAATTTTATTTTCAAATTTTTTTATTATTTATGTTATTTTGTATTTATATATTTACAAATGATACACACCCCCAAACTTATTTGAAATAAAGTTTTGGCAAGATGATCAAAAATTTGGGGTTAAAATGGAGGAAGATCAGTCAGTGTAAATCGGCTCCTGCAAAAACAGGAGGTCCTCCGACGGGTCCGCAGTGAGGAACGGTTTCAGTCGATACCCGTTCACTTTAAACAAAGTACCGTTCTCCGGGTTTTCTAGGCCAACCGCACCGTGCGGATATACGGTGCGTACCAAAAACGGCTCTTTCCACCTAGATTTTAGCTTGCCGGGGTGAAAGTGTAACCGAGTGTTATAAAGCAAAACCTGTTGACCAGATTTAAACGTTTTGCGCAAAGGGTGTTTGTCATGGAACACCTTAGTTCGGTTTTTAACAATGACAGCATTATCATAAGCCTCATCCCGCGGCTCTTCTAGTTCATTCAGTTGCAGCTTTCTATTGCTGCCCGCATCTCCCATTGATAAATTCAGCTCCTTGATCGCCCAAAATGCCTTGTGCTCAATCTCAACTGGGAGGTGGCAAGCATTTCCATAAACAAGTCGGTATGGAGACATACCAAGATCGGTCTTGTATGCAGTACGGAATGCCCATAGTGCATCAATCAATTTGTGTGACCAATCTTTACGGTTTTTAGAAACCGTTTTCTCCAAAGTTTGTTTAATTTGCCGATTAGAAACCTCGGCTTGCCTACAAGTTTGGGGATGGTATGGTGTTGACAATTTGTGAGTAATGGAATATTTGCGCATTAAGAACTCAAAAGTCCTATTGCAGAAGTGAGATCCATTATCACTTATAATTGCTCGAGGGTGCCCAAACCGAGAAAAGATATTTTCTTTAAGAAATCGAACGGCAACCTTGTTATCGTTCGTTCGGCTAGGCACAGCCTTGGCCCATTTTGACACATAGTCAACATCTAAAAGAATATACACATTCCCAAAGGAATTGGGAAATGGTCCCATGAAGTCTATTCCCCAAATATCAAAAATATCCACAACCAAAATTGGTTGGAGCGACATTTCGTTTCTCCGCGATATCCGGCCCAAGTGTTGGCACCGGGAGCATCTCTTGCAGTATTCATATGCATCGTTAAAGAGTCATGGCCAGTAGAAGCCACACTGCAAGATCTTATCTGCTTTCTTCTTGGGGCCAAAATGCCCGCCACACGCTTGATCGTGGCAAAAAGACAGCAAACTCTTAAACTCATTTTCAGGTACACACCGACGAATGATTTGGTCGGAACAGTATTTAAAAAGATACGGTTCATCCCAGTAAAAATGTTTTACTTGGGACAAGAATCGGAGTTTATCCTGTTTCGACCAATCTGTAGGTATCAAGCCGGTGGCCAAGTAGTTTACTATATCAGCGAACCAAGGTTTGCATGACATGGTTAAGAGTTGCTCATCGGGAAAAACATCTTTAATTGGAATTTCAAGTGTAGGCGAAGAAGGAAGTCGTGAAAGGTGATCAGCCACTACATTTTCACATCCTCTTTTGTCCCTTATGACAAGGTCAAACTCTTGTAGCAAGAGGATCCAACGTATTAACCTTGATTTAGCATCCTTCTTCGCAAAAAGGTGGCGAAGAGCTGAATGGTCCGTATACACAATCACTGGAGAGCCGATTAAATAAGGCCGGAATTTTTCAAGTGCAAACACAACGGCTAAAAATTCTTTTTCTGTTGTTGTGTGGTTCAGTTGGGCCTCATTTAATGTTCGGCTAGCGTAATAAATTACGTGCGGCATCTTATTAATGTGCTGTCCAAGAACAACACCAATGGCGAAATCTGATGCATCACACATAATTTCAAAAGGATGCGTCCAGTCGGGAGATGAAAGAATGGGCACAGAAATGAGTGAGTATTTCAATGACTCGAACGCTTCCATGCAAGTTGAGTCAAAATCAAATGTTGTGTTCTTGGCCAATAAAAGAGTCAAGGGTCTAGCTATCTTGCTAAAATCCTTGATGAACCGTCTATAAAAACCGGCATGGCCAAGGAAGGATCGGATGTCCTTGATGCATTTAGGAGGAGGAAGATTGGAAATGACTTCAATCTTGGCTTTATCAACCTCTATGCCATTTTGCGAGATGACATGTCCTAAGACAATGCCCTCTCGTACCATAAAGTGGCACTTCTCCCAATTTAAAGTGAGGTTCTTATCCCTACAATAGGTAAGAACTGCATCAAGGTGTAGCAAACACTCGTCGAAGGAGTCACCAAAAATGGAGAAATCATCCATAAAGATCTCCAAAAAATTTTCAACCATGTCTGAAAAGATCCCCATCATACACCGCTGAAATGTAGCGGGTGCATTGCATAACCCAAAGGGCATGCTACGGTAAGCGAAAGTACCGAAAGGACAAATAAATATGGTCTTGTCTTGATCCTTTTCGGCGATGGAGACTTGATTATAGCCGGAATAGCCATCCAAAAAGCAGTAAAACTCGTGCCCAGCCAATCGTTCTAGCATTTGGTCAATGAAAGGTAAAGGAAAGTGGTCTTTCCTTGTCACGGCATTGAGTTTTCTATAGTCGATGCAAACTCGCCACCCAGTTTGGGTGCGAGTAGCTATTAACTCATTTGCCTCATTGGTTATGACCGTAATACCCGATTTCTTTGGGACAACATGAATGGGGCTAACACATTGGCTATCCGAGATAGGGTAAATGATACCACTATCAAGACATTTTACAATCTCCTTCTTGACAGCCTCTTTCATTATGGGGTTGAGGCGTCTTTGTGGATCCCTCACTGGCTTGGCATCATCCATCATGTATATATAATGTTCAAATATGAGGGGACTAATCCCCTTGATGTCCGCCATAGACCAGCCAAAAGCTTGCCGGTTATTTTGTAAGACCATTAAAAGGGCTTTCTCTTGCTCGAGAGCTAGAGATGCCGATATGATAATGGGAAGGGTCTCATTCTTACCTAGGTAAGCATATTTAAAGTGCGACGGCAAAATCTTTAATTCGAGTTTAGGAAGTGAAACAATTGAAGGTAACATTGGTGAAACTGTTTCAAACTCGAAGGATTCCATCAACGGTTCAAATCGAGTGTACGCAACCGAGTCGGATGGTTCAACTAACTCATCCGAAAAATCAAAAGACTCAAACTCGGGTGGTGAGTCTTCAAAATCATCCAAAAAGGTGAAACACTCATAGTCGTTTTTCGGCGTGAAAGCTGTGTCGGATTCTAGGAGGAACGCACTAGAGGCGTCAACACTGCTGTGATCGAACAGAAATTTTTCGAGCTCACAGTCCTCCTGTGTGATCTCATGGATCGAGAAAACATCAAGTATACTAGCATTAGGCTCGGAGGGCTGATTCCCCAACTTAAAAATGTTGAGTTCAATTGTCATATTTCCAAAAGATAGGTTCATTGAACCATTTCGACAATTGATCACCGCAAAGAAGTCGCCAGGAATGGTCGACCAAGTATCACCGGAATTTGACTCCGGGGGTTAGCTACAGGTTGTGTATCCATAACAATGAAGTCAATGGGGAAAATGAAGTCCCCTACTTTAATTAACACATCCTCCAACTCACCCTTAGGATGGGTGATGGATCGGTCGGCAATTTGGAGAGTACAATGAGTGGGTTTAAGCTCTCCAACGCCTAATTGTTCGTACACTGAATAGGGTAGCAAATTGATACTAGCACCAAGATCTAACAGTGCTCTATTGATGTTCTTGTCCCCAATTGTTATCGAAATAGTAGGACAGCCGGGGTCCTTATGTTTTTGGGGTAAAGATTGGACAAGAGCATCACTAACAGTACTAGCCACGAAAACTTTCTTTGGTACTTGTGACTTCCTCTTCTTGGTGCATAAGTCCTTTAAGATTTTCGCGTAAGAAGGAACTTGTTGAATTGCATCCAAGAGAAGTATATTTATGCTAACCTGTTTGAACAACTCTACAATCTTCTTCATTTGTGGAGTTGGTTTATTAGATCTCAACCTTTTTGGAAAAGGAACATTTTGAAAATTTGTTGAGTCCAATGTGTATGGAGTAGATTGCAGAGTTGGAACGGATCCCAGTGGAGGTGTGTTCGTGATATGAGAAGTGGGTCCGTTCGAAGTAGAAGAAGTAGAGCCTTGTGAAGAATGAAGAATAGGCTCTAACGAAGAAGATGAAGATGAAGAAGAAGAAGATGATGAAGAAGATGATGAAGAAGATGAATAAGAACCACCGGCAGGGATGTCATTATTAATACCCACGTTATTGTGCAACACTTTTCCAGATCTCAACGTGGTCACAGCATTCACATTATGATTTTGCTGTTCATATGCAACATGTGCGTGACCGGGATTTGTCAATGGTTAAGATGGAAGCTTTCCCTTTTCTCGCTCGCTCAACGCAGCATTTAGTTGTGCAATTTGTGCCTCAATTGATTTGATGCTTTGATCGTGTGAGGCACTGTTTTGCACCAAAGATTGAATGGAAGTCTCCAACCTTGCTGCGGATTGTGTAGATTATTTTAGAAACGCATCTAGACTTCGTTCTAGCGAGGTAACCTTATCATTATTTGGTTGAACAAAATTGTTTTGAGGGCAAGAGTTGTTGGGCACAAAATTGTTCATTTGGTTTGGGTAAGGTTGTGATTGGAAAGGTTGCTGGTATTGAGTTTGTTGGGTTGCTTGTTGTTGTGGAGGAGGAGGCCTTTGAAAGTTGTTGTTTCCTTGGAATTGTTGATTTTGATTCCAAGCAAAATTTGGGTGACTCTTCCAACCCGAATTATAAGTCGAAGAGTATGGATCATTTCTTTGTCTTTCCTGAAAGGAAGCATTGACTTGATCTTGTCCTTGAACAGGTGGATTGTAAGGACACTCTTCGGTAAGATGTGATGGATCCGAACAACAAGCACAAACAGTTCGTGGGGGTAAAGCAGGGGCAGGAGAAGGCGATGATATTTTGGTCTCAATTGCTTCTAGCTTTTTCGTAAGTGCAGCCATCTCGGCCTTTATTGCAATCGACATATCTAATTGATGTATGCATGTGATCGCACGCTTTTGGCGTGTCGGATGTTCAAAGAATTAAAGTATAACCGCGATCAGGACGGTGTCGCTTTGCAGCTAGCCGGTTGAGCACGGGTCGGTCCACAGGGAGATGGTGGTATTTTACCTTCTTGTCTTAGACGAGTCAATAAAGAATTGTATGTTTGTTCGATTCTAACCTATGTGTTTTATCTGCAAGTATAAAGTTGTTAAGAAAAAGATACGAGATTATAAGCTAAAGAAATCCGTACTCAAAACCTTTGAGCCGAGTCTTGACCAATTGAAGCTAAGCAATTGGCAACAACGTGGATTAGGGGATTTAAGCGCGGTATTCGTGGAATCCGGCTTATTTACCCTTGTCCTTCCGTTCTTGTCTCTTGCTTTCGCCTCCGGCCAAACCGAACGCAACCGGTCGCGGTTAGGAATCACCGTTACCTTGTCAGGGTACGGTGCCTAACGGAGCGCTTGCGTATGGTCTGGGCGGAGTTCAATGGAAAATACGGGAAAAGGAAATGGGCAAAGAAAACTTAACTTATAATACCGTATTTTATCTTAACAACAATAATTACATTCATTCACAAAAGAGAACCAAAAAGAGAGAACAAAAAGAAAAGAACAAAGAAAAGAAAAGATTACAAGAAATTAAGTGCATGAATATAAATTGCAAGCAATTAAAGTGAAAGGAAATAAATTGCAAGTAATAAAAAGCAAGTAATAAAAAGCGGGTAATAAAGAGAACAAGAAACTAGGACTCAAGACAAGCATGTGATCAATAGCCAACCCTTAAACTTGCAAGCTCAATCAAGAGGTTGCAAGATCAAGGGAAGGGTAGAGAACGCATGTGAAATGAAGTGCTAATTCCATGAAAGAATACGACCCTTGAGATCAATAACTAACCCTTAACCATTCAAGCTCAATGAAGAGGTTGAATGAGCAAGAGAAAGCAAAAATCTCAAGGGGAAGAAGAAACACAAGAGAATGATACAAAACCCTCATCTTCATTAATCTCCCACTCAAAAAGCTCTCACTACAATTTTCATGGAAAAAGAATGAAGAAGAAGAAGAAAAAGAACTAAAACTACAAAAGAAAGAAGAACAAAAGAATGCAAAGAATGACCCTTGGTTGAGCTCAGAACTGCTGTATTTATAGGCAGGGAAAATGAAATCTAGGGCAACAAACTGAACCCACATGAGAAGACCAAACTGCCCCCCAAAAGTCTACATGTGCGGCGCCAGTACGGCCGCGGATCCGCGGCCTGGACCCCACTTTGGCCGCGGATCCGCGGCTCTTCTGTAGAGTTAGGGTGTCGTTTTTTCTGTGCTCCCCTGGTCTTCTGTGCTCTATTCTCTGGTTCATGTATTTTCTGAAAATACATTCACATTTCTTCCAGAATTTCTGTTGAGGAAAGGTGGACTTTTGTGGATGCATTTGTCATGATTGCCTCGAGCTCCGCGTAGATTTCTTAGAACTTGTTGTTGCCATTGAGCCTTGTGCATGAAGGTGACATTGATTTGACATTTTGTCTTCCTAAACTGGTATCTGGCAACATACGGATGACGAGCGGAGACCGTGTTTTCTCAGTGGTTGGCAGAAACCCGGATTTTGTCGTGTTTTCCATGAATTTCACCGTTTTAGAACCGAGAACCTGTATCCAGCAAATATGTAACAAACACGGATTAAAAGCACCTACCTATAAACACATAAGCATAAGAATGGGCGGTATAAAATGCAGTATTCTGTTATGAACAAATACCCCCAAACTTAACTTTTGCTCGTCTCGAGCAAAACCAATTATTCACAAAAACAAAAACCTAACCGCACTTTCGCAGGGAACGCGATTGCACTGAGCACGTGCAACAAGCCGTTAAATCTCTAGGTGTCCCTAGTAGGAGGAGTGTTGTCTCCTGAGGGTTTTCAGCGGATTACACCCACAAAATCCCGTCAAGCTAGTGTCATAAGTTAACATAGATTCTACTCCTACAGTTTAGTATTTACGTTAGAAACTCTATCATCCTAAGTTAGAAATATCCAACCCTTATTTTTCACACCTCCTATCTGTTTTAACCTTAGATTATATACGTTCCAAAAAAGTTTAGAAAGATGTTGGTTCTCCTGAGTTTTCCTTCTAAAGCGCGGCCTCAAATCAGGGATTTTTATCAACTTTACAGAAAACACAAGTCTTATTCTTCATTTCAATCTTTTATTCAAACATCGATTGTATACCCCTACGTGTGTGTATATTTGCACCCCTACACTCAAGAATTCAATTCAAGCTATAATACCCTTGCCCTAATACCTAACACTACTTCTTTTCATTAAGGATGGACGGATTTGCTCACACACCTTTCATGCGACTATTAATGCTTCTTGAGGCACTAACGGCCGATTACTGAATGTGTGAGCATTAAAGCGTAAATAGCAGTTTTCAGGTCTTGACTTTATTCTATTTTTCTTTTTCTTTTTCTTTTTCTTTTTCTTTTTCAAGACCGGATATATCTTTCAACATGCTCTTTTGGTGTTTAGCTTTAAATACCGTTTTTTATTTCATACTAGGCTTTCAGGCAAGAGTACTTCTAGGTATCCTCTACTATCCCAAGTTTCAAGGTGCGTGTATGTGCAGTTTGTAGGGTATATACTCTCTAAATTTGAACTCAAGAAAAAAAAACTATTTTTCAGACTTATCCTCCGGTAAAGCTTCAATACTTTCCCTTCTTCTTGACTTAACTCAAAAAACTGAACTCAAGATTACCTATCTCTCAAAAAAACTGTAAGGACGTATACTTACCAAAGTTAGACAGAATGAGGGTTATTTTTAGGGTTTTCAATTCCTAAGCCTAGAATTTAGTTATTTCTATCATATCAACTAAACTTTCAGAATAAAAATCTAAGTTATCCTATTAGCTAACTTGACGACAAAATTTTTATAATTTTTGGAAATTTTTCGATTTTTGTGGGTTTTATGGATTTAATATGCAGATGCAAAATATACATATGAATGCGAAGGAAGAAAGCTTACCGAGCACACTCCCAAACTTAAACTTGACAGTGCCCTCACTGTCAGGCTATACCAAGAGGGTTAAAATTGCCGGCGCTTCCTAGAAACAAATTATATACAAAACAAAAAGGGAAACAAAAAATATATACAAAAAAGTGTCCCCCCCAAACTTAAGTGAAACAGTGTTTCCACTGTTAAGCGATGAAGTTCAGGTTCAGGGGGGAAAGAAAACAGTATCAGACTATACAAGGCCTTACACAGGCCAAAAGTGAGTACCAACCATTCAAAGATTTTGTCTCTATAATGTGCTGGTTGGGGAAAGAAGGCGTAGAGAAAAGAGATGGACAATACGCGAGACTGTATGTGAAGAGAAGCGGGATACGGTCTCGGTATATGAGAGGAAGAAGAATGGCGGAAGGGAAAAAGAAGTGGAATACGAACTTGAGGGTGCAAATGGAGTAAATAGATTAGCACAATTTGTGATGACCGATGTATGAAAAGCGATTGTGCTAATATATTTACCTGTCGAAAAATGGGGTCAAATCCCTCAAGGTTCGTGAGAAACCATGGGTACGCCGAACCTGGTAAACCAGACACCGGAAGGGAAAATGATACGGGTTCTTGCAAGGTCGGAACAATGGAAAGGATGGAAGGAAGTGATCAAGGAAGGGTATCTGGTAAAGGTTCAGGAGGGTGTACACAGTCAGTGGAAGGAACAGGATGAATTGGAAAATTCGACTCATCAAGCAAAACTGGTTCATCCTCAAAACTATCCTCAATATTCTCCTCAAAATTTAGCACATCCATGCTCTTCTCTTCAAAGTCCAGACGCATATGTTGTTCGGGAAAAACATTTAATGACTCGGGATGATGAATTGGAGAGAAAAACTCAGTCAAATCTATGGGTTCATCATCCAAAATAGTCCCAGCGTCAATATCCTTAATCAAGTGAAAGTCAATTTTCTCAGACACCTCATCAAAAGCATGGATTTTAATCAATTCGGGTTCTAAGATGGAGGTGTAGAGGTCAAAAGGATTGGGTGTGGTTTCACTTGGCAAGGTCCCTTCACAATTTGGCAAATCAAATACTACAAAGTCGCACAACTCATTAAACATTTTATCTTCAACTGATAATTCATTTGGGACACTTGATAGACTTTCAACACAGGAGTTGTGGGATTCAATTTGAGACGGGTAGGTTTGATTTGGAAGGGTATACAGCTCACTTTCTCCACTCAAATTCTCAGCATGTCCTACCGTCTCATCATACATTGGAAAATTTGGAGCTAGCTGAAAACTAGCTACCGGGTCACTAGGTTGCATGAGGGCGGCCATGGACGCATTCAAATCCATCATTTGTTGGCTTGACGCTACCCTAAAGTCTTCCAACGACTGTTCTAGACTAGACATTGGTTGTGAAGGGGTTTCAGGAAAAGATTCAAAGTTGTTTGGATACTGAAAACTCCCAAATGGCGGTTCTGAAGCAATGTCTAGGGAAGGTGCAAAAGTAGGGTAGGATTGGTAGGAATTGAATGGCTGGACAGGAGTGGGATCAACATTGGGATAAGAAGGTGAATGGAATTGTTGATCCCAAAAATTTGTAGTGGTGAAAGGAGTGAAAGATCGGCTACGAGATTGTTCAATACGTTCAGCAATAGACATAGGTCTCGGGGTTACAACTGGATTTTCAAAAGTGGTATCAACGCAAGAAGGTGTGAATGTTTGAACTGGTTGATACGAAGTGGATTGTGGGGTCCAGTTGTTCGTCCTAGACGCGTCTATCCGATCTTTCAAAGAAATTTTGGGCATGGAGGGATCGTTCGAAGTTCGACCAAAACAAGAACCGTAAGAAGTTATGTCTGGTTGTGGGTACCAAAGTTCGGCAAGAGTTTTGCGAGGTGGAGTACCCATGATATGAAGAGAGAGAAAGAAAGGTAGAGAAAAGGAGGGGAAAAAGAATGTGATATTTTTTTATATATATATATATTTTTTTTATAGACAAAAGAATGAAATATACACAAAAAGAATATGGATAAAAATAATCACGACACAAAAATACCACACACCTAATCGTTCTAGGGTTAACCTAGGTCAACTAGACCTGCTCCAGAACTTGATTGTCGAAGTAAAACTGTGTCGAGAAACAGGCTCAAGATACACTGATCACGAGGCCAGGTAAGTGCAGAGATAAGGGGAGGTTTTCCAACGCTTTCGCGAAGTTCCTTAATTAAATAACCCTTTCTCTTTTGGCGGTTTCGCCGTTAACACTTTCCTAGACACCCCGTAAACAATATACCGTTAAGAAAGGTTCTAAACACAGTTAACTTCTCCTAGTGAGCGCGAAGTCCTTAAGGCTTAAAGTCTAGTTTTTTTTAAATTTTGTGCGGGTAAACGTTATGCGCAAGTTCGTGATTTGTGGGCCACGGAAAAGGTGATGAAATCCTTTACCGTATCTTGTGGGGTTCGCTTGCCCTTAAGTCCGTATTAATTGATGCAATGCGCAATTCAATAAAAATTCTATAAAGAATCAAAAAATCGTTTTTTAGTTTAAGCGCGTGTCACGCCCCGCTTCCCAAAATACGGAAATACGAGGGGTAGACAAGGCCAGCCATGCTCCTACGGTCAAGGAAAGTCCTGTCGTAGTCACACTTCGGCTTCTAGTTTATCATGGTAAACAGTAAACGATGCGCAGGTAATGAGAAATGCAGTAACTGAAAGATACAATAATGTAGACTGACCTGAAGTGGAACAAACGGATGTAGCTGGGAACGGCAAGTCAGGAAGTCTGTGATGCACGTCTAGTTCTGGTCCAAGCTAAATCTTCACCCCACACTGAGCATGCATACTCAGGTCGTCAGAGCGACACAATAGCAATATATTATATGAAATCAAGTGACAGTTCTAACAGTGGTAATAGATGTGAATAACGGTAAAACAGCATGAATATGAATGTGCAGTAATCAATGCAGCGGAGCAGTATAGCAGTATAACAATATGTCATGTAAGGCAACACAGTATATAAAGAATGTAAATGACAGTAATCCTATCAGTCTCTAAGTCTCACTGTACAGGTCAATAAGCCTATCGTCAGTTCAAGTGTGAGAGTCAACCACTCACGAGTGTCCTCCACCCAAGGGTAGAACCCAAGGGCAAGGGACCACGGGCCCAACATGTAACGAGTGTATCACGGTGTATATAGCACATACCCTGTAAATCTCCATATAACTCCCTAAATATATAAGCCGGCATGGGACTCCCGAGATTCTGTTGAACTCACACTTAAACTACCCCACACCCCGAGGTCTACATCAAACGCTAACCATCACCCTAAATACTAATCGGTCCGCGTCAAGTCTGCACGAGAACTGGAGGCAGGACCTCCATCAAGCACGTCCCGACTAATACCTAAGATAAATGGCAGTGTCGGATGCCTTAGCTGTGACATCCGTGCAAGCGCTTCCATAAGTGTCCCATACCACTTATAGTCACACGTACACGCATCCCACAGACGTCGACAATGCAATAGAAATATAGGGTCACTGATTGTGCACAAGTACGTATCACTTTCACTTAATCACGGATACACGAATACTGTCGTACTTGCCACAATCACCACTAAAAGCTAACACTGGGTGAATGCACGATGTCACCAGGTTATCACTACAATGATATAGGTATGATATGATGCATGAACAGTATAAGAAACGCAACTCAGGTATCATAAAAACAACAGTCTATAACTTGCATGATTTATCATGAAACATAGATACATAATTTAGCAAAATGATAAATAGGTAGTAATTAATATGTTCAGTTAGCTATCCATAGAATTTTGTTTCAAGTCAATCGGGTTCCAGGATCATTAGTTATAACCATTTCATTTTAAGCGCTCGCGGCTGAAAATCTGGTTTCAGAATCAGGAATCCATTTCGCAACGCATTTTAACCCCAGTTGGGATAATAATTTAGCGATGCTACAGTTGGATGAATTCTAGGGTTTTCAGTAAAGTTTTCAACGCAACAAACGGATCTTCAATCGCGTCTGTACATTAGGAGTTACCATCTGTTTAGTATCAACATGTCAATTCTGATTCTGCTGGGACTGTTATGTGTCCCGATTTACTAAATTACAGATTAAATATCAAACGGTAACGAAACAGAATGAGATCAATTGTGTTGTCTAGCTAACAGATTTATCTATAAGGAACAGCGGGGTCCCGCAACCTAAGAGTTAAGGAAATCCTATGGTATCCATTACGGAACAGCGACCAACCACTGAAGTCGCTCTGGACTGCAGTCCAGAGCCGTACTCCGATCCAAATATCATCATGGTTTAAATACAGAAATGTCTGGAAACTGGTATAGAGTTAAAGTTCGTCGAGTTGGCTTCGATTCGAGCCCTCGAACGCACCATTCTACTATATATGTGATTTATGGTGAATTTAACGGTTTTCAGGTGCAACAGAATTACAGTTTTACGGTTAAACTTGGGGGCAGTTGTTTTAGTCGTAAATGATCAAGTTATCCAACAAAATTCATACACAAAGTTCACAGCCCTACGGGCCAACCTACACCATCGAGTTCCGTCAAATTTGATAATGTTTTCCTAAGGGAACAAGCATCGAACAGTTACGGCACATAATAATTTTAAACTTGTAACATCGTAATTTATGTATTTAACGATTGTGACTTAGATAAATAGCATGTAAGCAAGTAGAATACTTGCATGGGGACGTCTCGTGGTCGCACGGTAGTAGCGGCGTCACGAACGCGCGACGAACGTCGGTTGGGATGGATGCAAGTGCTCGGCCACGGTAACGTCTCGGAGTGAGCTCGGTCTGTTCTGGCCAGCGGAGAGCGACGTTGGCTGTCCGGAGCAGGGGAGATACGCTGAGGGATACGGAGAGAGAGAGTTGTGGAGGGAGAGAGAGAGACAGAGTTAGAGGGAAAGAGTGAAAGAGAGAGAGAAAGGTGAGACAGAGAAAGAAAGGTGAGACACAGAGAGAGAGATGAGACCAGAGATTTGAGAGAAATGAGATAGAGTTAGAGGGAGAGAGGGTTACAGAGTTAGAGAGAGTGATGGAGAGAGAGGGCAGTGAGAGGGAGGGGAGGTGAGAGAACTGAGAGAGATAACATGGTGAGAGAGAGGGAGGTAACAGGGTGAGAGAGAGAGAAACCGAGTGAGGGAGAGAGAAATCTGAGAGGGAGAGACAGAGCGAGAGGGAGAGCTGTGAGAGGGAGTTAGAGAGAGAGGGTTAGAGAACGGGGACTGGGAGTGGGGTGAATACTCGGGTGAGCGGGGGAGTTGGTGATGGGTTGCAGGGGAGAGGAGGTGGCGAGGTGGAGTACTAGAGGAGTGGGGTTGTGTGGGGGAGAAGGAGGTGGTTGCGTCGACGACGACGACGACGACGATGGTGCGCTGTGGCGAGGTGGATTTTTGTGGTGGTGAGCGGGGTGCAGGGAGAAACAATGGTGAGGCAGTGAGGGGAAGAGTGAGATGGGGAAGAGGAATGAGGGTTTTCTCAAGAGGCAGAGAAGAGAGATGGGGGTGTGAGGGAAAACGCGCGCGTCGTGGGGAGTAACGGCAGCGCGTAGGCGAGGGCGGAGGAGGCGGCGAGAACGTGGATCGTGTGCGCGCAGTGAAAAGTTACCGTTGGAGATTGAAGAAGGGAGATGCACAGGATTCGGGTCGGGTCGGGTCAGCAAGCGGGCGCGATGAGGGGCGAGTGGGCTGGGCCTGCACACCAAAAAGAAAATAAATAAATTAAAACGGAAAAAGAAGACACGGGCTTGGGCTGCAGAATTAATTGAAGGGAAAGAATTTTAGATAAGGATTTAATGGAGTGGGCTGAGTCGGGCCAGGATTTTAGTAAGGAATTGATTTAAAGATTTTGGGAGTGGGCTGAGAATAAAAATAGGGTTAAATTTAGCTGCTGGGCTAGGGTTTTAATATTTATAGAATTAAAGGAAAGAAGTTGGGAACGGCCAGGGAATTATTTTAGAGGGAAATTTGGTGAAAATTTTGGGCTGGAAAATAAGTGAATAAAAGAAAATTTGGAAAACGGGCCGGGCTGAACTGCTATGCTGGTTCTGTGGGTTCGTTCAAAAATAGGTTTATTTAAAAACAAGAATGAACTGATGAGGAAAGACATAAGTAGAACTTTGAACAGATTTGGAGGGTTTAAACTAAATAGTTTTGAAGAACTTGGTTTGTTAATGGGTTGGAGGAAGGTAAGGAAAATGATGAGAATGGGCTTGGGTTTGGAAATAAGTAGGGATAGGGGAACTAGGGAAAAGGGCGGAAATAGCAATTACAAGAATCTGGGCAAGAATATACTAGATAGATAATAAGGTATTTGAACTATCAAAAATAATTATGAATATAAACTGACAAACTTGTAAGTGGTAATTTATATAAATGCGTACATTGGCGTACAAAAGAGAACCGGGTATTACAGCGCGGCGCTGCAACAAATACGGGTTAGTCAATTTTTAGCGTTTGCTAGCGAACTTGCAAAGAATCCTGCAAAGAATAGTATATTGGAAGCGTCGGATTTGAGAAGAAGGTGTTTAGTAAAGTACGTACCGTTTAAGTGTTGGGTTAAGAAACCCCCGTTGAATCAAATCCGGTAAGCTTGAAAAGTTCGTTTGCGCGGGTCAAACTACCCGGATCTTTGGCACTGTACTTTGCAATCACCTTAACTTTGAATGCACACTTTGCTCCCCACAATCGCAGTTTGCAAATACGCAAAAATCTGCACACTTGCCCACAAAATTATCAAAAAAAAAAAGATTTTTTTTTTAAATATATACAAAAAGAATATTAACCCGAATAACAAGAAAGAAAATACGCTACCGTCTCCCCGGCAACGGCGCCATTTGATCGCATGCCAAAAGCGTGTCGAGTTTTAAGAGTTCTAATCTGTTATGAACAGCATGCCCTAGACTGACCAACAGAAGAAGATGAGGTGGTCTTTGTGCTTTCCCACTGAAATGTTTGTTCAGCAAGATCGTCGAGAAACTGCCAAGCTTCCTCGCTAGATTTTGTTAGAAAGTGACCTTGACAAATGGTTTCCAACAACTGCTTAGTTGCTAGGTTCAATCCCTCGTATAAAGTTTGGCAAAGTTGCCAATTCTCGATACCATGGTGAGGGCATTGAACAAGTAGGTCTTTAAATCTTTCAAAACACTTCCAAAAGGGTTCGGAAGGAAGCTGGGAAAATTGAATAATCTCATTGTGAATTCTCGCGGTCTTGTGATGTGGATAAAACTTTTTAAGAAAAACTTTAACAAACTCTTCCCAATTTTTAATTGAGTGTGATGTTATGCTGTATAACCATTTCTCAGCTAAGTCACATAAGGTGAAAGGAATGACCCTTAGCCTTATAGCATCATCTGAAAGTTGGGTTGTCTTCATCATTGCGCAAACGTTTTGGAATTTGTTTATGAAGATATAGGCATCTTCGGATGCCAGTTTGTGAAATTTTGGCAACATGTTGATGAAGTGGGGTTTGATCTCAAAATTATCCCCATTTGCCGGTGGGAGTGAAAGACAAGTAGGTAAGGCAGTGCGGATAGGGTAGAAAAGATCCTGGAGCGCGATTCGTTGGGGCGCTTCAACAGGCGGGGGTTGTGGGTTATTCGCACCTAACGGAGGTGGAATCAGTCTTGTGGGTAAGGTGTTGTTAGGATTAAATCCTGACATTTCCTTAGAAGACGAAGAATGTGACGGTGAAGGTAAGGAAGTGGAAGGAATTTCGATTTCGGAGTCGAAAGCGTCGTCGGTTGGTACCAACGAGACACGGACTAATCGGGCACTAGTGTCCCTAGTCCAACCGGACATACACTAAAGAGGTAGTGTAGTCAAAAAGGTGAAAAACAGAATGTAGGGGTAAGAAAACATCAATGGAAAGAAAGTGGGTGTAAGTGGGGTGCACGGATTTCTTAGCGACAAGTTGCAAGTTTTTGTAAAAAAAAATTTATTTTTTTTCTTTTTGTGTTTTTTTTATGTGGAGCTTTTTGCAAAAAAGATTTTCGATAAAAGGCTTAGACACACGTTCAATCAACCACAAATGAATAATCAGGCCTAGATCAAGGGTCACCTAAGTCAGCTAGACAGCTCCTAACTGTTCCAAAGGGCAAGAAGTAGGACCTCAAACCGCCTCTTCAACGCCAATTGTGGCCAGGTAAGCACAAATAGAGAAAGGAGGGATCCGCTCACGAATCACCGTGAGACGGGCCTTTTAAAGTTACCTTTCACTACCTGTTTAGCCTAGGCACCACAAAGTCAGGTTAGGATCAACGGTCGATACCTACAACTATTCCTTTGTCCTATTAAGCGCGAAGTCCTTAGGGCCGAGTCTAATTTTTTTTAATTAATTGATGGTCAATGCAATATTCCTTATGTGATTTTTGGTGTCCTGGGAAGGGTGATGAAATCCCCACCCAATCTGGATTGGTGTTCAAGCCCCTTAAAGTCAATTTAGATATGCAAAGCAGTAAACACAATCACTTGCAAACAATTTTTTTAGCGCGGAGCAAAGAATCCTGCACAAGATCAATTATTGGAAGGGGGAGAAATTTTTGGCGCAAAGAATCCTGCAGGAAATTTTACAGAGGAGATATCAGGGGGTTCAGAGAAGGAGAAAGGAAGCTCACAGAGGGGTTCTGGTCCACTGCTGACGTCAGCAGACCGTGGATGCGCGACCAAAAGGGCGTTTTCGCGGCGGAAACGCAGTGCGATGTTCGGTTCAGTTCCCGAGAAATTTTCTGCTCCTCTGGTTTGACTTTTTTCTGTTGTTCAGATCTAGGGTTTTCTGTTTTGCTCTCTGGATTTTTCCAGATCCGAATTCGTTCGTCAATCCCGCAAAATTCACACGAAACACCCTTCAAACAATAAAAAGATGATGAATTTTTATATTTTTTAATTTTTCAGTTTTTTATGAGTTTTATTATTTTATATTAACCCGAAATTGAAAAAGGAAAATACTACGCCATCCCCGGCAACGGCGCCATTTGATTGAATGATAGGTGTTGTGATCAAAATATTTTTTACCGCAATCAAGAACGGCATTGCTTGGTAGCTAGCCGGTGAGTACGGGTCGGTCCACAGGGATGTTGTGTATTTCCTAATTGTTCTAACGAGTTAATTCCAAACGGTGTTGGGATGTTTATCACTAAAAACTAAGTTGATTTAGACTAGGATTTAGAATCTTGCTAGGGTTAGGTTTAGGTTAAGTTTGGAAATTAAAGATTTCCTACTGCTTTCAATGCCCTAATTTAGATCTCATTAGGTGTTATGGTAATAATTAATAAAGGGGATTAGGACCATCGGGAGGAAACGATGTTTCTTCCTCTATGTCCTTATCCGTCCTTTCTTAATTCTTACCCTAACCTCCATGGAAAACATGCACAACCGGTCTTTTATACTACGGTATCACCGTTACCTCATGGGTAGGGTGCCGTAGGGAGCGGTGTGTGTATGTATGCATGGAGTCCTATAAAAATATGTGATGGGCAAGAAAGGGGTGAGAGATTTTCATCTCTCAAGCCTTTCCTATTCCTAACCCTAACAAGTGAGGAACTACTCACTCATTAGGGGATTTATGAAAGACATTTTTATGAGTTTTGTTTTTTAAAAGATTAACTATCTAAACTACGGCAGATTAATAAAAAATTCTAATCTAATTTAAACTAAGGCAGATAATAAATCTATACTAAGGCAGAAATAAAAACTAAGAACTAGGGAAATAAAAATAAATCTACTTACTTTATTGATGCTCTCAAAACATTACAAATGATTCTGAATTTTTTTATCAATGAAAAGAGGCATACCCCAAAAGAGGTTTTAGGGTTTCTATTTATAGAACATAGAAATCCTAGGGTTATAATCGACACACATATGCTTTTACAATTTTACCCCTAAGAAGACTAGTCAACGCACCGACTCCACCGACACGAATTTCCACCGACACGGGCTTACCATGGCCGCGGAACCACGGCCAAAACCCATGTTTGGCCGCGGATCCGCGGCCATGTTGGGAGATTGTTGGTTGCTGCTTCTCTGGTAATTCTCCTGTTGCTTTTTCCTTGGCTTTTCTTTACTTGGTTTCTCAGATTGTCTTCTAGTTTTCTTCCAGATTTCCACAGTGCATAAGTGTCGTGGACTTTTTCCGTTTGCTTCGTGTCGAAGTCTTGAACCTTACGCTGCCTTTGTACTTTGTGAACTTGTTCATTGATCTTCGTTTATTCTCCAAACTGTAGGCTTGATCAAGATTCTTCCATTTGTTGGTCGTAGTCTCACTTTTGTATCGTCTTTTCATCTTTTTCACTGTTTTTGTTCCGAGAACCTGTAACCTGCAACTATGTAGCAGACATGGGTCAAAAGCACCTGTTTATTTGTAAAATGACTAAGAATGGGGAATATAATAATGCAAAATTATGATATGAACAGGAAGCTACCAGCCAGGGATAGCCGAGCAGGGTAGCTATAGGGTTGCCTCTTGGTGATGGCTTTGATCCCTGGCATTGTGGGGTAGGGGAGCTACCAGCCAGAGATAGCCAAGCAGGGTAGTTGCAGGGCTGCCTCTTGGTGAGGGCTTTGATCCCTGGCGTTGTGGGGGTAGGGGAGCTACCAGTCAGGGATAGCCGAGCAGGGTAGGTGCAGGGCTGCCTCTTAGTGAGGGCTTGGATCCCTGGCGTTGTGGGGTAGTGGAGCTACCAGCCATGGATAGCCGAGCAGGGTAGCTGCAGGGCTGCTACTTGGTGAGGGCTTTGATCCCTGGCGTTGTGGGGTAGGTGAGATACCGGCCAGGGATGGCCGAGCAGGGCATCTGCTCGGCTGCCTCTATGCGAGGGATTTGATCCCTGGCGTTGTGAGGTAGGGGAGCTACCAGCCAGGGATAATCGAGCTGGGAAGCCGCTCGGGTGCCTCTATGCGAGGGCTTTGATGCCTGGCGTTGTGAGATAGGGAAGCTACCGGCCATGGATAGCCGAGCAGGGAAGCCGCTCGTCTGCCTCTTGGTGAGGGCTTTGACTTTGATAGCCAGTCGGCGCACCGGGAAGAGGTACGGTCGCTGGCGACACGTGTCGCGATTGCGTGGGGAATGCGAAGCAACGAAGTATCGTTTCGGTTTCGCATCGGTCGGCGCAACTTCTGCCGCGTGGAGGCACTGTTGTGGGTGAAAACGGGCGACCGTTGAACTCCGGGGGGGGCGTTGGAGGCTATAAAACTGAGGGGGTAATTGTTTACTCCCTTCCTCACACCCGAAAAGCAAAAATGCAGGACTTCCCATTCACTATCGAAGATATCATAAACTTCGAGGATGTCTACCTCTATTACCCGTACTGCACTGAGGACACGGTGCAGTTGGTAATAGGCAGGATCGAGGACCACTTCGGCCGATTGCTCCCCCGGCGGTCCTCCCTCCTTCAGCTGCTGATGTACTCCATCTGGAGGGCGTCGCCGGGGCTTTACAAACCCTTATCCGAAATGCTGTTCGACGAGGCCATAGGCAAGCTAAGGTCTCTGAGGCGCTTCGTCCTGATCTCTGCGAGTCGGCTAGACCGCTCGGAAGCACTCGTCCGTGAGTGCTACCAATTGAGGCGCGATGCCGACGCTCGCGGGGGGGTCGAAGGAAGAGGCTGGATGCTGCGAGGGCTCGGCTGGCGGAAATATCATCAGAGTACCACGAGCAGTGTTCTCTGCACCCTGTCCCCCCGCTATTGTAGTTTCTTTTTTTTCTTTTTTTTTTATGTACGGCTGAGGATCCTATAGTTGTAAGTCTACGCTAGCGCCCCGGCCGTCTACAGACGCCAAAATGCGGAACTAAAACTTTTAAACTGGCGCTATCGTATACTTTAACCCGGATCTGCCATTATTGCTAAACTAACAAACTGTAAAGAGTGTAGAAAGGTTATACCGAACGATCCGAGTCCTTCGTTCTTCAACCATCATCCCCCGCTCCGTTGCGGCTGCTCCGATCTCATCGATCTCCGATATTCTCGTCGAGGTGGCACCACATCGACGATTCTTTAAACGGGCTCCCGCCTCTGACTTGAGGCAACTCGGTCGTCAAGTTTGCTAAAAGAGACGACCAAGAATGATGTAGAGAATGAGTAGATGACTTTGTCTCACTTCGTCCAAGTCCGTGGACGATCGGTTAATGAAGTTACCACTCGAATCGGGTGATGGAATGAAAAAGACTATGAAATTTCCATGCACCCTAAAACTATAGTCTTTTCTACCAAAATGAAATCAATCTCTCTCTCTCTTACACAAGGTTGGCCGGCCACTTATAATCAAGAGGGAGGTGAGTGTAGGGAGAGAGGAAGGTGACTACAAAGGTATGATACTTATCATAACTCATCAAAAGAAAAGCATGAGTCACAAAGAACAATTAATGCATAAATGATGACTATTAAACCTAGTCACCATTACAATAAATGCAACCAAAGATACATGAACCTAGTCACCAATCTAGAAGCTTCTAGAAGCACGACTCACCTAAATCCGAGAAAAGATAAATCCGTCTTTAACCGAATGTTAAAAGACGGCTGATAGAAAACTGGAAACTGGCAACTTCCAAAAGTGATCCTGAAACAACTTTCAGGATAACCCCGAAACTGTATAAAAATACCCGCATTTGTATTACGACCGAATACAAATGCAACCGAGACAAAGATATTATATCTACTCAATATAATACTCGGATCCGGCTTAAACCAAAACCGACCAGTATTATCTGCCCGAAAAATAACACGTGCGTAAACGCACGTGCATTTTCCGAACCCTGCCATAAAACCATATGGCCTCTACAACGTTTCGTCCGAACTTGGGAAACTGTCTGTGGGGGACTCTAATGACTCGTCAGTACCCTGGCAGTGGGTTTAACCACAAACCGTCAGCGGCACTAGCAATGCGTAACGGCTGCCCATGGACTGACCTCAAGGGATGCCGATGAGCGCACTCATCCGGAAAACCCTACTGAGCCTAACAGTGACAATGTATATACAGTCCGGTCCGTTCGTCTATGAGTATCGCATATCTGCCTAGGGGGCTAGTAACGTCAGACCCCCAATAGCAGTATAAGTCGTGTCGGAGTGTAGTCCAATAACACTCTGAGATACTACTGGAGTACCTACCAGTAAATCTCCTGCCACGGCCGTGGGCTTTGTGTAATGGCTCTCCTAGACACAGCACGATCTCGCCCCCAATACCGGGAGAGACGAATCCCCTGCCGATCCGCTCACGTGCCTCCATATGGCTCGGGACTGTACCCAAAAGCTACCTGTTTGCACGACTCCTTTAAGCCGTGGTAGGGTAGAAATCAAAGCACAGTGGGAACTCACACGAGACAAATGACGACCTCAGGTCGATGAACTAACCTGTACACATGTCACCAGGGAACTGCTATCTGACGATAGATATAATACTAACTAGCAGATTCCCGGCGAGTCCTGTCCGGTGTACTCATAACCCAATGAGCACCTGTATACATCTTAGGTGATCCAACTGACACCAGTGGCTTGTGAGACCGGCCACCGCCCCTCGTCGGGGTCTCGACTGTATACACTAGTCTACTCCGGAGTATCGATGCCCTGTCTCGAAACTCCCACGACTAGGGACCACAATTAAGGATATGCGTATAAACCACCCAACTCTCACGTATATGATCGCCATCATACTGTTGGTGGTAAAGCAAGATCCTAAAGGCTCTATCAAAGTGTAACATGTAATCAGTCACCTGAACATGTACACGACTGATAAAGGCAAACCAGATAGCATACTATCATCTCGAGTAAGACTGTCATACCGGTATAGGTCCTCCGCAATCATTGCAATCACGTACCTGTGATCCAATAATTGACTATGAGGGCACTATCTCCAACAATAGTACCTCTTGAATGAATAAGATTCTTTTTCTTTTCTGCAATGCTCTATTGATCCCTTTATTATATAAATAAAAGATCTCAAGAAAGATGTACATTGCTCTGAAAAGAAAATACATTCTAGTAGATGTTCTTATTCGTGCAGCTCGAGCCTCCCCGGATGTCTGTTGGCACCTATGTCCGGCATAGGGTACCGAGCTTCGTGGGTACGGGACGTATCCTCCGCTGACACCACCATGATCTGGCCGATGGTCAGCTCGGCTGGAGGGGGACACTGCTCCTGCTCGCGGTCAGCTTGCCGCTTGTCCCTCAGGTACGCTGCGAGGTGCCCCGAATGGATGTGCTCTTCAATATAGTCTCGGAGTTGTTTGCAGCTCTCCTTTGAGTGGCCCAGCTACCAATGAAAGCCGCAGTATGGGCCCCGGGTTCGCTTTGAGGCCATTCGTGGGACCGGGGGGAGCTTGAAAAACCCCTCACCCTTGGCCTCCTCTAGTAGCACCGCCTGGGAGATGTTGAGCGGGGTGTACTCCTGGAACTTTGGGAGATAAGGCCTTTGCCGCTCAGGTCCCCTTCTCTCTTCTCTTGCCCTCTTCTTTTGGTCGGTTTGCTCTGCCCGGGAGATATTTGCATTTACCTCGGATTCGAGCTGGACCTCGCGCTCGGTCCAGGCCTTTACCTCGGCTATGGTCTTAGGTTGCGCTAATGCAAAGGAGGGCAACCACTCCTTGTGCCTAAGACCAGACCTCAAAGCCGTGATGACCGTCTCGTCGCGGTGCTCTGGGACCTCAAGAAGGGCGTTGTAGAAGCGGGTGACATATGCTTTGAACGTCTCTCTGTCTCCGCTCTTGATCATGAAAAGATGGTCAGCTGTGCACTTCTGCCGCCTGTTCCCGACAAAGTGGCCGAGGAATTGTGTGGCCAGCTCATCGAAGGTTGAGATCGAGCGCGGCTCGAGTCCTCAGAACCAGTCTCGCCCGGAGCAGATGAGAGTAGCCGGGAAAATTCGGCACTGGGCGGCATCGGAGTAGTCTTGGAAGCTCATTTCCGCGGTGAATGCATCCAAGTGGTCCTTCGGGTCAGATTTGCTGTCGAAGAGGGAGACCTTTGGAGGCTTGTTGTGGGAGGAGATGTGGACAGCGAGCAGCTCCTCGGTGAATGGTTTTGTGAGAGAGTCGGCAGCATACTTAGCCCCGTCGCTCGAACGGTGACCTTCTCGATGCAGACTCTCGATCTTCTTCTCGAGAGCGTCGAGTCGGCCATGGTACCCCGACGACTCGGCGTATTCTGATCCCAGGCCTTTGCTGTTGGAGGCCCGCGTCTGGCCGCGGCTCCGATTCCTCTCAATGAGGTTCCTTAGATCCCCCGGCGAGGTAGTCTTCAAGCTGCCGTGGTGAGTCTCGTCCGTGCGACCCCATCGAGGGAGGGGGTGTCGGTCAGGCCTGGTAATAGGCGAGCTGACAGACATCTCCTCGGGAGGGACAGGTGCGCGGAGGATCTTAGGACGAGGCGCTCTGGCGATGGACCTTGGCGTTGAACTGTGAGGCGCCCAGCGGGCCTCAGAACGTATTGGCCCGGGAGATCTGCGGCCGTAGGAAGTAGCGACGCGGTGGTCGGCAGCGCCGACGTGGACGAAGTCTTCTCTCCCCCTATAGGGATCCTGGTCCCGAGGCGGGGGAGCGGCAACTTGGTGATCTTGCCCTGCCATTTGGACGCGGACGAGTGCTTCCATGATGGACGCGAGTCGATCTATCCGGCCGGCTAGGGCGTTGATGGCATTCGGCGGAGGATGTTCGTCCGCGCCTCCGTTGAGAGGAAGGCGGCGGCTAGTGCTTGGATCGTCGTGATGATCGCTCGCCATTGGATTGAGATCGAACAGTGAACTTTTGTTTTTGTGGAATCAAGGATTTCTCACAGACGGCGCCAGCTGATGGAGGCGTGAATCTCCTCCAGATGTTACCTTCCGTTGATCTGCTGATGGTGGCGATGGGTGGCTGAGATTTGATCTGGAGGCTGTCTCTCCTGAAGCGTGTGGATCTTAATGGGTTTGAGGTTGTGGTTGCCGAGCTACCTGCAAGGAAGTCCCGGGATGGTTGTACCACCGAGGACCCTCCGACGGTCAAGTTAGACTAGAGATCCGAGCAGAGTAACGGCTTAGTGGAGTAAAAATGGCTTACATGGACCGTCTGAAGAAGGGGTTTATATAGCGGTGGCAGCAGGCAAGACAGGCGCGAGAATCATGCCGGTCGTTACGCTCCCGATGTCACGCCCGCGTGATGAGCGAGACCTCCCATTAATGGCGAGACAGGCTCGTTAATTGGGGATCGTGGTGGCGTGGAATGTGGGATGTGGCCGGCGGAGATCTCGCGCATGGTGAGATTCGCGGGATGGCGGTTATGCCTGCAAGCGGTGTTGTTGGTCGGTCGATGAGACCGAGGAAGATGACCTCGGCGGGAGAGCTCGCGGAGGAGCGGGAGAGCCGAGATATCTTGGTTCTGCTCGAGCCCGGATGCGAGCTGAGAGGGCCGAGGAGGCTCGGACCTGTGATAGCTCGGAGACGAGCCATGAGGCCGAGGAGGCCAATTATGTTAGGAGCTCGTAGGTGAGCCAGCGTTTGCTTGTAGGACGGACACAGGTGTGGTCTGGTCGGCCACTGTAGGTCCTTTCATGTGAGCTCTGAGACACGTCATCTGCCACGTGTCCTGATCTGGGAGATCGCCGATAACGAGCATCATCACAATATAAATACATTTCGACAACAAATTGGCATTCAACTCTTCAAGTCGAATAATTGCTGGCTGCTTCCAAGGACCTCTGCCTCTCCTCCCTCTCCTTTCTTTGACGTGCGCATCACACGTGCTTAAAAGTCTTGCAAACAAAAGAAAGAAAGAAAGCAGATGGGTTGATTAAGTCTTGTCTCTGAAATTAAGGGGAGGGTTTTTGCTGGAGCAAAAATTGAGAGGAGCTGGAGAAATTCTCGGAAATTAAGTATGAATTAATGGACCTAAATTAAGAAGACTAGTTCAGACGAACTGCACTGTAACCGTAACAATTATTATTTTCTTTATATCACAAAACCCAAAAATGCTACAATTTTTCATTGAGAAAGGAGGAGCATGACAAAGCTTCAGCATTGAGCAAAGGAATTTCTTGAGAGATTGCATCCATCACAATGGATGATGATAATTCAACATTTGTGCCCCAAGATAGAAACCAATGGGTGGAGCTCTGCGGCATCCCCAGCTCTCTGCTCACAGCCTCTTACAAACACTTTGTGTTAGACATCGTCGTGGTCATCGCCGAATGCAGGATCTGCCATCTGTTCCTCCACCGCCTCGGCCAGCCTCGCATCGTTTCCGAGTTCGTGGTAAGTCCTTTTTTCACAACACACTCCTTTCAGGTTAAGGGTCGAAAAACCTGTACTTTGTCATAATCGTATATAAATATATGCCATGCGTGATATACGCTGACTTGCCCTAATACCATCTTAGATGTCTCTCCGACTCCAACTGTACCAAAACTTCCGAGTTGTGCTCTCCAAGGTTCATATAATTAGGATGTAGGAGAGCAACCTATGTTCATATATCCCACCAGATGTATATTTATATAACAGTTGTACAGAAGTCCAGAATTCAACCATTGTACAGAAAAGATGCTCCGCCGATGCGGAACATAAGAATATATCGGGCGTCATTGATCATCACTTTGGAGTTTTGGTGGAATGGCTGAGGCATCTATGACACTCTAGAGATTTTCGTGGGCATTACCATTAATCTATGAGTGAATATTGTTGTATGCAGGTTGGCCTGCTAGCCGCAAACATCGGGCTCTTCAGCGTACAGCCCCAAGTAATGCAAGCCTTCGACTTCCTTGAGTCGATTGCTTCCACAACATATATGTTCGTGCTCGGCCTCGAGATGGAGCCGCTGTCGATCCTGAAGCCGCCGGGGCCCGACGCCAGCATCGCGTACATCGGCATATTCTCGACCGTGGCCCTTCTCCTCGTCTCCATCGCCCCTTTTTACGGCCACGGCGCCGAGGAGATGGAGAACCAGAAGCCGCGCCTTGTCGCCATCTTCGTGGTCATGTTCGCGGCGACCTCGTCCCCCATCGTCACACGCCTCGCCACCGAGCTCAAGCTCAGCAAGTCCGAGATCGGGCGCCGCGCCATCCGTGCAAGCCTCGCCAACGACCTCGTCTGCAGTCTCCTCATCTGCTTCCTCTTCATCCTCCGCGGCAAGGACGGAGACACCTCCACTTCTGAGATCATGGTCCTCAGCGGGTACATCGTGGCTGAGATTCTTGTGGTTCTGGTGATCATGAGGCCGTTTTTCCGGTATGTGAACAGGCGGAACCCAGAGGGCGAGCCAATCAGCGGGGGCCACGTCACGCTCGCGATCATCATGACACAGATCTTGTTGTACGTTAGCTTCCTCTTCAATTACGACAGCAAGACGAACGCGTTCTTGATAGGGTTAGCGCTGCCGAGGGATGGGAGGCTGTCCAACTTTTTTATTAGCAAGATCAACTACGGGCTGGCATCGTTCATCCTACCACTGGTTTTCACCACGGGCAATATAAAGCTGTCGCATGACTATATTGTAGTGCCGGGCATGAAGACCTCATGGAAAAGGCTTATGTATGTCGTGGTGATCGCGACGGTGGGGAAGTTCTCGGGCACGCTCGCTGCGGGCTGGTACTTTGGCCTGCACTGGCTCGAGGCGGTCACCCTCGCGGTGCTTTTGAACATCAAGGGCTACTTTCACGTCTTCTTCACATTTCAATCTAGGAGAGTAAGCACTGCATGCTCAAGAACCATGATGATCAAGCCAATTAAAGAACTAAATCGATATCTAGCTACTGACTCGATTTCTTTATTTTCAGCGAGGATACATGGATCAAGCTTCATTGGTGGTGATGATATTTTCGGTGATGGCGTCGATCGTGTTCGCTCCATTGCTAGTCTCATTAATAGTGAGGCATGTGAGGATGAAGGGAGGGACGCTGCGGCTCATGGGCCTGCAGTGGTACAACCCGTCGACCGAGCTTCGGATAATGATAGGCCTCCACGGCCCAAGAAACGTTCCGGCAGCAATGAGCATCGTCGAAATGCTGCGAGGCGGCACATCAGGAGGCCTTTCAGCGAAAATGGTGGAAATGGTTGAGCTCACGGAACAAGCCGAAGCTTCTCTGGTTTTCAGGCAAGACGTGGACGCGGTGATTGTGGCGGATGAAAAAGTTGTCGAGCTTAGAGAGCAGATTGGCGCCGCATTGGATGCCTACGTCGACCCGGAAGGCAGCGGCCGCCAACGAGGCTTAAGCGTGAAACGGATCCTCGCCATCTCATCTTTCGAGGACATGCATGAGGACATCTGCTGCGGCGCACAAGACTGGCTAGCCATGCTCATCGTGGTCCCCTTCCACAAAACCCAGAAAGTCGATGGCGGCATGGACACAGGGGACTTGGGATTCAGGACAGTGAACCAGAACATCTTGCAGCGTGCGACGTGCTCGGTAGGGATATTAGTCGACAGAGGGCTTGGCAGAAGCAACAACATGTCGTTATCGAATTCGTCGCTCAATGTCGCCGTAGTTTTCACAGGGGGAGCGGACGACCGCGAGGCGTTGGCATATGCAGCCTGCATCGCGAGGCACCCAGGGATCAGACTGATGGTGATCCGGTTCCTGCCTGATAGAGAGGCGATGACGCTGGCCGCAGGGCCAGGGCGTCGCATACTCACATCGGTTACAGACGAGGAGAAAGAGATGAAGGTCGACGATGATTACTTTGCCGGGTTTTACCAGCAGCATATCGAAAACAAAGGGGTCGGGTACATGGAGAAGCACATGCTGAGCGGTTCCGAAGCGGTGGCGACCCTGAGGGTTCTTGAAGGGGGGTATCAGCTGTTTATTGTTGGGAGAGGGAGGGATCAAGACTCTATTCTGACCGCGGGGATGAGCGAGTGGGCCGAGTGCCCTGAGCTGGGGCCAATTGGTGACATACTGGCCGCATCCGATTTTTCTGTCACGGCATCTGTGTTGGTGATCCAGCAGTACGATCATACCAAGGACGACAAGTTGCTCAGCGACGAATTTATGCCTTTGTAGATGGAGATGTTAGATGAATAAGGCTCCCCTCTTGTTGATAGTGTTGTCTTGTGTGTTTAGGTTCATTTGTTTGTATGTACGTGCCTGGAGAAATTGAAAGATGAAGGATTAGTACAGACGTTTCTACGATAATATTGTGTTAGAGCACAAGATATGTAACTGTATAATTGAATAGAACTAGTTACCATATATATTCAAGGGGTAATGTGAAACCATAGAATATGCAACTGTTGGAGGATGCCTATTTCTATTGATATCAAGAAATGACACCAAGTGCACAGATCAAGAAAAGACACCAAATATATAACACTCAAACAGCAACAAATCTTGAACAAAATAAAATTCGGATACCAAAAAAATTATTAAAAAAATCTTATGAGATGATTGTTAAGACCGGTGGTCGAGTAGTTTCCCCGTCACACAGAATAAACAAAGGGAATAATGTATCCCAGCATTTCAAAATTGGTCGAGAATCTAAGCCGATTCAAAATATGCAGAACTAGCCTTCTCCTATATTAATACTAGAGCAGGATGCAACAATAGTTGATACGAGAAGGCAACAATAGCTGATACGAGAGAAACCAATATCCAAAACTGAAAGTGCCACAAAAATTCCAAAAAATAAGCTTTGTAGCTGCGATGGAGTGCGCGCGCTTAATAGCATAGACAACAATTGGATATGTAAAAGTGGCACACTGAAAAAGCACGTACCAAAGGAAGGAAGTCGAAGAGAGGTCAACCTATATGAAGCAATTTTTTTTGAAACATTTACCTCGCTTGAATCAAAGTTGCAACGTAACATATTGCAACATAACAGAAGATCAAATTCATACCTGAAATATGAAAAAAGGACCATTCAAGAGAGATTGCAAGACAGATTCTGTGTTTATAGGAAGCGGAGAACGTAACAGGACAACTTATCCTCAAAGTAGACTGTGCTCTTTGCCAACTCAGGCTTCAGGCGCTTGCAATTGTCTTCATATTGTTTATAATTACAGTCATTGAAACAAGACAAGATCGATACGGCTGCTTGACATTCTTGTTTGTAGGTGCAAAAATAAGAATGCAAGCAATCGATGAATATGGATCCTAACGACAAATTCTAAATGATGAGAACACACTTTCAAGATATCCAACAATTTGTGGTAAATAAACATCCTTTGTAAATACCTAGTTATATTTGAGAAAATTGCATCAAACATAACTAAATCTAAATATAAAGTGTTTGAATATTGATTTCTTTATCTCCATATCTAATCTACCAATTCAACTTCTTTTCTAATTAATCTCAACAAACGAATTTAACTTTATTACCTCATGTGCTCATAACTCAGGCTAAAAATAATTGGTACTTGGTAACAAGGTGTTCTTTGATGCTTGTTGTTTCAGTACCGGATCATGGACTAGCAAGGATGTAATAAACCCAAAAACTTCACTACCCTTTTTCCTATGCTTTTATTTCTTTGCATAAAATAGTGATCTTAGTTTGAAGATAGTGGATCTAATGTGCTAAAAAAAATGCTTCATGTTGAAAGTAAAAAGCCAAATGATAAGACTTTAAAGATAATCTCACATTGGAAACAACAAAAGAAACACATGTGTATAACATATAAGATGAGCTAAAGCTCAACAAGGTCTTATTGTTGAAACCCATTTATATCAAAAGCCCATGTGTACCTATAAAAAAGCAAATGATGGAATTTTAAAGAATAGTCCCACATTAACATTGAGCCTTTATTATTGGAACCCATTTATACCAAAAGCACCATATGTACCTATAAAAAAGACCATCACTCCGTAAGCCTTTGACCGCATCTGTGAGATTCACCAATCCAAAATAAGAGTCTACTTTGGATCTTCTTTTTCCATTCTGCTCAGCCTTTATTGTTGGAACCCATTTATAGCAAAAGCACCATATGTACCGATAAAAAAGACCATCACTCCGTAAGGCTTTGACCGCATCTGTGAGATTCACCAATCCAAAATAAGAGTCTACTTTGGGTCTTCTTTTTCCATTCTGCTCAGCCTTTATTGTTGGAACCCATTTATACCTTGAGAGCCATTTTTCTCTGTTAAATTTATAATTAACATATCATTCTTAATAAGCTCTATCCATATTCATTTAATTCCACTCTTATCCCTAGTTCATCAAGAATTACAATTTGTCACTTTTTCTAATCGAGGCATCGACCGATCTTCGTTGCACTGTTGCACATGTCACTCCGTAAGCCTTTGACCGCATCTGTGAGATTCACCAATCCAAAATAAGAGTCTACTTTGGATCTTCTTTTTCCATTCTGCTCAGCCTTTATTGTTGGAACCCATTTATAGCAAAAGCACCATATGTACCTATAAAAAAGACCATCACTCCGTAAGGCTTTGACCGCATCTGTGAGATTCACCAATCCAAAATAAGAGTCTACTTTGGATCTTCTTTTTCCATCTGCTCAGCCTTTATTGTTGGAACCCATTTATATCTTGAGAGCCATTTTTCTCTGTTAAATTTATAATTAACATATCATTCTTAATAAGCTCTATCCATATTCATTTAATTCCACTCTTATCCCTAGTTCATCAAGAATTACAATTTTGTCACTTTTTCTAATCGAGGCATCGACCGATCTTCGTTGCACTGTTGCACATGTCGCTCATGAATAATAGCAAGAAATTAATCAGGTCATGAAACGGGTCAAGTTCTCAATATAAATTATAGTCGAAATATCTAATTTAAGTATCTAACCCAAAATTTCATATAATAAACTATGGTTTAAGGATCTATAAGTGGAATGTGTAGTGAAAATACTAACTCTTTAGATATATGTCGGTAAAAAGAATCTTTAGATATCTTAAGAGAAAGAATCTTTAGATATCTTAAAGGAACAATTGGTTTAGGTTTGTGGTATCCGAAAAATAAAATTTTTGATTTTAAATCTTATTCGGATGCGGAATATGCAGGGAGCCAAATAGACCGTAAGAGCACAAGTGGAACATGTCAATTTCTTGGAAATTATCTAGTCTCTTCATCCAAAAAACAAAACTCGATTGCTCTTTCTACGGCCGAAACGGAATATATTGCCGTAGGTGCTTATGCTCAAATCCTATGGATGAAGCATACCCTAGAAGACTTTGATGTGCTTGTAGATCATATTCATATTCTTTGTGATAACACGAGCATGGTGCACATGACCAAATATGCAAATCAACATAGTCGTACCAAACACATTGATGTTCGCTACCATTTTCTTCGTGATCATCATGAAAAAGGGGACATCATTATAGAGCACATATCTGCACAACACCAATTGGCCGATATCTTTACCAAACCCCTCGATATTACACGTTTTGCTAATATTATGGGAGAGCTTAATATGTGTTCAATTGAGTGAGATTATGCTTACGTATCATCTTGCCAAAATGGCATCCGCAGCCCTCGTTAGGGGAAGCCAATTGTGGATTTGTTGTTTATAACATATCCTATGATCCAGCGGAGTGTGTTTAGGGTCTTCAAGGGCTTGCCGACATTAAAGATGACAAAACCATATTTTGCTATATTTTTATCTCATCTTTTCCACCATATAATATTAGCACTTAAATATATCTTGCATATGGTTATTGTTGCATGTATCGCTTACTTTTGCTTATCCTTTATACATGCTTGTTGATATGAGCTCAATACTTGTTTTTCAAAATTATTCAAACGTTTAACTTTAACCCTTACTCATATAAACTCCTATTAGTCTCATATACATACATTTAGGGGGGTTATTCAAACGTTTAACTTACATTTGGTGTACGCATGTGTCTAGGGGTAATTCAATCGTTTTACTTCTTAGGACACCCATTTTGATTATGTCAAAAAGGAGGAGAGTAATAAGTTCGTATCAATATATTGAAATTATTAAACGTTTAGCACTAGTGTATTGATCTTTTTTATCGATTATTGAAGATTATTCAAATGTTTGATTTTCAATATATCGATATCTTCTATTAATATTTTGACATCATCAAAAAGACGGAGATTGATGGTTTATGGATTTTCATAATCCTACTATTTGGTTTTGATGATGTTATACAATATTAATAGATCTATATATGTGTTTCATATTGCATATTTTATAACACTGTATATGAGCTTGGTCGTGTTTGAAAAAGATTTCAGAATATCAACCGACACAAGCCTACGATGGAGGATGGAGAAAATTGAGCTATAACGGTAAATCTATTGGAGATTGGAGTATAATGGACTAGAGCTCCTCAATGATCATATTCAAGCTTGATGAAGCTTAGGATCCAAAGTCCAAGTTCAAAAAAATTCAAGAAATTAAGAGTTCGAGTTACAAGTGTATTCTCTAGAAAATCGATGTAAGTACTTCATGGTATATGAGATCAGCATGAAAAAACTCAAATGCATACACTATTGCATGCATGAAATCTTTGGGCAAAACATAGAAAAGTTTTTCATTCAAAACGATTTTCAATTTCAAGTTCAAATTTTTTTCTACATTCCTTCTTTAGATGTCTGTCCAGGTTTTATTCTGCGCACTATTGTAAAACATGCACAGGTTTTGAAATATCAGTTTCTTCTTCAGAACAAATGTCTGAAACATGCCAGAACAAACGTCTGGTTGTTCTCTAGATTTTCATTGTTTAAAACTTTGGACAGAACAAACGTATGTTGATACTTCATCATACGTCTGTTTGTTCTCTGAATTTTCATTGACTTAAAACTTTTTAAAAATAAACGTCTGTCAAATCTTGTTCAGACGCTTGGTTGTTCTCTGTGTTTTTATGGCATTCAAACTTTTGTGAGAACAAACGTCTCAACCTTATCGGTATAAATGTCTGAAGGTTAAAAACTTTGAAAATCTTTTCTTCTTCAAACGTGTCATTTGTTCTTCAAACGTATGGTTGTTTTATGTACTTTCATTGACCATATTTTGAAAACCACGGCAAACGTCTGAAACTCATGACGACAGACGTCTGAAGCTATTTTTGTTTGAAAAATATTACCGTTACTTACATTTAATGCTATAACGGCTAGTTTTATTTGGCCTTCAGACATCTGTCCTCTTGGCCTTCAGATGTCTGTTTTTCTGCCTGAGACGCAGTAAATGCATTTTGATTTTTGTATGGGGTTTAAAAGGGATTCTTGTGTAGTTGTTGCACAACAACTATTCTGAAAATTGCATTCATTCTTGGAGTTCATCCTCACCTACCAAAAGAAAAAGAAAACACTTGAGCTTTAATTGCAAATCCAATGCTTCATTGAAAATTTCTAGAGCTTGAATTGTAAACTCTTGAGAGAGTATCTTGGGATTGTAATCTTCTTTTTCTCTTTTTGCGTGAAATCTCTTAAGTGCAGGAAAGTTCTTGTAAGCGAGGAGAAGTGTTGTGAAGAGAGTCACTCGTGTGTCGAGTGACGTGTTATTGCAGGAGCGCGACGTGTTATTGCAGGAGTGCAACGTGTTTGTCTCGGTGGAGATGTGATTAAGTGGAACGGGCTTGTCGCCTAAAGAAATATGATTAGGGGATCTCCCAAAGCTCTCTAAATCGCTTGTATTTGCGTTGTGTTTCTCTCATACCATCTCTTATTTGCATATTATCTTGTGTTATATTTGTGTTTCTTTTTATCTTACAAGTAGAAATTTTAATTTATAGGTTATTAGTATAATCCTATTCACCTCCTCTAGGATTATTTCAACTTGGTGGCGGATACTTCTTTTGAAGTATCCGAAATTGATTATTTGGATGAAACATAGGGTGATGACCTATGTTCAGATTTTGTTGAAGAAACATAAGGTGATGGTATATGTTCAAATTTTGGCAACAGGGGTGATAACCCTGTTCGAAATGGAAAGTACAGATGGTGATAACCCGTGTTCTATTTTAACTTTGAGAAAATAGGGTTGCGTCCTATTTTCAACTTATATGAAAAAAATAGAGTTTTCTCCATTTTCATATTTTGTTTGTGGAAAATAAGGTTTTCCCTACATTTTCAGTTCATATGAGAAAATGGGTTTTCCTTATTTTTCAAGTTTGAGACACAGAATTTTCTATGTGTCAAAGTGGCATAGAATTCCTATGTAGCAGTTCTCATGCCAAAATCATCCCTATGTTCATATCACTTTAGTCCTTTAGAACATGGAAAATTCCATGATCTTTGTTCAAAAACACAAAGAGAGCTACGAGGAACACTCATGTTGAGATTTGAGAACTTGTTGAATGTTTTCAAGCGGTCCTCTCGGGCAATGGCTATAGATCAAGGAGAAAGAGAAAAATAGAGGAACTTGGCTCCAAGTTATCACCTTGTCTTTTCTTTCTCTTCTTCTTTCTCTTGTAAGAAGATTTTTTCTTTCTTGTGATAAAGACGGATCATTTCTTCCCCCTGAAGTGATTTTATAGAGGGTGAGGAACAATTACAAAACGGTTCCCACATTTTATGGGAGTGGGGGAGTGTTCACCTTTTTTTAATCCTGTAGCGGATGAACACCTGATGCGGGTCGGGGCGTGGAAACAAAAGCAAGATAGTGAGGTTGCGGTTTTCTTTCGAAGGGTTTCGGTTCTAACCGAAGGATTCCGGGGTTCGAAACTCCCAATAAGCGCAATCACTTACCGTTAATTATTCCTTATAGGTCGCTGGTCGAGCCTGGACATGGACACCTTATAAGCTCGTTTGAATCACATAATGTAGAAGGGAAGAGGTGAAATGAATACTTGTAAGAGGGACGGATAAGTTCAAGTTTATTGCAAAACTTTTATATTACATCATATCCTTACATGATTGGAGATTTCTTTACATTATACAAGGAGCGGCGCAACTATTTACTCACAAACTCAAGTTTTGGAGTAAATAGCCCGAGCATACAAAAGAGAAATCACCATAGGTCGCACTAAACATTTGGGCATATCCGTTGACCAAATCATAGGGGTCGGATACCCTTTTTGGGGTATTCGACAGCACTCTACAAGGGCGGGTACCCCCTTCTGGGTATCCTCCGAACATGTTTATTGGCAACTCATTTGGTTTCTCCATCATTTTGAGTTCGTTAGGCTTCGTTCCCTTGTGCTCTGTGCTGATTTTGTCTTTGTTTTGGTTCCATATGCAGGGGGTTCCATATACGGAAAATAGGGTTTCCCCCATTCTTAAGATTTAGTTCTTTTAGAGAAGATCGAATTCTCCTTTTTACCCATTTTCAATATTTTGGCAGCATGAACTTGCTTCATGGCTTTATGAAACTTAGTCGTTAAGACTAGTTTCGAGGAAAGTAAGCTTTAATCTCATTTTCCATGCCATGAAGAAGTGGGTTACCCTATTTCTATAGAAAGGAACACAGAGTTTCCTTCGGGTCCTGGCCACGAAGAACACACTTTTATAGAACTTAGTTAAGTTTTCTAAGCGGTTCGTTTCGGGTCGAAGGATTAGGGTGTCGTAGAAAGAGAGACTTGTTTTTTTTAGTCGTCGTCTTGCTTTTGGAAATATTGTGGGGAGTTGTCCATAACTCTTGGCAACTGTATATGGGATTTGAGAGTTTCTTCTTTTCTTTTCTTAGAAGCATAAGATTGAAATTTTTGAAACGGTTCTTTCTTTTTCCATGGGGCTCGTATATATAAAGTAGTTGTAATGATGAATACACTGCTCTTGTGTACTTGTGGAAGTATAATTTATGGGCATGGGACTCCCTTCCCCTATACTTGTGAACGGCCGCCCCATCTTTGTTCGACGGTGGGTCTTTTCATAGATTACCCACCGCCTTAGTGGAGGTGGCACCTCTCCGAGCAGGCACCGCTTGCTTTAGGCGGGCATACCTGAGCGGGTACCTATTCTGAAGATACCCGCTTAGGGTATCCGTTTTGGGAGGAGACCGAGGCTTCTTTGGTCAACGTCTTTAGGAATCTCCTTTTTGCATGTCACATTTCGTTTTTAGCTTTCTTTCAATGCTTCATTTTCTTATAAATTTAAGGGGTTACCTCATTCTCTTCTCATTTTCAGGAGGAATCATGTCAAACATCGAGTATGTCGGCTCTTCTCAACTGGGCATGATCCTTATCAGGGACATTGTTCCTGTTGACGTTGTTCGTCTTTTTCACCAGGATTTTAGCGAAGCCCAGTGTGAAGAAGTTTTAGCCCAGATAGAGCGCCATGTCGGGAATGTCATCCTATTACCTTCAGCCTTGCTGGTTTTTATTTTCTTTGCCGTCCTTCGTGTCATCCCACGGTATCTTGCCATGATGACTCGTCAAATGCTTTATGATGCTGAAGAGAAGGTCTGGTCCGTTCATAGAGCGGGCTTAATTGAAGGGTGGGGCTGAGGGATCGCTGCCTCCAAGTACCGAGACATGTTTACTGGAAGCGGACATTCTTATCTAGTGTCCCTATGGCGCCTGGTGTTGCTGGAGATCCGACAGCACTTTGTTTGGAGCGCTTCCTTGCGCAGTTGGAGACAGAATATCTTTTTGTACGCACGTTTTCCGAAAATGTTGACCCAAATATATATATATATATATATATATATATATATATATATATAACAAAATAATATATATGCATATATAAAACAAAGAAAGGGGAAATTGATGAGATATTCTTTACCCCCATATCCCTCAAATGAGGGAGTAGTTATGATCCCTCAAGATGACGGGATAGTTATATGATCCTTCAGAATGAAAGAGTATCATAACTACTCTTTACTGCACTCAAAAAAGAGGAGATATATATATCTCCTAAAAAGAAAGAGAAAAGAAATCATCACTAAGGGAATTTTTCCAAAAGAAAAGAAAACTCTTTCCTCCCACTTTTGAAGAAGGAACAGAAGAAGAAGAAGGTG
Source organism: Agapanthus africanus (assembly GCA_030015575.1). NCBI lineage: Eukaryota > Viridiplantae > Streptophyta > Magnoliopsida > Asparagales > Amaryllidaceae > Agapanthus > Agapanthus africanus. The sequence goes on along the minus strand of JASDDO010000010.1, from coordinate 103,499,875 downwards.
AGACGTAGGAATGAGGCATCCTCATTCCTTTCACCTCCTCAATCTTTCACTTTGTCCTTCTCTCTCCCTTCCTTCGAAAAAAAATCGGAAAGTCCGGCCATAAAAACTTATACAAGTTTTTATCTCCAAATGGAGTTTCTTTCAGCCATGACCATGGACTTTGAAAATTTGGAAATATGGAAAATTCCATATTTTTGTAAAGACGGAAACATGATATGTTGACCCTTTGAACATAACCCAGAACATGGATCATCCCATGTTCTACACAAAAAGAAATAGGCCGTCCTATTTCTTTTATATAATTGGAAAATAGGAGAAACCATATTTCCCTAAAATAGAAGCATAGGGACATGGATCATAACCCGTATGTCTCTCAAAAAAATATGTGAATAAGAGAAATCCTATTCGTCTTGAAGATATGAAAATCATATCTCTTCATGGAATGTGGCAGTAAAATGCTACATTCTTCCTATGGAACATGGCTTAAAAACTATATTCTCTTTTGAACACAATCTATGTGTTCATCTTGTACAAAACTATTGAAAATGATATTATACATCATTTTCATTTTGTACAGAAAGTTTAATTAAAATGAACTTTTCTTTAAAACCATTGTTCATAAAATTGAATAATGATAGAATTGATGAGGACACCACAAATGAAGTATCCATTATCGCATAAGCTTAAAAAGAATGAAAATCATATGCATTCATCAAAGCAGGAAACCCCACTAAAGTGCTTCTACTTTGACAAGAACAGTGCTGCTGGGAAGCCCTAAAAGCAGGTTTCCAGCAGTCGGGACCCCTCTCCCAACGAGTCAAGACAACATGAAAATAAAAAAAACCTATTTTCTTTCATATTTGGAACATAAGACATCCTATGTTCTTTACAAACTTGAAAATGGGGGAAAACCCTATATTCTACACAACATGAAAATAGGGAAACCCTATTTTCTTCATATCTTTGAACATATAACCTAACTCTATGTTCCCAATAAAAGAAAATATGAAAAAATCTATTTTCTCAAATCAAATTTTGAACATAAAAAAGGCCCTATGTTCTCAAATTCAGATTTTCGGGTTAAATCTGCCTATTCCGACATATCGGAGAAAAACGGTCATAACTCTCATCCGAAAGTACCAAATCGTGATCCGTTTGAAGCATATGAAGCTAACTCATTAAACTTCGAAACGAGACCATACATGAACATAAATGATTTTAAAATAATAGAGTTTCAGATACCTTAAAATAAGGTATCCGCATCAAACAGATTTTCAGGTTGAATCTGCCAGCTTAGACACATCTGAGCAAAATGGTCATAACTTTCACCCGAGAATACCAAATTGCAATCCGCTCAAAACATATGAAAGCTAACTTATTAAGCTTCGAAAAGATACCATGCATGTACATAAAAACTATAAAATTATGTCCTCAAACAAACTTTTAACATATAGTAAATTCTATGTTCTTTCAAACCAAATTTGGACATTGAAAGAGAAGTGTTCTCCACTTATCATACAAGAGGCAGGACCCTCATCCGATGTCGGGACCTCCTCCGGACGGGTCGGGAAGCCTCAAAAGTAAGCTTCCCTCAAGAAGAAACATCTCTGTTTCTTGATAAAAGTGTGGGTCCCGCCTAGAGTGACTCCACTGACGATATGAAAACTTATACAAAGTTTTTCTCTCCAAGAAGAATTTGATAGCCATGGCCATAGGCTCTCCCAGAAGAATTTGATAGCCATGGCCATAGGCTCTCCCACTTCTCCAACAAGATGAAGATGAAAATTTTAGAATATAAACATATATTAGTTCATCATAATTTGGACTGAACTTAGAACATGAGCCATCCATGTTCTACATATAATGAAATAAAGTACACTATTTCTTTTACAAATGGGATAATATCTTGATTATTTAAAAATAGAGGCATGAATCAAAATCTTCATGATTCTCTAATAAAATATATGTGAATAGGCAAATCCTATTCATTTTAAGATATGAAAATCATATCTTCATAAGGAAACCCAGTGTTAAAAATAGTATATTCTTTAAATTGAACATAGCTTAAAGCTATGTTTTATTTTTTAACACCACCCATGTGTTCATATTGCACAAGATCATTGAAAATGATAACATCCATCATTTTTACTTTGTGCAGATGGTTCAATCCAATGAGATTTCATATGAGGAAGCTCTCCATAAAGAACTTCTCAAACTACGCCATCGGTAAGCCGCAAAAATAGGCTTCCGCTTGTGTCGAGACCCCCTTCCCGATGGTCGAGAGACCCAAAATTGGCCCCCTTCAGCAGAAACATCTCTGTTTCTCAATTAAATTGAGGGTCCCACATATGCTGATCCTATACTTGTTTAAAATGTAAGGATGTGGTCCCACATAGGGTACTGTCCATCTACACATTTAAAGTAATATCAAACTTGACGTTAAAATCCACACATTGAAAGTGATGCTACCCATCATTTTTATTCTTATGCTGAAAACTCAACCAAATGAACTTTCCTCATTATTCATACAAACTTGAATAATCACGAGATTAATGATGACACTTTAAACAAAATATCTAAACACATAAGTATAAAAAAGAGGAGACATAATACTTAAGCTTTATTAAAGCATGAAGTCCCATGGACCTTCTGACCGTGGAAACTCCAAAATGAGCTTTCCAAAGCAATTGTTGGGAGGCCTCAAAATGAGGCCTCCCGCTATTGGGGCCCCCTCCCGAAAGTGGGAAGCTCCAAAATGAGCTTCCCAGAAACAGCTGTCGGGAGGAGGCACGGCCAGAAATTTTAGGAGGGAGGGAGAGAGAGAGTGTGAGATGAGTGTGGGTGTAGAAAAAGTCCAAGTCGAATTCTCCCATTCCTCACTAATTAAATCCCATGCCTCCTTCTTTATTTTTTTTTCTTTTCTTTCTTATTCTCTTTTCTTTTGTTATGAGGAATGAGGTGGGGACTTGGGTGATTGGGGCAGCCCATGGCTCGGCCACATAAGGGAAATGGGGTTTGTGAGTGAGTGAGTGCACACATGAAAGATAAACACCACACCCCAATTTCCATTTACTTTAATTTCACAATTTAAGCATTTTCTTTTATATTTTTTTAAAACCATCGTTACAACTTCTTTTCATTTCAAAACCCACATGCTAAATTTTGGTTTAATGTTTCATGATGCACAAAATTTGTATTAACCCATTCCAATTTATAATTATCCCTAATTAAATGTATTAGTGACGGCTTAAAATAATATTAAAATAATTAATTTCGGAAAAAATTTCAGTCAACTAGAAATTTTGCAAGTGACTCAATAAACACCAATTACTAGCAATTACATAGTTAGAATAGGTATATTTGATTTTATATTAAAATATATTTATATCTTGATTTTTTACGGAAAACACCCGTTATTTTACCGATTCTCCGAAATTTCACCTAAACGATTTTCAAAACGTTACACTTACTCGCAGTGGGTATCGGGATCCAACTATCTTATAGAAGGTATGCAATCTCATTGAAAATTTCAACACTTGAAATTCCCAATAATATTCTGCCCCAAGCGTCCTATGACCTTGATAGAGGTCAACAAACCATAGGCTGCTAGTCAAGTTCAACCCACCATTTCATGATTGAAATAAACCCACCCGCACGACCCTTGACAGAGGTCAACAAGGTCGCACGACTACCCTAATCCAATCGCATCATATGCTTTGCAGATAAGGAGTAATCATCTACCGCACACTACGCCTTGACAGAGGTCAACAAACGCAGCACGAATATTAAATATTACTTATCTGAAATGACGGAGGGCTACGACAGGTTTTTAAGAAAACCCTTTGCGTAATGAACTTGATATCGTTGTAGAATCGAGTGATTTTGTAAAGGAGTGTTTTTGAGACTTTTACTAGTTTTGCTAAAGAGGTCACTCCCGGTGAAGGGATCTCGGCTCTTTCCTTATCGAATGAGGTGCAGGATATTTCACAAATACCACTATGCAAAGCAAAAACTATAGAAGCAATCAAAAGACAAACCGAATGGGTTTTAGCATCTGCTAGTTTCGCTAAAGGGGTCACTCCCGGTGAAGGGATCTCGGCTGTTTCCTTATCGAATAAGGTGCTGGATATTCTACAAGGAATACCGCTATGCAAAGCAAAAACTAGAGCTACCAGTTTTTAAAACAAGTTTTACAACATCTTTAGGTTTCTTTTATTTCATTAATCTCATTAATGAAGTCCCATCAATTTATGCTTCCTAAGCATCACATAAGAAACGAAAGTATCAATATTTATTATATCTCATATATATAATATAAGAAATCGTCTCAACATATCAAGTGATCACATCACAGAATATCAGCAACAGAAGAATCACATATGAAATATTGGATATACTAGGAATTCCGTGTTTTAAATTAAGCCAGTGAAAAACGCGGATTCCACGGTCGCGAAGAATAACCAAACCCACATCCCTAGACCCCTACGAGAGCGGAAAGCATCCCTACCAATTCTAGAGTTAGGAGACCCGGTGTCGATCATCGAGATGGTCTCCCACTGGACTCTAGAACCCGGTTACTTGTGCTCTCCTCCTTGGGTCTATCCTAATGCGGAAAAGTAAATAATATACAACAATGGTGACATCATCCTCAGCCCGGAAGTGCCCCAATAAAATAATATTACATACAAGTGTTTACATGAATGAAAATGAAAAACTCTCATCTCACATAAAAAAAAAGGCTATTCAAAACACGACGATCCAATATAACATATCACAGCAACACATAACATCACATGTTATTAACATAAGTAAATATGCGTATCCCAATTGTTGTTGACATATAGAAACGAAACCGGCGATACACCACATATTACACTTATGGTCGCAGAAAAGAAAGTGAAAAACTACAACAATTGGAATCCGCGACCACCTTAGACATCATAAACCCAACGTATCACATACTTTGGATTTCATGCCCAACCAAATGAATTCCTTAGACATCACATGCCTAACAATTATAAACCCTGCATTTTAGTCTCGATATCGAAAACACTTTTCAATATCAAGTTGGGCAATTCAACAAGATTCCTAACATCCTGATCAAATGTTCGTCGGAAACTTTAGTAGACGGCAGCACCCCCCGATACCGTCGACGAAGTGCACTTAGGCGGAACAACGCGGCCGTGAGCACCCGGTCGGATACTTTTGGTAACGGGGTTCTCCTACAGTTACTTGGTCGGGGCTATGGGGCGTGGCTATCTAATAAGGTTACCCGGCGAGTATCCGCGTATGCTACGTGATTGCGACGGACTTTTGATCCACATCAAAATTCCATGGCAACCGATCAAATGAGACTAAACTGCTAGATTTATAAAATTCAAACTAGTTATCTCATAACTAATTTTGTGGATTCCAAATATTGTATCACAATCACAAATAGCTAGACGATGTTAAACTTTTCGATCGAATAAACAAACACCCAAACTTTCCCTAAAAGCTCAACACTTGAGCGGAGTTCAAAAAGTACCCAGAACATGCCACAGCTCCCATGAACCATCCGTAGAAGGGCCGACCCATGCCTCACTCAGGTCGCCGCGGAACTGCGGCAAATCGTAGGGTATGACCATGGTTCCGTGATCCAAAAAGTCGAGTTTGGGTATCGTTCTTCTAGAGCGTCCACGGAATCACTTGCATGATTTTCTGAAAATTTTAAACTCGGAAAAATCCAACTCTTGGAAAATTTCAGCGAGGGAAAAATTGGGTTATTGATATCCGTTCGAACTTTTTAACATCGTCTAAATAACCCCAATACATGTTAGAATTACGATTATGAAATACTTCGAGTTGCCTTTACAGAAAGATAACATCACATGCAAATTTAGCAAAAACAAACAACACCTGAAACACCAAAACCCAGAGACTGGAATACCATGAAAATTTGAAGCCCAAAATCCCAAATGGACCCGATGAGCTCGGTTTGAGGGGGGTTGTGGCCGGCCAAAATTGCACCAAATTGCTCCAAATTTTCATAGTGTTCATGTTATATCACATACAACATTTTGCAGTTGTTTAAAAAAAATTTAGAGGACCTTTTAAAATCGACAGAAACCAAGTTTTCGTGTTTCAAGTTTCGGAGTCGTTTCTGTTTCGTAACCTAAGAAACATCGTCTAATTTTCTAGTATGGCTCTGATACCACTGTTGGGTTGTCTAGCACGGCAGCAAAGTTTCGGGAGGCATCGTGCATGTCATTTTCAAAAAATTGCCGTATTAGCTAAGCCTAACCCTAGAATCGTTACTAGAAAATCCGACGATACTAAATGCAAACACTTTACATCTAAATGAATGAGGGAATACAACCTTTGTAGACCGGTCCTTCACTTCTAAAGCTCCATGTCGTAGTCCCTTCGCTGCAAGTTGTGAAGACCCGAACTCTTGTAAGGGTTCACATGAAGAAACAAACAAGCTTGCTCAAGGTCTTCGAGGCTGAAGATGATCTACGTCGAGAAGACTCGAGCTCATGCTACCTTTTAACTAATAGTGAAATTAGTGAAGCAAACACCCTAAACTAAATGGCTAATAGTAGAGGATGATGAAGTAGAAAGTGGGCTCACTTTAGTTTTATTTTTCTCACAATATTTCTCCACATCTCAAAACCCTAGAAAGCTTTTTGAGCTCATGAAGAAGAAGAAGATGAAGAATGAAGAAGAGAGTGTGAACTCATCATGAGGTTAGAAATGCAACCATGGTTGGTTAATGTCATGCCTAACTCATGTAGAGAATAAACCATGGCTTATGGTTAAGGTTGGGTTAACAAATATCTTAAGCAAGACAAACAAGCGGACTTGGTCAATATTCTACAAGCTTCATCCAAACTTGAAATATTATCCACTAATTTGTAATAACTTAATGATAAATATTAACCATAACATAAACCCTAGCATGGTATAAGTCTCATACACCCTTGTTGCATATGTAACCTAGCATGACACATGAATATATATCACACATATATTTATATGTAAAAAGAAAACAATACATATATCACATATATGTAAAGTGTATCAAATGTGAGAAAAAGAATTAGTTAAGTGAGCTAATATTAGTTATTGTAATGTAATATATAAAATATATAATTATACATTAAATTATTAAATAAACTCTTGATTTAATAATCCGGCTATATCAAATGTAACAACTTATCGAATCAACACTTGATCCGATAACTTGGTTATATCACATATAACCGAATAATATCAAATGTAACAACTTATCGAATCAACACTTGATCCAATAACTTGGCTATATCACATATAACCGACGAATGTCACATATTGCGAGAATAGAATGCGGTATCACATACTCGCATTAATCTCGGTCCCGCACATATCACATATGTGCTCCTACTTCGTTTCGTATGAACCAAGAAACCTCTGTGTAGGACTCTAAAGACTCGTCAATACGCCGACAGTAGGTGATGATCATATCAAACACCCACAAGCCGCAAGCGGTCTGCTATATGTAACGGCTACCCGGATGTTGAGCGATCAGAAGATCAACAAGCAAGCCTGCTCATACTCCTGCGAATCCAATCAGTAATACAACCGTACAGTCCGGTCTCTTTGTCTGATATGTCGTATATCACAGCCTGGGGGTGGTATAACGTCAGACCCCAATAGCCTGATAAGTCATGCCGATGCAAGGTCCATAACGGTTCGAGAAACTACTGATAACACTTACCAGTAAATCTCAGCAACTCTGGCCAGGGATTTCCTATTATGGCCACTCGAGCATAGCGCAACATCAACTCCCAATACTGGGAGAGACGAAACCCCTCCTATCGCTCATTGCCTCCATGTGACTCGGGACTGTACCCAAAAACCACCTTTTTGCACGATCTCTTGACCGTGGTATGGTGGAATCAAAGCACAGTGGGAATCACAAAAGACTCTATGACGATCTCGGGTCTACAGACTAACATATACCAGTGTCATCAGAGAACTGCTATCCGACGATAGGTATAATACCATCTAGGAGTTCTCGGCGAGTCCGTCCAGTTTACCCAGTCTCCACTGAGCACCCGTATACCTTCTCTGATGTCAAACACCAATGGATATAGGATCATCCATCGCCCATCATATGGGTCGAGAAGCGTATACGCTAGTCTACTCTAGAGTATCGATGCCCTATCTCGATACTCTCATGACTAGGAACATTTGAAGGATATACTTACCGACTACCCTGTCCCTACTAGTATGATCTGCATCATAATCCTGGTAGTCAAGTACCCATCCTAAAGGCTTTATCAACATGTAATAGAGAGACAATAAGTGTACATGTTAAGATAAAGAGCAACCAGATAACATACTATCATGTCGAGCAAGAAAGTCCTCCCTATGTATGTCCAAGCATCCACTACAATATACATCTCATGTACAGTAATGGCCTCTAGGGCATACATATAACTAACACTTGTTGCTTGACTACCAGCATTGTGGTGGCGATCATACTTGTGGGGGCTGGGTAGTTCATAAACACATTCTTAAATGTCCCAAGTTGTAGGAGTATCGAGACTGGGTATCAATACTCCAGAGTAGACTTGTATTTACGTTTCTAGACCTCGACGAGGGGCGGTGGTTGGACCCATAGCCATTGGTGTGAAGCACCTAAGATTGTATACAGGTGCTTACTGAAGGTGAGTACACCGGACGGACTCGCCGAGAACTTCTAGATGGTATTATACATATCGTCATATAGCAGTTCTCTGGTGACATGAGTACAGGTTAGTCTTTCGACCTAAGATCGTCATTTGTCTCATGTGAGTTCCTACTGTACTTAGATCATTACCCTACCACGGCTCTACTGAGTCGTGCAAACAGGTTTTAGTTGGGTACAGTCCCGAACCATATGGAGGCAATGAGTGATTGTTAGGGATTCGTCTTTCCTGATATAAGGAGTCGATGTCGTACTTTGCTTGGTTGGCCAGCACCATAAGATGGCAGATGAGATTTAATGATAGTTAGATTAGTTGTTTCTTGAATTGGTCCCGAGCCACATCGGCATGAATTATAAGGTTATTAGGGTATGATGTTTTCCACCCCTAGACCCGATATGCGATATTCTTAGACGAAGAGACCAGACTGTACGGAGATTGTCATAGATAGGCTCGGTATGGGTTCAAATGAGTTTACTCGTCGACCTTTCTTTTCGGCAAATATGGGTAGCCGTTACGTACAGCTACTATCGCTGACGTACTTGTGGTTATGGATTTATTGAGTAACTCACTGCTAGCGCACTGTCAAGTCTTTAAAGTCCCACACAGAGGGTTTTTCCGGTTCAGACGAAATGATGTAGCGGCCGTATATTGATACGTGCAGGGTTCCAATTAAGTACGAGTACTAGCTACATGGACTTTTATCGGGCGGATGGTAATACTAGCCGGCTTAGTATTAAGCCGGATTATTAAATAGGTATTGATTTAATAATTTACATATATATATTTTGATATGTATATTCTAGTATTATGTCCATTGTATTTTTTATCTCATTGGTATTCGTATTTTTATACTGATACGGATATATATATATATATATATATATATATATATATACGATTGAATATATTTTGTATTTATACATTGTACATTCTAGAAAAAGGACACCTCATTTTAGGATTTTCCATTTATTGGAAAATGAAAATGAGGTGGAGAGGTGAGGTGGCATAAAGGAATGGTGAGAGGAATGGCTTAGGAATGGCTTTGCTATTTGTTTAATTCATTTGCTTCTACTATTCAAGTATGGTTGCCATTCTTTATTGGAAAAAAGATTTAACAAACCATGGCATGTTATTTTCTCTCACTTGAACAATTCATTCTTTACACTTCTCTCCCATCCTTAACTCCTCCTTCATTCTTCTCCTTCTCATGTGTTGAGAACAAGAAGAAAAGCTCTTTTGAATTTTGTTTAAGAGTGTAATGGATAGTTAAATACTTGAACACCTCACTACATCCCTAAGCACCCTAGATTGGCAATCTAAGATCTTTAGTTGCTTCGCTAGGTGAAATTAGAGCTTGAACAAGGTTCTCTCGGGTGGATCATCGTCGGCAAAGGAGAACCGGCTTGCAAGCACGATTCGAAGTTCTTGAGGGCTTTGTTGGAGTTTACAATATCACAACTTGGTCACCGGTTCATCGCTAGTTCCTACAAGCTCGAATGGACGCTACAATGACCACTGGAGTTCAAGCTCGATCTCAATGTCTCATGGTGCTCAAGATGGGAGTTTTGAAGTGAAGGACACGACTACAAAGGTTATTGATGATGCTCAATATCGGTGATCTCCCATATCGTGACACGTGGCAGATGACGTGTCCCGAAGCCTGCAAGAAAGGACCAAGGACGGTACGTCGGAAGAATACCCCGGGTCTGCAACCCATGGACGTGGCCGACCTTCTGTGACCATCCACACCACTCTTATGCCCACCTTACAAACAACCGTTGGCTCGCCTTCGAGCCTCCTGCACATTTGGCCTCCTCGGCCCTCTCAGCTCGCCTCCGGGCTACCGCAGAACCAAGATACCTCGGCCTTCTGCTCGTTCTCAAGCCTCCCGCCGAGCTCATCTTCCTCGGTCCCATCGACCGACCAGCAGCACCAGTCGCAGGCGCCTCCGCCACGGCTCCGCGAATCTCTCCATGCGCAAGATATCCACCGTCCACGTCCTGCGTTCCATGCCATCACGATCCCCCATTAACGAGCTTGTCTCATCATTAATGCGAGATCTCACTTATCACGCGGGCCTGATGCCAGGGGCGTAACGGCCGGCGTGATTCTCGCACCTGCCTGCCCGTTTCCATCACTATATAAATCCCTCTTTCAGATGACTCAGGTAAGCCATTTATTCCTCACTAGGCCGTTACTCTGCTCAGATATCCGGTCTAACTTGATCGTTGGAGGGTCCTCGGTGGCACTACCACCCCAGGACTTCCTTGCAGGTAGCTCGGCCTCAACCGCCTCAAACCCATTGAGATCTACATGCTTCAGGAGCTAACCTCCAGATTAATCTCAGTCTTCCACCATCGCTTGCAGCAGATCTACGGATGGTAACATCTGAAGGAGATTCTGACATCCATCAGCTGGCGCCGTCTGTGGGAACTTCTTGATTCCACTCAACAAAGTTCATCTTCCGATCTCAACTCAATAGCGAGCGATCACCGCGACGATCCAAGCACTAGCCGCCGCCTCCCCCACAATGGAGGCGCGAACGAATCTCCTCCCCCGAACGCCATCAACGCTTTAGCCGCCCGGATAGATCGACTCGCGTCCGTCGTGGATGCGCTCATCCGTTTCCAAACGGCAGGGCAAGCTCCCCAGGTCGCCGCTCCCCAACCTCGGGACCGAGACCCCTACAGAGGGAGAGAAGACTCTACTCGCATCGGCACTGCCGACCACCGCCTCGCTGCCTCCCACGGCCGCAGATCCCCGGGCCAACATATTCTATGACCCACTGGGCGCCAGTTCAACACCGAGGTCCGTCACCAGAGCGCCTCTCCCCGAGCCCCATCGCTCTCATGTCCTTCCCGAGGAGGTGTCGGTCAGCTCGCCTGCGCCCAGGCATGACCGACACCCCTTCCCTCGACGGGGTCACACGGATAGGACTCGTCACGGCAGCTCGAAGACTACCTCGCCGGGGGACCTAAGGAACCTAATCGAAAGGAACCGGGGCCACGGCCAGACGCAGGTCTCCAACAGCAGTGGCCAAAGATCAGAATGTGCCGAGTCGTCGGGAAACCACGGCCGACTCGACGCCCTCGAAAAGAAGATCGAAGGTATGCATCGGGAAGGTCATCATTCGAACGACGGGGCTAAGTACGCCGCCGACTCGCTCACAAAGCCCTTCACCGAGGAGCTGCTCGCCATCCATGTCTCCTCTCGGAACAAGCCCCCGAAGGTCTCTCTCTTCGACGGTAAGTCTGGCCCGAAGGACCATTTAGACGCATTCACCGCAAGAATGAGCTTCCAAGACAACTCTGACACTGCCTAATGCCGAGCTTTCCAGGCCACTCTCATCCGCTCCGGATGAGACTGGTTCTAAGGACTCAGGCCACGTTCGATCTCAACCTTCGACGAGCTGGCCACCCAATTCCTCGTCCACTTCATCGGGAACAGACGGCAGAAGTGGACCGTCGACCATCTCTTCACAATCAAGAGCGGGGACAAAGAAACATTCAAAGGGTACATCACCCGCTTCTACAACGCCCTTCTCGAGGTCCCAGAACATCACGACGAGATGGTCATTACAACACTTAGGTCTGGTCTTAGGCACAAGGAGTGGTTACGCTCCTTTGCATTAGTGCAACCTAAGACCATGGCCGAGGTAAAGGCCTGGACCGAGCGTGAGGTACAGCTCGAGTCCGAGGTGAATGCAAATCTCCCCCAGGCATAGCAAACTGACCAAAAGAAAAGGGCGAGGGAAGAGAAAAAGAGACTTGAGCGGCCAAAGCCCTACTCTCCGAAGTTTCAGGAGTACACCCTGCTCAACGTCTCCCAGACGGTACTGCTAGAGGAGGCTAAAGGTGAGGGGTTCTTCAAGCTCCCCCCGGTCTCGCGCATGGCGGAAAGCGCACCCGGGGCCCCTACTGCAGTTTCCATAGGTCGCAAGGCCACTCTACAGAGAGCTGTAAACATCTCCGAGACTACATCGAGGAGCTCATCCGTTCGGGACACCTGACAGCGTACTTGCGGGACAAGCGGCAAGCTGACCGCGAGCAGGAGCAGCGTCCCCCTCCCGGCGAGTTGACAATCGGCCAAATCATGGTCATGTCGGCGGGGGGTACGTCAATTACCTACGAGGCTCAGCATCCAACGCTGGTCGTGGAGGCCAACAGACATCCAAGAAGCTCAAACTGTACCAATAAAAAGAACATCTACTAACGTGTACTTCTTTTACTAGGGCAATGTAAATTTTTCTAAATATCTTTTTGTTTATATAATAAGAAGGGATCAATAAAACATTGCAAAAAGAAGAGTTCTGTTTATTCAAAAGGGTACTATAGGCTCCTCAGCCATACATCGAAAAAGAAAAATTACAGTAGCGGAGGAAGGGGGTGCAAAGAACATTGCTCGTGGTACTCCGAGGATATTTCCGCCAGTCGAGCCCTCGCGACCTCAGACCTCTGCCTCTGATGCCATCCGCGAACGTCGGCATCGTGCCTCAATTGGTAGTACTCAAGGATGAGTGCCACTGAGCGATCCCGCCGACCCGCGGAGATCAGGCCGAAGCCCCGCAAAGACCTTAGCTTACCAAGCGCCTCGTCCGTCAGCTGTTCGGACGAAGGGTTGCAGAGCCCTGGCGACGCCCTCCAGATGGAGTACATCAACAACTGGAGCAGGAGGAAGCGCCGGGGAAGCAATCGGCCGAAATGATCCTCAATGCGGCCTATCACCAACTGCACCGTGTCCTCGGCGCAGTACTGATCGTAGAAGTACACGTCCTCAAAGTTTATGATGTCGGGGATGGTAAACGGGAAGTCCTCCATTCTTACGTTTTGGGTGTGAGGAAAGGAGTGATCAACGCTCCCTCCGTTTTATAGCCCACAACGCCCCAGGAGTCTAACAGTCGCTCGTTTTACCTACAACTGTACCGCCACGCGGCAGACATCGAGCCTTTCTCGGCGAAATCGAAACGACGCGGCTCCGGCGCTTCGCCTCCCCCACGCGTTCATGACACGTGTTGCCCGCGAATTTTTAGTTGTATGTATGACCTAGAGGACATTATTGTACATGAGATATATATTACAGTGGATCCTGAGGCATATATAGGGAGGACTTTCTTGCTCGACATAACAGTACGCTATCTGGTTGCTCCTCATCTTAACATGTGTTGTGTTGTGTTTCATGTCTGAATATGCATGTTGATGAAGCCCTTAGGATTATGCTTGACTACTAGGATTATGATGAGATCATACTAGTGGGGCCTGGATAGTCTATAAGCATATCCTTTAATGGTTCCTAGTCGAGGGTATATCGAGACAGGGCATCGGTATTACCAAGTTAGACTAGTGTGTACGTTTCCTGACCCTAGGGAACGATGGTTGATTCCACAACCATTGGTGTTTGACATCAAAGACTGTACACAGGTGCTCATTAGAGAATGGGTACACCGAACAGGACTCACCGAGAACTCCTAGATGGTATATATACCAATTTTCAGATAGCAGTTCTCAGGTGACACTTGTACAGGTTAGTCTGTAGACCCGAGATCGTCATGGAGTCTTGTGTGGTTTCCACTGTACTTTGATTTCCATCCTACCACGGCTCTATTGAGTCGTGCAAACAGGTGGACTTTGGGTACAGTCCCGAATCACATGGAGACAGTGAGCGATAGGAGGGGTTTCGTCTCTCCCGGTATAGGGAGTTGATGTCGCACTATGTTTGATCGGCTATAACACCTAAATCCCTGGCCAGGGTTCTCGAGATTTGCTGATAAGTGTTATCAGTAGTTTCTCGAACCGTTATGGGCCGTAAATCAGCATGACTTATAAAGTTACTGGGGTCTGACATTTACCACCCCTAGACTTCATATGCGACGTATCAGATGAAGAGACCGGACTGTACGGTAAGTGTTGCTTACAGGCTCGTTGGGGTTGTGATGAGTTCGCTCGTCGGCCACCTTTTCGTCATGTAACTGGGTAGCCGTTACGCACAGCTAGTGCCGCTGACGTGCTTGTGGTTAAACCCACTGCCAGCGTATTGTCGAGTCTTTAGAGTCCCACACAGAGGGTTCTCTCGTTCAGGCGAAAGATGTAGAGGCCGTAAGTTGTTACGGCAGCCGTAATGTGTTGCGGTAGGGTTTCGATTATGTTCGTGTAATTGTTATAGGAATAATAATCGGAACGATAATACTGGTAGGCTTTGGTTTAAGCCGGATATCGGTATTATATTATTGGATTATTGGTATTCGTATTTTTCGGAATTCGGATACGGGTATACGGTATACGGGATACGGTATACGGAGGAGGGGTATTCTTGTAATTGTTACAAGAATACCTTCTAGAAGATGCCACCTCATAATACATTATTAATTTTATGAAAATAAATAAATGAGGTGGAAATTAGAAAGTCTAAGTATGGTTGAAAGAATGGGTTATTTTATTTTATATTGTTTTGGAGTTACTATTGAAGCATGGTGCTAATTTTATAATGCATGCTTTAATTATTTCATTTGAGCCATATCTAATTTTCATGCTTGAATTTTCTCATTAACAAAAAAACTCTTTCTCTCTCCTTCTTCTCTCCTCCTTCTTATTCCTTTGCTTTAACACTCACATGAGATGTGAATCAAAAGCCAAGGATAAAAGATAATCCAATACACTAATCTCTAAATCATCCTAGTGACCATTTTTAGCAAACTTGATCTCTAGGTTTAACTCTTGTGAAGAGTTTGTAGCTTGCATGATAGCTCTCGCGTGGATCATCTAGGTCTTGAGGTGGCCAGAGATCGAGGACATCGACAACATCCAAAGGAGCTAAAGAGTTCATCAAAAGAGAAGACAAGGAGCAAAGGAGTTGCACCAAAGAGAAGACCCGAAGGACCGTATCATAGAGGTATAATCCTTAACATAGTAAATAAGATCTCTAGTTAGGGTTTTTCTAGTTATGGTTTAGACATGATCTCCGGAAAAGTGCGTGTTGTATGCAAAGAAATTTTCGTTTACCGCTTCCGCCGCCTCACAAGAGTTGTAGGAGCATGCAACATTCACTAACACGACTGTCCCTCTTCACTAAACTCACAATGGGAAGGTCGGACAGAACCTCAAAAATTGACCGGGTGGCTTGTTGGGTTACCTACGATGGCAGCAAGGTTTCGGGGGGCATCGTCCATGCCAAATTAAAAATTTTGCCATTTTAGCTAACCCTAACCATGAATCGTAAACTAGAAATATACGGAATAACATATGCAAACACTTTGCAATGAGAAGTGAGTAAGGAATACAACCTTTGTAGACCGGTTCTTCACTTCAATAGTGTTGGAGATAGTGACCTCATAGTCAATTATTGGATCACAGGTACGTGATTGCGATGATTGCGGAGGACCTATACCGGTAGGACAATCTTACTCGAAATGATAGTATGCTATCTGGTTTGCCTTTATCAGTCGTGTACATGTTCAGGTGACTGATTACATGTTACACTTTGATAGAGCCCTTAGGATCTTGCTTTACCACCAACAGTATGATGGCGATCATATACGTGAGAGTTGGGTGGTTTATACACATATCCTTAATTATGGTCCCTAGTCGTGGGAGTTTCGAGACAGGGCATCGATACTCCGGAGTAGACTAGTGTGTACAGTCGAGACCCCGACGAGGGGCGGTGGCCGGTCTCACAAGCCACTGGTGTCAGTTGGATCACCTAAGATGTATACAGGTGCTCATTGGGTTATGAGTACACCGGACAGGACTCGCCGGGAATCTGCTGGTTAGTATTATATCTATCGTCAGATAGCAGTTCCCTGGTGACATGTGTACAGGTTAGTTCATCGACCTGAGGTCATCATTTGTCTCGTGTGAGTTCCCACTGTGCTTTGATTTCTACCCTACCACGGCTCAAAGGAGTCGTGAAAACAGGTAGCTTTTGGGTACAGTCCCGAGCCATATGGAGGCACGTGAGCGGATCGGCAGGGGATTCGTCTCTCCCGGTATTGGGGGCGAGATCGTGCTGTGTCTAGGAGATCCATTACACAAAGCCCACGGCCGTGGCAGGAGATTTACTGGTAGGTACTCCAGTAGTATCTCAGGGTGTTATTGGGCTTCACTCCGACACGACTTATACTGCTATTGGGGGTCTGACGTTACTAGCCCCCTAGGCAGATATGCGATACTCATAGACGAACGGACCGGACTGTATATACATTGTCACTGTTAGGCTCAGTAGGGTTTTCCGGATGAGTGCGCTCATCGGCATCCCTTGAGGTCAGTCCATGGGCAGCCGTTACGCATTGCTAGTGCCGCTGACGGTTTGTGGTTAAACCCACTGCCAGGGTGCTGACGAGTCATTAGAGTCCCCCACAGACAGTTTCCCAAGTTCGGGCGAAACGTTGTAGAGGCCGTATGGTTTTATGGCAGGGTTCGGAAAATGCACGTGCGTTTACGCACGTGTTATTTTTCGGGCAGATGATACTGGTCGGCTTTGGTTTAAGCCGGATCCGAGTATTATATTGAGTAGGTATAATATCTTTGTCTCAGTTGCATTTGTATTCGGTCGTAATACAAATGCGGGTATATTTATACAGTTTCGGGGTTATCCTGAAAGTCGTTTCAGGATCACTTTTGGAAGTTGCCAGTTTCCAGTTTTCTATCAGCCGTCTTTTAACATTCGGTTAAAGACGAATTTATCTTTTCTTGGATGAGAGTGAGTCATGCTTCTAGAAGCTTCTAAAAGGTTCTAGAAATGGAGAGGTGTCTTGTGACTCATGCTTTGATTTCTAAACATTCTTGTTTTCCTTAAGATCTTTATGCTTGATATTTTCATGTGTTCACACATGATATTTTTCTTATGGTCACCCCCCTCTCCTATGATCACCTCCCTCTTTGCTATAAGAGGCCGGCCCCCTCTCTCTCCTCACTCTCTCTCACTTGATGTTTTGATATGGTTGTAAAAGATATGATAGTATTTGGGGTGTATGGAATTTTACGGTTCATTTCATTCCATCACCCGATTCCCTCGGCAACTTCATTAACCGATCGTCCACGGCTTTGGACGAAGTGAGACAAAGTCATCCACTCATTCTCTACATCATTCTTGGTCGTCTCTTTTAGCAAACTTGACGATCGAGTTGCCTCAAGTCAGAGGCGGGAGCCCGTTTAAAGAATCGTTGACGTGGTGCCACCTCGACGAGGAGATCGGAGATCGACGAGATCGGAGTAACCGCAACGGAGCGTGGGATGATGGTTAAAGAACGAAGGACTCGGATCGTTCGGTATAACCTTTCTACACTCTTTACAGTTTGTTAGTTTAGCAATAATGGCAGATCCGGGTTAAAGTATACGATAGCGCCAGTTAAAAAGTTTTTGTTCCGCATTTGGCGTCTGTAGACAGCCGGGGCGCTAACGTAGACTTACAAATAGCTCTATGTAGTAGTCCCCTTCGCTGCGATCGTAAACTCCGGACTCTAGAAAGAATCCCACGAAGAAACGAACATGCTTGCTTCGAAGACTTCGAGGACGAAGATGATCTACGTCGGGGAGACACTAACCCAAGCTATTTCTTCACTAGGTCATGAACTTTGTGAAGAGAACACCCTATACTAAATGGAAAGTAGTATAGGATGATGAAGTAGGAAGTGGGCTCACTTTAAAATTGATTTTCTCACACTTTTTATCATACTTCCATTGGAGCTAGAAAAGCTTGAGAGGAAGAAGAAGAAGAAAGAATAATTCATCATTTGAATTAATCCTCATCCAAAAGAATAATGTAACCATGGGTGAGTTAAGCCCTCATGCTTAACTCGTGTAGAGAATTATCCAAGCTATAAGGTTAAGGGTTGGGTTAACTAAATATCCTAAGGAATGACAAAAGAGTTGACTTTGTCAATGTTTCTACAAGCTTCATCTAAGCTTGAGAACTTTGACTAAGTCTTTCTCTTTTGTTAAACCTTAAGAAATAAATAAACCCTAATTTAACCTTAATATGGTTTAAGTCTCATACACCCATCTTGTTTGTATCATCAAGCATGACACAAACTTGTACACTTGCATATATCACATATATACAATGTGCACAATCTAGTGAGAAAAGAAATCATAAGTGAGCTAATACTAGTTAATGTAATGTAATATATCAAATATATAATTATACATTAAATTATTAAATCAACTCTTGATTTAATAATCCGGCTATAACCGACTAATATCATGTGTAACAACTTATCGAATCAACACTTGATCCGAAAACCCAGCTATATCGCATATAACCGACCAATGTCACATTTCGCGAGAATAGAATACAGTATCTCATATCGTATCAATCTCGGTCCCGCACATATCACATATATGCTCCTACTCCGTTTCACTTGAGCAAGGAAACCCCTGTGTAGGACTCTAAAGACCCAACAATACGCCGGCAGTAGGTGATGATCATATCAAACACCCACAAACCGCAAGCGGTCTGCTAAACGTAACAGCCACCCGGGTATTGAGTGATCAGAAGATCAACAAGCAAGCCTGCTCACACTCCTGTGAATCCAATCAGTAACACTACCGTACAGTCCTGTCTCTTCGTCTGATATGTCGCATATCTCGTCTAGGGGTGGTAAACGTCAGACCCCAGTAACTAGATAAGTCGTGTCGATATGAGGCTCATAACGGGTTGAGAAACTACTGATAACACTTACCAGTATATCTCTAAAGCAGCCTTGGCCAAGGACTTCCTGTTATAGCCAATCGAGCACAGCGCAACATCAACTCCTTATACCGGGAGAGACGAAACCCCTCCTATCGCTCATTGCCTCCATGTGACTCGGGACTGTACCCAAAAGCCACCGTTTTGCATGTTCTCTTGAACGTGGTAAGGTGGAAATCAAAGCACAGTGGGAATCACACAAGACTCTATGACGATCTCGGGTCTACAGGCTAACCTGTACCAGTGTCACCTGAGAAATGCCGTCTGACGTGAGGTATAATACCATCTAGGAGTTCTCGGCGAGTCCGTTCAGTGTACCCAGTCTCCACTGAGCACCCGTATACTGTCTCTGATGTCAAACACCAATGGATATGGGATCATCCATCGCCCATCTACATGGGTCAAGAAGTTATACGCTAGTCTACTCTGGTATATCGATGCCCTGTCTCAATACACCTACGACTAGGAACATTTGAAGGATGTACTTAGCGACTACACTGTCCCCACTAGTATGATCTACATCATAGTCCTGGTAGTCAAGTACTCATCCTAAGGGCTTTATCAACATGTAACATAGAGACAATTAGAGTACATGTTAAGATAAAGAGCAACCAGATAGCATACTATCATGTCGAGCAAGAAAGTGCTCCATATATATGTCCAAGCATCCACTACAATATACATCGTATGTACAGTAATGGCCTCTAGGGCATACATATCACTAACAATCTCCCACTTGCACTAGGGTCATCTGTTGTAGTATCTCATACCCAACAATCAGCAGTGGTTGAAGTATCTCATACTCAACCATCCTATAAAAATCTCTACTGGGAAATAGGCCTTTGTGAGTGGATCTGCGCTGTTATCCTCTGTGTCTACTCTCCTAACCTCGATCTACCTGAAGATCAGCCATCTCCATGATCAGGTGATACTGTCTAAGAATATGTCTGGATCTCTGATGGGATGGGGGTTCCTAGGCCAAAGCTATAACTCTATTGTCACACAATGGTAGGAACGAAGTTCATCTCATGAACTAATATACATCCAGACTACCTCTTTGGTAGCATTCTTGGTAGCAATGTATCCAGCCTTTATCTTCTAGTATGCCATGGTATCTAGCTTGGAACTCTTCCAACATATCGTCCCTCCACTGAGGGTAAAAACAATGCCTGTGACTGACATTCAGTCGTCCTTACCACCCTGGAAGCTATCCAGTGATTTTCCCTAGGATCGATTGATACCATCTTACTACATGATTGATAGATTTTGTGCGTGTTCTAGTTTAATTACCGCAATCAGGACGGTTTCGCTTTGTAGCTAGCCGGATGAATACGGGTCGATCCACAGAGAGATGGGAGTCTTTTTCTTTATGTTTTAACGAGTTAAGTCCAAATATGTCCAGGTTTGTTTAAGATTAGCTAATTAGAAATGAATGATAACAGAACTTGTTAGGGTTAGGATTTGGTTAGTTTGAGTTAGGAGCTCGCTTACTTAATTCATTTGCCACTCTTAATATCGATGTTACGGTAATCGGCAACAATGGGGATTAGCACGACTAAGAAGGAAACTTGCGAGTATAAGCTAGGCTTTCCAACACTTAGTTTCCTCTATTTGGTCCTTGTCCGTCCGTTCTTGGCTCTTAGTCGTAATCTCAGGTTGATTCAACCACAGCCGGTCTCACTAGGGTATCACCGCTATTATAAAGAATAAGGTGCCGTAGGGAGCGGATTGTGGTTCAATTAACGGGAGTTCGAATCAAGATGTTGGGCAAAGAAAAGAGTGAGGGAGATTTCCTTCTCTCAAACTTTCCTTTTCTTACCTTAACAAGTGAGAAATTACTCACCCATTATAAAAGATAAATAAAATGAATGAAAGAAAGAAAGATAATAAGAATTGAGGTAGAAAATCACAACTAGCTATTTGGGACCTCACTTAGGCAAGGATCACACTAAGCATCATGGTTGTTGGATAAAAGAAAATAGAAGAAAATAAAACAACAAATAAATAACAACTATTTTTAACAATTGAAATTACAAGCAAAATAAAAGAACTAAATTACAAGACATGCATGTAGGAAAATAATACTTCTTTCATTCTTCAATACTCAATAAAGCTCACTACAAGTTTTAATGGAGGAAGATGAAGAAAATACAATTCTTATTGAAGACTAAACTAAAGCCTAATACAAGAAATCACACACTTGGTTCTGGCTCGAACTGGGCTATTTATAGGCTGATTTCTGAAACCCTAGACCAATATTATCAGTCTATACAAAATTGCCAAAATAACCCCTAAATTTCATCAGGAGGTGACACGTGTCAACCGCGGAACCGCGGCCATAGTGGACTATTGGCCGCGGATCCGCGGCTGGTAGGTGGTCTCATTTTTTCTTTTTCCTATGTTTTGTCTTGTACTTATTTTTCCTCGTGTTTGAAAACTTTAAACTGCAGCAAGTCTTCCAGAAAATCTTCTGAATTCATAGTCCAAGATTGCTTCATTTTTCCTCTCCTTTGACTTCTATTTCCCTTGGGCCCCGCGCTTGATTTAGTCACAAATGACGACTATTTTCGTCCCATCTTTTGAACTGGTACTGGACGGATACTGGAACCCGTCTTTTATCTGTTTGTGATGGATGTTCTGATTTTGGCATAACTGTAGAGATTTTGTCGGATTTGTATTCTTTTGGACTGGAAATCTGTAATCTGTAAACATGCAGCAAATACGGATTAAAAGCACCTACCTATATACAATGTGATCAAGAATGGATGGTATAAAAATACAAAATTCTGTGATGAACAAATACCCCCAAACTTATCTTTTGCTCGTCCCGAGCAAAGCCATTTTATTCACAAAAAGTCCTAACCTCACTTTCGCAGGGAACACGATTGCACAGAGCATGTGCAACAAGCCGTTAAACCTCTAGGTGTCCCTAGTAGGAGGAGTGTTGTCTCCTTAGGGTTTTCAGCGGATTACACCCATAAAATCCGATCAAATTGGCCGTCGACTCTAATCCTATATTTCAGCATTCTAGCAAGAAACTCTAATATCATTAACTTAGAAATCATTAACCCGTATTCTTCACACTTCCTTTTTATTTAACTTAATATCCTATACGTCTAGCCATTTTACAAAGCTTTCAGCATCTCTTGAATTTTCCTTTTTAAAGCGCTATCTCGAATCCGGAATTTTTATCAACTCTACTGAAGAAATAAACCCTATTTTTTATTCCTATCTTTCCTCCAAACTTTGATTATATACCCTTACGTGTATGTAATTATCACCCCTACACTTGGAAATTCAGTTCAAGCTATAATACCCTTGCCTTATTACCTAGCACTACTTCTTTTCATTAATGATGGACGGTTTTGCTCATACATCTTTCATGCGACTATTAATGCTTCTTGAGGCACTAACATCCGATTACTAAATGTGTGAGCTTTAAAGCGTAAATAACAGTTTCCAGGTATTGTATTTTATTTATTTTTCTTCCTTTTTTTTCTTTTCTTTATTTTTCTTTTTCAAAACCGGATATATTTTTCAATGGTGCTCTTTTGGTGTTTTAGCTTTAAATACCATTTTTTCTTTCATACTAGGCTTTCAGGCAAGAGTATTTCTAGGTATCCTCTACTATTCCAAGTTTCAAGATGGTGTATGTGCGATTTGTAGGGTATATATTTTCAGAAATTTGGACTTAAGATTCAGAATTATTTTTCAGACTTACTCTTCAAATAGAGCTTCAATACTCTTCCCTCATTTTGACTTAGCCTAAGAAATAAACTCAAAATTTGCTTATTTCAAAATAAACCGCTGGGACGTATATTTTCTATAGTTATATTTCAAGGAAGGTTATTTTTGGGGTTTTTAATTAACTAAGTTTAAGATCTAGTTGTTTCTAACTAGTCAGCTGTCATATCGAACTTGAGTCAAAAAATGGTTAATAAAGAAAAAAAAAATTTAAATTTGTTTTCATTTTCAAGATTTTTTTTTACTTTTATTTTTCCAATTTTTTTTCAATTTTTATGATTTTTTTATATATGGATGCAATGCAGAAATTAAATATGCAAAAGAAAAAGAAAAATATATACAAAAAAAAAATTAAAAAGGTATGCAATGCAAAGGATAACTATATACAACCCAATCCCACCCCCAAACTTATTGATAGCAGTGTCCTCACTACTCCCTGCGGCGTCTCCTAGACGCTGCCTCGCTTGTCCCTGCCTCACTACTCTCTGCCCTTGGGCCCTTTGATCGTGATCTTGATCTTTCCTCTCTTGTCAGGAGGGTGGCCATTCCGTGTTCCAGGTTTATTAGACGCTGATCAAAGTTCGTCATCATCCCAATTACTCTTTCTACCCCCTATGTGTTCGTCGAATTAGGCGCGCTTGCGCAGCGGGGGTGAGCTCTTCGTCGCTCGCTGTGGAGCTCGAGCTAGGTATCCTGGCCATCACATTCTCGGCCGGCTCGGTGCGCGACCATATATCGTGGAGTCGAGTATAAGACGTGGAGATTCCCTCAAGAAGGGGTCGAATGGGAACCCCAGCATGCATGTGAAATTCAAACTCGTCAACAAGGAGGAAATGGCGACACAGTTGTGTCACCAACATTGGGCACGGATAATTGGCCGCATGTTTGCCAGCGTGTAACATTTTTAAAAATATAAAATATTAATTTTGGGAATTTTTATAATTTAATATTATTTTATTGATTATTTTAATATTAAATCTATATTTAAATGCAAATAAATGGAGAAAAATTATGGAAAATTCTAAAATGGGTTAATTATTGGAATTATGACATTTTTAAGTTGTTGTGATCATTTTGACACTAATTTGATGCTAATCGCGATTAAAATCGCTAATCGGGTTTTTCGGCAATTTTGTGCAAAACTTGCACATATCACATTTTCTACACTTGTGCATTTTTCTAGCCATGGATTTCTTTTGTGTTCACTATTCTTGTGAGAAAGGTTTTGGTTTAAGAAAAAAGGGAAAAAGAAAAAGAAAAAAAGAGAAAAGAATGAGGGTTGGTGAGAAGAGGTATGGGCACCTTTGACAAACCCTTAGCCATTGTTTTCCTTTCATTTTTCCCTCCCTCTTCTTCCTTAGTTGCTGCTGCCTCCTCTCCTTCATTCTCCCCCTCTCTTCAACTCCTCAAAACATCTCAAAAACAATCCCAAAACCTTATGTCGGTTTCATTAAAAATGTGCACGAACTCGAGATCTACAAGATGGACCAAGAAAGCGTGGATTGTGGCCACTAGGGGCAACTCAAGAATTTTCTTGAGTTGCCAATTGAGGTAATTTCTGAACCTATAGTTTAATTCTAGCTTTACTTATACCCCTATGCTTGTTTAGAATCGATATCGGGTGAATTTGTGGATTTTTGGAAAAACTAGTAAAGGTTGAGGAATTTGTGAGTTGTGTTGGGTAATTGGAGTTCCATGGAGACCATAAGAACACCCTAGAGCTAGAAACACAGTCCAATCCAACCTGAAACCAAAAATACGGAATTTCGGGACTTTCATGTCGTTTTTTGTTAACCTGGAACTTGCAGAGAAATCTGGAATGCACTGAGACTTTTTCAGGAAAAAGTAGCAACACCAGGGACCCGATTGAGACCATAGGAGGCCACCCTGACCAAACGAGCACCATTGGACTTAGGGGGGCCGGCGAGGCCGGTTTTGAGGGGGTTGTGGCCGGCCACACTGTAGAGTTAGGTGCCCATGTTGATTCTATACCTCATATACACCCTGCATAGCACCCTAGAGTTGTTGATTTGAGCTGATTTGGCCTGAGACGAAATCTGGGATCGTTTTCTTGAGTTGCTGCTTTGAATTTAGTTTTGGTTTTTCGTATTTTGATTTCCATATTTTTATATTTGTGTGTTATCTCGATCGTGTGACGTTTGTACGTCTATATCGAGTGATTTCGAGTTGTTTTGCGAAGGGTAACCGTAGGTTCTAACCTATAAGCCTTTTTGCGTATCGTGTTGGTTTTAGCCTATCGTGTTGGTTTTAGTGTGTGTCATTTCAAGTGTTGAATTGGTTTTGATGCGATGCGATACGTGTGATATGTGTAGGTACATCGCGACGATCCGAGGCGATGCGGAAGGTGACGGTGACATCGACACCGACACGCAGGATACAGGTGAGTAGATTATATCTACAGGGGGAAGTCGGGTGGATGGCGTATAGCACCCCCGCAGTCCGTAATTAGTATTATGTAGTATATTTATGTGTGTGATAGCTTTAGTGTGTCTTGGTTAGTTAGGGGTAGAAATAACCAGCATAGCTCCTATTTGCGAACCATAGGATAGATTTGCACCCACACGTGTACACTTGTGTGTTTCTTATACTTGCACTGTGTTTGATGATATGGGATGACCTTGGAGATGAGTCGATGGTGTGGGCTTGTGCCGTGAGATTGGTGATTTGATACGATTCATATGAGGGATATGACTTGTGTTCCTTGCGGGCTTGGGATATGTGTTTACCCCCGCATGCATACTTCATTGATGGTATCGATTGTACTAGACATAGAGTAGTACCCCAGACTATTTGATCTGATGATAGTGATACCTATTATGTGATGAGACAGTGAGATGTTGAACCCTACCCAGCTATTGGGGATGCCGTACGATGATTTACCGTACGAGCCGATATTGATGATAGATCCGCACTCATAACTCAAGGATACCTTACGATATGACATTGAGGCGGGATCACCGACTATATATCTTTATATATATATATCGACTCAGATGTTAGGCGGTTTCCTTACCTGTAGTTCAGCTTGATTAGTCAGCCGTATAGTTAGTGTAGTTGTTAGAGTAGATTAGACTTCTTACCTATTTCAAAAACTAACGAATCGTGGGCATTTTTAAAGACAGCTCAAGGGGATCTACGGATATTTCAAAAACGACGTATCTTTTCATAAAAACACCGTAGCCCCTATTTTCAAAACCCCATGATTCGTGTTATTTCAAAAGGCACCAATTGTAGGACTTATGTTAGATTAATGTAGATTAGTTTTAGTTACGTCCAGTTTCAGCTCCCATTCCCTTATTGTGGTTCGCTTTGCATCGCATTCTTATTCTATGTTTCTTACTCCAGTATTAATATCATGCTGATAGGACACCAGCACCATTACCGATGATGCGTATGTACCACGTACACTTACTTGCCGGCTCACACACATCTTCATCGGTAATTGCCATGTCACGTACACCTTAGAAAATATATTATTGCTTGACATAGCCTTTTAGCTAGTAGTTTAGACATTGTAGTTATTACCTGCTACTTCCTGCATACTATTATTCATTGTTATGCCGCATTCATGGATTCTCATGCATATATTCACTATTTTGTATGCTATTGAAGTTTGGATTTGGATTTCTATGAGATTTTCTGGATTTGGAGGAAAACCGCAAAAACACAAATAAACATTTTCTCCCTCTTTTAAAATAAAAAGTGCGGTTTTCCCATGATGTATGAGTCGTCCACCATGAGTTTGCTGATGGATTTGGAAACCCGATTCGAGGAGACGGATGAACCGTTTCGGGTACATGGTGGACCCGGTACGGTACCCCGGGGCAAGAGGAATGTGGTGATGACGTTGAGCCTGGCAGGGGAGTACTACCTACCGGTGATTTTACCCGACGCGTCGGATATCCGGAGGATACCGTCGTGGTCTGAGATTTATGGTAGGGGCCGGTCTGGACTGACGGCGCCCTAGATATTGTGGCTGAGACCTTGAGATATCAGGATATTGGGATTTCGTTTGTGCCGATGCTAGGCACAGTTTTATTCTGATTTCATTATGGTACCTTATTTTTAAAATACAGGGGAAATCTCACTAAAGTATGAAAACAGTTGTTTCAAGTGAATGTATTCTGTTTTCACGCATTCATATTTCATTCATATGCTATATTGTTATCTGAGGCGCTGACACAGACACATGAGATTGCACTCGGGTTAGATATTTACCCTAGCCTTGCTATAGGCTGCATGTGTTATATTGAGGATTTTCTATATTGATCGTATTGACCTAGGATTATGTCTTGTATTCGGTTTCTGCTTGTAGATGTTTCTATTCACGAGTTGGCAACTCACCCCCGTTGTGCCACAGTTCTTGCAGGTTCTGCCATACAGGTTCCAGTGCGGCATTTCTGGCACACTTCATTCTTGCGGGTGATTTGCTTTGGTAGGTGGATTCTTTCGTATCAAGAATCACCATTGTATGTATTTATTTCATTGTATCTAGAAATTGTCCATCAACCAAAACTTGTATATTCTTTCAGACCTAGATTTTAGCGTTGTATTATTTCGACCTTAGAGTCGCGCTTAGTAGTATTGCGGTTTCTTTTTGCCTTTGAGTTTTCTTTGGATTTGATCCTCGCCACTTGGCGTTGTATATTATATCCTGTGTGGTTGTGACCGTCGTTTGACGAAGAGCTAGCTCCCGCTTGGGGATGCCTTTATCATTGCATATATATTGTTATTCTTGTTTTACCCCATTCGGGGCCAGTTTTACAAAAGAAACTCTGCCGAAATTTTTAGAAAAGACTGTACTGTTTTTTTAAATGCACATTCGGCTTAGTTATTTAAAAACCTTGATTTCAAACATGCTTTCTCACTTCTTTAGACCAGTTTTCTTTACTTATTCTTAAAAATGGTTTTAGATTTCTGGGCTTTTGGCTTACTTGGATCAGATGGAGTCCTATAGGCTTCATAGGTTTCAAGGGCCAGTCACGTGCTCTTTCGGGTCGTGACAAAGTTGGTATCAGCGCGCTAGGTTGACCTTGGTTCGAGTCTGAGTTTGACTATGTGGAGCCTAGGGCGTTGTTTATATACGGAACTTAGGCTTGACCTTACGGAACTTAGACTTGGTCGGGGGGGTGTTAGACCCGAACTTTCGTCGCGTAGGATGACCCTTGGTTGATGGAATAGGTGACTAAAGTAGAGTGACGTACCGTTGGTATGTTCCGCGGCATACTTACGACACGCCACTCCGCTTAAGGAACCTTAGGATGTGCATATTTTCGAGATCAGTGATTCTCTTTATATCCAGGATCATACATCCACTTGAGATCCCCGATTCTATTAGTTCATGATCATACCTTCATTGATGCTGTTCCTTCCCATGATCATGTATCCACTCTGGATCTGTTGTTTCCTTTTTGCCATTGATGTGATCTTTCGATACTCGATTGAGGTTCCTGTCGCCGTGTTTGAGCGCAGTTCGGGCTGCTGCTAGGGTTACGGCCGGTGTGAGCTCGTCTGGTACGAGGGCCGACCATTGTGTTTTCTGGTGACATGGGGACGTCTCGAGTTAGTGTTGGCGATTGTGACCTCTAGTGGAGGCGAGTGCTTGGTCTTGCACCGGATGATTGGTCCATTGTTAGAGCTGCCAGTTGAGAGAGGACTGTTGATGTACAGCATATCTCAGAGATTGTGATGTCGCCTACAGTGCAGACAGATGGACCAGCTGTTGCTGAGATTGACAGGATGTTGCTTTCGGAGCTTACGAGCTGAGATTGCCGGAGCTTTCAGGTAGATATGAGGCAGATGATAGCTAGTCTACCCGATTTGAGAGACGAAGGTGATTCGTCCGATTTGTGCCAGAGCGGACCCAGTTGAGTTGAAGATTTCCAGTGCAGAGATTCTTGCTCAGATCTAGAGCAGGCTGATTCATAGATGACCGCCAATGCGTTGCCTTTCCTGGAGGATCGAAGCGCTGTTCGACGTACAGGCATATGAGCCAGTCGTTGCTGCAAATGATGAGATATCGCCCAGATGATTGGAGCTACTGCAGCATGAGCATGTTCTTAGAGAGATGATAGCGAGTCGCTAGTCACCTGAGGATGAATGACTAGGACATTTGGTTCGTTCGTTTACCGATGCGAGGTCATCAGATAGATTGTTTCCAGCTAGAGACGACTTCACGCAGGTTCGTTGAGAGTCGATTGAGACGATCGAATGTCAGGAGCCTATTTTCCAAGTTTAAAGTATACGGAAAGACATGCAGGTGATTCTATGGACCCTCTAGAAGAATGAAACCCTAACTCGACTTAATGACCGTGTGACAGCCTTTGAACCTTAGGGTTTACGGCGGTTCCGCGGCGCCATTAGTGAGGCTTGGGTTTGCCCTTCTACGGCTGGACCACCGACGCTGTGGCATGTACTCGATACTATTAAACTGTACCCGAGATGTGAGCTCTTGGGGGATTATGAGGATCTGACGAGTCGATCGGATGATTCGACATCTTTCGGATATCATGATGGGACACTGCTTGGGAGACTCCAGATGCGAGCATAACCGTCGGAGCGCAGTTCGTGTAGCCACGATGAGTTAAGTCCGAATCAGGCGACATTTGAGCAGAGTGAAGAAAAGAGTTCGTACGAGGTTTCGACGAGATGACGTCCCACTCCGCTGACATTAGAGATGTGATATGCATCCCGAGGCGTGGTATATGGATATATCTTCCAGAAAGAAGCGCGATAAGTATGCAGCCGTTCCGGAATAAGCTTTAGTTTCAGCATTGGATGATGACTTCCGGGCAATTCGGCAGGATTGAGATCTGAGAAAGGGACCTCGACAGGACCTTTCTGGAGTACGATACGAGAAGACCTAGACCAGGAGTGGTCGTGTTGCGCACACCCAACAGGCCAGAGTTCGGTATTGTCGACGAGGTAGTTGACCAGAATCGGATAAAGGAACTTACCCAGATGCGTTGAGAATTGATCAAGGACGGACGAGTGATGAGTTTTCCTCCGATGGTAGGGACGTGTTCCCGAGGACCTGTTCGACCAGACAGCTTCTACAGAATGATGAAGCTACAGAGTACGCGATTTCGAGTCCGTGCGAGAGACTTCAGATGGGTCAGAGCTGATAACATTGCAGTGCGCAGATAGAAACGGGACGTCGCAAGACGACGATAGAGACATGTGAAACAAGAGGTTCGTGTGAGACACTGACGAGCTGTCATTGCTTCCCGTCGAGACTAGAGACCTGATATGCTTACAGAGACGTTGGGATGCGACCGGTTTCTGAGAAATGTTGTGCTGAGGACACAGATGCCCTTTGAGCAAGAAGAGGTTATGCAGGAGAGCCAGCCTCCGTACAGATCGGCATAGGCATGATCGGAAGAGACCTTGAGCAGGATTCCTTCCAGGATATTGCTGCAATGATGTTTGCACCCAGGATCAGATGTGTGACGTGCATTCAGAGAGCCAGAGACCGACGCCAGTGATATGCTACCTTACGAGTGGTCGTGAGGTTTGACCGAGAGGTGACCAGAGAAGTGCCAGAACGGAATCGTCCCTGTTAGCACACCTGACAGGGCCGATGAGCCGATTGACCGCGAGATAGGAAATCAGCAAAGAGGATAAGGACCCAGAGTCAGAGGACGCCAGACCGTGAGCAAGAGACAAGTAGATATCCTGCGCTGCTAGCAGTGGATGCACCGACTCCTTCTCGACTTTGAAGGAGGAACTACTGACGACGGTATTTATGATTTGTGATTTTGTGATTCGATTATCACGTATCCATCATTTTGGATTTCGGTATTTTTGGGCGTTCTGTTTGCATGAATTAGTTTTGATGACTGAGTTTCATGATATTGGTTTCATGCACCCACTGGATATTTATATATTTTGCGCAGAGTTTTTACATTTGGATATTGATTGAGATTTCATGCCTACCGTATGCAGTGATTTGATTTGCACTTCCAGCGTAATTTTCATGCACCTTTAGTGTTTTGACATACGATTTTGGTGCACACCAGATGCACTAAATTGGGATTCTTCGTGTATGTCACATGCACCTGGTTTTTTTTCTGTCAGGCACACACGTTGCCTACGACAGATGTTTTGTGCACACCCGTTGCACCTAGATGTTGTTTTGTACACCTATTTGACACATATATGGATTTTGATTCCTTGCGCACCAGGCGCATAGGATATTCTTATACATGTAGTTTGGGATTGATTTTTCTTATAGAGCAGTACGTTTTTATGATATTGCTATGTGTTTTCGTACTGAGCAGGATATATTTTACATGTATAGTTTCGAGTTATATCATATTGGTTTTGCTTTGGATTTGGTATTGATGTCTCCCCATGACTCCGATGATTGCGGGATGCTTGACGGAGTTCTGATTTGAGTTTTATGCTCATTTTTCATGCGCATGTGTTGCGCTACGATTGTTGTATGCATTGCTATTTTCGGAGCCCCGACAAAATGGATTATTACTGGAATTGTTTTAGTACTTGGGGGTTTTAAATTTAAATTCGGGGACCGAATTTCTTTAAGGGGGGTAGATTGTAACATTTTTAAAAATATAAAATATTAATTTTGGGAATTTTTATAATTTAATATTATTTTATTGATTATTTTAATATTAAATCTATATTTAAATGCAAATAAATGGAGAAAAATTACGGAAAATTATGGAAAATTCTAAAATGGGTTAATTATTGGAATTATGACATTTTTAAGTTGTTGTGATCATTTTGACACTAATTTGATGCTAATCGCGATTAAAATCGCTAATCGGGTTTTTCGGCAATTTTGTGCAAAACTTGCACATATCACATTTTCTACACTTGTGCATTTTTCTAGCCATGGATTTCTTTTGTGTTCACTATTCTTGTGAGAAAGGTTTTGGTTTAAGAAAAAAGGGAAAAAGAAAAAGAAAAAAAGAGAAAAGAATGAGGGTTGGTGAGAAGAGGTATGGGCACCTTTGACAAACCCTTAGCCATTGTTTTCCTTTCATTTTTCCCTCCCTCTTCTTCCTTAGTTGCTGCTGCCTCCTCTCCTTCATTCTCCCCCTCTTTTCAACTCCTCAAAACATCTCAAAAACAATCCCAAAACCTTATGTCGGTTTCATTAAAAATGTGCACGAACTCGAGATCTACAAGATGGACCAAGAAAGCGTGGATTGTGGCCACTAGGGGCAACTCAAGAATTTTCTTGAGTTGCCAATTGAGGTAATTTCTGAACCTATAGTTTAATTCTAGCTTTACTTATACCCCTATGCTTGTTTAGAATCGATATCGGGTGAATTTGTGGATTTTTGGAAAAACTAGTAAAGGTTGAGGAATTTGTGAGTTGTGTTGGGTAATTGGAGTCCATGGAGACCATAAGAACACCCTAGAGCTAGAAACCCAGTCCAATCCAACCTGAAACCAAAAATACGGAATTTCGGGACTTTCATGTCGGTTTTTGTTAACCTGGAACTTGCAGAGAAATCTGGAATGCACTGAGACTTTTTCAGGAAAAAGTAGCAACACCAGGGACCCGATTGAGACCATAGGAGGCCACCCTGACCAAACGAGCACCATTGGACTTAGGGGGGCCGGCGAGGCCGGTTTTGAGGGGGTTGTGGCCGGCCACACTGTAGAGTTAGGTGCCCATGTTGATTCTATACCTCATATACACCCTGCATAGCACCCTAGAGTTGTTGATTTGAGCTGATTTGGCCTGAGACGAAATCTGGGATCGTTTTCTTGAGTTGCTGCTTTGAATTTAGTTTTGGTTTTTCGTATTTTGATTTCCATATTTTTATATTTGTGTGTTATCTCGATCGTGTGACGTTTGTACGTCTATATCGAGTGATTTCGAGTTGTTTTGCGAAGGGTAACCGTAGGTTCTAACCTATAAGCCTTTTTGCGTATCGTGTTGGTTTTAGCCTATCGTGTTGGTTTTAGTGTGTGTCGTTTCAAGTGTTGAATTGGTTTTGATGCGATGCGATACGTGTGATATGTGTAGGTACACCGCGACGATCCGAGGCGATGCGGAAGATGACGGTGACATCGACACCGACACGCAGGATACAGGTGAGTAGATTATATCTACAGGGGGAAGTCGGGTGGATGGCGTATAGCACCCCCGCAGTCCGTAATTAGTATTATGTAGTATATTTATGTGTGTGATAGCTTTAGTGTGTCTTGGTTAGTTAGGGGTAGAAATAACCAGCATAGCTCCTAGTTGCGAACCATAGGATAGATTTGCACCCACACGTGTACACTTGTGTGTTTCTTATACTTGCACTGTGTTTGATGATATGGGATGACCTTGGAGATGAGTCGATGGTGTGGGCTTGTGCCGTGAGATTGGTGATTTGATACGATTCATATGAGGGATATGACTTGTGTTCCTTGCGGGCTTGGGATATGTGTTTACCCCCGCATGCATACTTCATTGATGGTATCGATTGTACTAGACATAGAGTAGTACCCCAGACTATTTGATCTGATGATAGTGATACCTATTATGTGATGAGACAGTGAGATGTTGAACCCTACCCAGCTATTGGGGATGCCGTATGATGATTTACCGTACGAGCCGATATTGATGATAGATCCGCACTCATAACTCAAGGATACCTTACGATATGACATTGAGGCGGGATCACCGACTATATATCTTTATATATATATATCGACTCAGATGTTAGGCGGTTTCCTTACCTGTAGTTCAGCTTGATTAGTCAGCCGTATAGTTAGTATAGTTGTTAGAGTAGATTAGACTTCTTACCTATTTCAAAAACTAACGAATCGTGGGCATTTTTAAAGACAGCTCAAGGGGATCTACGGATATTTCAAAAACGACGTATCTTTTCATAAAAACACCGTAGCCCCTATTTTCAAAACCCCATGATTCGTGTTATTTCAAAAGGCACCAATTGTAGGACTTATGTTAGATTAATGTAGATTAGTTTTAGTTACGTCCAGTTTCAGCTCCCATTCCCTTATTGTGGTTCGCTTTGCATCGCATTCTTATTCTATGTTTCTTACTCCAGTATTAATATCATGCTGATAGGACACCAGCACCATTACCGATGATGCGTATGTACCACGTACACTTACTTGCCGGCTCACACACATCTTCATCGGTAATTGCCATGTCACGTACACCTTAGAAAATATATTATTGCTTGACATAGCCTTTTAGCTAGTAGTTTAGACATTGTAGTTATTACCTGCTACTTCCTGCATACTATTATTCATTGTTATGCCGCATTCATGGATTCTCATGCATATATTCACTATTTTGCATGCTATTGAAGTTTGGATTTGGATTTCTATGAGATTTTCTGGATTTGGAGGAAAACCGCAAAAACACAAATAAACATTTTCTCCCTCTTTTAAAATAAAAAGTGCAGTTTTCCCATGATGTATGAGTCGTCCACCATGAGTTTGCTGATGGATTTGGAAACCCGATTCGAGGAGACGGATGAACCGTTTCGGGTACATGGTGGACCCGGTACGGTACCCCGGGGCAAGAGGAATGTGGTGATGACGTTGAGCCTGGCAGGGGAGTACTACCTACCGGTGATTTTACCCGACGCGTCAGATATCCGGAGGATACCGTCGTGGTCTGAGATTTATGGTAGGGGCCGGTCTGGACTGACGGCGCCCTAGATATTGTGGCTGAGACCTTGAGATATCAGGATATTGGGATTTCATTTGTGCCGATGCTAGGCACAGTTTTATTCTGATTTCATTATGGTACCTTATTTTTAAAATACAGGGGAAATCTCACTAAAGTATGAAAACAGTTGTTTCAAGTGAATGTATTCTGTTTTCACGCATTCATATTTCATTCATATGCTATATTGTTATCTGAGGCACTGACACAGACACATGAGATTGCACTCGGGTTAGATATATACCCTAGCCTTGCTATAGGCTGCATGTGTTATATTGAGGATTTTCTATATTGATCGTATTGACCTAGGATTATGTCTTGTATTCGGTTTCTGCTTGTAGATGTTTCTATTCACGAGTTGGCAACTCACCCCCGTTGTGCCACAGTTCTTGCAGGTTCTGCCGTACAGGTTCCAGTGCGGCATTTCTGGCACACTTCATTCTTGCGGGTGATTTGCTTTGGTAGGTGGATTCTTTCGTATCAAGAATCACCATTGTATGTATTTATTTCATTGTATCTAGAAATTGTCCATCAACCAAAACTTGTATATTCTTTCAGACCTAGATTTTAGCGTTGTATTATTTCGACCTTAGAGTCGCGCTTAGTAGTATTGCGGTTTCTTTTTGCCTTTGAGTTTTCTTTGGATTTGATCCTCGCCACTTGGCGTTGTATATTATATCCTGTGTGGTTGTGACCGTCGTTTGACGAAGAGCTAGCTCCCGCTTGGGGATGCCTTTATCATTGCATATATATTGTTATTCTTGTTTTACCCCATTCGGGGCCAGTTTTACAAAAGAAACTCTGCCGAAATTTTTAGAAAAGACTGTACTGTTTTTTTAAATGCACATTCGGCTTAGTTATTTAAAAACCTTGATTTCAAACATGCTTTCTCACTTCTTTAGACCAGTTTTCTTTACTTATTCTTAAAAATGGTTTTAGATTTCTGGGCTTTTGGCTTACTTGGATCAGATGGAGTCCTATAGGCTTCATAGGTTTCAAGGGCCAGTCACGTGCTCTTTCGGGTCGTGACACAGCGCCAATCGACTGAAGTAACACAGTGCACATATCATAACTTAGGTTTCTAGTCATTAACGTGTGCACGATGTGTAGTGAAGGTGTGAAAAACGTCGTATTGTGCGAACTACCAAATATGTTATTTTGTGCCCATTGACACACGGTCAACACATTCGCATACAGTGTACGTGCCTGAATCCCTTTTCTAGGCTCCCTATAACAATCTTTGCCCATTAATGGCGTGTAATCCTCAAATTGGAGGGGTTAGTCATGAGCGGGTATACGGGGTATCAATGTGACTTCTTGAATGAAGTCTCTGTCTATTATAATCTCCCGATCACCCCAAAGTAAGTGAAGAAACCTATCTGTTTCAAAGAAACCTTCCTCCATGCTATCAAAGAACCGACCAACGAGATCCGGAAGCGCGAATGCATTCGGATGGTTATACAAGTGGTAATCCCATCCACGTTTTCGGATTTCGTCGCCAAAATAGCTACCATACGTGTTATGGGTGAATAATTGTGTCCTTTCAAATTGGAAATGTGGAGCCATAAACAGAAAATAGGAATTTTACAAATCTGAAAAGAGGGAAAGAGGAAATCAAACCTCCTCTTGAAAAATTCAGAGGGCAAGTCAGCAAGACGGCGGCGTTTCCGCGGTTGTAGGGGGTTTCGGCGGCGCTTCCGCAGCGCAAGGAGGCGATCGACGGCTGAGTCTCTGAAGGCGGCTAGGGTTTACTGTTGGGTTTTTGTTTTTGAGGCAGAAGTGTTTTGAAATGGGTTAGAGATTTATTTATAGGGGTTTTGGTTATTTGCACTAAAACCCCTATAAAAAAATAATGAAATAAAAGAATTATGTAAAAGGAATATTCTATTTTATGGGTTGAGAAAAAAAATTATTATATATATATATATATATATATATTTATTAATTTATTTTTATTTTTTTATTTTTTATTGTTTATTTATTGTATTAATACAAGTGGAAGTTTACCAGGCACACAAAAAAACAAAATTGTATATACATACCCCAAACTTATTTGAAACATTGTTTCCACTGTTTTTGGCTGGATAACTGAAGTTTGGGTGTAGGGGAAGGAAGATTAGTCGATATAAACCGGCTCCTGCAATAGCAGGAGCTCCTCTGATGGGTCTGCAGTGTGGAACGGTTTCAACCTGTGTCCGTTCACTTTGAATAGTGAACCGTCCTCTGGATTTTCCAAATCCATCGCACCGTACGGATATACAGTCCGCACAAAGAATGGTCCTTTCCAACGAGATCTGAGCTTCCCGGGATGGAAATGTATTCTGGTGTCGTAAAGAAGTACCTGTTGGCCAGGTGTGAAAGTTTTGCGCATAAGGTGTTTATCGTGAAACACCTTCATTCGGTTCTTGATGACAACCGCGTTCTCGTAAGCTTCATCCCGAAGCTCGTTCAATTCGTTTAGTTGCAGCTTCCGATGGCTGCCCGCATCTTCAAGGGTCAAGTTCAGCTCTTTGATCGCCCAAAATGCGCGATACTCGATTTCTACTAGAAGGTGGAAAGCCTTTCCGTAAACAAGCCAATAAGGAGACATGCCAAGATCGGTCTTATAAGCAGTTCGAAATGCCCAAAGGGCATCGGTGAGTTTCAAAGACCAGTCCTTACGGTTCTTGGAAACCGTTTTCTCCAAAATCTATTTGATTTGCCGATTAGATACTTCGGCTTGCCCACTTGTTTGGGGGTGGTAGGGCGTGGATAGCTTATGATTGATGGAGTATTTCCGCATCAAGGCCTTGCAAGTCCTATTACAGAAATGCGTTCCATTGTCACTAATGATCGCGCGGGGGTGTCCAAACCATGAAAAGATGTTTTCTTTAAGGAATTTAACGACAACCTTGTTGTCGTTGGTCCGGCTTGGTACGGCCTCGACTCATTTAGAGACATAATCAACAGCCAGAAGAATGTACAGGTTCCCAAAAGAGCTGGGAAAAGGCCCCATGAAATCAATACCCCAAACATCGAAAATCTCGACAAACAAGATTGGTTGGAGCGGCATCTCGTTTCTCCTGGATATCCGACCCAAGTGTTGGCACCGGGAGCAAGTCTTACAGTAGTCATGAGCATCTTTGAAGAGTTGTGGCCAGTAGAAGCCACACTGCAAGATCTTCTCAGCTGTCTTTCTTGGGCCAAAATGCCCGCCACACGCTTGATCGTGGCAAAATGACAGCACACTCTTGAATTCATCATCAGGAACGCACCGACGAATAATCTGGTCGGGGCAGTACTTGAACTGGTAGGGTTCGTCCCAGTAAAAGTGTTTTACTTGGAATAAAAATCGAAGTCTGTCCTGACTGGACCATTCATTCTGCAGTAATCATGTTGCCAAATAATTCAAAATATCGGTGAACCAGGGTTCGCATGATACCGTTAAGAGTTGTTCATCCGGAAAAACGTCGTTGATCTGAATTTGAAGCGACGGCGAAGAAGGAAGTCGTGAGAGATGGTCGGCGACTAAGTTTTCACATCCTCTTTTGTCCTTGATGATAAGGTCAAACTCTTGAAGCAAGAGGATCCAACGTATCAGCCGAGATTTTGCATCTTTCTTTGCAAAAAGATGGCGAAGAGCTAAATGATCCATGTAGACGATGACTGGAGAGCCGATCAAGTAAGGCCTGAACTTTTCTAAAGCAAACACAACAGCCAAGAATTCCTTCTCGGTTGTTGTGTAGTTCAGTTGGGCATCGTTCAGGGTTCGGCTAGCGTAATAGATTACGTGTGGTATCTTATTGATGTGCTGTCCAAGGACAGCACCGATGGCAAAGTCAGATGCATCGCACATAATCTCGAATGGATACGTCCAGTCAGGAGAAGAAAGAACGGGAGCAAAAGTGAGTGAGCTTTTTAATGACTCGAACGCAGTCATAAAGCTAGAGTTGAAGTCGAATGTCGTGTCCTTGGCCAGCAAAAGAGTCAAGGGCCTAGCAATCTTGCTAAAGTCCTTGATGAACCGTCTATAGAAACCGGCATGGCCAAGGAACGCTCGGATGTCTCTGACGCATCTGGGAGGAGGGAGTTTGGAAATGACCTCAATCTTCGCTTTGTCAACCTCTATGCCATTTTGCGAAATGATATACCTTAGGACAATACCTTCACGTACCATGAAGTGGCACTTCTCCTAGTTCAAAGTGAGGTTCTTATCCTTACATCGGGTAAGGACAGCGTCAAGATGCAGCAAACACTCATCAAAGGAATCACCGAAAATGGAGAAATCGTCCATGAAGATCTCCAAGAATTTTTCCACCATGTCTGAGAAGATTCCAATCATACACCGCTGGAAAGTAGCTGGC
Organism: Agapanthus africanus; assembly: GCA_030015575.1. Taxonomy (NCBI): domain Eukaryota; kingdom Viridiplantae; phylum Streptophyta; class Magnoliopsida; order Asparagales; family Amaryllidaceae; genus Agapanthus; species Agapanthus africanus. The sequence continues at coordinate 103,460,708 of JASDDO010000010.1, read as the reverse complement.
GCATTGCATAACCCAAAGGGCATGCGACGATATACAAACGTGCCGAAAGGACAGGTGAATGTGGTCTTGTCCTGGTCTTTTTCGGCGATGGGAATCTGATTATAGCCGGAGTATCCATCCAGAAAGCAGTAGTACTCGTGTCCAGCCAATCGTTCAAGCATTTGGTCAATGAAAAATAGCGGAAAGTGGTCTTTCCGCGTTGCGGCGTTGAGTTTTCTATAATCGATGCATACTCACCACCCAGTCTGGGTGCGAGTAGGGATTAACTCATTCGCCTCATTGGTTATGACCGTTATGCCCGACTTCTTGGGGACAACATGAATGGGGCTAACCCACTGGCTATCAGAGATAGGGTAAATGATACCACTATCCAGACACTTTACGATCTCCTTTTTTACAGCCTCCTTCATGACTGGGTTGAGTCGCCTTTGTGGATCCCTGGCTGGTTTGGCATCATCCATCAAATGAATGTGATGTTCAATAATCAGGGGACTAATCCCCTTGATGTCCGCCATTGACCAGCCAAAAGCTTGCCCATTGTTGTGCAAGACCGTAATAAGGGCTTTCTCTTGTTCTGGAGCTAGAGAAGCCGAGATGATAACAGGGAGGGTCTCGTTCTCACCCAAGTAAGCGTACTTAAGGTGAGATGGCAATAGCTTGAGTTCGAGTGTTGGCAGTGAAACGATTGAAGGCAATATTGGTGAAAAGGTCTCGAACTCAAAGGAGTTCAGCAGAGGTTCAAAATGAGTGTAAGCGACCGAGTTGAATGGTTCAGCTAACTCATCCGGAAATTTAAAGGATTCAAACTCGGGTGGTGACTGGCCAAGATCGTTCGAGAAGATGAAGCACTCGTAATCACAGCCGGGAGCAGAAGCGGGAGGCAGCAGGTTCGAAGAGAAACGCACTAGTGGCATCAAGATTGCTGTGATCGAACAGAAATTCCTCGAATTCACAGTCCTCTGAGGTGATCTCCTGGATCGAACAAACGTCTAGTATATGAGCATTAGGTTCAGAGGGCTGATTCCCCAACCTGAAAATGTTGAGTTCAATTGTCATGTTTCCAAAAGATAGGTTCATCGAACCATTTCGACAATTGATCACAGCATTAGAGGTTGCAAGGAATGGACGGCCGAGTATCACCGGAATTTGGTTCCGGGGGTTAACTACAGGCTGCGTGTCTAAAATAATGAAGTCAATGGGGAATATGAAGTCCCCAACCTTGATTAACACATCCTCTAGCTCACCCCTAGGATGAGTGATAGATCGGCCGGCCACTTGGAGAGTACAATGTGTGGGTTTCAGCTCTCCTATACCTAGTTGTTCATATACTGAGTATGGAAGCAGGTTAACACTGGCACCAAGATCCAAGAGTGCACGGTTGATGTTCTTATCCCCAATGGTGATTGAAATCGTAGGACAGCCAGGGTCCTTCCGTTTTTGAGGTAAAACTTGGGTAAGAGCATCACTCACAGCACTAGCTAAAAAAACTTTCTTGGGTACCTGAGATTTCCTCTTTTTCGTGCACAAGTCCTTCAAGATTTTTGCGTAGGAAGGGACTTGTTGGACAGCATCTAAAAGGGGAATGTTGATGTTAACCTGCTTAAACAACTCCAAAATCTTCTCCATTTGTGGATTTTGTTTATTGGACCTCAACCGGTTTGGAAATGGAACGTTTTTGAAATTGGTTGAGTCCAATGTTTGTGGAGGAGATAGTGGAGTTGGAATGGATCCCAGAGCCGGAGTTTTCGTGGAGTGAGATGTGGGTCCGTTCATAGCAGAAGAAGAAGAAAGAGAGCCTTTAGATGAATGGAGAATAGGCTCTGAAGGTGAAGAAGAAGAAGAAGAAGAAGCGACCGGGGTGTCATTATCCTCAATTGTTGTGCCGATGTTGTTGTTCAGCATTCTTCCTGATCTCAATGTAGTCACGGCACTCACATTATGATTCTGTTGTTCAAGAGCAACATGTACATTATGTGGGTGACCAGGATTTGGGAGCGGTTGAGATGGAAGCTTCCCTTTCTCTCGCTCGCTTAGAGCCGCATTCAGCTGTGCAATTTGGGCTTCAATAGTCTTAATGCTTTGCCCATGAGAAGCGGTGTGTTGCACCAGAGACTGAATAGAAGACTGGATGTTGGCGGTGGATTGTGTTGATTGTTTAACGAAAGCCTACAAACTTCGTTCTAACAAGGAAACCTTATCATTGTTAGACGGAACAAAGTTGTTTTGAGGAAAGGAATTGTTGGGCGCAAAATCGTTCGTCGCATTTTGAAAAGGTTGGGATTGGTAGGGCTGCTGATACTGTTGCTGTGTTTGTTGTTGAGGAGGCCCCCTTTGAAAATTGTTCTGCCCTTAGAGCTGATTTTGATTCTGGTTCCATGCGAAGTTAGGGTGGTTTTTCCATCCAGGGTTGTATGTAGAAGAGTATGGATCATTTCTTAGTCTTTACTAAAATGCAGCGTTAACATGATCTTATCCTTGAGATGGTGAATTGTAAGGACACTCTTCAGTTAGGTGAGATGGATCGGATCAACAAGCACAAATGGTACGAAGGGGAAGAACAGGGGCAGGAGCAGGAGATGAAAATTTGCTCTCTATCGCTTCAAGTTTTCTCGTTATTGCAGCCATTTCGGCTTTCATTGCAATAGAGACATCGAGTTGGTGAATGCCTGCCCTAGACTGACCAGTAAAAGTAAAGGAAGAAGATGAAGTACTTGGTCTGGTGCTCTTCCATTGAAGCGTTTATTCCGCAAGGTCGTCGAAGAATTGCCATGCTTCCTCGTCAGATTTGGATAGGAAGTGGCCTTGACAAATGGTTTCCAACAACTGCTTGGTTGCTGGATTGAGGCCCTCGTATAAGGTTTGGCAAAGTTGCCATCTCTCAATACCGTGATGAGGGCACTGAACAAGAAGGTCTTTATATCGGTCAAAGCACTTCCAAAAAGGTTCAGAAGGAAGCTGGGAAAATTGGTTGATTTCGTTACGGATCCTCGCGGTTTTGTGATTTGGATAGAATTTCTTGAGAAACGCTTTCACAAACTCGTCCCAACTGGTTATGGAGTGGGAAGCAGTGCTATACAGCCACTTTTCAGCAAGAACGCACAAAGTGAACGGAATAACCCGTAGCCGTATAGCATCGTCTGACAGCTGGGTCGTTTTCATCATTGCACAAACATTCTAGAACTTGTTGATGAAGATATAGGCATCTTCTGATTCAAGCCCATGAAATTTCGAAAGCATATTAATGAAGTGGGGCTTAATTTCGAAATTATTCCCATTGGCCGGTGGAAAGGAAAGACAGGTAGGGAGTGCAGCGCGAGTAGGATAAAATCGATCTTGGAGCGCAATTCGCTGCGGCGCTTCAGCAAGAGGTGGTCGCGGGTTATTCGCACCTAATGGAGGTGAAATTATTCCCGTAGGAGGTAAGGTGATGTTATGAGGAAATCCCGACATCTCGTTAGAAGAGTGTGGGGAAGGTGAAGGTGAAGGTGAAGGTGAAAATGTATGGACAGAATCTCGGTCAACGTCGGAGTTGGCCGGCAAAGGTAAGGGTGAAAGAGGCGTGGAAGGAGTTTCGACGTCTGAGTCGATCGCGTAGTCGGTAGCGACTAACATAACGCGGACTAGGCGGGCACTAGTGTCCCGAGTCCAACCGGACATATACTAAACGAGTTTAGTATAGTCAAAGCGTAGAATGTGAGGGTAAGAAAACGTCAATGGAGAAATGTGGATGAAAGGTAGTGAAATGGAATTTTGTGACAAAGGGCAAGTTTTTATAAAATTTTTTGTTTTATTATTATTTTTTTAAGAGTTTCGCAAAAGAAATACGGTTTATAAGTTCAAACAATCACAGTCAAAATATGCACAGTCTCACCTAAAACTATGGTCCTCTAAGTCTACTTGACCTGCTCCTAACTGTTCCAAAGTGACAAACTGTGAGATAACCCTCAAATCGCCTCTTCACAGCCAGTTGTGGCCAGGTAAGCATAAGTGAGGTGAGGAGGGTTCCGCTCACGAATCACCGTGAGACGGGCCTTTTAAAATTACATCCCCGCTTGTCTAACCTAGGCACCACAAAAGTCATGTTTAGATAAACGACCGAATGCCCACAATCTTCCTTTGTCCTATTGAGCGCGACAAGTCCTTAGTTGGCTTAGTCTAGATATCTTTTATTAAGCTTGAGGTGACACTTATGCAATCAGTGATTTCCGGGGTCTTAGGAAGGGTGATGCAATCTCCACCCAATCTGGATTGGTGTTAGAGCCCCTTAAAGTCCGTATTATCGATGCAAAACAGTAACAATCAAAAAATCTAAAACACTCGCAAAATTTTATTTGGCGGCAGTGCAAAGAATGTTGCATAAAGAACAGTTTAGTGGAGTTCAACGGAGTTGAGAAGAGGATTGGGATACTCACAGAGGATTTTGGGTTTCGCCTTGATCCGCCGCGGTGTAGCCGTGAGATATGGGTCTAACTCCCCATGACTTTGGCACTGAACTTGAACTTCTTCCTATCCTGCACTCTTGTACAAAGAATAACAAGATGATTTTTACAGTATATATTTTTTTTGTTTTTGGTTATATTTATATCCACAAATTAACCCGAAATTACACAAAGAAATAAACTACCGTCTCCCCGGCAACGGCGTCATTTGATTGATAGATTTTGTGCGTGTTCTAGTTTAATTACCGCAATCAGGACGGTTTCGCTTTGTAGCTATCCGGATGAGTACGAGTCGATCCACAGAGAGATGGGAGTCTTTTTCTTTATGTTTTAACGAGTTAAGTCCAAATATGTCCAGATTTGTTTAAGATTAGCTAATTAGAAATGAATGATAACAGAACTTGTTAGGGTTAGGATTTGGTTAGTTTGAGTTAGGAGCTCGCTTACTTAATTCATTTGCCACTCTTAATATCGATGTTACGGTAATCGGCAACAACGGGGATTAGTACGACTAAGAAGGAAACTTGCGAGTATAAGCTAGGCTTTCCAACACTTAGTTTCCTCTCTTTGGTCCTTGTCCGTCCGTTCTTGGCTCTCAGTCGTAACCTCAGGTTGATTCAACCACAGTCAGTCTCACTAGGGTATCACCGCTATTATAAAGCATAGGATGCCGTAGGGAGCGGATTGTGGTTCAATTAACGGGAGTTCGAATCAAGATGTTGGGCAAAGAAAAGAGTGAGGAAGATTTCCTTCTCTCAAACTTTCCTTTTCCTACCCTAACAAGTGAGAAATTACTCACCCATTATAAAAGATGAATAAAATGAAACAAAGAAAGAAAGATAATAAGAATTGAGGTAGAAAATCACAACTAGCTATTTGGGACCTCACTTAGGCAAGGATCACACTAAGCATCATGGTTGTAAGGATAAAAGAAAATAGAAGAAAATAAAACAACAAATAAATAACAACAACTATTTTTAACAATTGAAATTACAAGCAAAATAAAAGAACTAAATTACAAGACATGCATGTAGGAAAATAATACTTCTTTCATTCTTCAACACTCAATAAAGCTCACTACAAGTTTTAATGGAGGAAAATGAAGAAAATACAATTCTTATTGGAGACTAAACTAAAGCCTAATACAAGAAATCACACCCTTGGTTCTGGCTCGAACTGGGCTATTTATAGGTTGATTTCTGAAACCCTAGACCAATATTATCAGTCTATACAAAATTACCAAAATAACCCCCAAATTTCATCAGGAGGTGACACGTGTCAGCCGCGGAACCGCGGCCATAGTGGACTATTGGCCGCGGATCCGCGGCTGGTAGGTAGCCTCATTTTGCCTTTTTCCTGTTTTTTGTCTTGTACTTATTTTTCTTCGTGTTTGAAAACTTTAAACTGCAACAAGTCTTCCAGAAAATCTTCAGAATTCATAGTCCAAGATTACTTCATTTTTCCTCTCCTTTGACTTCTATTTCCCTTGGGCCCCACGCTTGATTTAGTCACAAATGACGACTATTTTCGTCCCATCTTTTGAACTGGTACTGGACGGATACTGGAACCCGGCTTTTATCTGTTTGTGACAGTTGTTCTGATTTTGGCATAACTGTGGAGATTTTGTCGGATTTGTATTCTTTTGGACTGGAAACCTGTAATCTGTAAACATGCAGCAAATACGGATTAAAAGCACCTACCTATATACAATGTGATCAAGAATGGGTGGTATAAAAGTACAAAATTCTTTGATGAACACTACACCTAGTGAGAATCCTAACATCCGCTTAGATTTATCTCATAGATCCAAAACCCAGAATTTAGGAGGTATCACCTTGATCCTATATGGAAAATCCTTGTGATAAGAGGAGATTGACCGAGAGTAGCATAGTAAGCTCCTTTGCTATCAAGAGTATGTCATCCACGTATACTACGAAGATCACCACCATACTCCCTACTGCCTTTTTGTATATACTAGGTTCATCTACTCTTTTGATGAAGTCAAACAGTTTGACTACCACATCAAAAACAGATGTTCCAACTCCGCGATGCCTGCTTTATCCCATAAAGCAACTTGCACACGTTTCCGCTGTTCCCACTGTCTACGAAGCCCTCTGGCTATGTACTTATAGACGCTCTCTTCTAAATCATCATTTAGAAAAGCAGTCATAACACCCAACCGCTAGATATCGTAGTCATTGTATGTAGCAGTGGCAAGTAGGATCTGGATGGACTTAAGCATAGCTTTGAAAGTCTCAACTTTTCCATGTACACCAAGTAATCTTCTCAAGATATACTTGCTTCTGATGGGGATTTAACCATTCAGATATAGCAACCAAAGTCCATACTTTGTTGGTGTATATGGATTCCATCTCAGATCGCATAGCATCCAGCCATTTTTACGGAGTCCCCACTCCTGATGGACTGCTCGAAACTAGTTGGGTCATCATCTCATGATGCAATCCTCGCTCCCACTGTCATAGAGAAACTGAAGTATCTCTCAAGTGGATGAGGAACCCTACCAGATCGGCGGAGAGGTTGAGGTTCGTTGGAAACTATTGAATCCTCCGGCTTTACCAAATCATCAGCTGCAGTTTGTATAGCTGGAACTCCTTCCAATTCTACCTCATGACCAATAATTTCTTCACAAGAAATTCCCTTTCTAAAAGGTGGCATGCTGAGAAACAAAACACCTTTTGCTCCTCAGTGCGGTAGAAGATATTCCCTTACTAATGCTTGGGATATCCAACAAACTTCTACAGAACTGACCTTGCCTCGAGCTTGTCCGGATTTTGCTTTTAGACATAGGCCGGACAACCCAAATCTTAACATCCTTAAGAGATGGGCTCTTCCCATACCATATTGCATATGGAGTGGTAGGCACTGATTTGATTGGAACCTTATTCAATAGGTATGCAGCTTCATCAAGCGCATAACCCCCAAAAGGAAACAGGCAACTCAGTAGTACTCATCATAGAGCACACCATATCACATAGGATGCGATTGCTCCGCCCCGATACACCGACGTGCTGTGGTGTATACGGAGGAGTAATGCTGAGAGAGAATCTCATTCTCCTTTATAATAGTCCAGGATCTCCGTGCTCAAGTATTCTCCTCCCTGATCTCATCAAAGGACATAATACTTATACCCGTTTTGGTTCTCTACTTCTAACTTATATTCTTTGAATATCTCAAAAGCTTTAGACTTGTGTTTCAACAGGAACATATGTCCGAATCTTGAGAGATCATCAGTGAATGTAATGAAGTACAAAGAACCAGTTATGGCATGTATAGACAGGGGATTTACATACATCATCATGTATCAATCCCAAGAATTCACTAACTCTTTCTCTGTTTCCAATAAACGGAGCTATGGTCATCTTATCTTTGTGACATGACTGGTAAGTTTTATAAGATGTAAATTCAAACTAATTTAAATATGCATCTAAATGTAACTTAGCTAGTTGGGTCACAGTTGATATGACCTAGTCTACAATGTCTCAAGAAGGATTCGTTCATTTCTGAACCCTTCCTCTTGTGTGTGTTCTGTACGTTAAGAACTGTAGTTTGATTTAGAACGTATATGCTTTTAGATAACGTACCTGAACCGATCAACTTTTAATATAGGAAAATGTTCAAAACATTGTCCAACAATACAAAATTATATCCTTCTTTACTAAATAAAGAGACTGATATGATGTTGTATATCAGGTTCGGTATCTAATAGCATTTGTTCAGAATCAATGTATTCTGGTAATACAGAATGATAACTGCCAACAGACTTGGCTGCAACACTTGCACCATTTTTAACTCTTAAAACTTATCATCCTTTCTCAGTTCTCTACCTATCTGTAGCCCATATAACAGATTACATTTGCGGGATCCTGATCCTGTATCTCATACCCAGGACATAAAGGATACTGAGAAATAGTTCTCAGTAATGAACACACCCGAAGAAGATGCATCATCATGTACTTTCTTCGTTTGGGTGGCACGGGAATCCTGGTAATCCCCTATTTCCTGCTCGGTCTTATAACAATTATAAGTTGGAGCGGGACCAACGTTCCTAAGCGCGGTATAACAAGAGAGTTCGGTCAATACATCCGTATTATTATCTTGATTAAGGCGTGACATAGTCGCTACCTGGAGAGAGAGAGAAGAAAATGCTCAGCGTATGCTCTTACAAGATTAGATTGGTTATTTATTTATCTAATCAGGATGGCTCCCACTGTTTTAGTCAAATCTTCCTTCAAACCCTAAAAGAAAAAACTAGCCGGGATTAATTACACCCTATAAGTTCGCCAATCTTTCAGCCAGGCCAGTGCCGGTATTTTGAGGGAGGTTCCCCATTCTTTCACATGTACCTAATTAAAATAAATCTCGTTTTCCCTGGGGCGTAACCCCGTTGACACCTTTCTAGACACCTACCTGATTGGCTAATTGTAATGTGTAAAACTCACCCAGGAGTAACTCTTACTCGCAGTGGGTATCGGGATCCAACTATCTCATAGAAGGTATGAAATCTCATTGCAAATTTCAACACTTGAAATTCCCAATAATATTTTACCCCTAGCGTGCTATGACCTTAAAGCATGCCAAACAATCCATAGTCCGCTAGTCAAGTTCAACCCGTGCATTTCCTGATTGAATTAAACCCACCCGCATGACCCTTGACACATGCCAAACAACGCCGTACGAATACCCTAATCCAATCGTATCGTATGCAAGCAGATAAGCACTAGTTAGCTACCGTACACTACGCCTTGACGCATGCCAAACTACCACAGCACGAATATTAAGTAGTACTTATCTGAAATGACGGAGGGCTACGCAGGTTTTTAAGAAAACCATGAGCGTAATGAACTTGATCTCATTATAGAATCAAATGATTTAAAATGGAGTGTTTTTTAGGCTTTTACTAGTTTTGTTAAAGAGGTCACTCCTGGTGAAGGGATCGTCGGCTCTTTCCTTATCGAATAAGGTGCAGGATATTTCACAAATACCACTATGCAAAGTAAGAACTAGAAAAGCAATCAAAAGACAAAACCGAAGGTTGTAGCATCTGCCAGTTATTGCTAAAGAGGTCACTCCCTGTGAAGGGATCTCGGCTCTTTCCTTATCGAATAAGGTGCTGGATGTTCTACAAGGAACACCGCTATGCAAAGCAACAACTAGAGCTACCTGTTTTTAAAAATTCGATTCCACAACATCTTTAGGTTTCTTTTATTTCATTAATCTCATTAATGAAGTCCCATCATTTTAAGTTATCTAAATATCACAGATAAATACAACGTATGCTTATGCCATCCGCATTCGCCTCGATGTCCTCTCATGCACCGTTAGATTAGGTAACTAACGGTAGAGCGGGGCAGTGCTAGTGCGGGTGTAAAACATAAGCAACGTCTATATAATATATCATATATACTATATCCTGTATCCATCTCAACATATCAAATGATCACATCACAGATATCGCAGCAGAAGAACAACATATGAAATATTGGATATATTAGGATTTCCGTGTTTTATTTTAAGCATGTATAAAACACGGATTCGACGATCGTGATGAATAGCCAATCCCACACCCCTAGACCCCTACGAGAGCAGCAAGCAATCCTGCCAATTCTAGAGTTAGGAGATCCGGTCTCGACTCCTCGAGATGGTCTCCCACTGGACCCTAGAACCCGGTTACATGTGCTCCCCGCCTTGGGTCTATCCTAATGAGGAAAAGTAAATAATATACAATGGTGACATCATCAACCCGGAAGTGCCTCAATAAAAGAATATTACATACAATGAATTTTACATGAATGAAAATTTAAAACTCTCATCTCACATAAAACCCCTGTTCATAACATAATATTGCATTTTGTATTCCCCATTCTTATGCATTTTACAATGAAAACAGGTGCTTTTGACGCATGTCTGCTACATATTACAGGTTACAGGTTCTTGGACAGGAAACAGTGAAAACGATGAAAAGATGATGCAAAAGTGGACTTTAACCAACAAACAGAGAATCTTAGTCAAGCCTACATCGAAAGACAGTTTACAATTGACAAGGCAACTCAAGATCCAAAAATACAAAGCTGACGGTTAAAAATCCACTACAAATGTTCACTGAAGATCTGGAACCAATCTAAAAGCCCAAATGGAAAAAGATATATATGAACAGGAAGTACAAGACACCAGAAGCTAGCCCAAGAAATTACCAAGCCCAATTCTGCCTTTTGGCCGCGGAACCGCGGCCAAACAAGGCCTTGGGCCGCGGTTCCGCGGTGGAGTGAGCCCATATTGTGTACAAAAATTTACCATAATTCATTGCGGCTTTTAGCAGTCTTCCTAGGGGTATTTTAGTAAATGTAGACATGCGGTTCAAGATGTAAACCTAGGGTTTCTATTTCCTATAAATAGAACTCTACTCATTGTAATTTCTCATGCCTCCCTTCATTAATAAAATTTAGAAATCTTTTGGAGAGCATTGGTGCCTCTCTTTAATTCAGAAATTCAGATCTGACAACCCTGCTTTGATGTTTGGAGAGAGCCATCTGTAAGTAATTTAATTTCTTGTCCTAGAGTAGATTTTAATTCCTTGCCCTAGGTAGATTTAATTTCATGCCCTAGGAACTTGTTTAGGGTTTAGCTTTTGGGAAGGATTTTGAGAGATGAGATCTCTCATCCCTTTCTTACCTATCAAATATTTACAATAGGACTCCATGCATACATGCACATACCGCTCCCTACGGCACTCTATCCCTCGAGGTAGCGGTGATACCGTAGTATAAAGGCCCGGGTGTGATGTTTTCCATGGAGGTTAGGGTAAGGATCTCTAAAGGAAGGACAAGAATCTAGAGGAAGGAACACCTTCCCAAATGGATCTAATCCACTTTATTGATAATTACCATAACTCCTCACAGATCTTCATTCGGGTAAAGAAAGCGTTGAGATTTACTACCATTTCCAAATCATCCCTAAACCTAGCCCTAGCAAGAATAGATTTAGTTAATTGCACTAGAATAATTAGGTTTTTAGATTTAATAACTCCGAACACCCTTCGGAATTAACTCGTAAGAACGAATCGGAAATTCACAATATCCCTGTGGACCGACCCGTACTCACCGGCTAGCTGCAAAGCGACGCCGTTCTTGATTGCGGTTACAAATATTTTTGATCTATTTTTTTAGAAAGCGCGAGCACGCATAAAATCACACCAATCAAATGGCGCCATTGCCGGGGATGGCGTGTTATTTTCTTTTCGCAATTTCGGGTTAATCATAAAATTTAAAAAAATCATAAAAATCTAAAAAATCTAAAAAAATATAAAAATACATAATCTGTTATTTTTGGAAGGGATACTTTGTGGTTGAATTTTTGCAGGATTTACAAAGACGATCTGGAAATTTTCAAAAGGCGAAACAGAAATCAGGAGATCCGAACAGAGAAGGATTTTCAAAACAGAACAGTGGAATTTTTCCCGCACCCTGAAGCCCCCACCCCGCCGCGATTCCGCCGCGCATACCCATCTTAGACTGCGGAAACACGGCCATCTAGTCAAATCAGAGCGTCAGAAATTTTTTTGGGACTCGCGCCGACTACCCCACCGCGGAACCGCGGTGGGAACCATGATTTGCCGCGGAAGGGCGCTCCACAGTGACGTCGTCAGGTGAAAATTCCTCTGTAAGCTTCTCTGGTCTTTCTATGGAGATCTAGATATATCTTTTCTGAAATATTCCTGCAGGATTTTGTGCGCCTTAAAAATATTCTCCCTTCTATATAACAAGTCTTGTGCAGGATTTTTGGGCCCCGCTTGAACTAAATTGATTGCAAGAAATATTTTGTTGTTGCATATCTTTTCTCAAATATCTTTTTGCAACAGTTTTTTCCAAATAAAGATTCTTGTGATATGCTTAAGATAATAACTGATTGCGGGTAATATATTTTCGGTTGCATATCTTTAATTAAAAATCTTTTTGCAACAAAAATTTTTCCAAATAAAGAGAAAGAAAAAAAAAGGAAAATAAAAAGGAAAATTTTTATTAGAGAACTTGCAAACTTTAGCCCCAAATAAATCCTTGCACCATCCAACCTTCCTTTTTATCACCTTTCTTCTTCTAACATGGGTACCCCACATAAAAAATCATTAGCCGAACTTTGGTATCCCGAACCTAATTTTGCGTCGTTCGGCAATTTGTTCTGTCAATTTAAAGACGATCCTTTCTTGCCTAAAATATCGTTGAAAGATCAAATAGAAGCGTCTAGGAGAAATAGTTTGACTTTTCAACCCACTTTGTGTCAACCAAGTCAACCTTCACCACCTCCATATGTTGACACCACTTCTTTAAGTCCTTCTGTCACTCCTAGGCCGATGCCCATTGCTGAGCATATTGCTCAATCTCGCAGTCGATCTTTCACCCCTCTCCACACATCTAGTTCTAGGGATCAACAAGACTATTCACCTTTTTATCCACATGTTGACCCTACCCCAGTCCAATCACCCACTTCCTACCAGTCCTACCCGACCTTTCCACCTTCACTAGACACTGCTTCTACACAGCCATTAGGGAGTTTCACATATACAAACAATTTCGAATCTTTTACCGAAACCCCCTTACCACCCAAGTCTAGTTTGGAAGAGGCGTTGGAGGCGTATATCGCAGCAACAAATAAAATGGTTAGGAATGTGGAAGCGTCCGTGGCCACTCTTATGCAACCTAGTGAACCGGTAGCTAGTGTCCCGCTAGCTCCAAATTTTTCAATGTATGAGGCGGCAGTTAGACAGAGTGAGAATGAGAGAGGATTTTCAAATCAAACCTACCCTTACCCAATTGAAGCCCACAACTCCTGTTTTCCATCGATTGCCCTAAATAGTTCACCGGTTGAAAATAAAAATGAGTTGTGTGATTTTGTAGTGTTTGATTTGCCAGATTGTGAAGAACCCCTTTCGAGTGAAACCAGACCTAATCCTTTCGACCTTTACACTTCTACTCTAGAACCTACATTGATAAACATCCATGCTTTTGAGGAGGTGTCTAAAGAAATTGACTTTCACTTGATTGAGGATATAGACGCCGGGAATATTTCGGATGATGAACCTGTCGATTTAATTGAAATTTTATGTTCAAATCATCATCCCGAGTTATTAAATGTTTCTCCCGAACTTCATATGCGTCTTGATTTTGATGATGTTGGCATGGATAAGCAAATTTTTAAGGAAAATATTGAGGAGAATTATGAGGATAGTACTGAGGATAATAATGAGGTTGAAACATTTTCGTTTGATGTGTCGAATTTTCCAATACACCCTCCTAAATCCTTACCTGATACCCTTCCTCACTCACTTCCTTCCGTCCTTCCTATCGTTTCGACTGTGCAAGAGACCGTTACGCTTTCATCTCCAATACCTAGTTCGACGTACCCATGTTTGCTCACGACTCATGAGGGATTTAATCTCATTTTTTCGCGGGTTGATAGATTAGCACAATCGCTTTTTACACATCGGTCATTACAAATTGTGCTAATCTATACGCTCCATCCACACCCTCAAATTCGTATTCCCACTTTCTTTGGTTCTTCTAATCTTCCTTTAATGATATCGAGTGTTGATGAATCACAATCCGACATTTTGAGTTCGATAATTTTCAATTGGACCTTCGAGGAAAGTTTCAAAGATATTTTCGCCGACGAACTCGCATTCTTAAATGATATGGATTTTGTGATTAATCAACCTCCACTCGAAGAAGTAGAACCCCTATCATTTCTTCTTCCCCTCCGCCATTCTCCCCCACCGAGACCATATTCTACCATTCTTCTTTTCACACGGTCTCGCGCGCTTCTCATTTTCTTGCACCAACTATACCATTTCCACGATAAGATTTTTGAATGGTTGGTGCTAACTTTTGGCTTGTGCAAGGCCAAGCTTAAGTTTGGGGGAATCTTTGTATATATGTATATATATTTTTGCTTTCTTTTTCTATAAAAAAAATTAAAAAAAAAATTTCAAAACATTAAAAATACAAAAAAAAATGTAAATAAATAAACAGGGGAGTGCCGACATTTTGACCCTCTTGGTTCAGCATGACAGTGAGGACACTGTCAAGTTTAAGTTTGGGGGTATGCTCGGTACGTCTTCTTCCTTCGCATTCATTTGTACATATTTTTGCATTTGCATACTTATTTGAAAACCCATAAAAATTGAAATTTTTTAAAAATTATAAAAATTATTGTATTCAATTTTGGCTAATTGACTAGAGTTTGACAAATAGGTCAACTGGCTAGGAACAACTAGATCTTAGACTTAGTAAATTAAAAACCCTAAAAATAACATTCCTTAAAGTTTAACGGTAGAAAGTATATGTCTTTGTAGTTTATTTAGAAATAGGCAAATTTTGGGTTCACTACTTGGGCTAAGTCAAAATGAGGGAAGAGTATTGATGTTCTTATTAGAGTATAAGTTTGAAAAATAGTTCCTAACTTAAGTCTAGATTCTGAAAATGTATATCCTACAACTTGCACAAACACGCACCTTGAAACTTGGATTAGTAGAAGAGACCTTGAAATACTCTTGTCTAAAGTCCTTAGCACAATGAAAAAGAAAAAAAAAGTGGATAAAAAAAATGGACACTGGTTTTTGTGATTACTTAAAGCTGTAAAGATAGAAAAATATTTAGCGAGGGTGCTTCATCACCTAGTGCCTTAGACCAACTGGTTTGGGAGCCACTGCTAAGAGCCTTGGGTGTTGCAAAACTAGGAAGTACGCCTTAAAGTGCTAACGCATCTTGTAATCGGTTGTTGGTACCTCAAGAAGTATTAACAGTCGCATGAAGGATGTGAAAGCGAAATTTCACAAGTGCTTTAGACAATGGACGGGAGTACGATTGCTTGACTTGAATTTCCAAGTGTAGGGGTGATATTTACACACACGTGGGGATATATGATTAGAGTTTAGATAAGAGAAAAGAATGAAAAATAGAACTTGTATCTTTAGTAGAGTTGATAAAAATTCCTAAGTGGAGATGTAACCCTAGAAGGAAAGCTTAAGAAATGCCGAAAGCTAGGTAATTCTACAGGATATATATAATCTTAAGTTAAATAATGAGGAAGTGTGAAGAATGTGGGTGGATAATTTGCGAGTCAAAAGATAATAGAATTCCTTGTTAGAAAACCTAATTGGAGAACAAAAGTCGAAAAGCCAAATTGATATGATTTTGTGGGTGTAATCCGCTGAAAACCCTCAGGAGACAACACTCCTCCTACTAGGGACACCTAGAGGTTTAACGGCTTGTTGCACGAGCTCAGTGCAATCGCGTTTCCCTGCGAAAGTGCGGTTAGGTTTTTCGTAGAGAATAAAACAATAAGTTTGCTCGAGGACGAGCAAAAGATAAGTTTGGGGGTATTTGTTCATAACATAATATTGAATTTTGTATTCCCCATTCTTATGCATTTTACAATGAAAACAGGTGCTTTTGACGCATGTCTGCTACATATTACAGGTTACAGGTTCTTGGACAGGAAACAGTGAAAACGATGAAAAGATGATGCAAAAGTGGACTTTAACCAACAAACAGAGAATCTTAGTCAAGCCTACATCGAAAGACAGTTTACAATTGACAAGGCAACTCAAGATCCAAAAATACAAAGCTGACGGTTAAAAATCCACTACAAATGTTCACTGAAGATCTGGAACCAACCTAGAAGCCCAAATGGAAAAAGATATATATGAACAGGAAGTACAAGACACCAGAAGCTAGCCCAAGAAATTACCAAGCCCAATTCTGCCTTTTGGCCGCGGAACCGCGGCCAAACAAGGCCTTGGGCCGCGGTTCCGCGGTGGAGTGAGCCCATATTGTGTACAAAAATTTACCATAATTCATTGCGGCTTTTAGCAGTCTTCCTAGGGGTATTTTAGTAAATGTAGACATGCGGTTCAAGATGTAAACCTAGGGTTTCTATTTCCTATAAATAGAACTCTACTCATTGTAATTTCTCATGCCTCCCTTCATTAATAAAATTTAGAAATCTTTTGGAGAGCATCGGTGCCTCTCTTTAATTCAGAAATTCAGATCTGACAACCCTGCTTTGATGTTTGGAGAGAGCCATCTGTAAGTAATTTAATTTCTTGCCCTAGAGTAGATTTTAATTCCTTGCCCTAGGTAGATTTAATTTCATTCCCTAGGAACTTGTTTAGGGTTTAGCTTTTGGGAAGGATTTTGAGAGATGAGATCTCTCATCCCTTTCTTACGCATCAAATATTTACAATAGGACTCCATGCATACATGCACATACCGCTCCCTACGGCACTCTATCCCTCGAGGTAGCGGTGATACCGTAGTATAAAGGCCCGGGTGTGATGTTTTCCATGGAGGTTAGGGTAAGGATCTCTAAAGGAAGGACAAGAACCTAGAGGAAGGAACACCTTCCCGAACGGATCTAATCCACTTTATTGATAATTACCATAACTCCTCACAGATCTTCATTCGGGTAAAGAAAGCGTTGAGATTTACTACCATTTCCAAATCATCCCTAAACCTAGCCCTAGAAAGAATAGATTTAGTTAATTGCACTAGAATAATTAGGTTTTTAGATTTAATAACTCCGAACACCCTTCGGAATTAACTCGTAAGAACGAATCGGAAATTCACAATATCCCTGTGGACCGACCCGTACTCACCGGCTAGCTGCAAAGCGACGCCGTTCTTGATTGCGGTTACAAATATTTTTGATCTATTTTTTTAGAAAGCGCGAGCACGCATAAAATCACACCAATCAACCCCCGGCTATTCAAACACGACGATCCAATATAACATATCACAGCAACACATAACATTGCATGTCATCAATGCAAGTAAATATGCGTATCCCAATTGTCGTTGACATATAGCAATGAAACCGGCGATACACTACATATTACACTTACTGTCGCATAAAAGAAAGTGAAAAACTATAACAGTTGGAATCCGCAACCACCTTAGACATCGCATGCCTAACCAAATGAATTCCTTAGACATCGCATGCCTAACAATTATAAACCCCGCATTTTAGTCTCAATATCGAAAACACTTTTCAATATCTAGTCGGGCAATTCAACAAGATTCCCGACATCCTGATCGAATGCTCGTCGGAAACTTTAGTAGATGTCCACACACCCCGTTGCCGTCGACGAAGTGCACTAAGGCAGAACACCGCTGCCGCGAGCACCCGAACGAATGCTTTTGGCGACGGGGTTCTCCTACAGTCACTTGGTTGGGGCTATAGGACGTGGCTATCTATTAAGTTTACCCGGCGAGTATCCGCGTACGCTACGTGATTGCGACGGACTTTTGATCGCATCAAAATCCCGTGGCAACCGGTCAAATGAGACTAAACTGCTAGATTTATAACATTCAAATTAGTTATCTCATAACTACTTATGAATTCCAAATATTGTATCCCATCACATAATATCCGGACTACGTTAAACTCTTCAATCGATTCATCAAAGTCCCACAATTTCCCGACAGCTCAACACTTGAGCACAGTTTCAGTAATACCCAGAAAATGCCATAGTACCTATGAACCAGCCGTAGAAAGGTCAAACCAACGCCTCATATGTGACAACACTAAACTACCACAAACCCTAGGATTCAAGTGGTGGTTTTGACGGCCACATAATCGAGTTAAGGTTTACGTTCTTCTAGAGGGTCCAAAGAATCACTTGCATGTTTTTCCGAAGACGTTAAACTTGAAAAAATGGGTTTTGGACATTCGATCGAACTTTTTAACATTGTCTAGACAATATGTGAAACACCCGAAACATTGTTAAAACTATGAATACGAAACACTCTGAATTTCTTATAGTGTAAGATTACATCACATGCAAAATTAGCAAAAACAAACAACACCTGAAATATCAAAACCAAGCCACTGGAACGCAGACAAAAATTCAGGAGGGGCTCGGTTTTGGCCGATATGGGGGGGATGGGGCTCGGCTCAATTTTCACCAAATGCCCTGAAATTTTGTGTGTGTTCATGATATATCCCATACATCACTCTGTACTTGTTTAAAAAAGTTTTGACAACTTTTTAAAATCGACAGCAAGCAGGTTTTGACGATGCAAATTTCGGAGTATTTCGGTTTCGCAATCTTAACAAAATCCGTATAAATTTCTAGCATGGATCTGATACCACTGTTGGGTTACCTACGACAGCAGCAAGGTTTTGGGATGCATCGTCCATGCCAAATTAAAATTTTTGCCGTTTTAGCTAACCCTAACCATGAATCGTAAACTAGAAATATACGGAATAACATATGGAAACACTTTGCAATAAGAAGTGAGCAAGGAATACAACCTTTGTAGACCGGTCCTTCACTTCAATAGCTCCATGTAGTAGTCCCCTTCGCTGCGATCGTAAACTCCGGACTCTAGAAAGGCTCCCACGAAGAAACGAACATGCTTGCTTCGAAAACTACGAGGCCAAAGATGATCTACGTCGAGGAGACACTAACCCAACTATTTCTTCACTAGGTCATGAACTTTGTGAAGAGAACACCCTATACTAAATGACAAGTAGTAGAGGATGATGAAGTAGGAAGTGGGCTCACTTTAGAATTGATTTTCTCACACTTTTTATCATACTTCCATTGGAGCTAGAAAAGCTTGAGAGGAAGAAGAAGAAGAAAGAATAATTCATCATATGAATTAATCCTCATCCAAAAGAATAATGTAACCATGGGTGAGTTAAGCCCTCATGCTTAACTCATGTAGAGAATTAACCAAGCTATAAGGTTAAGGGTTGGGTTAACTAAATATCCTAAGGAATGACAAAAGAGTTGACTTTGTCAATGTTTCTACAAGCTTCATCTAAGCTTGAGAACTTTGACTACGTCATTCTCTTTTGTTAAACCTTAAGAAATAAATAAACCCTAATTTAACCTTAATATGGTTTAAGTCTCATACACCCATCTTGTTTGTATCATCAAGCATGACACAAACTTGTACACTTGCATATATCACATATATACAATGTGCACAATCTAGTGAGAAAAGAAATCATAAGTGAGCTAATACTAGTTAATGTAATGTAATATATCAAATATATAATTATACATTAAATTATTAAATCAACTCTTGATTTAATAATCCGACTATAACCGACTAATATCATGTGTAACAACTTATCGAATCAACACTTGATCCGATAACCCGGCTATATCGCATATAACCGACCAATGTCACATTTCACGAGAATAGAATACGGTATCTCATATCGTATCAATCTCGGTCCCGCACATATCATATATGTGCTCCTACTCCGTTTCGCTTGAGTCAGGAAACCCCTGTGTAGGACTCTAAAGACTCGTCAATACGCCGGCAGTAGGTGATGATCATATCAAACACCCACAAGCCGCAAGCGGTCTGCTATACGTAACGGTCACCCGGGTATTGAGCGATCAGAAGATCAACAAGCAAGCCTGCTCACACTCCTGCGAATCCAATCAGTAACACTACCGTACAGTCCTGTCTCTTCATCTGATATGTCGCATATCTCGTCTAGGGGTGGTAAATGTCAAACCCCAGTAACTAGATAAGTCGTGTCGATATGAGGCTCATAACGGGTCGAGAAACTACTGATAACACTTACCAGTATATCTCTAAAGTAGCCTTGGCCAAGGACTTCCTGTTATAGCTAATCGAGCACAGCGCAACATCAACTCCCTATACCGGGAGAGACGAAACCCCTCCTATCGCTCATTGCCTCCATGTGACTCGGGACTGTACCCAAAAGCCACCGTTTTGCACATTCTCTTGAACGTGGTAAGGTGGAAATCAAAGCACAGTGGGAATCACACAAGACTCTATGACGATCTCGGGTCTACAGACTAACCTGTACCAGTTTCACCAGAGAATTGCCATCTGACGTGAGTTATAATACCATCTGGGAGTTCTCGGCGAGTCCGTTCAGTGTACCCAGTCTCCACTGAGCACCGGTATACTGTCTCTGATGTCAAACACCAATGGATATGGGATCATCCATCGCCCATCTACATGGGTCGAGAAGCTATATTCTAGTCTACTCTGGTATATCGATGCCCTGTTTCGATACACCTACGACTAGGAACATTTGAAGGATGTACTTAGCGACTACACTGTCCCCACTAGTATGATCTACATCATAGTCCTGGTAGTCAAGTACTCATCCTAAGGGCTTTATCAACATGTAACATAGAGACAATCATAGTACATGTTAAAATAAAGAGCAACCAAATAGCATACTATCATGTTGAGCAAGAAAGTGCTCTATATATATGTCCAAGCATCCACTACAATATACATCGTATGTACAGTAATGGCCTCTAGGGCATACATATCACTAACATGGCTACTCTGCTCGGCCCATCCTTAGCAGGCCTCTTGCGGCCTCTCCCGCTCTAAGGATCAAAGCCCTCACAAGAGGCAACCGGACCCGCCCTTGCTCGGTTATCCCTGGCTGGTAGTTCCCTACCCCACAACGCCAGGGATCGAAACCCTCACCAAGAGGCAACCGAGCGGCTATCCTGCTCGGTTATCCTTAGCAGGCCTCTCACGGCCCTTCCCGCGCTAAGGATCGAAACCCTCACCAAGAAGTAGCCGAGCGGCTACCCTGCTCGGCTATCCCCGGCTGGTAGTTCACTACCCCCACAATGCCAGGGATTTAAGCCCTCGCCAAGAGGCAACTGAGCAGCTACCCTGCTCGGTTATCCCTGGCTGGTAAGTTCACTACCCCATGACGTCAGGGATCTGAGCCCTCGCCAAGAGGCAACCGGGCAACAACTCTGCTCGGTCCATCCTTAGCAGGCCTCTTACGGCCCCTCCCGCGCTAAAGATCGAAGCCCTCACCAAGAGGCAACCGAGAAGCTACCCTGCTTGGTTATCCCTGGGTGGTAGTTCCCTACCCCCACAACGCCAGGGATCGAAGTCCTCACCAAAAGGCAGCCGAGCGGCTACCCTGCTCGACTATCCCTGGCTGGTAGTTCACAACCCCACGATGCCAGGGATGTAAGCCCTCCCCAAGAGGCAACCGGGAAACAACCCTGCTTGGTCCATCCTTAGCAGGCCTCTTACGACCCCTCCCACGCTAAGGATCGAAGCCCTCACTAAGAGGAAACCGAGCAGCTACCCTGCCTGATTATCCCAGGCTGGTAGTTCACTACCCTATGACGCCAGGGATCTAAGCCCTCGCCAAGAGGCAACCGGGCTCGCCCTTGCTCTGTTATCCCTGGCTGGTAGTTCCCTACCCCTTGACGCCAGAGATCTAAGTCCTCGCCAAGAAGCAACCGGGCAGCAACCCTGCTCGGTCCATCCTTAGCAGGCCTCTTACAGCCCCTCCCGCGCTAAGGATCGAAGCCCTCACCAAGAGGCAACCGAGCAGGTACCCTGCTCGGTTATCCCTGGCTAGTAGTTCCCTACCCTACAATACTAGGGATCGAAGCCCTCATAAAGAGGCAGCCGAGTGGCTACCCTGCTCGGCTATCCTTGGCTGGTAGTTCACTACCCCACGACGCCAGAGATCTAAGCCCTTGCCAAGAGGCAACCGGGCAGCAACTCTGCTCAGTCCATCCTTAGCTGGCCTCTTACGGCCCCTTCCGCGCTAAGGATCGAAGCCCTCACTAAAAGGCAACCGAGCAGCTACCCTATCCGGTTATCCCTAGCTGGTAATTCACTACCCCATGATGTCAGCGATCTAAGACCTCACCAAGAGGCAACCGGGCTCGCCCTTGCTCGGTTATCCCTGGCTGGTAGTTCCTTAGCCCCACGACGCCAGGGATTTAAGCCCTCGCCAAGAGGCAACCGGGAAGCAACCCTGCTCAGTCCATCCTTAGCAGGCCTCTTGCGTCCCCTCCCGCGCTAAGGATCAAAGCTCTCACCAAGAGGCAACCGGACCCGCCCTTGCTCGGTTATCCCTGGCTGGTAGTTTCCTACCCCACAACGCCAGGGATCGAAGCCCTCACCAAGAGGCAACCGGGCTCGCCTTTGCTCGGTTATCCCTGGCCGGTAGTCCCCTACCCCGCAACGCCAGGGATCGAAGCCCTCGCCAAGAGGCACCGGGCAGCAACCCTGCTCGGACCATGCTTAAAGATCCAAGCCCTCGCCAAGAGGCACCGGGCAGTAACCCTTCTCGGCCCGTCCTTAGCAGGCCTCTTATGGCCTCTCCCGCACTAAGGATCAAAGCCCTCGCCAAGAGGCACCGGGTAGCAACCCTGTTCGGCCCGTCCTTAAGGATCTAAGCTCTCGCCAAGAGGCAACCGGGCCCACCTTGCTCGGTTATCCCTGGCTGGTAGTTCCCTACCCCACAACGCCAGGGATCAAAGCCCTCGCTAAGAGGCAACCGGGCTCTCCCTTCCTTGGTTATCCCTGGCTGGCAGTTCCCTACCCCCACAACGCCAGCGATCGAAGCCCTTACCAAGAGGCAACTGGGATCGCCCTTGCTCGGTTATCCCTGGCTAGTAGTTTCCTACCCCACAACGCCAAGGATCGAAGCCCTCACCAAGAGGCAGCCGAGCGGTTACCCTGTTCGGCTATCCCTGGCTGGTAATTCACTACCCCATGACGCCAGGGATCTAAGCCCTCGCCAAGAGGCAACCGGGCAGTAACCCTGCTCGGTCCATCCTTAGCAGGCCTCTTGCGGCCCCTCCCACGCTAAGGATCGAACCCCTCACCAAGAGGCAACCGGGCTCGCCCTTGCTCGGTTATCTCTGGCTGGTAGTCCCCTAC
Source organism: Agapanthus africanus (assembly GCA_030015575.1). Lineage (NCBI taxonomy): Eukaryota > Viridiplantae > Streptophyta > Magnoliopsida > Asparagales > Amaryllidaceae > Agapanthus > Agapanthus africanus. The sequence goes on along the minus strand of JASDDO010000010.1, from coordinate 103,437,541 downwards.
ACCGCAACACCAGGGATCGAAGCCCTCGCCAAGAGGCGTCGGGCAGCAACCCTGCTCGGCCCATCCTTAAGGATCCAAGCCCTCGCCAAGAAGCACCGGGCAACATCCTTGCTCAGCCCATCCTTAGAAGGCCTCTTACAACCCCTCCCGCACTAAGGATCAAAGCCCTCGCCATGAGGCACCGGGCAGCAACCCTGCTCGGCCCTTCCTTAAGGATCTAAGCCCTCTCCAAGAGGCAACCGGGCCCGCCCTTGCTCGGTTATCCCTGGCTGGTAGTTCACTACTCCACAACGCCATGGATCTAAGCCCTCGCCAAGAGGCAACTGAGCAGCTTCCCTACTCGGCCCGCCCTTAGCAGGCCTCTTACGGCCCCTCTCGCTCTAAGGATCAGAGCCCTCGCCGAGGAGCACCGAGCAGCAACAACGCTCGGCCAATTCTTTGGAAAGAACCAAACTCCTTGCGACAAAGGTTCCTCCACAATATTCAAGTAAACGATCACTACCTCGACTCCGGGGGCTGGAGGAAACCGACATTCTTTCACAGCGGTTAATCTACAAGCACTCGAAGGGCGATCGTTATCTAAAACACCGGCCATCGACCTGCGGCCTAACGCTTGATCGAGGGCAGAACTGACAAGCTCAAGTACTCACGCAGGAAAAGCATTGTCACGCAGAAGAAAAAAGACTAAGTTTCATTCAAACTTCCAAAACGCAGGAAAACCATTGTCACGCAGAAGAAAAAAGACTAAGTTTCATTCAAACTTACAAAATCATTTACAAGGTACTCTAGGCTCCCCAGCCTTACCAAATTGACCGGAGGCTTACAAAACGAAAGAGAAAAGGGAAAAGCCAAGAAGTTCAGGCCGCAGGCCCCGCCTGGACCTCACCTTCCTCGGTACTATTCCCAGGAGCCGGGGCATCTGCTTCAGCAATAGCCCCTCCCTCATCACCATTTGCCGGAGGCATGACCACCGAAAGTGGGACCCGAGCGCGAAGCTCACCATCGGCAAAATCTAGAAACTGCGCCTTGACGGCATTAAGAGCTTTGTTCCGTACAATGGCAGAGGCTTCGCCGAGGTAGGCGTAAAACTGGTCCGATTCCTTGTAATCGGCCACCGCCTTTCGAGCTCGAACCTCGGTGACCTTCGCTGCCTGGAGCGCAGCCTCGACATCCCGTCTACCGGTATCCCTCACCCTCTTCACTGCGGCATAGTGATCGGCCAGCTCCGCCAACTTAGCCTCGATGGCTCGGTGAGACTCGCTTAGCTGGAGATGGGACTCCTGGCACTTTGAGATGGTGAGCTCCCCGGCGGCCAACTGGGCTTCGAGGACGGTCATTCTCTCCCTCTCCTGACGCAGCTCGAATCGCAGGTCCTCGGCCTCCGAAAAAGACTCTCCCGCCAACCTCATATCAGGGGCAGTCTCCTCGGCCTCCATGCGAACAACGAGGGCACAGTGGTGAAGGACCTGATGAAAAACAGCAGAGAGACTTAGAGATGCTCGAACTAAGGAAAGAGCGCTCAAAATAACACATAAAGGAGTACGTACATGCACCGCCTCCTGAGCTATAACTACCACTTGGGCCTTCAGGGTCCCCCGCGGAATCTTGCCTCCGTCCGACTCTTCCATATCAGCGAGCAGGCTGTTAGCAACGGAAAGCCTGGACGGGACTATGAAACAAGCGTCCCCCCTGCACAGGGATCCCCTTGGGAATCTCAATCGGTGGCACACGAGAGACCGTCTTCTTTCTCTTAAGAGGAACATCGTCTTCATCCTCTTCCGCTTCCCTCATCCGGGGTTCAGGAACCCGTGAAACGACCATGCCCTCAGCTCTCTTCTGGGACAGAGCACCGAGGGCAGCAAGAATCTTGGATCGGTCCATTTGTTCTGCCTAGGAGGGAAACAGGCTCGACTCAGAAGAAAAGGAAGCAGAAGAAGACGATGTTGGAGATAGTGCCCTCAGAGTCAATTATTGGATCATAGGCACGTGATTGCAATGATTGAGGGAGGACCTATACCGGTAGGACAGTCTTGCTTGAGATGATAGTATGCTATCTGGTTTATCTTTATCATCGTGTACTGCTTTAGGTGACCTTACAGGTCACTATTGCACGTTGATAGAGCCCCTAGGATTCTTGCTTGACTACCAGCAGTATGAGAGTGATCATATACGAGGGAGATGGGGTCTATAAGCAAATCCTTAAAAGGTCCCTAGTCATGGGAGTTTCGAGACAGGGCATCGATACTCCAGAGTAGACTAGTGTATACAGTCGAGACCCCGACGAGGGGCGGTGGCCGGTCTCACAAGCCACTGGTGTCAGTTGGTTCACCTAAGATGTATACAGGTGCTCATTGGGTTATGAGTACACCGGACAGGACTCGCCGGGAACCAGCTAGTTGGTCTTATACCTGACGTCAGATGGCAGTTCCCTGGTGACATGTGTGCAGGTTAATTCATCGACCTGAGAAACTTCATTTGTCTCGTATGAGTTCCCATTGTACTTTGATTACTACCCTACCATGCTCAAAGGAGTCGTGCAAATAGGTTTTAGTTGGGTACAATCCCGAGCCACATGGAGGCAATGAGCGGATCTTCAGGGGTTCGTCTCTCTCGGTATTGGGGGTGAGGTCGCGCTGTGTCTAGGAGAGCCATTACACAAAGTCCTTGGCCAAGGCAGGAGATTTACTGGTAGGTATTCCAGTAGTATCTCAGGGTGTTCTGGGCTACACTCCGACACGACTTGTACCGCTTTTGGGGGTCTGACTTTTACCAACCCCCTAGGCCCGCCATGCGATGCTCATAAACGAACGGATCGGACTGTACGGATATTGTCACTGACAGGCTCAGTAGGGTGTCAGGATGAGTTCGCTCATCAACGTCCCTTTTGGTCAATACCTGGTAGCCCGTTACGTATGGCTAATACCTCTGACGTGCTAGTGGTTAAATCCACAACCAAAGTATTGACGAGTCTTTAGAGTCCCCCACAGACCATTTCTCAAGTTTCGGGCGAAACGCTGTAGAGGCCGTATGGAGATATGGCAGGGTTCGATCTTATCCGTGCGGTATTGCACGGATCATGATCGGACGGATAATACTAGCGGGCTTTGGTTTAAGCCGGATACTAGTATTATACAGTGTAGATTTTGTCTCATTGCGTTTGTATTCAGTGGGAATACAAATGCGGGTATGTATATACAGTCGTGGGGTTTTCCTGTAATTTATTACGGGATCAGTTATTTGAAGTTGCCAGTTTACATTCCGTTTCGGCCTGTTTTCCTTTGTTCCTTCACGGCCGGATTTTTCCGATGGAGGGGGTTATTTGCAAGTGTGCAAATTAGATATGTGGAGAGGGTTTATTTGTAAATGGAGGATTATGATGATAATAGCATCTTTGATTATCTTGTGATCATTTCTTTAGCATTAAATGAGATGGAAATGTGATGGGATTTGATGTGGCTTTGGAGTGACTCTTTTTCCTCATTATCATTCCATTTTTCTCCACTTGCTTTATGTTTTTTATTTTCCTCCACCATTTTTTTGAGAGGGGCCGGCCATATTCTTGAGGGAGATGAGATTCATTTGGTGTGAGAAATTTTTTGGCATCTCACTTTCATTTCATGCTACAAAGAGAGTCCCATTTCAAAGTTCATTTCTTTCTTCACCTCCATCCATAAAGGCTACTTCATAACCCCAATGAGACAATGGATTCTACACTTAGCTTACAGTATTCTTGGACACGTCGACTCGCCAACTTCGTGCCCGAGTTGCCTCGGTCTAGAGGTGGGAGCCCGTAAAAGAACCCGGCGATGTGGTGCCCGTTCCAACGAGGAGGTGAAGACCGGAGATTCCGCGAGGAGATCGGAGTGGAGGCCGAAGACCGAAGGACACGGATCGCTCGGTATAGCATTCTACCCATTCTCTAGTTTGCTAGGAGTAGGTTAATGGCCCGATCATGGATTTCAGTGCGCGGTAGTGCCAATTTACAAGTTCTGTAAAAGTTTCATTTCCGCATTTTGGCCTCGGACAGATGGCCGGGGCGCTGCCGTGCACTTACATTGGTATCAGAGCCACGCCATTAACCTAGTCTAGCTTGCTCTAACGTGTTTACAATTTCGATCGAACGGATTTTCAAAAAACCGCGTTTCCATGTCAAGTTTCTGTCGAATTTTTCCAGTGCTTTAAAAATTATTTGGTATATTGGAAAAATACGTGCAGGGTTTTTTGTGAACACTGTAGAAAAATGGTCACGTGATGCCTCTGTAGCGCAGCGGAACCGCGGCCTTAACCCCCTTTTGGTCGCGGTTCCGCCGCGGAACAGTGTCATCAATGCACCAGATTTCTACAGTGGTTCTCTGACTTGAAAATGGGGTTTTTGGTATATTCTTTTTGGGCCCAGGTTTTCTTTGAGTGCTACAGTGTGTTTGGGGCCCACTTTGGTAAATTTAGTCGATCGAAAATTTTAAACATGTTAGTTCACAGTATTTATATTTTATCTGCGACCGTGAATGTCATTTGATCAGTAAATCCTGTTTAACTGCTATAGCCATTTTAGACAGATTTGCGAACGTGACATTCACGTTGATGTTCTGTGTTGTGCTGTGATGTTGCGAATTGTCGTGGTGGATAGCCTGGATGCAATGGTAGCACAGTTTGGTTTATTAGGTACATTTGATATTGCGGGGCGAGCGTCCGACATGTGGACTGCCGTCACTGCCTGTTTGTATATTATTCTTTTGGGGCACGACCGGGCTGAGGTCGATGTACCCATTGTATATATATTTTACTTTCTGTACTAGGATTACCCCGCGGAGGGGTGCACGGATAGCCGGGTTCTAGAGGGCAATGAGCCCGCATCTCATGGCGTTGAGACGGAGGGGGCTTCACTCTAGAATTGGTGGGCTATTCGCCGCACTCGTAGGGGGTATAGGTTGACCCAGGAGGGGTGCCCAAGTTACCGGATTCCGTGAAGTGCTGGGTGGTCCATTCACGTTGTTGAAGGGGGCTGCCTCGCTTCAGGTTTTGGCGGGTAACTTGCCGCGCCCATAGGGGACTAGGATTTCATTGCACATGCTATCCACACGACCAGGGGAACGTCGGGTTTCAGTAGCGGCTCTGTGAAACCCGGGGATCCCAGATATCTATATTGTTCTGTGATGCTTATTACATTTCTGTGATGTTGCATTTTATCACGCCTTGAGCGAATATTATATATTGATATATATACTAATAGATGTTGTATATGTTTTGCATCCGCGCTAGTCCAGTCCCCGCTCTGTCATTAGTTAAGTAACCTAACGGGTGATGACGGGACCCAGTGGCGAATGCGGATGGCATATACGTACATCATTATTTACGTTCTTTTGTGGTGTGATCAATTGATGGGACTGCGTTGATTCGGATCAATGCAAGCTAAACAAACCTATTCTGATGTTGTTGGAACAATTTTTCAAAAATTTGTTATTGCCAGGACGTTCTTTTTTTGTTTTGCACAGTGGTATTTGGTTACGAATATCCAGCACCTCAGTCGACGAGGCAAGGGCCGAGATCCCTTCACAGGGAGTGACCCCTTGGACGGAAGTTTGCGTCAGGGCAATAACTTCACTATAGTCGATTACATTTGCTTTGCATCGTGGAATTCAGTTGGAATATCCTGCACCTCATTCTACGGGGAAAGAGCTGTTAGTTGTATGTATGCCCTAGAGGCCAGTATTGTACAGTTGATGTATATTATATTGGATGCTTGGACATATATAGAGATGACTTTCTTGCTCGATATGATAGTATGCTATCTGGTTACTCTTTATCTTAACATGTATACTAGTCTCTTTAAACTGTCGTATAGTTACATGTTGGTAAAGCCCTTAGGATGTGTACTTGACTACCTGGACTATGATGCAGATCATACTAGTGGGGACATGGTAGTCTATAGGTACATCCTTCAAGGTCCCTAGTCGTGGGTGTATCGAGACGGGGCATCGATATACCAGTGTAGACTAGCGTATGCGCTTCTCGACCCATGAGATGGGCGATGGATGATCCCATATCCATTGGTGTTTGACATCAGAGATGGTATACGGGTGCTCAGTGGAGACTGGGTACACTGGACGGACTCGCCGAGAACTCCCAGATGGTATTATACCTCACGTCAGATGGCAGTTCTCAGGTGTCACTTGTGCAGGTTAGTCTGTAGACCCGAGATCGTCATAGAGTCTTGTGTGATTCCCACTGTGCTTTGATCTCCACCTTACCACGTCCATGAGGGCGTGCAAATCGGTGGTCTTTGGGTACAGTCCCGAGTCACATGGAGGCAATGAGCGATAGGAGGGGTTTCGTCTCTCCCGGTATTGGGGGTTGATGTTGCGCTGTGCTCGATTGGCCGTAACAGAGAAGTCCCTGGCCAGGGCTGATCAGAGATTTGCTGGTAAGTGTTACCAGTAGTTTCTCGACCCGTTATGAGCCTCACATCGGCACGACTTATTGGTTATTGGGGTCTGACGTTTACCACCCCTAGACTTGATATGCGACATATCAGACGAACAGACCGGACTGTACGGTAAGTGTTACTGGTTGGATTCACAGGAGTGTGAGCGGGCTAGCTCGTCGATCTTCTGATCGCTCAATACCCGGGTGGCCGTTACGTTTAGCAGACCGCTTGCGGCTTGTGGGTGCTTGAAATGATCATCATCTGCTGCCGGCGTATTGACGAGTCTTTAGAGTCCTACACAGAGGTTTCCTGGCTCAAGCGAAACGAAATAGGAGCGCATATAAGATATGTGCAGGACCGAGAATAATGCGTGTATGTGATACCGTATTCCATTCTCGCGATGAATGTATCGATTGGTTATATGCGATATAACCTAGATATCGAATCAAGGATTGATTCGATAAGCCGATACATAGGATACTAGTCGGTTATATGCGATATGACCGGATCATTGAATCAAGTGTTGATTTAATGATTTAATGTATAATTATATATTTGATATATTTGCATTAACTAGTATTGGTTCACTTTAAATGGATTTTCTCACTTGATATGCAAGTTGTACATGTGATATACTTTTGTGCACATGTTCGTATCATGTTTGATGATACTTGCTCATTTGGTTAAGTGTAAAGAATTAAACCTTGGTTAAGTAAATGGTTAGGGTTTTTATTTATTCATTCATTTATCTTTTTAATTTGGATTAAAAAGAAATTGCAAAATAAAACAAAATGGTTGCTTTCTTTCTTGAAGCTTGTTGAAGCTTCATGAAGGTTTGACCAAAGTGACCATTTTGTCTTCATGCTTAACCCTAACCATTCATCTAACCTTAGTCAATTCTCTACACCTGACCATAGTTCATATTATGATAAGTATTCATTTCTTTTGCATTTTTAATTAACTTATCATAATCATCTTCATCTTCTTCTTCTTCTTCTTGAGTTCAAGAAAAAGCTTGCCACCATTAATGGCATCTTGAGTAAACAAGTGAGAAATCCAATTCTAAAGTGAACCCACCTCCTATTTCTTCACCCTCTACCTCTTGCCAAGTAGTATAGGGTGTTTTCTTCACAAGTTTCACAACTTGGTGAAGTCGAAGCTTGATCTTGTGAAGCCTCGACGTAGATCATCTTCGGCACGAAGCCGACGACCTTGCCCGCCCATTTCTCCGATGAAGCCGATGCTTGAGTTCGGGATTCGAGACGGACAGCGAGAGGACGTCTACATGGAGCTAAGGAAGTGGAGAACCGGATCTACAAAGGTTGTAGCTTCTCACTTTTAGTTAAGTCGTTAACTAGTTTAATGTTTCGCCTAAAATTCTAGTTAACGATCCGTATTAGGTTTTCTCGGCACTCATAAAATGATAAATTGGCATGGTTGATGCCTTACGAGACCTCTATTGTGTGCCTCGGAACCCTTCAGTGGTATCAGAGCCTAGCTAGAGCCTTAGGCGAAGTGTAGACGACGTTTGAAATCCGAACGAATCGAAACCCTAATCCCAAACTTGCTCTCTGGACTTTTTCTAAAAACTGGGTTTTTTCCATATTAAAAATGCTTAAAAAATTCAGCAGGAAATTCTAAGAATTACGGTGCAAAATTGGACAAATGATGCCTCCAACATGCGGCGGAACCGCGGCATAAGCCTAGCTTTTGCGGCGGTTCCGCGGCTACATGATGACGTCAGCCCTCCAAATTTGCACAGTAATTCCTATTTTACAGTGCTGAGTTTTATGGGAATTTTTAATATTTATTCAAGAGTTGAATTTTCTGGGGTGTTTTGGGAGTTCGCAGATTCGATCGGATTATCAGATTTTGTCTATGTGGTTTCCGGATAATTTTAGAATATGTTAAAAAGTTCGACCGGATGTATATACCCAATCTTTCCCCTGCCGGAAAATATCCAAGTGTTGGATTTTTCTGTGGTTTAACGACGTTCTGAGTAGTGCAAGTAACGCGATGGTCCCTCTAGAAGACAACAAACCTTAACTCGATTATGTGACCGTCTTGAACTGCCCTTTGAACCTTCGGGTTTGGGGCAGTACGGCGTGCCACATGTGAGGCGTTGGCTTGACCCTTCTACGGCTGGACCGTTGGTACTGAGGCATGAAGTGAATGTCTTTGAACCTATTTCATGTGTTGAACGGTTTCGGGAAAACTTGGGTGTTCGCATGTTCGATCGGAAAGTTTAATATTTTCTATTTATCCGGAATGGGATACAATAATTGGAATTCACAAACAGTTATGAGATAACTGAATGAATGTTATAAATCTAGCGGTTTAGTTTCACTTGATATTGAAAAGAGTTTTCGATAATGAGACTAAAATGCGGGGTTTATAACTGTTAGGCATGTGATGTCTAAGTATTTCATTTGATTAGGCATGCGATGTCTAAAGTGGTTGCGGATTCCAACTGTTGTAGTTTTACACTTTCTTTTCTGTGACCGTAAGTGTAATATGTGATATCGCCGGTTTCGTTGCTATATGTCAACGACAATTGGGATACGCATATTTACTTACGTTGATGACATGTGATGTTATGTGTTGCTGGATATGTTATATTGGATCGTCGTGTTCGAATAGCCGGGGTTTTTTTTATGTGAGATGAGTGTTTTTCATTTTCATTTATGTAAAAACTTGTATGTAATATTCTTTTATTGGGGCACTTCCAGGTTGAGGAAGTTGTCACCTTTTGTATATTATTTACTTTTCCGCATTAGGATAGACCCAAGGAGGGAAGCATAAGTAACCGGGTTCTAGGTCCAGTGGGAGACCATCTCGAGGAGTCGAGTCCGGGTCTCCTAACCCTAGAATTGGCAGGGTTGCTTGCCGCTCTCGTAGGGGTCTAGGGGTGTGGGATTGGCTATTCATTACGACCGTGGAATCCGTGTTTTATACTGGCTCGTATTGAAAACATGGACGTCCTAGTATATCCAATGTTTCATATGTTTCTTCTGCTGCGATATCTGTGATGTGATCATGTGATGTTCTGTGATAGATACAGTATATAGTATATATGTTATATTATATAGACGTTACTTATGTTTTGCATCCGTACTAACCCTGCCCTGCTCTGTCGTTAGTTACCTAACCTAACGGTGCACGAGGGGACATCGTGGAGAATGCGGATGGCATAAGTGTACGTCATATTTATCTGTGATGTTTAGGTGACTTAAATGATGGGACTTCATTAATGTGATTAATGAATAAAAAGAAACCTAAGATGTTGTAGAATCAAATTTCAAATAAAACAGGTAGCTACAGTTCTTGCTTTGCATAGCGGTATATGTGATATATCCTGCACCTTATTCGATGAGGAAAGGACCGAGATCCCTTTACCGGGAGTGACTCCTTTAGCAATAACTGGAAGATGCTACACACTCGGTTTGTCTTTTGATTGCTTCTATAGTTTTTGCTTTGCACAGTGATATTTATGATATATCCCGCACCTCATTCGACGAGGAAAGGGCCGACGATCCCTTCACCGGGAGTGACCCCTTTAGCAAAACTAGAAAAGCCTCAAAATCACTCCATTTCAAAACTTCATTTGATTCTACAACGATATCAAGTTCATTACGCAATAGGTTTTCAAAAAAACCTGACGTAGCCCTCCGTCATTTCAGATAAATCCTACTTAGTATTCGTGCTACGTTTGTTGACCTCCGTCAAGGCGTAGTGTGCGGTAGCTAACTAGTATTTATCTGTTTATGCATATGATGCAGATTGGATTAGGGTAGTCGTACGACCTTGTTGACCTCCGTCAAGGGTCGTGCGGGTGGGTTTGATTCAATCAAGAAATGACGGGTTGAACTTGACTTGCACCCTGTGGTTTGTTGACCTCCGTCAAGGTTATAGGATGCTTGGGGCAAAATATTATCGGGAATTTCAAGTGTTGAAATTTGCAATGAGATTGCATACCTTCTATGAGATAGTTGGATCCCGATACCCACTGCGAGTAAGAGTTACTCCTGGGAGAGTTTTACACATTGCAATTAGCTGATCAAGTAGGTGTCTAGAAAGGTGTCAACGTGGTTACGCCTCTGGGAAAACGAGGTTTACATTAATTAGGTTCGTGCGAAAGCACGGGGGACCTCCCTCAAAGTACCGACACTGGCCTGGCTGAAAAATTGGCGAACTTGCAGTGTGTAATTAATCCCGGCTAGTCTTTCCTTTTAGGGTTTGAAGGAAGATTTGATAAAAACCAGTGGGAGCCATCCTGATTAGATAAGATAATAACCAATCTGATCTTGCACGAGCATACGCTAAAGTGTTTTCTTCTCTCTCTCTCTCCAGGTAGCGACCATTTCAGGCCCTAATCAAGATAATAATATGGATGTATTGACCGAACCCGCATGTTATACTGTGCTGGGGAACGTTGGTTCCGTTCTTTCTTATAAGAGTTATAGGACTGAACAGGATATAGGGGAATACCAGGATTCCCATGCCACCCGAATGAAGAAAGTACATGTTGATGCATTTTCTTCGGGTGTGTTCGTTACAGAGAACTGTTTCTCCATTTGCTCTACGTCCTGGGTATTAGATACCGGGTCAGGATCCCATATATGTAATCAGTTACATGGGCTTAGGAAAGGTAGAGAACTTGGAGAAGGTGATAAAGACATTAGAGTTGGAAATGGTGCAATAGTTGCAGCTAAGACTGTCGGGGAATATCACCTTGTATTACCAACTGGTAATACATTGGTTCTGAACGAATGCTATTACATGCCGAACCTGATATGCAACATAATATCGGTTTCTTTGTTGAGTAAAGAGGGATATAATTTTGTATTACAGGACAATGTTATGAACATTTTCCGTAACCAAAAGTTGGTTGGATCAGGCACGTTGTGCAATAGCATTTATGTTCTAAATCAATCAACAGTTCTGAGCATAACAAACACACACAAGAGGAAGAGTTCAGAACTAAACGAATCCTTCTTGTGGCATTGTAGACTCGGTCACATCAATACGACACGACTGGCTAAGTTGCATACGGATGGATATTTAAATCCGTTTGAATTTTCATCTTATGACACTTGCCAGTCATGTCTCAAAGGCAAGATGACCAAAACTCCGTTTACGGGACACGGAGAAAGAGTTACTGAACTCTTGGGACTAATACATAGTGATGTATGCGGTCCCATGTCTACACATGCCAGGGATGGTTCTTCGTACTTCATTACATTCACTGACGATCTCTCTAGATTCGGATATGTGTTTTTGATGAAACACAAATCAGAAGCTTTTGAGAAATTTAGAGAATATAAACAAGAAGTCGAGAACCAAACCGGAAAAAGTATTAAAATCCTTCGATCTGATCGAGGAGGTGAATACTTGAGCAGTGAATTCCTGGACTTCCTAAAAGAGAATGGGATTCTCTCTCAGCTGACTCCTCCATATACACCACAGCACAACGGTGTATCAGAACGGAGGAACCGCACCCTATTAGATATGGTGCGCTCTATGATGAGCACAGCTGAGTTACCTATTTCCTTCTGGGGGTATGCGCTGGAGACAGCGGCATACCAACTGAATAGGGTTCCCACCAAATCTGTGCCTACCACGCCATATGAGATATGGGAAGGGAAGAGACCATATCTTAATTTTATGAAGATATGGGGTTGCCCGGCCTATGTCAAAAGACAAAAACCGGACAAACTCGAGGCAAGGTCTGTTTTGTGTAAATTTGTTGGATATCCCAAACATTCACGAGGGTATATCTTCTACCACAGTAAGGAACAAAGAGTATTTGTTGCTCAACATGCCACTTTTTAGAAAAGGATTTTCTTGCAAAAGAGATTAGTGGCTCTGAGGTAGAACTGGAAGAGGTTCCAGCTGAACAAAACACAACAGAAGATTTAGTGGAACCAGAGGATTCAGTAGCTCCCAATGAACCTCAGCCTCTCCGCCGATCTAGTAGGGTTCCTCGCCCACCTGAGAGATACTACGGTTTTCTCATGGATGGTGGGAGCGAGGATTGCATCATGGAGGATGATGACCCAACTAGTTTCGAGCAGGCCATCACGAGTAGGGACTCAGTGAAATGGCTGGATGCCATGCGGTCCGAGATGGAATCCATGTACACCAACAAAGTATGGACTTTGGATGTTGCTCCTAAAGGGGTAAAACCCATTGGGAGCAAGTGGATCTTCAAGAAAAAACTTGGTGTAGATGGGAAAGTGGAGACTTTCAAAGCTAGACTTGTTGCAAAGGGTTTTCGTCAAAGACCAGGTGTGGATTATGACGAAACCTTTTCTCCAGTGGCTATGCTTAAATCCATCCGGATCATGCTTGCCATCGCTGCATATCATGATTACGAAATCTGGCAAATGGATGTTAAGACCGCCTTTCTAAACGGTGATTTAGAAGAGTGCGTGTACATGACTCAGCCAGAGGGCTTCGTAGACAGTGGGAGTAGCGGGAAGGTGTGCAAGCTGCTTAAATCCATTTATGGATTAAAGCAAGCATCGCGGAGTTGGAATATCTGCTTTGACGTCGTTATCAAAGAGTTTGATTTCGTCAAAAATCCAGATGAACCTTGTATCTACAAGAAGGTGGCAGAGAGTAAGGTTGTCTTCCTCGTATTGTACGTGGACGACATACTCTTGATAGGAAATGATATTCCTATGCTGCAATCGGTCAAGCTCTCCTTATCGCAAAGATTCTCAATGAAAGATCTTGGTGATGCCTCCTGCATATTGGGGATTAGGATCTATAGAGATAGATCCAAACGGATATTGGGATTGTCCCAATCTAGGTACATTGACACCATACTAAAGAGGTTTAGTATGGAAGAATCCAAGCGTGGGAACTTGCCCACGATCTCTAGAGTCACTCTCTCCAAAGAGATGTCTCCCAAGACTGATTTGGAGAGAGCTCGCATGCAAGGGATACCCTATGCTTCGGCTGTAGGCTCTATCATGTACGCGATGCTATGTACCAGACCCTATGTAGCATACTCACTAAGTGTAGTGAGCAGGTATCAAGCTGATCCTGGAGAGAGTCACTGGACAGCTGTGAAAAGCATTCTCAAGTACTTACGAAGGACTAAAGAGATGCTCTTGGTGTATGGTAACGGAGAACTCCAAGTGGAGTCCTTTACCGATTCGAGCTTCCAGAGTGATAAGGACGACTCTAAGTCGCAGTCGGGATTTGTCTTTACCCTTTACGGAGGGGCGGTTAGCTGGAAGAGTTCCAAGCAGGAAACCATGGCAGACTCGACGATGGAGGCTGAATACATCGCTGCCAACGATGCTGCTAAAGAGGCTGTCTGGATCAAGAAGTTCATTACTGAACTTGGAGTGGTTCCATCCATTGAGCATCCAATACCTTTGTATTGCGATAACAATGGAGCGGTGGCTTTGGCCAAGGAACCCAGGTCCCATCAGCGATCCAGGCATATTCTGAGGCGGTATCACCTGATCCGGGAGATAGTTGATCGCCGGGAGATCGAGGTCAGGAGAGTTGACACGAAGAATAACACGGCGGATCCATTCACGAAGGCCATTCCCCAGATACAGTTTGAGAGACTCTTCGGGATGCTCGGTATGCGATACTACAGCAGCTGGCCTTAGTGCAAGTGGGAGATTGTTAGTTGTATGTATACCCTAGAGGCCAGTATTGTACAGTTGATGTATATTATATTGGATTCTTGGACATATATAGAGATGACTTTCTTGCTCGATATGATAGTATGCTATCTGGTTACTCTAAATCTTAACATATATACTAGTCTCTTTAAACTGTCTTATAGTTACATGTTGGTAAAGCCCTTAGGATGTGTACTTGACTACCTGGACTATGATGCAGATCATACTAGTGGGGACATGGTAGTCTATAGGTACATCCTTCAAGGTCCCTAGTCGTGGGTGTATCGAGACGGGGCATCGATATACCAGTGTAGACTAGCGTATGCGCTTCTCGACCCATGAGATGGGCGATGGATGATCCCATATCCATTGGTGTTTGACATCAGAGATGGTATACGGGTGCTCAGTGGAGACTGGGTACACTGGACGGACTCGCCGAGAACTCCCAGATGGTATTATACCTCACGTCAGATGGCAGTTCTCAGGTGACACTTATGCAGGTTAGTCTGTAGACCCGAGATCGTCGTAGAGTCTTGTGTGATTCCCACTGTGCTTTGATCTCCACCTTACCACGTCCATGAGGGCGTGCAAAACGGTGGTCTTTGGGTACAGTCCCGAGTCACATGGAGGCAATGAGCGATAGGAGGGGTTTCGTCTCTCCCGGTATTGGGGGTTGATGTTGCGCTGTGCTCGATTGGCCGTAACAGGGAAGTCCCTGGCCAGGGCTGATCAGAGATTTGCTGGTAAATGTTACCGGTAGTTTCTCGACCCGTTATGAGCCTCACATCGGCACGACTTATTGGTTATTGGGGTCTGACGTTTACCACCCCTAGACTTGATATGCGACATATCAGACGAACAGACCGGACTGTACGGTAAGTGTTACTGGTTGGATTCACAGGAGTGTGAGCGGGCTAGCTCGTCGATCTTCTGATCGCTCAATACCCGGGTGGCCGTTACGTTTAGCAGACCGCTTGCGGCTTGTGGGTGCTTGAAATGATCATCATCTGCTGCCGGCGTATTGACGAGTCTTTAGAGTCCTACACAGAGGTTTCCTGGCTCAAGCGAAACGAAATAGGAGCGCATATAAGATATGTGCAGGACCGAGAATAATGCGTGTATGTGATACCGTATTCCATTCTCGCGATGAATGTATCGATTGGTTATATGCGATATAACCTAGATATCGAATCAAGGATTGATTCGATAAGCCGATACATAGGATACTAGTCGGTTATATGCGATATGACCGGATCATTGAATCAAGTGTTGATTTAATGATTTAATGTATAATTATATATTTGATATATTACTTTGCATTAACTAGTATTGGTTCACTTTAAATGGATTTTCTCACTTGATGTGCAAGTTGTACATGTGATATACTTTTGTGCACATGTTCGTATCATGTTTGATGATACTTGCTCATTTGGTTAAGTGTAAAGAATTAAACCTTGGTTAAGTAAATGGTTAGGGTTTTTATTTATTCATTCATTTATCTTTTTAATTTGGATTAAAAAGAAATTGCAAAATAAAACAAAATGGTTGCTTTCTTTCTTGAAGCTTGTTGAAGCTTCATGAAGCTTTGACCAAAGTGACCATTTTGTCTTCATGCTTAACCCTAACCATTCATCTAACCTTAGTCAATTCTCTACACCTGACCATAGTTCATATTATGATAAGTATTCATTTCTTTTGCATTTTTAATTAACTTATCATAATCATCTTCATCTTCTTCTTCTTCTTGAGTTCAAGAAAAAGCTTGCCACCATTAATGGCATCTTGAGTAAACAAGTGAGAAATCCAATTCTAAAGTGAACCCACCTCCTATTTCTTCACCCTCTACCTCTTACCAAGTAGTATAGGGTGTTTTCTTCACAAGTTTCACAACTTGGTGAAGTCGGAGCTTGATCTTGTGAAGCCTCGACGTAGATCATCTTCGGCACGAAGCCGACGACCTTGCCCGCCCATTTCTCCGATGAAGCCGATGCTTGAGTTCGGGATTCGAGACGGACAGCGAGAGGACGTCTACGTGGAGCTAAGAAAGTGGAGAACCGGATCTACAAAGGTTGTAGCTTCTCACTTTTAGTTAAGTCGTTAACTAGTTTAATGTTTCGCCTAAAATTCTAGTTAACGATCCGTATTAGGTTTTCTCGGCACTCATAAAATGATAAATTGGCATGGTTGATGCCTTACGAGACCTCTATTATGTTCCTAGGAACCCTTCAAGAGCCGAGATCCCTTCACCGGGAGTGACCTCTTTAGCAAAGGTTTTCGTTACTATATTTTTCTAAAAAGCTATCCAGTTCCTTCAACGATATCAAGTTCATTACGTTAAAGGTTTTTCGCCAGAAACCATTCATAGCCCTCTGTCATTTCAGACGGGTAGCACGTAGTATTCATGCTATGTTTGTTGGCCTTAGTCAAGGCATAGTGTATGGTAGCTGCTTGTTACCTTTCTGCTGCATAGATGATGCGTTGTTTCGGGACAGTCGTATAGCCTTGTTGGCCCTAGTCAAGGGCTTGTACGGGTGGGTTCAAATTAACCTGGACAATGACGGGTAGAACTTGACATATGACTTATGATTTGTTGGCCTTAGTCAAGGTCATAAGAGCATGGGGCAAAAATCACATCGGGGGTTTCTAAAGAAACTGAAACTTGCCAGATATGCGCATACCTTCTGGAGTGTGATAACGTGAGCGGATTCCGTCACGTTATCATGCGATGATAGTTGGATCCCGGTTCCCACTGAAGAGTTAGTTTACTCCTCGGGTGATCCCGACTAATTCTTCTTTCAGGTTTGGAGAAGAATTTGACATTACAGTGGGAGGTTTCCTGATTAGATAAAGTGACAACCATTCTAATCTAGGTTAGAGTGCACGCTGAGTGTTTCTTTTCTCTCTCTCTCTCTTTGGCAGCGACCATGACCTGACCTTTGACTATGACTCAGTGACCAAGTTGACCGAACCTTCTTAAAACACTGGATTTTGGATTGTCAGAGTTGCATATCTCATTGCCACTCCTACTTTTACCCTTTTCTCCAGAACACCACGTATTACTACGAACGTCCACTTCCATTGGACAAAACCATCGTATGGTTATATACGAACTCGTTGGAATTTATTCGAGGATGGTTTCCGGTTCTGGAGAAAACGAATAGGACTATTCAGTTGTCTTTTCCTTTTACCTTCTCTCAGATTGCGAGTGCTCCTTGGATTAGGACAGTACACCTATTACACAAATTGGATAGTCTTCTTCCAAACCATAGGCAGGTGCCGACCGGCAGGGAATGAAGAAAACCAATTAGCCTAAACGGTGTACAGAAGGTATTAAGTTAAGACAAATAAAGGGATTAGAAGGAGGGCAAAGTAAATTGCGACTGCTATTCACGACCAAACCAAGTATTTCATTACCTATCCCACTTCACCTTTGTTTTTCTCCAGGACACTCCATATCACTAAGAAGATCCACAGTTAATTGGATACTCCATCGTAATGTTATATACGAACTCGAAAGGAACTTGTTCCAGTTCGGGGATGGATTCAGGTTCAGGAGAAATAAGAATAAGGTTTATTCGGTTGTCTTTTATCTTCACCTTCTCTCGCATTGTGAGTGCTCCTAGAATTAGGACAGTACACCCATTATGCTTATTGGATAGTCTTCTTCCAAACCATAGGCTGGTGCCGAACGGTAGGGAAGGAAGAAAACCATTTAGCCTAAGAGGGTGTACAGAAGGTAATGACTAAAGACATATGAAGGTATGTGGAGATGTGGCATAGAAATATACGGTTGCAGTTGTGAATCTGGATAATGGAAGAGTCATTACTAGGAATACCAGGATACCCCTACGAAACATTTCAATGTTTCAGTTTCACTGTGTACTGTTGATAGAAAACTGATTTCCCAATTAGACACTTGCTCCAGGGTATGTATTTACCAGGTTTGATTCTCACATCTGTATGGTTTTACAGATGATGAGTGGGAGCAAGTTATTGGGAATTGGGTGATCATCCTCATTATATCGGGATTCGTTGTAATTGATGATATTTGAGGAAATCGCCTGGGTTGTTTGCCGGACCGCAAATATTTGGTTTTGAATATCCGTTGTAATGCACTAATTTCAAATTGATATATCTGTACGTTTATTTTTTATAAAGTGAGATATAACTTTTTGAAATTATGTCTATGACATTTACCTATATCAGTGGATGGTTAGGTAAGGAGTATTAAACAACGGTATAATTCTTCTTAACCATAAGTACAGTTTTCAACCTACGACATACAGGGAATGAGTTATTAGACTCAAGGGACTTATACAGAGTATTGTATATTGTCCAGTGTCCATTAGGACAGAGGGATTGGTACTCGCACTATGTTCTGTTTACTTGTGACTTCTCTAGTTCTTAGACATGTGTTTCGTAGAAATGCAGGTTCTGAGTTTTGAGAAGTTATAGGTATAAGAATAAAGTAGAGAACCAGGTATTGCAAGTATCGGGATTCTTCAAGGTGCTCGAAGATGTAGATACTTGTGAATGGTATTCAGTTGATAGTAATGATTAAGAGAACTTGCTTCTCTTTCAGGTTACTCATAATTGGAAGTACTCCTAAATTGAGTAATGCCGATCGGCCTCTCTCCAGTTAGTTGACATGCACTGGAGACAGATGCATGATTTGAATCTAGTTCAATTAAATCAGTGCCTCTGTTTCTGTATTGGATATAGAACAATTCATATCTTAACGATGTTAAGGTACGGGGAGTTGTCCGGCTTATGCTTAAAACCAGACTCTGGATAACTCAAGACACGTTTCTGTAATGGTTGTTTGTGGGTTGACCCAGGCTATGACGAGGGTTGACTTTCTACCATCTGGAAGATCAATAGTGATATTGTTCTTGACTCACCACAGTTTTAATAAAAAAATGGATTTTTCAGAAAACAGTAGTGGGAGTATGGTAGAACTGGAAGTGATTCCAGAACCGCAAATGATTACTGAAAATTTGATAAGAACCTAAAGATTCAATCTGGTTTGACATTCCATTGGCCACTCCGCAGATAAGGTGGGTAACCTCAGGCACTCGATAGGTACTCCAGTAGCCTCAAGGACTGTGACAGGGAGGTTCTTGTTTACCCAGACTTGCCATTGCTGTTGTTCCAGACTGTGAGACCCGGCAGGAGGATGAATATAGCATCGTTCTAAACTAGTTTTAGAAGTGGACGTCTATATGACTCTGCCAGAGGGTTGTCATAGTCAGTGGGAGCAGCGGAAGCATGGTGGACAGGTGGCTTATGTCTATTTATAGACTAAAGCTGATATAGAGGAGATAGATCATCCATTTCTGATGTGACAGTCATAGGTTTGACTTCATCAGAATAGGGGATGGATCTGTTAAGAAGGTAGTAGGGTGTAATGTCCTGGTATTTGGATGACATACACAGAGTAGGAAAAAAAACTCCTATACTATGATCGGTTATACTTTGGTTGTCACACAGTGGTTTCTCCTCATGGGACTTGGATATAATATCAAGACATTCTGGTTACTGGATCTATGGTTTTAAAACTAGATTTGGGTAGTTTCCCAATCTGGGTATTTAGACAGCATTCTAAAGGTGTTTTAGAATGGACGACTCCTGACACGGTAGTATACCTGCAGGTGATGGAGTCACCCTCTCTAAAGGTGTCTTATAGACTAAAGGGGAGAGGGACATGCATGATTGGCAGATCACTTGCTTAGGCAATTGAGTCAATCATGAGATGTCAAGTACCACACCAGATTTTGTTCTTGCAGTAGATGCAATAAGTTGATATTGATCCAATCCTGGAGAAACATTCGGAAGCAGTTTTAGAACATAAGTGAATGTTCTAAGGATATGATAACGACAGCCTCTTTTGGGAGACGGTTATCATTCCAGGCTTCCAAGGTGACCTGGATGACAGAGTGACTGTCAGAGTTATAGTTTTCCCTCTGACGAGGGGCAGTATTTTGGACAGGTGGTCCAGGCGGATACTGAGGGAGGCATGGCGAAGGATACTGATTAAGTTCAGTTGACGATACAGTCTGAGAAGTTTGGATTTGGAGTTCATTTATGAACTAGGTCCCATCAGATATCCAGACATACTTTAAGACAGGTATTGCTCATTTCGGGAGATGGCTTTCTCCGCGAACATGAGATAAAGAGAGACATAGAAAGAAACATTTGAGCGGATCCACTCACTGAGGCTATTCCTCAAACGCATTAGTTTTGCAAACGGGTTTTGTGAGACTGATTAGTAGAGGAGTTGGGTGTTCGGTATCACACAGGCTGTGAGTATGCGACATCGCAATAATTAGGCTTGAGTGCAAGTGGGAGATTGTTGGAGATAGTGCCCTCAGAGTCAATTATTGGATCACAGGCACATGATTGCAATGATTGAGGAAGAACCTATACCGGTAGGACAGTCTTGCTCGAGATGATAGTATGTTATCTGGTTTATCTTTATCATCGTGTACTGCTTTAGGTGACCTTCCAGGTCACTATTGCACGTTGATAGAGCCCCTAGGATTCTTGCTTGACTGCCAGCAGTATGAGGGCGATCATATACGTGGGAGCTGGGGTCTATAAGTAAATCCTTAAAAGGTCCCTAGTCGTGGGAGTTTCGAGACAGGGCATCGATACTCCAGAGTAGACTAGTGTATACAGTCGAAATCCCGACGAGGGGTGGTGGCCGGTCTCACAAGCCACTGGTGTCAGTTGGTTCAACTAAGATGTATACAGGTGCTCATTGGGTTATGAGTACACCGGACAGGACTCGCCGGGAACCTACTAGTTGGTCTTATACCTGACGTCAGATGGCAGTTCCCTGGTGATATGTGTGCAGGTTAGTTCATCGACCTGAGAATCGTCATTTGTCTCGTGTGAGTTCCCGCTGTACTTTGATTACTACTCTACCACGCTCAAAGGAGTCGTGCAAACAGGTTTTAGTTGGATACAGTCCCGAGCCACATGGAAGCAGTGAGCAGATCTTCAGGGGTCCGTCTCTCCCGGTATTGGGGGTGAGGTCGCGCTGTGTCTAGGAGAGCCATTACACGAAGTCCTTGGCCAAGGCAGGAGATTTACTGGTAGGTATTCCAGTAGTATCTCAGGGTATTCTGGGCTACACTCCGACACGACTTGTACCGCTTTTGGGGGTCTGACTTTTACCAACTCTCTAGGCCCGCCATGCGATGCTCATAGACGAACGGACCGAACTGTACGGATATTATCACTGACAGGCTCAGTAGGGTGTCAGGATGAGTTCGCTCATCGACGTCCCTTTTGGTCAATACCTGGTAGCCCGTTTCGTTTGGCTAATACCTCTGACGTGCTGGTGGTTAAATCCACAACCAAAGTATTGACGAGTCTTTAGAGTCCCCCACCGACCGTTTCTCAAGTTTCAGGCGAAACGCTGTAGAGGCCGTATGGAGATATGGCAGGGTTCGATCTTATCCGTACGGTATTGCACGGATCATGATCGGACCGATAATACTAGCGGGCTTTGGTTTAAGCCGGATACTAGTATTGTACAGTGTAGATTTTGTCTCATTGCGTTTGTATTCAGTGGGAATACAAATGCGGGTATGTATATACAGTCGCGGGGTTTTCCTGTAATTTATTACGGGATCAGTTTTTTGATGTTGCCAGTTTGTATTCCGTTTCGGCCAGTTTTCCTTTGTTCCTTCACGGCCGGATTTTTCTGATGGAGGGGGTTATTTGCAAGTGTGCAAATTAGATATGTGGAGGGGGTTTATTTGTAAATGGAGGATTATAATGATAATAGCATCTTTGATTATCTTGTGTTCATTTCTTTAGCATTAAATGAGTTGGAAATGTGATAGGATTTGATGTGGTTTTGGAGTGACTCTTTTTCCTCATTATCATTCCATTTTTCTCCACTTGCTTTATGTTTTTTATTTACCTCCACCATTTTTTTGAGAGGGGCCGGCCACATTCTTGAGGGAGATGAGATTCATTTGGTGTGAGAAATTTTTTGGCATCTCACTTTCATTTCATGCTACAAAGAGAGTCCCATTTCAAAGTTCATTTCTTTCTTCACCTCCATCCATAAAGGCAACTTCATAATCCCAATGAGACAATGGATTCTACACTTAGCCTATAGTATTCTTGGACACGTCGACTCGCCAACTTCGTGCCCGAGTTGCCTCGGTCCAGAGGTGGGAGCCCGTAAAAGAACCCAGCGATGTGGTGCCCGTTCCGACGAGAAGGTGAAGACCGGAGATTCTGCGAGGAGATCGGAGTGGAGGCCGAAGGCCGAAGGACACGGATCGCTCGGTATAGCATTCTACCCATTCTCTAGTTTGATAGGAATAGGTTAATGGCCCGATCCGGGATTTTAGTGCGCGGTAGTGCCGGTTTACAAGTTCTGTAAAAGTTTCGTTTCCGCATTTTGGCCTCGGACAGACGGCCGGGGCGCTGCCGTGCACTTACAGAAGAATCAACAGGGGGTTCCCTAGACTCTACCCGAACTATCTTTACAGACTCTTCACAAGAAGACATCTAACCTGATGGAGGGGAGGAGTCCTCGGAAGAGGAAACGCAGATATCCTGACCTAAAAATGAGAGCGCCGAGCTAACGAGACTCAAGACGAGGAAATTATGAAGAGGTATGGGCCCCGATGGGGATCCCACCTCTATTTATAGCTGCCGGCGTACACTTCCAACGGAGACAGTCATCTACCGCCAAAACGACTCTTCGCACTCGATGGCCACCATCGCTCCACCTGTCGCACGCGCATTGGTCACACCCCATCGGATGCCGGAACCTACGGCCTGTCACGTCGACCAACCAGCGCCAGACACGTGGGTTGCCGCTTCGACGAACGTACGCACAATCCGGCGCATCCTCTTTAATGCAAGATCTGGACCCTGATCCACTGACGTCATCAAGAAAATACGGCCGATTGCCCGGGAACGCGCACTTACGATATCTTTGAAAAAGAGCTCACCTCGGATAACCCGGCAGACCACTCTCGACCCGACCCTTTGAGCGGGTCGAGACGAGAGTGGGGGACTAATGATGATGCTCGATATCGGTGATCTCCCAGATCGTGACACATAGCAGATGACGTGTCCCGAAGCCTGCAAGAAAGGACCAAGGACGGTACGTCGGAAGAATACCCTGGGTCTGCAACCCATGGACCTGGCCGACCTTCTGTGACCGTCCACACCACTCCTATGCCCGCCTTACAAACAACCGTTGGCTCGCCTCCGAGCCTCCTGCACATTTAGCCTCCTCGGCCCTCTCAGCTCGCCTCCGGGCTACAGCAGAACCAAGATACCTCGGTCTCCCGCTCGTTCCCGAGCCTCCCGCCGAGCTCATCCTCCTCGGTCCCATCGACTGACCAGCAGCACCAGTCGCAGGCGCCTCCGCCACGGCTCCGCGAATCTCGCTATGCGCAAGATATCCGTCGTCCACGTCCCGCGTTCCACGCCATCACGATCCCCCATTAACGAGCTTGTCTCGTCATTAATGCGGGATCCCGCTTATCACGCGGGCGTGACGCCAGGGGCGTAACGGCCGGCATGATTCTCGCACCTGCCTGCTTGTTGCCATCACTATATAAACCCTTCTTTCAGACGACTCAGGTAAGCCATTTATTCCTCACTAGGCCATTACTCTGCTCAAATATCCGGTCTAACTTGATCGTCGGAGGGTCCTCGGTGGCACCACCACCCTGAGACTTCCTTGCAGGTAGCTCGGCCTCAACCGCCTCAAACCCATTGAGATCCACACGCTTCAGAAGCCAACCTCCAGATCAATCTCAGTCGTCCACCATCGCTTACAGCAGATCTACGGAAGGTAACATCTGAAGGAGATTCTGACATCCATCAGTTATATTCCTTAGCCAAGTAGTTAAAACTCCTTTTAGTTTTATTAGTTTAGTGATTGGTTAAGATTCTAAGTTTAAGTTGCCAGTGCCATATTTCAAAATTAAAGTTTTTTATTCCGTAAACGCTTAGCGGCAAGGGTACTAGGAACTTCATCAGCAATTGAGAGAGAGAGAGAGAGAGAGATAGAACTTATGAATGTGAAGAAAGTAGATGAGAGGAGTTCGAAGATTGTAATGGAAAAGGTTTTGGAATTTCTGAGGACGAAGGAAAAAATTATGAGACTTTAGATTAAGGTTAAGATGGTTGTTAAATATGAAGAAGAATTGGTAAATGGACATTAGGAAATGAGTTTCTATTCATAGAGAGAGTGTAAGAGACAGTTATGACGGTTGAAAGGTACAAGTGCTCGGCCCCTATATTAAGGAGATTATGTGCAACTAATAACCCATTTTAGGTATGTCCAACCTTTTTTTTTCGTGAATCTATATATTATGATACGTCTACTAATCACATTCGGACCGATCCAACCAACTGCATAGAAAGATATCTTTTTTATTTGAGCATAAACCTGTGTTATTTTCATATATGAGAAATTAACCATCTTTCCTTGTCTTACCATTTTAAGTTAGCTTAAGAAACTTCATACCGTTTATGTTGATGATTTTCTTTGCTTTTTTAGGGTCTACTTGGTACACCAACTAGAAGATTCAAGAAAACATTAAAACGCCTCAAGCATGCACAATATGATTTCTTAACATTTGAATTCCAAAAATATTGCATGATCATGGTTAATAATTTGATTGTTCTCGGATATAGTGCGTGGAACAATGCTGATAACACAGATATTAATGATGATCATGATATTACCTGTGGTTGTGGCGAAAACAATGGTTTGACTCGAGGAAGGTGGCGACAAAGGTCGAGGAGCCGTGGCAGAGTACCTGATAATGGTGAATTCAAAAGCTAAAGCGACTGCGGAGGCGACTAAAGGAGGTAACGAAATAAACGGCGATAAGCCAGAGGCAGGCAATAGTGACAATAACCACGACCACTAGTGCACGATAACACAGATGGTGAGGGGAGGTGACAAATCAAAAAAATTATGAAAATAGAAACAATAATAATAAAATTACCAATGAGCTAGTTGGTACGAACGCTTCCTCCCTTGGGAAGAGTGAGAGGTTCTAACACCAGGAGAGGAAATGGTCAGAAATTAACGCTTTCGGTGCAAATTCGTGGGTCCTCTGAGTATGTGTGTTGTGTTGCCTGGATGTGATGCCTGTATGGATGTGTTGTGTGCATAGATTTAGGCTTATAAGCCCGTGTCAAATAATAATAATAATAACAACAATTTTCCTCAAAATTAAGTGAGAAAGGAGGAATTTAGTAAGAAGAAACAACAACAACAACAACAACAACAATAAAAATTTTCCTCAAATTTAATTGTTTGGTTTTGATTAAAGTAATAAATTAGGAAATTTGTTTGCTTGTGTATCAAAGTACATGTTGATATCTCTTCTCCACAACACACACACGGGATAATGGGAGAGTAAAGGTGCATAACAGAGAATTTTCTTCAATGACGTCGGTAAAATACGCCTCCACGATTTTTATCAAAGATCGGTACCCATTATTTTCATCTTTATCATCTAAGATGTGGATACATCAAATTTAATGAGATTCCATCACTTTTTTCACCGTTGAATCGGTAGGAGCAAAATTAATGGTTTACCGACAATAGAACATTTTACATTGCTAATCCAACGGTGAAAAAATGGTGGATTCACATAAAATTTGGTGTATCCACATCTTACATCATAAAGATGATGGTGTGTGTCGATCGTCGAAAAAAAATCACGAAGCATATAGATTTTTGACGCCACCTAATGAAAAAGCATCCAAAGGCCTCTTTTCTTCTTTACTCTCTCTCTCTCTCACACACACACACACGTGTGTGTATGAGATCGATAAGGATACTATCGGAAGGATTTGAAAAAAAATGCTTCCCACTTTTTCACCATTAGATTAATTTTGAGATTTGTGTATTCAATTATATTATGTTTGGTAATAAATGAAAACTTTTATTCATAATTTTTAGCACAAAGTGGGAAGGATTTATTTCTAAAACCTTCTGATAGGAATATATATATATATATATATATATGTGTGTGTGTGTGTGTGTGTGTGAAAAGAGGTATGAACTGGTAGCTCTTTTTTTAAAATGAGCCTTCATTCCAAAACACACATATCCCATGTGTATTTCACCGATCCAAGACGGTCATTTTGATTTACATATCATGAAATCCTTATGTACAAAAAATCTCGGGATTTAAAGTTTTTTAACGCATTCATCGAGCAGATAGAAAAATCAACGACTTAACGGTATAAGAAAATTGCGGTCCTTTAATGAACGCGTTAGAAGTTTTTAAATCCCAAAGAAAAAAATTGCATAAGAGTTTCATCATATGTAAATCAAGATGGCCAGTTCAAAATAAATATGGATACATTCATATTCTCCCTCACAAATTGAATATATTCTCATTTTATCTCTATAATTTACTAAATTAATTTAATATAATGGTTTTTTTGGATTTACATCCCGCAAAACATAGCTAATTGTAAAAAAAAGCACCTTGTAATTGTAAAAAAGCCCCACAAATCTTTTAACTCAACTTAAAATTCCCCTTTGTTCATCTAAGGGCAAAGGGCCTGTTTGGTTGCAGGATTATTTGGGATTTGGATCGTGAAATCCTAGAATTCCATAATTTTTTGTTTGGTTGGTGGATTTGGATTTCTAAGATTCCTTTGGTTTTTATGGAGGCCCACCACAAAACATAGATTCTTGAATCCTAAGATTTTTTAAGAATTTGTAAGGATTAAGCACTATTCATTGTACTTTTAGATGGGACCCGTGGTACTTTATTTATTTAATAATACTCTCTCTATCTATCTTTCTCTAAAATCCTCAAATCCAAATCCCACTTTCTTTTCACCAACCAAACAAAAATTACAAGGATCTACAAATCCAATACTAGGAATCCAAAACCAACCAAATAACAAATTACCAAATCCAAAATTTTTCAATCGTATTATTTTGGAATCCAAATTTCTAACTACTGCAACCAAACAGGCCCTAACATGTTAATTGGTGTGAAATATAACCGTTAAAGGGTCTAAATTACTTTTTTACCCTTAACAATATGTAATTTATTTTTACTCTATAAAACCCTATAAAAATTGCCTTCTCTCTCTCTTATTAGGCTCCTCAAGATCTCTTCTCTCACTAATGATGCTTAATATTGATGATACGAGATCAGGACACGCGGCAGATGACATGTCCCAAGATCCGGAAGAAAGGGCCCACAGAGGCCGACCAGGCCACCCTTGTACCCGACCTGCAAGTGCAAGCTGGCCCTCCTCGGGCCCCCCTGCAAATTTGACTCCTCGGCCCCTCAGCTCGCCCTGGGCTGCCACGGGACCAAGACTCCTCGACCCTCTTGCTCGGTTCCGAGCTCCCCAGCCTAGGCCGTCCTCCTCGGCCCCTCCGACCGGCCAACTCCACCACTCGCAGGCGTAACCGCCGCTCCGCAAATCTCGCCACGCGTAGATTCTCCGCCAGCAACGTCCCACGTTCCACGCCATCATGATCCCCATTAATGGGCGATCCGCTCTTCATGCGGGCGTGACGTCGGGAGCATAACGGCCGTCAAGACTCTCGCGCCTACCGCTGCGTGCTTCCGCCACTATATAAACCCCTATCATAGAGGGGTCAAGTAAACCATTTTTTACTCCACTTAGCCGTTACTCTACTCGAATCTAGTACTAACTTGATCGTCGGAGGGTCCTCGGTGGTACCAAACCACCCTGGGACTTCTTTGCAGGTACTCGGCGCTAAACTCCTCAAATCACCAATCTCACCAAAAACCATTGAGATCCACACGCAACAGAAGATCACCACCAAAATTCACCGGGAGATCAACGGAAGACAACATCTGACGGAGACCCGAAAAGGACCTCTATCAGTTGGCGCCGTCTGTGGGAAGCCAAACTCCATAAAAACAAAGTTGGCCTTCCGATCTCCGTCCGCATGGAGAGCAACCATTCTAAAGATCCCGGTACCAGCCGCCGCCTTCCACTCACCGAAGGCATGGATGAGCCTCTTCCAGCGACCATCATCAATGCACTCGCCAGCCGGATAGATCGGCTACAGTCTCTCGTGGAGGCGCTCGTCCGCGTCCAAGCGGTCAGACCTGGGCCCCAGATCGCCGCTCCACCTCCTCCAGAAGACTCTGCCCCCGTCGGGACGGCTGACCACCAGCAGGCTACGACTCCTGGCCACAGATCTCTCGCGCTGGTACTCCCTGAGGCCGGCTGGGCGCCCCATGGCTCCACACCAAAGTCCGCCGTCAGAACGTCTCGCCTCGAGCCTCCTCACGACCCTTATCCCCATGAGGAGATGTCAGTCACCTCGCTTGTCCACAGGCATGGTCGACACCACCCCCCTCGGCGGGGCCGCACAGAAGGGGTTCACATCGGCAGCTCGAGAGCCACCTCGCCCACGGATCTGAGGCACCTCATCGAGAGGAACCAGGGCTGCTCCCAGGCGCAGGTCACCCACAGAAGAGGCCAGGGATCCCAAGGCGTCGATTCCTCGGGATACCACGGCCGACTCGACGCCCTCGAGAAGAAGATCGAGGGCATGGGCCGAGAGGCTCACCTCTCGAGCGACGGGGCTAAGTACGCTTCTGATTCACTCACAAAGCTGTTCACCGAGGGATTGCTCGCCGTCCACGTCTCCTCGCGCAACAAGCCCCCAAAGATCTCTTTGTTCGACGGGAACAAGCCCCCAAGGACCATTTGGACGCTTTCACCGCGGGGATGAGCTTCCAAGACCACTCCGACGCCGCCCAATGCAGGGCCTTCCCGACCACCCTCATCCGCGCAGGTCGGGACTGGTTCCGGGGGCTCGAGCCCCGCTCGATCTCGAGCTTCGACGAGCTGGTTACTCAGTTCTTCGGCCACTTCGTTGGGAACCGTCGGCAGAAGCGCACGGTCGACTACCTCTTCACGGTTAAGAGTAGGGACAAGGAGACGTTCAAGGCATACATCACCCGCTTCTACAACGCCCTTCTCGAGGTCCCCAAGCACTGGGATGAGACCGTCATCACGGCGCTCAGATCTAGTCTGAGGCACAAGGAGTGGTTACGCTCCTTCGCGTTGGCACAACCCAAGACCATGGCCGAGGTCAAGGCGTGGACCGAGCGCGAGGTTCAGCTGGAATCCGAGGTGCATGCAAACCTCCCGTGAGCAGAACGATCCGACCAGAAGAAGAGGGCTCGGGAGGAGAGGCCGGAGCGTCAGCAGCCCTATCACCCAAAGTTCCAGTAGTATACCCCCCTCAATGTCTCCCTTGCAGTATTGCTGGAGGAGGCCCAGAACGAGGGGTTCTTCAAGTTCCCTCCGATCCCGCGTCAGGCCGCAAAGCGAACCCGGAGCCCTTACTACGCTTTCCACCGGACACTGGGCCATGCCACGGAGGATTGCAAGCAACTCAGGGACTACTTCGAAGAGCTCATCCAATCAGGACACCTCACCCCATACTTGAGGTTCAAACGGCAGGCCGACCGCGAGCAGGAGCAGCATCAACCTCCCGCTGACCTAACCATCGGTCATATCATACTCGTTTCGGCGGACGGCCAGCACGGAACTCAGGGAGCCCCGTACCCTGTGCCAAGCACGGAGGCCAACAGTCCTCCAGGGAGCTCGGGCCGAGCCAATAAAATTATCTACTAGCCTGTACTTTTCTTTTAGGGCAATGTAAACTCTTCCTAGGGTCGGTTGTTAATTTAATAAAGATCAATGGAACATTGCGAAAAAGAAGGAAAAACCTTGTTTATTCAAAAGGTATTATGGGCTCCTCAGCCATACATACAAAAAGAAAAAGAAAATTACAACAGCGGGGGAAGGGGGTGCAGAGAGCACTGCTCATGATACTCGGCAAAGATCTCCACCAGCCGAGGCCTCGTGAGATCCAACCTCTCCCCTCGGTTCCCCCTACGCTCGTCGACCCCGAGCCTCAACTCGTAGCACTCGCGGAGGAGCGCCTCCGAGCGAGCCAGCCGGTTCGCAGAGATCAGGCCGAAGTGCCTCAGGGACCGAAGCTTGCCTACAGCCTCGTCATAGAGCTGCTCGGACAGGGGGTTGTAAACCCCCGGCGATGCCCTCCAGATGGAGTACATCAGCAGCTGCAGCAGGGAAGAGCGTCGGGGGAGCAGCCGGCCAAAATGGTCCTCGATGCTCCCATAGACCAACTGCACCGTGTCCTCAGTGCAGTTCTGGTCGTAGAAATACACGTCTTCGAAGTGGATGATGTCGGGGATGGTAAACGGGAAGTCTTGCATTTTCGACGACCTGTTTATGAAGGATAGAAGGACCGGTACTCCTTCAGCCTTATATAGCCCACTGCACCCCAACGGAGCTCAACAGTCGTCCGCTTTCACCCAAAAAGTCGCTGCCACACGGCGGTCATCAAGCCTTCTCTGGTGGAATCGAAACAACGCGTCCCTAGCGCTTCGCCTCCCCCCACATTCAATGCACATGCTACGCGAACATTCACCGTGACCGTTCCTGTTCCCCATGCCTACAGCTGGATGGTCGGGCTACACCTCGCGAAGAATTAGCCAAAGCAGCTACCTTGCTCGGCTATACCTGGCCGGTAGCTTCCCTACTCGCAACGCCAGGATTCAAAGCCCTCATCAAGAAGCAACCCAGCAGCTACCCAGCTCGGTCATCCCTGACGGGTAGCTGTTCATACCAGAATAGTGCATTTTATACCGCCCATTCTTACGCTCGAGTGTTTAGAGGTAGGTGCTTTTAATCTTTGTTTGTTACAGGCCACAGTTTTCTAGTCCAAAATAACGCAATTGATACAAAATCTCCACTGCTACGCCAAAATACAGAACATCTGTTGACAGCAGATAAAAGCCGGCTTCCGGTCATCCGTATCCGTCCAGTACCGCTTACCAGTTCCAGAGACAAGACATATGACAGTGGTCATTCGTGTCTCGGACAAGCACAGAGCACGAGGGGGGCAGCACAAGAATCAATGGGTGCACGGAGCTCGAGGGAGAAAGGTCAAATCAATCAAAAGTTAAGCTATGTTTGGACTGTGCAGATCTGAAGCAATTTGCAATTTGGTATATGTAGAACAACAGAAGAGAGCAGCACAGGGAAACCCAGAAAAAACGGCATTCCAACTCCCCAGAAGGGCCGCCGATCCGCGGCCAACATGGTGACTAGGCCGCGGATCCGCGGCCGAGTTGACTCGGCAGAGGGTGAAAATTCAGGGGTAGTTTCGATATTTTATCTAGGGCCAGAATGTGGCCCTAGGGTTTCAGCACACAGCCTATAAATACCCCAGTTCTGATCAAACCAAAGGTGTCCATTCTTTTAGCCACTTTAGTGTAGTTTTAGTTCTTCTTCTTCATTCTTCCTCCATGGAAATGTAGTGAGAGTATTGAGTGGATGTGAATAAAGATGAGGGTTTTTGTATCATTCTTTTTGCTTAGCTTCCCCCTTGAGCTCTCTACCTTAACTTGATCTTGCAACCTCTTAAGTGAGCTTGCAAGTTTAAGCTTTGGTCATTGGTCTCAAGGGGTTGTATCATTTTGTTCTCTCTTT
The DNA here is from genome assembly GCA_030015575.1 of Agapanthus africanus. Lineage (NCBI taxonomy): Eukaryota > Viridiplantae > Streptophyta > Magnoliopsida > Asparagales > Amaryllidaceae > Agapanthus > Agapanthus africanus. The sequence goes on along the minus strand of JASDDO010000010.1, from coordinate 103,405,924 downwards.
AGTGCTTCATTTCACATGAGTTCTTTACCCTTCTCTTGATCTTGCAACCTCTTGATTGAGCTTGCAAGTTTAAGGGTTGGCTATTGATCCCATGCTTGTTTTGAGTTCTATGGTTCTTGTAATTACTTTCTTGCATTTTTCATTCTTGTCTTTAATTACTTGCAATTTATTACCATGCACTTTAATTACTTGCTTGTAATCTTTTCTTTTCTTTGTTCTTTTCTTTTGCTCTTTTTGGTTTGTTTTGTGAATGGTTGTAATTATTATTGTTAAGAAGAAATACGATATTATAAGTTAACGTTTCTTTGCTCATTTCCTTTTCCCGTATTTTCCATTGAACTCCGCCCAAACGATACGCAAGCGCTCCGTTAGGCACCCTACCCTAACAAGGTAACGGTGATTCCTAACCGCGACCGGTTGCGTTCGGTTTGGCCGGAGGCGAAAGCAAGAGACAAGAACGGAAGGACAGGGGTAAATAAGCCGGATTCTACGAATACCGCGCTTAAATCCCCTAATCCACGTTGTTGTCGATTGCTCTAGCATCAATTGGTTAAGACTCGGCTCAAAGGTTTTGAGTACGGATTTCCTTAGCTTACACTTTCGTATATTTCCTTAACAACTTTATACTTGCAAATAATACACATAGGATAGACTTGAACAAACACATACAAATTCTTTATTGACTCCTCTAAAACAAGAACGGAAATACAACCATCTCCCTATGGATCGACCCGTGCTCAACCGGCTAGCTGCATAGCGACACCGTCCTGATCGCGGTTATACTTTAGAACTTTGAACATCCGACACGCCAAAAGCGTGCGATCAAATGGCGCCGTTGCCGGGGAGACGGTAGCGTATTTTCTTTCTTGTTATTCGGGTTAATATTCTTTTTGTATATATTTATAAATAAAAAAAAATAATCTTTTTGTTATTTTTGATAATTTTTGTGGGCAAGTGTGCAGATTTTTGCGTATTTGCAAACTGCGATTGTGGGGAGCAAAGTGTACGTTCAAGGTTAAGGTGATTACGAAGTACCATGCCAAAGATCCGGGTAGTTTGACCCGCGCAAGCGAACTTTTCAAGCTTACCAGATTTGATTCAACGGGGGTTTCCTAACCCAAAAACTTAACGGTACGTACTTTACTAACACCTTCTTCTCAAATCCGACGCATCCAATATACTATTCTTTGCAGGATTCTTTGCAAGTTCGCTAGTAAACGCTAAAAATTGACTAACCCGTATTTGTTGCAGTGCCACGCTTAAACTAAAAAACGATTGTTTGATTCTTTATAGAATTTTTATTGAATTGCGCATTGCATATATTAATACGGACTTAAGGGCAAGCGAACCCCACAATATACGGTAAAGGATTTCATCACCTTTTCCGTGGCCCACAAATCACAAACTTGAGCATAACGTTTACCCGCACAAAATTTAAAAGAAACTAGACTTTAAGCCTTAAGGATTTCGCCCTCACTAGGAGAAGTTAACTGTGTTTAGAACCTCGCTTAACGGTATATTGCTTATGGGGTGTCTAGGAAAGTGTTAACGGCGAAACCGCCAAAAGAGAAAGGGTTATTTAATTAAGGAACTTCGCGAAAGTATTGGAAAACCTCCCCTTATCTCTGCACTTACCTGGCCTCGTGATCAGTGTATCTTGAGCCCGTTTCTCGACACAGTTTTACTTCGACAATCAAGTTCTGGAGCAGGTCTAGTTGACCTAGGTGAACCCTAGAACGATTAGGTGTGTGGTATTTTTGTTTCGTGATTGTTTTTGTCCATATTCTTTTTGTGTGTATATTTCATTCTTCTGTTAATATATAAACTATAAAAAAAATAAAAAATATCACATTCTTTTTCCCCTCCTTTTCTCTACCCTTCTTTCTCTCTCTTCATATCATGGGTACCCCACCTCGAAAAACTCTTGCCGAACTTTGGTACCCACAACCAGACATTACTTCTTACGGTTCTTGTTTTGGCCGAACTTCGAACGATCCATCCATGCCAAAAATTTCATTAAGAGATCGGATAGACGCGTCTAGGACAAACAATTCGACTCCGCAATCCACTTCGTATAAACCATTTCAAACATTCACCCCTTCTTACGTTGATACCCCTTCTTCGAGTCATGTTGCAACTCCAAGACCTATGTCTATTGCAGAACGTATTGAACAATCCCGTAGCCGGTCTTTCACTCCTTTCACCACTTCAAATTCTTGGGATCAACAATTCCATTCACCTTCTTATCCAAATGTTGATCCTGCTCCTGTCTAGCCATTCAATTCCTACCAATCCTACCCTACTTTTGCACCTTCCCTAGACATTGCTTCAGAACAGCCTTTTGGGAGTTTTCAGTATCCAAACAACTTTGAATCTTTTACTGAAACCCCTTCACAACTCATGTCTAGTCTGGAACAGTCATTGGAAGACTTTAGGGTAGCGTCAAGCCAACAGATGATGGATTTGAATGCGTCCATGGCCGCTCTCATACAACCTACTGACTCGGTAGCTAGTTTCCAACTAGCTCCTAATTTTCCAATGTATGATGAGGCGGCAGGACAGGCTGAGAATTTGAGTGGAGAGAGTGAGATGTACCCCCTTCCGAATCAAGCCTACCCGTTTCAACTTGAATCCCACAACTCCAGTTTTGAATATCTATCTAGTGTTCCCAACGATTCACCAATTGAAGATAGAATGATTAATGAGTTGTGCGACTTTGTAGTGTTTGATTTGTCAGATTGTGAAGGGACCTTGCCAAGTGAAACCAATCCCAAACCTTTTGACCTCTACACATCCATCTTAGAACCAAAATTGATTGAAATCCATGCTTTTGATGAGGTGTCTGAGAAAATTGACTTTCACTTTATTAAGGATATTGACGCTTGGACTATTTTGGATGATGAACCCCTAGATTTGACTGAGTTTTTCTCTCCAATTCATCATCCCGAGTCATTAAATGTTTTTCCCGAACCCCATATGCGTTTGGACTTTGATGAAATATGCATGGATGAGCTTAACTTTGAGGAGAATTTTGAAGATATTTTTGAGGATGAAACAGTTCTAGATGACGAGTCGGATTTTCCAATTTATCCTGTTCCTTTCACTGACTGTGCACACCCTCCTGAACCTTTAACCGATACCCTTCCTCGATCACTTCCCCCCACCCTTTCCATCGTTCCGACCATGCAAGAAACCGTATCACTTTCATTTCATATGTCTGGTTTACCAAGTTCGGCGTACCCATGGTTTCTCACGAATCTTGAGGGATTTGACCCCATTTCTCGACGGGTTAATAGATTAGCACAATCACTTTTTACACATCGGTCATCACAAATTGTGCTAATTTATTCGCTCCATTTCCACCCTCAAGTTCGTATTCCACTTCTTTCTCCCTTCCGCCATTCTTCTTCTTATATACCGAGACCGTATCCCGCTTCTATCTCCATACGGTCTCGCGTATTCTCCATTTCTTACCTCTCTGCATTCTTTCACCAACCAGCACATTATAGAGACAAAATTTTTGAATGGTTGGTGTTAACTTTTGGCCTGTGTAAGGCCTTGTATAGATTGATACTATTCTTTCCCCCCCGATCCTGAACTTCAACGCTTAACAGTGGAAACACTGTTTTACTTAAAGCTTGGGGGGGACACCATTTTTGTATATATTTTTGGTTTTCCTTTTTGTTTTGTATATAATTTGTTTTTAGGGAGCGCCGACAATTTTGACCCTCTTGGTATACCTGACAGTGAGGGCACTGTCAAGTTTAAGTTTGGGGGTGTGCTCGGTAAGCTTTCTTCCTTCGCATTCATTTGTATATTTTGCATTTGCATACCTTATTAAAAAACCCACAAAAATCGAAAATTTTCCAAAAAATATAAAATCTTTGTCGTCAAGTTAGCTAATGGGGTAACTTAGATTTTTATTCTGAAAGTTTAGTTGATATAGTAGAAATAAGTAACTCCTAGGCTTAGGAATTGAAAACCCTAAAAATAACCCTCATTCTGTCTAACTTTGGTAAGTATACGTCCTTACAATTTTTTTTGAGAAATAGATAATCTTGAGTTCAGTTCTTGAGTTAAGTCAAGATGAAGGGAAAGTATTGAAGCTTTACTGGAGGATAAGTCTGAAAAATAGTTTCTTTTCTTGAGTTTAAATTTAGAAAGTATATATCCTACAAACTGCACTTACACGCACCTTGAAACTTGAGATAGTAGAAGATACTTAGAAATACTCTTGCCTGAAAGCCTAGTATGAAAGAAAAAACGGTATTTAAAGCTAAACACCAAAAAGAGCATATTGAAAAATATATCCGGTCTTGAAAAAGAAAAAGAAAAAGAAAATAGAATAAAGTCAAGACCTGGAAACTGCTATTTACGCTTTAAAGTTCACACATTTAGTAATCGGCCGTTAGTGCCTCAAGAAGCATTAATAGTCGCATGAAAGGTGTGTGAGCAAATCCGTCCATCCTTAATGAAAAGAAGTAGTATTATGTATTAGGGCAAGGGTACTATAGCTTGAATTGAATTCTCGAGTGTAGGGGTGCAAATTTATACACACATAGGGGTATACAATCGATGTTTGAATAAAAGATAGAAATAAAGAATAAGACTTGTGTTTTCTGTAAAGTTGATAAAAATCCCTGATTTGAGGCCGCACTTTAGAAGGAAAACTCAGGAGAACCAACATCTTTCTAAACTTTTTTGGAACGTATAGGACCTAAGGTTAAATAGATAGGAGGTGTGAAAAATAAGGGTTGGATATTTCTAACTTAGGATGATAGAATTTCTAACGTAAATACTGAACTGTAGGAGTAGAATCAATGTTAACTTATGACACTAGCTTGACAGGATTTTGTGGGTAGTATCCGCTGAAAACCCTCAGGAGACAACACTCCTCCTACTAGGGACACCTAGAGGTTTAACGGCTTGTTGCACACGCTCAGTGCAATCGCGTTCCCTGCGAAAGTGCAGTTAGGATTTTATTTTTGTGAATAATTGGTTTTGCTCGGGACGAGCAAAAGTTAAGTTTGGGGGTATTTGTTCATACCAGAATAGTGCATTTTATACCGTCTGTTCTTACGCTCGAGTGTTTATAGGTAGGTGCGTTTAATCTTTGTTTGCTACAGGCCACAGTTTTCTAGTCCAAAATAACGCAATTGATACAAAATCTCCACTTCTACGCCAAAATACAGAACATCTGTTGACAGCAGATAAAAGCCGGCTTCCGGTCATCCGTATCCGTCCAGTGCCGCTTACCAGTTCCAGAGACAAGACATATGACAGTGGTCATTCGTGTCTCGGACAAGCACAGAGCACGAGGGGGGCAGCACAAGAATCAATGGGTGCACGGAGCTCGAGGGAGAAAGGTCAAATCAATCAAAAGTTAAGCTATGTTTGGACTGTGCAGATATGAAGCAATTTGCAATTTGGTATATGTAGAACAACAGAAGAGAGCAGCACAGGGAAACCCAGAAAAAACGGCATTCCAACTCCCCAGAAGGGCCGCCGATCCGCGGCCAACATGGTGACTCGGCCGTGGATCCGCGGCCGAGTTGACTCGGCAGAGGGTGAAAATTCAGGGGTAGTTTCGATATTTTATCTAGGGCCAGAATGTGGCCCTAGGGTTTCAGCACACAGCCTATAAATACCCCAGTTCTGATCAAACCAAAGGTGTCCATTCTTTTAGCCACTTTAGTGTAGTTTTAGTTCTTCTTCTTCATTCTTCCTCCATGGAAATGTAGTGAGAGCATTGAGTGGATGTGAATAAAGATGAGGGTTTTTGTATCATTCTTTTTGCTTAGCTTCCCCCTTGAGCTCTCTACCTTAACTTGATCTTGCAACCTCTTAAGTGAGCTTGCAAGTTTAAGCTTTGGTCATTGGTCTCAAGGGGTTGTATCATTTTGTTCTCTCTTTAGTACTTCATTTCACATGAGTTCTTTACCCTTCTCTTGATCTTGCAACCTCTTGATTGAGCTTGCAAGTTTAAGGGTTGGCTATTGATCCCATGCTTGTTTTGAGTTCTATGGTTCTTGTAATTACTTTCTTGCATTTTTCATTCTTGTCTTTAATTACTTGCAATTTATTACCATGAACTTTAATTACTTGCTTGTAATCTTTTCTTTTCTTTGTTCTTTTCTTTTGCTCTTTTTGGTTTGTTTTGTGAATGGTTGTAATTATTATTGTTAAGAAGAAATACGATATTATAAGTTAACGTTTCTTTGCTCATTTCCTTTTCCCGTATTTTCCATTGAACTCCGCCCAAACGATACGCAAGCGCTCCGTTAGGCACCCTACCCTAACAAGGTAACGGTGATTCCTAACCGCGACCGGTTGCGTTCGGTTTGGCCGGAGGCGAAAGCAAGAGACAAGAACAGAAGGACAAGGGTAAATAAGCCGGATTCTACGAATACCGCGCTTAAATCCCCTAATCCACGTTGTTGTCGATTGCTCTAGCATTAATTGGTTAAGATTCGGCTCAAAGGTTTTGAGTACGGATTTCCTTAGCTTACACTTTCGTATATTTCCTTAACAACTTTATACTTGCAAATAATACACATAGGATAGACTTGAACAAACACATACAAATTCTTTATTGACTCGTCTAAAACAAGAACGGAAATACAACCATCTCCCTGTGGATCGACCCGTACTCAACCGGCTAGCTGCATAGCGACACCGTCCTGATCGCGGTTATACTTTAGAACTTTGAACATCCGACATGCCAAAAGCGTGCGATCAGTAGCTTCCCTACCGCAACGCCAGGGATCAGAAGCAGTCAAGCCCAACCGTCGCTCGGCTATCCCTGGCGGGTAGCTTCCCTACCGCAACGCCGGGGATCAGAAAGTACTCCTAGAGGAAATCGAGCCTAACCATCTCTCGGCTATCCCTGTCGGGTAGCTTCCCTACCGCAACGCCAGGGATCAGAAAGCCCTCCCAGAAGCAGTCGAGCCCGAAGATCCCTCGCTCGGCTATCCTTCAGGACAAAAGCCCTCGCCAAGAGGCACCGGGCAATAACCCTGCCCGACCAAAGGTCTTTGGTAGGCTTCTACAGCCCCTCCCGCGCCAAGGACCAAAGTCCTCCCAGAGGCACTCGAGTCCTTGCTCGGCTATCCCCGGCTGGTAGCTTCCTACCACAACCGACAGGGATCAAAGTCCTCGCCAAGAGGCACTGGGCAGTAACCCTGCTTGGTCCCCGTCCTGAAGGATCAAAGCCCTCGTAAGAGGAAACCGAGCAACTGCCCTGCTCGGTCAACTCCGGCTGGTAGCTCCCTACCCATGACGCTAGGGATCAAAGCCCTCACAAGAGGCACCCGAGCGGCTGCCCCGCTCGTTCATCCCAGGCTGGTAGTTGCCTACCCATGACGCCAAAGGTCAAAGCCCTCGCCAAGAGGCAACCGCGCAGCTTCACTGCCCGGTCATCCTTAGTGGGCTTCTTACAGCCCCTCCAATGCTAAGGATCAAAGCCCTCACAAGAGGCAACCGAGCAGCTACCCTGCCCGGTCGTCCCTAGCGGGTAGCTTCCCTACCGCAACGCCAGGGATCAGAAAGCCCCCCCAGAGGCAGTCGAGCCTAAGGATCCCTCGCTCGGCTATCCGTCAGGACCAAAGCCCTCGCCAAGAGGCAACAGGAAGAAAACCTGCCCGGCCAAGGGTCCTTGGCAGCTTCCTACAGCCCTTCCCGCGCTAAGGACCGAAGTCCTCGCCAAGAGGCGCCAGGCGGTAACCCCGCTCAATCCCCGTCCTAAAGGATCAAAACCCTCGCAAGAGGCAACCGAGCAGCTACCCTGCTCGGTCATTCCCGGCTGGTGGTCGATGCTCGTGTTGCCAGAAGTCAAAAGATGGCACCCCCCATGGGGCCACCGGGCAGCCTCCCACTCATGCTCGGCACAAATACGGCGAACAGCGCTCTGCCCGTCACCTGCAAGGGATCCGAGACCCCAGTGAGGGGCATCAAGTCTATCCAGGTCTAAACGATCTCCCCTCGACTTCGGGACACATGGGGATACCTCCTCGGCAGCGCTTGACATGCTCGTCGGCAAGTGATCGAAATCAACTCGACGGACGATCGCTAGACAGATGGCCAACCTGACATGAAAACACAACAGTGCAAGCAGAGATATCTTACGAGCATTCTTCACAAACAGATGGTAGAGCGCGATTCGATGAAACCAAAGAAAAATTTTATTACTACCAAAGACAAACAAAGGGTATTTTTTGGTGCTCCCCAGCCTTACAAAATTCCAAAAACAAAGAAATAAAAGGAGGAAGACGGGGGCTCTAGACCTCGGGTCCAGGTGCGACCTCGAGGTCCTCGACATCCACCACATAACGCGCGGGGTCCTCGGCGGTTTTCTTGCCAGGAACCTCTTCCCCCTGCTGTTCAGTTGATAAAACTGCACATTTGTTATTACATTTTTCCTACTATTTCTATATTAGAAAAGGTGTTTATTATAATATATGATACATATGAGGGTTTATCTGTAAAAAGACTGTTTTCATGTATTTATATATTATAATTAGCATTTGGTAGGAAAATGTATGCAAAAAATATCATTGACCAAATCTTAAGAAAACAAACTCTACTAAATATCATTTGAGTTGTTGTGCAGAATTTTCAGGACTAAAATCAAGGAAATCAAGTTGTTAAAGCAAACCTTCCTAATTAAGAAAGCAAAACTTAGAAATCAAATCTGGCAGCAACTACGAGAAGATTTCCAAGTTCCAAAGGTTCCAGAGATCGCCACATGTCACAAAGATCAAGCCACAGAAAAATGATCCAACGATCCCTCTACTTGGCCGCGGATCCGCGGCCAAACCCCCTATTGGCTGCGGATCCGTCGCTGCCAGATGAATCAAGGGCTGGAATTTTTTCTGTTGGATCATAACTAGTTGCTTCCAAATTTAGAAGCTAATTTTCTGGCTTTGGGACTATAAATAAAGACCGAGAGCCTCTTGAAAAAAGCATCAAGCCGACGAGATCACGAAGTCCAAGACAGCTTACGCATCCAGGCTGATCATCAACGGTTCATCTACCTCCTTAGAAGAGATCGAGAAGCAAGCTAGGTTTTTGTAATCATTTTCTAAGGAATCAAAGAGTACTTGATCTTGTTGATTAATAAAGGTAGTTTATTTTATTGCATTTTTATTTTCTTCATGATTTTTATCTCTTCTTATCCCAACATGCGCGAGTAATTCTTCGCTTGTTAAGGTTCATAGGATTAGGGTAGGTTAATGGATGATGAAGATCCGTAAACTCTTTTTAAGTCCTATAAAATTTATAAACTTTATCTAAAGAATCATTAACATCCTAATCGGGCGCGCTACCAATTTATTGCTAGTCTCGACCGCAATTAGAGATTAGATTAATGATTGTTTTGGTAAAGGCTAGATATGAACGGAGTTCCATGTCGAGATAGGGGTTAAGAGTGGGAACCCTTTTCCCTCCAAAAACCCTAATCTATATGCATCACCGTCGTTCTAGTTTTAAATCTATTAAAGGATAAAAAGAGTAATCTTTAATTAATCATCCATAGCTACTAAATCCCAATGAACCCTACAAGCCCCCTTCTACTATAAAACCTACATCCGTAGTTAATCTAGATCTATATTTTGCATCCGTGTTTAACATAGATCTAGATCCTACAACCATTCTTCACCATTCTTATTTCTTCCTCTCTCTTTCTCAACACATCTAAAGTAAGAATAAAAGGTTCAACGTTTCTCAGAGGACGACCCGTACTCATCTCGGTCTAGCTACACGCGACACCGTTATTGATTGCGGTTAACTACAAAAACACTCTTTCTAACCAATCAAATGGCGCCGTTGCCGGGGATACGTGCGTAATTTTTTATTCTTAGTATTTGTATTGAATTCTTATACGATCTGTATCATAAATAAAACAAAACTGCAAATTGTATATTTAACGATTATTGTGTGAATTTTGCAAGGGAATCTGGAGTCACAGACTTGAGGAAACAGGAGACAGATACATTCATTAAGATCCAAAGAAGTAGAGAAGGCCACAGAAAAAAATTCATCAATTGATCTCTCCCTCTTGCGGCGGAACCGCGGCCGGAAGTGCACATCGGCGGCGGAAGCGCGGCCAGTTAGGAGATCTAGGGCTTCAATCTTCTCTGGTAAGATTCTAACCTCCTTCTCTCTTCTCTGAAATCCAATAAAATATCTTTTCTGCAGGATTCTTTGCAGAATATCGCCGCTCAAAAATCTTTTTGCAAAGTTTTGTTTTGCGGTTTGTTTTTGCATATTTTAATACAGATTTTAAGGGGCAAGACCAAAATCCAGATTAGGTGGGGATTTCATCACCCTTCCTAAGCCCCACAAATCAAAAACCGAGCATCTGCATCAACCCTACATTAATTTAAAAAATATCTAGACCAGACTCTAAGGACTGTCGCGCTCAATAAAGATAAAGGAAGATCGTGGGTAATCTATCGCTTATCTGCATTACTTTTGTAGTGTCTAGGCAAGTATGTCTAAGACGAGTGGTTACTTAATTAGGACCACTACTTTCGTAGTGGGGAGCCTCCCACTCTCCTGGCACTTACCTGGCTACAAGGGTAGGAAAGAGGCGGTAGAGGATTGATCCAACGGCTTGTCCTTTGGAAGTCTAGGAGCGATCTAGAGACTGGACCTAGGTAAACATAGTTCTAAGGTTGTTTATGCATTTTTGTGTGATTTGTCTAAATCCGTCATTTTTCAAAACAAACCAATTATTTTCTCCCATTTTTACCCTTTCCCCCTTCTTCTCTTCTTATAATGGGTGACCTAAACAGAAGAACACTTGCCGAGCTTTGCTGTCCACAACCAGATATCTCTTGTTTTCGTAATCCCTTCGGTATACCGTACGGCTCTTCTATGTCCTTAAGAGATCATATAGAACAAGCAGGAAGAAACAGTTGGCCACCTCAGTCTAGGTCTTATCAACCGTATCCTAATCCTACACCTGTTTCAGTTGATACCCAGAGTGAGGAAGCCCCTAGACGAATTGTTAGTTATATGTATGCCCTAGAGGCCATTACTGTACATAGGATGTATATTGTAGTGGATGCTGGGACATATATAGGGGGGACTTTCTTGCTCGACATGATAGTATGCTATCTGGTTAATCTTACCTTAACGTGTATACTGATTGTCTCTCTGTTACATGTTGGTAAAGCCCTTAGGATGTGTACTTGACTACCTGGACTATGATGCGGATCATACTAGTGGGGACATGGTAGTCCATAAGTACATCCTTCAAGGTCCCTAGTCGTGGGTGTATCGAGACGGGGCATCGATATACCAGAGTAGACTAGCGTATACCTTCTCGACCCATACAGATGGGCGATGGATGATCCCATATCCATTGGTGTTTGACATCAGAGATTATATACGGGTGCTCAGTGGAGACTGGGTACACTGGATGGACTCCCCGAGAACTCCCAGATAGTATTATACCTTACGTCAAATGTCAGTTCTCTGGTGACACTGGTATAGAGTAGCCTGTTGACCCGAGATCGTCATAGAGTCTTGTGTAATTCGCACTGTGCTTTGATTTCCACCTTACCACGTCCAAGAGGGCATGCAAAACAGTGGCTTTTGGGTACAGTCCCGAATCACATGGAGGCAATGAGCGATAGGAGGGGATTCGTCTCTCCCGGTATAGGGAGTTGATGTTGCGTTGTGTTCGATTGGCTATAACCGGAAATCCCTGGCTAGGGTTGCTGAGATTTACTGGTATGTGTTACCAGTAGTTTCTCGAACTGTTATAGACCTCATATCGACACGACTTATCGAGCTACTGGGGTCTGACGTTTACCACCCCTAGGCGAGATATGCGACATATCAGACGATCAGACCGGACTGTACGGTAAGTGTTACTGGATGGATTCACAGGAGTGTGAGCGGGCTTGCTCGTTGATCTTCTGATCGCTCAATACCCGGGTGACCGTTACGTTTAGCAGACCGCTTGCGGCTTGTGGGTGCTTGATATGATCATCATCTGCTGCCGGTGTATTGACGAATATTTAGAGTCCTACACAGAGGTTTCCTGGCTCAAGCGAAATGAAATAGGTGCGCATATGAGATATGTGCGGGACCGAGAATAATACCAGTATGAGATACTGGATTCTATTCTCGTGATATGTATCATGGGACGGTTATATGTGATATAGCCGGGTTACCGAATCAAATGTTGATTCGATACATTGATACACTTGATATTAGTCGGTCATATGCGATATGACCAGATCGTTAAATCATGTGTTGATTTAATGATTTAATATATAATTATATATTAGATATATTACTTTACATTAACTAGTATTGGTTCACTTAAGATGGATTTTCTCACTTGATGTGCACAAGTAGTATATGTGATATATTTTTGTGCACTAGATTGTATCATGTTTGATGATGCATGCAAACTTGGGTGTATGTTTTCTTTAAACCATGTTTAAGTGAATGGTTAGGGTTTTGTTATCTTTTCTTAATTATTTGTTTTATTTATTTATTTTAGGGCAAGAAACAAAAGGGTGGCTTCTTTTGTTTTTACCTTGAAACTTCATGAAGCTTTGACCACTTTGTTTCTTTTCTAAACCTAACCATTCACCTAACCCTAGTTTATTCTCTACACTTGTTAAACTAACCCAAGGTTGCATAATGATAAGAATGGTTTTATTTTCTATTATTGAGAATTCTTATCATATCCTTTTTCCTTCTTCTTCTTCTTCTTCTTCAAGAAGGAGAAACCTCACTAGCTTTAATGGTGCTATGAGGAAAAGAGTGAGAAATCCAAATCCAAAGTGAACCCACTTCCTATTTCTTAATCCTGTACCACTTGCCATGTAGTATAGGGTGTTTTCTTCACAAGTTTCATGACTTGGTGAAGTTGGAGCTTGATCTTGAGTTGCCTTGACGTAGATCATCTTCGGCATCGAAGTCGACGACCTAGCCCGATCATTTCTTCGACGAAGCCATCGCTAGAGTCCGGGATCCGATGATCGCGGTGGAGGGACATCATCATGGAGCTAAGGAAGTGGAGCACAGGATCTACAAAGGTTGTATTTCCGTTCATTTAGCAGTAAAGTTGTTTACTAGCTTGTAGTTTCGCCTATTCTCTAGTTAACGATCTAGTTTAGGGTTTCTCGGCACCGGAAATTTTTGAATTTGGAATGGTTGATACCTTGTGAGACCTCATTGGTGTGTCTAGGAACCCTACAGTGGTATCAGAGCCTAGCTAGAGCCTTAGGCGTTGCGTAGACGATATTAGAAGTCCGATCGAAACACGAAACCCTAATCCGACCCCTTCTCTGTACATTTTTTAAAACTGTGCATTTTTCCAAATTAAAAATATGCAGAAAAATTAGCAGGCTTTTCTAAGAAATACTGTGCAAAACGAGAACCTAACTCGATTAAACCACCGCGGAACCGCGGCAGGAGCCTGCCTTATGCGGCGGTTCCGCGGCCGTACGGTCGGTTCTTCCAATAAAATTTGCACAGTAATTCCTATATTTTAGTGCTGTATTTTTTGGGATATTTTAATGTTTACTCAAGAGTTGAGTGTTCTGGGGTTGTATTGGGACTCGAAGATTCGATCGGATTATCAAATTTTGTCTATGTGTTTTTCCGGATAAACTTAGAATATGTTAAAAAGTTCGACCGGATATAAATACCCACTTTTTTCCCTGCCGGGAAATTTCCAATTGTTGGATTTTTCCGTAGTTTAACGACGTTCTAAGTAGTGCAAGTAACGCGATGGTCCCTCTAGAAGACAACAAACCTTAACTCGATTATGTGACTGTCTTGAACTGCCCTTTGAACCTTCGGGTTTGGGGCAGTACGGCGTGCCACATGTGAGGCGTTGGCTTGACCCTTCTACGGCTGGACCGTTGGTACTGAGGCATGAACTGGATGTTTTTAAACTTGTTTCATGTGTTGAGCTGTTTTGGGAAAACTTAGGTGTTTGAATGTTCGATCGGAAAGTTTAACATTTTCTATTTATCTGGAATGTGATACAATATTTAGAATCCACAAGTAGTTATGAGATAACTGATTTGGATGTTATAAAAATAGCACTTTAGTCTCACTTGATCGGTTGCCACGGAAATTTGATGCGATCAAAAGTCCGTCGCAATCACGTAGCGTACGCGGATACTCGCTGGTAAACTTAATAGATAGCCATGCCCCATAGCCCCGACCAAATGACTGTAGGAGAACCCCGTCGCCGAAAGCCTCCGTTCGGGTGCTCACGGCAGCGGTGTTCCGCCTTAGTGCACTTCGTCGACGGTATCGGGGGTGCGGCCGTCTACTAAAGTTTGCGACGAGCATTCAATCAGTTTTTCGGGAATCTTGTTGTATTGCCCGACTTGATATTGAAAAGTGTTTTCGATAACGAGACTAAAATGCGGGGTTTATAATCGTTAGGCATGTGATGTCTAACGAATTCATTGGTTTAGGCATGCGATGTCTAAGTAGGTTGCGGATTCCAACTGTTGTAGTTTTACACTTACTTTTCTGTGACCGTAAGTGTAATATGTGATGTCACCGGTTTCGTTGCTATATGTCAACGACAATTGGGATGCGCATATTTACTTACGTTGATGACATGTGATGTTATGTGTTGCTGGATATGTTATATTGGATCGTCGTGTTTGAATAGCCCGGGGCTTTTTTATGTGAGATGAGTGTTTTTCATTTTCATTCATGTAAAAACTTGTATGTAATATTCTTTTATTGGGGCACTTCCAGGTTACGGAAGTTGTCACCGTTGATGTATATTATTTACTTTTCCGCACTAGCATAGACCCAAGGAGGAGGGCACAAGTAACCGGGTTCTAGAGTCCAGTGGGAGACCAACTCGAGGAGTCGAGTCCGGGGCTCCTAACTCTAGAATTGGTAGGGTTGCTTGCCGCTTTAGTAGGGATCTAGGAGTGTGGGTTTAGCTATTCATCACGACCGTGGAATCCGTGTTTTATACTGGCTCGTATTGAAAACACGGACGTCCTAGTATATCCAATTTTTCATATGTTTCTTCTGCTGCGATATCTGTGATGTGATCATTTGATATGTTCTGTGATAAATACTGTATATAGTATATATGATATATTATATAGACGTTACTTATGTTTTGCACTCTCGCTAGCCCTGCCCCGCTCTGCCGTTAGTTACCTAACCTAACGGTGCACGATGGGACATCGAGGCGAATGCGGATGACATAAGTGTACGTCGTATTTATCTGTGATATTTAGGTGACTTAAATGATGGGACTTCATTAATGTGATTAATGAAAGAAAATAAACCTAAGATGTTGTGGAATCGAATTTCAAAAATAAAACAGGTAGCTACAGTTCTTGCTTTGCATCGCGGTGTTGCTTGTAGAACATCCTGCACCTTATTCGATAAGGAAAGGGCCGAGATCCCTTCACCGGGAGTGACCCCTTTAGCAGTAACTGGCAGATACTACACACTCGGTTTGTCTTTTGATTGCTTCTATAGTTTCAGCTTTGCACAGTGATAAATATGATATATCCCGCACCTCATTCGACGAGGAAAGGGCCGACGATCCCTTCACCGGGAGTAACCCCTTTAGCAAAACTAGAAAAGCCTAAAAAACACTCCATTTTAAAATCATTCGATCATACAACGATATCAAGTTCATTACGCAATAGGGTTTCTTAAAAACCTGTCGTAGCCCTCCGTCATTTCAGATAAGTAGTAGTTAGTATTCGTGCTACGTTTGTTGGCCTGCGTCAAGGCGTAGTGTGCGGTAGCTAACTAGTATTTATCTGCTTATGCATATGATGCAGATTGGATTAGGGTAGTCGTGCGACTTTGTTGGCCTACGTCAAGGGTCGTGCGGGTGGGTTTAATTCAACAGGAAATGACGGGTTGAACTTGACTAGCGCACTATGGTTTGTTGGCCTGTGTCAAGGTCATAGGACGCTAGGGGCAAAATTATCGGGAATTTCAAGTGTTGAAATTTGCAATGAGATTGCATACCTTCTATGAGATAGTTGGATCCCGATACCCACTGCGAGTAATTGTTACTCCTGGGAGAGTTTTACACATTACAATTAGCCGATCAAGTAGGTTTCTAGAAAGGTGTCAACGGGGTTACGCCTCTGGGAAAACGAGGTTTACTATAATTAGGTCCGTGCGAAAGCACGGGGAACCTCCCTCAAAGTACCGACACTGGCTTGGCTGAAAGATTGGCGAACTTGTAGCGTGTAATTAATCCCGGCTAGTCTTTCCTTTTAGGGTTTGAAGGAAGATTTGATAAAAAACAGTGGGAACCATCCTGATTAGATAAAATAATAACCAATCCGATCTTGCAAGAGCGCACGCAAAGTGTTTTCTTCTCTCTCTCTCTCCAGGTAGCGACCATATCACGCCTTAATCAAG
This sequence comes from Agapanthus africanus, assembly GCA_030015575.1. Taxonomy (NCBI): domain Eukaryota; kingdom Viridiplantae; phylum Streptophyta; class Magnoliopsida; order Asparagales; family Amaryllidaceae; genus Agapanthus; species Agapanthus africanus. Next base: position 103,389,523 of record JASDDO010000010.1, on the reverse strand, counting down.
ATAATAAAACGGATATTGACCAAACCCGCTTGTTATACTGAGCTGGGGAACGTTGGTCCCGCTCCAACTTATAAATGTTATAAGACAGAGCAGGAAATAGGGGAATACCAGAATTCCTATGCCGCCCAAACGAAGAAAGTGCATATGATGCATCTCCTTCGGGTGTGTTCATTACAAAGAACTGTTTCTCAGTATCCTCTACGTCCTGGATATTAGATACCGGATCAGGATCCCGCAAATATAATCCGTTACATGGGCTACAGATAGGTAGAGAACTGAGAACGGGTGATAAGTTTCATGAGACAGAAAAAGGGGCAAGTGTTGCAGCCAAGTCTGTTGGTCACTGTCACCCTGTATTATCAGTACATTGATTCTGAACAAATGCTATTAGATACTGAACCTGATATACAAAATCATATCTGTCTCTTTATTAGTAAAGAAACGATAAAATTTTGTACTGTTGGATAATGTTTTGAACATTTCCTATATCAAAAGTTGATCGGTTCAGGCACGTTATCTAAAAGCATTGATGTTCTAAATCAAACTACAGTTCTTTAGTATACGGAACACACACAAGAGGAAGATTTTAGAAATGAACGGATCGTTCTTGAGGTATTGTAGACTAGGTCATATCAATGCGACCCGACTAGCTAAGTTGCACAAAGATGCATATTTAAATCTGTTTGAATTTACATCTTGTGAAAACTTGCCGGTCATGTCACAAAGATAAGATGACCATAGCTCTGTTTATTGGAAAGAGAGAGAGAGTTAGTGTACTCTTGGGATGATACATGTTGATGTATGAAGGTCCCCTGTCTACACATGCCAAGACCGGATCTTTGTACTTCATTACATTCTCTGACGATCTCTTTAGATTCAGACATATGTTCCTGTTGAAACACAAGTCCGAACCTTTTTGAGATATTCACAGAATATAAGTTAGAAGTAGAGAACCAATACGGGTATAAGTATTATGTCCTTTGATGAGATCAAGGAGGAGAATACTTGAGCAGGGAAATCATGGACTATTCTAAAGGAGAATGAGATTCTCTCTCAGCATTACTCCTCTGTATACACCATAGCACGATGGTATATCGGGGCGGAGCAATCACACCCTGATGAGTACTACTGAGTTACCTATTTCCTTTTGGGAGTTATGCACTTATGAAGTTGCATACCTATTGAATAGGGTTCCAATCAAATCAGTTGCCTACCACTTCATATGTGATATGGAAAGGGAAGAGTCCATATCTTAAGTTTGTTAAGAATTAGGGTTGTCCGGCCTATGTCTAAAAGCAAAATCCGGACAACATCCAGGCAGGATCAGTTTTGTAGAACTGGAAAGGTTCCAGCTATACAAACTGCAGCTGATGATTTGACAAAACCAAAGGATTCTATAGCAACCAATGAACCTCAGCCTCTCCGCCGATCTAGTAGGGTTTTCTCACCCACCTGAGAGATACTTTGGTTTCTCTATGACAGTGGGAGCGAGAATTGCATCATGAGATGATGACCCAACTAGTTTCGAGCTGGCCATCAGGAGTGGGACTTTGTAAGAATGGCTGGATGCTTAGTGATCTGACATGGAATCTTTATACACCAACAAAGTATGGACTTTGGCTGCTATATCTGAAGGGTTAAATCCCCATCAGGAGCAAGTATATCTTGAGAAGATTACTTGGTGTAGATGGAAAAGTTAAGACTTTCAAAGCTAGACTTGTTAAAAGTTTGCATCATTGACCAGGCGTGGATTATGATGAAACCTTTTTCGGTGACTATGCTTAAGTCCATCCAGATCCTACTTGCCACGGCTACATACCATGATACGATATCTGGCGGTTGAGTGTCATGATTGCTTTTTTAAATGATGCTTTAGAAGAGAACATCTATAAGTACACAGCCAGAGGGCTTCGTAAATAGTGGGAGCAGCGGAAATGTGTGCAAGATGTTTTATGTGATGAAGCAGGCATCGCGGAGTTGGAACATCTGTTTTGATGAGTTAGTCAAACAGTTTTACATCATCAAAATGGTAGATGAACCTTATATATTGATTGTTAGGGATTCTGCGTGTTCAAGTTTAGTTAATTACCGCAATCAAGACGGTTTCGCTTGTAGCTAGCCGGTTGAGTACGGGTCGTCCGCAGGGAGATGGGAATCTTTTTCTATGTGTTTTAACGAGTTAAGTCCGAAGGTCCAGATTTTGTTTGTGATTATCTAAGTGGTAAAATGATATGTAAAGAGAGCTTGTTAGGGTTAGGATTATGTTAGTTTGAGTTAGGAGTCTCCCACTTCTTTCGTTGCCCCTCTTAATGTCGGTGTTACGGTAATTGGCAACAACGGGGATTAGCACAACTAGGAAAGAACTTGCGAGTATAAGCTAGGCTTTCCAACGCATAAGTTCTTCCTTTTGGTGCTTGTCCGTCCGTTCTTGACTCTTAGCCATAACCTCCGGTTAATTCAACCACAACCGGTCTCACTACGGAATCACCGCTATCATGTAGGATAGGGTGCCGTAAGGAGCGGATTGTGGTTCAATTAACGGGAGTCGATTTTAAGATGTTGGGCAAGGAAAGAGTGAGAGAGATTTCCTTCTTTCAAACTTCCCTTATCCTACCCTAACAAGTATGAAACTACTCACACATCATAATGAAAAGAAAACAAAACAAAAGAGGAAGATAGAAAGAAGGAGATTAGAAGATAACAACTAGCTATTTGCGACCTCACCTTGGCAAGGATCAAGCGTAAGCATCATGGTTGTTTTAATGATAAAGGAAAAGAGAAAAGAAAGAAACAATAAGAAATAACAACAACTAAGTTAACAAATTAAAATTACAAGCAATTATAATTTAACTAAAGAACAAGACAAGCATGATATGTAAAAGGATCTTCTTTATTCATCATTCTTCACTCACAAAAGCTCACTACAAGATTTTCAATGGAGAAGAGATGAGAAGAGGAAGAAGAAACAAGTATTCTAAACCTAGAAAAATACAAGATTATGCACTCTTGGCTTCACAAGGATCTGGGCTATTTATAGGCAGGAAAATGGAAATCTATGGCAAAATTCTGCCTGTACATAGAAAGACCAAAATACCCCTAAAAAGTCATCAGCCGACAAGGCCGTACGGCCGCGGTTCCGCGGCCTAAGCATGCTTAGGCCGCGGAACCGCGGCCATATAGAGGACTTAGGTCTTCAGGTTTTTTGGGGCCCCCTGGTCTGATGTTGTCTGTAGTTTGGCATATGTTTTTTCTGATAATCCTTCCACATTTCTTCCAGAATTTTAGTAGACCAAAAGGTGATTGGATGTGGATCTTTTTGCCATGATTTTCTTGAGCTCCGCGTAGATTTCTTGGATCTTGTGTTGCCATGGAGCCTTGTGCATGAAAACGACAATCGATTTGCCATTTTGTCTCCTAAACTGGTGTGTGGCAACAGACGGATAAAGAGCGGAGACCCGTGTTTTATCTGTGGTTGGCAGGAACCCGAATTTTGTCGTGTTTTTCCATGGATTTCACCGTTTAGAGTCGAGAACCTGTATCCTGCACTTGACTAGCAAACACGGCTCAAGAGTACCTACCGATAAGCAATGTGATAAAAATTGGGCGGTATAAAAATGCAAAAATCTGATATGAACAAATACCCCCAAACTTATCATTTGCTCGTCCCGAGCAAAGCCAATTTATTCACAAAAAATTTCCTAACCTCACTTTCGCAGGGAACGCGATTGTACTGAGCATGTGCAACAAGCCGTTAAACCTCTAGGTGTCCCTAGTAGGAGGAGTGGTGTCTCCTGAGGGTTTTCAGCGGATACTACCCACAAAATCCGGTCAAGCTAGTTTTGTAAAATAACTAAGATTCAAACCCTAAAGTTTTGTTTCAGAAAATAACAATTCTATTATCCTAAGTCTAGACTATCGAACCCTTATTTTTCACACCTCGCTTTTTATTTAACTACAGATTTTATATGTCTTTACGTGCAGTGCAAATAGTGTCGTTAAGTTTCCAGAAGGATCGATTTACGTCATCATGTCACACAATAAAGCCCAGATAAAATTTTTGAAAGGATCACATAAGTTTTATAAAGAGTTAAGTATTTTTCAAGTTTCGTTTTCCAGTAAAGTTTCAATTGTAGAATTTCTATCTTCCCTAACAGGAAACTAGGTCTTATTCTTCACTCCACCTTTTTCTTGTTTTCATTTCATACACACCTCTGTGAACGTGCAATAGTCTTTATCATAGAGTAAAACCTTCATATCTCCGCTAAATTTTTTTATAAATGCCTATCTTTTATCAAGATTATTCTCACACAAAGAACCGTTAGGAATTTTAACTTGGAGAGAACACTTGCTTGACTTTGTTTTAATCTGGACTTTCTAGGCTTCTTAGCGAGCTTTGGGCCAATGCACCCAAACCAGTTGGTTTTAGGGCATTAGGTGTAGAAACACCCCAACGGACTTAATTACTCAAGTTACCTAGGTCCAAAAACAAAAGACAGTTTGGCGTGAAAATCATGATGATTTAATATGAACGGAGATATAACCGGCAGTTCAATTATTTTTTTGGATAAAAGACGTGTTTAGTGGGTTCGGTGTATAATCATTCCAATCAAGTTTCAGATGGGTTATTTTTCAGACTTAGTTCCAATTAAGGCATCAATAACATTTCTTCATATTCACTCATTTCATAAACTATTCTTGATATTACTTATTTCAGAACCAACCTATTTGATCCTCAAAAAATCATTGATCTATTTAAAAGTTTTTCGACATAAAAGACTTGTCATCTAATTTCCAAAAATTCACGACACATGGAGTGTGATGTAAAAACGTATATCAGCTATAGTTAACTTCAAAGGAGAGTTATCTTTCAGGTTTTCAAAATCTAAACATAAGATTTAGTTATTCTTATTTTATCAAACAAAACCGTCGAAATGTTGAATCAGAGTCCTCCCACTAGCTAACTTGACAGAAAAGTTTTTATGTTTTTAGAAAATTTTCAGATTTTTATGGATTTTAATATGCAGATGCAAAATATACATATGAATGCGAAGGTAAGAAATGCGTACCGAGCGTACCCCCAAACTTAAACTGGACAGTGTCCTCACTATCATTGCATAAAGAGATCATTTGAAGGGTCAAAATTGTCGGTTAGCGATACACAATTTTTTTTTTTGTTTTTGTTTTTAAAGAAAAGAAAAAGAATATCCACAAATATATACAAAATGGTTTATACATACCCCCAAACTTATTTGGAACAGTGTCCACTGTTCTTGGCTGGATAACCGAAGTTTGGAGGTAAGCAGAGGAAGATTAGGCAGGGTAAACCGGCTCCTGTAAGACCAGGAGCTCCTCTGTTGGTTCGGCGCTAAGGTACGGTTTTAGTCGCTGTCCGTTCACTTTGAAAAATGAACTGTCCTTTGGATTTTCCAAATCCACAGCGCCCTGCGGATACACATTCCGCACAAAATACGGCCATTTCCAGCGAGATCTGAGCTTTCCTGGATGGAAGTGAAGTCGGGTGTCGTAAAGCAGTACCTGCTGACCAGGTACGAAGGTTTTGCGCAAAAGGTGTTTATCGTGAAACACCTTCGTTCGGTTCTTAACGACAACCGCGTTATCGTAAGCCCCCTCAGTTCATTCAACTGCAGCTTCCGATGGCTGCCCGCATCTTCAAGAGACAGATTCAGCTCCTTTATCGCCCAAAATGCGCGATGCTCTATTTCGACAGGTAGGTGGCAGGCTTTTCCGTACACAAGCCGATAGGGAGACATGCCAAGGTCGGTCTTATAAGCGGTTCGAAATGCCCAAAGGGTATCAGTGAGTTTCAGCGACCAATCTTTTCGGTTTTTGGAAACCGTCTTCTCCAGTATCTGCTTGATTTGCCGATTTGAAACTTCGGCCTGCCCGCAGGTTTGGGGGTGGTAGGGCGTGGATAGCTTATGATTAATGGAATATTTCCGCATCAAGGCCTCGAAAGTCTTGTTGCAGAAATGACTTCCATTGTCGCTAATGATCGCTTGGGGGTGCCCAAACCGGAAGAAAATGTTTTCTTTAAGGAACCTAACGACAACCTTGTTGTCGTTAGTCCGACTGGGCACAGCCTCGACCCATTTAGAGACGTAATCAACAGCGAGAAGGATGTACAAGTTCCCAAAAGAGCTGGGAAACGGCCCCATGAAATCTATCCCCCAAACATCGAAAATCTCCACAACCAAGATCGGTTGGAGCGGCATCTCGTTCCTCCGGGATATCCGGCCCATGTGTTGGCACCGGGAGCAAGTCTTGCAATAGTCATGAGCGTCTTTGAAGAGTTGTGGCCAGTAGAAACCACATTGCAAGATCTTCTCAGCTGTCTTTCTGGGGCTAAAATGCCCGCCACACGCTTGATCGTGGCAAAATGACAGCACACTCTTGAATTCCTCGTCAGGGACACACCGACGAATAATCTGGTCGGGACAGTACTTGAACAGATAAGGTTCGTCCCAGTAAAAGTGTTTTACTTGGGATAAGAAGTGAAATCTGTCCTGACTTGACCATTCAGTCGGTAGTAATCCCGTGGCCAAATAGTTCACAATATCTGCAAACCAGGGTTCGCAAGATACTGTCAAGAGCTGTTCATCCGGGAAAACGTCGTTGATCGGAATTGGAAGCGAAGGCGAAGAAGGAAGTCGTGAGAGATGGTCGGCAACTACGTTTTCACATCCTCGTTTGTCCTTAATGACAAGGTCAAACTCTTGAAGCAAGAGGATCCAACGTATTAACCGAGATTTTGCATCTTTCTTCGCAAAAAGATGGCGCAGAGCAGAATGGTCAGTGTAGACAATGACTAGAGAGCCGATGAGGTAGGGCCTGAACTTTTCTAAAGCAAATACAACAGCCAAGAATTCCTTCTCAGTTGTTGTATAATTGAGTTGGGCATCGTTCAGGGTTCGGCTCGCATAATAGATTACGTGCGGCATCTTGTTGATGTGTTGTCCAAGGACAGCACCAATGGCAAAGTCGGATGCATCGCACATAATCTCAAATGGGTGCGTCCAGTCAGGTGAAGAAAGAACGGGAGCAGAAGTGAGTAAGCTTTTCAATGACTCGAATGCAGTCACACAGCTCGAGTTGAAGTCGAATGGCGTATCCTTGGCCAGCAAAAGAGTCAAGGGCCTAGCAATCTTGCTAAAGTCCTTGATGAACCGTCTATAGAAACCGGCATGGCCAAGGAAGGCTCGGATATCTCTGACACATCGGGGAGGAGGGAGGTTGGAAATGACCTCAATCTTCGTTTTGTCAACCTCTATGCCATTTTGCGAGATGATATGTCCTAAGACAATACCTTCGCGCACCATGAAGTGGCACTTCTCCCAATTCAAAGTGAGATTCTTGTCCTTACATCGGGTAAGGACAGCGTCAAGATGCAGTAAACACTCGTTGAAGGAATCGCCGAAGATGGAGAAATCATCCATGAAAATCTCCAGAAATTTTTCCACCATGTCTGAGAAAATTCCCATCATACACCGCTGGAAGGTAGCGGGCGCATTGCATAACCCAAAGGGCATGCGACGATATGCAAACGTGCCGAAAGGACAAGTGAATGTGGTCTTGTCCTGGTCTTTTTCGGCGATGGGAATCTGATTATAGCCGGAGTAGCCATCAAGAAAGCAGTAGTACTCGTGTTCGGCCAATCGTTCAAGCATCTGGTCAATGAAAGGTAGCGGAAAGTGGTCTTTCCGCGTTGCGGCGTTGAGTTTTCTGTAATCGATGCATACTCGCCACCCAGTTTGGGTGTGAGTAGGGATTAACTCGTTCTCCTCGTTGGTTATGACCGTGATACCTGATTTCTTAGGGACAACATGAATGGGGCTAACCCACTAGCTATCAGAGATAGGGTAAATGATACCACTATCTAGACATTTTACGATCTCCTTCTTCACAGTCTCTTTCATGACTGGATTGAGACGTCTTTGTGGATCCCGGGCTGGTTTGGCATCATCCATCAGATGAATGTGATGCTCAACGATCAGGGGACTAATCCCCTTGATGTCCGCCATGGACCAGCCAAAAGCTTGCCTGTTGCTGTGCAAGACCGCGAGAAGGGCTTTCTCTTGCTCTGGAGCTAGAGAAGCCGAGATGATGATAGGAAGGGTCTCGTTTTCACCTAAGTAAGCATACTTAAGGTGAGACGGCAAAGGCTTGAGTTCGAGCGATGGAGGTGAAACGATTGAAGGCAAGATTGGTGTAGAGGTCTCGAACTCAAAGGACTCCAGCAAAGGTTCAAAACGAGTGTAAGCGACCGAGTTGGATGGTTCAGGTAACTCATCCGGAAATTCGAAAGATTCAAACTCGGGTTGTGCGCGGCTAAGATCGTTCGAGAACGTGAAACACTCGTAGTCGTTGTCGGGCGCAGAAACAGCAGCAGGTTCGAGGAGGAACGCACTAGTGACGTCAAGGTTATCGTGATCAAACAGAAACTCCTCGAATTCACATTCTTCTGGGGTGATCTCCTGGATCGAGCAGACGTCCAGTATATGAGCATTAGGTTCGGCGGGCTGATTCCCCAACCTAAAAATGTTGAGTTCAATCGTCATGTTTCCAAAAGAGAGGTTCATCGAACCATTGTGACAATTGATCACAGCATTTGAGGTTGAAAGGAATGGGCGACCGAGTATCACCGGAATTTGATTCCGGGGGTTAGCTATAGGCTGTGTGTCTAATACAATGAAGTCAACGGGGAATATGAAGTCCCCGACTTTTATTAACACATCCTCTAGCTCACCCCTAGGATGGGTGATCGATCGGTCGGCCATTTGGAGAGTGCAGTGCGTGGGTTTCAGCTCTCCGACGCCTAATTGCTCGTATACTGAGTACGGAAGCAGGTTAATACTGGCACCAAGATCTAATAGTGCGCGGTTGATGTTCTTATCCCCAATGGTAATTGAAATCGTAGGACAGCCAGGGTCCTTTCTTTTTTGTGGTAAAGATTGGGTAAGGGCATCACTCACAGCACTAGCCAAGAAAACTTTCTTGGGCACCTGAGACTTCCTCTTTTTCGTGCACAAGTCTTTCAAGATTTTCGCGTAAGACGGGACTTGTTGGACAGCATCTAAAAGAGGAATGTTAATGTTAACTTGCTTAAATAACTCCAGAATTTTCTCCATTTGTGGATTTTGTTTGTTAGACCTCAACCGGTTTGGAAATGGAACATTTTTAAAATTGGCTGAGTCTAATGTTGGAGGAGGAGATTGTGGAGTTGGAACGGATTCCAGAACAGGTGTTTTCATGGAGTGAGAAGTGGGTCCGTTCAGAGCAGAAGAAGAGGAAGGAGAGCCTGTTGAAGAACGGAGAATAGGCTCAGAAGACGAAGAAGCAGGAGAAGAAGAAGTAGAAGAAGAAGAAGCGGCCGGGGTGTCATCGTTGATCCGTAGCCAATGTTGTTTTGCAGCATCCTTCCCGATCTCAATGTGGTCACGGCACTCACATTATGGTTCTGTTGTTCAAGAGCAACATGTACATTATGTGGGTGACCGGGATTTGGGAGTGGCTGGGACGGGAGCTTCCCCTTTCTCGCTCGCTCAAGGCCGCATTCAGCTGTGCAATCTAGGCCTCGATGGTTTTGATGCTTTGGCCGTGAGCGGCAGTGTGTTGCACTAAGGACTGAATGGAAGACTGGATGTTGGCGGTGGACTGAGTCGATTGTTTAATGAACGCCTCCAGACTTCGTTCGAGCGAGGAAACCTTATCGTTGTTTGACGGAACAAAGTTGTTTGGTGGAAAAGAATTGTTGGGTTCAAAGTTGTTCGTCTGATTTTGAAAAGGTTGGGGTTGAAAGAGCTGCTGATACTGAGTTTGTTGTTGCGCTTGTTGTTGCGGCGGAGGGGCCCTTTGGAAATTGTTGCCTTGGAATTGATTCTGATTCTGATTCCAGGCGAAATTGGGGTGGTTCCTCCAACCGGGATTGTAGGTGGAAGAGTATGGATCATTCCTCGGTCTTTGCTGAAATGCAGCATTAACCTGATCCTGTCCTTGCGAGGGTGGATTGTAAGGACACTCTTCGGTCAAGTGAGAAGGATCGGAACAACAAGCGCAAATGGTACGAAGGGGAAGAATAGGGGCAGGAGCAGGAGCAGGAAAAGAAAATTTACTCTCTATCGCTTCAAGCTTTCTTGTTATTGCAGCCATTTCAGCTTTCATCGCAATAGAGATATCAAGTTGGTGAATTCCTACCCTAGACTAACCGGTAGCAGTGGAGGTAGAAGAAGAAGAAGTCGGTCTGGTGCTCTCCCATTGTAGCGTTTACTCCGCAAGGTCGTCAAAGAATTGCCACGCTTCCTCGTCAGATTTCGATAGGAAGTGGCCCTGAAAGATGGTTTCCAACAACTGCTTCGTTGCTGGGTTCAGGCCCTCGTATAAGGTTTGGCAAAGCTGCCATTTCTCTATACCGTGGTGAGGACACTGAACAAGAAGGTCTTTGTACCGGTCAAAGCACTTCCAGAAGGGTTCAGAAGGAAGCTGAGAGAATTGGTTGATTTCATTTCGAATCCTTGCGGTTTTATGATTCGGATAAAATTTCTTTAGAAACGCTTTTACAAACTCGTCCCAACTGGTTATGGAGTGGGAAGCGGTGTTATACAGCCATTTTTCAGCAAGATCGCATAAAGTGAACGGAATGACCCGTAGACGTATAGCATCGTCCGACAGTTGGGTAGTTTTCATCATGGCACAAACGTTTGGAAATTTATTGATAAAGATATAGGCATCTTCAGATTCAAGCCCATGAAACCGTGGAAGCATGTTGATGAAGTAGGGCTTAATTTCAAAATTATCCCCATTGGCCGGTGGAAGAGAAAGACAGGTGGGAAGTGCAGAACGGGTGGGATAGAAACGATCCTGGAGCGCGATTCGCCGCGGCGCTACAACAGGCGGATGTGGTGGGTTATTGGTCTCCGTAGGAGGTGGAGCCAATCCAGGGGTAGTCAAAGAGATGTTCGGATTAAATCCTGACATCGCGGAAGAAGAGGTTGGTGAAGGTGAAGGTGAAGATGTATGAACAGAATTCCAGTCAACGTCGGAGTTGGCCGGCAAAGGAAGGGGTGAAAGAGGAGTGGACGGAGTTTCGACGTCTGAGTCGATCGCGTAGTCGGTAGCGACTAACGTAACGCGGACTAGACGGGCGCTAGTGTCCCGAGTCCAAGCGGATATACACTAAACGAGTTTAGTATAGTCTAAGCGGAGAAGGTGAGGGTAAGAAAACGTCAATGGAAAAACGATGGGTGGTGGGTGAAAAATGGATTTGGCGACAAAGAGCAAGTTTTTATAAAAGTTTTTGATTTTTTTCTTTTTTGTTTTTTTTTTAGAAAGAGCTTTACAGGAATATGTACGGACTTACGGCTTTGAGTAATCATAAACAAGATATGCACAATCACACCTAGATCTAGGGTCACCTAGGTCTGCTAGACAGCTCCTAACTGTTCCAGAAGGCTAGAAATAGGACCTCAAACCGCCTCTTCTCCGTCTAATGCGGCCAGATAAGTGCCAGGTAAGTGGGAGGTTGTCCAACGCTTTCGCGAACTTCCTTAATTAAATAACCACTTTCCTTCGTCACACTTGTCTAGGCATCGCAAAAGTCAGATAGGATAAACGGCCGATGCCTGTAACTAGTCCTCTGTCCTATTGAGCGCGAAGTCCTTAGGGCTGAGTCTAGTATTTTTTAATTTAACATTGGTCAATACATATGCTTTTTGTGATTTTTGGGGTCCTGAGAAGGGTGATGAAATCCCCACCCAATCTGAATTGGTTTCAAGCCCCTTAAGTCCGTATTAATGAATGCAAAGCGATAACAAATCAATTGCAAACAACTTTTATTTTTAGCGCGGCGTAAAGAATCCTGCACAAGAACAGTTTATTGGAAGGGGGAAGAGAGTTTGCGCAAAGAAATCTGCAGAAATCACAGTTTATTGGAGTCCAGAGGAGTGGGAGAGAGGAGAGAAACACTTACAGGGATTTTGGCACCCTGAGGCCACCAAACGGCCGCGAATCCGCGGCCTAAGCTTCCTTATGCCGCGGTTCCGCGGCAATATGATGGGCTTGGGCCTTCATTTTTTTAGGTTATGCTCTCTGGGGTGTCCTCTGCTTGTCTGGATGTGCTGAATTTTGACTTGCTTACTGTATCTGCTCCAGATTTTTTCAGTAGACCGGATGCTTCGTTTTGTCCGTCGCGGTGTAGCCGCGAAATGTGGGTCTATCTTCCCACGTCTTTGGCACTAAACTTGAACTTCGTATTATCCTGCACACTTGCACAAAAACTAATCAAAAATAACAAGATGATTTTTTTTACAAAGTATATTTTTTGTTTTGTTTTTCGGTTGTTTTTATATTCACAAGTTAACCCGAAATTACACAAAGAAATAAACTACCGTCTCCCCGGCAACGGCGCCATTTGATTGTTAGGGATTCTGCGTGTTCAAGTTTAGTTAATTACCGCAATCAAGACGGTTTCGCTTGTAGCTAGCCGGTTGAGTACGGGTCGTCCGCAGGGAGATGGGAATCTTTTTCTATGTGTTTTAACGAGTTAAGTCCGAAGGTCCAGATTTTGTTTGTGATTATCTAAGTGGTAAAATGATATGTAAAGAGAGCTTGTTAGGGTTAGGATTATGTTAGTTTGAGTTAGGAGTCTCCCACTTCTTTCGTTGCCCCTCTTAATGTCGGTGTTACGGTAATCGACAACAACGGGGATTAGCACGACTAGGAAGGAACTTGCGAGTATAAGCTAGGCTTTCCAACGCATAAGTTCTTCCTTTTGGTGCTTGTCCGTCCGTTCTTGGCTCTTAGCCATAACCTCCGGTTAATTCAACCACAACCGGTCTCACTACGGAATCACCGCTATCATGTAGGATAGGGTACCGTAAGGAGCGGATTGTGGTTCAATTAACGGGAGTCGATTTTAAGATGTTGGGCAAGGAAAGAGTGAGAGAGATTTCCTTCTCTCAAACTTCTCTTATCCTACCCTAACAAGTATGAAACTACTCACACATCATAATGAAAAGAAAACAAAACAAAAGAGGAAGATAGAAAGAAGGAGATTAGAAGATAACAACTAGCTATTTGCGACCTCACCTTGGCAAGGATCAAGCGTAAGCATCATGGTTGTTTTAATGATAAAGGAAAAGAGAAAAGAAAGAAACAACAAGAAATAACAACAACTAAGTTAACAAATTAAAATTACAAGCAATTATAATTTAACTAAAGAACAAGACAAGCATGATAAGTAAAAGGATCTTCTTTATTCATCATTCTTCACTCACAAAAGCTCACTACAAGATTTTCAATGGAGAAAAGATGAGAAGAGGAAGAAGAAACAACTATTCTAAACCTAGAAAAATACAAGATTATGCACTCTTGGCTTCACAAGGATCTGGGCTATTTATAGGCAGGGAAATGGAAATCTAGGGCAAAATTCTGCCTGTACATAGAAAGACCAAAATACCCCTAAAAAGTCATCAGCCGACAAGGCCGTACGGCCGCGGAACCGCGGCCATATAGAGGACTTAGGTCTTCAGGTTTTTTGGGGCCCCCTGGTCTGATGTTGTCTGTAGTTTGGCATATGTTTTTTCTGATAATCCTTCCACATTTCTTCCAGAATTTTAGTAGACCAAAAGGTGATTGGATGTGGATCTTTTTGCCATGATTTTCTTGAGCTCCGCGTAGATTTCTTGGATCTTGTGTTGCCATGGAGCCTTGTGCATGAAAACGACAATCGATTTGCCATTTTGTCTCCTAAACTGGTGTATGGCAACAGACGGATAAAGAGCGGAGACCCGTGTTTTATCTGTGGTTGGCAGGAACCCGAATTTTGTCGTGTTTTTCCATGGATTTCACCGTTTAGAGCCGAGAACCTGTATCCTGCAATTGACTAGCAAACACGGCTCAAGAGTACCTACCGATAAGCAATGTGATAAAAATTGGGCGGTATAAAAATGCAAAAATCTGATATGAACATATATACAAAAGGTAGTAGGGAGTATGGTAGTGATCCTCGTAGAGTATGTGGATGACATACTCTTGATAGGGAAGGAGTTTCCTATGCTACGCTCAGTCAATCTCCACTTATCACAATGATTCTCCATATAGGATCAAAGTGATACCTACTAAATCCTGGGTTTTAGATCTATGAGATAGATCTAAATGGATATTAGGATACTCACTAGTTGTAGTGAGATGGTATCAATTGGTCCTGGGGAGAATCACTGGAAGGGTTCCAGGGTGATAAGGATGACTGAAAGTCAGTCACAGGCATTGTCTTTACCCTCAGTAAAGGGACGGTATGTTGGAAGAGTTCCAAGCTAGATACCGTGGCATACTAGACGATAAAGGCTGGATACATCGCTACTTAAGATGCTACCAAAGAGGCAGTCTGGATGTATATTTTTTCATGAGATGAACTTAGTTCCTCCCATTGTATGACAATGGAGTTGTGGCTTATGCCAAGGAACGTCCGTCCCATCAGTGATCCAGACATATTCTAAGGCAGTATCACCTGATCATAGAGATGGCTGATCTCCAAGGTGATCGAGGTTAGGAGAGAAGACTCAGAGGACAACACGGCAGATCCACTCACAAAGGCCTTTTCCCAGAGAGAGACTTTTATGGGATGGTTGAGTATGAGATACTGCAACCACTGCTACAGATGGCCCTAGTGCAAGTGGGAGATTGTTAGTTATATGTATGCCCTAGAGGCTATTACTGTACATAGGATGTATATTGTAGTGGATGCTGGGACATATATAGAGAGGACTTTCTTGCTCGACATGATAGTATGCTATCTGGTTACTCTTTACCTTAACGTGTATACTGATTGTCTCTCTGTTACATGTTAGTAAAACCCTTAGGATGTGTACTTGACTACCTGGACTATGATGCGGATCATACTAGTGGGGACATGGTAGTCCATAAGTACATCCTTCAAGGTCCCTAGTCATGGGTGTATCGAGACGGGGCATCGATATACCAGAGTAGACTAGCGTATACCTTCTCGACCCATACAGATGGGCGATGGATGATCCCATATCCATTGGTGTTTGACATCAGAGATTATATACGGGTGCTCAGTGGAGACTGGGTACACTGGACGGACTCGCCGAGAACTCCCAGATGGTATTATACCTTACGTCAGATGGCAGTTCTCTGGTGACACTGGTACAGAGCAGCCTGTTGACCCGAGATCATCATAGAGTCTTGTGTGATTCGCACTGTGCTTTGATTTCCACCTTACCACGTCCAAGAGGGCGTGCAAAACGGTGGCTTTTGGGTATAGTCCCGAATCACATGGAGGCAATGAGCGATAGGAGGGATTCGTCTCTCCCGGTATAGGGAGTTGATGTTGCGCTGTGTTCGATTGGCTATAACCGGAAATCCCTGGCCAGGGTTGCTGAGATTTACTGGTATGTGTTACCAATAGTTTCTCGAACTGTTATAGACCTCATATCGACATGACTTATCGAGCTACTGGGGTCTGACGTTTACCACCCCTAGGCGAGATATGCGACATATCAGACGATCAGACCGGACTGTACGGTAAGTGTTACTGGATGGATTCACAGGAGTGTGAGCGGGCTTGCTCGTTGATCTTCTGATCGCTCAATACCCGGGTGGCCGTTACGTTTAGCAGACCGCTTGCGGCTTGTGGGTGCTTGATATGATCATCATCTGCTGCCGGCGTATTGACGAGTCTTTAGAGTCCTACACAGAGGTTTCCTGGCTCAAGCGAAATGAAATAGGAGCGCATATGAGATATGTGCGGGACCGAGAATAATACCAGTATGAGATACTGGATTCTATTCTCGCGATATGTATCATGGGACGGTTATATGTGATATAGCCGGGTTACCGAATCAAATGTTGATTCGATACATTGATACACTTGATATTAGTCGGTCATATGCGATATGACCGGGTCGTTAAATCAAGTGTTGATTTAATGATTTAATGTATAATTATATATTAGATATATTACTTTACATTAACTAGTATTGGTTCACTTAAGATGGATTTTCTCACTTGATGTGTACAAGTAGTATATGTGATATATTTTTGCGCACTAGATTGTATCATGTTTGATGATGCATGCAAACTTGGGTGTATGTTTACTTTAAACCGTGTTTAAGTGAATGGTTAGGGTTTTGTTATCTTTTCTTAATTATTTATTTTATTTATTTATTTTAGGGCAAGAAACAAAAGGGTGGCTTCTTTTGTTTTTACCTTGAAGCTTCATGAAGCTTTGACCACTTTGTTTCTTTCCTAAACCTAACCATTCACCTAACCCTAGTTTATTCTCTACACTTGTTAAACTAACCCACGGTTGCATAATGATAAGAATGGTTTTATTTTCTATTATTGAGAATTCTTATCATATTCTTTTTCCTTCTTCTTTTTCTTCTTCAAGAAGGAGAAACCTCACTAGCTTTAATGGTGCTATGAGAAAAAGAGTGAGAAATCCAAATCCAAAGTGAACCCACTTTCTATTTCTTCATCCTCTACCACTTGCCATGTAGTATAGGGTGTTTTCTTCACAAGTTTTATGACTTGGTGAAGTTGGAGCTTGATCTTGAGTTGCCTCGACGTAGATCATCTTCGGCATCGAAGTCGACGACCTAGCCCGATCATTTCTTCGACGAAGCCATCGCTAGAGTCCGGGATCCGATGATCGCAGACCCGTCCGCCCCGTGAGTTTGCTTCTTTCATCCAAGAGCGCGCTAATCCCTAACCGAGGAGGGACATCATCATGGAGCTAAGGAAGTGGAGCACCGGATCTACAAAGGTTATATTTCCGTTCACTTAGCAGTAAAGTTGTTTACTAGCTTGTAGTTTCGCCTATTCTCTAGTTAACGATCTAGTTTAGGGTTTCTCGGCACCGAAAATTTTTGAATTTGGTATGGTTGATGCCATGTGAGACCTCATTGATGTGCCTAGGAACCCTACATGAATGTCCATTGCTGAGCACATAACTAGGGCTAGAGGCCAAAGTTTCAACCCGGACCAATATCAACCATCACCTCCACTTTCCAAAGAAGAGTTTGATAGCCAACCGACCAACCCATATCAATATTCTTCTTATCACAATGTTGACCCTACTCCCACCCAATTTTCGCAACCATTCTATTCTTATCAATCCAATCCGACTTTTCCACCTTCTCTAGACAGTTCTTCTAATCAGTCATTTGGGAGTTTTAATTATCCATAGGAATTTCAATTTTATACTGAAACCCCTTATCAACCCAAGACTAGTCTGGAGCAAACATTAGAAAAATTTCTGGAATTGTCGAACCAAATTAGGAAGGAAACAACAGAGTGGATGCAAGCAAAGAATTTCAAACCTGCCCAAAAATTTTCAGTATATGATTCGGGCATAGGACAAAATGAGAATTTGGGTGGTGAGACAGAACTGTACACCCTTCCTAATCAAAGCTCCCCATTCCAAACTGAAATCCACAACTCCAGTTTCATAGATTCATCAAGTACACCAAATAGAATGTCTGATAAGTTGTGTGACTTTGTAGTGTTTGATTTACCCAACTGTGAAGGGTCCATTTCAAGTGAAACCATACCCAACCCTTGTGATCTCTACACCTCCACTCTTGAACCAAAACTGATTGAAAACCATACTTTTGATGAGGTGTTTGAGAATTTTAACCTTCACTTGAATGAGGTGATTGACGTTGGGGATATATTGATTGATGAACCCGAAATTTTGGATAATTTTGTCCCACCAATTCATCAAATCCTTTCACTTCCTTGTGGTCATCATCTTGAGCCTTTAATTCTCCCCGAACCCCAAATATGTCTTGAAGTTGATGATAAAGGTATACCCGAAGAAATACAGCCTCCATCTTTCACATCTGTTTCAGCAACACTCGGCACACCAATTTGTTTACCCATTTCACCTTCTACTTTCTCCGGTTCTTCTAGTGTTCCTATAGTTTCAGTGAGTTTTGATAAATCACAATCCGTTAATTCAAGTTCAATAATACCAGAAATTCAAATTGATTTGGATATTTTTGAAAATGAGGTAGATGAGTTTTTTGAGTACTCTACCTCAATGATTTTTGATGAATCAAGTAGGATAAATTCTGGCACAAAACTCTTTGACAGCAAAATGTTCAATCACGCCATTGATAAAAGTTTTGAAGAACTTTTTGCTGACAAACTTAAATTTTTAAACAATACGGATTTTGTGATTAATCAATATCCACCTATGGAGGTTGAACTGTCACCATTCCTTCTTCCTAATCATTCACATCCATCCACATTCTTTCTTTTCTCTAATTTCAAACCCTTTCCAGACCACCTCTTATCCCTTCCCCATTTTTTCTTGACTCGATACAACACATTCTTCCACCAACCTATACGCTATACTGATAAAATCTTTGAATGGTTGGTGTTAACTTTTGGTCTTTGTAAAGTCTTACTTTGACCAAATGACCCACCCCCTCTTAAAATGCTTCGTATTGTCTAACTCATGTTTGAGGGGGGTATATTTTTGGCTCTTAAACATAACTTTTGTCCTCAAATTTGTGAGCCAAAAATAAGTTTGGGGGAGGATTTTCACTTTCATATATTCTTTCCCCCATTAATAATGTCCTCCCAAGCTTATAGGTTTTTGTGATCCAGCAGATAGCAACAGTGAGGACACTGTTGAAAACAAGTTTGGGGGAGGTTTGTGCTTATTTACGCATACTTTGCATTATACTATATATAAGCACAAAATCTTTTTTGATAATAAAAGAATAGAAAGTGAAAAATTATATATGAAAGATAGGAATAGTTTAAGAAAACCAAGAAAATTAGAAGTTTTCTTAAACGAACTAGTAATAAGTAGTTATGAGCTGTTGTCCCAAGGGTTAGTAAGATGAAGGAAATCACTAATCTGAGGATAAAAATAAGTCTGAAAAATACTTTCTATTCTGGAAGCCAAACATTTGAATGTTGATACCCTACTATACGCACATACACACGTTTTGAAACTCGGGATAGTAGAAGATACCTTGAAATGCTCTTGTCTAAAAGCCAAAGTATGAAGGAAATAATAAATGAAGAAAATATAAAAATGGCAAAAAGAAAAATGAACACTGGTTTTGTTATCGCCAAGGCAACAATAAAAAAAATATAGCGAGGGTGCTTCATCACCTAGTGCCTTAGACCAACTGGTTTGGGAGTCACTGCTAAGCCTTAGGTGGTGCAAGACGAGCAAAATAGTATCACCTAATCAGCAAGCACATAAGTAATCGGTCGGTTAGTACCTCAAGAAGTATTAACGGTCGCATGAAATGTGTGAGCAAATCTAAATATTCATCAAATTAAAAAGTACTGAGGTAGATGGACAAGAGTATGATAGCTTGAATTGAATTCTCCGAGTGTAGGGATGTTCTTTACACACACGTAGGGTTATATGATCGATGTTTGGATAAAAGGTAGGAATGAAGAATAAAGACGATGTTTTATTGAGGGATAATATGATTTCTAACATCTTTTCATGACTATTAGGATATGGCTCATAACAACTGAAAAGCTAGTGTAGTTGGAAACTCTTATTTTTAAAGTCTTTCTTTTATAGTTCTTATCTTTATATGTAAATTTCACCATCTCTCTTTTATTATTGGATTTTGTGGGTGTAAGCCGCTGAAAACCCTCAGGAGACAACACTCCTCCTACTAGGGACACCTAGAAGTTTAACGGCTTGTTGCACGTGCTCAGTGCAATCGTATTTGCCTACGAAAGTGTGCTTAGTTTTCTCCTTTCTTTTCTCCTTCTTTTGAATAAACTAGTTTGCTCGGGACGATCAAAGATAAGTTTGGGGATATTTGTTCAGTTGATAAAACTGCACATTTGTTATTACATTTTTCCTACTATTTCTATATTAGAAAAGGTGTTTATTATAATATATGATACATATGAGGGTTTATCTGTAAAAAGACTGTTTTCATGTATTTATATATTATAATTAGCATTTGGCAGGAAAATGTATGCAAAAAATATCATTTGACCAAATCTTAAGAAAACAAACTCTACTAAATATCATTTGAGTTATTGTGCAGAATTTTCAGGACTAAAATCAAGGAAATCAAGTTGTTAAAGCAAACATGTCTAATTAAGCAAAACTTAGAAATCAAATCTGGTAGCAACTACGAGAAGATTTCCAAGTTCCAAAGGTTCCAGAGATCACCACATGTCACAAAGATCAAGCCACAGAAAAATGATCCAACAATCCCTCTACTTGGCCGCGGATCCGCGGCCAAACCCCCCTATTGGCCGCGGATCCACCGCGGGCCAGATGAATCAAGGGCTGGAATTTTTTCTGTTGGATCATAACTAGTTGCTTCCAAATTTAGAAGCTAATTTTCTGGATTTGGGACTATAAATAAAGACCGAGAGCCTCTTGGAAAAATCATCAAGCCGATGAGATCACGAAGTCCAAGACGGCTCACGCATCCAGGCTGATCATCAACGGTTCATCTACCTCCTTAGAAAAGATCGAGAAGCAAGCTAGGTTTTTGTAATCATTTTCCAAGGAATCAAAGCGTACTTGATCTTGTTGATTAATAAAGGTAGTTTATTTTATTGCATTTTTATTTTCTTCATGATTTCTATCTCTTCTTATCCCAACATGCGCGAGTAATTCTTCGCTTGTTAGCGTTCATAGGATTATGGTAGGTTAATGGATGATGAAGATCCTTAAACTCTTTTTAAGTCCTATAAAGTTTATAAACTTTATCTAAAAAATCATTAACATCCTAATTGGGCGCGGTACCAATTTATTGCTAGTCTCGACCGCGATTAGAGATTAGATTAATGATTGTTTTGGTAAAGGCTAGATATGAACAGAGTTCCATATCGAGATAGGGGTTAAAAGTGAGAACCCTTTTCCCTCCAAAAACCCTAATCTATATGCATCACCGTCGTTCTAGTTTTAAATCTATTAAAGGATAAAAAGAGTAATCTTTAATTAATCATCCATAGCTACTAAATCCCAATGAACCCTACAAGCCCCCTTCTACTATAAAACCTACACCGTAGTTAATTTAGATCTATATTTTACATCTGTGTTTAACATAGATCTAGATCCTACAACCATTCTTCACCATTCTTATTTCTTCCTCTCTCTTTCTCAACACATCTAAAGTAAGAATAAAAGGTTCAACGTTTTCCAGAGGACGACCCGTACTCATCTCGGTCTAGCTACACGCGACACCGTTATTGATTGCGGTTAACTACAAACACACTTTTTCAAACCAATCACCTGCTCATCGGCGTCCGCGAGGGGGAACTCGGCCCGGAGATCTCCGTCGGCAAACTCCGGCATCCGGGCCTTAACGGCATCGAGGCCGTCGTGCCAGATGCGGGTCATAGCCACGGCCAGGTCATCATAGAAGTCCTTCGACTTCTTATACCTCTCCACCGCCTTCAGTTCGGCCGACTTGGCCGCCTCGGCCGCCGCCCCAAGCTTCTTCCGGAGGGACTTCACCATCCTCTTCAGGTTGCCGGCAAGCACCTGGGCATCCCTGAGCTTGGCCTCGGCAATCACGGTAGCCTCACGGTGCCGGGCTACCTCCCGTTTCCCGGCCTCCACCTCGCCTTCCAAGGTGGCAACCCTCGCCGTCACCGCCTCCAGCTCCCGTCTGGAGCTCTCTTCCAACGAGGCGAACCGGCCTGCAGCGTCCAGCGCCGGGGCTACCACCTTGGCTTCCATACGCAAGGCGAGGGCAACATGCTGGAGAACCTGTGAGATACGAAAGAGATCAGAAAGACGAAGGAGGCACCGAATCTCACAATGAACCAAACACTTACCTGCATGGACTTCTGGACGATGGACTCCAGCTGAGCCCTGAAGGTCCCCCCAGGAACTCTACCCCTGGCCGAGGCCTCTATCTCATGCAGAAGGCTATTCGCAACAGATAGCCCCGATGGCACCGCGAACCGAAAGCCCCCTTCCTCCACCACGATCGGCGAGGACTGGCCCCGGGAAGGTCTCTGGGAGCTCCTCTTGAGCGGCTCCGAGGGAGAGCCGATCTCCTCCTCCAAGTCCGGGTCCTCCAGAACCAGGGCCCGCTTCCGACCCGACACTCTGCTAGGACCCGGGGCGGGATCCGCCCCCGAACGCTCATGGGACGCCATCACCGGAGTAGTAGGAGCCGGGGCGGGCTTCGCACGAGAAGAGCTGGCGCCCCCAGCCTTCGCAACCTTTCTCGGCTGGCGCATGGAAGCTTTAAGCAAGTCGAAGTCTATGGATCCTGCATAAAGCAAATGCCCAACAAGTCAGCAACATGAGCAAAACAAAAGCCAAAAAGCTAGCCTAACTTACCGACGAACTCAACGGGGCTAAGCCCGGCCCAGCTCAGGACCCTCTTAGACAGCAGCACGTCAGGTCGGGGGATGGGCTCCCACGACGCCACTCTCACCGCGGCGGGGTCATTGGACTGGTTCCCTGGCAAACATTTCTTCCTCGACCACTTGGTAGGCACGGGCTAGTCCTCGCCCTCGGGAGGGGAAACGAAGAAAAATTTCTTCTTCCAATCATGAATAGAAGAAGGTAAGGCCACGACCCCGGTCCAGGCAGCGCCCCCCGGCCGCTTTCTGAAAGAGAGATAGACCTATCTCGGATCGCCCGCTCGACCACCAGGATGACTTTTGAAGACGAGAGAAGAATCGAGAAGGGAGAGGCTGAAGGGAACCGCCTGTAACTTCAGGCGGATCAAGAACCCGAGAAGGATCCTCCACGAGTTCGGCACTAACTGGCCGGGGGCCAGACCGAAAAAATTCAGCGCGGCGACAACCTCGGGAGAGAAGGGCAGGCGCATTCCGCCCCAAAAAGCTTCCAAATACAGGGCGATTTCCCTGCCCCATACTTGATCCGCCCTCTCTCCCTCCTTGGCCAGTCGAAGCGTGTAATACGAAGGGATGTGGAAGCGAGCCCGAGCATTGGCGAGCTCGTCCTCATGCCTCACCGAACATAAGGGGCCGAGGGCCGCATCTGTTAGTTGTATGTATGCCCTAGAGGCCAGTATTGTACAGATGATGTATATTATATTGGATGCTTGGACATATATAGAGATGACTTTCTTTCTCGATATGATAGTATACTATCTGGTTGCTCTTTATCTTAACATGTATACTTGTCTCTTTAAACTGTCTTATAGTTACATGTTGGAAAAGCCCTTAGGATGTGTACTTGACTACCTGGACTATGATGCAGATCATACTGGTGGGGATATGGTAGTCCATAAGTACATCCTTCAAGGTCCCTAGTCGTAGGTGTATCGAGACAGGGCATCGATATACCAGTGTAGACTAGCGTATACGCTTCTCGACCCATGAGATGGGCGATGGATGATCCCATATCCATTGGTGTTTGACATCAGAGATGGTATACGGGTGCTCAGTGGAGACTGGGTACACTGGACGAACTCGCCGAGAACTCCCAGATGGTATTATACCTCACGTCAGATGGCAGTTCTCAGGTGACACTTGTGCAGGTTAGTCTGTAGACCCGAGATCGTCATAGAGTCTTGTGTGATTCCCACTGTGCTTTGATCTCCACCTTACCACGTCCATGAGGGCGTGCAAAACGGTGGTTTTTCGGTACAGTCCCGAGTCACATGGAGGCAATGAGCGATAGGAGGGGTTTCGTCTCTCCTGGTATTGGGGGTTGATGTTGCGCTGTGCTCGATTGGCCGTAACAGAGAAGTCCCTGGCCAGGGCTGATTCAGAGATTTGCTGGTAAGTGTTACCAGTAGTTTCTCGACCCGTTATGAGCCTCACATCGGCGCGACTTATCGGTTATTGGGGTTTTACGTTTACCACCCCTAGACTTGATATGCGACATATCAGACGAGGAGACCGGACTGTACGGGAAGTGTTGTCGGTTGGCTCGACGGGAGTTGTAGCAGGTTCGCTTGTTCTCTTCTGATCGCTCAATACCCGGGTGGCCGTTACATTTAGCTGACCACTTGCGGCTTGGGGGTGCTTGATATGATCATCACCCACTGTCGGCGTATTGACGAGTCTCAGAGTCCCACAATGGAGTTTCCTAGTCCAGGCGAAACGTTGTGGTGCGCGTATGGGATATGCGCATGGACCCGATTAAAATACGCGTATAGGATACCGTATATTGATCGGGCGGCTTGCTTTTGGTTAGGGTCGTATGTGATATGGCCGGATTGATAAATCAAGTGTTGATTTATCATTTAACCATTAGCTTCTCACTTGAAATCCTTTCTTGAGTATGATGGATGTATGCATGCATGTATACTTTCTTTATAGATTCATGCACATATGGATGTGCATACATACATATATACATACATCATCCATTATGGTTTCTTATACAAAGAAAATGGTGGCAATATAAGACTCACACCATGGGTTTTCATTTGGATTATTATTTGATTTTTGGTTAAAACAAAATGGAAAAAGGAAAAGATAATTCATGACTAGTTTCTACATCCTTCTTGACCTAACCATTCTCACCCACCATTTGACCATGGTTACTTTTCCTTTTGTGTTTTTAACTCAAGTTCAATAATATCCTAACCATGGTTTGATATGAGAAGAGAAAAATATATATTGATATATTTTCTATTTTCTTTCATGAGTCATTCTTATCTTCTTCTCAAATTGCCATCATCTTCTTCTTCCTCTCTCATTTTGCTCTCTAGTTTTTTGTAGTGAGCAATATACTCATCAAGATTGGATTTTGAAGTGAGAATAAGAACCACAACATCATTCTACACAAGTTTAGCCAACTTGTTTAGAGTGTTAGCTTCATTTCGTTCACTTGATCGAATAAAGTTGCAAGTTTGGACAAAGCGGACTCCGGGTGGATCATCGGTGACCTCGAGGAGTTCAAGCGGAGATTTTTCAAACCCCAAGTAGCCGAGGAGTCTAGCGTAGGGAGCTAAAACGGTTGTACTCTCTAAACCCTAACTTTTCTTTCATGAGATGATGTGAAAAATTTAGAAACCCTAATTTTCTAGGAACGATCCGATGTTTGTTAACTTAGCACCCTAAAGACTCCACCTTTGGCACATGTGATGCTTCCAAACCCTTCATGAGGTGCTAGGCTAACCTTTCATTGGTATCAGAGCCGACCTAGAACATTAGGCGACACTTTAATGAAGTTAAAACTCCGATCGAACCGAAAATACGGATTTTTGAGTGCTCTCTGGACATTTTTTAAAAACTGCTGTTTTTCAGAATTAAGAATATGTAAAACATTCAGCAGGAAAATATAAGAATTACGGTATAAAAATGATGCGATGAACAGTTATTCTTGCTGTGGAAACACGGCCTAAGCTTGCTTAGGCCGCGGTTCCGCAGCCATATACATCAATCAATGCATAATTTTTATACAGTAATACTGGGTTCTGCTTGTATATTTTTTAGGGTATTTTTAATCTGAATTTAGTGCTGAAAATTCTAGAGATAGTTTTGGACTCGACGATTCGATCGGAATTTTGATTTCGTGTCTTTTCCGGATAAATTAGAAAGTATTGAAGTATTTGAACGGGTATCATTTGCTCACTTTTCACGGGGTTTAAATATTTTAGAGATACGTGCAAGTTTTGTGGTGGTCTCTCTAGAAGACAACAAACCTTAACTCGATTATGTGACCGTCTCGAACTGCCCTTTGAACCTTAGGGTTTGGGGCAGTACGGCGTGCCACATGTGAGGCGTTGGCTTGACCCTTCTACGGCTGGATCGCTACTACTATGTCACACTCCGGTTTTTAAACTCCGCTCAAGTGTTGAGCTTTAGGAATCTTTGGTATTTGATCGTACGTTCGAAAACTTTAATACTGTCTAATTATCTGGAATGTGATGCAATGTGTGGAATTCATATTATAAGACATGAAATACGTGGTATGTAATACTTCGCATTTATGATGTCTAAAGAGAATGTGGATTCCAGATATTGCAGTTTTACACTTTCTTTTCTGTGACCGTAAGTGTAGTATGTCGATATCGCCGGATTCGTTGCTATACGTCAACGACAATCGGGGCACGCATACTTACTTACGTTGATGATATGAGATATTATGTGTTGCTGAGATATGATGTGCAGGATTGTCGCGATTGAATAGCCGGGGGGTTTTATGTGAGATGAGAGTTTTATATTTTCATTCATGTAAATTCAAATGTAATGTAATATTCTTTTATTTGGGGCACTTCCGGGTTGAGGTCGATGCCACCTGTGTTGTATATTATTTACTTTTCCGTATTAGGATGGACCCAAGGAGGGGAGCATGGGTGACCGGGTTCTGGGGTTCAATGGGAGGCCATCTCGAGGAGTCGAGACCGGGTCTCCTAAACTCCAGAATTGGTAGGGTCGCTTGCCGCTCTCGTAGGGGTCCAGGGTGTGGGCTTGGCTATTCATCGCGACCGTGGAATCCGTATTTTCTATTTTGGCTAAATACTAAATACGGACGTCCTGGTATATCCCACATTATATCTATGTTTCTGCTGCGATATCTGTGATGTGATCATTTGATATGTTGTGATGAATACAGTATATAGTATATATGATATATGATATATTATATAGGCGTTACTTATGTTTTACACCCACACTAGCCCTGCCCTGCTCTGTCGTTAGTTACCTAACCTAACGGTGCATGAGGGGACATCGAGGCGAATGCGGATGGCATAAGTGTAAATCGTATTTATCTGTGATGTTTAGGTGACTTAAATGATGGGACTTCATTAATGTGATTAATGAAATAAAAGAAACCTAAAAGATGTTGTAGAATCAAATTTTCAAATAAAAAGGGTAGCTACAGTTTTGCTTTGCATAGCGGTATATATGATATACCATGCACCTTATTCGATGAGGAAAGGGCCGAGATCCCTTCACCGGAAGTGACCCCTTTAGCAATAACTGGCAGATGCTACACACTCGGTTTGTTTTTGATTGCTTCTATAGTTTTTGCTTTGCACAGTGATATATATGATATATCCCGCACCTCATTCGACGAGGAAAGGGCCGACGATCCCTTCACCGGGAGTGACCCCTTTAGCAAAACTAGAAAAGCCTCAAAATCACTCCATTTCAAAACCTCACTTAATTCTATAATGATATCAAGTTCATTACGCAATAGGTTTTCAGAAAAACCTGTCGTAGCCCTCCGTCATTTCAGATAAATCCTACTTAGTATTCGTGCTACGTTTGTTGGCCTGCGTCAAGGCGTAGTGTGCGGTAGCTAACTAGTATTTATCTGTTAATGCATGTGATGCAGATTGGATTAGGGTAGTCGTGTGACTTTGTTGGCCTGCGTCAAGGGTCGTACGGGTGGGTTTAATTCAATCAAGAAATGACGGGTTGAACTTGACTAGCGCACTATGGTTTGTTGGCCTGCGTCAAGGTCATAGGACGCTAGGGACAAAATATTATCGGGAATTTCAAGTGTTGAAATTTGCAATGAGATTGCATACCTTCTATGAGATAGTTGGATCCCGAAACCCACTGTGAGTAAGAGTTACTCCTGCGAGAGTTTTACACATTACAATTAGCCGATCAAGTAGGTGTCTAGAAAGGTGTCAACGGGGTTACGCCTCTGGGGAAACGAGCTTTACTCTAATTAGGTACGTGCGAAAGCACAGGGAACCTCCCTCAAAGTACCGACACTGGCCTGGCTGAAAGATTTGTGAAGTTGTAGGGTATAATTAATCCCGGCTAGTCTTTCCTTTTAGGGTTTGAAGGAAGATTTGATAAAAACTAGTGGAAGCCATCCTGATTAGATAAGATAATAACCAATCTGATCTTACAAGAGCATACGCTAAAGTGTTTTCTTCTCTCTCTCTCCAGGTAGCGACCATGTCATGCCCTAATCAAGATAATAATATGGATGTATTGACCGAACCCGCATGTTACACTGTGCTGGGGAACGTTGGTTCCGTTCTTTCTTATAAGAGTTATAGAACTGAACATGACATAGGGGAATACCAGGATTCCCATGCCACCCGAATGAAGAAAGTACATGATGATGCATTTTCTTCGGGTGTGTTCATTACAGAGAACTGTTTCTCCATTTGCCCTACGTCCTGGGTATTAGATACCGGGTCAGGATCCCATATATGTAATCAGTTACATGGGCTTAGGAAAGGTAGAGAACTTGGAGAAGGTGATAAAGACATAAGAGTTGGAAATGGTGCACTGTCGGGGAATATCACCTTGCATTACCAACTGGCAATACATTGGTTCTGAACGAATGCTATTACATGCCGAACCTGATATGCAACATTATATCGGTTTCTTTGTTGAGTAAAGAGGGATATAATTTTGCATTACAGGATAATGTTATGAACATTTTCCGTAACCAAAAGTTGGTTGGATCAGGCACGTTGTGCAATGGCATTTATGTTCTAAATCAATCAACAGTTCTAAGTATAACAAACACACAAAAGAGGAAGAGTTCAGAACTGAACGAATCCTTCTTATGGCATTGTAGACTGGGTCACATCAATGCGACACGACTAGCTAAATTGCATAAAGATGGATATTTGAATCCGTTTGAATTATCATTTTATGACACTTGCCAGTCATGTCTCAAAGGCAAGATGACCAAAACTCCGTTTACGGGACACGGAGAAAGAGTTGCCGAACTCTTAGGACTAATACATAGTGATGTATGCGGTCCCATGTCTACACATGCCAGGGATGGTTCTTCGTACTTCGTTACATTCACTGACGATCTCTCTAGATTCGGATATATGTTCCTGATGAAACACAAATTAGAAGCTTTTGAGAAATTTAGAGAATATAAACAAGAAGTCGAGAACCAAACCGCAAAAAGTATTAAAGTCCTTCGATCTGATCGAGGAGGTGAATACTTGAGCAATAAATTCCTGGACTTCCTAAAAGAGAATGGGATTCTCTTTCAGCTGACTCTTCCATATACACCACAGCACAACAGTGTATCAGAACGGAGGAACCGCACCCTATTAGATATGGTGCGCTCTATGATGAGCACAGCTGAGTTACCTATTTCCTTCTGGGGATATGCACTGGAAACAGCTGCAGACCTATTGAATATGGTTCCCACCAAATCCGTGCCAACCACTCCATATGAGATATGGAAAGGAAATAGACCATGTCTTAATTATGTTAAGATATGGGGTTGTCCGGCATATGTAAAAACGCAAAATCCGGACAAACTCGCGGCAAGGTCCATTCTGTGTAAGTTTATTGGATATCCCAAACATTCGCGCGGGTATATCTTCTACCACACCGAGTAACAAAAAGTGTTTGTTTCTCGACAAGCCACCTTTTTGGAAAAGGAATTTCTTGCAAAAGAAATTAGTGGCAATAAGGTAGAACTGGAAGAGGTTCCAGCTAAACAAAACACAACAGAAGATTTAGTGGAACCAGAGGATTCAGTAGCTCCCAACGAACCTCAGCCTCTCCACCGATCTAGTAGGGTTCCTCGCCAACCTGAGAGATACTACAGTTTTCTCATAGATGGTGTGTCACGGCCCGAAAGTACGGAACATGACCGGCACTTAAACTACGAACGTCTCGAGACGTACGTAATCTAAGTAAATCGAAAACCCAGAAATCCAAACCAAGAAAAGTAGTAGAGTGAAGGAAAACCAATTTAAAATAAGTAGTTTTAATAGCATAAGCCGAATTATGCGGTTTTTAAGAACATCAAAATTTACTGAAAATTTCGGCAGAGTCTCCTTTGTAAATACTGGCTCCCAAACGGGATACAACATGAATAGTATACGAAATCAATAAAAGACATCCCCAAGCGGGAGCTAGCTCTTCGTCAATCGACGGTCACAACCACACAAGCAATATAATATACAACGCCAACGGCGAGGATCAAAAACTCAAAAGGGAACTCAAAACCACCAGAAATATAACGAGCGACTCTAAGGTCGAAAGAATAACAACACTGGTCTCTATCTCAATAGATACATGTTTGGTTGATGGAATTTACTAGATACAACCGAATAATATCATACAAGGTAAATAATGGGGGTATGATACAAGTAAACCCACCTACTAGCAAATCACCCGAATGAAACTATGCCCGCAAAGACGTAAGGAAACCGGTACGGCAAACCTGCAAGTAACTGGGGCACAAAGGGGGTGAGTTGCCAACTCGTGAATAGAAAATATCTACGCACAGAAATCGCATAAATAACGCAATCCTAGGTCAATGATCATAATATATCCTCAAATATATGTATAACAGGCAGCCTATGACAATGTCTAGGGTAATATCTAACCCGAGTGTAATCACATGTGCCCGTGTCAGTGCCTCAGGTAGCAATATATCATATGAATGAGGTATGAATGCATGAAACAGAATACATGTAAATGAAGAAACTGTTTTCATAAATTAGTGAGATTTCCTTCGTATTTTTAAAGCTGAGGTATCATAATGAAATCAGTATCAACAGTGTCTAGCATCGACACAAAACATAAATCTCACTGTCTCGAAATATCAATGTCTCAATCTCAATATCTAGGGCGCCGTCAGTCCAGACCGGCCCCTACCATCCATCTCAAGACCACGACGGTATCCTCCGGATATCCGACGCGTCGGGTAAAATCACCGGTAGGTAGTGCTCCCCAGCCAGGCTCAACGTCAACACCACATTCCTCTTGCCCCGGGGTACCATACCGGGTCCACCATGTACCCGTGACGGTTCCTCCACTCCTCGACACGGATCTCCAAAACCACAGCAAACTCATGGTGGACGACACTTTACATCACTAGAAAACCGCAACATTTTATATTTTAAAAGATCATAAGTTGTAAATTTTGCGGCTTTCCCCGAAATCCAGAAATATCATAAATCTCAAGAAATCATCACAAGTGCATATGTCAATGATAATGAACTAGGCGTGAACAACTGAATAACAGTATGCATGAAGTGGTAGGTAATAACTACAATGTCTAATATGGCATATAAGGGAAGTACACTAATATCATGTCAAAACTACCAGCTAACAATCTAAGTCAAGCAATTATATTCTCTAAAGTGTACGTGACATGGCAATTACCGATGAAGATGTGTGTGAGCCGGCAAGTAAGTGTACGTGGTACATACGCATCATCGGTAATGGTGCTGGTGTCCTAACAGCATGATATCAATAATGGAATATGCAGCAAAATAAATATGCGAGGCAGAGCGAACAGCAATAATGTGCGGGAGCTGAATACTAGACACAACGATAACTAATCTACAATAATCTAATATAAGTCCTACGAATGGTGCCTTTTGAAATAACACGAATCATGGGGTTTTGAAAATAGGGCTACGGTGTTTTTATGAAAGGATACGTCGTTTTTGAAATATCCGTAGATTCCCTTGAGCTGTCTTTAAAAATGCCCACGATTCGTTAGTTTTTGAAATAGGTAGGAAGTCTAATCTAATCTAACAACTACACTAAACTATACGGCTGAACTAACAAGCTGAACTACAGGTAAGGAAACCGCCTATCATCTGAGTCGATACATATACATACCTGTATATGTATAGTCGGTGATTCCGCCTCAACAATATCATATCCGATACCATATCTATAATCAGGCATCCCAAGTCAAGAGTGCGGATCAATCATCAATATAGCTCGTACGTAAATCTGTCGTACGGCATCCCAAATCTGGGTACGGGTCAATATCATATTCATCATACTATTCACCTGGTATCCTCTTTATCAAATATCATGATCGGGGTACTGATCTACATATAGTACCATACTGATACCGCCTACGTATGCATGGACGTGTGTGAAACACTACGTCAAGGACCCGCTACAACGTCATGTCGTATCTAAGATACGAACCCTGCTATATCACCGATCTCACGGCCTCAAATCGAATCTCATCGACTCAGCTCAATCCCAAGTATCATCCTCAATCCGTATGTGAACACATAGTCCCATACCCATGTGAACACATAACTATAAAGAATCCCATGAGTACATACCAATAGGAATGTATGCAAGTATGTATGTGTGTATGTGTAGTGCAACACTACCCTAGGGTTCGCAACACTAAAAAAAGTCCAACACACCAATATCCATCCTAAGCATCGTTATTAATCCTAAATAACATATAATAATTGTTGGTGTGTATACGCATCTGTATACACCACCACGGACTGCGGGGGTGCTATACGCCATCCACCCGACTTCTCCCCGTAGATATAAATCTACTCACCTGGTCCTCGCTAGCCGGTGCCGACGTTGCCACGCGCTTGCTTGTCGTCTCGAAATCCACATGGGGATACCTACATATCATAACGCACCATATCTCATTAAAATCCGACTCATGATCAAAACGACGCACGAATCCCACATAGGTCAAAACCTATGGTTGCTTTCACAAATCGACCCAAAAACCCTCAACGTCGGCGTACAAACGCCAGACCATCGAGAAAAACCCAAATACACTCATTTGCACATTCACGAACACTAATTTTAATATAAAATAGGTTAATACTCACGAAAACCCCAAATTCACTCTAAAAGCCGTTTTTCCGAAAAACTAGCAAGCAAAATTACCCGTTTTAGTACAAAACTCGATGTTTAAACAATTCTAGCGGCCATAATACTTATTAAATAACTTAAATAAGTCAATAAAACCATTTCCATAATTTAATCACATAAATTTGCATAATTTCCAAAATCCTAGTTTGCAAAAATATCAATTTTAACACTTTTTAATGTAAAATTCATAATTTTACAATTAAACTTGGTTTTGCATATTTTAAATGGTTAAACCACTCAATATAATTTTTAAGATATGATGAAACCCTAACCATATTTTAATTCTCAATTTAATACAATATTTACAAAAACTAGTTTGCAATTTTAACCAATTTCGACCATTTTATAGCAAAATGCACATACAACAAACTAGTTTGGATTTGCATGATTTAAAGCATTAAACTACATTTTATAATGTTAATAAAGTCATCAAAACCTTAATTAGATTTTAAATCACCCATTTGGAACCAAAAGCTAAAAAGTAGTTTGCTTAAATGAAGCTAAATTGGATATTTTAATGTTACAATTAGCACTAAGCAACAAGATTACATTTTGCATGCCCTAAGATACAAAATATATCACATAACCATACACCAATCTCACAAAACCCTAACTTGATTTTAAAACCTAAATTCTAGAATTTCCAAACCATAACTTGAAGATTTATAACTAGCAATTCAACCACTTTAACACTTAACTAAGCTAACATAAGTATTAATCAACAATTTAACTACAAGGTTAACATTATACCTCCATAATTTTGTAGATCCCATTTGAAATCTAGCCATCCAAAATGCTCTCTTGTCACCCCAATCCATGCTTGAAATGCTAAGGAATAATGGGTAAGAGTCGGATTTGGATTTAGATTTGAATTTGCATGGATTTTGAAGTGATTTGTGGATTTTTTTTTGATGAAGAAAAGAGTGGGATTTGGGGGGGGCTGCTGCTGTTGGGAGGGGGAGAATTTCGGCCAGAATTGGGACTGAGGAGAGAGAGGGAGGTAGAGAAAATACAAGGGAGGAAAGTCCAAGTCAACATAAAGTCAAAAGTCCACCTAATTCATCCATTTTCTTTTCTTTTCTATCATTTCTTTTCCTTTGAAATTCAAGTGGGGAAAAAAATGGGGGCTGCTGAATTTGGCTAAGGGGAGGAGTAAATGGGGGTGTGTGGGTGTGGGTACGGGTGTGGGGTGATGAAAAATGATAAATACAATATCCCAAACATCCATTTACGCTAAAAAAAAGCCTTTTTTTTTCAATAATTTCTAAACCGTTTTGGCAAATGATTTCGTTCCAAAAACCACATGAAAAATTTTTATTTAATATTTTATGATGCACAAAATTTGTTTCAACTCATTCCAATTTATAATTTTCCCTAACTAAATGTATTAGTGACGGCTTAAAATAATAATAAAATAATATTTTTTTCAGAAAATTTGAAATTTCACCAGCGGCTCAATAAACACCAAATAATAGCAATTACATAGCTAGAATATATATATTTAATTTTTATAATAAGATATTTGTATTTTGACTTTTTACAGAAAACCCCTTTATTTTACCGATTTTTTCGAAATTTCACCGAAACGATTTTCAAAACGCTACAATCTTCCCCCCTTAAAGAAATTCGGTCCCCGAATTTAAATTCAAACCTCCCCAAATACTAAAACATCTAAGAAAAACCATCAAGTCGTCGGGGCTCCGAAACTGTAAATACATAAAACAAATCGTAGCGCAGTGCATGCGCTTGAAAAAAAAAGAGTATATAACTCAAATCAAAACTCCGTCAAGCATCCCACAATCATCGGAGTCATGGAGAAGACATCAATGCCAAATCCAAATCAAACCAATATGATATAACTCGAAACTATACATGTAAATATCGAATCTATATCTGTAAGTATCTGAAGGAAATGCATGCCAAATCTCTTTAAGTCGCTGTGCAACGCGTATAACACTGCACAGTGGTGGACGTCTACCATAAGAAAATAGCTATATACATATATACCTTTGTTTGAAATGTACGTTCCGCCGTTTTGGAAACAATTTAGAAGGGTCTCCTTGTTTTAAACATTTCGTGTCATATTAGACACGTAGGTAAATACTGAGGCTATAGCTCGCTTTTTGGAAATCCCTTCAATAACTATCAATGCATGCAAAATGTATTCAGGTACTGTCCTCTGACTAGTCCTGCTCAGTACGGAAACACATAGCAATATCATAAAAACGTACTGCTCTATAAGAAATCAATCCCAAAATATGCACATGAATACTACGTGCGTCTGGTGCGCACGGAAATCAAAATCCATGAATGTGCCATACATGCGCACAGAAACAACATCTAAGTGCATCGGGTGTGCACGAAACATCTGTCGTAGGCAACATGTGTGCCTGACAGCAAAATCAGGTGCATCTGACATGCACGAAAAATCTCGATTTAGTGCATCTGGTGTGCACCAAAATCGCATCTCAAGACATGCGCGAAAATTCAAATCAGGTGCATCCATCGTGCACGAAATCATGAAATCCAATATCAAGCGCCGAACGTGCGCAAAATCAATCAGGTGCACAAGGTGCACAAAACAAATATCGAGTATCACAATCGAAATCGATGTCCAGTGCATCTAAGTGCACAAAAGGCATATCACTGCACTGCAAGCATATATAAACTATACAGAGTGCAGGAACGAAATCGTGTGCGTGCATACGCACAAAATCAACTCAAATGTCTGAAACCGTAAAATCACAAACATGTGAAACCCAAGCACGAAAACGATATCAAGTGCAACACTGTGCAAGAATCGTAAATTCTCAATCATCAAAAATCAAATTATACGAATAAATCACCCAAAACATCGGAATCAATAATGGCGGAATAGTACCGCTCAAGTGCATTCTCTAAGAATCTCGGCCAACTGTCGCGGTCACTAGTGGGACGTCTCGTCGATGATCATGAACTCTGTCCTGCTGGCGTGCGTAACCATGACCACTCCTGGGTCAAGGTCTTCACTGTGAATTACCCATCTTTTGGTCCATCGGCTCATCGGTCCTGTCAGGTGTGCTAACGGGGACGATTCCGTTCTGGCACTTCTCTGGTCATCTCTTGGTCAATCATCGCGACCACTCGTAAGACAGCATATTACTGGTGTCGGCCTCTGGGTCTCTGAATGTACGTGATACATCTGATCCTGGGTGCAAGTATCATTGCAGCAGTGTCCTGAAAGGAATCCTGCTCACGGTCTCTTCCATGTCTTGTCTCTGCCAACTGTCCGGAAGTCATTGTCCTTTCCTATATCTGCATCTTGCTCTGTAACGGCTGCATATCCATCGCGACTCCTTCCGGAAGGTATATCCAGTACTCTGCCTCGGCATGCGCATCGCATCTCTGATGTCGGCGGAGTGGAACGTCATCTCATCTAGATCTGGTACGAACCTCTTACTTCACTTTTCTCTAATGTCGTCTGCTTTGGACTCGTCTCGTCGCGGCTGCATGGACTGAGCTCCAACGACTATCCTCGTATCTGGAGTCTCCCAAGAATGCATCTCACCACCTAGCATCCGAATTAAGTCGAGTCATCCGATCGAGTCGTCAAAACCTCATAATCCCCCCAAGAGCTCAACCTCTTGGGCACAGTTTAATAGTATCGAGTACATACCACAGCATTGGTGGTCCAGCCGTAGAAGGGCAAACCCAAGCCTCACTAATGGCGCCGTAGAACTGCCGCAAACCCGAAGGTTCAAAGGCTTTCACACGGTCATTAAGTCGAGTTAGGGTTTCATTCTTCTAGAGGGACCATAGAATTGCCTGCATGTCTTTCCGACTACTTAAAACTTGGAATAATAGGTTTCTGACATTCGATCGTCTCTGTCGACTCTCAATGTCTCCGCGTGAATTCGTCTCCAGCTGGAATCAATCTATCTGATGACCTCGCATCGGGGTAGGCGAACGATCCACAAGTCCTAGTCATTCATCCTCGATGACTAGCGACCTTCTATCATCTCTTAGTACAACTCGTTCTGCACTAACGCCAGCATCTGGGGCAATATCTCGTCGTTCGCAGCAATAACTAGCTCGCTCGTCTGCACGCTGAACAGTGCATCGACCATCATGAATAAGCAACACACCAACGGTCATCAAAATCTGGTTGGCCTCTGTCAGTGGCCCAATCCTTTGATACTGATCGGCACGTCCGAGAAATCTCATAAAGGCGATCCGCCAAACGCTCGTGGCGCGGAAACACAGTCAAAAGACACCTCTCCACAATCGGGTGTCGCCGGAATCATGCCCTGGTCAGTCCTCGTTCGTGCCGAGCTCGTACTGACCGCAACTCTAGTCGTAGCTCTCCCTGCCCGTAATCGTGGCAGCAAAACCAAACTGGTACCGACGAGGCTAGATCAGGAAGGAATATAATACTGAACAAGGAAATGTACATCCTAAGGCTTCATAAGTGGAGTGGCGTGTCGTAAACATGTCGCGGAACATACCAACGATACGTCACTCTACTTTAGTCACCTATTCCATCAACCAAGGGTCATCCTACACTCCGAAGGTAAAACCTAACGCTCTGATACCAACTTTGTCACGGCCCGAAAGTACGGAACATGACCGGCACTTAAACTACGAACGTCTCGAGACGTACGTAATCTAACTAAACCGAAAACCCAGAAATCCAAACCAAGAAAAGTAGTAGAGTGAAGGAAAACCAATTTAAAACAAGTAGTTTTAATAGCATAACCCGAATTATGCGGTTTTTAAGAACATCAAAATTTACTGAAAATTTCGGCAGAGTCTCCTTTGTAAATACTGGCTCCCAAACGGGATACAACATGAATAGTATACGAAATCAATAAAAGGCATCCCCAAACGGGAGCTAGCTCTTCGTCAATCGACGGTCACAACCACACAAGCAATATAATATACAACGCCAACGGCGAGGATCAAAAACTCAAAAGGGAACTCAAAACCACCAGAAATATAACGAGCGCCTCTAAGGTCGAAAGAATAACAACACTGGTCTCTATCTCAATAGATACATGTTTGGTTGATGGAATTTACTAGATACAACTGAATAATATCATACAAGGTAAATAATGGGGGTATGATACAAGTAAACCCACCTACTAGCAAATCACCCGAATGAAACTATGCCCGCAAAGCCGTAAGGAAACCGGTACGGCAAACCTGCAAGAAACTGGGGCACAACGGGGGTGAGTTGCCAACTCGTGAATAGAAAATATCTACGCACAGAAATCGCATAAATAACGCAATCCTAGGTCAATGATCATAATATATCCTCAAATATATGTATAACAGGCAGCCTATGACAATGTCTAGGGTAATATCTAACCCGAGTGTAATCACATGTGCCCGTGTCAGTGCCTCAGGTAGCAATATATCATATGAATGAGGTATGAATGCATGAAACAGAATACATGTAAATGAAGAAACTGTTTTCATAAATTAGTGAGATTTCCTTCGTATTTTTAAAACTGAGGTATCATAATGAAATCAGTATCAACAGTGTCTAGCATCGACACAAAACATAAATCTCACTGTCTCGAAATATCAATGTCTCAATCTCAATATCTAGGGCGTCGTCAGTCCAGACCGGCCCCTACCATCCATCTCAAGACCACGACGGTATCCTCCGGATATCCGACGCGTCGGGTAAAATCACCGGTAGGTAGTGCTCCCCAGCCAGGCTCAACGTCAACACCACATTCCTCTTGCCCCGGGGTACCATACCGGGTCCACCATGTACCCGTGACGGTTCCTCCACTCCTCGACACGGATCTCCAAAACCACAGCAAACTCATGGTGGACGACACTTTACATCACTAGAAAACCGCAATATTTTATATTTTAAAAGATCATAAGTTGTAAATTTTGCGGCTTTCCCCGAAATCCAGAAATATCATAAATCTCAAGAAATCATCATAAGTGCATATGTCAATGATAATGAACTAGGCGTGAACAACTGAATAACAGTATGCATGAAGTGGTAGGTAATAACTACAATGTCTAATATGGCATATAAGGGAAGTACACTAATATCATGTCAAAACTACCAGCTAACAATCTAAGTCAAGCAATTATATTCTCTAAAGTGTACGTGACATGGCAATTACCGATGAAGATGTGTGTGAGCCGGCAAGTAGGTGTACGTGGTACATACGCATCATCGGTAATGGTGCTGGTGTCCTAACAGCATGATATCAATAATGGAATATGCAGCAAAATAAATATGCGAGGCAGAGCGAACAGCAATAATGTGCGGGAGCTGAATACTAGACACAACGATAACTAATCTACAATAATCTAATATAAGTCCTACGAATGGTGCCTTTTGAAATAACACGAATCATGGGGTTTTGAAAATAGGGCTACGGTGTTTTTATGAAAGGATACGTCGTTTTTGAAATATCCGTAGATTCCCTTGAGCTGTCTTTAAAAATGCCCACGATTCGTTAGTTTTTGAAATAGGTAGGAAGTCTAATCTAATCTAACAACTACACTAAACTATACGGCTGAACTAACAAGCTGAACTACAGGTAAGGAAACCGCCTATCATCTGAGTCGATACATATACATACCTGTATATGTATAGTCGGTGATCCCGCCTCAACAATATCATATCCGATACCATATCTATAATCAGGCATCCCAAGTCAAGAGTGCGGATCAATCATCAATATAGCTCGTACGTAAATCTGTCGTACGGCATCCCAAATCTGGGTACGGGTCAATATCATATTCATCATACTATTCACCTGGTATCCTCTTTATCAAATATCATGATCGGGGTACTGATCTACGTATAGTACCATACTGATACCGCCTACGTATGTATGGACGTGTGTGAAACACTACGTCAAGGACCCGCTACAACGTCATGTCGTATCTAAGATACGAACCCTGCTATATCACCGATCTCACGGCCTCAAATCGAATCTCATCGACTCAGCTCAATCCCAAGTATCATCCTCAATCCGTATGTGAACACATAGTCCCATACCCATGTGAACACATAACTATAAAGAATCCCATGAGTACATATCAATAGGAATGTATGCAAGTATGTATGTGTGTATGTGTAGTGCAACACTACCCTAGGGTTCGCAACACTAAAAAAAGTCCAACACACCAATATCCATCCTAAGCATCGTTATTAATCCTAAATAACATATAATAATTGTTGGTGTGTATACGCATCTGTATACACCACCACGGACTGCGGGGGTGCTATACGCCATCCACCCGACTTCTCCCCGTAGATATAAATCTACTCACCTGGTCCTCGCTAGCCGGTGCCGACGTTGCCACGCGCTTGCTTGTCGTCTCGAAGTCCATATGGAGGTACCTACATATCATAACGCACCATATCTCATTAAAATCCGACTCATGATCAAAACGACGCACGAATCCCACATAGGTCAAAACCTATGGTTGCTTTCACAAATCGACCCAAAAACCCTCAACGTCGGCGTACAAACGCCAGACCATCGAGAAAAACCCAAATACACTCATTTGCACATTCACGAACACTAATTTTAATATAAAATAGGTTAAAACTCATGAAAATCCCAAATTCACTCTAAAAGCCGTTTTTCCGAAAAACTAGCAAGCAAAATTACCCGTTTTAGTACAAAACTCGATGTTTAAACAATTCTAGCGGCCAAAATACTTATTAAATAACTTAAATAAGTCAATAAAACCATTTCCATAATTTAATCACATAAATTTGCATAATTTCCAAAATCCTAGTTTGCAAAAATATCAATTTTAACACTTTTTAATGTAAAATTCATAATTTTACAATTAAACTTGGTTTTGCATATTTTAAATGGTTAAACCACTCAATATAATTTTTAAGATATGATGAAACCCTAACCATATTTTAATTCTCGATTTAACACAATATTTACAAAAACTAGTTTGCAATTTTAACCAATTTCGACCATTTTATAGCAAAATACACATACGACAAACTAGTTTGGATTTGCATGATTTAAAGCATTAAACTACATTTTATAATGTTAATAAAGTCATCAAAACCTTAATTAGATTTTAAATCACCCATTTGGAACCAAAAGCTAAAAAGTAGTTTGCTTAAATAAAGCTAAATTGGATATTTTAATGTTACAATTAGCACTAAGCAACAAGATTACATTTTGCATGCCCTAAGATACAAAATACATCACATAACCATACACCAATCTCACAAAACCCTAACTTAATTTTAAAACCTAAATTCTAGAATTTCCAAACCCTAACTTGAAGATTTATAACTAGCAATTCAACCACTTTAACACTTAACTAAGCTAACATAAGTATTAATCAAAAATTTAACTACAAGGTTAACATTATACCTCCACAATTTTGTAGATCCCATTTGAAATCTAGCCATCCAAAATGCTCTCTTGTCACCCCAATCCATGCTTGAAATGCTAAGGAATAATGGGTAAGAGTCGGATTTGGATTTAGATTTGAATTTGCATGGATTTTGAAGTGATTTGTGGATTTTTTTTGATGAAGAAAAGAGTGGGATTTGGGGGGGACTGCTGCTGTTGGGAGGGGGAGAATTTCGGCCAGAATTGGGAGTGAGGAGAGAGAGGGAGGTAGAGAAAATACAAGGGAGGAAAGTCCATGTCAACATAAAGTCAAAAGTCCACCTAATTCATCCATTTTCTTTTCTTTTCTATCATTTCTTTTTCTTTGAAATTCAAGTGGGGAAAAAAATGGGGGCTGCTGAATTTGGCTAAGGGGAGGAGTAAATGGGGGTGTGCGGGTGTGGGTACGGGTGTGGGGTGATGAAAAATGATAAATACAATACCCCAAACATCCATTTACGCTAAAAAAAGCCTTTTTTCTTCAATAATTTCTAAACCGTTTTGGCAAATGATTTCGTTCCAAAAACCACATGACAAATTTTTATTTAATGTTTTATGATGCACAAAATTTGTTTCAACTCATTCCAATTTGTAATTTTCCCTAATTAAATGTATTAGTGACGGCTTAAAATAATAATAAAATAATATTTTTTTCATGAAATTTGAAATTTCACCAACGGCTCAATAAACACCAAATAATAGCAATTACATAGCTAGAATATGTATATTAATTTTTATAATAAGATATTTGTATTTTGACTTTTTACAGAAAACCTCTTTATTTTTCCGATTTTTTCGAAATTTCACCGAAACGATTTTCAAAACGCTACATGGTGGGAGCGAGGATTGCGTCATGGAGGATGATGACCCAACTAGCTTCGAGCAGGCCATCATGAGTAGGGACTCAGTGAAATGGTTGGATGCTATGCGGTCCGAGATGGAATCCATGTACACCAACAAAGTATGGACTTTGGAAGTTGCTCCTGAAGGGGTAAAACCCATTGGGAGCAAGTGGATCTTCAAGAAAAAACTTGGTGTAGATGGGAAAGTGGAGACTTTCAAAGCTAGACTTGTTGCAAAGGGTTTTCGTCAAAGACCAGGTGTGGACTATGACGAAACCTTTTCTCCAGTGGCTATGCTTAAATCCATTCGGATCATGCTTGCCATCGCTGCATATTATGATTACGAAATCTGGCAAATGGATGTTAAGACCGTCTTTCTAAACGGTGATTTAGAAGAGTGCGTGTACATGACTCAGCCAGAGGGCTTCGTAGACAGTGGGAGCAGCGGGAAGATGTGCAAGCTGCTTAAATCCATTTATGGATTAAAGCAAGTATCGCGGAGTTGGAACATCTGCTTTGACGTCCTTATCAAAGAGTTTGATTTCGTCAAAAACCCAGATGAACCTTGTATCTACAAGAAGGTGGCAGAGAGTAAGGTTGTCTTCCTCGTATTGTACGTGGACGACATACTCTTGATAGGAAATGATATTCCTATGCTGCAATCGGTCAAGCTCTTCTTATCACAAAGATTCTCAATGAAAGATCTTGGTGATGCCTCTTGCATATTGGGAATTAGGATTTATAGAGATAGATCCAAACGGATATTGGGATTGTCCCAATCCAGGTACATTGACACCATACTAAAGAGGTTTAGTATGGAAGAATCCAGGCGTGGGAACTTGCCCACGATCTGTGGAGTCACTCTCTCCAAAGAGATGTCTCCCAAAACTGATTTGGAGAGAGCTCGCATACAAGGGATACCCTATGCTTCGGCTGTAGGCTCTATCATGTACGCGATCGCGATACTATGTACCAGACCCGATGTAGCATACTCACTAAGTGTAGTGAGTAGGTATCAAGCTGATCCTGGAGAGAGTCACTGGACAACTGTAAAGAGCATTCTCAAGTACTTACAAATGACTAAAGAGATGCTCTTGGTGTATGGTAACGGAGAACTCCAAGTGGAGTCCTTTACTGATTCGAGCTTCCAGAGTGATAAGGACGACTCTAAGTCGCAGTCGGGATTTGTCTTTACCCTTTACGGAGGGGCGGTTAGCTGGAAGAGTTCCAAGCAGGAAACCGTGGCAGACTCGACGATGGAGGCTGAATACATCGCTGCCAAAGAAGCTGTCTGGATCAAGAAGTTCATTACTGAACTTGGAGTGGTTCCATCCATTGAGCATCCAATACCTTTGTACTGCGATAACAATGGAGCGGTGGCTTTGGCCAAGGAACCCAGGTCCCATCAGCGATCCAGGCATATTCTGAGGCGGTATCACCTAATCCGGGAGATAGTTGATCGCCGGGAGATCGAGGTCAGGAGGGTTGACACAAAGAACAACACAGCGGATCCACTCACGAAGGACATTCCCCAGATAAAGTTTGAGAGACTCTTCGGGATACTCGGTATGCGATACTACAGCAGCTGGCCCTAGTGCAAGTGGGAGATTGTTAGTTGTATGTATGCCCTAGAGGCCAGTATTGTACAGATG
Organism: Agapanthus africanus; assembly: GCA_030015575.1. Taxonomy (NCBI): domain Eukaryota; kingdom Viridiplantae; phylum Streptophyta; class Magnoliopsida; order Asparagales; family Amaryllidaceae; genus Agapanthus; species Agapanthus africanus. Next base: position 103,346,101 of record JASDDO010000010.1, on the reverse strand, counting down.
ATGTATGTTATATTAGATGCTTGGACATATATAGAGATGACTTTTTTGTTCGATATGATAGTATGCTATCTGGTTGCTCTTTATCTTAACATGTATACTTGTCTCTTTAAACTGTCTTATAGTTACATGTTGGTAAAGCCCTTAGGATGTGTACTTGACTACCTGGACTATGATGCAGATCATACTAGTGGGGACATGGTAGTCCATAAGTACATCCTTCAAGGTCCCTAGTCGTAGGTGTATCGAGACAGGGCATCGATATACCAGTGTAGACTAGCGTATACGCTTCTCGACCCATGAGATGGGCAATGGATGATCCTATATCCATTGGTGTTTGACATCAGAGATGGTATACGGGTGCTCAGTGGAGACTGGGTACACTGGACGGACTCGCCGAGAACTCCCAGATGGTATTATACCTCATGTCAGATGGCAGTTCTCAGGTGACACTTGTGCAGGTTAGTCTGTAGACCCGAGATCGTCATAGAGTCTTGTGTGATTCCCACTGTGCTTTGATCTCCACCTTACCACGTCCATGAGGGAATGCAAAACGGTGGTTTTTGGGTACAGTCCCGAGTCACATGGAGGCAATGAGCGATAGGAGGGATTTCGTCTCTCCCGGTATTGGGGGTTGATGTTGCGCTGTGCTCGATTGGTTGTAACAGGGAAGTCCCTGGCCAGGGCTGATTCAGAGATTTGCTGGTAAGTGTTACCAGTAGTTTCTCGACCCGTTATGAGCCTCATATCGGCACGACTTATCGGTTATTGGGGTCTGACGTTTACCACCCCTAGACTTGATATGCGACATATCAGACGAGGAGACCGGACTGTATGGGAAGTGTTGCCGGTTGGCTCGACGGGAGTTGTAGCAGGTTCGCTTGTTCTCTTCTGATCGCTCAATACCCGGGTGGCCGTTACGTTTAGCTGACCGCTTGCGGCTTGGGGGTGCTTGATATGATCATCACCCACTGCCGGCATATTGATGAGTCTCAGAGTCCCATAATGGAGTTTCTTAGTCCAGGCGAAACGTTGTGGTGCGCGTATACGATATGCGCATGTACCCGATTAAAATACGCGTATAGGATACCGTATATTGATCGGGCGGCTTGCTTTTGGTTAGGGTCGTATGTGATATGGCCGGATTGATAAATCAAGTGTTGAATTATCATTTAACCATTAGCTTCTCACTTGAAATCCTTTCTTGAGTATGATGGATGTATGCATGCATGTATACTTTCTTTATAGATTCATGCACATATGGATGTGCATACATACATACATACATACATACATCATCCATTATGGTTGCTTATACAAAGAAAATGGTGGCAATATAAGACTCACACCATGGGTTTTCATTTGGATTATTATTTGATTTTTGGTTAAAACAAAATGGAAAAAGGAAAAGATAATTCATGACTAGTTTCTACATCCTTCTTGACCTAACCATTCTCACCCACCATTTGACCATGGTTACTTTTCCTTTTGTGTTTTTAACTCAAGTTCAATAATATCCTAACCATGGTTTGATATGAGAAGAGAAAAATATATATTGATATATTTTCTATTTTCTTTCATGAGTCATTCTTATCTTCTTCTCAAATTGCCATCATCTTCTTCTTCCTCTCTCATTTTGCTCTCTAGTTTTTTGTAGTGAGCAATATACTCATCAAGATTGGATTTTGAAGTGAGAATAAGAACCACAACATCATTCTACACAAGTTTAGCCAATTTGTTTAGAGTGTTAGCTTCATTTCGTTCACTTGATCGGATAAAGTTGCAAGCTTGGACAAAGCGGACTCCGGGTGGATCATCGGTGACCTCGAGGAGTTCAAGCGGAGATTTTTCAAACCCCAAGCAGCCGAGGAGTCTAGCGTAGGGAGCTACAAAGGTTGTACTCTCTAAACCCTAACTTTTCTTTCATGGGATGATGTGAAAAATTTAGAAACCCTAATTTTCTAGGAACGATCCGATGTTTGTTAACTTAGCACCCTAAAGACTCCACCTTTGGCACATGTGATGCTTCCAAACCCTTCATGAGGTGCTAGGCTAACCTTTCAGCATCTGCTGCCTCCTCCCTGGGGGCTGCCCCCGCCGCACGATCCCGGGGAAAGGATCCGACCCCCGCTCCCCGGGGGGACTTGGACACAACTAAAGGGTCCCTAGAACCTACTTCTACAACATCTACTGACTCTATAAAGGAAGACATCTAATTTTGAAAAAGGGAATCTTCGGGAACCAAAAGCGGGAGAAAGAAGACGAGCGCCGAGCAATCAGGACTTAGAAAAGGGAAATATGAAGGAGTAGGGGCCCAAGGATGGGCCCCACCCCTGTTTATTGCTGCAAGCGGCCTCATCCTACGACGCCCGTCATCTCCCGCTGAAACGACTCCTCACGTCCAGCGGCTCCGATCGCTCCACGTGTCGATCCTGCGCTGGACCGCATCCCATCAGACGTCGCGGGCCTGCATACGTCGTGTCGGCCAATCGACGCTTGACGCGTGGACCGTCGCTTCAGTGGCAGAGTGCACAAACCGGCGCACCTTCTTTAAATGCTGAGATCTCGTCCTGATTCGCTAGCAGAAAAGACAACTGACGGCCCGAGGACTCGTCTCGACAAAGCCTTAGAAAGGAGCTCATCTCGGGAGGCATGGCAATCTACTCCTGACCCGACCCGCTAGCTGGTCGGGACAAGAGTGGGGGGCTAATGATGATGCTTAATATTGGCGATACGAGATCAGGACACGTGACGAATGACATATCCCAAGATCCGGAAGAAAGGGCCCACAGAGGCCGACCAGGCCCCCTTGTACCCGACCTGCAAGCGTAAGCTGGCCCTCCTCAGGGCTCCCTGTAAATTTGCTCCTCGGCCCCTCAGCTCGTCCCGGGCTGCCATGGGACCAAGACTCCTCGACCCTCTTGCTCGGTTCCGAGCTCCCTAGCCGAGGCCGTCCTCCTCGGCCCCTCCGACCGGCCAACTCCACCACTCGCAGGCGTAACCGCCGCTCCGCAAATCTCGTCACGCGCAGATTCTCCGCCAGCAACGTCCCACGTTCCACACAATCACGATCCCCATTAATGGGCGATCCGCTCTTCACGCGGGCGTGACGTCGGGAGCGTAATGGCCGGCGAGACTCTCGCGCCTACCACTGCGTGCTGCCGCCACTATATAAACCCCCATCACAGAGGGGTCAAGTAAGCCATTGTTTACTCCACTTAGCCGTTATTCTGCTCGGATCTAGTACTAACTTCTTCGTCGGAGAGTCCTCGGTGGTACCAAACCACTCCGGGACTTCTTTGCAGGTACTCGGCGCTAAACTCCTCAAATCACCAATCTCACCAAAACCCATTGAGATCCACACGCAACAGAAGATCGCCACCAAAATCCATCGGGAGATCAACGGAAGACAACATCTGACGGAGACCTGAAAAGGACCTCCATCACTCACCTTCTGCATTGTTACTGCAGCAAGTAAAATCACCTCTCGTCCTCCTCTGACAACCGAAATCTACCCATTGATAAGATAGGATTTCGATTTGCGGACATTGTTGATGCGGAAGCACTCGTGGCCATTTGCGATGAGGAAGAAAATGTCAACAGTGAGCTTCTCGGTTCATGGGCTTGAGGAGAGAGAGAACGGAGGATTATGGATGGAGAATGAGAGAAATTAAGTTGACCCAAGGTTTACTTGAGTTAGCTTTACGGAGAGGCTTTTATCAGTAACTGAAGAGATTTGGGGTGCACTTTTACAATTACAATGATTTTAGGTGGTTTTTTACGATCAGCAAAGTTTTGGAGGACGTATATTCAAAACCCCTAATATAATTTTTTGTTTTCCGCTTTTCATTTAACTATTTTTAACGACAGACACATGCAATTTCCGGATTAGGAATAATTGAATCCTGTTAATTAGAAAGTCATACTCCTAGAACGAATTGATATTGAACAACGAACTAGAAATTTTATTGGAGAGTGTGAGACTTAGAGCCTGTTTGATTGGTTGGGCCGTTAAAAACAAGAGATTTTAGCAAAAGTGGCGTCCAAGGAAGAGTTTTTTTTTTGTTGGCCCCATTAGGGTTGCCGATTTTCAGTTCCAGGTCATTTCCTAGGGCTCCTCTCATTTGTGATTGACCAGGCCCCTAACCACACACAACTCCTGAATCAGAGAAGAAACTGGAGAAAACAGAGGCACAGTTTTCACTCTGAACAAAACCGAGATCAATCATCAGCAACCAAGAACCAGCATTTCGTCGATTAATTCGGCGGCAATGAGCAGCGGCAGCGGCGCAAATGCTACCCAGAACCCGACGACCTGCCCGGCCCCTGACCCCGGCCCCCCCTCCTCCACGTCCACCATCGTCAACGTCCTCTTCATTCTCTTCTCATGCAAGCTTTCGCATCACACGCTCTCGCACTTCAACCAGCCCCGCATCGTCTCCGAGCTCATCGTAACGACGAAACAACATTTTTATTTATCTATACCTTGTTACGTGCGGGCGCTAACGGCTGCCACGGCTTTTTGCAGGTTGGCTTTCTGCTAGGAAACGTATCGTTCCTGAACCCGATAGCGCGAGGCCCCTTAGAGAACGGCTTCAGAGTAATGGACGGCTTCTCCGCGTCGCTCTACATGTTCGTGCTCGGACTCGAGATGGAACCCCTGTCGATCCTCTCGACGTCCGGCGCCGAAGCCATGATCGCTTACGCGGGCATCTTCGCCACCTGCACCATCTACATATCGGCCCACGCCTTTTTCCTGCCCTACAAGCTTTTAAGCTATTTATTGGTCAGGCTTCGCATGATCGCCGTGTTCTCGGTCATGTTCTCTGCAACCTCGTCTCCCATCGTCACTCGCCTTATCACCGAGCTCAAGCTCGGACAGTCCGACATCGGGCGGCTCGCTATCCGCACGGGCCTGGCAAACGATTTGGTCTGCACCGCGCTCATGTGCGTCTTCATGGTGCTTCGGGATTCGAAAAGGGAGGTTCTGATCATCTTAGTTTCTGTCGCGGCCGAGATGATATTCGTTGTTTCTGTGTTGAGGTTGCTTTTCCGTTGGGCGAACGATAGGAGCCCCGAGGGAAAACCCGTGAAGGGGCTTGACATGACCATCGTCGTGTTGTCAACGCAGATTTTGTGCCACAGTGCGACTTTCTTCTATTACGATGCGAAAGTTAACTCGTTTTTGATAGGGTTAGCGTTGCCGAGACAGGGCAGGGTGTCGAATTTCCTGATAAGTAAGATCAATTTCGCCATGACGACGTTCGTTTTGCCTCTGTACCTGTCTATGGCTGCCATGAAGGCGACTTTTATAGACGACAATGACAAATTGTTCTCGAGCTGGGCGAAGACGGTGATGATCACGGTCCTGGCAACTCTGGGTAAGATTTTGGGTACATTGGCTATCGGCTTGCGAATCGGTCTGCATTGGCTTGAAGCGGTCACTCTCGGTATCGTCCTTAGTATGAAGGGCTACTTCCTCGTCTTCTTTTCGATGGAGGCTAGGAATGTGAGTATGAGTTTCTTTCAGACTCAAAAACATGCATGTCGCTGCGGAAATTATGTCGACTGTTTTAACTCGAACAGGAAGTGAAAGATCGGTTAGCAAGTAGTTGCAAATTGGGAAACCAGAGTATGAGGCACGACCAAGCTCTAGTTTTAGAAATAGTTTTAAAAATTAATTTAGAAATGGTTAAGATGGTCTCATTTTCAATTCACTTCAGCACTTGCACGGTATCGTCAACGAGGAGACGTATCCGTATCGGATTAATTCTTTCGGATTCGTCAAGAATATATGTATCAAACATGTATTAACGGCTAGAACATCAACAATCTATGCACCAACAATAACAAATTGGCCGTCTTCTTATTTAGGTTTGCTAAAATGATAATTTTACCGATAATTTATACATAGTTTAGCAACGAAAGATCCTCATATCCTATATTTTTTTTCACGTATCGACGAATCTGACTCGTGTCATGTCCCGTATCTGTAGCCAAATCCAAGCTACTTAGCTACTAGTATGAGTCTGATATGATAATATCCGTGTCGTTTCACTGACATTGTCTTTTGTCATGCACAGATGGGCATAATGGGTAGTAGCGAATTCATGGTGATGGTGCTTGTTGTCATGATATCGATCGCCTACGTGCCATTCACAGTACCCATAATCGTCAAACGATTGCGGACAATAAAAGGATCAGGTACTTTAAGACCGATGAGTCTCCAGTGGCTCAGTGCACTGGATCAGCTACGGATCACCATTGGGCTACACGGGTCCCACAACGTACCCGCAACAATGAACCTAATCGAGATGATGAGCGCGGGCTCAGACTCTGAAGTAGTTGTATACGCAATCGACATGGTAGAACTAACCGAGCAAAACAAAGCGGCCTTGATTTACAGGGAAGGGACAGATGAGGTGACGGTCGCAGATGAAACCGTGATCAAATTGCGGGAACAAATCGGCAAGTCCCTTGACGCGTATCTGGATTCAGAAGGAGCAGTCAAATTACATCGAAGCCTGGCAATCTCCTCGTTCTCAAACATGCACGACGACATCTGCTGCAACGCACAAGACAACTTGGTGGCATTTATAGTGCTTCCATTTCACAAATCGCTGCAGCCTGATGGCACAATGGATACGGGCCACCAGGGTTTCAGAACCGTAAACGAAAACGTGCTGCAGCACACCACCTCATCGGTCGGGATCCTTGTCGACCGCGGACTAGGTCAAAACAACAAAAGTTCCACAGCAGACACGTTGACAAATGTAGCAGTGATATTTATGGGAGGCGCAGACGACCGTGAGGCGTTGGCCTGTGCGGGCATCATCGCCGGGCATCCCATGGTCAGGCTGATGGTCATCCGGATCCTTCCGGATACAGAGGCAATGGCTGCAGACGGAGCTGGAAGGCATATATATACAGAAATGCCGCATCGGAAGAAGGAGATGGAGATGGATGACGAGTATTTCGCAGGGTTTTACGAGAAGCACGTCACGAACGGCAAAGTGGGCTATATGGAGAAGTATGTGAAGGATGGGGCCGAGGCGGTGTTGCTGCTGAGAGAGGTACAGGAGAAATATCAGTTGTTTATCGTCGGGCAGGGACAGGATCGTAATTCCGTGCTCACGGCAGGGTTGAGCGAATGGGCTGAGTGCCCCGAGCTGGGGCCCATTGGGGACGTGTTGGCTTGTTCGGATTTTCCAGGGAATTCGTCGGTTTTGGTTATTCAGCAGTATGATCCTGCTCGGCATTCTGAGTATGCGAACAATGCGCCTTCTGCTGGGTAGTGTAAATTTTGCTGGTAACATGACCAAACTCTAGTTATTCAAGTACTTAGCTTGTTTTGTTTTTTTTAATTTTTAAATGACTTGTTCATATTATTTGCCTACCCCATATGCATGCTTGTGATAAAAGACTCAGCTGTTGTTGTACTTGTTCATATTATTTGATTGACATATTTTCCGAGTACTCAAACATTTTTGTATAGATTCATCATAAAACCAAAAGCATTTATAACCGAAGAAAATTCGATCAATGTCGCAAAATTAGGAGGCTTCAAGCAGAAACATCCTGTAATTGATCATCACTAAAGCTACAGCATTGCTCCGCTCTATATTTTGCCACAATTCCTCTGACTCGAGAGGCGCGGGGTTCTCGCATTAGAATTTTACAGAGCGACAACTCTCGGCTAATATAATCGAAGTGAGATCAAGTTAATGTCAGTTCATGCTCACCCTAGATTTCGACGAGGGCAAGTTTGTGATATCCTGGAAAGGCAAGCGCTTAGTAAAATCGTTCTTTGGATTCTTTACGCGACAAACGAGCACATGCTTCTCCTTCTCTTTCTCTTTCTCTTTCTCCTGCTGCTGCTGCTGTTGGCGTTTGATCTTTCGAAGCCGCACCAGGTCCAAACTGTCATAATATACACTCTGAGACGATTTCTCAAGCTCGAAGATGTGTGTCTGCATTTCAGCGATATTCTGCTCCGATGCTTGCGCCTTTCTTTTCCACTCTATCACCTGCAAGTATCATGAATTGAATTCTTATACTTCATTTAAAAAAAAGGTCGAATTACTCTGAACGACCCGTAACTTTTTTTATTACAGTAAACGCCCTTAAACTTTGGTTTTGAGAGGGTTTTTCACTTACTTCAGAAATTTATAACAGTGATAGTTAAGGGTAGTTTAATGAAATTCAGCCAAAAAAAATTGTGGAGTGAAAATGAAAAATTTACTGACATGAGGATAGAGAGCGCGGAAATTGACTTCGGAGGCGATGGCTCTGCGCTGCCAAAGGTCTTTTGAGGATTTCAGGTTCTCCATCTCGAGCCTGACTTGATCTAGCATCTGTTGCATCTCGGTCCATTGCTTGTTCTCCGCCTTCACCTCTTCAGTTATTCTTCTTACAATCTCCTTGCAGTCGCAGCAGCATCTGTACCCCATCGTCATTACATCTTTCACCTGAAATCGCATTTTTACTTCTTTCCGATTTAGCAGTCATTTACTAAGATTATCCCGCAAATAAAATATCATTTAAAACTAAACTAAAGCATTCTCTCTTAAAGTTTCCATGCCGGCCGCACCAGTACTCCGAAGTCATGAACGAAGGTTGAGGATATAATTTCATACTTGTGACAAGCTTCACGACCACAAGAGGAGTTAATAAGATTAATCGGAAAACACACTAAATTATCTGAATGGTCAAAGACATTCTAAGCAGGCCTGATTTGATCCTGATTCAGCTCACCTGCTTCAAACTATTAATTTAAAGTAATCTCCAAAGTCCAACCTTAATTTAAAAATAAATAAATAAAAATTGAAGAATCAAAAGCAGTAGACAAATTTTGAATCTTGCCTGTTTTTGGTTGGCCATCTCTGCTCTCTTTCTATCATTGCTCAAGAAGAAGGATCTATACTCATCCAATCTCTCTATCATCCCGTTCGAGATCCCCTCCATTTTCCTCTTCAACACCTCAGGCTGTTTAACTATTAATTGTTAGATTATAAGATATTTGAATATAACTGAATTAGATATTATGGTTATCATAAATCAGAAAAGTTCTGATTTATATTGTTGAAATTATGATCAGTATATTAGATTGTTAGGATTATTTGTTATAAGTTAGTTATGTTATGAGGTGTATATAAATTGAGATAATTTATCTTTTAATAAGATTAATCGAGTTTATTGATTTCTTATCATTAATTATTCATTTTATTTGTTAGTTATCCAACATTACAACAATAACAATATATATAACAAATATATAGCTTACATTCATCTCTTGGCTATGCTTTTCTAGAGTCGATGCCTCTGAAGCCTCTCGGTTCTCACTCACATTGTGTGGTACTTCCTCCACTTCCTCAGATCTCAACTTCAGCTTGCACATCTTCTTCTCTATGCTATCGGTTCCATCGATCTTCTTCCTTTCCTAAAACGCATAAAAAAAGAGGAAGAAAAAGATTTCAATATATCGGATTTATTTAGAATTATGGGTATTTCAATATCCAAATTTATAAGGAAACATTTGCTTGTATTATTTAAAATACGTGATGAATAGAGTTCGGGGGTCTCTCCACTATTATTAACAGTGAGATATCAAGATGCAAAGTTTATCACGTAACCCATTCAATAACAGTGGATGATGAGATATATAAGAGTGGTAGGGTGAGAAATAACCGTGGAGGCACCGGTGCACCTCATCTCATCATCCATTGTTGAATGGATGATACATACAAAATTCATAACGTCAAATAGATGATGAGAGAGGGTGTGATGGTCTCTCCACTGTTATCTCTAGTGGAGAGGCCCCAAAGGCACGTACCCGGCCCTTCTCAATCTTTTGCAACGCGGCGTCCCGCTCCATTCGGAGCAGGCGGCACTCCTCGCGTAGCGTCTCGGCTTCTTTCTTCCATTTTTCAACATCTGTTGTTGTCTCTTGGACAGAGAGGCGCTTGTTGGGTGGGCGAGACTTGGATGAGGGGTGCTTGATGAGGTGTTTTTGGAGGTGGAGGATGTTAGGGGTTGGAGGAGGAGGAGGAGGCTGCCATTTGCTTGTTCTTGCTCTTGGTGATCTTCTCCTTGTTGAAGTTGTTCTGCTAAATGATGGTGCTGACATTATCTTTTTGATGATTCTATTTCTATTCCTATTCTCAGGTTTGTTGATGGATTTGGGGAGCACAGATATAAAGAAACGGGTGGGTTGACAGCACGGGTGGGTGAGTGTATGTGTCCTTTCCTGGCAAAGGGAAAATGAAAGGGGATTGGTTTGATTTGAAAGGGATCTCCGAGGTTGACTTGAAATGACCAAAATGGGCTTTTCATGGGAACTTTGGATTGAAGATGATGGTGAGATGACGGTATAATGATTCAGATGCCCTTGGCTACTCGAAACCTATTCCTATAGCCAATTAATAATTTGACATGGGGGAGGGAGTCATGGTTGGAACAAGATGCTTGAAATCATATCCCAGCAAATCCAAGAGACAAAATAATAGAACTCACAACATCTGAATACTAGTTCCAAATAAGTAGGCCTGTAGTATTTGTCTCTTGGGTAGATTGTACATGGTAGATTCCAAGCCCGCGAGATTAAGCATTTTTCGTTTGATACTAAGTCCGTTCAGACCCGGTTGTTTGGGTACAAGATTAGATACAAATATTTCGGATTAGGTTTGCTTTTAGCATATAACTCGTCCGTCCGAACCCTAAACTCGGTCTGTACTGAACTGAAAGTATGCCTTAGCATCACTGTTCATATCAGAATTTTACATTATTATATTCCCCATTCTTAATCGTATTACAAATAAATAGGTACTTTTGATCCATGTCTGCTAAATAGTTGCAGATTACAGGTTCTCAGAACAATACAGTGAAATTCATGAAAAGACGCAACAAATGTGAGACTACGACCAACAAATAGATGAATCTGTATGATGCCGCCTACCAGTTTAAGGAACAAACGAAGATCAGCAAACAGTTCAATACACAAAGTACAAGGGCAGCACAAGATTAAAGACTTCAACACGAAACTCACGGCAAAAAGTCCACAACATTATGCATTGTGGAAATCTGGAAGAAAATAGAAAAGATTCTGAGAAACCAAGTGAAGAAAACAGAAGTAAATAGCAACATGAAGCAACCCTGAAAAGTTGAGACAGAGAACCCTCAATACGGCCGCGGATCCGCGGCCAAACATGGCATTCTGCCGCGGTTCCGCTGCCGTGCTATGCACGTGTCGGTGCACGTGTCGGCGGGTGTCGGTGCTTTGACCCGGCTTTCTTAGGGTAGTTCTGTAATTTCAAATGTGGATCAGATGTAAAACCTAGGGTTTCTTCTATCTATAAATAGGAAAGCCTACAGCCTAATTTGGCATACCTCTTTTTAATTTTTCTAGATTAAATTTTATTCCATTGTAATCGTTGAAGAGGTGTCAATAAAAGTAAGTTTTTTTTATCTTGCAATTTTCCATTTGAATTTAATTTCTGCAATTTTATTATCTGTCTTTTATTATCAGCAAAATAGGTCATTAAATTAAAACAATAAAAATGAATTTTGTCGCAACTTTCCTAATGAGTGAGTAGTTCCTCACTTATTAGGGTTAGGATTGGGTAGGTTTGAGAGATGGAAATCTCTCACTCCTTTCTTACCCATATAATATTTCTATCTCTCACTCCTTTCTTACCCATATAATATTTTAATTAGGATTCTATTTAAATCAAACGCACACCGCTCACTACGGCACCCTATCCTACGAGATATCGGTAATTCCATAGTTAGACCGGTTGTGGTTGATTTACATAGAGGTTAGGGCTAAGAGTTAAGAAAGGACGGACAAGGACCGTTTCTTCCTGATCATGCTAATCCCCTTTGTTGACTATTACCCTAACACCTATGTTCTTAATTAAGGCAAAAGAAGCAGTGAGTAGAGTTATTTTTCCAAACTAACCTAATCCTAACCCTAGCAAGACTTTAAATCAAATTAAATTAAATCTTAGATTTTTAAATAAAAACCTACCAAAAATAGGACTTAACTCGTAAGAACTTAAAAAAAGAACACGTTTTCCCTGTGGACCGACCCGTACTCAACCGGCTAGCTACCAAGCGACACCGTTATTGATTGCGGTATATTCTTAATTTTGATTTTAAAACGCACGTACGCAAAAGACAACCAATCAAATGGCGCCGTTGCCGGAGATCACGGTAGTTATTTTCTTTTTATAATTTCGGGTTAATTGGAATTGAATTTTTTTTTATAAAAACTGAAAAACAAAAAGAAATAAAAATAAAAATAAAAAAATCATCTTGTTATTTTTGATCGGCTTTTGTGCGAATTGTGCAGGAACGAAAAGACGGACTGATTCAGATCTGAAGCAAACCCAGTGAACAAATCAGCAAACAGAGGATCTGAACAGGCAGAGGAGAACCATAACAGCAAACAGGAAAAATTTGGAGATCCAAACCAACTTAACCACCGCGGAACCGCGGCGGATTCAAGCGTTTGACCGCGGAACCGCGGTCAACTGCTGACGTCAGCTTCCTAAAATTCTCTGTAACTATTTTTATCCTCTCTTCTACCCTCTATACTCCTCTGAAAAATTTTCCTGCAGGGTTCTTTGCGCAAAACTTCTTCTCACTCTCCAATAAATCAATTTTGTGCAGGATTCTTTGCGCCGCAAATAAAAATAAAAAATTTTGGCAAGTGTTTTAGATTTTTTGTGTTAATTGCTTTGCATATTTAAAACGGAAATTAAGGGGCTATAACACCAATCCAGATTGGGTGGGGATTTCATTACCCTTCCTAAGACCCCAGAAATCACAAAAGCATATGCATCACCCTCGAGTTAATTAAAAAATATCTAGACTCGGCCAATTAAGGACTGTCGCGCTCATTAGGACACAGAAAGGTTGTGGGCAATCAGTCGTTTATCTAAACCTGATTTTGTGGTGTCTAGGCTAGACAAGTGAGAAAGGTAATTTTAAAAGGCCCGTCTCACGGTGATTCGTGAGCGAATCCCTCCTTTCTTCACTTGTGCTTACCTGGCCACAATTGGCGGTGAAAAGGCGATTTGAGAGATATCTCACAACTTGCCCTTTGGACCAGTTAGGAGCAGTCTAGTTGACTTAAGAGACCCTAACTCTATGCTTGATTATGCATTTTCAAATTGTGATTGCTTGAAAGTGTGTCGTAATTCCGTATAAAATCTTTTGCAAAACTCTTTATAAAAAAAACCACAAAACAAATTTTTTTACAAAAACTTGCCATTTGTCGCTAGAAATCCATTGCACCCAACTTTCACCCACATTTTCTCCATTGACGTTTTCTTACCCCCCACATTCTACGTTTGACTACACTACACCTCATTTAGTGTATGTTCGGTTGGACTAGGGACACTGGCGCCCGTTTAGTCCGTGTCTCGTTAGTCCCTACTGACGACGTGTTCGACTCCGAAGTCGAAATTCCCTCCACATCTTTACCTTCATCTTCACATTCATCATCTTCTAAGGAGATGTCGGGATTCAATCCTGACAACCCCTTACCTACCTCGGGACTGATTCCACCTCAACTGGGTGTGAATAACCCGCAACACCCTCCTGTTGAAGCGCCCCAGCGAATTGCGCTCCAGGATCTTTTCTATCCAACCCGCACCGCACTTCCTACTTGTCTTTCACTCCCGCCGGCTAATGGGGATAATTTCGAAATTAAGCCCCACTTCATCAATTTGTTGCCCAAATTTCATGGGCTGGAATCCGAAAATGCCTATATCTTTATTAACAAATTCCAGAATGTTTGTGCAATGATGAAGACTACCCAACTTTCCGATGATGCTATAAGGCTACGAGTCATTCCCTTCACTTTATGTGACCTAACTGAAAAGTGGCTATATAGTACAGCATTGCATTCCATAAAAAGTTGGGAAGAGTTTATTAAGGCATTTCTTAAAAAAATTTACCCACATCACAAGACCGTGAGAATTCGTAATGAAATTAACCAATTTTCCCAGCTTCCTTCCGAACCTTTTTGGAAGTGTTTCGAACGATTTAAAGACCTTCTTGTTCAGTACCCTCATCACGGTGTTGAGGGATGGAAACTTTGCCAAACTTTATACGAAGGACTGAACCCAGCAACTAAGCAGTTGCTGGAAACTATTTGTCAAGGTCACTTCCTTACCAAATCTGACGAGAAAGCTTGGCAATTTCTCGACGATCTTGCTGAACAAACGCTTCAGTGGGAAAGCACTAGACAGACCGCTTCGTCCACTTCATCTACTTCCGCCGGTCTGTCTAGGGCAGGTGTTCATCAACTTGATATGTCAATTGCAATGAAAGCCGAAATGGCCGCGATTACACGTAAACTAGAAGCAATTGAGAGCAAATTCTCATCGCCTTCTCTTGCCCCCGCTTTACCCTCTCGCACTATATGCGCTTGTTGTTCGGATCCGTCCCATTTGACCGTGTTAGTTATATGTATGCCCTAGAGGCCATTACTGTACATAGGATGTATATTGTAGTGGATGCTGGGACATATATAGGGAGGACTTTCTTGCTCGACATGATATTATGCTATCTGGTTACACTTTACCTTAACGTGTATACTGATTGCCTCTCTATTACATGTTGGTAAAGCCCTTAGGATGTGTACTTGACTACCTGGACTATGATGCGGATCATACTAGTGGGGACATGGTAGTCCATAAGTACATCCTTCAAAGTCCCTAGTCGTGGGTGTATCGAGACAGGGCATCGATATACCAGAGTAGACTAGCGTGTACCTTCTCGACCCATACAGATGGGCGATGGATGATCCCATATCCATCGGTGTTTGACATCAGAGATGATATACGGGTGCTCAGTAGAGACTGGGTACACTGGACGGACTCCCCGAGAACTCCCAGATGGTATTATACCTCACGTCAGATGGCAGTTCTCAGGTGACACTGGTACAGAGTAGTCTGTTGACCCGAGATCGTCATAAAGTCTTGTGTGGTTCCTACTGTGCTTTGATTTCCATCTTACCACGTCCAAGAGGGCGTGCAAAACGGTGGTTTTTGGGTACAGTCCCGAGTCACATGGAGGCAATGAGCGATAGGAGGGGATTCGTCTCTCCCGGTATAGGGGGTTGATGTTGCGCTGTGTTCGATTGGCTATAACAGGAAATCCCAGGCCAGGGTTGCTAAGATTTACTGGTAAGTGTTACCAGTAGTTTCTCGAATTGTTTTAGACCTCATATCGACACGACTTATCGAGCTATTGGGGTCTGACGTTTACCACCCCTAGGCAAGATATGCGACATATCAGACGATCAGACCGGACTGTACGGTAGTGTTACTGGTTGGATTCACTGGAGTGTGAGCGGGCTTGCTCGTCGATCTTCTGATCGCTCAATACCCGGGTGGCCGTTACGTTTAGCAGACCGCTTGCGGCTTATGGGTGTTTGATATGATCATCATCTGCTGCCGGCGTATTGACGAGTCTTTAGAGTTCTACACAGAGGTTTCCTGGCTCAAGCGAAACGAAATAGGAGCGCATATGAGATATGTGCGGGACCGAGAATAATGCATGTATGTGATACCGTATTCCATTCTCGCGATGAATGTATCGAATGGTTGTATGCGATATAACCTAGTTATCGATTCAAGCGTTGATTCGATAAACCGATACATTGTATACTAGTCGGTTGTGTGCGACATGACCGGATCATTGAATCAAGTGTTGATTTAATGATTTAATGTATAATTATATATTTGATATATTACTTTGCATTAACTAGTATCGGTTCACTTTAAATGGATTTTCTCACTCGGATGTGCGCATTGCATATGCGATATGATTTTGTGCACTTGCTTGTATCATGTTTGATGATACATGCCTTTTTGGTTAAGTGTAAAGAATTAAACCTTGGTCAATGAAATGGTTAGGGTTTACTTTTTCCTTATTCATTTTATTCATTTATTCTTTTGGAAAAAGAAAAGCAAATGAGAAAATGGTGGCTTGTTTTCTTTTGTTCATGAAGCTTCATGAAGACTTTGACCAAGTGACCATTTTGTCTCATGCTTAACCCTAACCATCCCACTAACCATGATTTATTCTCTACACTTGACCATGGTTTGGTCATGATAAGTATTCTTTTAATTTTCTTTTTGGAATTAACTTATCATAACATTATTCTTCTTCTTCTTCATTTCTTCAAGTGAAGAAAGCTTGCCTCCATCAATGGCAAGTGATGAATTAGAGTGAGAAATCCAATTCTAAAGTCTACCCACTTCCTATTTCTTCATCCTCTACCTCTTGCCAAGTAGTAGAGTGTGTTTCCTTCACAAGTTTTCATCACTTGGTGAAGGTGAAGCTTGATTTAGCGATGCCTCGACGTAGATCATCTTCGGCACGTTGTTGACGACCTAGCCCGGTCTTTTCTCCGATGAAACCACCGTGAGAGTCATGGTTCGATTTGGACAGCGGAGAGGACTTCATTGCGGAGCCGTGGAGGTGGAGCACCGGATCTACAAAAGTTGTATTTCCGTATTCTTGTAATTAAGTGTTAACTAGTTTCATTATTCGCCTAGATTTCTAGCCGACGATCCGTAGTCGGGTTTCTCGGCACCGTATTTTTTTGAAATTGGCATGGTTGATGCCTTGTGAGACCTAACTAGAGTGCCTAGGAACCCTACAGTGGTATCAGAGCCTAGCTAGAGCCTTAGGCGAAGTCTAGACGGACTTTGAAGTCCGATCGAACCAAAATCCGAACCCAAAATAGCTCTCTGGACTTTTTCCAAATTCTGGGATTTTTCCAAATTAAAAATGCGTAAAAAATTCAGCAGAGAAATCTAAGAATTACGGTGCAATTTTTTTCCATGAACAGTAAAAACCGCGGCGGAAGCGCGGCGGAAGCCTTGCTTCTGTGGCGGTTCCGCCGCACTTTGATGACGTCATCCTCGTTTGTTTGCACAGTAATTCCTATTTTCTGAAGTTGGATTTTCTGGGAATTTTTAATATTTATTCAAGAGTTGAATTTTCTGGGTTGTTTTAGGGATTCGAATGTTCGATCGGATAGTCAAACTTTGTCTATGTGGCTTTCCGGATAAATTTTAGAATATGTTAAAATGTTCGACCGGATATAAATACCCAATTTTTCCCCTGTCGGGAAATTTCTAAGTGTTGGACTTTTCCGTAGTTTAACGACGTTCTAAGTAGTGCAAGTAACGCGATGGACCCTCTAGAAGACAACAAACCTTAACTCGATTATGTGACCGTCTTGAACTGCCCTTTGAACCTTCGGGTTTGGGGCAGTACGGCGTGCCACATGTGAGGCGTTGGCTTGACCCTTCTACGGCTGGACCGTTGGTACTGAGGCACGAACTGAATGTTGTTAGACTTATTTCATGTGTTGAGCTGTATCGGGAAAACTTGGGTGTTCGAATGTTCGATCGGAAAGTTTAACATTTTCTGTTTATTCGGAATGTTTTACAATAATTGGAATTCACAATAGTTATGTGATAACTGAATGAATGTTATAAACATAGAACTTTAGTCTAACTTGATCGGTTGCCACGGAATTTTGATGTGATCAAAAGTCCGTCGCAATCACGTAGCGTACGCGGATACTCGCCGGGTAAACTTAATAGACAGCTACACCCATAGCCCCGACCAAGTGACTGTAGGAGAACCCCGTCGCCGAAAGCATCCGTTCGGGTGCTTGCGGTGGTGGTGTTCCGCCTTGGTGCACTTCGTCGACGGCGTCGGGGGTGCGGCCGTCTACTGAAGTTTGCGACGAGCATTCGATCAGGATGTCGGGAATCTTGTTGAATTGCCCGACTTAATATTGAAAAGTGTTTTCGATTTTGAGACTAAAATGCGGGGTTTATAATTGTTAGGCATGTGATGTCTAAGGAATTCATTTGATTAGGCATGCGATGTCTATATAGGTTGCGGATTCCAACTGTTGTAGTTTTACACTTTCTTTTCTGTGACCGTAAGTGTAATATGTGATATCGCCGGTTTCGTTGCTATATGTCAACGACAATTGGGATAAGCATGTTTACTTACGTTGATGACATGTGATGTTATGTGTTGCTGAATATGTTATATTGGATCGTCGTGTTTGAATAGCCGGGGGTTTTTATGTGAGATGAGTGTTTTTCATTTTCATTCATGTAAAAACTTGTATGTAATATTCTTTTATTTGGGGCACTTCCAGGTTGCGGAAGATGTCACCGTTTGTATATTATTTACTTTTCCGCACTAGGATAGACCTAAGGAGGAGGGCACAAGTAACCGGGTTCTGGAGTCCAGTGGGAGACCAACTCGAGGTGTCGAGTCCGGGTCTCCTAACTCCAGAATTGGTAGGGTTGCTTGCCGCTCTCATAGGGGTCTAGGGGTGTGGGTTTGGCTATTCATCACGACCATGGAATCCGTGTTTTATACTGGCTCGTATTGAAAACACGGACGTCCTAGTATATCCAATATTTCATATGATTCTTCTGCTGCGATATCTGTGATGTGATCATGTGATGTTCTGTGATAGATACAGTATATAGTATATATGATATATTATATAGACGTTACTTATGTTTTACACCCGCGCTAGCCCTGCCCCGCTCTGCCGTTAGTTACCTAACCTAACGGTGCACGAGGGGACATCGAGGCGAATGCGGATGGCATAAGTGTACGTCGTATTTATCTGTGATGTTTAGGTACTTTAATGATGGGACTTCATTAATGTGATTAATGAAATAAAAGAAACCTAAGATGTTGTAGAATCGAATTTCAAAATAAAACAGGTAGCTACAGTTCTTGCTTTGCACAGCGGTATATATGATATATCCTGCACCTTATTCGATAAGGAAAGGACCGAGATCTCTTCACCGGGAGTGACTCCTTTAGCAATAACTGGCAGATGCTACACACTCGGTTTGTCTTTTGATTGCTTTTAAGAGTTTTTGCTTTGCACAGTGATATATATGATATATCCCGCACCTCATTCGACGAGGAAAGGACCGACGATCCCTTCACCGGGAGTGACTCCTTTAGCAAAACTAGAAAAGCCTCAAAAACACTCCATTTCAAAATTCATTCGATCCTGCAACGATATCAAGTTCATTACGCAATAGGTTTTCAGAAAAACCTGTCGTAGCCCTCCGTCATTTCAGATAAGTACTAGTTAGTATTCGTGCTGCGGTTGTTTGGCATGCGTCAAGGCGTAGTGTACGGTGGCTAACTAGTGCTTATCTGCTAGCATACGATGCGATTGGATTAGGGTATTCGTACGGCGTTGTTTGGCATGCGTCAAGGGTCGTGCGGGTGGGTTTAATTCAATCAGGAAATGACGGGTTGAACTTGACTAGCGGACTATGGGTTGTTTGGCATGCGTCAAGGTCATAGCACGCTAGGGGCAAAATATTATCGGGAATTTCAAGTGTTGAGATTTGCAATGAGATTGCATACCTTCTATGAGATAGTTGGATCCCGATACCCGCTGCGAGTAAGGGTTACTCCTGGGAGAGTTTTATACATTACAATTAGCCGATCAAGTAGGTGTCTAGAAAGGTGTCAACGGGGTTATGCCTCTGGGAAAACGAGGTTTACATTAATTAGGTTCGTGCGAAAGCACGGGGGATCTCCCTCAAAGTACCGACACTGGCCTGGCTGAAAGATTGGCGAACTTGTAGTGTGTAATTAATCCCGGCTAGTCTTTCCTTTTAGGGTTTGAAGGAAGATTTGATAAAAAGCAGTGGGAGCCATCCTGATTAGATAAAATAATAACCAATCTATTCTTGCAAGAGCGCACGCTGAGTGTTTTCTTCTCTCTCTCTCCAGGTAGCGACCATATCACGCCTTAATCAAGATAATAATACGGATTATTGACCGAACCCGCTTGTTATACTGAGCTGGGGAACGTTGGTCCCGCTCCAACTTATAAATGTTATAAGACAGAGCAGGAATTTGGGGATTACCAGAATTCCCGTGCCGCCCTAACGAAGAGAGTGCATGCTGATGCATCATCTTCGGGTGTGTTCGTTACAAAGAACTGTTTCTCAGTATCCTCCGCATCCTGGGTATATGATACCGAATCAGGATCCCAGACATGTAATCTATTACATAGGGCTACAGATAGGTAAAGAACTGAGAACGGGTGATAAGTTTCATGAGGCAGAAAACGGGGCAAGAGTTGCAGCCAAGTCTGTCGGTCAATGTCATCCTGTATTACCAATACATTGATTCTGAACGAATGTTATTAGATACCGAACCTGATATACAAAATCATATCTGTCTCTTTATTAGTAAAGAAACGATAAAATTTTGTATTGTTGGATAATGTTTTGGACATTTCCTATATCAAAAGTTGATCGGTTCAGGCACGTTATCTAAAAGCATTAATATTCTAAATCAAACTACAGTTCTTTAGTATACAGAACACACACAAGAGGAAGAGTTCAGAAATGAACGGATCCTTCTTAAGGTATTGTAGACTAAGTCAGATCAATGTGACCCGACTAGCTAGAGTTACATAAAGATGCATATTTAAATCAGTTTGAATTTACATCTTGTGAAACTCGCCAGTCATGTCACAAAGATAAGATGACCATAGCTCTGTTTATTGGAAACAGAGAAAGAGTTAGTGAACTCTTAGGATGATACATGTTGATGTATGTAGATCCCCTGCCTACACATGCCAGGACTGATTCTTTATACTTCATTATATTATCTGATAATCTCTCAAGATTCAGTCATATGTTCCTGTTGAAACTTAAGTCCGAACCTTTTGAGATATTCACAGAATATGATTTAGAAGTAGAGAACCGATATACGGGTATAAGTATCATGTCCTTTGATGTGATCGAGGAGGAGAATACTTGAGCACGGAAATTCTGGACTATTCATAAGGAGAATGAGATTCTCTCTCAGCATTACTCCTCCGTATACACCATAGCACGATGGTATATCGGGGCGGAGCAATTGCACCCTATTCGATAAGGTGTGCTCTATGATGAGTACTACTGAGTTACCTAATTCCTTTTGGGAGTTATGCACTTGAGAAGCTGCATACCTATTGAATAGGGTTCAAATCAAATCACTTGCTTACCACTCCATATGAGATATGGAAAGGGAAGAGCCCATGTCTTAAGCTAGTTAAGATTTGGGGTTGTCCGGCCTGTGTCTAAAAGCAAAATCCGGACAAGCTCGAGGCAAGGTCTGTAATGTAGAACTGGAAAGGTTCCAGCTATACAAACTGCAGCTGATGATTTGGTACAACCAAAGGATTCAGTAGATTCCAACGAACCTCAGCCTCTCCGCCGATCTAGTAGGGTTCCTCACCCACCTGAGAGATACTTCGGTTGCTCTATGACAGTGGGAGTGAGGATTGCATCATGAGATGATGACCCAACTAGTTTCGAGCTGGCCATCAGGAGTAAGACTCTGTAAGAATGGCTGGATGCTTAGCGATCTGAGATGGAATCCTTATGCACCAACAAAGTATGGACTTTGGTTGCTATATCTGAAGGGTTAAATCCCCATCAGGAGCAAGTATATCTTGAGAAGATTACTTGGTGTACATGGAAAAGTTGAGACTTTCAAAGCTAGACTTGTTAAAGGTTTTCGTCATTGACCAGGTGTGGATAATGATGAAACCTTTTCCAGTACCTATGCTTAAGTCCATCCAGATCCTACTTGCCACGGCTACATACCATGAATACGATATCTGGTGGTTGGGTGTCATGACATCTTTTCTAAAATGATGTTTTAGAAGAGTGTGTCTATAAGTACACAGCCAGAGGGCCTCGTAGACAGTGGGAGCAGCGGAAACGTGTGCAAGATGCTTTATAGGATAAAGCAGGCATCGCGGAGTTGGAACATCTGTTTTGATGGATTAGTCAAAGAAGTTGACATCATCAAAATGGTAGATGAACCTTGTATAAACAAAAAGGTAGTAGGGAGTATGGTGGTGATCCTCGTAGAGTACGTGGATGACATACTCTTGATAAGAAAGGAGTTTCTTATGCTACGCTCGATCAATCTCCGCTTATCACAATGATTCTCCACATAGGATCAAAGTGATACCTACTAAATCCTGGGTTTTGGATCTATGAGATAGATTTAATTGGATGTTAGGATTCTCACTAGCTGTAGTGAGATGGTATCAATCGATCCTGGGGAGAATCACTGGAAGTGTTCCAGGGTGATAAAGACGACTGAATGTCAGTCGCAGGCATTGTCTTTACCCTTAGTAAAGGGACGGTATGTTGGAAGAGTTCCAAGTTAGATACCGTGACATACTAGACGATAAAGGCAGGATACATCGCTACTTAAGATGCTACCAAAGAGGATGTTTGGGTGTATATAAGTTCATGAGATGAACTACGTTCCTACCATTGTGAGACAATGGAGTTGTGGCTTATGCCAAGGAACGCCGGTCCCATCAGTGATCCAAACTTATTCTAAGGCAGTATCACCTGATCATGGAGATGGTTGATCTCCAGGTTGATCGAGGCAAGGAGATCAGACTTAGAGGATAACGCAGCGGATCCACTCACGAAGGTCTATTCCCAGAGAGAGACTTTTATGGGATGGTTGAGTATGAGATACTTCGACCACTGCTATAGATGGCCCTAGTGCAAGTGGGAGATTGTTAGTTATATGTATGCCCTAGAGGCCATTACTGTACATAGGATGTATATTGTAGTGGATGCTGGGACATATATAGGGAGGACTTTCTTGCTCGACATGATAGTATGCTATCTGGTTACACTTTACCTTAACGTGTATACTGATTGCCTCTTTATTACATGTTGGTAAAGCCTTTAGGATGTGTACTTGACTACCTGGACTATGATGCGGATCATACTAGTGGGGAAATGGTAGTCCATAAGTACATCCTTCAAAGTCCCTAGTCGTGGGTGTATCGAGACGGGGCATCGATATACCAGAGTAGACTAGCGTGTACCTTCTCGACCCATACAGATGGGCGATGGATGATCCTATATCCATCGGTGTTTGACATCAGAGATGATATACGGGTGCTCAGTAGAGACTGGGTACACTGGACGGACTCGCCGAGAACTCCCAGATGGTATTATACCTCACGTCAGATGGCAGTTCTCTGGTGACACTGGTACAGAGTAGTCTGTTGACCCGAGATCGTCATAGAGTCTTGTGTGGTTCCTACTGTGCTTTGATTTCCATCTTACCACGTCCAAGAGGGCGTGCAAAACGGTGGTTTTTGGGTACAGTCCCGAGTCACATGGAGGCAATGAGCGATAAGAGGGGATTCGTCTCTCCCGGTATAGGGGGTTGATGTTGCGCTGTGTTCGATTGGCTATAACAGGAAATCCCTGGCCAGGGTTGCTGAGATTTACTGGTAAGTGTTACCAGTAGTTTCTCGAATTGTTTTAGACCTCATATCGACACGACTTATCGAGCTATTGGGGTCTGACGTTTACCACCCCTAGGCAAGATATGCGACATATCAGACGATCAGACCGGACTGTACGGTAGTGTTACTGGTTGGATTCACTGGAGTGTGAGCGGGCTTGCTCGTCGATCTTCTGATCGCTCAATACCCAGGTGGCCGTTACGTTTAGCAGACCGCTTGCGGCTTGTGGGTGTTTGATATGATCATCATCTGCTGCCGGCGTATTGACGAGTCTTTAGAGTCCTATACAGAGGTTTCCTGGCTCAAGCGAAACGAAATAGGAGCGCATATGAGATATGTGCGGGACCGAGAATAATGCGTGTATGTGATACCGTATTCCATTCTCGCGATGAATGTATCGAATGGTTGTATGCGATATAACCTAGTTATCGATTCAAGCGTTGATTCGATAAGCCGATACATTGTATACTAGTCGGTTGTGTGCGACATGACCGGATCATTGAATCAAGTGTTGATTTAATGATTTAATGTATAATTATATATTTGATATATTACTTTGCATTAACTAGTATCGGTTCACTTTAAATGGATTTTCTCACTCGGATGTGCGCATTGCATATGCGATATGATTTTGTGCACTTGCTTGTATCATGTTTGATGATACATGCCTTTTTGGTTAAGTGTAAAGAATTAAACCTTGGTCAATGAAATGGTTAGGGTTTACTTTTTTCTTATTCATTTTATTCATTTATTCTTTTGGAAAAAGAAAAGCAAATGAGAAAATGGTGGCTTGTTTTCTTTTGTTCATGAAGCTTCATGAAGACTTTGACCAAGTGACCATTTTGTCTCATGCTTAACCCTAACCATCCCACTAACCATGATTTATTCTCTACACTTGACCATGGTTTGGTCATGATAAGTATTCTTTTAATTTTCCTTTTGGAATTAACTTATCATAACATTCTTCTTCTTCTTCTTCATTTCTTCAAGTGAAGAAAGCTTGCCTCCATCAATGGCAAGTGATGAATTAGAGTGAGAAATCCAATTCTAAAGTCTACCCACTTTCTATTTCTTCATCCTCTACCTCTTGCCAAGTAGTAGAGTGTGTTTCCTTCACAAGTTTTCATCACTTGGTGAAGGTGAAGCTTGATTTAGCGATGCCTCGACGTAGATCATCTTCGGCACGTTGTTGACGACCTAGCCCGGTCTTTTCTCCGATGAAACCACCGTGAGAGTCATGGTTCGATTTGGACAGCGGAGAGGACTTCATTGCAGAGCCGTGGAGGTGGAGCACCGGATCTACAAAGGTTGTATTTCCGTATTCTTGTAGTTAAGTGTTAACTAGTTTCATTATTCGCCTAGATTTCTAGCCGACGATCCGTAGTCGGGTTTCTCGGCACCGTATTTTTTTGAAATTGGCATGGTTGATGCCTTGTGAGACCTCACTAGAGTGCCTAGGAACCCTACAGACCGAAGAGTGTCCTTATAACCCACTTGCTCAAGGACATGATCAAGTCAATGCTGCCTTTCAGCAGAGACAAAGAAATGATTCATACTCTTCAACTTATAATCATGGTTGGAGGAACCACCCCAATTTTGCTTGGAATCAAAATCAACAACAATTCCAAGGCAATAACAATTTTCAAAGGTCTCCTCCACAACAACAAGCCCCTCCACAAACTCAATATCAGCAACCTTTCCAACCCCAACCGTACCAAAATCAAATGAACAATTTTGTACCAAAAAACTCTTATCCTCAAAACAATTTTGTTCAGCCAAATAACGATAAGGTTTCCTCACTAGAACGAAGTCTGGATGCGTTTTTAAAACAATCTACTCAATTCTCAGCCAACATACAATCTTCCATTCAGTCTTTGGTGCAACACACTGCATCACATGGGCAAAGCATCAAAACCATTGAAGCCCAAATTGCACAACTGATGCTGCTTTAAGCGAGCGAGAGAAGGGAAAGCTTCCATCTCAACCACTGCCAAATCCCGGTCACCCAAAAAATGCACATGTTGCTCATGAACAACAAAATCATAATGTGAGTGCCGTGACTACATTGAGATCTGGAAGGACGTTGCACAACAATGTTGGCATTGATGATGACACCCCGGCCGCCGCTTCTTCTTCTTCTTCTTCATCTTCATCTTCTTCGTCTTCAGAGCCTGTTCTCCATTCTTCACAAGGCTCTACTTCTTCTACTACTCCGAATGGACCCACATCTCACTCCACGAAAACACCAACACCGGGATCTGTTCCAACTCCGCAATCTACTCCATAAACATTGGACTCAACAAATTTTCAAAATATTCCATTTCCAA
This sequence comes from Agapanthus africanus, assembly GCA_030015575.1. Lineage (NCBI taxonomy): Eukaryota > Viridiplantae > Streptophyta > Magnoliopsida > Asparagales > Amaryllidaceae > Agapanthus > Agapanthus africanus. The sequence goes on along the minus strand of JASDDO010000010.1, from coordinate 103,320,400 downwards.
ACAGGTTGAGATCAAATAAACAAGCTCCACAAATGGAGAAGATTGTGGAGTTATTTAAACAGGTTAGCATAAATATACCTCTCTTGGATGCAATCCAACAAGTCCCTTCTTACGCTAAAGTCTTAAAGGACTTGTGCACCAAGAAGAGGAAATCACAGGTACCTAAGAAAGTTTTCTTGGCTAGTGCAGTAAGTGATGCTCTTACCCAACCTTTATCTCAAAAACGAAAGGACCCTGGCTGTTCTACAATTTCAATAACTATTGGGGATAAGAACATCAACCGCGCACTTTTAGATCTTGGTGCCAGTGTTAATCTGCTTTCTTATTCAGTATATGAACAATTAGACGTTGGAGAGCTGAAACCCACACATTGTACTCTCCAAATGGCCGACCGATCTATCACCCATCTTAGGGGTGAGTTAGAGGATGTGTTAATTAAAGTAGGGGACTTCATATTCCCCGTTGATTTCATTGGTATGGACACACAGCCTGTAGCTAACCCCCGTAGTCAAATTCCGGTAATACTAGGTCGACCATTCCTTGCAACTTTTAATGCAGTGATCAATTGTCGAAATGGTTCGATGAACCTATCTTTTGGAAACATGACAAATGAGCTCAACATTTTTAACTTGGGGAATCATCCCTCCGAACCTAATGCTAATATACTTAATGTTTTCTCTGTTAGTGTATATGCCCTAGGGGACATTATCGTATCATACTTGTATGTATATTACTTAATGGAAGCTTGGGATATTCACAGTTGTATATACAGTCTTGCTAAAAATGGTAGTATGCTACTCGGTTTGTGTCTACTTTAATATGTGCATATATTTCTTGTAACGTATCACTTATACATATTAGTAGAGCCCATAGGTTCTTTGCTTGATTACCAGCGTTGTGATGGCAGTCACACTAGTGGGGGCTGGGTAGTCTATAAGCAACATCCTATACTTGTCCCTAGTCCTAGGATTATCGAGACTGGGCATCGATACTCCAGAGTAGACTAGTGTGTACGCTTCTCATCCCAGTTGGGGAGATGGTCTGTCCCACAGCCATCAGTACGTCGTACTGGAGATAGTATACAGGTGCTCGTTAGGTTACGGGTACACCGGACAGGACTCGCAGGTGAACTGATTGGTTGGTATTATACCCGTCGTCAGTTAACAATTCCCAGGTGACATGAGTACAGCATACTCCGCAGACTTGACACTGATACTTCGCCTCGAGTGTGTCCCACTGTTCTTAGATTGCTACCCTACCACGGCTCAAAGGAGTCGTGCAAACAGGTAGCAGTTGGGTGCAGTCCCGAGCACTTGGAGGCAGTGGCGGTTAGATAGGATTCGTCTCTCCCGGTATTGGGAGTTGATATCGCACTGTATCAGAGAGCCATTACGCAAAGTCCCTGGCCAGGGCAAGCGAGATTTACTGGTAGGTTCCAGTAGTTTCTCAGGGTGTAATGGGCTACGCTCCGACACGACTTATACCGCTATTAGGGGACTGACGCTTGCCGCCCCCTAGGCTAGATATGCGATAGTCTTAGACGAACAGACCGGACTGTACGGAGATTGTCACATCAGGCTCAGTAGGAGTTCGGATGGGTTTTTCCTCATCGGCCTTCTTATAGACATCTACCTGGGGACCGTTACGTACAGCTAGTGCCGCTTACGGTCTGTGGTTAAACTCACTGCCAGCGTAGTGTCGAGTCTTTAGAGTCCCACACAGAGAGTTTCCCTGCTTCGGGCGAAACGATATAGAGGTCGTATGGTTTTACGATAGGGTTCGGACGCATGCGTGTTTTTACGCACGTACGATGTTCGGACAGTTTTTACTAGTCAGCTTTGGTTTAAGCCAGATTCTAGTATCGAATTATTGGATTTATACAGTCTAAAGTTTTTCCGTGTTTTTACGGATAGGAGGGGCGTTCTTGTAATTTGTCGGGAAGCTTCTTGAAGCATGGTGACTTGGGGGTTAAGGTGGTATTTGCATTAATTGGATAAGTGAGTCATGGTGTGATTCATACATGGAGTTAATGAATCATTTATGATTTATATGACTCATGTGATGAATCACTAAGTGTATTAATGAAACATGATGATATATCATTATTTGTTATTCATTTAATATATATGATATGTTTCATATATACACATATGACTTCATTCATCCAAAATGATTCTCATTTCTCACCTTCTCTCTCCTCAAGCTCTCCCTCTTCAAACCCTAACCCTAACCTCTCATGTGTTGAGATCAAGGGTTAGCTAGACTAATACATCCATAACCTCACTCTATATCCCCTAAGTAGCTTAGATTAGCACTTTGAGCAACCTAGTTATCTCAAGTTAGAGATCAAGCTTGGCGTAGGAGCTCTCGGGTGGATCGTCTTTGACTCGAGGAGGCCGTTGAGGTGCCGATGTTCCAAGGAGCCTACGAGGAGTGGAGGACAGCGATGAAGAGCCGAAGGACAAGTAACGTGAGGTATAACTTCGAATCCGAGTAGTTAAACCTCTCGTAGTTTGCTAGTAACGGTTTAGATACGATTCATGCGCTCAAGTCCGTGTTACGAAACTTTGATAATCGTTTTTCATATATTCCGCCTCCCCGCAAGTTCGTGGGGTGCGTGACATGGACTTACAGTGGTATCAGAGCCAACTAAACCATTACTAGCTTGTTAGCAACTAATTAGAAGTTCGATCGACGGAAAACACGAAAACGAAACCCCGGAACCCTAACAGTTTCTGTTAATTTTAAACATGTCTAAAAAATTATTTGATATACCTTAAAATTCACAGCAGGGAAATATAAAAATACTGGGAAAATACGAGCCACTAACTTGGCAAGACGGCCGCGGATCCGCGGCAAGAAGGTGCTTTTGGCCGCGGATCCGCCGCCGAGTCAACTCCGAGTTGACTCGTATTTTCACAGAAATTCATATTTTTTGGTTTTTTGTTTTCCTGTATATTCTGTTTCTGCCCAGGTTACTTCAGTGTTGGTTTGCTTTTGGGGTAGACACGGAATATGGTAATCGATCGATGTTCTAAGATATTTGCTAATTGGGTTTTTATCTGTAATGTTTAATGTTTTCGTAAACCTCCCCTAACTACTAGTATGTCGGTTGGCAGGGGGTTGCACATTTCTGTAATGTTTAGTGTTTGTGTATATGGACTTGATTGGAGTGCTGTGATGATTAGCCGGGGTTTGAGATGGGTTTAATAGTCATTCATTCGATGTAAATGTAATATGATGTAATATTCTTTTGCGGGGCGCATCCAGGTTGCGGTTGTAGCCATCGTTGTATTATTTCTTTTTACTATTTTTGCTCTTAGGATAGACCCAAGACGGGGTACACAAACTACCAGGTACTTTGAAGTGTTTAGTGGTCTACTCACTTTGTTGAGGGAGACCGCTTCATTTCGGGTACTTGGCGGGTAGTTTGCCGTACCCGTAGGGGTCTAGGGTGGGGTAATGGCTATTCATCATAACTGTGTAATCCGTCTTTTATTGCAGGCTCAAAGCAAATGCGGATTGCTAGTATATCCAATAAAGTTCATCAGTGATCTGGAATGCTTATTATTGCATCTGACGAATGTACAATATCTATATATGATAGCTATTAGACGTCACTTATGTTTTACACACGCGCTAGCCCAGCCCCCGCTCTGTCATTAGTTAAGTAACCTAACGGGTGATGACGGGACCCCGTGGCAAATGCGGATGGCATAAGAGGACGTGGTATTTTCGTTGTTTTCTGCAATGATAGGATAAAGATGGGACGCATTATTATAATGCAAAGAAAATAAACCAAATTTTAATCATTGGAACAAATTTAAAAGAAACCACTCGGTTATTTTAAAAGATCGGAATTTTTAATTGCGGAGCTTTAACCACTCCTTTTAAAAAGTATCAGGTTCCTTCAATTATATCAAGTTCACTACGTTCACGGTTTTGCCAAAACCATTCGTAGCCCTCCGTCATTTCATATAGATACTCAATAGTATTCAAGCTGTGTTTGTTGACTAAAGTCAAGGCACAGTGTTTGGTAGCTGTTGGATATTCATATGCAGCATAGATAGATGCGTTGGTTTGGGACAGTCGTATTACCTTGTTGACTAAAGTCAAGGGTATGTACGGGTGGGTTCAAATTAACCTGGATAATGACGGGTAGAACTTGACATGTGACTTATGATTTGTTGACTAAAGTCAAGGTCATAAGAGCATGGGGCAAAAATCCACATCGGGAATTTCTAAAGAAACTGAAATTTGCAGAGAGAGCATACCATTTTGGAGTTTGATGAATATTGGTAGGATTCCTTCAACATTATCATACGATGATATTTTGGATCCCGATTCTACTGTGAGTATATATTACTTATTAGGAGATTCGTCACTTAACGATCAATGCTATAAACCAAGTAGGTGTTGAGAAAGGTGTCAGCGGGGCTACGCCCCCAGAGAAAAGAGGTTATTTAATTAAGGAACTTCGCGAAAGCGTTGGAAAACCTCCCTCGAAGTATCGATACTGATCTGGCTGAACGGTTAAGCAAGAATTATACGGTGAGAATAAATCCTGGCTAATTCTTCTTTTATGGTTTGAGGAGGGATTCGAGAAACAGTAGGAGCCATCCTGTTTAGATAAATTAAAAACCACTCTAAACTTGCAAGAGCATCATGCTAATAGAGTTTTTCTTCTCTCTCTCTTAAATTGCAGCGACCTTATGACCACGACTAGGTTACATCTAGATAACAAATTGACTGAATCTGACTTATATGACTGGCAAAGGTCTGTCCAGATGTCCATTGCCTATGACAAGCTGGACCACCCTATTACTACTCAAGATCCCGCCGTCCCAGGTCCAGTTTCCACTTTCGCGGATACGAATATCCGTCAGACAAGGGAAAAGGATAAAGCGAAAGCCAAGTGCCTCGTGTTAGCTTCAGTTGATGGTGTATACCAGAAGCAGCATGAGAAGATGGACTTAGTTTCTATCTTTCTCCATAACAAAGATTTATATGGAGAGCAATCTCATATCACAAGATATGAAACCTCGAACGAATTAATTCAAGCGAGGTTGGCTGACGGGTCATCTGTAGGGGACAACGTCCTTACAATGACTAGCTATATTAATGAGCTTACGGACCTGAAGACCACGTCGGAGAACGGGTCAGATACTGACTTGTTTCTACAGTCTCTGCCTTCTACCCTGAAGGAAACCAGGGAAATAGAAGGAAAGGAAAGGGCAAAAGTTTTGGGACTGGAAGTAGCAAAAGAGGGACGTTCTTATTGTTACGGGAATCAACATTGGCAGAAGGATTGCAGGGCTAGCAAAGCCAGTAACCAGGATTCGAAGCATGTTGTGGCTTCGGCTTCAAGTGTGTTTGTAATTGAGAACTGTTTGTCAATTAACTCTACTTCCTAGGTACTAGATACCGGAGCAGGATCTCATATATGTAATTCATTACATGCTTTGAGAAACCGTAGAATTATAAAGGTAGGTGATTGGTCTCTCAGAGTTGCAAACGGAATGAGCGTGGACGCTGAATCCGTGGGAGAATATCGCCTAGGTTTGACAAGTGGGCAGATATTGATTCTACATAACTGTCTGTATGTACCTAGTATGACTTGTAACATCATATCAGTATCCTCACTTTCGAGAGAGGGATATAATTTTACATTCGTAGGCGATATAGTTCACATCCACTTAAATCAAGTTTTGATTGGGTCCGGTACATTAGATGACGGCATATACGTATTGAGTCAAGCTCAGGTTTTCAATATCCAGAACACACTTAAAAGAAAGTCTCCAGAATTAAATCAGGCTTTCTTATGGCATTGTAGACGTGTCACATCAATGAGAGAAGGTTGACTAAGTTACATAGAGAAGGATATTTGAATCCGTTCAAATATCAATCTTATGCTACCTGTGAATCTTGTCTCATAGGAAAGATGACAAAAACTCCGTTTACTGGACACGGAGTAAGAGCAAGCGAGCTCTTAGGGATCGTACACAGTGATGTGTGCGGTCCAATGTCTACACATGCGCGAAGCGGTTATTCCTACTTCATTACTTTTACGGATGATTTCTCTAGGTATGGATATGTCTTCTTAATGAAGCATAAATCCGAGGCCTTTGAGAAATTCCAAGAATACAAGAATGAAGTGGAAAATCAAACAGGCAAGAGTATAAAGACACTGAGATCTGATCGAGGTGGTGAATACTTAAGTGCTGAGTTCCTGGGTTACTTAAAAGAAAATGGAATTCTCTCTCAGCTTACTCCTCCATACACGCCACAACATAACGGTGTAACGGAAAGAAGGAATCGAACCCTATTAGATATGGTACATTCCATGATGAGTAACGCCGAGTTACCGCGATCATTCTGGGGATATGCACTAGAATCAGCTGCATATCTTTTGAACCGAGTTCCAACCAAGACTGTGCCTACCACACCATATCAGATGTGGAGTGGGAAGAAACCCTGTCTTAAGTATCTTAAGACATGGGGATGTCCAACTTTTGTAAAGAAGCAGCATACGGACAAACTCGAGGCACGCTCAGTACAATGTAAGTTTGTAAGATATCCAAAGAACTCCATGTGATATTGTTTCTATTACGCAGAGGAACAAAAGGTCTTTGTTTCTCAACATGCCCGCTTCTTGGAAATTGAATTTTTGGAAAATCAGAAGAGTGGGAGCGCAATAGAACTGGAAGAAATTTCAGAACCACAAGCTATTACTGAAAGCTTGGTAGAACCAGAGGTTTCAGAAGAACAGGACATCTCGATGCCACTCCGCAGGAGTAGTAGGCAGTCTCATCCGCCTGAGAGATACTACAGTTTTCTCATAGACGGGGATAGAGAGGATTGCACTATTGACTATGATGAGCCTACTAGCTTCCAGCAAGCCATTCAGAGCGGTGACTCAGTAAAATGGCTGGATGCAATGCGGACCGAAATGGAGTCCATGTACACTAACAAAGTATGTGTTAGTTATATGTATGCCCTAGAGGCCATTACTGTACATTGGATGTATATTGTAGTGGATGCTGGGACATATATAGGAAGGACTTTCTTGCTCGACATGATAGTACGCTATCTGGTTGCTCTTTATCTTAACATGTATACTTTCTGTCTCTCTGATTACATGTTGATAAAGCCCATAGGATGTGTACTCGACTTCCAGGACTATGATGTAGATCATACTAGTGGGGCCTGGGTAATCCATGAGTACATCCTTGAATTGTTCCTAGTCGAGGGAATATCGAGACGGGGCATCGATATTCCAGAGTAGACTAGCGCATATCTTCTCGACCCATGCGATGGGCGATGGATGATCCCATATCCATTGGTGTTTGACATCGAAGATCGTATGCGGGTGCTCAGTGGAGACTGGGTACACTGAACGGACTCGCCGAGAACTCCCAGATGGTATTATACCTCACGTCAGATGGCAGTTCTCTGGTGACACTGGTGCAGCTTAGTCTGTAGACCCGAGATCGCCATAGAGTCTTGTGTGTCTCCCACTGTGCTTTGATTTCCACCCTACCACGGCTCTACTGAGTTGTGCAAACAGGTGGTTTTTGGGTACAGTCCCGATTCACATGGAGGCAATGAGCGATAGGAGGGGATTCGTCTCTCCCGGTATTGGGGGTTGATGTTGTGCTATGCTCGACTGGCCATAACAGGAAATCCCTGGCCAGGGTTGCAGTGATATACTGGTAAGAGTTATCAGTAGTTTCACGAATGTTATGGACCTCAAGTCGGCATGAATATCGAGCTATTGGGGTCTGACGTTTACCACCCCTAGGCGAGATATGCGACATATCAGACGAACAGACCGGACTATACGGTAGTGTTACTGGTCGGATTCGCAGGAGTGTGAGCGGGCTTGCTCGTCGATCTTCTGATCGCTCAATACCCGGGTGGCCGTTACGTTTAGCAGACCGCTTGCGGCTTGTGGGTGTTTGATATGATCATCATCCGCTGCCGGCGTATTGACGAGTCTTTAGAGTCCTACACAGAGGTTTCCTAGCTCAAGCGAAACGAAATGGGAGCGCATATGAGATATGTGCGGGACCGAGAATAATGCGTGTATGTGATACCGTATTCTATTCTCGCGATGAATGTATCGATTGGTTATATGCGATATAACCTGTTGTCAAATCAAGGATTGATTCGATAAGCCGATACATTGAATACTAGCCGGTTATATGCGACATGACCGGATCATTGAATCAAGTGTTGATTTAATGATTCAATGTATAATTATATATTTGATATATTACTTTGCATTAACTAGTATTGGTTCACTTTAAATGGATTTACTCACTTAGTTTGTGCACATTGCATATGTGATATATTTTGTGCACATGATTGTATCATGTTTGATGATACATGCAAGCTAGGGTTAGTGTAAAGATTTTGACCATGGTTAAGATTAAGATTAGGGTTTTCTTTTTCTTATTTATTTTGGAAAAAGAAAATGATAAAGGAAATGAAATGGTGGCTTATTTTGTTTGTAGTTGAAGTTTCTTGAAACTTTGACTAAGTAGCCATTTTGTCTTCTTTCTTAACCCTAACTCTTCATATTAACCTTAGTCAATTCTCTACCACTAACTAAGGTTAATGATATGATAAGTATTATATTGTCTTTACTATTTTAATTAACATATCATATCATCTTCTTCTTGCTTCATCTTCTTCTTCAATGGAGAAAGCTTGCTACTCCAATGGCAAGTCAAGAAATCTAGTGAGAAATCCAAAACTAAAGTTTACCCACTTTCTATTTCTTCATCCTCTACCTCTTGCCAAGTAGTATAGGGTGTTTCCTTCACAAGTTTTTCCGACTTGGTGAAGTTGGAGCTTGTTCTAGCGACGCCTCGACGTAGATCATCTTCGGCATCGAACCGACGATCAAGCCCGCCCATTCTTCGACGAAGCCGACGTTGGAGTCCGGATTCTTTTTGGACAGCGGAGGGGACTTCGTTGCGGAGCCGTGGAGGTGGTGGACCGGATCTACAAAGGTTGTATTTCCGTATTCTCATTAGCTTAGTTGTTAGCTAGTTCGTTTTTCGCCTAGACATCTAGTTATAGATCCGTACACTAGGGTTTGTAGGCACCATAATTTTTGAAATTGCCATGGTTGATGGCTTGAGAGACCTCACTAGGGTGCCTAGGAACCCTACAGTGGTATCAGAGCCTAGCTAGAGCCTTAGGCGATCCCCGGACGGAATTAGAAACCCGATCGAACCGAAATCCCATTGCAAAATCGCTCTCTGTACTTTTTTCAAAAATGTTGATTTTTGGCAATTAAAAATATCCAGAAAAACAAGCAGGCTTTTTTAAGAATTACTGTGAAATTTGGTACCCTAATTCCACCAAAGAGCGGCGGAAGAGCCGCACAAAGGGGGTTTGTGCGGCGGAAGCGCCGCCAATAAGAAGCCGACACGTGTCAAATTTCACAGTAACTCGTAAAATTCAATGCTCATTTTCCTGGAATATTTAAACTGAACTCAAGAGTTGAGTTGTTCTGAGTTGTTTTGGGAAACATTATTTCGATCGGAAAGTCTAATTCTGTCCATGTGTTTTCCGGATAAATTTTAGAATATGTTAAAAAGTTCGACCGGATATAAATACCCGATTTTTCCCCTGTCGGGAAATTTCCAAGTGTTGGATTTTTCCGTAGTTTAACGACGTTCTAAGTAGTGCAAGTAACGCGATGGACCCTCTAGAAGACAACAAACCTTAACTCGATTATGTGACCGTCTTGAACTGCCCTTTGAACCTTCGGGTTTGGGGCAGTACGGCGTGCCATATGTGAGGCGTTGGCTTGACCCTTCTACGGCTGGACCGTTGGTACTGAGGCACGAACGGAATGTTGTTATACTTGTTTCATGTGTTGATCAGTATCGGGAAAACTTGGGTGTTCGATTGTTCGATCGAAAAGTTTAACATTTTCTGTTTATCTGGAATGGGATACAATAATTGGAATTCACAATAGTTATATGATAACTGAATGAATGTTATAAACGTAGCAGTTTAGTCTCACTTGATCGGTTACCACGGAATTTTGATGTGATCAGAAGTCCGTCGCAATCACGTAGCGTACGCGGATACTCGCCGGGTAAACTTAATAGACAGCCTCACTCCATAGCCCCGACCAAGTGACTGTAGGAGAACCCCGTCGCCGAAAGCATCCGTTCGGGTGCTCGCGGTAGCGGTGTTCCGCCTTGGTGCACTTTGTCGACGGTATCGGGGGTGCGGCCGCCTACTGAAGTTTGCGACGAGTATTCGATCAGGATGTCGGGAATCTTGTTGAATTGCCCGACTTGATATTGAAAAGAGTTTTCGATTTTGAGACTAAAATGCGGGGTTTATAATTATTAGGCATGCGATGTCTAAAGAATTCATTTGGTCAGGCATGTGATGTCTGCGGTGGTTGCGGATTCCAACTGTTGTAGTTTTACACTTTCTTTTCTGTGACCGTAAGTGTAATATGTGATATCGCCGGTTTCGTTGCTATATGTCAACGACAATTGGGATGGGCATATTTACTTACGTTGATGACATGAGATGTTATGTGTTGCTGGATATGTTATATTGGATCGTCGTGTTGAATAGCCGGGGGTTTTTATGTGAGATGAGTGTTTTTCATTTTCATTCATGTAAAAACTTGTATGTAATATTCTTTTATTGGGGCACTTCCAGGTTGCGGAAGTTGTCACCGTTGATGTATATTATTTTCTTTTCTGCACTAGGATAGACCCAAGGAGGGGAGCACAAGTAACCGGGTTCTGGGGTCCAGTGGGAGACCAACTCGAGTAGTCGAGTCCGGGTCTCCTAACCCTAGAATTGGCAGGGTTGCTTGCCGCTCTCGTAGGGGTCTAGGGGTGTGGGATTGGCTATTCATCACGACCGTGGAATCCGTGTTTTATACTGGCTCGTATTGAAAACACGGACGTCCTAGTATATCCAATATTTCATATGTTTCTTCTGCTGTGATTTATCTGTGATCATGTGATGTTCTGTGACAGGTATTATATATAGTATATATGATATATTATATAGACGTTACTTATGTTTTACACCCGCGCTAGCCCTGCCCCGCTCTGCCGTTAGTTACCTAACCTAACGGTGCACGAGGGGACATCGAGGCGAATGCGGATGGCATAAGTGTACGTCATATCTATCTGTAATGTTTAGGTAAATTAAATGATGGGATATTCATTAATAAGATTAATGAAAGAAAATAAACCTAATTGATGTTGTGGAATCGAATTTCAAAATAAAACAGGTAGCTACAGTTCTTGCTTTGCATCGTGGTGTTCCTTGTAGAACATCCTGCACCTTATTCGATAAGGAAAGGACCGAGATCCCTTCACCGGGAGTGACTCCTTTAGCAATAACTGGCAAATGCTACAACCCTCGGTTTGTCATTTGATCGCTTCTATAGTTTCTGCTTTGCACAGTGATATATATGATATATCCCGCACCTCATTCGACGAGGAAAGGGCCGACGATCCCTTCACCGGGAGTGACCCCTTTAGCAAAACTAGAAAAGCTTCGAAAAGCATTCCATTTAAAAACTGTTTGATTCCGCAACGAGATCAAGTTCAAAGCGTTAAAGGTTTTCACAAAAACCATTCGCAACCCTCCGTCATTTTAGGAAGTAGAGTACTTAGTATTCGTGCTGTGTTTGTTGACCATAGTCAAGGCACAGTGTACGGTAGCTAAGTGATGTCTTCCTACACCGCATATGATGCGATTAGTTAGGACAGTCGCGTGACTTTGTTGACCTTAGTTAAGGGTCATGTGGGTGGGTCTAATTAATCACGAAATGACGGGTAGAACTTGACTAGTACTTATGATTTGTTGACCATAGTTAAGGTCATAGGTGCTAGGGGTAAAAAACCATTATCGAGAGTTTCAAGTGTTGAAATTTGCAATGAGATTGCATACCTTCTATATGATAGTTGGATCCCGATACCCGCTGCGAGTAAGAGTTACTCCTGGGAGAGTTTTGCACTTTGCAATTAGCCGATCAAGTAGGTGTCTAGAAAGGTGTCAACGGGGTTACGCCTCTGGGAAAACGAGGTTTACATTAATTAGGTTCGTGCGAAAGCACGGGGGACCTCCCTCAAAGTACCGACACTGGCCTGGCTGAAAGATTGGCGAACTTGTAGTGTGTAATTAATCCCGGCTAGTCTTTCCTTTTAGGGTTTGAAGGAAGATTTGATAAAAAGCAGTGGGAGCCATCCTGATTAGATAAAATAAAAACCAATCTATTCTTGAAAGAGCGCACGCTGAGTGTTTTCTTCTCTCTCTCTCCTGGTAGCGACCTTATCACGCCTTAATCAAGATAATAATACGGAATATTGACCGAACCCGCTTGTTATACTGAGCTGGGGAACGTTGGTCCCGCTCCAACTTATAATTGTTATAAGACAGAGCAGGAAATAGGGGAATACCAGAATTCCTTTGCCGCCCTAACGAAGAAAGTGCATATGATGCATCTCCTTCGGGTGTGTTCATTACAAAGAACTGTTTCTCAGTATCCTCTGCATCCTGGGTATATGATACCGGATCAGGATCCCAGATATGTAATCTGTTACATAGGGCTACAAAAAGGTAGAAAAACTGAGAACGGGTGATAAGTTTCATGAGACAGAAAACGGGGCAAGTGTTGCAGCCAAGTCTGTCGGTCACTGTCACCCTGTATTACAAATACATTGATTCTGAACGAATGTTATTAGATACCGAACCTGATATACAAAATCATATCAGTCTCTTTATTAGTAAAGAAATGATAAAATTTTGTATTGTTGGATAATGTTTTGAACATTTCCTATATCAAAAGTTGATCGGTTCAGGCACGTTATCTAAAAGCATTGAAGTTCTAAATCAAACTACAGTTCCTAGTATACAGAACACACACAAGAAGAAGAGTTCAGAAATGAACGAATCCTTCTTGAGGCATTGTAGACTAGGTCACATCAATACGACCCGACTGGCTGAAGTTATATTTTAGATGCATATTTAAATCAGTTTGAATTTACATCTTGTGAAACTTGCCAGTCATGTCATAAAGATTAGATGACCATAGCTCTGTTTATTAGAAACACAGAAAGAGTTAGTAAACTCTTGGGACTGATACATGATGATGTATGTAAAGTCTCCTGTCTACACATGCCAGGATTGGTTCTTTATACTTCATTATATTCTCTGATAATCTCTCAAGATTCAGTCATATGTTCCTGTTGAAACATAAGTCCGAACCTTTTGAGGTATTCACAGAATATAAGTAAGAAGTAGAGAACCAAAATACGGGTATAAGTATTATGTCCTATGATGAGATCAAGGAGGAGAATACTTGAGCACGGAAATCCTGGACTATTCTAAAGGAGAATGAGATTCTCTCTCAGAATAACTCCTCCGTATACACCATAGCACGATGGTATATCGGGGCGGAGCAGATACACCCTATTTGATATGGTGTGCTCTATGATGAGTACTACTGAGTTACCTTTTTCCTTAAAGGGGTTATGCACTTGAGAAGTTGCATACCTATTGAATAGGGTTCGAATCAAATCATTGCCTACCGCTTCATATGTGATATGGAAAGGGAAGAGCCCATATCTTAAGTTAGTTAAGATTTGGGGTTGTCCGGCCTATGTCTGAAAAGCGAAATCCGGACAAGCTCGAGGCAATGTCAGTTATGTAGAACTGGAAATGTCCCAGCTATACAAACTGCAACTGATGATTTGACAGAACCAAAGGATTCAGTAGATGCCAACGAACCTCAGCCTCTCCGCCGATCTAGTAGGGTTCCTCACCCACCTGAGAGATACTTCCGTTTCTCTATGACAGTGGGAGCGAGGATTGCATCATGAGATGATGACCCAACTAGTTTCGAGCTGGCCATCAGGAGTAAGACTCTGTAAGAATGGCTGGATGTTTAGCGATCTGAGATGGAATCCTTATACACCAACAAAGTATGGACTTTAGTTGCTATATCTGAAGGGTTAAATCCCCATCAGGAGCAAGTATATCTTGAGAAGATTACTTGGTGTACATGGAAAAGTTGAGACTTTCAAAGCTAGATTTGTTAAAGGTTTTCGTCATTGACCAGGCGTGGATAATGATGAAACCTTTTCCAGTACCTATGCTTAAGTCCATCCAGATCCTACTTGCCACGGCTACACACCATGACTACGATATCTGGTGGTTGGGTGTCATGACAGCTCTTCTAAAATGAGTTTTGGAAGAGTGTGTCTATAAGTACACAGCCAGAGGGCTTCGTAAACAGTGGGAGCAGCGGAAACGTGTGCAAGATGTTTTATCTGATAAAGCAGGCATCGCGGAGTTGGAACATCTGTTTTGATGGATTAGTCAAAGAAGTTGACATCATCAAAATGGTAGATGAACCTTGTATATACAAGAAGGTAGTAGGGAGTATGGTTGTGATCCTCGTAGAGTACGTGGATGACATACTCTTGATAAGAAAGGAGTTTCTTATGCTACGCTCGATCAATCTCCGTTTATCACAATAATTCTCCATATAAGATCAAAGTGATACCTCCTTAATCCTGAGTTTTGGATCTATGAGATAGATTTAAATGGATGTTAGGATTCTCACTAGTAGTAGTGAAATGGTATCAATCGATCCTAAGGGGAATCACTGGAAGTGTTCCAGGGTGATAAACACGACTGAATGTCAGTCGCAGGCATTGTCTTTACCCTCAGTAAAGGGACGGTATGTTGGAAGAGTTCCAAGCTAGATACCGTGACATTCTAGACGATAAAGGCTGGATACATCGCTACTTATGATGCTACTAAAGAAGATGTTTGGATGTATAATGGTTCATGAGATGAACTATGTTCCTCCCATTGTGTGACAATGGAGTTGTGGCTTTTGCCAAGGAACGCCGGTCCCATCAGTGATCCAGACTTATTCTAAGGCAGTGTCACCTGATCATGGAGATGGTTGATCTCCAGGGTGATTGAGGAAAGGAGAGCAGACTTAGATGATAACGCAGCGGATCCACTCACGAAGGCCTATTCCCAGAGAGAGACTTTTATGGGATAGTTGAGTATGAGATACTACAACCAATGCTACAGATGGCCCTAGTGCAAGTGGGAGATTGTTAGTTATATGTATGCCCTAGAGGCCATTACTGTACATTGGATGTATATTGTAGTGGATGCTGGGACATATATAGGAAGGACTTTCTTGCTCGACATGATAGTACGCTATCTGGTTGCTCTTTATCTTAACATGTATACTTTCTGTCTCTCTGATTACATGTTGATAAAGCCCATAGGATGTGTACTCGACTTCCAGGACTATGATGTAGATCATACTAGTGGGGCCTGGGTAATCCATGAGTACATCCTTGAATTGTTCCTAGTCGAGGGAATATCGAGACGGGGCATCGATATTCCAGAGTAGACTAGCGCATATCTTCTCGACCCATGCGATGGGCGATGGATGATCCCATATCCATTGGTGTTTGACATCGAAGATCGTATGCGGGTGCTCAGTGGAGACTGGGTACACTGAACGGACTCGCCGAGAACTCCCAGATGGTATTATACCTCACGTCAGATGGCAGTTCTCTGGTGACACTGGTGCAGCTTAGTCTGTAGACCCGAGATCGCCATAGAGTCTTGTGTGTCTTCCACTGTGCTTTGATTTCCACCCTACCACGGCTCTACTGAGTTGTGCAAACAGGTGGTTTTTGGGTACAGTCCCGATTCACATGGAGGCAATGAGCGATAGGAGGGGATTCGTCTCTCCCGGTATTGGGGGTTGATGTTGTGCTATGCTCGACTGGCCATAACAGGAAATCCCTGGCCAGGGTTGCAGTGATATACTGGTAAGAGTTATCAGTAGTTTCACGAATGTTATGGACCTCAAGTCGGCATGAATATCGAGCTATTGGGGTCTGACGTTTACCACCCCTAGGCGAGATATGCGACATATCAGACGAACAGACCGGACTATACGGTAGTGTTACTGGTCGGATTCGCAGGAGTGTGAGCGGGCTTGCTCGTCGATCTTCTGATCGCTCAATACCCGGGTGGCCGTTACGTTTAGCAGACCGCTTGCGGCTTGTGGGTGTTTGATATGATCATCATCCGCTGCCGGCGTATTGACGAGTCTTTAGAGTCCTACACAGAGGTTTCCTAGCTCAAGCGAAACGAAATGGGAGCGCATATGAGATATGTGCGGGACCGAGAATAATGCGTGTATGTGATACCGTATTCTATTCTCGCGATGAATGTATCGATTGGTTATATGCGATATAACCTGTTGTCAAATCAAGGATTGATTCGATAAGCCGATACATTGAATACTAGCCGGTTATATGCGACATGACCGGATCATTGAATCAAGTGTTGATTTAATGATTCAATGTATAATTATATATTTGATATATTACTTTGCATTAACTAGTATTGGTTCACTTTAAATGGATTTACTCACTTAGTTTGTGCACATTGCATATGTGATATATTTTGTGCACATGATTGTATCATGTTTGATGATACATGCAAGCTAGGGTTAGTGTAAAGATTTTGACCATGGTTAAGATTAAGATTAGGGTTTTCTTTTTCTTATTTATTTTGGAAAAAGAAAATGATAAAGGAAATGAAATGGTGGCTTATTTTGTTTGTAGTTGAAGTTTCTTGAAACTTTGACTAAGTAGCCATTTTGTCTTCTTTCTTAACCCTAACTCTTCATATTAACCTTAGTCAATTCTCTACCACTAACTAAGGTTAATGATATGATAAGTATTATATTGTCTTTACTATTTTAATTAACATATCATATCATCTTCTTCTTGCTTCATCTTCTTCTTCAATGGAGAAAGCTTGCTACTCCAATGGCAAGTCAAGAAATCTAGTGAGAAATCCAAAACTAAAGTTTACCCACTTCCTATTTCTTCATCCTCTACCTCTTGCCAAGTAGTATAGGGTGTTTCCTTCACAAGTTTTTCCGACTTGGTGAAGTTGGAGCTTGTTCTAGCGACGCCTCGACGTAGATCATCTTCGGCATCGAACCGACGATCAAGCCCGCCCATTCTTCGACGAAGCCGACGTTGGAGTCCGGATTCTTTTTGGACAGCGGAGGGGACTTCGTTGCGGAGCCGTGGAGGTGGTGGACCGGATCTACAAAGGTTGTATTTCCGTATTCTCATTAGCTTAGTTGTTAGCTAGTTCGTTTTTCGCCTAGACATCTAGTTATAGATCCGTACACTAGGGTTTGTAGGCACCATAATTTTTGAAATTGCCATGGTTGATGGCTTGAGAGACCTCACTAGGGTGCCTAGGAACCCTACAGTATGGACTTTGGACTTTGCTCCAGATGGGGTAAAACCCGTAGGATACAAATGGATCTTCAAAAAGAAGATTGGTGTAGATAGACAGGTTGAAACCTATAAGGCTAGACTTGTTGCAAAGGGTTTCCGTCAAAGACCTGGTTTGGACTATGACGAAACCTTTTCTCCAGTGGCTATGCTCAAATCCATTCGGGTCCTTCTTGCTATTGCTGCCTTCCACGATTATGAGATCTGGCAGATGGACGTAAAGATGGCCTTTCTAAATGGAAATTTGGAAGAGAGCGTCTATATGGATCAACCAGAGGGATTCATTCAGAGTGGAAGCAGTGGTAAAGTATGCAAGCTGCTTAAGTCCATTTATGGACTAAAGCAGGCATCGCGGAGTTGGAACATCTGTTTTGATGATACTGTCAAAGAATTTGACTTTATCAAAAATCCAGATGAACCATGCATATACAGTAAGATTGTAGGGAGAGCTGTAGTATTCCTCGTCTTGTACGTAGATGACATTCTCCTAATAGGAAATGATATTCCTATGTTACAGTCAGTCAAAAGATTCTTATCACAGAGATTCTCCATGAATGACCTGGGTGATGCCACCTACATTCTGGGGATCCGGATCTATCGTGATAGATCAAAGAGGATGTTAGGACTTTCGCAGTCCAGGTACATAGACACCATAGTGAAGAGATTCAGTATGGAAGATTCTAAGCGCGATAACCTACCGGCTTGTCACGGAATCACCCTCTCCAAAGAGATGTCTCCCAAGACTGATTTGGAAAGGGATCGCATATCGATTATACCCTACGCTTCAGCGGTAGGCTCTATAATGTATGCGATGTTATGTACCAGACCAGATGTAGCATACGCACTGAGCGTTATAAGCCGGTATCAGGCAAACCCAGGGGAGAATCACTGGATAGCAGTAAAGAACATTCTCAAGTACCTAAGGAGGACTAAAGATATGTTCTTGGTGTATGGCGGAAAAGACCTCCAGATGGAGGCCTTTGCCGACTCCGGCTTCCAAAGTGACAAGGATGACTCCAAATCCATGTCGGGTTATGTCTTTACCCTCAATGGAGGGGCGGTCTGTTGGAAGAGTTCCAAGCAGGAGACCGTTGCTGACTCAACAATGGAAGCGGAGTACATAGCTGCTTGCGATGCCGCAAAAGAAGCTGTCTGGATGAAGAAGTTCCTCACAGAACTACAGGTGGTTCCTACCAGTGTTGATCCAATACCTCTGTATTGTGACAACAACGGCGCTATAGCTTTAGCGAAGGAACCCAGGTCCCATCAGAAATCCAGACACATCTTAAGGCGGTATCACCTGATCAGGGAGATTGTAGATCGCCGGGAGATCGAGATAAAGAGAGTATAGACGGAGAATAACATTGCCGATCCATTCACAAAGGCCATTCCTCAGACGCAGTTCGAGAGGCTATTCGAGATGATAGGTCTACGATATGCCAGCTCATGGCCCTAGTGCAAGTGGGAGATTGTTAGTGTATATGCCCTAGGGGCCATTATTGTATCATACTTGTATGTATATTACTTAATGGAAGCTTGGGATATTCACAGTTGTATATACAGTCTTGCTAAAAATGGTAGTATGCTACTTAGTTTGTGTCTACTTTAATATGTGCATATGTTTCTTGTAACGTATCACTTATACATATTAGTAGAGCCCATAGGATCTTTGCTTGATTACCAGCGTTGTGATGGCAGTCGCACTAGTGGGGGCTGGGTAGTCTATAAGCAACATCCTATACTTGTCCCTAGTCGTAGGATTATCGAGACTGGACATCGATACTCCAGAGTAGACTAGTGTGTACGCTTCTCATCCCAGTTGGGGAGATGGTCTGTCCCACAGCCATTAGTACGTCGTACTGGAGATAGTATACAGGTGCTCGTTAGGTTACGGGTACATCGGACAGGACTCGCAGGGGAACTGATTGGTTGGTATTATACCCGTCGTCAGTTAACAGTTCCCAGGTGACATGAGTACAGCATAGTCCGCAGACTTGACACTGCTACTTCGCCTCAAGTGTGTCCCACTATTCTTAGATTGCTACCCTACCACGGCTCAAAGGAGTCGTGCAAACAGGTAGCAGTTGGGTGCATTCCCGAGCACTTAGAGGCAGTGGCGGTTAGATAGGATTCGTCTCTTCCGGTATTGGGAGTTGATATCGTACTGTATCAGAGAGCCATTACGCAAAGTCCCTGGCCAGGGCAAGCGAGATTTAGTGGTAGGTTCCAGTAGTTTCTCAGGGTGTAATGGGCTATGCTCCGACACGACTTATACCGCTATTAGGGGACTGACGCTTGCCGCCCCTAAGCTAGATATGCGATAGTCTTAGACGAACAGACCGGACTGTACGGAGATTGTCACATCAGGCTCAGTAGGAGTTCGGATGGGTTTTTCCTCATCGGCCTTCTTATCGACATCTACCTGGGGACCGTTACATACAGCTAGTGCCGCTTACGGTCTGTGGTTAAACCTACTGCCAGCGTAGTGTCGAGTCTTTAGAGTCCCACACAGAGAGTTTCCCTGCTTCGGGCGAAACGATATAAAGGTCGTATGGTTTTACGACAGGGTTCGGACGCATACATGTTTTTACGCACGTACGATGTTCGGACAGTTTTTACTAGTCGGCTTTGGTTTAAGCCAGATTCTAGTATCGGATTATTGGATTTATACAGTCTAAAGTTTTACCGTGTTTTTACGGATAGGAGGGTCGTTCTCGTAATTTGTCGGGAAGCTTCTTGAAGCATGGTGACTTGGGGGTTAAGGTGGCATTTGCATTAATTGGATAAGTGAGTCATGGTGTGATTCATACATGGAGTTAATGAATCATTTATGATTTATATGACTCATGTGATGAATCACTAAGTGTATTAATGAAACATGATGATATATCATTATTTGTTATTCATTTAATATATATGATATGTTTCATATATACACAGATGACTTCATTCATCCAAAATGATTCTCATTTCTCACCTTCTCTCTCCTCAAGCTCTCCCTCTTCAAACCCTAACCCTAACCTCTCATGTGTTGAGATCAAGGGTTAGCTAGACTAATACATCCATAACCTCACTCTATATCCCCTAGGTAGCTTAGATTAGCACTTTGAGAAACCTAGTTATCTCAAGTTAGAGATCAAGCTTGGCGTAGGAGCTCTCGGGTGGATCGTCTTTGACTCGAGGAGGCCGTTGAGGTGCCGATGTACCAAGGAGCCTACGAAGAGTGGAGGACAGCGATGAAGAGCCGAAGGACAAGTAACCTGAGGTATAACTTCGAATCCGAGTAGTTAAACCTCTCGTAGTTTGCTAGTAACGGTTTAGATATGATTCATGCGCTCAAGTCCGTGTTACGAAGCTTTGATAATCGTTTTTCATATATTCCGCCTCCCCGCAAGTTCGTGGGGTGCGTGACATGGACTTACATGCTCGATCCAAGAGATCACCCAGGAGGAATGTGAACTCGAAAAATTTCTGTTCGATCACAACAATTTTGATGCCACTAGTGCATTCCTCCTTGATTCTGATATTGTTTTCACGCCCGATAATGATTACGAGTGTTTCACTTTCACGAATGATTTTGAAGAATCACTACCCGAGTTTGAATCCTTTGAATTTTCGAATGAGTCAGCTGAACCATCCGACTCGGTTGCTTACACTCGCTTTGAACCTCTGTTGGAATCTTTCGAGTTTGAGACAGTTTCTGTAAGTCCACGTTACCCACCCCAGTGCTTACGGGGAGGCGGAAAGAGGTAAAAATCAAATTTTTAACATAAGGTAATATGGACTAAAACTTGAGGATCTTTGCCAAACCATTGCTAACATACAACAAGAGGTTCTCTCTACTATACTTAGGAGATTATACCTCATGCAACAAGTCCTTCGGGTCTTCTTTCCTTTGTCCTCCTCGTCTATGCAAGCTCCGAGGGTCGATCCGGATCTTGGTCACCTCCGCAGCCTCCTAGAGTCGAAGACGATCCACCCGAGAGCCTGTAGTCCGAGCTCCACCTCAAGCCGAGGTAACTAGGGCAACAAGTTTGCTATTCTTGAAGTCCTAGGTGGTGTAGAAGATGATGGTGGATATGTTTGTCTATTTTGTTTCTATTTTTACAACACATGAGAGCTATAGAAAAATCAAGAGAGGAAGAAGAAGGAGGAACCATGGGAGCTTCTCACTTGAAGAGAGAGAATGAGCAAGAGATAATAATCCATAAACCAAATAATTACTAATCTCTTATCATGATAAAGTTGATGGCTACATTGATTTGACCATTATCATCACAAATCAAATCCAAAGCAAAAAGCAAAAGAAGGATCTAGTGCTCTCAAGAAAAGTCCAAGTCAACAATGGTCAACTAGGTTAAATGGTCAAGAATGGTCAAATGGTCAAAGCAATTAGTCATAACACAATTATCATTAAAAAGATTAGTAAATATTTTCCTCACCTCATAATGGTTTTGACCGAACCGACGGTCAAAACCCTAATGAGGCACCTCCTTCTTCTTCGCTCCTCACAACCGTGCATACACACCCCCATCCACATTCCATAGAATGCGAATGCACAGAAGACAAAACTAATCCATCCATACAATACTAGGATCCGTTTTAAACCAAAACCCACTAGCATTGTCTGCCCGAAAAGCTGTCACGACCCGAAAATTGGCACGTGACGACCCTAATACTACGCAACGTCTACAGGCGTAACGCAGTAAAAGAAAGAAAAAACCCAGAAATCTAAACCAATAAAAGACAAGATAAGATAAGGAACATTTTTAAAAGTCTTTGAAATCACAACCCAAATTGTTTAAAAACCCAACTTTCTTTCTTTAAAATTTTGGCAGCACCTTCTTTGTAAAAACTAGCCCCAAAAATGGGTACAATATAAATAAAAGTGAAGCATCCCCAAACAGGAGCAAATACACGCCCAAAGACGGAAAACAACCACTACAACAAATATACGACGCCGTAGCGAAGAAATAAAAGACGATAGAAAGGAAACTTTATAAAAGACAAACAAGTCACAAATAATATACAATATCGTCCTCACCAAGTCTCTAAATCAACAAGAAAATATAGTAGATGGAGAGTACAAGGATACAACGAATATACAATACAACAATACGGATAACCACAAAACTCACCTAAGCAAAACTGCACACTATGAGCTGAAGCGGTATCCGTAGCAAAAGATGATTAGATAGATGAATAGCATGTCTCTACTACTCTGGAGAACACCCTACAAAACAACTGTGGCACAACGGGGGTGAGTTGCCAACTCGTGAATAGTAAATAGCATATGCAGGTAATCGCAGGTATGCACGTACAGCGTGAATCTAACATATGCAATTAATAGCAATAGCAGGTCATATGAATGCAATAATCATGAAAAATACACTAGCAGGTACAACTAATACATGAAGCAATAATAATATGACAATCAGTATGCAATAATCATGCAATAATGATATGAAAATGTGTATATGCAACAATCATGGAAGGTACACTAACAGGTACTACTAATACATGAAACAGTGCATAAACAATAAATATGGAGTATGGAATGAAATATGTCATTTCCACGGAATCCTGACATCGTGGTAGGATCACAATCCAAATCCCAATTCCTCAAATCAGCCCCCAAATTGGCTCTCATATCATATAAGTCTCACAAATCCTGAATGTACACTTCCGAATAAATCTCCTATATCCTAAATGTACAAATCAGCAATCTCATATATATCCTGTATCAAATCTCAAATAAATCAGCTATATCCCAATCCAATCTCCAGTAAAATTCTAACACCCTAAATATATTAGCATGAATTAATATGATGATGTGTATAAATTAATGTCAATACACATATATTAGCGTCCCATTCCACTAATATTGGAGTAAGGGCATATATAACAGCGGCCTAATCCCCTGTTATATATACAAAGGAGTAAAAAGAAATATCATGAAACCAATATGTCCAGCATCGACACAGAAATGCTGATCTATCAGGTGCTGTCACCAAGACTGGCACCCTGATAGGTACGTATCATACGCTATACCGAAAGCACGAGTGCCTAGCTCTGGCCTCGCCTTTCAACGTATCCATACGCACATGACTCCCGTCGGTATCCCCATGATAACCGCCGAGTCATAGGTAATGTCACCGGATGGTATGGTTCCCCTGCCGGGCTCATCGGCGTTGTACATCGACATCCCTTTCTTGCCCCGGGGTACCTCTGGGCCCCACCATGTACCCTCATACGGCCTCGAGCCTCCTCGTAGGGGTATATATATATCAGAACCGATAAATCTCATGGTGGATGCTGAAATATCATATCAAGGGAAACCGGGTTTTTCAAATAATGCATAATTTCATGAACTCCCACGGTCCCCAAATCCAGAAAACATCATGAAAAATCCATAGCTCAATGCGAAAATCCATGAATATAATATATACAACATAAAACTGAAATGTAAGCATATAAAGGAAAATCCGCTAATTAACTGTAACAAGTTAATATAAAATATCATGCGGTTCCTATTTTATCCAATTCTAAATAATATCAAGTAAAGGTAACATGTAGCTATAACTGTTAGTTATATGTATGCCCTAGAGGCCATTACTATACATAGGATGTATATTGTAGTGGATGCTGGGACATATATAGGGAGGACTTTCTTACTCGACATGATAGTATGCTATCTGGTTGCTCTTTACCTTAACGTGTATACTGATTGTCTCTCTGTTACATGTTGGTAAAGCCCTTAGGATGTGTACTTGACTACCTGGACTATGATGCGGATCATACTAGTGGGGACATGGTAGTCCATAAGTACATCCTTCAAGGTCCCTAGTCGTGGGTGTATCGAGACGGGGCATCGATATACCAGAGTAGACTAGCGTATACCTTCTCGACCCATACAGATGGGCGATGGATGATCCCATATCCATTGGTGTTTGACATCAGAGATGATATACGGGTGCTCAGTAGAGACTGGGTACACTGGACGGACTCGCCGAGAACTCCCAGATGGTATTATACCTCACGTCAGATGGCAGTTCTCTGGTGACACTGGTACATGTTAGTCTGTAGACCCGAGATCGTCATAGAGTCTTGTGTGATTCCCACTGTGCTTTGATTTCCACCTTACTGTTGGAGATAGTGCCCTCATAGTCAATTATTGGATCGCAGGTACGTGATTGCAATGATTGCGGAGGACCTATCCCGGTAGGACAGTCTTACTCGAAATGATAGTATGCTATCTGGTTTGCCTTTATCAGTTGTGTATATGTTCAGGTGACTGATTGCATGTTACACTTTGATAGAGCCCTTAGGATCTTGCTTTACTACCAACTGTATGAGGGCGATCATATACGTGAGAGTTGGGTAGTTTATATGCATATCCTTTATTATGGTCCCTAGTCGTGGGAGTTTCGAGACAGGGCATCGATACTCCGGAGTAGACTAGTGTATACAGTCGAGACCCCGACGAGGGGCGGTGGCCGGTCTCACAAGCCACTGGTGTATGTTGGATCACCTAAGATGTATACAGGTGCTCATTGGGTTATGAGTACACTGGACAGGACTCGCCGGGAATCTGCTAGTTAGTATTATATCTACCGTCAGATAGCAGTTCCCTGGTGACATGTGTACAGGTTAGTTCATCGACCTGAGGTCGTCATTTGTCTCGTATGAGTTCCCACTGTGCTTTAATTTCTACCCTACCACGGCTCAAAGGAGTCGTGCAAACAGGTAGCTTTTGGGTACAGTCCCGAGCCATATGGAGGTACGTGAGCGGATCGGCAGGGGATTCGTCTCTCCCGATATTGGGGGCGAGGTCGTGCTGTGTCTAGGAGAGCCATTACACAAAGTCCATGGCCATGGCAGGAGATTTACTGGTAGGTACTCCAGTAGTATCTCAGGGTGTTATTGGGCTATACTCCGACACGACTTATACAGCTATTGGGGGTCTGACGTTACTAGCCCCCTAGGCAGATATGCGATACTCATTGACGAACGGACCGGACTGTATATACATTGTCACTGTTAGGCTCAGTAGGGTTTTCGGAGGAGTTCGCTCATCGGTCTCCCTTGAGTTCGCTCCTCGGCCACCCTTGAGGTCAGTCCTTGGGCAGCCGTTACGCATTGCTAGTGCCGCTGACGGTTTGTGGTTAAACCCACTGCCAGGGTGCTGACGAGTCATTAGAGTCCCCCACAGGCAGTTTCCCAAGTTCGGGCGAAACGTTGTAGAGGCCGTATGGTTTTATGGCAGGGTTCGGAAAATGCACGTGCGTTTACGCACGTGTCGATTTTCGGACAGATGATACTGGTCGGCTTTAGTTTAAGCCGGATCTGAGTATTATATTGAGTAGGTATAATATCTTTGTCTCAGTTGCATTTGTATTCGGTCGTAATACAAATGCGGGTATATTTATACAGTTTCGGGGTTATCCTGAAAGTCGTTTCAGGATTACTTTTGGAAGTTGCCAGTTTCCAGTTTTCTATCAGCCGTCTTTTAACATTCTGTTAAAGACGGATTTATCTTTTCTTCAGATGGAGTGAGTCATCATTCTAGAAGCTTCTAGAAGTGATGAAGTGGCTTCATGACTCATTAGGCATTAATGGTGTCATTATTGTTTTTGATGACTAGCCTAATGACTCATGCTTTGTTATTAGTGGTTTTGTTTTCCTTAGGATATTTGTTATGATAATATCTTTTGCTTGTGGTCACCCCCTCTCCTACGGTCACCCCCCTCTCTTCCTATATGAGGCCGGCCCCCTCTCTCTCCACACTCTCACTTGAGTTTTCATTCGGTTAGAAAAGATATGATAGTTTTGGGGTGTATGGAATTCACAGTTCATTTCATTCCATCACCCGATTTCCACGGCAACTTCATTAACCGATCGTCCACGGACTTGGACGAAGTGAGACAAAGTCATCTACTCAATCTCTACATCATTCTTGGTCGTCTCTTTTAGCAAACTTGACGACCGAGTTGCCTCGAGTCAGAGGCGGGAGCCCGTTTAAAGAACCGATCATGTGGTGCCACTTCGACGAGGACATCGGAGATCGACGAGATCGGAGCAGCCGCAACGGAGCGTGGGATGATGGTTGAAGAACGAAGGACTCGGATCGTTCGGTATAACCATTCTACACTCTTTACAGTTTGTTAGTTTAGCAATAATGGCAGATCCGGGTTAAAGTATACGATAGCGCCAAGTTAAAAGTTTTTGTTCCGCATTTGGCGTCTGTAGACTGCCGGGGCGCTAGCGTAGACTTACACTTACCACGTCCAAGAGGGCGTGCAAAACGGTGGCTTTTGGGTACAGTCCCGAATCACATGGAGGCAATGAGCGATAGGAGGGGATTCGTTTCTCCCGGTATAGGGAGTTGATGTTGCGCTGTGTTCGATTGGCTATAACCGAAAATCCCTGGCCAGGGTTGCTGAGATTTACTGGTAAGTGTTACCAGTAGTTTCTCGAACTGTTATAGACCTCATATCGACACGACTTATCGAGCTACTGGGGTCTAACGTTTACCACCCCTAGGCGAGATATGCGACATATCAGACGACGAGACCGGACTGTACGGTAAGTGTTACTGGTTGGATTCACAGGAGTGTGGGCGGGCTTGCTTGACGATCTTCTGATCACTCAATACCCGGGTGGCCGTTACGTTTAGCAGACCGCTTGCGGCTTGTGGGTGTTTGATCTGATCATCACCTGCTGCCGGCGTATTGACGAGTCTTTAGAGTCCTACACAGAGGTTTCCTGACTCAAGCGAAACGAAATAGGAGCGCATATGAGATATGTGCGGGACCGAGAATAATGCGTGTATGTGATACCGTATTCTATTCTCGCGATGAATGTATCGATTGGCTGTATGCGATATAACTTAGTTATCGAATCAAGTATTGATTCGATAAGCCGATACATAGGATACTAGTCGGTTAAATGCGATATGACCGGATCGTTAAATCAAGTGTTGATTTAATGATTTAATGTATAATTATATATTTGATATATTACTTTGCATTAACTAGTATTGGTTCACTTTAAATGGATTTTCTCACTTACATGTGCAAGTTGTATATGTGATATACTTTTTGTACAAATGATTGTATCATGTTTGATGATACATGTTTACTTGGTTAAGTGTAAAGAATTAAACCATGGTTAAACTAATGATTAGGGTTTTTTTTATCCATTACTTATTTATTCATTTATTTTTTTGTTTATTCTTTTTGGAAAATAAATGGCATAAAGAGAAAATGGTGGCTTTCTTTGTTTGCATCTTGAAGCTTCATGAAGCTTTGACTAAGTGACCATTTTGTCTCATGCTTAACCCTAACCACTCCTTTTAACCCTAGTTCATTCTCTACACTTGACCATGGTTGTATTATGATAAGTATTGATTTTCTTTTCCATTTGAAAATAACACTTATCATAATATTATCATCTTCTTCTTCTTCTTCTACACAAGAAGAAAAGCTTGCTTCATCAATGGTGATTTGATGAAATCAAGTGAGAAATCCAATTCTAAAGTGAACTCACTTCCTATTTCTTCATCCTCTACCTCTTGCCAAGTAGTATATGGTGTTTTCTTCATAAGTTTCATGACTTGGTGAAGTGGGAGCTTGATCTAGTGACGCCTCGACGTAGATCATCTTCGGCATCGTTGTCGATGACCTAGCCCGCCCATTTCTCCGATGAAGCCGACGCAAGAGCCCGGGATTCCATTTGGACAGCGAGGAGACTTCATTGCGGAGCTATGGAGGTGGAGGACCGGATCTACAAAGGTTGTATTTCCGTTCTTTTAGTTAAGTTATTAACTAGTTGCTTGTTTCGCCTAAATTTCTAGTTAACGATCCGTATTAGGGTTTCTCGGCACCCGTAAAATTTGAAATTGGCATGGTTGATGCCTTGTGAGACCTCTAGTGTGTGCCTAGGAACCCTACAGTGGTATCAGAGCCTAGCTAGAGCCTTAGGCGATGCGTAGACGCAGTTTGAAGTCCGATCGAACCAAAACCCTAACCCGAAACATGCTCTTTGGACTTTTTTCAAAAACTGGGTTTTTTCCAGATTAAAAATTCTTTAAAAATTCAGCAGGAAATTCTAAGAATTACGATGCAAAATTTATCGAGTGATGCTGCTACAGTGCGGCGGAACCGCGGCAGAAGCTTGGCTCTGCGGCGGTTCAGCGGCCAATAAATTTGATCACTGTTTAATTTTTGCACAGTAACTCCTATATTTTGGTTCTGGATTTTCTGGGATTTTTTAATATTTATTCAAGAGTTGAATATTCTGGGGTGTTTTGGAGCTTTGTTGATTCGATCGGAAATTTCAAACTTTGTCTATGTGGCTTTCCGGATAATTATTGAATATGTTAAAAAGTTCGACCGGATATAAATACCCACCTTTTCCCCTGTCGGGAAATTTCCAAGTGTTGGATCTTTCCGTAGTTTAACGACGTTCTAAGTAGTGCAAGTAACGCGATGGTCCCTCCAGAAGACAACAAACCTTAACTCGATTATGTGACCATCTTGAACTGCCCTTTGAACCTTAGGGTTTGGGGCAGTACGGCGTGCCACATGTGAGGCGTTGGCTTGACCCTTCTACGGCTGGACTGTTGGTACTGAGGTACGAAGTGAATGTTTTTAAACTTGTTTCATGTGTTGATCTATTTTGGGAAAACTTGGGTGTTCGACTGTTCGATCAGAAAGTTTAACATTTTCTATTTATCTGGAATGGGATACAATAATTAGAATTCACAAGTAGTTATGAGATAACTGAATGAATGTTATAAATCTAGCGGTTTAGTCTCATTTGATCGGTTGCCACGGAATTTTGATGTGATCAAAAGTCTGTCGCAATCACGTAGCGTACGCGGATACTCGCCGGGTAAACCTAATAGACAGCCTCACCCCATAGCCCCGACCAAGTGACTGTAGGAGAACCCCGTCGCCGAAAGCATCCGTTCGGGTGCTCGCGGTAGCGGTGTTCCGCCTTAGTGCACTTCGTCGACGGTATCGGGGGTGCGGCCGCCTATTGAAATTTGCGACGAGCATTCGATCAGATTTTCGGGAATCTTGTTGAATTGCCCGACTTGATATTGAAAAGTGTTTTCGATAATGAGACTAAAATGCGGGGTTTATAATTGTTAGGCATGTGATGTCTAAGTAATTCATTTGATTAGGCATGCGATGTCTATGGAGATTGCGGATTCCAACTGTTATAGTTTTACACTTTCTTTTCTGTGACCGTAAGTGTAATATGTGATATCGCCGGTTTCGTTGCTATATGTCAACGACAATTGGGATGCGCATATTTGCTTACGTTGATGACATGTGATGTTATGTGTTGCTGGATATGTTATATTGGATCGTCGTGTTTGAATAGCCGGGGGTTTTTTATATGAGATGAGTGTTTTTCATTTTCATTCATGTAAAAACTTGTATGTAATATTCTTTTATTAGGGCACTTCCAGGTTGCGGAAGTTGTCACCGTTGATGTATATTATTTACTTTTCCGCACTAGGATAGACCCAAGGAGGAGGGCACAAGTAACCGGGTTCTGGAGTCCAGTGGGAGACCAACTCGAGGAGTCGAGTCCGGGTCTCCTAACTCTAGAATTGGTAGGGTTGCTTGCCGCTCTCGTAGGGGTCTAGGGGTGTGGGTTTTGTAGGGTTCCTAGGCACTCTAATGAAGTCTCACAAGGCATCAACCATGCCAATTTCAAAAATTATGGATGCCGAGAAACCCTAATACGGATCGTTTACTAGATGTTTAGGCGAAAAGATAAACTAGTTAACTATTTAACTAGAAAGATAACGGAAATACAACCTTTGTAGATCCGGTGCTCCACCTCCATAGCTCCGCAACGAAGTCCCCTCGCTGTCCAAATGAATTCCCGGGCTCTAGTGTCGGCTTCGTCGGAGAAATGGCGAGCTAGGTCGTCGATGTCCATGCCGAAGATGATCTACGTCGAGGCATCGCTAGATCAAGCTCCACCTTCACCAAGCCTTGAAAACTTGTGAAGGAAACACACTCTACTACTTGGCAAGAGGTAGAGGATAAAGAAATAGGAAGTGGGTAGACTTTAGATTTGGATTTCTCACTCTTTTTCATCACTTGCCATTGATGGAGGCAAGCTTTCTTCACTTGAAGAAATGAAGAAGAAGAAGAATAATGTTATGATCAGTTAATTCCAAAAAGAAAATTAAAAGAATACTTATCATGACCAAACCATGGTCAAGTGTAGAGAATAAATCATGGTTAGTGGGATGGTTAGGGTTAAGCATGAGACAAAATGGTCACTTGGTCAAAGTCTTCATGAAGCTTCATGAACAAAACAAAACAAGCCACCATTTTCTCATTTGCTTTTCTTTTTCCAAAAGAATAAATGAATAAAATGAATAAGGAAAAAGTAAACCCTAACCATTTCATTGACCAAGGTTTAATTCTTTACACTTAACCAAAAGGCATGTATCATCAAACATGATACAGGCAAGTGCACAAAATCATATCGCATATGCAATGCGCACATCCGAGTGAGAAAATCCATTTAAAGTGAACCGATACTAGTTAATGCAAAGTAATATATCAAATATATAATTATGCATTAAATCATTAAATCAACACTTGATTTAACGATCCGGTCATATCGCATATAACCGACTAATATCAACAGTAACAACTTATCGAATCAACACTTGATCCGATAACCTGGCTATATCACATATAACCGATCAATGTCACATATCGCGAGAATCGAAAACAGTATCACATACTGGTATCATTCTCGGTCCCGCACATATCTCATATGCGCTCCTATTTCGTTTCGCTTGAGCCAGGAAACCTCTGTGTAGGACTCTAAAGACTCGTCAATATGCCGGCAGCAGGTGATGATCATATCAAACACCCACAAGCCGCAAGCGGTCTGCTAAACATAACGGCCACCCGGGTATTGAGCGATCAGAAGATCGACGAGCAAGCCCGCTCACACTCCAGTGAATCCAACCAGTAACACTTACCGTACAGTCCGGTCTGATCGTCTGATATGTCGCATATCTCGCCTCGGGGTGGTAAACGTCAGACCCCAATAGCTCGATAAGTCGTGTCGATATGAGGTCTATAACAATTCGAGAAACTACTGGTAACACTTACCAGTATATCTCAGCAACCCTGGCCAGGGATTTCCTGTTATAGCCAATCGAACACAGCGCAACATCAACTCACTATACCGGGAGAGACGAATCCCCTCCTATCGCTTATTGCCTCCATGTGACTCGGGACTGTACCCAAAAACCACCATTTTGCACGCCCTCTTGGACGTGGTAAGATGGAAATCAAAGCACAGTGGGAACCACACAAGACTCTATGACGATCTCGGGTCAACAGACTACTCTGTACCAGTGTCACCAGAGAACTGCCATCTGACGTGAGGTATAATACCATCTGGGAGTTCTCGGCGAGTCCGTCCAGTGTACCCAGTCTCTACTGAGCACCCGTATATCATCTCTGATGTCAAACACCAATGGATATGGGATCATCCATCGCCCATCTGTATGGGTCGAGAAGGTACACGCTAGTCTACTCTGGTATATCGATGCCCCATCTCGATACACCCACGACTAGGGACTTTCAAGGATGTACTTATGGACTACCATGTCCCCACTAGTATGATCCGCATCATAGTCCAGGTAGTCAAGTACACATCCTAAGGGCTTTACCAACATGTAACAGAGAGACAATCAGTATACACGTTAAGGTAAAGAGCAACCAGATAGCATACTATCATGTCAAGCAAGAAAGTCCTCCCTATATATGTCCCAGCATCCACTACAATATACATCCTATGTACAGTAATGGCCTCTAGGGCATACATATAACTAACAATCTCCCACTTGCACTAGGGCCATCTGTAGCAGTGGTTGTAGTATCTCATACTCAACCATCCCATAAAAGTCTCTCTCTGGGAATAGGCCTTCGTGAGTGGATCCGCCGTGTTGTCCTCTGAGTCTACTCTCCTAACCTCGATCTCCTTGGAGATCAACCATCTCCATGATCAGGTGATACAGCCTTAGAATATGTCTGGATCACTGATGGGACGGGTGTTCCTTGGCTTAAGCCACAACTCCATTGTCAAACAATGGGAGGAACTAGGTTCATCTCATGAACCAATATACACCTAAACAATCTCTTTGGTAGCATCTTATGTAGCGATGTATCCTGCCTTTATCGTCTAGTATGCCACGGTATCTAGCTTGGAACTCTTCCAACATACCGTCCCTTTACTGAGGGTAAAGACAATGCCTGCGACTGACATTCAGTCGTCTTTATCACCCTGGAACACTTCCAGTGATTCTCCCCAGGATCGATTGATACCATCTCACTACTACTAGTGAGTATCCTAACATCCAATTAGATCTATCTCATAGATCCAAAATCAGGATATAGGAGGTATCACATTGATCCTATATGGAGAATCATTGTGATAAACGGAGATTGATCGAGCGTAGCATAAGAAACTCCTTTCTTATCAAGAGTATGTCATCCACGTACTCTACGAGGATCGTCACCATACTCCCTACTACCTTTTTGTATATACAAGGTTCATCTACCATTTTGATGATGTCAACTTCTTTGACTAATCCATCAAAACAGATGTTCCAATTCCGCGATGCCTGCTTTAATCCTATAAAGCATCTTGCACACGTTTCCACTGCTCCCACTGTCTACGAAGCCCTCTGGCTGTGTACTTATAGACGCTCTCTTCCAAAACATCATTTAGAAAAGCAGTCATGACACCCAACCACCAGATATCGTAGTCATGGTATGTAGCCGTGACAAGTAGGATCTGGATGGACTTAAGCATAGCTACTTGAAAAGGATTCATCATTATCCGCACCTGGTCAATGATGCAAACTTTTAACAAGTCTAGCTTTGAAAATCTCAACTTTTCCATGTACACCAAGTAATCTTCTTAAGATATACTTGCTCCTGATGGGGATTTAACCCTTCAGATATAGCAACTAAAGTCCATACTTTGTTGGTGTATAAGGATTCCATCTCAGATCGATAAGCATCCAGCCATTCTTACAGAGTCTTACTCCTGATGGCCAGCTCGAAGCTAGTTGGGTCATCATCTCATGATGCAATCCTCGCTCCCACTGTCATAGAGAAACCGAAGTATCTCTCAGGTGGGTGAGGAACCCTACTAGATCGGCGGAGAGGCTGAGGTTCGTTGGTATCTATTGAATCCTTTGGTTGTACCAAATCATCCGCTGTAGTTTGTATAGCTGAAACACTTCCAGTTCTACATAACGGACCTTGCCTCGAGCTTGTCCAGATTTTGCTTTTTAGACATAGGCCGGACAACCCCAAATCTTAACTAGCTTAAGACATGGGCTCTTCCCTTTCCATATCACATATGAAATGGTAGGCTTTGATTTGATTCGAACCCTAATTCAATAGATATGCAGCTTCATAAGTGCATAACTCCCTAAGGAAAAAGGTAACTCAGTATTACTCATCATAGAGCACACCATATCAAATAGGGTGTATCTGCTCCGCCCCGACATACCATCGTGCAATGGTGTATACGGAGGAGTAATGCTGAGAGAGAATCTCATTCTCCTTTAGAAAATTCCAAGAATTCCGTGCTCAAGTATTCTCCTCCATGATCTCATCAAATGACATAATACTTTTACCCGTATTTTGGTTCTCTACTTCTCGATTATATTCTGTGAATATCTCAAAAGGTTCGGACTCATGTTTCAACAGGAACATATGACTGAATCTTGAGAGATTATCAGAGAATATAATGAAGTATAAAGGATCAGTCTTGGCATGTGTAGACAAGAGACCTTACATACATCATCATGTATCAGTCCCAAGAGTTCACTAACTCTTTCTCTGTTTCCAGTAAATGGAGCTATGGTCATCTTATCTTTGTGACATGACTGGCGAGTTTCACAAGATGTAAATTCAAACTGATTTAAATATGCATCTTTATGTAACTCAAGCTAGTCGGGTCGCATTGATATGACCTAGTCTACAATGCCTCAAGAAGGATTCGTTCATTTCTGAACTCTTCCTCTTGTGTGTGATCCGTATACTAAAAACTGTAGTTTGATTTAGAACATTAATGCTTTTAGATAACGTGCCTAAACTGATCAACTTTTGATATAGGAAATGTTCAAAACATTATCCAACAATACAAAATTTTATCGTTTCTTTACTATTAAAGAGACAGATATGATTTTGTATATCAGGTTCGGTATCTAATAACATTCGTTCAGAATCAATGTATTACAATACAGGGTGACAGTGACCAACAGACTTGGCTACAACACTTGCCCCGTTTTCTGCCTCATGAAACTTATCACCCGTTCTCAGTTTTTCTACCCTTTTGTAGCTCTATGTAACAGATTACATATCTGGGATCCTGATCCGGTATCATATACCCAGGATTCGGAGGATACTGAGAAACAGTTCTTTGTAATGAACACACCCGAAGATGATGCATCATATGCACTTTCTTCGTTTGGGCGGCATGGGAAATCTGGTATTCCCCAATTTCCTGCTCTGTCTTATAACAATTATAAGTTGGAGCGGGACCAACGTTCCCCAGCTCAGTATAACAAGCGGGTTCGGTCAATAATCCGTATTATTATCTTGATTAAGGCGTGATATGGTCGCTATCAGGAGAGAGAGAGAAGAAAACACACAGCGTGCGCTCTTGCAAGAATAGATTGGTTTTATTTTATCTAATCAGGATGGCTCCCACTGCTTTTTATCAAATCTTCCTTCAAACCCTAAAAGGAAAGACTAGCCGGGATTAATTACACACTACAAGTTCGCCAATCTTTCAGCCAGGCCAGTGTCGGTACTTTGAGGGAGGTCCCCCGTGCTTTCGCACGGACCTAATTAATGTAAACCTCATTTTCCCAGAGGCGTAACCCCGTTGACACCTTTCTAGACACCTACTTGATCGGCTAATTGTAATGTATAAAACTCTCCCAGGAGTAACAATTACTCGCAGCGGGTATCGGGATCCAACTATCTCATAGAAGGTATGCAATCTCATTGCAAATTTCAACACTTGAAATTCCCGATAATATTTTGCCCCTAGCGTCCTATGACCTTGATGCAGGCCAACAAACCATAGTCCGCTAGTTAAGTTCAACCCGTCATTTCCTGATTGAATTAAACTCACCCGCACGACCCTTGACGCAGGCCAACAAAGTCGCACGACTACCGTAATCCAATCTGCATCATATGCATAAGCAGATAAATACTAGTTAGCTACCGCACACTACGCCTTGACGCAGGCCAACAAACGTAGCACGAATACTAACTACCACTTATCTGAAATGACGGAGGGCTACGACAGGTTTTTCTGAAAACCTATTGCGTAATGAACTTGATATCGTTGTAGGATTGAATGAATTTTGAAATGGAGTGTCTTTGAGGCTTTTCTAGTTTTGCTAAAAGAGTCACTCCCGGTGAAGGGATCGTCGGTCCTTTCCTCGTCGAATGAGGTGCGGGATATATCATATATATCACTGTGCAAAGCAAAAACTCTTAAAAGCAATCAAAAGACAAACCGAGGGTGTAGCATCTGCCAGTTATTGCTAAAGGAGTCACTCCCGGTGAAGGGATCTCGGTCCTTTCCTTATCGAATAAGGTGCAGGATATATCACATATACCGCTGTGCAAAGCAAGAACTGTAGCTACCTGTTTTATTTTGAAATTCGATTCTACAACATCTTAGGTTTCTTTTATATCATTAATCTCATTAATGAAGTCCCATCATTTAAGTACCTAAACATCACAGATAAATACGACGTACACTTATGCCATCCGCATTCGCCTCGATGTCCCCTCGTGCACCGTTAGGTTAGGTAACTAACGGCAGAGCGGGGCAGGGCTAGCGCGGGTGTAAAACATAAGTAACGTCTATATAATATATCATATATACTATATACTGTATCTATCACAGAACATCACATGATCACATCACAGATATCGCAGCAGAAGAAACATATGAAATATTGGATAAACTAGGACGTCCGTGTTTTCAATACGAGCTAGTATAAAACACGGATTCCACGGTCGTGATGAAGAGCCAAACCCACACCCCTAGACCCCTACGAGAGCGGCAAGCAACCCTACCAATTCTGGAGTTAGGAGACCCGGACTCGACTCCTCGAGTTGGTCTCCCACTGAACTCCAGGAACCCGGTTACTTGTGCCCTCCTCCTTGGGTCTATCCTAGTGCGAAAAAGTAAATAATATACAAACGGTGACAACTTCCGCAACCTGGAAGTGTCCCAAATAAAAGAATATTACATACAAGTTTTTTACATGAATGAAAAAGAAAAACACTCATCTCACATAAAAAAACCCCGGCTATTCAAACACGACGATCCAATATAACATATCCAGCAACACATAACATCACATGTCATCAACGTAAGTAAATATGTGCATCCCAATTGTCGTTGACATATAGAAACGAAACCGGCGATATCACATATTACACTTACGGTCACAGAAAAGAAAGTGTAAAACTACAACAGTTGGAATCCGCAACCACCTCAGACATCGCATGCCTGACCAAATGAATTACTTAGACATCGCATGCCTAACAATTATAAACCCCGTATTTTAGTCTCATTATCGAAAACACTTTTCAATATCAAGTCAGGCAATTCAACAAGATTCCCGACATCCTGATCGAATGCTCGTCGCAAACTTCAGTAGACGGCTGCACCCCCGATATCGTCGACGAAGTGCACCAAGGCGGAACACCGCTACCGCGAGCACCCGGGCGGATGCTTTCGGCGACGGGGTTCTCCTACAGTCACTTGGTCGGGGCTATGGGGTGAGGCTGTCTATTAAGTTTATCCGGCGAGTATCCGCGTACGCTACGTGATTGCGACGGACTTTTGATCACATCAAAATTCCGTGGCAACCGATCAAGTGAGACTAAAGTGCTACGTTTATAACATTCATTCAGTTATCTCAAAACTTTTGTGAATTCCAATTATTGTATCCCATTCCGGATAAATAGAAAATGTCAAACTTTCCGATCGAACAATCGAACACCCAAGTTTTCCCGATACAGATCAACACATGAAACAAGTCCAAAAACATTCAGTTCGTGCCTCAGTACCAACGGTCCAGCCGTAGAAGGGTCAAGCCAATGCCTCACATGTGGCACGCCGTACTGCCCCAAACCCGAAGGTTCAAAGGGCAGTTCAAGACGGTCACATAATCGAGTTAAGGTTTTTTGTCTTCTAGAGGGTCCATCGAGTTACTTGCACTACTTAGAATGTCGTTAAACTACGGGAAAATCCAACACTTGGAAATTTCCCGACAGGGGAAAAATTGGGTATTTATATCCGGTCAAACTTTTTTAACATATTCTAAAATTTACCCGGAAAGCCACACAGACAAAATTTGATAATCCGATCGAACATACGAATCCCCAAAACAACCTCAGAAAATTCAACTCTTGAATAAATATTAAAAATTCCCAGAAAATCCAACTTCAGAAAATAGGAATTACTGTGCAAATAAGGGAAGCTGACGTCATCAATGGCCCGCGGAACCGCCGCAGAAGCTAGGCTTCTGCCGCGGTTCCGCCGCAGTTATGACTGTTCATGAGAAACTTTTTGCGCCGTAATTCTTAGATTTCCCTGCTGAATTTTCTGCATATTTTTAATGTTGAAAAATCCCAGATTTTAGAAAAAGGACAGAGAGCATTTTTGAGTTGGGTTTCGGGTTCGTTCGGGTTTCAAATTCCGTCTAGACTTCGCCTAAGGCTCTAGCTAGGCTCTGATACCACTGTAGGGTTCCTAGGCACTCTAATGAAGTCTCACAAGGCATCAACCATGCCAATTTCAAAAATTATGGGTGCCGAGAAACCCTAATACGGATCGTTTACTAGATGTTTAGGCGAAAAGATAAACTAGTAAACTATTTAACTAGAAAGATAACGGAAATACAACCTTTGTAGATCCGGTGCTCCACCTCCATAGCTCCGCAACGAAGTCCCCTCGCTGTCCAAATGAATTCCCGGGCTCTAGTGTCGGCTTCGTCGGAGAAATGGCGAGCTAGGTCGTCGATGTCCATGCCGAAGATGATCTGCGTCGAGGCATCGCTAGATCAAGCTCCACCTTCACCAAGCCTTGAAAACTTGTGAAGGAAACACGCTCTACTACTTGGCAAGAGGTAGAGGATAAAGAAATAGAAAGTGGGTAGACTTTAGATTTGGATTTCTCACTCTTTTTCATCACTTGCCATTGATGGAGGCAAGCTTTCTTCACTTGAAGAAATGAAGAAGAAGAAGAATAATGTTATGATCAGTTAATTCCAAAAAGAAAATTAAAAGAATACTTATCATGACCAAACCATGGTCAAGTGTAGAGAATAAATCATGGTTAGTGGGATGGTTAGGGTTAAGCATGAGACAAAATGGTCACTTGGTCAAAGTCTTCATGAAGCTTCATAAACAAAACAAAACAAGCCACCATTTTCTCATTTGCTTTTCTTTTTCCAAAAGAATAAATGAATAAAATGAATAAGGAAAAAGTAAACCCTAACCATTTCATTGACCAAGGTTTAATTCTTTACACTTAACCAAAAGGCATGTATCATCAAACATGATACAGGCAAGTGCACAAAATCATATCGCATATGCAATGCGCACATCCGAGTGAGAAAATCCATTTAAAGTGAACCGATACTAGTTAATGCAAAGTAATATATCAAATATATAATTATGCATTAAATCATTAAATCAACACTTGATTTAACGATCCGGTCATATCGCATATAACCGACTAATATCAACAGTAACAACTTATCGAATCAACACTTGATCTGATAACCCGGCTATATCACATATAACCGATCAATGTCACATATCGCGAGAATCGAAAACAGTATCACATACTGGTATCATTCTCGGTCCCGCACATATCTCATATGCGCTCCTATTTCGTTTCGCTTGAGCCAGGAAACCTCTGTGTAGGACTCTAAAGACTCGTCAATACGCCGGCAGCAGGTGATGATCATATCAAACACCCACAAGCCGCAAGCGGTCTGCTAAACGTAACGGCCACCCGGGTATTGAGCGATCAGAAGATCGACGAGCAAGCCCGCTCACACTCCAGTGAATCCAACCAGTAACACTTACCGTACAGTCCGGTCTGATCGTCTGATATGTCGCATATCTCGCCTAGGGGTGGTAAACGTCAGACCCCAATAGCTCGATAAGTCGTGTCGATATGAGGTCTATAACAATTCGAGAAACTACTGGTAACACTTACCAGTATATCTCAGCAACCCTGGCCAGGGATTTCCTTTTATAGCCAATCGAACACAGCGCAACATCAACTCCCTATAACGGGAGAGACGAATCCCCTCCTATCGCTCATTGCCTCCATGTGACTCGGGACTGTACCCAAAAACCACCGTTTTGCACGCCCTCTTGGACGTGGTAAGATGGAAATCAAAGCACAGTGGGAACCACACAAGACTCTATGACGATCTCGGGTCAACAGACTACTCTGTACCAGTGTCACCAGAGAACTGCCATCTGACGTGAGGTATAATACCATCTGGGAGTTCTCGGCGAGTCCGTCCAGTGTACCCAGTCTCTACTGAGCACCCGTATATCATCTCTGATGTCAAACACCAATGGATATGGGATCATCCATCGCCCATCTGTATGGGTCGAGAAGGTATATGCTAGTCTACTCTGGTATATCGATGCCCCGTCTCGATACACCCACGACTAGGGACCTTGAAGGATGTACTTATGGACTACCATGTCCCCACTAGTATGATCCGCATCATAGTCCAGGTAGTCAAGTACACATCCTAAGGGCTTTACCAACATGTAACAGAGAGACAATCAGTATACACGTTAAGGTAAAGAGCAACCAGATAGCATACTATCATGTCGAGCAAGAAAGTCCTCCCTATATATGTCCCAGCATCCACTACAATATACATCCTATGTACAGTAATGGCCTCTAGGGCATACATATAACTAACAGGGTTTGGCTATTCATCGCGACCGTGGAATCCTTGTTTTATACTGGCTCGTATTGAAAACACGGACGTCCTAGTATATCCAATGTTTCATATGTTTCTTCTGCTGCGATATCTGTGATGTGATCATGTGATGTTCTATGATAGATACAGTATATAGTATATATGATATATTATATAGACGTTACTTATGTTTTACACCCGCGCTAGCCCTGCCCCACTCTGTCGTTAGTTACCTAACCTAACGGTGCATGAGGGGACATCGAGGCGAATGCGGATGGCATAAGTGTACGTCGTATTTATCTGTGATGTTTAGGTACTTAAATGATGGGACTTCATTAATATGATTAATGAAATAAAAGAAACCTAAGATGTTGTAGAATCGAATTTCAAAAATAAAACAGGTAGCTACAGTTCTTGCTTTGCACAGCGGTATATATGATATATCCCGCACCTTATTCGATAAGGAAAGGACCGAGATCCCTTCACCGGGAGTGACTCCTTTAGCAATAACTGACAGATGCTACACACTCGGTTTGTCTTTTGATCGCTTTTAAGAGTTCTGCTTTGCACAGTGATATATATGATATATCCCGCACCTCATTCGACGAGGAAAGGACTGACGATCCTTTCACCGGGAGTGACTCCTTTAGCAAAACTAGAAAAGCCTCAAAAACACTCCATTTTAAAATTCATTCGATCCTACAACGATATCAAGTTCATTACGCAATAGGTTTTCAGAAAAACCTGTCGTAGCCCTCCGTCATTTCAGATAAGTACTAATTAGTATTCGTGCTGCGGTAGTTTGGCATTCGTCAAGGCGTAGTGTGCGGTAGCTAACTAGTATTTATCTGCTTATGCATATGATGCAGATTGGATTAGGGTATTCGTACGGCGTTGTTTGGCATTCGTCAAGGGTCATGCGGGTGGGTTTAATTCAATCAAGAAATGTACGGGTTGAACTTGACTAGTGGACTATGGGTTGTTTGGCATTCGTCAAAGTCATAGAACACTAGGGGCAAAATATTATCGGGAATTTCAAGTGTTGAAATTTGCAATGAGATTGCATACCTTATATGAGATAGTTGGATCCCAATACCCGCTGCGAGTAAGAGTTACTCCTGGGAGAGTTTTACACATTGTAATTAGCCGATCAAGTAGGTGTCTAGAAAGGTGTTAACGAGGTTACGCCTCTGGGAAAATGAGGTTTACATTAATTAGGTTCGTGCGAAAGCACGGGGGACCTCCCTCAAAGTACCGACACTGGCCTGGTTGAAAGATTGGCGAACTTGTAGTGTGTAATTAATCCCGGCTAGTCTTTCCTTTTAGGGTTTGAAGGAAGATTTGATAAAAATAGTGGGAGACATCCTGATTAGATAAGATAGAAACCAATCTATTCTTGCAAGAGCGCACGCTGAGTGTTTTCTTCTCTCTCTCTCCAGGTAGCGACCATATCACGCCTTAATCAAGATAATAAAACGGATAAATTGACCGAACCCGCTTGTTTTACTGAGCTGGGGAACGTTGGTCCCGCTCCAACTTATAATTGTTATAAGACAGAGCAGGAAATAGGGGAATACCAGAATTCCTATGCCGTCCAAACGAAGAAAGTGCATATGATGCATCTCCTTCGGGTGTGTTCATTACAAATAACTGTTTCTCAGTATCCTCCGCATCCTGGGTATTTTCTACCGGATCAGGATCTCAGATATGTAATCTGTTACATAGGGCTTCAGACAGGTAAAGAACTGAGAATGGGTGATAAGTTTCATGAGGCAGAAAACGGGGCAAGTGTTGCAGCCAAGTCTGTTGGTCACTGTCACCCTGTATTACCAATACATGATTCTGAACGAATGTTATTAGATACCGAACCTGATATACAAAATCATATCTGTCTCTTTATTAGTAAAGAAATGATAAAATTTTGTATTGTTGGATAATGTTTTGAACATTTCCTATATCAAAAGTTGATCGGTTCAGGCACGTTATCTAAAAGCATTGATGTTCTAAATCAAACTACAGTTCTTAGTATATAGAACACACACAAGAGGAAGAGTTCAGAAATGAACGGATCCTTCTTGAGGTATTGTAGACTAGGTCATATCAATGCGACCCGACTAGCTAAGTTACATTTAGATGCATATTTAAATCAGTTTGAATTTACATCTTATGAAACTTGCCAGTCATGTCACAAAGATAAAATGACCATAGCTCTGTTTACTGGAAACAAAGAAAGAGTTAATGAACTCTTCGGATTGATACATGTTGATGTATGTAAGGTCTGTAAGTGCACGGCGGCGCCCCGGCCGACAACCCGACGGCCAAATGCGGAAGCGGTGATAAACTTTAATTTTGCGGACTTAGCAAACCGGCACCCCCGCGCACTAAACCCCGGATCATGCCATTAAACTAGTTCTAGCTAACTACAAGATGAAGGGAAGAGATATACCGAGTGATCCGAGTCCTCCGGTCTTCTCGTCGTCGTCCCAATCTCTCGCGGAATGTCCGGTCTCCATCTCCTCGCCGGAAGGGCACCACGTCGCCTGCATCTTTTACGGGCTCCCACCTCAATACCGAGGTAACTCGGGCATGAAGCTGGCTAGTCGACGTGCCCAAGATTTGCTGCAGGATGTGTAGTGAAGTTGTCTCTTTGGGGTTTAGGATGGTTGCCATGATGGAGGAATTTTGCACAAGGATTTTTCATGAACACTTGATGAAAAATGGAGCTTGCCATGAAATAAAATGAGCTCGGCCAAATCAAGAGAAAAGGCTCTCTGGAAAAAGAAAAATGAAGCCTGCACACTAAATGACATGAATGTGTGTATGAATTAATCCAAAGGAAAATAAATTCCTTCACAGCACCATTCCAGCACACACTAATATGGGATGGCCCACCAAAAATGATCATGAAGGAATAATATCACACAATTAAACCTCTCTCTCTCTCCCTGGAAATCATGGCCGGCCCCACACAAATTGTGGGTGAAAAAAAAGATCAATTCTTTTTCAAGCAAGAGGTGAAAAAGGAAATGATAAACAACAAAGCCATACTCCACCAACCTCATCATCACAACAAAGGTCAAGGTATGGTGAGCCATCATGATACAAGGAAATATGCAAAGACCCCTTCCACAATTGCCTATTTGCAACAATGCAAATAAGCCCTCCTCCACCAATCTTCGGCCAATGATCGATACAAAGGAAATCGGCCGAAACGAAAAGCAAACTGGCAACTCCAGAAAACTGGTCCCGTAATAAATTACAGGAAAAACCCCGATACTGTGCATACACACCCGCATCTGTATTTCGACCGAAATACAAAATGCAATGAGACAAAACTACACAATCAAATACTAAGATCCGGCTTAAGCCAAAGCCGGCTAGTAAAAACCGTCCGATCACGATCCGTGCAATACCGCACGTATCTGATCGAACCCTGCCATATCTCCATACGGCATCTACAGCGTTTCGCCCGAAAGCTTGAGTAACTGAAAGTGTGGTGGACTCTAAAGACTCGTCAATACTATGGCTGTGGATTTAACCACCAGCACATCAGAGGTATAAGCCAATACGTGACGGGCCACCAGCTATTGACCAAAAGGGACGTCGATGAGCGAACTCATCCTGACACCCTACTGAGCCTGTCAGTGAAAATATCCGTACAGTCCGGTCCGTTCGTCTATGAGCATCGCATGGCGGGCCTAGGGGGTTGGTAAAAGTCAGACCCCCAAAAGCGGTACAAGTCGTGTCGGAGTGTAGCCCAGAACACCCTGAGATACTACTGGAATACCTACCAGTAAATCTCCTTGCCTTGGCCAAGGACTTCGTGTAATGGCTCTCCTAGACACAGCACGACCTCACCCCCAATACCGGGAGAGACGAACCCCTGAAGATACGCTCACTGCCTCCATGTGGCTCGGGACTGTACCCAACTAAAACCTGTTTGCACGACTCCTTTGAGCCGTGGTAGGGTAGTAATCAAAGTACAGTGGGAACTCACACGAGACAAATGACGATCCCCAGGTCGATGAACTAACCTGCACACATGTCACCAGGGAACTGCCATCTGACGTCTGGTATATG
Organism: Agapanthus africanus; assembly: GCA_030015575.1. Classification (NCBI taxonomy): domain Eukaryota; kingdom Viridiplantae; phylum Streptophyta; class Magnoliopsida; order Asparagales; family Amaryllidaceae; genus Agapanthus; species Agapanthus africanus. Next base: position 103,275,892 of record JASDDO010000010.1, on the reverse strand, counting down.
ACCAACTAGCATGTTCCCGGCGAGTCCTGTCCGGTGTACTCATAACCCAATGAGCACCTGTATACATCTTAGGTGATCCAACTGACACCAGTGGCTTGTGAGACCGGCCACCGCCCCTCGTCGGGGTCTCGACTGTATACACTAGTCTACAGTGGAGTATCGATGCCCTGTCTCGAAACTCACACGACTAGGGACCATTTAAGGATATGCTTATAGACCCCAGCTCCCACTTATATGATCGCCCTCATACTGCTGGTGGTCAAGCAAGAATCCTAGGGGCTCTATCAACGTGTAATAGCGACTTGTCAGGTCACTTAAAGCAGTACACGATGATAAAGGTAAACCAGATAGCATACTATCATCTCGAGTAAGACTGTCCTACCGGGATAGGTCCTCCATCAATCATTGCAATCACGTACCTGTGACCTAATAATTGACTCTGAGGGCACTATCTCCAACAATCTCCCACTTGCACTCAAGGCTAATTATTGCGATGTCGCATACTCACAGCCCGTGTGATACCGTACACCCAACTCCTCTACTAGTCAGTCTCACAAAGCTCGTTTGCGAAACTATTGCGTTCGAGGAATAGCCTTAGTGAGTGGATCCGCTTTGATGTCTCTTTCTATGTCTCTCTATATCTCAAGTTCGCGGAGAAACCCATCTCCCGAAATGAGCAATACCTGTCTTAGAATGTGTCTGGATGTCTGATGGGACATAGCTCATAAATGAACTCCAAATCCAAACTTCTTAGACTGTATCGTCAACTGAACATAATCAGTATCCTGCGCCTTGCCTCCCTCAGTATTGCCTTGGACCACCTGTCCAAAATACTGCCCCTCGTCAGAAGGAAAAACTATAGCTCTGACAACCTCCTTGTCGTCCATGTCACCTTGGAAGCCTGGAATGATAACTGTCTCCCACATGAGGCTGTCGTTATCATATCCCTAGAACATCCACTTATGTTCTAAAACTGCTTCCGACTGTTTCTCCTGGATTGTATCAATGTCAACTTATTGCATCTAGTGCAAGAACAACATCTGGTGTGGTACTTGACATCTCATGATTGACTCAATTGCCTGAGCAAGTGATCTGCCAATCATGCACATCCCTCTCCCCTTTAGTTTGTAAGACACCTTTAGAGAGGGTGACTCCATCACCTGCAGGTATACTACCGTGCCAGGAGTCGTCCATTCAAAATACTCTTAGAATGCTGTCTAAGTACCATGATTAGGAAACCATCCAAATCTAGATCTAAAACCATAGATCTAGCAACCAGTATGTTTGATACAAAATCCATTTCCCATATGAAGAAAACACTGTGTGACGACCAAAGTATGACCGATCGTAGTATAGGAGTTTCCTTTCCTACTCTGTGTATGTCATCCAAATACTATGACATCACACCCTACTACCTTCTCAACAGATCCATCCCCTATTCTGATGAAGTCAAACCCATGACTGTCACGTCAGAAATAGATGATCTATCTCCGATAAAACTGCTTTAGTCTATAAATAGACATAAGCTACCTGTCCACTAATGCTTCCGCTGCTCCCACTGACTACGACAACCCTCTGGCATAGTCATATACACGTACACTTCTGAAGCGAGTTCAGAACGACGCTATACTCATCCTCCCGCCGGGTCTCGCAGCCTGGAACAACAGCAATGGTAATTGTGGGTAAACAAGAACTTCCCTGTCACCGTCCTTGAGGCTACCGGAGTACCTCTCAGGTGCCTGAAGTTACCCACCAAAACTGCGGAGTGGCCAATGGAATGTCAAGCCAGATTGAATCTTTAGGTTCCTGTCAAATCTTCAGTAATCGTTTGTGGTTCTGGAATCACTTCCAGTTCTACCATACTCCCACTACTGTTTTCTGAAAAAATCCATTTTTAATAAAACTGTGGCGAGTATAGAACAATATCGCTATTGTTCTTCCAGATGGTAGAAAATCAACCCTCGTCATAGCCTGGGTCAACCCACAAACAGCAATTACAGAAACGTGCCTTGAGTTGTCCAGTGTCTGGTTTTAAGCATAAACCGGACAACTCCCCGTACCTTAACACCGTTAAGATATGAACTGTTCTATATCCAATATAGAACCAGAGGCACTGATTTAATTGAACCAGATTCAAATCATGCAGCTGTCTCCAGTGCATGTCAACTAAATGGAAAGAGGACGATCAGCGTTACTCAACTTAAGAATGCTTCCAATTATGAGTAACCTGAAAGAGAAGCAAGATCTCTAAATCATTACTATCAACTGAATACCATACACAAGTATCTACATCTTCTATCACTTTGAAGAATCCCGATACTTGCAATATCTGGTTCTCTACTTTATTCAAATACCTACAACTTCTCAAAATTTAGACCCTGTGTTTCGAAGAAACACCTGTCTAAAAACTAGAGAAGTTATAAGTAAACCGAATATAGTACGAGGACCAACCCCTCTGTCCTGATGGACCCTAGACAACATACAATACTCTGTATAAGTCCCTTGAGTCTGATAACTCATTCACTGTGTGTCGTAGGTTAAAAACTGTACCTTTGGTTATGAAGAATTACACCGCTGTTCAATGCTCCTTACCTAACCATCCACTGATATATGTCATAGACATAATTTCAAAAGGGTATATCTCACTCTATGAAAATAGACGTACAGATATATCGATTTGAAATTGGTGCATAACAACGGATATTCAAAACCAAATATTTGCCGACCGGCAAACAGCCCAGGTGATTTCCTCAAATATCACTGATTACAACGAATCCCGATATAATGAGGATGATCACCCAATTCCCAATAACCTACTCCCACTCATCATCTGTAAAACCATACAGATGTGAGAATCATACCTGGTAAATACATACCCTGGAGCAAGTGTCTAATCGGGAAATCAGTTTTCTTTTAACATTACACAGTGAGACTGAAACATTGAAATGTTTCGATGGGGTATCCCGGTATTCCTAGTAATGCCTCTTCCATTATCCAGATTCACAACTGTAACCGTGTGTTTCTTTGCCATATCTCCAAATCCCTTTATATGTCTTTAGTCATTACCTTCTGCACACCCCTTTAGGCCAATTGGTTTTCTTCCTTCCCTACCGTTCGGCACCAGCCTATGGTTTGGAAGAAGACTATCCAGTAAGCATAATGGGTGTACTGTCCTAATCCTAGGAGCACTCGCAATGCGAGAGAAGGTGAAGATAAAAGACACCTGAATAAATCTTATTCCTATTTCTCCTGAACCAGAATCCATCCCCGAACTGGAACAAGTTCCTTTCGAGTTCGTATATAACCATATGATGGAGTATCCAAAAAACTGTGGATCTTCGTAGTGATACGGAGTGTCCTGGAGAAATGCAAAGGTGATTTTAGGATTGGCGAAGGAATACTTGGTTTGGTCGTGAATATCTGTTGCAATTTACTTTGCCCTCTTACTAATCCCTTGCTTTGTCTTAACTTAATACCTTCTGCACACCATCGTTATGCTAATTGGTTTTCTTCATTCCCTACCGGTCGGCACCAGCCTAAGGTTTGGAAGAAGACAATCCAATTTGCGTAATAGGTGTACTACCCCTAAACCAAGGAGTACTCGTAACCTGAGAGAGGGTAAAAGGAAAAGACAACTGAATAATCCTATCCGTTTTCTCCAGAACCGGAAACCATCCTCGAATAAATCCCTTCGAGTTCGTATCTAACCATACGATGGTTTTGTCCAATAGAAGTGGACGTTCGTAGTAATACGGGGTGTCCTGGAGAAAAGGGTAAAAGTAGGAGTGGCAACGAGGTCTGCAACTCTGACAATCCAAAAGCCAGTGTTAAGAAGGTTCGGTCAACTTGGTCACTGAGTCATTGTCTTAGGGTCGGGTCAATGGTCGCTGCCAAAGAGAGAGAGAAAAGAAACACTCAGCGTGCACTCTAACCCAGATCAGAATGGTTACCAATTTATCTAATCTGGAAACCTCCCACTGTACCTCAAATTCTCCTCCAAACCTGAAAGAAGAATTAGTCGGGGTCACCCGAGGAGTATACCAACTCATCAGTGGGAATCGAGATCCAACTCTCATCGCATGACAACGTGACGGAATCCGCTCACGGTATCACACTCCAGAAGGTATGCGCATATCTGGCAAGTTTCAGTTCTTTTGAAACTCCCGATGTGATTTCTGCCCCATGCTCTTATGACCTTGGCGTGAGGTCAAAATATCATAAGTCACATGTCAAGTTCTACCCGTCATTATCCAGGTTAATTTGAATCCACCCGTACATACCCTTGACGTAGGCCAAAATAGTAGTACGACTGTCCCAAACCAACGCATCTATCTATGCAACAGATAAATACCCGGCAGCTACCAATCACTATGCCTTGGCGTGAGGTCAAAATACATAGCTTGAATACTACCGAATATTTAACTGAAATGACGGAGGGCTACGAATGGTTTCTGGCGAAAACCTTTAACGTAAAGAACTTGATATCGTCGAAGGAACGGATAGCTTTTTTAAAATATAGTGACGAAAACCTTCGCTAAAGAGGTCACTCCCGGTGAAGGGATCTCGGCTCTTTCCCCGTAGAATGAGGTGCAGGATATTCCAACTGAATACCGCGATGCAAAGCAAAAGTAATCGGCTATAGTGAAGTTAATGTCCCGACGCAAACTTTTGTCCAAGGGGTCACTCCCGGTGAAGGGATCTCGGCCCTTGCCTCGTCGACTGAGGAGCAGGATATTCCAACTTAATATCACGATGCAAAACAAAAGTTAACGTCCTTGCAATAACAGCTTTTTGAAAAGTGTTCCAACAACATCAGATTAGGTTTGTTTTTAACTTGCATTGATCCGAATCAATGCAGTCCCATCAATTGATCACACCAAAAAGAACGAAAATATACTGATGTACGTATATGCCATCCGCATTCGCCACTGGGTCCCGTCATTACCCGTTAGGTTAGCTAACTAACGACAGAGCGGGGACTGGACTAGCGCGGATGTAAAACATATACAACATCTACTAATATATATACCAATATATTATATTCGCTCAAGGCGTGAAAGAAATGCAACATCACAGAGAATGTACAGCATCACAGAATCAATACAGATATCTGGGATCCCCGGGTTTCACAGAGCCACTACTGAAACCCGACGTTCCCCTGGTCGTGTGGATAGCCTGTGCAATGAAATCTTAGACCCCTACGGGCGCGGCAAGTTACCCGCCAAAACCTGAAGCGAGGCAGCCCCCTTCAGCACCGTGAATGGACCACCCAGCACTTCACGGAATCCGGCAACTTGGGCACCCCTCCTGGGTCATCCTGTACCCCCTACGAGTGCGGCGAATAGCCCGCCAATCCTAGAGTGAAGACCCCTCCGTCTCAATGCCATGAGATGCGGGCTTGTTGCCCTCCAGAACCCGGCTATCCGTGCACCCCTCCGCGGGGTAATCCTAGTACAGAAAGTAAAATATACATATACCGGGTACAACGACCGCAACCTGGCCGTGCCCCAAAATAATAATACAATCAGGCAGTGACGGCAGTCCACATGTCGGACGCTCGCCCCGCAATATCAAATGTACATATTACCACAACTGTACTAGCATTGCACCCAGGCTATCCCCACGACCGATCAGCAACATCACAGCAAAAACAGAACATCAACGTGAAAATCACGTTCGCAAATCCGTATAACCGGGCTATAGCAGTTAGACCGGATTTACCGATCGAGTGACATTCACGGTCGCAGATATAATGTAAATACTGTGAAAAATGTGTTTAAAATATTCGATCCATCAAATTTTAACAAGTGGGCCCCCAAACAATACTGTAGCAGATCAAGAAATCCTGGGCCCAAAATTAATATTCCAAAACCCAAATTTAAAGCCCAAAAGCCCACTGGAAAAACCTGGTGAGCTGAACCCAAATACCTGCGGCGGAACCGCGGCCAACAAGGGGTTAAGGCCGCGGTTCCGCGGTCGTACGGAGGGTTCAGGGAACCAAAATTTTCCAGTGGTCTTAGGGTACTCTGTACATCATTCTGCAATCACCTGAAAAATTTTTCGAGACCAAAAAATTTTCAACAGAAACTGATGCGAACTAAAATGCAGTTTTGGAACATTCGATCGATCGAAACAGAAAAACACATTACACAAAGCTAGACTAAGTTAATGGCGAGGCTCTGATACCACTGTAAGTGCACGGCGGCGCCCCGGCCGACAACCCGACGGCCAAATGCGGAAGCGGTGATAAACTTTAATTTTGCGGACTTAGCAAACTGGCACCCCCACGCACTAAACCCCGGATCGTGCCATTAAACTAGTTCTAGCTAACTACAAGATGAAGGGAAGAGATATACCGAGTGATCCGAGTCCTCCGGTCTTCTCGTCGTCGTCCCAATCTCTCGCGGAATGTCCGGTCTCCATCTCCTCGCCGGAAGGGCACCACGTCGCCTGCATCTTTTACGGGCTCCCACCTCAATACCGAGGCAACTCGGGCACGAAGCTGGCTAGTCGACGTGCCCAAGATTTGCTGCAGGATGTGTAGTGAAGTTGTCTCTTTGGGGTTTAGGATGGTTGTCATGATGGAGGAATTTTGCACAAGGATTTTTCATGAACACTTGATGAAAAATGGAGCTTGCCATGAAATAAAATGAGCTCGGCCAAATCAAGAGAAAAGGCTCTCTGGAAAAAGAAAAATGAAGCCTGCACACTAAATGACATGAATGTGTGTATGAATTAATCCAAAGGAAAATAAATTCCTTCACAGCACCATTCCAGCACACACTAATATGGGATGGCCCACCAAAAAATGATCATGAAGGAATAATATCACACAATTAAACCTCTCTCTCTCTCCCTGGAAATCATGGCCGGCCCCACACAAATTGTGGGTGAAAAAAAAAGATCAATTCTTTTTCAAGCAAGAGGTGAAAAAGGAAATGATAAACAACAAAGCCATACTCCACCAACCTCATCATCACAACAAAGGTCAAGGTATGGTGAGCCATCATGATACAAGGAAATATGCAAAGACCCCTTCCACAATTGCCTATTTGCAACAATGCAAATAAGCCCTCCTCCACCAATCTTCGGCCAATGATCGATACAAAGGAAATCGGCCGAAACGAAAAGCAAACTGGCAACTCCAGAAAACTGGTCCCGTAATAAATTACAGGAAAAACCCCGATACTGTGCATACACACCCGCATCTGTATTTCGACCGAAATACAAAATGCAATGAGACAAAACTACACAATCAAATACTAAGATCCGGCTTAAGCCAAAGCCGGCTAGTAAAAACCGTCCGATCACGATCCGTGCAATACCGCACGTATCTGATCGAACCCTGCCATATCTCCATACGGCATCTACAGCGTTTCGCCCGAAAGCTTGAGTAACTGAAAGTGTGGTGGACTCTAAAGACTCGTCAATACTATGGCTGTGGATTTAACCACCAGCACGTCAGAGGTATAAGCCAATACGTGACGGGCCACCAGCTATTGACCAAAAGGGACGTCGATGAGCGAACTCATCCTGACACCCTACTGAGCCTGTCAGTGACAATATCCGTACAGTCCGGTCCGTTCGTCTATGAGCATCGCATGGCGGGCCTAGGGGGTTGGTAAAAGTCAGACCCCCAAAAGCGGTACAAGTCGTGTCGGAGTGTAGCCCAGAACACCCTGAGATACTACTGGAATACCTACCAGTAAATCTCCTTGCCTTGGCCAAGGACTTCGTGTAATGGCTCTCCTAGACACAGCACGACCTCACCCCCAATACCGGGAGAGACGAACCCCTGAAGATACGCTCACTGCCTCCATGTGGCTCGGGACTGTACCCAACTAAAACCTGTTTGCACGACTCCTTTGAGCCGTGGTAGGGTAGTAATCAAAGTACGGTGGGAACTCACACGAGACAAATGACGATCCCCAGGTCGATGAACTAACCTGCACATATGTCACCAGGGAACTGCCATCTGACGTCTGGTATATGACCAACTAGCATGTTCCCGGCGAGTCCTGTCCGGTGTACTCATAACCCAATGAGCACCTGTATACATCTTAGGTGATCCAACTGACACCAGTGGCTTGTGAGACCGGCCACCGCCCCTCGTCGGGGTCTCGACTGTATACACTGGTCTACAGTGGAGTATCGATGCCCTGTCTCGAAACTCACACGACTAGGGACCATTTAAGGATATGCTTATAGACCCCAGCTCCCACTTATATGATCGCCCTCATACTGCTGGTGGTCAAGCAAGAATCCTAGGGGCTCTATCAACGTGTAATAGCGACTTGTCAGGTCACTTAAAGCAGTACACGATGATAAAGGTAAACCAGATAGCATACTATCATCTCGAGTAAGACTGTCCTACCGGGATAGGTCCTCCATCAATCATTGCAATCACGTACCTGTGACCTAATAATTGACTCTGAGGGCACTATTTCCAACAAGGTTCCCTGTCTACATATGCCAAGACTGGTTCTTTGTACTTCATTACACTCTCTGATGATCTCTTTAGATTCAGACATATGTTCTTGTTGAAACACAAGTCCGAACCTTTTGAGATATTCACAGAATATAAGCTAGAAGTAGGGAATCAATACGGGTATAAGTATTATGTCCTATGATGAGATCAGGGAGGAGAATACTTGTGCATGGCATTCCTGGACCATTCTAAAGGAGAATGAGGGATTCTCTCTCCGTATTACTCCTCTGAATACACCACAGCACAACGGTGTATCAGGGCGGAGCAATCACACAATATTAGATATGGTGTGCTCTATGATGAGTAGTACTGAGTTACCTATTTCCTTTTGGGAGTTATGCGCTTGAGAAGCTGCATACCTATTGAATAGGGTTCCAATCAAATCAGTTGCCTACCACTCCATATGAGATATGGAAATGAAAGAGCCCATGTCTTAAGTTAGTTAAGATTTGGGGTTGACCGGCCTATGTCTGAAAGCAAAATCCGGACAAGCTCGATGCAACGTCTGTTATGTAGAACTGGAAACGTTCCAGCTATACAAACTGCAGCTGATGATTTGGTAGAACCGAAGGATTCAGTAGATTCCAACGAACCTCAGCCTCTCCGCCGATCTAGTAGGGTTCCTCACCCACCTGAGAGTTACTTCGGTTTCTCTATGACAGTGGGAGCGAGGATTGAATCATGAGATGATGACCCAACTAGTTTCGAGCTGGCCATCAGGAGTGAGACTCTGTAAGAATGGCTGGATGCTTAGCGATCTGAGATGGAATCCATGTACACCAACAAAGTATGGACTTTGGTTTCTATATCTGAAGGGTTAAATCCCCATCAGGAGAAAGTATATCTTGAGAAGATTACTTGGTGTACAAGGAAAAGTTGAGACTTTCAAAGCTAGACTTGTTAAAGGTTTTCGTCATCGACCAGGCGTGGATAATGGTGAAACCTTTTCAAGTAGCTATGCTTAAGTCCATCCAGATCCTACTTGCCACGGCTACATACCATGACTACGATATCTGGTGGTTGGGTGCCATGACTGCTTTTCTAAATAATAATTTAGAAGAGAATGTCTATAAGAACACAGCCAGAGGGCTTCGTAAATAGTGGGAGCATCGGAAACGCGTACAAGATGTTTTATGTGATAAAACAGGCATCGCGGAGTTGGAACGTCTGTTTTGATGTAGTAGTCAAACAGTTTGACATCATCAAAATGGTAGATGACCTTGTATATACAAAAATGTAGTAGGGAGTATGGTAGTGATCCTCGTAGAGTACGTGGATGACATACTCTTGATAAGAAAGGAGTTTCCTATGTTACGCTCGGTCAATTTCCGCTTATCACATGGATTCTCCAAATAGGATCACAGTGATACCTCTAAATCTTGAGTCTTCATTTATGAGATAGATGTTATTTGGGTGTTAGGATACTCACTAGTTGTAGTGAGATGGTATCAATTGGTCCTGGGGAGAATCACTGGAAGTGTTCCAGGGTGATAAGAACGACTGAATGTCAGTCGCAGGCATTGTCTTTACCCTCAGTAGAGGGACGATATGTTGGAAGAGTTCCAAGCTAGATACCGTGGCATACTAGACGATAAAGGCTGGATACATCGCTACTTAAAATGCTACCAAAGAGGCAGTTTGGGTGTATGTTTGTTCATGAGATGAACTTGGTTCCTACCATTGTGTGACAATGGACGTGTGGCTTTGGCCCAAGAACCCCGTTCCCATCAGTGACCCAGATATATTCTAAGGCAGTATCACCTGATCATGGAGATGGTTGATCTCCAGGCTAATCGAAGCAAGGAGAGCAGGCAAAGAGGATAACACGGCGGATCCACTCACGAAGGCCTATTCCCAGAGAGAGACTTTTATGGGATGGTTGAGTATGAGATACTACAACCACTGCTACAGATGGCCCTAGTGCAAGTGGGAGATTGTTAGTTATATGTATGCCCTAGAGGCCATTACTATACATATGATGTATATTGTAGTGGATGCTGGGACATATATAGGGAGGACTTTCTTGCTCGACATGATAGTATGCTATCTGGTTGCTCTTTACCTTAACGTGTATACTGATTGTCTCTCTGTTACATGTTGGTAAAGCCCTTAGGATGTGTACTTGACTACCTGGACTATGATGCGGATCATACTAGTGGGGACATGGTAGTCTATAAGTACATCCTTCAAGGTCCCTAGTCGTGGGTGTATCGAGACGGGGCATCGATATACCAGAGTAGACTAGCGTATACCTTCTCGACCCATACAGATGGGCGATGGATGATCCCATATCCATTGGTGTTTGACATCGGAGATGATATACGGGTGCTCAGTAGAGACTGGGTACACTGGACGGACTCGCCGAGAACTCCCAGATGGTATTATACCTCACGTCAGATGGCGGTTCTCTGGTGACACTGGTACAGGTTAGTCTGTAGACCCGAGATCGTCATAGAGTCTTGTGTGATTCCCACTGTACTTTGATTTCCACCTTACCATGTCTAAGAGGGCATGCAAAACGGTGGCTTTTGGGTACAGTCCCGAATCACATGGAGGCAATGAGCGATAGGAGGGGATTCGTCTCTCCCGGTATAGGGAGTTGATGTTGCGCTGTGTTCGATTGGCTATAACCGGAAATCCCTGGCCAGGGTTGCTGAGATTTACTGGTAAGTGTTACCAGTAGTTTCTCGAACTGTTATAGACCTCATATTGACACGACTTATCGAGCTACCGGGGTCTGACGTTTACCACCCCTAGGCGAGATATGCGACATATCAGACGACGAGACCGGACTGTACGGTAAGTGTTACTGGTTGGATTCACAGGAGTGTGAGCGGGCTTGCTTGTCGATCTTCTGATCGCTCAATACCCGGGTGGCCGTTACGTTTAGCAGACCGCTTGCGGCTTGTGGGTGTTTGATATGATCATCACCTGCTGCCGGCGTATTGACGAGTCTTTAGAGTCCTACACAGAGATTTCCTGACTCAAGCGAAACGAAATAGGAGCGCATATGAGATATGTGCGGGACCGAGAATAATGCGTGTATGTGATACCGTATTCTATTCTTGCGATGAATGTATCGATTGGTTGTATGCGATATAACCTAGTTATCGAATCAAGTATTGATTCGATAAGCCGATACATAGGATACTAGTCGGTTATATGCGATATGACCGGATCGTTAAATCAAGTGTTGATTTAATGATTTAATGTATAATTATATATTTGATATATTACTTTGCATTAACTAGTATTGGTTCACTTTAAATGGATTTTCTCACTTACATGTGCAAGTTGCATATGTGATATACTTTTTGTACAAATGATTGTATCATGTTTGATGATACATGTTTACTTGGTTAAGTGTAAAGAATTAAACCATGGTTAAACTAATGATTAGGGTTTTGTTTATCCATTACTTATTTATTCATTTATTTATTTGTTTATTCTTTTTTGGAAAATAAATGGCATAAAGAGAAAATGGTGGCTTTCTTTGTTTGCATCTTGAAGCTTCATGAAGCTTTGACTAAGTGACCATTTTGTCTCATGCGAACCCTAACCACTCCTTTTAACCCTAGTTCATTCTCTACACTTGACCATGGTTGTATTATGATAAGTATTGATTTTCTTTTCCATTTGAAAATAACACTTATCATAATATTATCATCTTCTTCTTCTTCTTCTACACAAGAAGAAAAGCTTGCTTCATCAATGGTGATTTGATGAAATCAAGTGAGAAATCCAATTCTAAAGTGAACCCACTTCCTATTTCTTCATCCTCTACCTCTTGCTAAGTAGTATAGGGTGTTTTCTTCACAAGTTTCATGACTTGGTGAAGTGGGAGCTTGATCTAGTGATGCCTCGACGTAGATCATCTTCGGCATCGTTGTCGATGACCTAGCCCGCCCATTTCTCCGATGAAGCCGACGCAAGAGCCCGGGATTCCATTTGGACAGCGAGGAGACTTCATTGCGGAGCTATGGAGGTGGAGGACCGGATCTACAAAGGTTGTATTTCCGTTCTTTTAGTTAAGTTATTAACTAGTTACTTGTTTCGCCTAAATTTCTAGTTGATGATCCGTATTAGGGTTTCTCGGCACCCGTAAAATTTGAAATTGGCATGGTTGATGCCTTGTGAGACCTTTAGTGTGTGCCTAGGAACCCTACAATAACCAGATGTATGTGAAAACATAAAGGTATAGCAAGATATAAGTATCTACCTATAAGTAATGATGTAGTATACCCCCTGGGTATAAGTGAAATATGTGTGCAAGGCATACCTGTAGTTATGTCATAAAGTGTGTATGTACCTATCACTAATAGTACAATACCCTATAGATATACGGGTAACTAGTGTATAAGTATAAGAAGGCATAAGTGTAAGCATGTAGGTATACAGGTATGCTATATGTCATATGCGATAAAAAATATGAATCAATGTCTCAATGTCCCTAACCAAGCAATATCATATCTATAAGTGGGTTGTGCGTGACATGTCAATTATTGACGGTGTGTGTAGCATACAATCAGTGCTAGTGCAACATGAATCGTCAATAATATGTGCAGTGTTCTAAGACTACTAGTCCAAGCACAACAACATCTAAGTAATAGGGTAAATGCGTAATTCTAAATATGACATAGAATATGCGACAAGTATTAACATCTCTAGCCCAGACGCATAACGCCATGCAGGCGATTCCCCTGTAGATGTTAAATCTACCCACCAATGCTCCAAGCTAGGTGAATCCTACCACCTGTTTTCCCTTTGTAGCAGTGTCCGTAGTCCCCGCCTGCGAACCTGCAACATTAAAACAACAAAGCAAATATATATTAATAATAGACCTAAAATACTTACAATCTACACGGACCAACACGACACACATACGTACTCTAAAGGGTTCATATTGCAGCTAACGCATATAGCGACACTACGAAACCAACTCAGCGCAACAGCAACACGTAACATGCATCGTATCGGATAACGTATCGCACGAAACGAAACACTAGAAACACACAAGTGGTCCCAGATTTTTCTGTGCTAACAATTTGTAAAAATTGTAAGTACCATGAGACTACAATTAACCCTAGAGACCCCTACACCAAAAACCAACACCCAGGTCCCTACTCTGGCCGCAAATTGCGGCCAGATCCAATAAATACGCGGCCGTAGTATGGGGAAATAGGCTCGTATTTTGAGGGTAGGTTCTAGGTCTCTATACTGGGTTACAGTCAAGTCAATTTTTGCAACAAATACTTAGTTTAACAGCAGATCATCCGAGACCTCAAATCGACACTAAAAATACGAAATTTATCCGAAACGATACGATACGCGATAAAAACTAATACTAACAATCTAAGCTACACAAAAATAACTTAAACAACAGCAAGGAAATATTACCTAATCAAAAGAATACAAAGATCCAAGCTTTGTATACTCCATGGCATCCAAGAGGAAAAATGTGAACAAAGATGTGATTTTTGTGAAGATTTGTGGATTTGTGGATTTGTGATGGATTTTGTGAAGAAAAGCTCAAGTGTTCAGTTGATGAGGGAGAGATGAGAGAAATGTGAAAGAATAAGTGAGAAGGAATAAGAGAGTGTGAGGAAATGAGAGAGGGGGGTGAGTGTAGGGTGAGGTGAGAGGTGAGTGTAACCAAAGTCATTAATGCACCATGCCTTCTCATTGATGCTTTCATACCACTCATCACAAAACAAATATCTCTCTCTCTCTCTCTCACTCACAAAGGAAATATCAAGGATTAAAGAAAAAGGGTGGATTTAAACAAGGATTAGGTTAGGTGTCATGGTTGCTAAAACTAGATTAACATAAACAAAACTCACATTTACGTGCACACATGCGTGCATGCTTATAATAATTAATCATAAATTATTTATTAAATGTTATAAAATGTGAGGAACCCGAATTGGTAAATTTTTTACAGTAAACCCGCATTAACGTCTAAACGAACATTAACCGAAATCTAAGGCGTTACAACAGCATATGCGCACAAGTGCACGTAAGTGATCGTAGCCCTGCCGTAAAACCATATGGCCTCTACACCTTTCGCCTAGTGCAGGGAAACTCTCTGTGTGGGACTCTAAAGAATCGACACTACGGTGGCAGTGGGTTTAACCACAGACCGCAAGCGATACTAGCTGTACGTAACGGTCCCCAAGTAGATGTCGATAAGAAGGCCGATGAGGTAAACCCATCTGAACTCCTACTGAGCCTGAATGTGACAATCTCTGTACAGTCCGGTCTGTTCGTCTATGAGTATCACATGGCGGGTATAGGGGGGCGGTAAACGTCAGTCCCCTAATAGCGGTACAAGTCGTGTCGGAGTGTAGCTCAGAACACCCTGAGATAACTTTGGAAACGATACCAGTATATCTCGCTTGCCCTGGCCAGGGACTTTGTGTAATGGCTCTCCTAGACACAGCGCAATATCAACCCCCAATACCGGGAGAGACGAATCCTATCTAACCGCTACTGCCTCCAAGTGCTTCAGGACTGCACCCAACTACTACCTGTTTGCATGACTCCTTTGAGCCGTGGTAGGGTAGTAATCAAAGTACAGTGGAAACACACTCGAGGCGAAGTAGTAGTGTCAAGTCGACGGACTAAGCTGTACTCCTGTCACCTGGGAACTGTTATCTGACGATAGGTATAGTACCAACCAACAGTTCCCGACGAGTCCTGTCCAGTGTACTCGTAACCTAACGAGCACCCGTATACTATCTCCAGTACGACGTACTGATGGCTGTGGGATAGACCATCTCCCCTGCTGGGATGAGAAGCGCATACGGTAGTCTACTCCAGAGTATCGATGCCCCGTCTCGATAATCCTACGACTAGGGACCTGTATAAGGATGTGCTTATAGATTACCCAGCCCCCACAAGTGTGACTGCCATCACAACGCTGGTAATCAAGCAAAGATCCTAAGGGATCCACTAATATGTATAAGCGATATGCTAAAAGAAACACATGCACATATTAAAGTAGAAACAAACCAAGTAGCATACTACCATTTTGAGCAAGATTGTCTATACAACTGTGAATATCCCAAGCTTCCATTAAGTAATATACAAACTAGTATGATACAGTAATGGCCTCTAGGGCATATACACTAACAATCTCCCACTTGCACGAGGGCCATGTACTGGCGTATCGAAGACCTATCATCTCGATCAGCCGCTCGAACTGAGTCTGGGGTATGGCCTTCGTGAATGGATCTGCAGTGTTATTTTCTGAATCTACTCTCTTCACCTCGATCTCCCGGCGATCTACGATCTCCCTGATCAGGTAGTACCGCCTCAAAATGTGTCTGGACTTCTGATGGGACCTGGGTTCCTTCGCTAAAGCTATAGCGCCGTTGTTGTCACAATACAGCGGTATTGGATCAACAATGGTAGGAACCACTTGAAGATCCGTGAGGAACTTCTTCATGCAGACAGCTTCCTTTGCGGCATCGCAAGCAGCTATGTACTCCGCTTCCATAGTTGAGTCAGCAACGGTTTTCTTCTTGGAGAGCAAACCGCCCCTCCATTGAGGGTAAAGACATAACCCGACATGGACTTGGAGTCATCCTTGTCACTCTGGAAGCTGGAGTCAGCAAAGGCCTCGATCTGGAGGTCTTTTCCGCCATACACCAAGAACATCTCCTTAGTCCTTCTCAAGTACTTGAGAATGTTCTTTACTGCTATCCAGTGTTTCTCCCCTGGGTCCGACTGATACCGGCTTACAACGCTCAATACGTATGCTACATTTGGTCTGGTACACAACATCACATACATTATAGAGCCTACCGCAGATGCGTAGGGTATAGATGACATGCGAGCCCTTTCCAAATCAGTCTTGGGAGACATCTCTTTGGAGAGGGTGATTCCGTGACAAGCCGGTAGATTACCGCGCTTTGAATCTTTCATACTGAATTGTTTCGGTATAGTGTCGATATACCTGGACTGCGAAAGTCCCAACATCCTCTTAGATCTATCACGATAGATCTGGATCCCCAGAATGTAGTTGGCATCGCCCAGGTCCTTCATGGAGAACCTCTGTGACAAGAATTCTTTGACTAATTGTAGCATAGGAATGCCATTTCCTATTAGGAGAATGTCATAGACGTACAAGACGAGGAATACCACAGTTCTCCCTATAATCTTACTGTAAATGCATGGTTCATCCGGATTTTTGATAAAGTCGAATTCTTTGACAGTATCATCAAAGCAGATGTTCCAACTCCGCGATGCCTGGTTCAGTCCATAAATGGACTTAAGCAACTTGCACACTTTACCGCTGCTCCCACTCTGAATGAAACCCTCCGGCTGATCCGTATAGACCCACTCTTCCAAATTTCCATTTAAAAAAGCCGTCTTTACGTCCATCTGCCAGATCTCATAATCGTGGAAGGCAGCAATGACAAGAAGGATCCGAATGGATTTGAGCATAGCCACAGAAGAAAAGGTTTCGTCATAGTCCAAACCAGGTCTTTGACGAAAACCCTTTGCAACAAGTCTAGCTTTATAGGTTTCAACCTGCTCATCTACACCAATCTTCTTTCTGAAGATCCATTTGCAGCCTACGGGTTTTACCCCTTCTGGAGCAATGTCCAAAGTCCAAACTTTGTTGGTGTACATGGACTCCATCTCGGTCCGCATTGCATCCAGCCATTTTACTGAGTCACCGCTCTAAAGCTGGAAGCTAGTAGGCTCATCATTTTCAATGACGCAATCCTCTCGATCCCCGTCTATGAGAAAACCGTAGTATCTCTCGGGTGGATGAGACTGCCTACTACTCCTGCGGAGTGGCGCTGGGATGTCCGGTTCTCCTGAAACTTCTGGTTCTACCAAGCTTTCAGTAATAGCTTGTGGTTCTGGAATTTCTTCCAGTTTTATTGCGCTCCCACTTATCTGATTTTCTAAAAACTCAGTTTCCAAGAAGCGGGCATGACGAGAAACAAAGATCTTTTGCTCCTCTGCGTAATAGAAAACATACCCCTTGGAGTTCTTTGGGTATCCCACAAACTTACACTGTACTGAGCGTGCCTCGAGCTTATCCGCATGCTGCTTTTTGACAAAAGCTGGACATCCCCATGTCTTAAAGTGTTTAAGACAGGGTTTTTCCCCACTCCACATCTGATATGGTGAGGTAGGCACTGACTTAGTAGGAACTTGGTTCAAAAGATATGCAGCTGTTTCTAGTGCATAACCCCAGAAAGATTGCGGTAACTCAGCCTTACTCATCATGGAACGAACCATATCCAATAGAGTTCGATTCCGCCTTTCCGATACACCGTTGTGTTGTGGTGTGTATGGAGGAGTAAGCTGAGAGAGAATTCCATTCTCTTTTAAGTAGCCCAGAAACTCGGCACTCAAGTATTCACCACCTCGATCAGATCTCAGTGTCTTGATACTTTTTCCTGTTTGTTTTTCAACTTCATTCTTGTATTCCTGAAATTTCTCAAAGGCCTCGGATTTATGCTTCATCAGGAAGACTTGTCCATACCTAGAGAAATCATCCGTAAAAGTAATGAATTATGAATAACTACTTCGCGCATGTGTAGACATTGGACCACACACATCACTGTATATGAGTTCCAAGAGCTCACTCGCCCTTACTCCGTGTCCAGTGAACGGAGTCTTTGTTATCTTTCCCATGAGACAAGATTCACAAGTAGCATAAGACTGATACTCGAACGGATTCAAGTATCCCTCTTTATGTAACTTTGTCAACCGTGTCTCATTAATGTGACCCAGTCTACAATGCCATAAGAAAGCTTGATTTGTGTCCGGAGACTTTCTTTTAAGTGTGTTCTGGACACTGAAAACCTAAGCTTGATTCAGTACGTATATTCCATTTTCTAATGTACCTAACCCAATCAGAACTTGATTTAGGTGGATGTGGACCACATCGCTTACAAAAGTAAAATCATATCCTTCCTTAGAAAGTATGGATACAGATATGATATTACAAGCCATACTAGGTACATACAAACAGTTACGCAGAATCAATATCTGCCCACTTGTCAATCCAAGGTGATATTCCCCTACGGATTCAGCGTCCACGCTCATTCCGTTGGCAACCCTGAGAGTCATATCACCTATCCTGATAACTCTACGGTTTCTCAGAGCCTGTAATGAATTACAGATGTGAGATCCTGATCCGGTATCCAATACCCAGGAAGTAGGGTTAATTGACATACAGTTTTCTATTACAAACACACCCGAAGCCGAAGCCACAACATGCTTCGAATCCTGGTTACTGTCTTTGCTAGCCCTGCAATCCTTCTGCCAATGTCCTTTCCCGTAACAATACGAACGTCCCTCCTTTACTATATCCAGTCTCGAAACTTTTGCCCTTCCCTTTCCTTCTACTTTCCTGGTTTCCTTCAGGGTATAAGTAGAGGGCAGAGATTGTAGAAGCAAGTCAGTATTTGACCCGTTCTTCAACGTGGTCTTCAGGTCCGTGAGCTCATCAAAATAGCTAGTCTCTGTAAGGACGTTGCCCCCTACAGATGACCCGACAGCCAACCTCGCTTGAAGCAATTCGTTCGAGGTCTCATATCTTGCGATACGAGATTGCTCTCCATATAAATCTTTGTTATGGAGGAAGATAGAAACTAAGTCCATCTTCTCGTGCTGCCTCTGGTATGCACCATCAACTGAGGCCAACACGAGGCACTTGGCATTCGCACAGTCTTTTTCCGATGTCTTACGGATATCAATATCCGTGACAAGGGAAACTGGTCCTGAGACGGCAGGGGTTTGATTAGTTAGGAGGTGTCCCAGCTTGTCATGGGTAACGGACATCTGGACAGACCTTTGCCAGTCATAACAGTCAGATCCAGTCATTTTATTATCTAGATGTAACCTATGTCTGGTCACTGGGTCGCTGCATTTAAGAGAGAGAGAAGAAAACACTTAGCATGATGCTCTTGCAAGTTTAGATTGGTTTTTAGTTTATCTAAACAGGATGGCTCCCACTGTTTCTCGAATCCTTCCTCAAACCATAAAAGAAGAATTAGTCGGGATTGGTCTCACCGTACAATACTTGCTTAACCGTTCAACCAGGCTGGTGTCGGTACTTCGAGGGAGGTTTTACAACGCTTTCACGAAGTTCCTTAATTAAATAACCTCTTTTCCCTGTGGGTGTAGCCCCGCTAACACCTTTCTAGACACCTGCTTGGTTTATAGCATTGATCGTTAAGTGAAAAGTTTTCCAAGGAGTAGCGGATACTCACAGTAGGATCGGGATCCAAATATCATTGTGAGATAATGCTGAAGGAATCCTACCAACAT
Organism: Agapanthus africanus; assembly: GCA_030015575.1. Classification (NCBI taxonomy): domain Eukaryota; kingdom Viridiplantae; phylum Streptophyta; class Magnoliopsida; order Asparagales; family Amaryllidaceae; genus Agapanthus; species Agapanthus africanus. Next base: position 103,256,106 of record JASDDO010000010.1, on the reverse strand, counting down.
TATCAAACTCCAAATGGTATGCAGCACTAGCAAGTTTCAGTTTCTTTAGAAACCCCCGATGTGGATTTTTGCCCCATGCTCTTATGACCTTGACTAAGGCCAACAAATCATAAGTCACATGTCAAGTTCTACCCGTCATTGTCCAGGTTGATTTGAACCCACCCGTATATACCCTTGACTATGGCCAACAAAGTAATACGACTGTCCCGAACCAACGCAACTATCTATGCAACATATGAATACTCAACAGCTACCAATCACTATGCCTTGACTAAGGCCAACAAACATAGCTTGAATACTATTGAATATTCATATGAAATGACGGAGGGCTACGAATGGTTTTGGAGAAACCGTGAACGTAGTGAACTTGATATAATCGAAGGAACCTGATAGCTTTTAAAAGGAGTGGTTTAAGCTTCGTGTTTTTAAAAGTTTTTCTGTTTTGAAAAAACCGAGTTGTTTTGAAATTGTTCCAACGATTCAACTTTGGTTTGTTTTCTTTGCATTAATTAATGCGTCCCATCAATTAATCTTACCATTGTAGAAAACAACGAAAATATGACGTACGCTTATACTATCCGCATTCGCCACTGGGCCCCGTCATCACCCGTTAGGTTACTTAACTAACGACAGAGCGGGGGCTGGACTAGCGTGGATGCAAAACATAAGCAACGCCTACTAGATATCATATATAGATATATACATTCGTCAGATGCAATGATAGCCATTCCAGATCACAGATGAACACATTGGATATGCTAGGAATCCACGTTTCGTTCGAACCTGCAACGAAAGACGGATTACACGGTCGCGATGAATAGCCAAACCCCACCCTAGACCCCTACGGGTGCGGCAAAGTACCCGCCAAGTACCCGAAGTGAAGCAACCTCCCTCAACAACGTGAGTAGGCCACTCGGCACTTCAAAATACCCGGTAGTTTGTGCACCCCACCTTGGGTCTATCCTAGGAGCAAAAACAGTAAAAGAAATAATATACAATGACGGCTACAACCTCAACCCGGATGTGCGGCCATAAAATAATATTACATCAAATTACAAATTTACATCAAATGAAAGATAAAGAAACTCTCATCTCACAACCCCGGCTATTCATTCGCGACAATCCAACAAATTCATATACACAAACCAACATCACAGATCACAGATATATATAACCCCCACTAATCGACGTATAGCGATTAGTAGACGTTCAATACATATATCACATCACAGAAGATCCGATTTAGCAAAAGTACTTAGAATTTCGATCGAAAACTTGATTTGAAACTACCCCAAGCACAACACAGTACTCAGCAAAATCTGGGCAGAAACAAACTATATTAAAAATCATAAAACCAACACAGAGAACCCCAGAAGAAATTTGGTGCGCAGCCGAGTTGACTCGGCCGCGGATCCACGGCGGATCGCTTGGATCGGCCGCGGATCTGCGGTCTTCTGAGCGACTCAGGCGTCCAAATTTCTACAGTTTTCCCAGAAAAGCCGGCACGTATTTTTAAGGTCCCTGGAAAAAATTTTGGACCAGTTTTTAAAATCGACAGAAAAGTGCATTTTTTGACGTGTTTTGCAATTTTTTCCGGCGATCGAATTTCTAACACTTTGCTAACAAGTTAGTAATGGTTTAGCCAGGCTCTGATACCACTGTAAGTCGACGTTACCCACCTCGGTGCTTACGGGGAGGCGGAAAGAGGTAAAAATCAAATTTTTAACACAAGGTAATATGGACTAAAACTTGAGGATCTTTACCAGACCATTGCTAAAATACAACAAGAGGTTCTATCTACTATACTTAGGAGATTATACCTCATGCAACAAGTCCTTCGGGTCTTCTTTCCTTTGTCCTCCTTGTCCATGCAAGCTCCGAGGATCGATCCGGATCTTGGTCACCTCCGCGACCTCCTAGAGTCGAAGACGATCCACCCGAGAGTCTGTAGTCCGAGCTCCACCTCAAGCCGAGGTAACTAGGGCAACAAGTTTGCTATTCTTGAAGTCCTAGGTGGTGTAGAAGATGATGGTGGATATGTTTGTCTATTTTGTTTCTATTTTTCTCAACACATGAGAGCTATAGAAAAATCAAGAGAGGAAGAAGAAGGAGGAACCATGGGAGCTTCTCACTTGAAGAGAGAGAATGAGCAAGAGATAATAATCCATAAACCAAATAATTACTAATCTCTTATCATGATAAAGTTGATGGCTACATTGATTTGACCATTATCATCACAAATCAAATCCAAAGCAAAAAGCAAAAGAAGGATCTAGTGCTCTCAAGAAAAGTCCAAGTCAACAATGGTCAACTAGGTTAAATGGTCAAGCATGGTCAAATGGTCAAAGAAATTAGTCATAACACAATTATCATTAAAAAGATTAGTAAATATTTTCCTCACCTCATAATGGTTTTGACCGAACCAACAGTCAAAACCCTAATGAGGCACCTCCTTCTTCTTCGCTCCTCACAACCGTGCATACACACCCGCATCCGCATTCCGTAGAATGCGAATGCACAGAAGACAAAACTAATCCATCCATACAATACTAGGATCCGGCTTAAACAAAAGCCCACTAGCATTGTCTGCTCGAATAGCATATGTGCACAAGTGCACGTAAGTGATCGTAGCCCTGCCGTAAAACCATACGGCCTCTACACCTTTCGCCCAGTGCAGGGAAACTCTCTGTGTGGGACTCTAAAGACTCGACACTACGCTGGCAGTGGGTTTAACCACGGACCGCAAGCGGCAGTAGCTGTACGTAACGGTCCCCAGGTAGATGTCGATAAGAAGGCCGATGAGGTAAACCTATCTGAACTCCTACTGAGCCTGAATGTGACAATCTCCGTACAGTCCTGTCTGTTCGTCTATAAGTATCGCATGGCGGGCCTAGGGGGACGGTAAACGTCAGTCCCCTAATAGCGGTACAAGTCGTGTCGGAGTGTAGCCTAGAACACCCTGAGATAACTTTGGAAACGCTACCAGTATATCTCGCTTGCCCTATCCAGGGACTTTGTGTAATGGCTCTCCTAGACACAGCGCGATATCAACCCCCAATACCGGGAGAGACGAATCCTATCTAACCGCTACTGCCACCAAGTGCTTCGGGACTTGTTCAGTTGATAAAACTGCACATTTGTATTACATTTTTCCTACCATTTTCATATTACAAAAGGACTTTATTATGATATATTAAACATATGAGGGTTTATATGTCAAAACAACAATTTTCCATATGTTAATATATTTTAATTATCATTTGGTAGAAAAATGTAAGCAAATAAATCTATTGACCAAATCCTAGTTGAAATAAGCCTACTAAATATTATTTGAGATTATGGTGCAGAATTTTCCAAGTTGTTATGCAGGATTTAACAAACAAATCAATTTGTTGAAGAAAACTTGCCAAATTAAGAAGCAAACTTGGAGACCAAGTCTGGAAGCAACCGAGAGATGATTTCTGAATTCTAAAGATGCCTAGGATTGCCAAATGTCACCATCAGAGAGCCAGAGAAATATGATCAAAAGATCCCTACAATTGGCCGCGGATCCGCGGCCAAACCCACCCTTGGGCCGCGGATCCGCCGCACTATTGATGAGTTGGAATGCAAGATTTTGGGAGATTGATTACTGCAATATTTTACCAACTTTTCAACTAAAAGATTCTGGCTTTGCACTATAAAAGGGCACCGAGGGTCTCTTGGAAAATCTATCAAGCCAAAGAGATCACGAAGCTCCCGACGCTCACGCATCCAGGCTGATCATCGACTGTTCGACTACCTCCCTAGGAAAGATCGAGAAGCAAATCAAGTTTTGTAATCATTTTCTATGGATTAAAAGTGTAGTTGAAGGAGTTGATTAATAAAGGTAGTTTTTTTTTAATTGTTTGTTTTCTTTTACATTGTGTTTTCCATCTCTTTCTTTTCATCTTCTTCTCCCAACATGCGCGAGTAATTCTCCGCTTGTTAGGGTTCGTAGGATTAGGGTAGGTTAATGGGTGATGAAAATAATTAAATCCTTTTTAAGTCCTATAAAGTTTAGGAACTTTATCAAAATAATCATTAACATCCTAATCGGGCGCGCTAGCAATTCTTTGCTAGTTCCGACCGCGATTAGAGATTAGATTAATGATTGTTTTGGTAAAGGCTAGATATGAACGGAGTTCCGTGTCGAGATAAGGGTTACGAGTGGGATTCCTTTTCCCTCCAGAAACCCTAATCTACACGCACCACCGTCGTTCTAGTTCTAAATCTATTAATGGATAAAAAGGGTAACTTTTAATTAATCTTCCATAACTACTAAATCCTAACGAACCCTACAAGCCCTATTATTATATTATTTAAATCTCTAAAATAATCTAGATCTATATTTAACATTCTTGTTGAAAGTAGATCTAGAAACTTTTCATAAAGTTCTTTATTCCTCCTCTCTTTCTCAACACATCTAAAGTAAAAATAAAAGGTTCCACGTTTCCCAGAGGACGATCCGTACTCATCTCGGTCTAGCTACGCGCGACACCGTTATTGATTGCGGTTAAACTACAAACACAAATTTTCACATCAATCAAATGGCGCCGTTGCCGGGGATACGTGCGTAATTTTTTATTTTTACTATTTGTGTTGAATTCTTAGACGATTTATATCATTATTAACACAAAACTGCAAATTGCATATTTAACTATTTGTGCGTGAATTTTGCAAGGAGATCTGGAGTTACAGAATTGAGGAAAACAGAGGCATTCATCGAGATCCAGAGGAGCACAGAGGGACACAGAAAAAGTTTCATCAAATGTTCCATCCACCTTGCGGCGGAACCGCGGCAACAAAGGGGTATATGCGGCGGAAACGCGGCCTGACAAGGGGATCAAGGGTTCAAACTCCTCTGGTAAGATTCCCAACTCTTTCTCTCTCTCCTCAAGTCCAATAAAATCTATTTTCTGCAGGATTCTTTGCAAAATTGCGCCGCTCAAAAATCTTTTTGCAAAAAGTTTTGTGTTTGGTTTTGTTTTGCATATTTAATACGGATTTTAAGGGGCAAAGACCAAATCAAGATTAGGTGGGGATTTCATCACCCTTCCTAAGCCCCACAAATCACAAACCGAGCATATAGAACAACCCTTCATTAATTTAAAAAATATCTAGACCAGACTCTAAGGACTGTCGAGCTCAATAAGAAAAAGACTAGTATAGGCATCGGCCGTTTATCCTAACTGACATTGCGGTGTCTAGGCTAGTGGTTTTTAATTAGGCCCACTGTAGTGGTGGTTCCTTCCCACTTACCTGGCCGTACTTGTCCGTGAAGAGGCGGTTTGAGGTCCTATTTCTAGCCTTAGTTAGGAGCTGTCTAGAGACTGACCTAGGTAACCTTAGTTCTAGGGTTGCTTGTGCATCTTAGGGTGATTTGTCTTGAGTCCCACTTTTTCAAAACAAGCCAATTTTAAATCACACACACGCTGCCACTTGCACTAAACCCGCTTAGTGCATGCTCGGCTGGACACGGGATCCTAGTGCCCGTCTTGTCCGCGTTCCTGCTATCGACGCCGAAGTCGGTACTTCTTCATCTTCTTTTCCCCCACCACACACCACATCGACCGTGATGGACGGCACTCCATCTAATTATAACACCACGCTGCCACCGCCCGCAGGTGAGCAGAATCCACCGCGCATCTCTCTCCAAGAGAGATGCTATCCTATTCGTGGTCCCCTTCCTACTTGTCTATCTCTTCCACCACCTAACGGGGATAATTTCGAAATTAAACCCCACTACATCAATCTGCTGCCCAAATTTCACGGGCTTGAGTCGGAAGACGCGTACGTTTTCATCACCAAATTCGAAAACGTATGCGCAATGATGGGTACTTCATAATTGACTTTAGATGCTATGCGCTTACGTCTTCTCCCATTCACACTGTGCGACTTGGCAGAAAAATGGCTTTATAATACTGCCGCACACTCTATCCCTAATTGGGATGAATTCGTCGTAGCATTTCTTAAGAAGTTTTACCCAAATTATAAGACTGCACATATTAGGAGCGAGATTAACCAGTTCACCCAGCTTCCCAATGAACCATTTTGGAAGTGCTTTGAACGTTTCAAAGATCTGCTTGTCCAATGCCCCCATCACGGGATACAAAGATGGGATTTATGTCGGATTATATATGAGGGCATCAATCCAGCGACAAAGCAGATGCTTGAAACAATGTGTCAATGCAATTTCATGTCTAAAGATGACGGTGAAGCATGGAAATATCTGGAAGATCTCGCTGAACACACGTTGCAGTGGGAAAGCGTAAGACCACCTACAACTAAGGGAGGTATTCACCAGCTCGACGTTTCCATCGCAGTAAAAGCCGAAATGGCAGCGATGCAGAAGAAACTCGACGCTATTGAGAGCAGATTCTCATCAGTCTCCCTAAATCAGGTTACGCTTCCTAAGACTGTCTGTGGTTGCTGTTCGGATCCTTCACACTTAACGGAAGAATGTCCTATGAATGCATCATTTCAAGCTAATGCTGCTTTTCAGCAGCGACCTAGAAATGATCCTTATTCTTCCACATATAATCAAGGATGGAGGAATCATCCTAACTTTGCTTGGAATCAAAACCAACAAAGTAATTATCAAAGACCTCCTCCACAGCAACCACAACCACAGAATCAGCCCCCCTTTCAGTCACAAAATTTCCAAAATCCGGCCAACATTTCTACACCACAAATGGCCGGTACTGACAACTCGCTTGCACAAACTTTGGATATGTTCATGAAACAATCCATGCAAAATTCGGCTGAGATAAGGTCTTCTATTGATACCCTAACGAAAAACTCCTCCTCCCATGGTGAGAGTATTAAATCAATAGAAAACCAAATCGCACAGTTAAACGCCGCAATGAGTGCGAGAGAGAAAGGGAAACTCCCATCTCAACACCCCTACCGAATCCTGGCCATTCACAAAGTCATAATGTGAATGCCATTACTACGTTGAGATCGGGGAGAGTGCTGAACAACCAAGTGGGTGAGCAAGTTAATGATAGTGACACATTTGATACCCCTTCTTCTTCTTCTTCCCTTAACTCGTCTAGTCTCCCACCTTCATCCGAGCCTATTCTCCGTTTTCCCCAAGGCTCAAACATTTTGCCAAATCTATCTAAGTCGATGCCTACTCCAATTTTGGGATCGAATCTGTCGCCACAGTCTTCTCCACAAACGTTGGACCCAAAACTTATTGATCGTGCTCCATTTCCAAACCGATTAAGGGCCAACCGACCTAACCCGCAAATGGAGAAGATTGTGGAAATGTTTAAGCAAGTTAGCGTGAATATTCCTCTTCTAGATGCTATTCAACAAGTCACATCTTATGCAAGAATCCTTAAAGACTTGTGCACTAGGAAGAGAAAAACTCAAGTGCCTAAAAAGGTTTTCATGACGAGTAATGTTAGCACAGCTTTTACCCAACAAATACCAAAGAAACGTAAGGACCCCGGCTGTCCTACAATCTCTATTTCTATTGGGGGTAAAAATATAAATCGTGCTTTACTCGATCTAGGCGCTAGCGTCAACTTGCTTCCTTATTCAGTATACGAGCAGTTAGGAATTGGAGAGTTAAAACCCGCCCATTGTACTCTCCAAATGGCTGATCGATCTATCACCAAACCTCGGGGCGAACTAGAGGATGTGTTAATTAAAGTCGGGGAATTCATATTTCCCGTGGACTTTATTGTTTTAGATACACAACCTGTGGTAAACCCACGGAATCAAATCCCGGTGATACTTGGTCGACCCTTCCTAGCAACTTCTAACGCTGTGATCAATTGTCGTAACGGTTCTATGAACTTATCCTTCGGGAAAATGACAATTGAGCTTAATATTTACAAGCTAGGAAGTCAGCCATCAGAACCTTCTGCTCATTTGCTGGATGTTTGTTCCATCCACGAGATAGCTCCCGAAAGCTGCATGGATGAGGAACTTTGCTTTGATGTTCTCGACAACACTAATGAGACATCGTTTGATCTTGCACCACTTTACAGTGAGGATATGTTCAATGAGTCCGACCTTGAGATTGAACCCGTTGACTCGTTGCAAAAGTCAGCAGCACTTTCCGAGTCAATATCTTATGCAAGTTTTGAACCTCTTAAGGAGTCCGAATATCATTCCGTTACCCCTCCTTCTATTGTCTCTCCGCCAATTCTTGATCTCAAACCGCTACCTTCTCATCTTAAATATGCATATTTAGGAGAGAATGAGACTTTGCCAGTGATTATTTCCGCTTCTCTAGCCTTAGAGCAAGAGAATGCACTTTTGGCAGTGTTGAGATCGAATCGGGAAGCATTTGGTTGGACAATGGCCGACATCAAAGGGATTAGTCCCTTAATTGTTGAACATCATATACATCTGATGGATGAAGCCAAACCAACCCGAGACCCACAAAGACGGTTAAATCCCGTTATGAAGGAGGCGGTAAAGAAAGAAATCGTCAAGTGTCTATATAGTGGAATAATTTACCCCATATCTGATAGTCAATGGGTAAGTCCAATTCATGTGGTCCCTAAAAAGTCTGGCATCACGGTCATCACTAACGAGGCTAATGAGTTAATCCAAACACGCACCCAAACTGGGTGGCGTGTATGTATCGATTACAGGAAACTCAATGCCGCGACGAGGAAAGATCACTTCCCTCTACCTTTCATTGACCAGATGTTGGAACGATTAGCGGGACACGAATACTACTGTTTCTTGGACGGATACTCTGGTTACAATCAGGTCCCCATCGCCGAAAAGGATCAAGATAAAACCACTTTTACTTGTCCTTTCGGAACTTTTGCTTATAGACGCATGCCCTTTGGGTTATGCAACGCTCCCGCTACATTTCAGCGGTGTATGATGGGGATATTTTCAGATATGGTGGAAAATTTTCTAGAAATTTTTATGGACGATTTCTCCATTTTTGGGGACTCCTTTGAGGACTGCCTTCATAATCTTGACGCCGTTCTTACCCGCTGTAAGGATAAGAACTTGACTTTGAATTGGGAAAAATGCCATTTTATGGTTCAAGAAGGTATTGTACTTGGACATATAATTTCACATAAAGGCATTGAGGTCGACAGAGCTAAAATAGATGTCATTCAAAACCTCCCTCGTCCCAATTGCGTCAAAGATATACGATCCTTTCTTGGTCATGCAGGATTTTATAGGAGATTTATTAAGGACTTTAGCAAAATTGCTAGACCCTTAACCCTTCTATTGGCCAAGGACACTACTTTTCACTTCAATTCGGATTGTGAGGCTGCTTTTGAATCACATAAAGAATCACTCACTACAGCCCCCGTTCTATCATCTCCGGATTGGAACCACCCGTTCGAGCTTATGTGTGACGCATCAGATTTTGCTATTGGTGCTGTCTTGGGACAGCATATTGATAAGATGCCACATGTAATTTACTATGCAAGTAGGACCTTGAATGATGCACAAATAAATTACACAACTACCGAGAAAGAACTCTTGGCAGTTGTATTTGCATTAGAGAAGTTCAGGCCCTACTTGATTGGCTCGCCTATTGTGGTTTACACAGATCACTCCGCCCTCCGACATCTTTTAACGAAGAAGGATGCAAAAGCCAGGCTAATACGTTGGATCCTATTGTTACAAGAATTTGATCTTATTATCAAAGACAAGAGTGGATGTGAAAACGTAGTAGCCGACCATCTTTCACGCATCACTTCTTCGCCAACTGTGACCGTGCCGATAAATGACTCATTTCCCGACGAACAGCTCTTCAATGTATCCTAGGAACCTTGGTTCGTGGATATCGTGAACTATCTTGCGACGGGACTTATACCTAGCGATTGGTCGAAACAAGACAAACTTCGGTTTTTATCCCAAGTAAAATATTTTTACTGGGATGAACCATATCTATTCAAGTATTGTTCCGATCAAATCATTCGCAGGTGTGTCCCTAACGATGAATTCAAGAGCGTGTTATCATTTTGTCATGATCAGACATGCGGCGGTCACTTTGGACCTCGAAAAACGGCGGAGAAAGTTTTGCAATGTGGCTTTTATTGGCCAACATTATTTAAAGATGCATTTGAACATTGCAAAACTTGTCCGCGAAGTCAGCATTTGGGCCGGATTTCACGAAGGAACGAGATGCCGCTCCAACCTATATTGGTTGTGGAAATATTTGATGTTTGGGGTATTGATTTTATGGGCCCTTTTCCCAACTCCTTTGGGAATCTATATATCTTGTTAGCGGTTGATTATGTCTCGAAGTGGGTGGAAGCTGTACCGTGTCGCACTAATGACAACAAAGTTGTCATTAAGTTCCTTAAAGAAAACATCTTCTCGCGATTCGGACACCCTCGCGCTATCATTAGCGACAACGGGACACATTTCTGCAATAGGTCTTTCGAAGCCTTGATGCGGAAATATTCAATCACTCACAAACTTTCTACGCCCTATCATCCCCAAACAAGCGGGCAGGCTGAGATCTCAAATAGGCAGATCAAACAGATTTTGGAGAAAACGGTTTCTAAGAACCGTAAAGATTGGTCAACCAAATTGACGGATGCTCTTTGGGCATTCCGCACCGCTTATAAGACCGATCTTGGTATGTCTCCATACCGCCTTGTGTTTGGGAAGGCATGTCACCTCCCTGTCGAGATTGAACATAAGGCAATGTGGGCTATTAAAGAGCTTAATTTTGATCTTGATCATGCTGGCGGCTTTCGGAAGCTGCAATTGAATGAGCTAAGCGAACTCCGCGATGAAGCTTACGATAATGCGGTGATAGTAAAGAATAGGACTAAAGTATTTCACGATAAAAATCTTTCTAGAAAAACCTTCACATCGGGGCAACAAGTCCTTCTTTATGATTCACGTCTCCATCTTCATCCGGGTAAGCTTAAATCTCGTTGGAAAGGACCTTTTGTGGTGCGGTATGTACACCCGCACGGGACGGTTGAAGTCGAAAATTTGAAAAACGGTTCGATTTTTAAAGTAAATGGGCATAGATTAAAACCGTATTTTTCTGCTGACCCCGCGGAGGAGCTCCTGTTTTTACAGGAGCCGCTTTATCAAAACTAAAATTTCCTCCGCCTCACCTCCATGTTTTTATATCATTTTCTCATTTTAAAAATGGAGGTGAGTAAAAAATGATTTGATTGAATATCTGTGCGTGTCAAAGAATAAGTTTGGGGGAATTTATCATTTAACTATTATTTTACCCCTTGTATCTCTCCCTTAGTATACAGGTCCATGTTCTCAAAAGGCTACATCAGTGAGGACACTGCTGAAAACAGGTTTGGGGGGAAGGTTTGTATTCACTGAATTATCTTTGACACCGGGCATTATAAAAAGAAAAAAAGAAAAAAAAATTTATAACAAAAGAATAGAAAGTGAAACATTACATCCAAAAGATAGGAATAGTTTAAGAAAACCAAGAAAATTAGAAGTTTTCTTATACGAACTAGTAATAAGTAGTTATGAGCTGTTGTCCCAAGGGTTAGTAAGATGAAGGAAGTCACTAATCTGAGGATAAAAATAAGTCTGAAAAATAGTTTCTATTCTGGAAGCCAAACATTTGAATGTTGATACCCTACTATATGCACATACACACGTCTTGAAACTCGGGATAGTAGAGGATACCTTGAAATACTCTTTTCTAAAAGCCAAAGTATGAAGGAAATGATGAAGAAAATATAAAATGGTGAAAAGAAAAAAAATGAACACTGGTTTTGTATCTCCAAGGTAGCAATAAAAAAAATATAGCGAGGGTGCCTCTTCACCTAGTGCCCTAAGGCCAACTGGTCTGGGAGTCACTGCTAAGCCTTAGGTGGTGCAAGACAAGGAAAATATTATCACCAAATCTGCAAGCACATGAGTAATCGGTCGGTTAGTACCTCAAGAAGTATTAACGGTCGCATGAAAATGTGTAAGCAATTCTAAGTATTCATCAAAGTAAAAAGTACTAAGGTAGATGGACAAGAGTATGATAGCTTGAATTGAATTCTCCGAGTGTAGGGATGTTCTTTACACACACGTGGGGTTATATGATCAATGTTTGGACAAAAGGTAGGAATGAAGAGTAAAGACGATGTTTTATTGAGGGATGATGTGATTTCTAACATTTTTTCATGACTATTAAGATAGGGCTCATGACAATTGAAAAGCTAGTATAGTTGGAAACTCTTCTTTTCAAAGTATTTCTTTTATGGTTCTTATCTTTATATGTAAATTTCACCATCTTTCTTTTGTTATTGGATTTTGTGGGTGTAATCCGCTGAAAACCCTCAGGAGACAACACTCCTCCTACTAGGGACACCTAGAGGTTTAACGGCTTGTTGCACGTGCTCAGTGCAATCGTGTCTGCCTACGAAAGTGTGCTTAGTTTTCTCCTTTCTTTTTCTCCTCTTAAATAAACTAGTTTGCTCGGGACGATCAAAGATAAGTTTGGGGGTATTTGTTCAGTTGATAAAACTGCACATTTGTATTACATTTTTCCTACCATTTTCATATTACAAAAGGACTTTATTATGATATATTAAACATATGAGGGTTTATATGTCAAAATAACAATTTTCCATATGTTAATATATTTTAATTATCATTTGGTAGAAAAATGTATGCAAATAAATCTATTGACCAAATCCTAGTAGAAATAAGCCTACTAAATATTATTTGAGATTATGGTGCAGAATTTTCCAAGTTGTTATGCAGGATTTAACAAACAAATCAATTTGTTGAAGAAAACTTGCCAAATTAAGAAGCAAACTTGGAGACCAAGTCTGGAAGCAACCGAGAAATGATTTCTGAATTCTAAAGATGCCTAGGATTGCCAAATGTCACCATCAGAGAGCCAGAGAAATATGATCAAAAGATCCCTACAATTGGCCGCGGATCCGCGGCCAAACTCACCCTTGGGCCGCGGATCCGCCGCACTATTGATGAGTTGGAATGCAAGATTTTGGGAGATTGATTACTGCAATATTTTACCAACTTTTCAACTAAAAGATTCTGGCTTTGCACTATAAAAGGGCACCGAGGGCCTCTTGGAAAATCTATCAAGCCAAAGAGATCACGAAGCTCCCGACGCTCACGCATCCAGGCTGATCATCGACTGTTCGACTACCTCCCTAGGAAAGATCGAGAAGCAAATCAAGTTTTGTAATCATTTTTTATGGATTAAAAGTGTAGTTGAAGGAGTTGATTAATAAAGGTAGTTTTTTTTTAATTGTTTGTTTTCTTTTACATTATGTTTTCCATCTCTTTCTTTTCATCTTCTTCTCCCAACATGCGCGAGTAATTCTCCGCTTGTTAGGGTTTGTAGGATTAGGGTAGGTTAATGGGTGATGAAAATAATTAAACCCTTTTTAAGTCCTATAAAGTTTAGGAACTTTATCAAAATAATCATTAACATCCTAATCGGACGCGCTAGCAATTCTTTGCTAGTTCCGACCGCGATTAGAGATTAGATTAATGATTGTTTTGGTAAAGGCTAGATATGAACGGAGTTCCGTGTCGAGATAAGGGTTACGAGTGGGATTCCTTTTCCCTCCAGAAACCTTAATCTACACGCATCACCGTCGTTCTAGTTCTAAATCTATTAATGGATAAAAAGGGTAACTTTTAATTAATCTTCCATAACTACTAAATCCTAACGAACCCTACAAGCCCTATTATTATATTATTTAAATCTCTAAAATAATCTAGATCTATATTTAACATTCTTGTTGAAAGTAGATCTAGAAACTTTTCATAAAATTCTTTATTCCTCCTCTCTTTCTCAACACATCTAAAGTAAAAATAAAAGGTTCCACGTTTCCCAGAGGACGACCCGTACTCATCTCGGTCTAGCTACGCGCGACACCGTTATTGATTGCGGTTAAACTACAAACACAAATTTTCACATCAATCAGGACTGCACCCAACTACTACCTGTTTGCACGACTCCTTTGAGCCGTGGTAGGGTAGTAATCAAAGTACATTGGGAACACACTCGAGGCGAAGTAGCAGTGTCAAGTCGACGGACTAAGCTGTACTCCTGTCACCTGGGAACTGTTATCTGACGATAGGTATAGTACCAACCAACAGTTCCCAACGAGTCCTGTCCAGTGTACTCGTAACCTAACGAGCACCCGCATACTATCTCTAGTACGACGTACTGATGGCTGTGGGACATACCATCTCCCCTGCTGGGATGAGAAGCGCATACGCTAGTATACTCCGGAGTATCGATGCCCCGTCTCGATAATCCTACGACTAGGGACCTATATAAGGATGTGCTTGTAGATTACCCAGCCCCCCACAAGTGTGACTGCCATCACAACGCTGGTAATCAAGCAAAAATCCTAAGGGCTCCACTAATATGTATAAGCGATATGCTAGAAGAAACACATGCAGATATTAAAGTAGAAACAAACCAAGTAGCATACTACCATTTTGAGCAAGATTGTCTATACAACTGTGAATATCCCAAGCTTCCATTAAATAATATACAAACTAGTATGATACAGTAATGGCCTCTAGGGCATATACACTAACAGTTTCACCAATTTTACCTTCAATTGTTTCGCCTCCAACACTCGAACTCAAGCTATTGTCGTTTTACCTTAAATACGCTTACTTAGGTGAGAATGAGACCCTTCCTGTTATCATCTCGTCCTCTCTAGCCCCTGAGCAAGAGAAAGCACTTTTAATGGTCTTACAAAACAATCGGCAAGCTTTTGGCTAGACTATGGCGGACATCAAGGGGATTAGTCCCCTAATAGTTGAACATCATATTCATATGATGGATGATGCCAAGCCAGCAAGGGATCCACAGAGACGACTAAACCCAATAATGAAGGAGGCTGTTAAAAAGGAGATCGTAAAATGTCTTGATAGTGGTATCATTTACCCTATCTCTGATAGCCAGTGGGTTAGCCCCATTCACGTTGTCCCAAAGAAATCGGGCATAACGGTCATAACTAATGAGGCGAATGAGTTAATACCTACTCGCACCCAAACTGGGTGCATCGATTATAGAAAACTCAACGCCGCGACTCGGAAAGACCACTTTCCATTACCTTTTATTGACCAAATGGTAGAACGATTGGCTGGGCATGAATTTTACTGCTTTTTGGATGGCTACTCCGGCTATAATCAAATTCCCATCGCCGAAAAGGACCAAGACAAGACCACATTCACTTGTCCTTTCGGTACGTTTGCTTACCGTCGCATGCCCTTTGGGTTATGCAATGCACCGGCTACTTTCCAGCGGTGTATGATGGGCATTTTTCAGACATGGTGGAAAAATTCTTGGAGATTTTTATGGATGATTTCTCCATTTTCGGCGACTCCTTTGATGAGTGTTTGCTACATTTAGATGCAGTCCTTACCCGTTGTAAGGATAAGAACCTTACTTGCCACTTCATGGTACGAGAAGGTATTGTCTTAGGACATATAATCTCGCAAAATGGCATAGAGGTAGATAAAGCTAAGATTGAAGTCATTTTCATTCTTCCTCCTTCCAAATACGTCCGAGACATTCGAGCCTTCCTTGGCCATGCCGGTTTCTATAGACGGTTCATCAAGAATTTTAGCAAGATAGCTAGACCCTTGACTCTTTTGTTGGCCAAGGGCACCACATTTGATTTCGACTCAAGCTGTATGAAGGCGTTCGAGTCATTGAAAAACCCACTTACTTCCGCTCCCATTCTTTCATCTCCTGACTGGACGCATCCATTTGAGATTATGTGCGATGCATCAGATTTCGCCATTGGTGCTATCCTTGGACAGCACATCAATAAGATGTCGCATGTGATTTACTACGCTAGCCGAACCTTGAACGAGGCCCAATTAAATTACACAACAACTGAGAAGGAATTCTTAGCTGTTGTGTTTGCATTAGAAAAGTTCAGGCCCTATTTAATCGGCTCTCCAGTCATCGTTTACACTGACCACTCAGCTCTTCGCTATCTTTTCGCGAAGAAGGACGCTAAATCCCGGCTGATACGTTGGATTCTCTTACTACAAGAGTTTAACCTTGTCATCAGAGACAAGAGAGGATGCGAAAACGTAGTCGCCGACCACCTTTCACGCCTCCCTTCTTCACCTACGCTTCAAATTCCTATTAAAGACGTTTTTCCAGATGAGCAGCTCTTGACTGTGTCATGCGAATCTTGGTTCGCAGATATTGTAAATTATTTGGCCACCGGACTTATACCAAACAAATGGTCGAATCAGGACAGACTCAGATTTCTATCCCAGGTAAAACATTTTTACTGGGATGAACCATATCTATTCAAATACTGTCCCGACCAAATTATTCGTCGGTGTGTCCCCGACAATGAGTTTAAGAGCGTGCTGTCATTTTGCCACGATCAAGCGTGTGGCGGGCATTTTGGCCCCAAAAGGACAGCAGAAAAGATCTTGCAATGTGGCTTCTACTGGCCACAACTTTTTAAAGACGCACATGATTACTGCTAGACATGCTCTCAGTGCCAACACTTGGACCGGATATCAAGGAGAAACGAAATGCCGCTCCAACCAATATTGGTTGTTGAAATTTTTGATGTTTGGGGGATAGACTTTATGGGACCGTTTCCCAACTCTTTTGGAAACATGTATATTCTCCTCGCTGTTGACTATGTTTCTAAATGGGTCGAGGCTGTGCCCAGCCGAACTAATGACAACAAGGTTGTCGTTAGATTTCTCAAAGAAAATATTTTTTCTCGATTTGGGCATCCCCGCGCAATTAAATGAGGTTTTACGATCACCAAAATATTTTACCGCAATCAAGAACGGCGTCGCATAAAGCTAGCCGGTGAGTACGGGTCGGTCCACAGGGATGTGTAATTTTCCTAAGTGTTCTTACGAGCTGATTCAAATGGGTGTTTGGTCTTTTAATTTAATCTAAAAAAGAGAACTAAGTTGTGCGATGGTTAAGAAACTTGCTAGGATTAGGTTTAAGATGGAGTTTGATAAGATTTAATGTCACACCTCTTTCAATACCCTAAATGAAATCTTTTAGAAATTATAGCAACTATTAGAAAAAGGGATTAGGATGATTGGGAAGAAACGAACTAGATCCTTGTCCGTCCTTTCCTAATATTTGCTCTAACCTTCATGGAAGACATGCATGTCCGGTCCTTTATACTACGGTTTCACCGTTACCTCGTGGGTAGGGTGCCGTAGGGAGCGGATCATGCATGCATGCATGAAGTTCTAGTTATTAAAAATAATCGGGCACGAAAGAGATGAGAGATCTTCATCTCTCATTCCCTCCCTTATTCCTAACCCTAACAAGCGAGGAAATTACTCGCTCATTAGGGGATTTATTAAAAACATCATTTTGAGATTTTGCATTTTTAGATCTATTGGATTAATTTCCTACTGCAGTTTTAAGAGATTCTATACTAGAATTAACTAAGGCAAAAGATTAATTTAATCTAATGCAATAATTTAACTATAAACTAAGGCAGGAATTAAAAGAAGAACTTACAGAAATGATGCTCTTTAATCCTCAAAAGAATCTGAATTTTTATTTCTTGGAAAGAGGCATCCCCATTACAATATTTTGATTACAATTTTATAGGGAAACAAGGAAATTTAGGGTTACGGGATTCGCACATGTGCGATTACAAAAATACCCCCGAAAAATCCCAACAAAGTCACCGACGCACCGTCACCAAAAATCTTCAACGACACGTGCATCAGGAGGCCGCGGAACCGCGGCATATGTGGGGGTAGGGCCGCGGTTCCGCGGCCCTTTGATGAGGTTGTCTGGTCAAATTTTGTGGGCTTGTTCTTGATGATTTGGTCTTTCTATTTCTATAGTTCTTTTCTCCTTTTGGTTTCTGTGTCTTCTCCAGATCTTCAGTGAAAACTAGTAATGGTCTTTTAACCGTTCACTTTGATGTTTTGGACCTTGCGTTGCCTTGTACCTTTGTGAACTGTTCTACGTCTAGGCTTGACTAGGATCCTTCTACTTGTTGGTCAAAAATCCCGCTTTTGTGTTATCTTTTGTCTTTTTCACTGTTTTCGCTCCAAGAACCTGTAACCTGTAATATGTAGCAGACATGCGTCAAAAGCACCTGTTTATTTATAAAACGAATAAGAATGTGGAATATAATAATGCAATATTATGATATGTACACTCGTCGGCCTCCCTTTCGCTCAATACCTGGGTAACCATTACGTACAGCTAGTGCCGCTGATGTGCTTATGGTTAAACCCATTGCCAGCGTATTGACGAGTATTTAGAGTCCCACATAAAGAGTTTTCACGGTTCAGGCGATATAGTGTAGATGACGTATGTTGGTACATACAGGTGTCCAATTAAATATGTGTACAGGCTGTACAGACTTTAATCGGACGGTTGATAATACTAGCGGCTTAGGATTAAGCCGGAGTATTAAATCAGGTTTTGATTTAATAATTTATATATGTATTTATATTCTAGTATTATTGTTCACTATTCATTTTCTCTCTTGGCTATTCGTATTTTTGTACGAATACGCGTATATGTATTTCGATACGTATACCGGGTAGCATTCCGTATTTATACAGAATAGTTTCTAGAAGATGTCCACCTCATTAATTGATTTTCTATTTTAGAAAATTAATTTTGGAAATGAGGTGGAGGGGGTGAGGTGGCATGAGCATGGTTTGAGGCATGTAGAGAGGTATGGGCATGGCATTGTTTATTGGTAAATTGGAAAAATATATTTTGTGTGCATTTTTTGGATGAGTGAGAGAGAGGGGGGGCAACCACTTCTTGGCTTGGGGCTTGCTCATTTTCTTTGCTTGCTTGATCACTCTCTCACACACACTCATAAAAAGGCTTAGCCATTTTTCTTTAGTTGCTCATGCCATTGTTTTCTTCACCTCCTTCATCTTCTATGGTTGCTCATGTAGCATATGTGATGAGAGAAAAATCATAGTGACGCATTCCTACACCTCCTCTCTCCATTGATAGCAACCTTGGAGCGTCGGTTGCCTCGTTTGGCGAGGCTGAAACTTGCGCCGTTTTCCTCAGGTGGATCATCGTAGATGGAGGAAGACCGGCAACCAAACTCGATCCAGACGACCACTAGGAGCTTGGAATGAAGACCGAAGGACACGGATCAACTCGGTATAACCATTATATCTCTTTTATTAGCTTGCTAGTTTAGGGTTTAGGATAGATCCGGGCATCGGGTAATGGTAGCGCCAGTTTAGATAATTTTTTTTCCGCATTAGGCCACGGTTTGATGGCTGGGGCACTGCCGTAACCCAACATGATTTGCATCATAGTCCTGGAAGTCAAGCTAACATCCTAAGGGCTTTATCAACATGTATCAGAGAGACAGAATAATATAAGTGTACATGTTAAGATAAAGTGCAACCAGATAGCATACTATCATGTCGAGCAAGAAAGTCCTATATATATATGTATGTATATATGTATGTATATAAGCATCCACTATAATATACAATAATGGACTCTAGGGCATACATATTGTTAGTTATATGTATGCCCTAGAGGCCATTACTGTACATTGGATGTATATTGTAGTGGATGCTGGGACATATATAGGTAGGACTTTCTTGCTCGACATGATAGTACGCTATCTGGTTGCTCTTTATCTTAACATGTATACTTTCTGTCTCTCTGATTACATGTTGATAAAGCCCTTAGGATGCGTACTCGACTTCCAGGACTATGATGTAGATCATACTAGTGGGGCCTGGGTAGTCCATGAGTACATCCTTCAAAGTTCCTAGTCGTGGGAATATCGAGACGGGACATCGATATTCCAGAGTAGACTAGCGTATATCTTCTCGACCCAAGTGATGGGCGATGGATGATCCCATATCCATTGGTGTTTGACATCAGAGATGGTATGCGGGTGCTCAGTGGAGACTGGGTACACTGAACGGACTCGCCGAGAACTCCCAGATGGTATTATACCTCACGTCAGATGGCAGTTCTCTGGTGACACTGGTACAGCTTAGTCTGTTGACCCGAGATCGTCATAGAGTCTTGTGTGTCTCCCACTGTGCTTTGATTTCCACCCTACCATGGCTCTACTGAGTCGTGCAAACAGGTGGTTTTTGGGTACAGTCCCGATTCACATGGAGGCAATGAGCGATAGGAGGGGATTCGTCTCTCCCGGTATTGGGGGTTGATGTTGCGCTATGCTCGACTGGACATAACAGGAAATCCCTGGCCAGGGTTGCAGTGATATACTGGTAAGAGTTATCAATAGTTTCACGATTGTTATGGACCTTACGTCGGCATGACTTATCAAGCTACTGGGGTCTGACGTTTACCACCCCTAGGCGAGATATGCGACATATCAGACGAACAGACCGGACTGTACGGTAAGTGTTACTGGTTGGATTCACAGGAGTGTGAGCGGGCTTGCTCGTCGATCTTCTGATCGCTCAATACCCGGGTGGCCGTTACGTTTAGCAGACCGCTTGCGGCTTGTGGGTGTTCGATATGATTATCACCTGCTGCCGGCGTATTGACGAGTCTTTAGAGTCCTACACAGAGGTTTCCTGGCTCAAGCGAAACGAAATAGGAGCGCATATGAGATATGTGCGAGACCGAGAATAATGCGTGTATGTGATACCGTATTCTATTCTCTCGATGAATGTATCGATTGGTTGTATGTGATATAACCTAGTTATCGAATCAAGGATTGATTCGACAAGTCGATACATTGGATATTAGTCGGTTATATGCGATATGACCGGATCGTTAAATCAAGTATTGATTTAATGATTTAATGCATAATTAAATATTTGATATATTACTTTGCATTAACTAGTATTTGTTCACTTTAAATGGATTTTCTCACTTGAATTGCACAAGTTGTATATGTGATATACTTTTGTGCACTTGTTTGTATCATATTTGATGATACATGCTAACTTGAGTTTGTGTGTATGATTAAACCATGGTTATATGAATGGTTAGGGTTTTGTTTACTTATTGATTTATTTATTTTGTTTATTTATTTTGGAAAAGATAAATAGAAATGGTGGCTTTCTTTGTTTCTTTCATGAAGCTTCATGAAGTGTTGAAAACTTGACCATTTTATTTGCTTCCCTTAACCTAACCATTCACCTAACCCTAGTTTAGTCTCTACACTTAACCATGGTTGGTATATGATAAGTATTCATTTTATTTTCTATTTGAAAAAGACTTATCATATTCTTTCTTCATCTTCTTCATCTTCAACAATGAAGAAACCTTGCAACCATCAATGGCAACTTGAGAAAAAGAGTGAGAAATCCAATTCTAAAGTGAACCCACTTCCTATTTCTTCATCCTCTACCACTTGCCAAGTAGTATAGGGTGTTTTCTTCACAAGTTTCATGACTTGGTGAAGTTGGAGCTTGATCTTGAGTTGCCTCGACGTAGATCATCTTCGGCATCGAAGTTGACGACCTAGCCCGTCCATTTCTCCGATGAAGCCGATGCTAGAGTCCGGGATTCGATATGGACAGCGGAGGGACGTCATCACGGAGCCTAGGAGGTGGAGGACCGGATCTACAAAGGTTGTAGTCACTTTCCTTTAGCAATAAATTCGTTTACTTGCTTGCATCGCCTATAAATCTAGTTAACGATCCGTATTAGGGTTTGTAGGCACATGAAATTTTTTGAATTGGGCATGTTTGATCACTTGTGAGACCTCATTAGTGTGCCTAGGAACCCTACACATATGACTATACAATAATGGCCTCTAGAGTCCATAATTGTATATTATAGTATAGTCATATTGTATATTATAGTATAGTCATATGTATTCTTAATGAAATTAAGACATGGTCTCTTCCCCTCCCATATCTCATATGGAGTGGTAGACACTGATTTAGTCAGAACTCTATTCAATAGGTATGCGGCTGTCTTAAGTGCATAATCTCAAAAGGAAATAGGTAACTCAGCAGTACTCATCATAGAGCGTACCATATCTAATATGGTGCGATTCCTCTGCTCAGATACACCGTTGTGCTGTGGTGTATACGGAGGAGTAAGCTGAGAGAGAATCCTATTCTCTTTTAAATAGTCACGGAATTCCGTGCTCAAGTATTCTCCTCCCCGATCAGATCATAGGATATTAATACTTTTACCCGTCTGGTTCTCAATTTCGTACTTATATTCCTTGAATTTCTCAAAAACTTCAGATTTGTGTTTCATCAGGAACATATGTCCGAATCTTGAGAGATCATCGGTGAATGTAATAAAGTACGAGGAAACATTTCTGGCATGTTGTAACATTTTCAAAAAAGATAAAATATTAATTTTGGGAATTTTTATAATTTAATATTATTTTATTGAATATTTTAATATTTTGGTATTATTAAATGCAAATAAATAGGAAAAATTTGAGAAAAATTATGGAAAATTCTAAAATAGGGTAAATTAGAGAATTATGCCATTTCTAAGTTTAATTGATTAGTTATATACTAAATTAGTGCTAATCGCGATTAAAAAATCGCTAATCGGTTTTTAGCATTTTTGAGCAAAACATGCACATATCACTTTTTTCTACACTTGTGCATTTTTCTTGCCATAGTTTCTCATTTGGGTTTACTATTTATGTAAGAAGGATTTTGAGAGATTAAGAGAGAAAGAAAATGGGAAAAGATTAAAGAAAATGGGGGTTGGTGAGATAAAGAGGTATGGGACACCTTTGACCTAAAGACTTAGCCATTTCTCCCCTCATTTCCCTCCCTCTTCTTCCTTCTACTGCTGCTGCTCCTGCACTTCATCTCCCTCCCTCTTGAACTCCTCAAATCACCATGAAAACAAACTCAAAACCCTACCCCCATTTCACTAAAAAGATGCACAAGCTCAAGACCTTCATGATGGACCAAGAAAGCTTGGATTTTGGCCACTAGGGGCAACTCAAGAAAATTCTTGAGTTGCCAAATGAGGTAATTACTGAACCATTAGCTTAGTTTTAGTATTACTTATACCCCATGTTTAGTTTTGAATCGATATTGTGTGATATTGTGGACTTGTGGATAACCTAGTTAGGGTTGTAATGAATTATGGGTTGTATTATGAAATTGAGGTTAGTAGAGGTTATACCATCACCCTAGTGTATGAATTGGAACCCAAAACCTGAAGCTTAAACCAGAATACGGATTTTAGAAACCGATATCGGAAAAATTGTGAAATCTGTGTAGTGTTTATGGAATCTGCTATCATACGAGGTATGCTAAAATAAAATTGATTGGACAGTGGTATGTGCAGGCACCCAGAAAGATAACCCCAAGACCCCAGCTCCCACTTCTTCTTTCTGGCCACCAATTTATTCCCTTTGGCCGCCAATTGCGGCCTGGGTCCCACCATTTTGGCTCGTGTTGGTTCTGTAGCTCCTACATATTCATGTTAGGCCCCTGGTATATATAGATTTGTATAAAGTGACTTAGGGTGAAATCTGGGACATATTTCCTAAGTTGCTGTTTTGGATTCATGTTTCCGTATTCCGTATTTTTAATTCTGCAATTGTAGATTGTGTTTTGCCTCGACTATTTGGCGTTTATACGACGATATAGAGGATTTATTGATGGTTTTGAAGGCGTGCCATAGGTTCTCACATATAGGCCCCTTATCGTATCGTTTTGGATTTCATGTGCCGTTTTAGTTTTGATTTGGTTTTAATGCGCATATACGATATTTTGATGTGTAGGTACTCTATGAAGACTACGGGACGACGAGCAAACACGTGGTGACATCGAAAGATGGAGACGCAAGGTGAGTAGATTATATCTACAGGGGGAAGTCGGGTGGATGGCGTATAGCACCCCCGCAGTCCGTAATTAGTATATTATGTAGAATATATGTATGATAGTTGTAGTGTGCTATGGTTAGTTAGGCGTAGAAGTAACTAGCGTAGTTCCTAGTTGCGAGCCCTAGGATAGAATTGCACCCACACGCCTACACTTGTATGTTCCTTATACTTGCACGTTGTTGATGATATTGGACGACATTGGTGATGAGTCGATGATATTGGGCCTTGTGCCGCAAGATCGGTGATTTGATAGGATTCCTATTTGGGATATGACATGTGATTCTTGCGGGCTTGGAATGTGTGTTTACCCCCGCATTCATATTTTATAGATGGTATCAGTGGTACTAGACTTAGATCAGTATCCCAGATTATGTGGTATGATGATAGTGATATCTGATATGTGATGAGATAGTGTGATATTGACCCGTACCCAGCTATTGGGATGCCGTACGACGATTTACCGTACGAGCCTATATTGATGATAGATCCGCACTCATGACTTGAGGATGTCATATGATATATTATATCGTTCACGATACTGTTGAGGCGGGATCATCGACTATTATATCTATACCTATATATCGACTCAGATTTAGGCGGTTTCGATACCCCTCCTGATTTACTTGATACTTAGATCTGTAGTTTGCATAGTAGATGTTAGACTAGATCGAGGCATACCTATTTCAAAAACTATGAATCAGGGGTATCTTAAAAAACAAACAAAGGGATTCTGCGAATACTTAAAAGGCATATCTTTTCTTAAAAACACCGCATCCCTTATTTTACTAAAACCCTGATTCGTCTTATTTCAAGAGGCATCACTGCATGACTTATAAATATTGATGTAATTTCTTCACTGTGATGTTGATTATTTGATTTCCGCATTTTCATGCTATTCGCATCGCTTGCATATGTTTATTGCTACTGTTATCATGCTGTTAGGACACCAGCACCATTATCGATGATGCGTATGTTCCACGTACACTGTTTGCCGGCTCACACACTTCATCATCGATAATTGCCATGCCACTACACTGTAGTACTGCTGCATTCATGATATGATTTCCGCATGGCATATTGTACACATATACCTGTACACAAACATATATGATTCTGACTTGATTAGAGATTTGAGGGCCGCAAGATATTCTTTAAAAACTGATTTAGTCTAAAGGAGCGGTTTCCCTTGACATATGCACATTACTATTCATATGTGACTTGACATGCTACTCATACTTGATGCTTATATCACATCGGATCATCATATTGTAGCTTATCTATATGTGACTTGACATGCTACTCATACTTGATGCTTATATCACATCGGATCATCATATTGTAGCTCATCTATATGTGACATGACATACTACTCATACTTGCTGCTTATATCACATCGGATCATCATATTGTAGCTCATCTATATGTGACTTGACATGCTACTCATACTTGACGCACATATCATATCGGATCATTGACTTGCATTCTGGTTTGGATTACATGTGATTTCTGGATTTGGGAACCATGGCTATTGCAAATATGTAATCATTTAAAAACCCGGTTCCCTTGATATGATATTTCGGTGCGTCCACCATGTGTTTTCTCGGTGCTAGAGTGATATATGTGAACCCGAATCGAGGAGCTGGTTGAGGCCGATTACGGGTACATGGTGGACCCGGTATGGTACCCCGGGGCGAGAACGGTTTCGCTGTGTAGTAGACGGTGAGCCCGGCAGAGGGATTACTACCTACCGGTGATTGTATTTGAGCTCGGCGGATATCTGGAGGATACCGACCGGAGTTGAGAGATGGATATGGGCTGACCCGTACTGCCGGGGCCGAGGGCCGATACCGCAGACGGAGCCCAGAGATGGACATGGGTTGACCCGTACTGCCGGAGTCGAGGGCCGATACCGCAGACGGAGCCCCATATGGACGAGGATTTACGTGTCGATGCTAGGCACGGGTTTCATGATGTTTTTCCATGATTTTGTTTATATCCTCATATTTGCATACATGATGTTTATTGTCATTGGGTGACGGGTGGACGGCTTCCACGTATATACAGACATGTATCATATACAGACATTGATCATATACAGACTGGATTTACACGGATCATACTTCATTTGTATATATAACAGGGTATGAGGCGCTGTTATATATACCCTTACACCAATATTAGTGGTATGGGACGCTAATATATGTGTATTGATATCCTTTTGATACTTCATCATATTTACTTCATGCAGACATACCTTATACTGATGACATGTTATTACCTGAGTACTTGGCACTACCTACCTGTTTAGATGTTGCTTTGCCACCTTTTTATGTATCAGGCTTATTCCTTGAGGTTTATTACTGATTGTTGACCTAGGATTATGTCTTGCATTCGGTTTCTGCTTGTAGATATTCTCTATTCACGAGTTGGCAACTCACCCCCGTTGTGCCACAGTTCTTATAGGTTTTGCCGTACAGATTCCTTTGCGGCATTTCTGGCACATTGCTTCTTCGCGGGTGAATTGCATTTGGTAGGTGGGTTCTTCTGCATCAAGAACCACCATTGTACTTATATTATTCATTGTATCTAGAATTTCCATCAACCAAAACTTGTATATTGTTTCAGACTCAGACTTTAGTGATGTATTATTTGGCCTTAGAGTCGCGCTTAGTAGTATTGCGGTTTTCATGCTTACTGTGTTTCTTTTGGATTTGATCCTCGCCTTTCGGCGTTGTATATTATATTGCATGTGTGGTTGTGACCGTCAATTGACGAAGAGCTAGCTCCCGCTTGGGGATGCCTTTTATCATTGTATATATGTTATGCTTGTTGTACCCCATTCGGGGCCAGTTTTACAAAAGAGACTCTGCCGAAATTTTTAGAAAAGACCTTACTGTTTTCAAAACGTACTTTCAGCTTAGTTATTTAAAAACCTTGATTTCAAACATGTTTTTCTTCACTTCTTTAAACCAGTTTCTTTACTTATTCTTAAAAATGGTTTTAGATTTCTGGGCTTTTGGCTTACTTGGATCAGATGGAGTCCTATAGACTTCATATGGTTCAAGGGCCAGTCACGTGCTCTTTCGGGTCGTGACACATGTGTAGATATAGGACCGCATACATCACTATGTATCAGTCCCAAGAGTTCAGTAGCTCTTTCTCCGTGTCCAGTAAACAGAGTTTTTGTCATTTTGCCTTTGAGACATGACTCGCAGTTTCATAAGATGTAAATTTGAACGGATTCAAATATCCATTTTTATGCAACTTCACTAGTCTGGTCGCATTGATATGACTAAGTCTATAATACCACAAGAAGAATTCTTTCATTTCTGAACTTTTCCTCTTGTGTGTGTTCTGTATGTTTAGAACTATAGTTTGATTCAGAACGTATATACTATTATACAACGTACCAAATCCAATCTACACTTGATTTAAGAAAATGTTCATAACATTTTTCTCTAATACAAAGTTATATCCTTCTTTATCTAATAAAAAAATTGATATTATATTGCACATCATTTTTGGTACGAAATAACAGTCATTCAAAATCAATGTATTACTATTTGGTAATATAGGTGATATTCGCCAACTGTTTTGGCTGCAACAATTGCACCATTCCCTACTACGAGAGATTTATCACCATTTCCCAGTTCTCTACTTCTTCTTAACCCATGTAACATATTACAAACGTGGAATCCTGATCCGGTATCCAATACCCAGGACGTAGAGCATACTGAGAAAAAGTTCTCGGTAACGAACACACCCGAAGAAGATGCATCATCATGCTCTTTCTTCGTTCGGGTTGCGTGGGAATCCTGATATTCTCCTATTCCTTGGTCAGACTTATGACAATCACAAGATAGAGCGGAACCAACGTTCCCGGCTCAGTATAATAAGCGGGTGTGTTCAATACATCTATATTATTATCTTGATTAAGGCGTGCCATGGTCGCTACGTGGAGAGAGAGAGAGAGAGAGAGAAGAAAACACTTTAGCGTGCGCTCTTGCAAAATTAGATTGGTTATTATCTTATCTAAGAATGGCTCCCGCCGTTTTTATCAAATCTTCCATCAAACCCTAAAAGGTAACATTAGGTGGGATTAATTACACCCTACAAGTTCGCCAATTGGTCAGCCAGGCAGTTATTGGTACTCCGAGGGAGTTTCCCCGTGCTTTCGCATGGAACTAATTAAATAATCTCGTTTCTGCAGGGGCATAACCCCATTAACACCTTTCTTAGACATCTACTGGATTAGCTAATTGTAAAGTGGAAAACTCTCTCAGGAGTAACATTTACTCGCAGTGGGTATTGGAATCCAACTATCTCATAGAAAGTATGCAATCTCATTGCAAATTTTCAACACTAGAAATTCCCAATATCTGTTTTTACCCCTAACATCCTATAACCTTGACATGGGTCAACAAACCATAGGCCGCTAGTCAAGTTCAACCCGTTCATTTCGTGATTGAATTAAATCCACCTGCACGACCCTTGACGGAGGCCAATAAAGTCGTACGGCTACCTTAATCCAATCGCATCATATGCTGCAGATAAGCACTAATTAACTACCACACACAACGTCTTGACGGAGGCCAACAAACGTAGCACGAATACTAAATAGCCCTTATCTAAAATGACGGAGGGTTACGATAGGTTTTTAAGAAAATCTTTAGCGTAATGAACTTGATATCGTTGTAGAATTGAGTGATTTGAAAAGGAGTGGTTTAAACTCCGTTTTTTAAAATCGAGTACTTTTCAAAGCAAACCGAGTGGGTTATAGTATCTGCTAGTTTTGCTAAAGAGGTCATTCCCAATGAAGGGATCCCGACTATTTTCTTATCGAATGAGGTGCTGGATATTCAATAAGGAATACCACTATGCAAAGCAAAAACTAGAGTTACCTTTTTGAAAAATTTGATTCTACAACTTCTTTTATGTTTCTTTCTTTTCATTAATCTTATTAATGACGTCCCATCATTTATGTTTCTTAAATATCACAGAAGAAACGAAAATAGAACGTACGCTTATGCCATCCGCATTCGCCACGGGGCCCCGTCATGCACCGTTAGGTTACTTAACTAACGACAGAGTGGGGGCTGGACCAACATGGGTGCAAAACATAAATAACGTTTATTATATATATATATATATATATATATATATATAGCATTCGTCTCGCACAATTATATGATCATATTACTGAACTCAAGCAACACAAGTCAACATATGAAATATTGGATATACTAGGAGGTCCGTATTTTAAATTAAACCAGTAATGAAAACACGGATTCCACGGTCGTGATGAATAGCCAAACCCACATCCCTAGACCCCTACGAGAGCAGCAAGAAACCCTACCAATTCTAGAGTTAGGCGATCCAGTCTTGACTCCTCGAGATGGTCTCCCACTGGACTCTAGAATCTGGTTACTTGTGCTCCCCGCCTTGGGTTTAACCTAACGCGCAAAAGTAAATAATATACATCAATGGTGACATCATCCTCAATCCGGAAGTGTCCCAATAAAAGAATATTACATGAATGAAAATAGAAAAACTCTTATCTCACGTAAAAAAACCCGGCTATTCATTCACGACGATCCAGTATAATATATCACAACAACACATAAATATCGCATGTCATCAATGTTAGTAAATATGCGTATCCCAAATATCGTTGACATATAACAACAAGATCGAGGATACACCACATATTACACTTAAGGTCGCAGAAAAAAAAATGAAAACTACAATAATTAGAATCCGCAACATGTTTAGACATCATAAACCCGAAATATCACATACTTCGGATTTCATGCCAAACATAATAAACCTTGCCTTTTAGTCTCGAATTGAAAACACTTTTCAATAACCAGTCGGGTAATTCAACAGGATTCCCGACTACCTGATCAAATTCTCATCGGGAAATTTAGTAGATGGCCCGATGCCGTCGACGAAGTGAACTTAGGCAGAACACCGCGGCCGCGAGCACCCGAGTGGATGATTTTGGCAACGGGCTTCTCCTATAGTCACTTGGCCGGGGCTATGGGGTATGGCTATCTAGTAGTGTTACCCGGTGAGTGTTCGCATACCATATCAGATTGGATGGAGTTTTAATCCGAATTGAAACTCCGTGGCAATCTATCAAAAGAGACTAAATTGCTAGATTTACAAAACAGAAACTAGTTTTCATAAAACTAATTATCGTGGATTCTAAATATTGTATCATATATCAATATAATCTAGACGATTTTAAATATTTCGATCGAATTATCAAACACCTACAAATCCCAAAGACCTCAGCAGCTTGAGCTTCACTAAAAATACCCAGAAAGTGCCAAATATCATTAGGGAGCAGCACAAGAAACACAAGTCCACAACTCACCAATGTTGTCATTTAACCGCGGTTAAACCCTCAGTTTGGTCGCGGTTCCGCGGCCAAGTGGTCGAGTTGGGCCCTCGAATTTCTTTGGGCTCCACTATATACCCTGCACAATTTTCTGCATATTTTTAATCTTAAAATTTTCAACTTTTGAAAAAATTTACAGAAACTAGGGAAATATGGGTTCCGAAATTTCGATCGAACACTTTAACGTCGTTTAGACTAAACATAATGCTCTAACTTGGTTCTGATACCATGAAAATATGCCATAGCATCACTACTAGGTTTAAACATGCGTCGAGTATACAATTTAAAAAAATCTAGTGTGCTAAAGCATGCTAACCTAGAATCGAACTAGAGAATTAAGGTTTATTAACAAGTAAAGACATTTTATACTGAGTGAAAAGGAAATACAACCTTTGTAAACCGGCCATTCACTTCTAAAGCTCCAAGTAGTAGTCCCTTAGCTCTAAGTAGTGATCTCTCGAACTCTTTTTAGGCTCCACTTGGTGAAAGGAACGAGCTTGCTTCGTCGTTTTCGAGGCCGAAGACGATTCACCTTGAAGAATCTCTAACTTAAGCCAGCTCTTCACTAATTAAGGAATTAGCGAAGCAAACAACCTGCACTAATAGGCTAGATGAGAATTGGTTGATGAAGTAGGAATTTTGCTCACTTTAAAATTCTATTTCTCCTTTTCTTTTTCTCTCAAGAAAATTCAAGAGGAGAAAAAGATGAACCTTTTTACTAGGGTGAAGAAAAATATCTCAAGTGATATTTATAGAGAGTTAACTATGGCTAAGGATAAATGTTAGATTATAAAATATTTAGAATAAAACAAAATTAGTGGGATGAGTCATGGCTTCTTGAAGCATCTTAAGCCATGCTCATTTTCCACTAATTTTCTTTTTAGCTTAAATATAAATCACCTAATATTATCCTTGGTTTGGTGTGAGTCTCATACACCCATGTTCTATGTATCATCCACCATGATACAATAGTACACACACACACACACACACACACACACACATATATATATATCACATAATTATATATATATCATCATATATATATTCAAGAGAAGAAATTCTTTAGTGGGCTAATATTAGTTAATATATATTAATATATCAAATATATAAATATATATATATATCAAATTATTAATCGACACTTGATTCAATAATCCGGTTATATCATATATGACCGACTAATATCACTTATATGTATATCAATTTATCGAATCAACACTTGATTCAATAACCGGGTTATATCACATATAATCTCATCGATATCATTTATTGCGAGATTAGAATACGGCATTACATACACGTATTTAATCAAGCATCCACACATATCACATATATGCCCTACTTCGTTTCGCTTGAGCTAGAAAAGCTCTGTGTGGGACTCTAAAGACTCGTCAATACGCCAGCAGTAGGTAATGATCATATCAGTCACCCACAAGCCGTCAGCAGTACTAGCTGGACGTAACGGTTATTCAGGTATTGAGCAAATAGAAGATCAACAAGTAAGCTTGTCCAAACTCCCGCAAAGCCTATAAGCAACACTTACAGTACAGTCCGGTCTCTTTGTTTGATATGTCGCATATCAAGTCTAGGGGTGGAATCGTCAGACCCCGATAACTTGATAAGTCATGCCGATGTATGGCCTATAACCGTTTGAGAAACTACTGATAACACTTACCGGTAAATCTCATCAGCCCTGACCAGGGACTTGCTGTTATAGCTAATCGAGCATAGCGCAACATCAACTCCCTATACCGGAAGAGACGAAACCCCTCCCATCGCTCATTGCCTCCATGTGACTCGGAACTGTACCCAAAATCCATCTGTTTGCACGACTCCTTTGAGCCGTGGTAGGGAGGAAATCAAAGCACAGTAGGAACTACACAAGACTCTATGACGATATCGGGTTTACAGACTAATCTGTACCAGTATCACCAGGGAACTGCTATCTGACGATAGATATAGTACCATCTAGAAGTTCTCGGCGAGTCCAGTTTGGTGTACCCATTCTTTAATGAGCACATGTGTACAATTTTTGATGTCAAACACCAATGGTTGTGGGATCAACCATCGCCCCCATACAGGGGCAAGAAACGTACACACTAGAATATTCTGGAATATCGATACCCTGTCTCGATACTCTCTCGATTAGGAACGGTTAAAGGATGTGCTTGCAGACTACACAAGCCCCAGTAGTATGATCCACATCATAGTCCTGGTAGTCAAGCTAACACCTTAAGGGCTTTATCAATATGTATCAGAAAGACAGAATAATATAAGTGTACATGTTAAGATAAAGTGCAACCAAATAGCATAATATCATGTCGAGCAAGAAAGTACTATATATATATAGAGATTAATGGAGGAAAGAGGCCATAGGAGGGGATTTCTTCCTATGGCGTGGAAAAAATACAACCTCGGCCATTTTTTCTGACGATCGGCACCCATCATCATCATCGTTATCATCTAAGATGTGCGTACACCAAATTTCATGTGATTCCACAACTTTTTCACCGTTGATTTAGTGGATTCAAAATTAACGGTTTACCGACAATAGAACTTTTTACATTGCTAAATCAACGGTGAAAAAGTTGTAGAATCACATGAAATTTGGTTTACTTTTCTCCATTATTCTCATATATATATATATATATATCATCCACTATAATATACAATAATGAGCTCTAGGCATATATATATATATATATATATAACTATCATGAACCTGCTTCCTATTTCCAATCTGTCCACGGTGTAGAGTATATACAATTATATACAATTAATATCAAATGTTGAATTGGACGCATTGAAAGTTGTTACATTGTTTGTTGGCGCAGTATTTAAGTTTATTTTATAAATCTACTGTATAATCTACTATAGTTTTGTTAAAATTTATATCTTGCATAGAGAGAATAACGGAGGAGTCGGAAAAATACAACCTGCATCGTTTTTTCCGACGATCGAACTCCATCACTCTCATCGTTATCATCTAAGATGTGGGTACACCAAATTTCATGTGATTCTACAACTTTTTCACCGTTGAATTAATGGGTTCAAAATTAACGGTTTACCGACAATAGAACTTTTTACATTGCTAAATCAACGGTGAAAAAGTTGTAAAATCACATGAAATTTTGTATACCCATATCTTAGATGATAACGATGAAGATGATGGAGTCCGATCGTCGGAAAATACGATGGAGGGTGTGTATTTTCGACGCCATTGGAGGAAATTCCCTTCTATGGTCTCTTTTCTCCATTATTCTCTTTTGCATATCTATATCTTTCTCTTTGCTTTTACAAGTAGAACTCATGAGGGTATCATAAAAATTTTCTCATTTTTCTTTTATAAAAAGGTACAAAAAAAGAGAAAATTTCTTTATGTAACTCAAGCCCTAAAGCATGCCAACTCATTCTTTTAAAGTCGTGCATTTACTTTTTTACCGTTTCAACATTC
Organism: Agapanthus africanus; assembly: GCA_030015575.1. Taxonomy (NCBI): domain Eukaryota; kingdom Viridiplantae; phylum Streptophyta; class Magnoliopsida; order Asparagales; family Amaryllidaceae; genus Agapanthus; species Agapanthus africanus. Next base: position 103,222,481 of record JASDDO010000010.1, on the reverse strand, counting down.
AAAAACAAAAGTAATTGGTCAAAGCTGTCCAATTCTTTTTCAAAAAGAACCCTAATAATTAACATATTTATAACGTAACTCACATATAAACTCTAAATTAATTTTTAGTAATATCATAAACTATTTTACATTTCATTCAAAAAAGAAATGGCCATGAAAATAAAACAGAATACCGATACGATACTGATAATAGTAATAGTAAGTGAGAACGTATTTTTTTCATGAATCTTACATTGCACAGATTAAAATACAGTTGCTGCCTGTAGTATACCACAACCCATTTATCTCACACATATTAGTTAAGGTTAATACCATATAATTATATAGCACCTGGTTATTTATCGCATAACACCATTTGAATATCTAAACGATTTCCCCACCATTAGACTTGTATCAACACACAATATATCCTATGTCAGTCGGCAACTAGGTCAAGTTTCATTTCGTAGGTCTTATTGATAGAGATGTCTTGTGCTGATAAACCGGTTGAAGATGATAAGTGCTCTTCTAGGCATGCTTTAATAAGGTAGAAAACCACTGCAGAAATGCATAACTCTTTTTACACGTTTAATATAGGCTTCGAATCTTACATGCCTACCAACCAAATGGACTCTGTATTTGTAACTAATTTTTATCAAAATACAGATAGTGATCTTCATCCAACGGCTATCGTATCTATATCTGCATCCGTCAATAACCACCCGTTGCGGATACGGTAACAACTATATCCGTCCGTAATCGTATCCAATAAAAAAAAATAATGCATGACTTTTTCCGCTATATCTTTTCAATATCCATTTCATATCCGTATCAGTATCCGACTTTAATCAAATACCGATAGTAAATTATAAAAAAAAAACTCATTTTTGATAAGTATTTGTATGTAGTCCTGCACCCATTTTCAGTTTTTCAAATCCGAGGGGCAAAAGCGTCATTTCGGAGCCCAAGATAGGGAACCCTACAAGGAAGGTTCATGATTGCTGCCGTGCCTCGGTAATTCCCACGCAAATAGAGCCGTTAAGCCGCGGTCCGATGGGCCTGGACCTTATCTTGCGCCCAGCGCGGATCAATAAATGCGCCTCGTTATCTGGGCCACTCAAAAGAGGCTGTGGGCTCTTCCCTCTCGCTTCCTTCGTTATTTGTTTGTTTGTGGGCGGGCCCACTTAATGCTATCCGTGCCGTCCAAGACAATTCATTTTCTTTTATTTATTGTTATTGCTTTCAATGCCAAAATATCTGTACCAGAAGTAGTTTATTAATTTGTTTATTCATTTATTTAAAATTTGCCTGTGTGACTGTAAGAATTTACTATGACGACCGAACACATTACATCGTATTACTTATCGGTTCATCTTAATACCGTCGCTATAAGTGAAACCGTAAAATTCATTTCAATAAGCGGGGCTTGTTAATGGTATACGGGGCGTCGAAGAAAAATTTATCCCTAATTACTGCATTAAAAGTTTATTCATAGCACCTCACTCTATTCATTTATTTGAAAATCACATGTACTTGTAAAGTTTGTTCTGCCGTGACAGTACACTATTCATTAATCCGTGCCCCAGTTAATTTTGCAAGTACAAGAATGTTTTCATGAATCATTAAATAATGTGGTGTCGTGACTGTCATTGTCACCGTACCGTAAGTCCTAAACATGGCTAGTTAATGGTGTGCTTGGTATGCGTCCCGGTGAAGAAAATTTTATTTATTAATTGATATGAATGGACAAAAATAACAGTACTGGTGGTTAGTTCATTCATTCATTTGAAAATTTGGGTGTACTTGTAAAGTTTGGTGTATTTTTAATGGCAACGAGGTGTTTGTATGTACCGAATTAATAAATGAGAGTGGAGATTGGAGCCATTGCTTTGATTGTTCCATGGTGAAATGTGTCACCTTTTTATGGTAGGATTTAATAGTCACGAGTCCAAACATTACTAGTTGTTTTCAGCTATGAATATCTTGAATTGATATAATTAAATAACATCGGTTGAAAGAGTCGGAATCGACCCGATCTTATGCTTGGTCTAAGCCATACGTCATTTATCATACAAAATATACTTTTTTAAATTTGAACCTGACCTAATCATAACACGACATCGAAGCCCATATTTGAGGAAAAAATAAAATCTCTTTTTAAAAGCGAATTTTAAGAATGAGGTAAAAGAAACGATTTTGTTTATGAGGTTATGGGTTTGACTCTTTTTTTTTAAATATTTTTAATATGACCAAAAGATATTAATAAATTGCTGGTTTAATCGGATCAAATTGGTTGACCCTAACCCAATTCTTGTACCAATCCAAGATTATTTGCTCTTTAATGATTTGTGCCTTTTATTTTCATGTTGAATTCAAATTGAGGAATTGAGTTATAGTTAAATTGACATATCTGGATAGAAATATAAAAAACTTATGAAAACACCTCTTATTACACTGTTTTTGGAAAAGATTATGGACCATCTAGAGATATCTAGAGTGAACCATCAAGTTGGGCACATTGCAATATGATCTCTACTATTATAACAAGAACCCACGGGGTGATATATGACATTTTGTCATTTTTCATGAAAAAATAAATAAAAATCATAAATTACTATATTTATTTCTAAATTCTTGATTTTCCATAACATTCTCATTCTCTCTCTCTCTCACTTATTCCAAAAAGGCATTCATGTACCTTGGAACTTGAGGAAAAAACTATATATACCCACTCAATATTTATTAATTTATACATACTCATTTTTATTATATTTTCTCTTTTAATCTTTCACGTGCGCACGTGCATAAATTCTAGTTGGAAAATACAACAACTTATTCTAAGAACAAAGAATTGGAAATTCGAAGCTATATAATTTTCCCTATTCTATTTTATATATCCCATAAAAGGTAAGTCAGACCTTTTTATAGAATCAGATTTTTCTTAAGAACAAAAAGATTTGGAGCTTGAAGTCGGGTATGGGTACAGTATTGAACCTGCCATTCCCAAACCCTAGACCCGACCTACAGCCGTTTCCTATACCCGATATCACTTGAAATATTCCTTAGACATTTAAATCTAAGTATTATAATGTATATATTGTAATTTATTGTATGATATTTGGTTAGTGCAGTTTTTAAGTGTAATCTATAAATTTATCACATACAGTATATATAGATATGTCAAAATATAAATTTTGTACATAATATTTGATAGAACTAGCCTTAAGCATTATAATTTTATTTTTAAAATAATTTACTAGGTTTTTAGGGCCCGTGTGTTGCAAATATATATATATAAATTAATAATTTAATTGGATTCACGGAGTTGTATTGCTCAAAAGTAAACATCATGAAAAAATCATAATCATCGTCATCCTAGATCCATCTTCTATTTCAAGCCGAATCCTAAACCTGTTCAAAACATAATACATAAAAACTTTAAAAAACGCATCCTCAATCCAAAGTAATTATCATAAATTTTTTATTCATCCTCAATTTCAAACTCTGATCTAAACCTATTTAAAACATAATGCATTTAAAATCTGCGAAAATCTTAAGTTGAAAACAACTTTTCATGAAATTCTTTACCTTGATAGCGGATATTATACATATCTTGCCAAAATCTTATCATAGCTTTGATTTTGAGAAGAAAATAATCTACTAGTGCAAAGAATAAAGGAAACGTAATATAGAATCATTGCTTGATTATTCATGTAAATAAAAGTATTAAAATATTATCTATAATGCCAAAAAATATATGAAAAAATATTAATCACGGACGCAATGAATTAGAGCTTCATGTATATTAGGATGCAAGCTTAATATAAATTGTTGCCTATATTAGTCTGGCAAATCACCTTGTACACATATAACCTTGTACACATGGTGTTATATAGAATACAAAGAAAGATTAAATGGTAGAAATTATTGCGGAGATATACATGGAAAGAAAAGATTCAATGGCAAGAATATAAAGCAAGTATTAATGGCAATGTAGATATACAAATTTGAATTAATAGAATATATATTAACTAATTGCAAAATCAATTATTAAAACCTTCTTATTTATGTTTGTATTTTTCTATATACATGTGAATATATATTTATGGAAAAAACCTAAAACTCTATCTAAATCAGGTATTATTATTATTATTTCTACTATTGCTATTGTTAATGTCCTTACTATATTATTATTATTACCATTACTATACACAACATCTTAAAACGCGATTAGAGTTAATTAAGCGATATAATATGGGTTTTTGATAAACTTAACTAATAATTATTTTTCACATATTTTATTTAATTAATTAATATTTTATTTAATTATTTATGTACTTGTGGTATTTATGCATACACATGTGCATGCTAATCTAACATTAAGGATATGCTAAATATGTTTGGTTACCCATGGCACATTAATCATATCTTTATGTTCTTATTAATAATTTAAGTAATAAAAAGGTTTTAATAGAAAAAGAAAAGAAATGAAGGCATGGGAGAGACAAGGAAGCAAGGGGAGCAATTAATGAAGAGAGAGAGAGAGAGAAAGAGAGAGAGAGAGAGCATGGCTTTCAAGAGCTATCCATCTCCCCTCATCTCTCTCTCTCATTCTCTCAATCCTTAACTTACTCTCTCATTCTTCTTCTTTCTCTTCTTCTTCCAAAATTTTCCTCTTACAAAGTTTCCCATCTCAATCTTGAGCCTAGATCACCACTAAACCTCACTTAAACCCTCAATTAAGCATGTTTAGTCTCTCTTGAAGTCTTGGAGCTGGCATGGCTAAGGTTTCTTCTAAGTTTTAGTGAGGTAATGATCTAAAACTCTTAATTAGGCTCTAAGGAAAGTCTTTATGTTATCTAGTTTCACTAAACTACCTTAGTTTTGGGTTTAGTGTTATATATCGTATTTAGTTAAGATTAGGTTTCTGTTCGAATCTGCTATTGACCCAGATATCTTTTTGAGAAGTTGCCATCACTAAGAGCTAGTTTAGAGGCCACAAACACAACCCTAAAACCTGAGCCTTCCCCTCCAACTTCAGGCCGCAGATTTAATAAATCTGGCCGCAAATTGCGACCAGTATGGGGACGTTGGGTGTGAGTCTTGGTCGAGAGTTCTCTGGAACTACATGTAGGTTTATGGCATATGCAACTTTCCCTAATTGCTTGTATAGGAAAATCTGGGACCGTTTTACTATATTTCAAGTGTTTCATTAACGTGCGATACGGATTTATCCGACTCTCGTTTAGGGTCTTGTGTGGTTAGCAGCCTTGGGGATAGTATTGGATGTTGCTGCACACGTTTTGTAGGGTTACTTAGCATGACGGCAAGGTTTCGAGAGGTATCGTCCATGCCATTTTCAAAATTTTTCCATGCTACTTAACCCTAACCTTAGAATCTTAACTTGAGAATTAGACAATACAATATGTAAACTGTTGGAGATAGTGCCCTCAGAGTCAATTATTGGATCACAGGCACGTGATTGCAATGATTGATGGAGGACCTATCCCGATAGGACAGTCTTACTCAAGATGATAGTATGCTATCTGGTTTACCTTTATCATCGTGTACTGCTTTAGGTGACCTTACAGGTCACTATTACACGTTGATAGAGCCTTTAGGATTCTTTCTTGACTGCCAGCAGTATGAGGGCAATCATATACGTGGGAGCTGGTAATCTATAAGCACATCCTTAAAAGGTCCTTAGTCGTGGGAGTTTCGAGACAGGGCATCGATACTCCAGAGTAGACTAGTGTATACAGTCGAGACCCCGACGAGGGGCGGTGGCCGGTCTCACAAGCCACTGGTGTCAGTTGGTTCACCTAAGATGTATACAGGTGCTCATTGGGTTATGAGTACACCGGCCAGGACTCGCCGGGAACATGCTAGTTGGGATTATACCAGACGTCAGATAGCAGTTCCCTGGTGACATGTGTGCAGGTTAGTTCATCGACCTGAGATCGTCATTTGTCTCGTGTGAGTTCCCACTGTGCTTTGATTACTACCCTACCACGCTCAAAGGAGACGTGCAAACAGGTTTTAGTTGGGTACAGTCCCGAGCCACATGGAGGCAGTGAGCGGATTTGCGGGGGTTCGTCTCTCCCGGTATTGGGGGTGAGGTCGCGCTGTGTCTAGGAGAGCCAGTACATGAAAGTCCTTGGCCAAGGTAGGAGATTTACTGGTAGGTATTCCAGTAGTATCTCAGGGTGTTCTGGGCTACACTCCGACACGACTTGTACCGCTTTTGGGGGTCTGACTTTTACCAACCCCCTAGGCCCGCCATGCGATGCAAATAGACGAACGGACCGGACTGTACGGATATTGTCACTGACAGGCTCAGTAGGGTGTCAGGATGAGTTCGCTCATCGACGCCCCTTTTGGTCAATACCTGGTATCCCGTTACGTATTGGCTAATACCTCTGACGTGCTAGTGGTTAAATCCACAACCAAACTATTGACGAGTCTTTAGAGTCCCCCACAGACCGTTTTCTTTAGTTTCGGGCTAAACGCTGTAGAGACCGTATGGAGATATGACAGGGTTCGATCAGATACGTGCGGTATTGCACAGATCATAATCGGACGGGTAATACTAGCGGGCTTTGGTTTAAGTCGGATCCTAGTATTGTACTGTGTAGATTTTGTCTTTTTGCATTTGTATTCAGTGGAAATACAAATGCGGGCATGTATATGCAGTCGCGGGGTTTTCCTGTAATTTATTACGGGATCAGTTTTCTGAAGTTGCCAGTTTGCATTCCATTCCGGCCAGTTTTTCTTTGTTCCTTCACGGCCGGATTTTTCTGATGGAGGGGCTAATTTGCATATTTGTAAATTAGCAGTTGTGGAGGGTTTATTTGTGATATGAGGCATTATGATAACAATAGCATCTTTGCTTTTCTACTTTCATGATGGCTAGCATTAAATGAGATTAGAGTTGATCTTGATATGGATGTGACCGTTATTCCTCATTATCTTCACTTAGCTTATGGTTACCATTTGCTATCCCTACACTCACCTCCCTTGTGTTTCCCCCCCCCCCCTCATTTTTGGCCGGCCACTTCTAGGAGAGAGAGGGAGAGGTTCATTTTTGGTGGTGGCAAAATGTTCATTTGATATCATTTTTAGATTACACCAAAAAAAAATCCTAAGCTCATTTCCATTCTTCACCTCCATCAAAGTGGCAACTTCATACCCCATGAGACAAAGCTACTACACTTCATCTACAACATTTCTTGGGCACGTCGGCTTGCCAACTTCGTGCGTGAGTTTCCTCGATCCAGAGGTGGGAGCCCGTAAAAGAACCCGGCGATGTGGTGCCCGTTCCGACGAGGAGCTGAAGACCGGAGATTCCGCGAGGAGATCGGAGTGGAGGCCGAAGACCGAAGGACACGGATCACTCGGTATAGCTTCCTACTCCTTTTCTAGTTTGCTAGCATTAGGTTAATGGCCCGATCCGGGATTTTAGTGCGCGGTGGTGCCGGTTTCTAGTTTTTAGAATAGTTTCGTTTCCGCATTCCGGCGTCGGATTGACGGCCGGGGCGCCGCCGTGCACTTATATTGGTATCAGAGCCACGCCATTAACCTAGTCTTGCTTGCTCTAACGTGTTTATAAGTTCGATCGATCGGATTTTCCAAAAATCGTATTTTCTAGCATCAGTTTCTGTCGAATTTTTCCAGTACTCAAAAAATTATTTGGTACACTGTAAAAATACGTATAGGTTTTTTTTTTGCATTCTGTGAAAGTTTTGTCGAATGAAGGCACTGTTCCACCGCTGAACCGCGGCCAAACCCACGCATTGGCCGCGGTTCCGCCGCCACTTTTACTGTTCAATGTACCAAAATTTTACAGAGAGCTTCTGAGTTGAAAAAGGGGTTTTTGGAATGTTCTGTTTGGGCCCAGATTTCTTTGAGTGCTACAGTTGTGCTTGGGGCCCACTCCGGGAAAATTTAGTCGATCAAAAATATTAAACATGTTAGTTCACAGTATTTACATTATATCTGCGACCGTGAATGTCACTTGATCGGTAAATCCTGTCTAACTGCTATAGCCCTTTTAGACGGATTTGCGAACGTGACATTCACGTTGATGTTCTGTGTTGTGCTGTGATGTTGCGGATTGGTCGTGGGGGATAGCCTGGATGCAATGTTAGTACAGTTTCGTTTTATATGTACATTTGATATTGCGGGGCGAGCGTCCGACATGTGGACTGCCGTCACTGCCAGTTTGTATATTATTCTTTTGGGGCACGACCGGGGTGAGGTCGATGTACCCGTTGTATGTATATTTTACTTTCTGTACTAGGATTACCCCAAGGTGGGGTGCACGGATAGCCGGGTTCTAAAGGGCAACGAGCCCGCATCTCATGGCGTTGAGACGGAGGGGGCTTCACTCTAGAATTGGCGGGCTATTCGCCGCACTCGTAGGGGGTACAGGTTGACCCAGGAGGGGTGCTCAAGTTACCTGATTCTGTGAAGTGCTGGGTGGTCCATTCACGTTGTTGAAAGGGGCTGTCTCGCTTCAGGTTTTGGCGGGTAACTTGCCGCGCCCATAAGGGTCTAGGATTTGATTGCAAAGGCTATCCACACGACCAGGGGAACGTCGGGTTTCAGTAGCGGCTCTATGAAACCCGAGGATCCCAGATATCTGTGTTGTTCTGTGATGCTTATTACATTTATGTGATGTTGCATTTTATCACGCCTTGAGCGAATATTATATATTGATATGTATACTAGTAGATGTTGTATATGTTTTGCATCCGCGCTAGTCCAGTCCCCGCTCTGTCGTTAGTTAAGTAACCTAACGGGTGATGACGGGACCCAGTGGCGAATGCGGATGGAATATACGTACATCATTATTTTCGTTCTTTGTGGTGTGATCAATGATGGGACTGCGTTGATTCGTATCAATGCAAGCTAAACAAACCTATTCTGATATTGTTGGAACATTTTTCAAAAAGCTGTTATTGCAAGGACATTCTCTTTTGTTTTGCACAGTGGTATTCGGTTATGAATATCCAGCACCTCAGTCGACAAGGCAAGGGCCGAGATCCCTTCACCGGGAGTGACCCCTTGGACAGAAGTTTGCGTCAGGGCAATAACTTCACTGTAGTCGTTTACTTTTGTTTTGCATCGTGGTATTCAGTTGGAATATCCTGCACCTCATTCTACGGGGAAAGAGCCGAGATCCCTTCACCGGGAGTGACCTCTTTAGCAAAGGTTTTCGCCACTATATTTTTAAAAGCTATCCGGTTCCTTCAACGATATCAAGTTCATTACGTTAAAGGTTTTCGCCAGAAACCATTCGTAGCCCTCCGTCGTTTCATATGGATAGTCAATAGTATTCAAGCTGTGTTTGTTGGCCAAAGTCAAGGCACAGTGATTGGTAGCTGTTGGGTATTCATATGCAGCATAGATAGATGCGTTGGTTTGGGACAGTCGTACTGCCTTGTTGGCCAAAGTCAAGGGTAGGTACGGGTGGGTTCAAATTAACCTGGAGAATGACGGGTAGAACTTGACATGTGACTTATGATTTGTTGGCCAAAGTCAAGGTCATAAGAGCATGGGGTAAAAATCACATCGGGAGTTTCTAAAGAAACTGAAACTTGCCAGATATGCGCATACCTTCTGGAGTGTGATAACGTGAGCGGATTCCGTCACGTTATCATGCGATGATAGTTGGATCCCGATTCCCACTGATGAGTTGGTTTACTCCTCGGGTGATCCCGACTAATTCTTCTTTCAGGTTTGGAGGAGAATTTGACGGTACAGTGGGAGGTTTCCAGATTAGATAAATTGGTAACCATTCTGATCTAGGTTAGAGTGCACGCTGAGTGTTTATTTTCTCTCTCTCTTTGGCAGCGATCATGACCCGACCTAGACTATGACTCAGTGACCAAGTTGATCGAACCTTCTTAAACACTGGCTTTTGGATTGTCAGAGTTGCAAACCTCATTGCCACTCCTACTTTTACCCTTTTCTCCAGGACACCCCGTATTACTACGAACGTCCACTTCCATTGGATAAAACCATCGTATGGTTATATACGAACTCGAAGGAATTTATTCGAGGATGGTTTCCGGTTCTGGAGAAAACGAATAGGACTATTCAGTTGTCTTTTCCTTTTACCTTCTCTCAGGTTGCGGGTACTCCTTGGTTTAGGAGATAGTACACCCGTTACGCCTATTGGATAGTCTTCTTCCAAACCTTAGGCTGGTGCCGAATGGTAGGGAATGAAGAAAACCAATTAGCCTAAACGGTGTACAGAAGGTATTAAGTAAAGACATATCAAGGGATTAGTAAGAGGGCAAAGTAAATTGCGACTGCTATTCACGACCAAACCAAGTATTTCTTCGCCAATCCTAAATCACCTTTGTATTTCTCCAGGACACACCATATCACTATGAAGATCCACAGTTTATTGGATACTCCATCGTATGGTTATATACGAACTCGAAAGGAACTTGTTCCAGTTCGGGGATGGATTCTGGTTCAGGAGAAATAGGAATGAGTTTTCATTCAGTTGTCTTTTATCTTTACCTTCTCTCGCATTGCGAGTGCTCCTAGGATTAGGACAATACACCCATTATGCTTATTGGATAGTCTTCTTCCAAACCATAGGCTGGTGCCGAACGGTAGGGAAGGAAGAAAACCATTTAGCCTAAAGGGGTGTACAGAAGGTAATGACTAAAGACTGTAAGCCCGCGGGGGCGCCCCGGCCGTCGATCCGACGCCGGAAACGCGGAAACAAAAACTTTGCGAACTTTGCAAACCGGCACCACCGCGCGCTTTTTACCCGGATCGGGCCATTAACCTAGCTAACTAGCAAACAAGAAAAGAGTAGATAAGTATACCAAGCGATCCGTGTCCTCGGTCTTCGTCTCCACTCCAATCTCTCGCGGAATCTCCGTCCATCATCGTTTCGTCGGAAAGGGGCACCACGTAGCCGGAATCTTTTACGGGCTCCCGCCTCTTGACCGAGGCAACTCGGACGCGAAGTTGGCTAGCCGACGCGTCCAAGACATGCTATAGATATAGTGTAGAAGGTTGTCTCTTTTTGGGGTTAGATGTTGCCATGGATAATATGGAGGTGAAGAAAGCAACTATGGAAAAATGAGCTTAGGAATTTTGTAGCTTGGAAAAATGAGATGAAACATTTTTACCTCACCAAAATTGAAACCTCTCATCCTCTCCCTCAAGTGGCCGGCCCCTCACCAAGAAAATGGTGGAGACAATCAATTAATCAATAAGGAAAATGAGAGATAAGCATGGAAAAAGGGTCACACTTCATTCTCATCAAAGTCCATTCACAAGATAAGCAAATGAAATGACCATAATAGAATATCATCATGAAGCTAGTCTCATCATAAAGTCACATATGCAAGAAAGCCCCTCATAACTAAGTTAATTGCAAACTTGCAATTAACCCCCTCCAACGAAAAGTCCGGCCGAGAAGGAATAAAAGAAAACCGGCCGGAACGGAATGCAAACTGGCAACTTCAGAAAACCGATCCCGTAATAAATTACAGGAAAACCCCGCTACTGCAAATACATGCCCGCATTTGTATTCCCACTGAACACAAATGCAAAGAGACAAAACTACACTATCTAATACTAGGATCCGGCTTAAGCCAAAGCCGGCTAGTAAAATCCGTTCGATCACGATCCGTACAATACCGCACGTATCTGATCGAACCCTGCCATATCTCCATACGGCCTCTACAGCGTTTCGCCCGAAACCTGAGTAACTGAGTGTGGTGGACTCTAAAGACTCGTCAATACTATGGCTGTGGATTTAACCACTAGCACGTCAGAGGTATAAGCCAATACGTAACGGGCTACCAGATACTGACTAAAAGGGATATCGATGAGCGAACTCATCCTGACACCCTACTGAGCCTGTCAGTGACAATATCCGTACAGTCCGGTCCGTTCGTCTATGAGCATCGCATGGCGGGCCTAGGGGGTTGGTAAAAGTCAGACCCCCAAAAGCGGTACAAGTCGTGTCGGAGTGCAGCCCAGAACACCCTGAGATACTACTGGAATACCTACCAGCAAATCTCCTGCCTTGGCCAAGGACTTTTCATGTTCTGGCTCTCCTCGACACAGCGCGACCTCACCCCCAATACCGGGAGAGACGAACCCCTGCAGATCCGCTCACTGCCTCCATGTGGCTCGGGACTGTACCCAACTAAAACCTGTTTGCACGACTCCTTTGAGCCGTGGTAGGGTAGTAATCAAAGCACAGTGGGAACTCACACGAGACAAATGACGATCCCAGGTCGATGAACTAACCTGTACACTTGTCACCAGGGAACTGCTATCTGACGTCTGGTATAAACCCAACTAGCAGGTTCCCGGCGAGTCCTGTCCGGTGTACTCATAACCTAATGAGCACCTGTATACATCTTAGGTGAACCAACTGACACCAGTGGCTTGTGAGACCGGCCACCGCCCCTCGTCAGGGTCTCGACTGTATACACTAGTCTACTCCGGAGTATCGATGCCCTGTCTCGAAACTCCCACGACTAGGGACCATTTAAGGATGTGCTTATAGACTACCAACTCCCACGTATATGATCGCCCTCATACTGCCGGTAGTCAAGCAAGAATCCTAGGGGCTCTATCAACGTGCAATAGTGACCTGTAAGGTCACCTAAAGCAGTACACGATGATAAAGGTAAACCAGATAGCATACTATCATCTTGAGTAAGACTGTCCTACTGGGACAGGTCCTCCCCTCAATCATTGCAATCACGTGCCTGTGATCCAATAATTGACTCTGAGGGCACTATCTCCAACAATCTCCCACTTGCACTCAAGGCTAATTATTGCGATGTCGCATACTCACAGTCCGTGTGATACCGAACACCCAACTCCTCTACTAGTCCGTCTCACAAAGCTCGTTTGCGAAACTATTGCGTTCGAGGAATAGCCTCAGTGAGTGGATCCGCTCTGATGTTTCTTTCTATGTCTCTCTCTATCTCAAGTTCGCGGAGAAAACTATCTCCCGAAATGAGCAATACCTGTCTTAGAATGTCTGGATGTCTGATGGGACCTAGCTCATAAATGAACTCCAAATCCAAACTTCTTAGACTGTATCGTCAACTGAAATTAATCAGTATCCTGCGCCATGCCTTCCCTCAGTATCCACCTGGACCAACTGTCCAAAAAACCGCCCCTCGTCAGAGGGAAAACTATAACTCTGACAGCCACTCTGCCATCCAGGTCACCTTGGAAGCCTGGAATGATAACTGTCTCCCGAAGGAGAATGCTGTTATCATATCTCTAGAACATTCACTTATGTTCTAAAACTGCTTCCGACTGTTTCCCCAGGATTGGATCAATATCAACTTATTGCATCTACTGCAAGAACAACATCTGGTGTGGTACTTGACATCTCATGATTGACTCAATTGCCTAAGCAAGTGATCTGTCAATCATGCGTATCCCTTTCCCCTTTATTCTATAAGACACCTTTAGAGAGGGTGACTCCATTACCTGCAGGTACACTACCGTGCCAGGAGTCGTCCATTCTAAATACTCATAGAATGCTGTCAAGGTACCCAGATTAGGAAACCACCCAAATCTAGATCTAAAACCATAGATCTAGTTACCAGAATGTCTGATGTAAGATCCAAGTCCTATGAGGAGAAACTACTGTGTGACGACCAAAGTATAACCGATCGTAGTATAGGAATATCACTTCCTACTCTGTGTATGTCATCAAATACCAGGATATCACACCCTACTACCTTCTCAACAGATCCATCCCCTATTCTGATGAAGTCAAACCTATGACTATCATATCAGAAATAGATGATCTATCTCCGCTATATCTGCTTTAGTCTATAAATAGACATAAGCCTGATGTCCACCAATGCTTCCGCTGCTCCCACTGACTACGACAACCCTCTGGCAGAGTCATATACTCGTACGCTTCTAAAACCAGTTTAGAACGACGCTATACTCATCCTCCTGCCGGGTCTCATAGTCTGGAACAACAGCAATGGCAAGTCTGGGTAAACAGGAACCTCTCTTCCACCGTCCTTGAGCATACCGAAGTACCTCTCGGGTGCCTGAGGTTACCCACCTTATCTGCGAAGTGGCCAATGGAATGTCAAACCAGATTGAATCTTTAGGTTCTTATCAAATCTTCAGTAATCATTTGCGGTTCTGGTGTTAGTGTATATGCCCTAGAGGCCATTACTGTATCATAATAGTATGTATATTACTTGATGGAAGCTTGGGATATTCACAGTTGTACAGACAATCTTGCTCAATATAGTAGTATGCTACTTGGTTTGTCTCTGCTTAAATGTGTACATGTGTGTTTATTTATTATATCACCTATACGCATTAGTAGAGCCCTTAGGATCTTTGCTTGATTACCGGCGTTGTGATGGCGATCACACTCGTAGGGGCTGGGTAATCTACAACCACATCCTTATACACGTCCCTAGTCGTGGGAGTATCGAGATAGGGCATCGATACTCCGGAGTAGACTAGCGTATGCGCTTCTCATCCCAGCACGGGAGACGGTCTGTCCCACAGCCGTCGGTACGTCGTACTTGAGATAGTATGCGGGTGCTCGTTAGGTTACGAGTACACTGGACAGGACTCATCGGGAACTGATGGTTGGTATTATACCTATCGTCAGTTATCAGTTCCCAGGTGACATGAGTACAGCTTAGTCCGCTGACTTGACACTGTCACTTCGCCTCGAGTGTGTTCCCACTATTCTTTGATTACTACCCTACCACGGCTCTACTGAGTCGTGCAAACAGGTAGTAGTTGGGAGCAGTCCCGAAGCACTTGGAGGCAGTGACGGTTAGACAGGATTCGTCTCTCCCGGTATTGGGGGTTGACATCACGCTGTGTCTAGGAGAGCCATTACACGAGTAGTCCCTGGCCAGGGCAAGCGAGATATACTGGTAGGTTTCCAGTGTTATCTCAGGGTGTATTGGGCTTCACTCCGACACGACTTGTACCGCTATTAGGGGACTGACGTTTACCGCCCCCCTAGGCCCGCCATGCGATGTATCAGACGAACAGACCGGACTGTACGGAGATTGCCACATACAGGCTCAGTAGGAGTTCGGATGGGTTTACCTCATCGGCCTTCTTATCGACATCTACCTTGGGACCGTTACGTACAGCTAGTGCCGCTTGCGGTCTGTGGTTAAACCCACTGCCAGCGTAGTGTCGAGTCTTTAGAGTCCCACACAGAGAGTTTCCCTGCACTGAGCGAAACGTGTAGAGGCCGTATAGTTTTACGGCAGGGCCGCGATCACTTACGTACACTTGTGTGCGTATGGTGTTCGGGCAGGCAGTACTAGTGGGCTTTGGTTTAAGTTGGATCCTAGTATTGCACGGATGGATTTGTTTTGTCTTCTGTGCATCCGCATTCTACGGAATACGGATGCAGGTGTGTATGCACAGTTTTCCGGAGCGGTGAAGGAGGAGGTGCCTCATTAGGGTTTTGGCAGTTGGTTCGGCCAAAACCGTTATGTGGCAGGCTAATTAGGGTTTTGACAGTTGATTCGGTCAAAACCATTTTGAGGCGGACTCATTAGGGTTTTGACAGTTCGTTTGGTCAAAACCATTATGAGCCGCGGATATCATTTACTAATCCTTTTACTGATAATTTTATGATGGCTAATTGCATTGACCATTTGACCCCGTTGACCTCTCTTGACTTTGTTGACCGGTTGGCCGTGTTGACCATTGACTTTCAAGAGAGATCTACACTCTTCTTTTCATTTTCTTTTTCTTTTGGATTATGATAATGGTCATTTCAATGTAGCCATCAAACTTTATCTTGATGGGATTAGTAATGATGTTGTTTTTTCATTATTGCAACCATGGTTACTTTTCTTTGGATCATAATTTTTTCTTTCTCATTTTTCTCTCTCTTGGTTTTTTCAAGTGAGAAGAAAAGAAATGAACCATGGTTGTTGCTCCTCCTTCTTCTTCCTCCTCTTGATTCATCTTTTGATCTCATGTGTTGAGAGATAAAGATCCCACAAAGACAAAACCATCCATTGATCATTTCTACACAACCTAGGGCTTCTAGATTAGCAATCTTTTTGCCCTAGTTATCTCGGCTCGAGGTGGAGCTCGGTGCACATCTCTCGGGTGGATCGTCTTCGACTCAAGGAGGCCGCGGAGGTGACCAAAGTCCAGATCAACCCTCGGAGCAAGCAAGGAGAAGAACAACAAGAAGAGAAGGAGTTCAAGTTGAGTGACCAAAGTCCGGATCAACCCTTGGAGCAAGCAAGGAGAAGAACAAGAAGAAGAGAAGGAGTTCTAGTTGAGATATAACCCCTAACCGAGTAGATAAATCTCTAGTTAGGATGCTAGTGTATTGTTTAGCAAAGATCCGGCTTTTACGGTCCATGTTGCCAAGTTTAGAAAAAATTTTGTTTTACCGTTTCCGCAAACCCGAAAGTACCGGGAGAGGTAACGTGGACCTAACAGTGGTATCGAGCCTAACTGAACACACCCTAGCATGTTAGCAAAGTGTTTAGAACATTGACCGAACGAAAAAAACCGAAAAAACACCCCGGAAACCCTGATTCTCTGCCGATTTTTTTTCTTCTCAAAAGATAATAAATCATGTCTTAAAAATCGGCTCAGGCTTTTATTAGAACAGGCAAGAAAAATGATCGCACGAGTCGACTAACTCACCGCGGTTCCGCGGCAGAAGCTTTCTTTTGCCGCGGAACCGCGGCCGAGTTGACTCGGCCGTGGATCATTTTTGTTGCAGTTTGTTTCTGGTGGGTTTTTATGATTTTTGGTATATGACTTTTCTGCCCAGATTTTCCAGAAAGCAAAATTAGTTTTTGGGGCTCAAAAATCCGTATTTTTGGTCGATGTTCTGCAGACTTTGGCTAATGGTTATATCTGTAATGTTATATGTGTATTGAATGTCTACTAATCGCTATACGTCGATTAGTGGGGGTTATACATATCTGTGATCTGTGTTGTTGATGGTTTGTGTATATGAACTCATTGGATTGTCGCGGATGAATAGCCGGGATGGATGTGAGATGAGAGTTTCCTTTTCTTTCATTCATGTAATAAATTTGTAAATTGATGTAATATTATTTGTATGGCCGCACAACCGGGTCGGGGTTGTAGCCGTCATTGTATAATTCTTTTTACTGTTTTTGCTCTTAGGATAGACCCATGGAGGGGGTGCACAAACTACCGGGTATCTCGAAGTGCCGAGTGGCCTACTCACGGCGTTGAGGGAGGTTGCTTCGCTTCGGGTACTTGGCGGGTAGTTTGCCGCACCCGTAGGGGTCTTGGGTGGGGTTTTGGCTATTCATCGCGACCATGTAATCCGCTTTTCGTTGCAGGCTCGAACGAATCGCGGGTTCCTAGTTTATCCAAAGTGTTCATCTGTGATCTGGATTGGCTATCATTGCTATATTGTTATATATAATAACTATTTAGGCGTTGCTTATGTTTTTCAGCCGCGCTAGCCCAGCCCCCGCTCTGTCGTTAGTTAAGTAACCTAACGGGTGATGACGGGGCCCCGTGGCGAATGCGAATGGCATAAGCGTACGTCATATTTTGGTTGTTTTCTGCAATGGTAGGATTTAAATGATGGGACGCATTAAAAGAACTAATGCAAAAAAATAAACCTAAAAGACGTTGTTGGAACAAGTTTTTCAAAAAGCTGTTATTGCAAGGACGTTCAATTTTTGTTTTGCATCGAGGTATTCGGTTATGAATGCCCAGCACCTTAGTCGACGAGGCAAGGGCCGAGATCCTTTCATCGGGAGTGACCCCTTGGACAAAAGTTTGCGTCAGGGTAATAACTTCACTATAGTCGATTATTCTTGCTTTGCATCGAGGTATTCAGTTTGGAATATCCTGCACCTCATTCGACGAGTAAAGAGCCGAGATCCCTTCACAGGGAGTGACCTCTTTAGCAAAAGTTTTCGCCACTATATTTTCAAAAAGGGTGCAATCATGTTCCTTCAACGATATCAAGTTCATTACGTTAACGGGTTTTTCGCCAAAAACCCAGCCGTAGCCCTCCGTCATTTCTTACAAGTAACACTTAGTATTCGTGCTGCGTTTGTTGACTCCGTCAAGGCGTAGTGTACGGTAGCTAAGTGCTGCTTGTTTGTATCGGTATATGGGATTGATTAGGACAGTCGTATAACCTTGTTGACTCCGTCAAGGGTTATGCGGGTGGGTTTAATGCAATCCAGATAATGACAGGTTGAACTTGACTAGGACTCTTTGATTTGTTGACTCCGTCAAGATCACTTGGGTCTTAGGGGCAAAAACCACATCGGGAGTTTCAAAAGTACTGAAACTTGCAGATTTAGCATACCTTCTGGAGTGTGGTGACTAGAGTGGATTCCATCTAGGTTATCACACAATGACAGTTGGATCCCGATCCCACTGATGAGTTGGATTACTCTCGGGAGATTATTTCACTTAACGATCAATGCTATAAACCTAGTAGGTGTCTAGAAAGGTGTTAGCGGGGCTACGCCCCCAGGGAAAAGAGGTTCTAGAATTAAGGAACTTCGCGAAAGCATTGGAAAACCTCCCTCGAAGTACCGACACTAGCCTGGCTGAAAGGTTAAGCAAGTATTGTGACGTGAATTAAATCCTGACTAGTTCTTCTTTTAAAAAGGTTTTAAGAAGAATTTGAGGAAACAGTGGGAGACATCCTGGTTAGATAAACTAATAAACCAATCTAATCTTGCAAGAGCATACGCTGAGTGTTTCTTTTCTCTCTCTCCAGGCAGCAACCTTTTCACGCCCTAATCAAGATAATAAAATGTATCGCTTGACCGATCCGAATTCTTATTCGGGGCTGGGGAACGTTGGTTCAGCTCTAACTTGTGACAACAGTCATGAGTATGAGAATGGGAAAGGGGATTGTATGGATTTCCAGGATACCCAGTTGAAGAAGAAGCATGGTTTTTCATCTACTTCAGGTGTTCTTGTAATTGAGAACTGTTTTACGGTCAGCCCTACCTCCTGGGTACTTGATACCGGATCAGGATCTCATATCTGTAATTTATTACAGGGACTGAGAAAAAGTAGGAAAGTTGCACCGGGTGATATGTCGCTCAGAGTAGCGAACGGAGCACAAGTTAATGCGGCAGCCGTCGGTGAATATCACCTAGTATTGCCAAATGGCAAGACTATGATTTTGAACGATTGCTACTATGTACCCTCCATGGTTTGCAACATCATATCAGTTTCTTTACTCGATAAAGATGGATATAACTTTGTTCTTGACAAGAATATCATAAACATTTACCTTCATAAGGTACTGGTTGCAGAGGGTACACTGTGTAATGGTATCTACGTTCTAAATCAGAATACAGTTCTCAATATACAAAACACACGCAAGAGAAAGAATTCAGATACGAATGAATCCTACTTGTGGCATTGTAGACTTGGTCATATCGGAGAGAAAAGACTGAGTAAGTTGCATAAAGATGGACTCTTGAATGCGTTCGAGTTTTCATCTTATGAAACTTGTCAGTCCTGTCTCAAAGGGAAGATGGCCAAATCTCCGTTCACCGGACATGGAGAAAGAGCAGCAGAGCTCTTGGGACTCATACACAGTGATGTATGTGGTCCGATGTCTACACATGCAAGGGGTGGGTTCTCCTACTTCATCACATTCACTGACGATATCTCTAGGTTCGGATATGTGTATCTGATGAAACACAAATCTGAAGCTTTTGAGAAATTCAAGGAATTCAGAAAGGAAGTAGAGAACCAGATTGGCAAAAGTATCAAGATCCTCCGGTCTGATAGAGGAGGGGAGTACTTAAGCACGGAATTCCTAGATTACTTAAAAGAGAATGGTATTCTCTCTCAGCTTACTCCTCCTTATACACCACAGCATAACGGTGTTTCGGAGCGGAGGAATCGTACCCTATTGGATATGGTTCGCTCCATGATGAGTAGTGCTGAGTTGCCTCTTTCATTTTGGGGACATGCGCTTCAGACAGCGGCATACCTATTGAATTATGTTCCATCCAAATCAGTGCCTAAGACTCCATATGAAATATGGAGTGAAAGAAATCCGTATCTTAAGCGATTTAAGATATGGGGTTGTTCGGCCAATGTGAAAACACAGAAACCGGACAAGCTAGAGGCACGGCCAGTTCTTTGTAAATTTGTGGGATATCCTAAAGATTCACTAGGATATCTGTTCTACCACACTGAGGAACAGAAGGTGTTTGTATCTCGCCACGCTACCTTCTTAGAAAGGGAGTTTCTTGCAAAAGAAACTAGTGGGAGTTCGGTAGAACTGGAAGAAATTCAGCGACCACAAAATGTAACTGAAAATTTAGAGGAACCGCTAGATTCTGTTAGTGTATATGCCCTAGAGGCCATTACTGTATCATACTAGTATGTATATTACTTGATGGAAGCTTAGGATATTCACAGTTGTACAGACAATCTTGCTCAATATAGTAGTATGCTACTTGGTTTGTCTCTGCTTTAATGTGTACTTGTGTATTTATTTATTATATCACCTATACGCATTAGTAGAGCGCTTTGGATCTTTGCTTGATTACCGGCGTTGTGATGGCGATCACACTCGTGGGGGCTGGGTAATCTACAAGCACATCAATATACACGTCCCTAGTCGTGGGAGTACCGAGATAGGGCATCGATACTCCGGAGTAGACTAGCGTATGCGCTTCTCATCCCAGCACGGAAGACGGTCTGTCCCACAGCCGTCGGTACGTCGTACTTGAGATAGTATACGGGTGCTCGTTGGGTTACGAGTACACTGGACAGGACTCGTCGGGAACTGATGGTTGGTATTATACCTATCGTCAGTTATCAGTTCCCAGGTGACATGAGTACAGCTTAGTCCGCTGACTTGACACTGTCACTTCGCCTCGAGTGTGTTCCCACTGTTCTTTGATTGCTACCCTACCACGGCTCTACTGAGTCGTGCAAACAGGTAGTAGTTGGGAGCAGTCCCGAAGCACTTGGAGGCAGTGACGGTTAGACAGGATTCGTCTCTCCCGGTATTGGGGGTTGACATCGCGCTGTGTCTAGGAGAGCCATTACACGAGTAGTCCCTGGCCAGGGCAAGCGAGATATACTGGTAGGTTTCCAGTGTTATCTCAGGGTGTATTGGGCTTCACTCCGACACGACTTGTACCGCTATTAGGGGACTGACGTTTACCGCCCCCCTAGGCCCGCCATGCGATGTATCAGACGAACAGACCGGACTGTACGGAGATTGTCACATACAGGCTCAGTAGGAGTTCGGATGGGTTTACCTCATCGGCCTTCTTATCGACATCTACCTGGGGACCGTTAGGTACAGCTAGTGCCGCTTGCGGTCTGTGGTTAAACCCACTGCCAGCGTAGTGTCGAGCCTTTAGAGTCCCACACAGAGAGTTTCCCTGCACTGAGCGAAACGTGTAGAGGCCGTATGGTTTTACGGATCACTTACGTACACTTGTGTGCGTATGGTGTTCGGGCAGGCAGTACTAGTGGGCTTTGGTTTAAGCCGGATCCTAGTATTGCACGGATGGATTTGTTTTGTCTTCTGTGCATCCGCATTCTACGGAATACGGATGCAGGTATGTATGCACAGTTTTCCGGAGCGGTGAAGGAGGAGGTGCCTCATTAGGGTTTTGGCAGTTGGTTCGGCCAAAACCGTTATGTGGCAGGCTCATTAGGGTTTTGACAGTTGATTCGGTCAAAACCATTTTGAGGCGGACTCATTAGGGTTTTGACAGTTCGTTTGGTCAAAACCATTATGAGCCGCGGATATCATTTACTAATTCTTTTAGTGATAATTTTATGATGGCTAATTGCATTGACCATTTGACCCCGTTGACCTCTCTTGACTTTGTTGACCGGTTGACCGTGTTGACCATTGACTTTCAAGAGGGATCTACACTCTTCTTTTCATTTTCTTTTTCTTTTGGATTATGATAATGGTCATTTCAATGTAGCCATCAAACTTTATCTTGATAGGATTAGTAATGATGTTGTTTTTTCATTATTGCAACCATGGTTACTTTTCTTTGGATCATAATTTTTTCTTTCTCATTTTTCTCTCTCTTGGTTTTTTCAAGTGAGAAGAAAAGAAATGAACCATGGTTGTTACTCCTCCTTCTTCTTCCTCCTCTTGATTCATTTTTTGATCTCATGTGTTGAGAGATAAAGATCCCACAAAGACAAAACCATCCATTGATCATTTCTACACAACCTAGGGCTTCTAGATTAGCAATCTCTTTGCCCTAGTTATCTCGGCTCGAGGTGGAGCTCGGTGCACATCTCTCGGGTGGATCGTCTTCGACTCAAGGAGGCCGCGGAGGTGACCAAAGTCCGGATCAACCCTCGGAGCAAGTAAAGAGAAGAACAACAAGAAGAGAAGGAGTTCAAGTTGAGTGACCAAAGTCCGGATCAACCCTTGGAGCAAGCAAGGAGAAGAACAAGAAGAAGAGAAGGAGTTCTAGTTGAGGTATAACCCCTAACCGAGTAGATAAATCTCTAGTTAGGATGCTAGTGTATTGTTTAGCAAAGATCCGGCTTTTACGGTCCATGTTGCCAAGTTTAGAAAAATTTTTGTTTTACCGTTTCCGTAAACCCGAAAGTACCAGGAGAGGTAACGTGGACCTAACATCTGGAATCACTTCCAGTTCTACCATACTCCCACAACTGTTTTCTGAAAAAATCCATTTTATTAAAACTGTGGCGAGTCAAGAACAATATCACTATTGATCTTCCAGATGGTAGAATATCAACCCTCTGCATAGCCCGGGTCAACCCACAAACAGCCATTACAGAAACGTGCCTTGAGTTATCCAGAGTCTGGTTTTAAGCATAAGCTGGACAACTCCCCGTATCTTAACAATGTCAAGATAGAACTGTTCTATATCCAATATAGAAACAGAGGCACTGATTTAATTGAACCAGATTCAAATCATGCAGCTGTCTCTAGTGCATGTCAACTGAATGGAAGGAGGCCGATCAGCGTTACTCAACTTAGGAATGCTTCCAATTATGAGTAACCTGAAAGAGAAGCAAGTTCTCTTAACCACTACTATCAACTAAATACCATGTACAAGTATCTACATCTTCGATCACTTTAAAGAATCCTGATACTTGCAACACCTGGTTCTCTACTTTATTCTTATACCTATAACTTCTCAAAACTTCGACCCTGTGTTTCTACGAAACACCTGTCTAAGAACTAGAGAAGTCATAAGTAAACAGAATACAGTACGAGGACCAACCCCTCTGTCCTCATGGACACTGGACAATATACATTACTCTGTATAAGTCCCCTGAGTCTAGTGACTCATTCACTGTGTGTCGTAGGTTGAAAACTGTACTATGGTAATGAAGAATTACACCGCTGTTCAATGCTCCTTACCTAACCATACACTGGTATAGGTAAATGTCATAGACATAATTTCAAAAAGGTATGTCTCACTCTATAAAAATAGACGTACAGATATATCAATTTGAAATTGGTGCACAACAACGGATATTCAAAACCAAATATTTGCCGACCGACAAACGGCCCAGGTGGCTTCCTCAAATATCACCAATTCCAACGAATCCCGATATAATGAGGATGATCACCTAATTCCCAATAACTTACTCCCACTCATCATCTGTAAAACTATACAGATGTGAGAATCATACCTGGTAAATACATACCCTGGAGCAAGTGTCTAATTGGGAAATCAGTTTTCTATTAACAGTACACAGTGAAACTGAAACATTGAAATGTTTCGATAGGGTATCCTGGTATTCTTTAGTAATGCCTCTTCCATTATCCAGATTCACAACTATAACCGTATAATTCTTTGCCACTTCTCCAAATCCCTTTATACGTCTTTAGTCATTACCTTCTGTACACCCCTTTAGGCCAAATGGTTTTCTTCCTTCCCTACCGTTCGGCACCAGCCTATGGTTTGGAAGAAGACTATCCAATAAGCATAAAGGGTGTACTGTCCTAATCCTAGGAGCATTCGCAACGCGAGAGAAGGTGAAGATAAAAGACACCTGAATGTACTTTATTCCTATTTCTCCTGAACCATGATCCATCCCCGAACTGGAACAAGTTCCTTTCGAGTTCGTATATAACCATACGATGGATTATCCAATAAACTGGGATCTTCGTAGTAATACGGAGTGTCCTGGAGAAATACAAAGGTGATTTAGGATTGGCGAAGAAATACTTGGTTTGTTCGTGAATAGTAGTCGCACTTTACTTTGCCCTCTTACTAATCCCTTGCTTTGTCTTAAATTGATACCTTCTGTACACCGTTTAGGCTAACTGGTTTTCTTCATTCCCTACCGGTCGGCACCAGCCTATGGTTTGGAAGAAGACTATCTAATTTGCGTAATAGGTGTACTACTCCTAAACCAAGGAGTACTCGCAACCTGAGAGAAGGTGAAAAGAAAAGACAACTGAATAGTCCTATCCGTTTTCTCCAGAACCAGAAACCATCCTCGAAGTCCTTCGAGTTCGTATATAACCATATGATGATTTTGTCCAATGGAAGTGGACGTTCGTAGTAATACGGGGTGTCCCGGAGAAAAGGGTAAAAGTAGGAGTGGCAAAGAGGTTTGCAACTCTGACAATCCAAAAGCCAGTGTTAAGAAGGTTCGGTCAACTTGGTCACTGAGTCATAGTCTAGGGTCAGGTCAATGGTCGCTGCCAAAGAGAGAGAGAAAAAAAACACTCAGCGTGCACTCTAACCTAGATCAGAATGGTTGTCACTTTATCTAATCTGGAAACCTCCCACTGTAACTCAAATTCTTCTCCAAACCTCAAAGAAGAATTAGCCGGGATCACCCGAGGAGTAAACCAACTCATCAGTGGGAACCGGGATCCAACCATCATCGCATGATAACGTGACGGAATCCGCTCACGCTATCACACTCCAGAAGGTATGCGCATATATGACAAGTTTCAGTTCTTTTGAAACTCCCGATGTGGATTTTTACCCCATGCTCTTATGACCTTGACTAAGGCCAACAAATCATAAGTCACATGTCAAGTTCTACCCGTCATTATCCAGGTTGATTTGAACCACCCATACAAGCCCTTGACTAGGGCCAACAAGGCTATACGACTGTCCCAAACCAACGCATCTATCTATGCAGCATATGAACACCCAATATCTACCAAACACTGTGCCTTGACTATGGCCAACAAACACAGCTTGAATACTATTGACTACCCATATGAAATGACGGAGGGCTACGAATGGTTTCTGGCGAAAACCTTTAACGTAGTGAACTTGATATCGTTGAAGGAACTGATAGCTTTATAAAAATATAGTGACGAAAACCTTTGCTAAAGAGGTCACTCCCGGTGAAGGGATCTCGGCTCTTTCCCCGTAGAATGAGGTGCAGGATATTCCAACTGAATATCACGATGCAAAGCAAAAGTAACCGGCTATAGTGAAGTTACTGCTCTGACGCAAACTTTTGTCCAAGGGGTCACTCCCGGTGAAGGGATCTCGGCCCTTGCCTCGTCGACTGAGGAGCAGGATATTCCAACTGAATACCACTGTGCAAAACAAAAGTGAACGTCCTTGCAATAACAGCCTTTTGAAAAGTGTTCCAACAACATCAGAATATGTTTGTTTATCTTGCATTGATCCGAATCAACGCAGTCCCATCAATTAATCACACCACAAAGAACGAAAATATACTGACGTACGTATATGCCATCCGCATTCGCCACTGGGTCCCGTCATCACCCGTTAGGTTAGCTAACTAACGACAGAGCGGGGACTGGACTAGTGCGGATGAAAAACATATACAACATCTACTAGTATATATACAATATATAATTTTCGCTCAAGGCGTGATAAAAATGCAGCAACACAGAAATGTATAGCAACACAGATCAATACAGATATCTGGGATCCCCGAGTTTCACAGAGCCGCTGCTGAAACCCGACGTTCCCCTGGTCGTGTGGATAGCCTGTGCAATGAAATCCTAGACCCCTACGGGCGCGGCAAGTTACCCGCCAAAACCTGAAGCGAGGCAGCCCCCTTCAGCAACGTGAATGGACCACCCAGCACTTCACGGAATCCGGTAACTTGGGCACCCCTCCTGGGTCATCCTGCACCCCCTACGAGTGCGGCGAATAGCCCTGCCAATTCCAGAGTAAAGCCCCCTCCTTCTCAATGCCATGAGATGCGGGCTTGTTTCCCTCTAGAACCCGGCTATCCGTGCACCCCTCCGCGGGGTAATCCTAGTACAGAAAGAAAAATATACATACAACGGGTACATTGACCGCAACCTGGTCGTGCCCCAAAAGAATAATACAAACAGGCAGTGACGGCAGTCCACATGTCGGACGCTCGCCCCGCAATAACAAATGTACATATAAAACAAAACTGTACTATATTGCAACCAGGCTATCCCCCACGACCGATCCGCAACAACACAGCAAAACACAGAACATCAACGTGAATGTCACGTTCGCAAATCCGTCTAAAAGGGCTATAGCAGATAGACTGGATTTACCGATCGAGTGACATTCACGGTCGCAGATATAATGTAAATACTGTGAACTGGCATGTTTAAAATATCCGATCGAAAAAAATTTATCAAGTGGGCTCCAAAGCAATACTGTAGCACTCACAGAAAATCTGGGCCCAAAATTAATATCCCAAAACCCCTATTTCCTATTCAAAAGCCCACTGGAAAAATATGGTGCAACGATCCCTCTTAACCACCGCGGAACCGCGGCCAAACCAGGGGATTGGCCGCGTTTCCGCGGTCGAAGTAAGGAATCATTGAACCGTATTTTCCCAGAATTCTTAGAATTTCTTGCATGTCTTTCTGCAATGACCTGAAATATTTTTGGAGCTTGAAAAATTTCAACAGAGAACACATGCATACAAAATACGGTTTTTAGGGATTTTGTTCGATCGGGTTTTAAACACATTAGACCATGCTAGGCTAAGTTAATGGCGTGGCTCTGATACCAATGTAAGCCCGCGGGGGCGCCCCGGCCGTCGATCCGACGCCGGAAATGCGGAAACAAAAACTTTGCGAACTTTGCAAACCGGCACCACCGCGCGCTTTTTACCCGGATCGGGCCATTAACCTAGCTAACTAGCAAACAAGAAAAGAGTAGAGAAGTATACCAAGCGATCCGTGTCCTTCGGTTTTCGTCTCCACTCCGATCTCTCGCGGAATCTCCGTCCATCATCGTTTCGTCGGAAAGGGGCACCACGTAGCCGGAATCTTTTACGGGCTCCCGCCTCTTGACCGAGGCAACTCGGACGCGAAGTTGGCTAGCCGACGCGTCCAAGACATGCTATAGATATAGTGTAGAAGGTTGTCTCTTTTTGGGGTTAGATGTTGCCATGGATAATATGGAGGTGAAGAAAGCAACTATGGAAAAATGAGCTTAGGAATTTTGTAGCTTGGAAAAATGAGATGAAACATTTTTCCCTCACCAAAATTGAAACCTCTCATCCTCTCCCCTCAAGTGGCCGGCCCCTCACCAAGAAAATGGTGGAGATAATCAATTAATCAATAAGGAAAATGAGAGATAAGCATGGAAAAAGGGTCACACTTCATTCTCATCAAAGTCCACTCACAAGATAAGCAAATGAAATGACCATAATAGA
The DNA here is from genome assembly GCA_030015575.1 of Agapanthus africanus. Classification (NCBI taxonomy): domain Eukaryota; kingdom Viridiplantae; phylum Streptophyta; class Magnoliopsida; order Asparagales; family Amaryllidaceae; genus Agapanthus; species Agapanthus africanus. Next base: position 103,194,866 of record JASDDO010000010.1, on the reverse strand, counting down.
ATATCATCATGAAGCTAGTCTCATCATAAAGTCACATATGCAAGAAAGCCCCTCATAACTAAGTTAATTGCAAACTTGCAATTAACCCCCTCCAACGAAAAGTCCGGCCGAGAAGGAATAAAAGAAAACCGGCCGGAACGGAATGCAAACTGGCAACTTCAGAAAACCGATCCCGTAATAAATTACAGGAAAACCCCGCTACTGCAAATACATGCCCCATTTGTATTCCCACTGAACACAAATGCAAAGAGACAAAACTACACTATCTAATACTAGGATCCGGCTTAAGCCAAAGCCGGCTAGTAAAATCCGTTCGATCACGATCCGTGCAATACCGCACGTATCTGATCGAACCCTGCCATATCTCCATACGGCCTCTACAGCGTTTCTCCCGAAACCTGAGTAACTGAGTGTGGTGGACTCTAAAGACTCGTCAATACTATGGCTGTGGATTTAACCACTAGCACGTCAGAGGTATAAGCCAATACGTAACGGGCTACCAGATACTGACTAAAAGGGACATCGATGAGCGAACTCATCCTGACACCCTACTGAGCCTGTCAGTGACAATATCCATACAGTCCGGTCCGTTCGTCTATGAGCATCGCATGGCGGGCCTAGGGTGTTGGTAAAAGTCAGACCCCCAAAAGCGGTACAAGTCGTGTCGGAGTGCAGCCCAGAACACCCTGAGATACTACTGGAATACCTACCAGTAAATCTCCTGCCTTGGCCAAGGACTTTTCATGTTCTGGCTCTCCTCGACACAGCGCGACCTCACCCCCAATACCGGGAGAGACGAACCCCTGCAGATCCGCTCACTGCTTCCATGTGGCTCGGGACTGTACCCAACTAAAACCTGTTTGCACGACTCCTTTGAGCCGTGGTAGGGTAGTAATCAAAGCACAGTGGGAACTCACACGAGACAAATGACGATCCCAGGTCGATGAACTAACCTGTACACTTGTCGCCAGGGAACTGCTATCTGACGTCTGGTATAAACCCAACTAGCAGGTTCCCGGCGAGTCCTGTCCGGTGTACTCATAACCCAATGAGCACCTGTATACATCTTAGGTGAACCAACTGACACCAGTGGCTTGTGAGACCGGCCACCGCCCCTCGTCAGGGTCTCGACTGTATACACTAGTCTACTCTGGAGTATCGATGCCCTGTCTCGAAACTCCCACGACTAGGGACCATTTAAGGATGTGCTTATAGACTACCAGCTCCCACGTATATGATCGCCCTCATACTGCCGGTAGTCAAGCAAGAATCCTAGGGGCTCTATCAATGTGCAATAGTGACCTGTAAGGTCACCTAAAGCAGTACACGATGATAAAGGTAAACCAGATAGCATACTATCATCTTGAGTAAGACTGTCCTACTGGGACAGGTCCTCCCCTCAATCATTGCAATCACGTGCCTCTGATCCAATAATTGACTCTGAGGGAACTATCTCCAACAAAGACATATAAAGGGATTTGGAGAGATGGCAAAGAATTATACGGTTACAGTTGTGAATTTGATAATGGAAGAGGCATTACTAGGAATACCCGGATACCCCTACGAAACATTTCAATGTTTCAGTTTCACTGTGTACTGTTAAAAGAAAACTCATTTCCCAATTAGACACTTGCTCCAGGGTATGTATTTACCAGGTATGATTATTACATATGTATGGTTTTACAGATGATGAGTGGGAGTAAGTTATTGGGAATTAGGTGATCATCCTCATTATATCGGAATTCGTTGTAATTGGTGATATTTGAGGAAGTCACCTGGGTTGTTTGTCGGACGGCAAATATTTGGTTTTGAATATCCGTTATAATGCACCAATTTCAAATTGATATATCTGTACGTTTATTTTCATAAAGTGAGATATAACTTTTTGAAATTATGTCGATGACATTTATCTATATCAGTGGATGGTTAGGTAAGGAGCATTAAAACAGCGGTGTAATTCTTCTTAACCATAAGTACAGTTTTCAACCAACGACACACAGTGAATGAGTCACTAGACTCAAGGGACTTATACAGAATATTGTATATTGTCCAGTGTCCATTAAGACAGAGGGGTTGGTCCTCGTACTATATTCGGTTTACTTATGACTTCTCTAGTTTTTAGACAAGTGTTTCGTAGAAACACAGGGTCCAAGTTTTGAGAAGTTATAGGTATAAGAGTAAAGTAGAGAACCAGGTATAGCAAGTATCGGGATTCTTCAAGGTGATCGAAGATGTAAATACTTGTGTAAGGTATTCAGTTGATAGTAATGGTTTTAAGAGATCTTACTTCTCTTTCAGGTTACTCATAATTGGAAGCACTCCTAGGTTGAGTAACGCTGATCGACCTTTTTCCATTTAGTTGATATGCACTGGAGACAGCTGCATGATTTGAATCTGGTTCCAATTAAATCAGTGCATCTGTTTCTATATTGGATATAGAACGGTTCATATCTTAACGATGTTAAGGTACGGGGAGTTGTCCGGCTTATGCTTAAAACCAAACTCTGGATAACTCAAGGCACGTTTCTGTAATGGCTATTTGTGGGTTGACCCAGGCTATGACGAGTGTTGACTTTCTACCATCTGGAAGATCAATAAGTGATATTGTTCTTGACTCGCCACAGTTTTAATAAAAATGGATTTTTTCAGAAAAAAAGTAGTGGGAGTATGGTAGAACTGGAAGTGATTCCAGAACCGCAAACGATTACTGAAAATTTGATAAGAACCTCAAGATTCAATCTGGTTTGACATTCCATTGGCCACTCCGTAAATATGGTGGGTAACCTCAGGCACCCGAGAGGTACTCCGGTAGCCTCAAGGACGGTGACAGGGAGGTTCTTGTTTACCCAGACTTGCCATTGCTGTTGTTCCAGACCGTGAGACCTGGCAGGAGGATGAGTATAGCGTCGTTCTAAACTGGCTTTATAAGCGTACGTGTATATGACTCTGCCAGAGGGTTGTCATAGTCAGTGGGAGCAGCGGAAGCATGGTGGACAAGTGGCTTATGTCTATTTATAGACTAAAGCAGATATAGCGGAGATAGATCATCTATTTCTGATGTGACAGTCATAGGTTTGACTTCATCAGAATAGGAGATGGATCTGTTAAGAAGGTAGTAGGGTGTGATGTCCTGGTATTTGGATGACATACACAGAGTAGGAAGTGAAATTCCTATACTACGATCGGTTGTACTTTGGTTGTCACATAGTGGTTTCTCCACATAGGAATTGGGTATTATATCAGACATTCTGGTTACTGGATCTATGGTTTTAGATCTAGATTTGGGTAGTTTCCCAATCTGGGTACTTAGACAACATTCTAAAGGTATTTAGAATGGACGACTCCTGGCATGGTGGTGTACCTGCAGGTGATGGAGTCACCCTCTCTAAAGGTGTCTTACAGACTGAAGGGGAGAGGGATGTGCATGTTTGGCAGATCACTTGCTTAGGCAATTGATTCGATCATGAGTACCACACCAGATGTTGTTTTTGCAGCAGATGCAATAAGTTGATATTGATCCAATCCTGGAGAAACGGTTGGAAGGAGTTTTAGAACATAAGTGTATGTTCTAGGGATATGATAACGACAGCCTCATTCGGGAGACAATTATCATTCCAGGCTTCCAAGGTGACCTGGATGACAGATTGGTTGTCAGAGTTATTGTTTTCCCTCTGACGAGGGGAAGTATTTTGGACAGGTGGTCCAGGCGGATACTGAGGGAGGCATGGCGCAGGACACTGATTAAGTTCAGTCGACGATACAGTCTAAGAAGTTTGGATTTGGAGTTCACTTATGAACTAGGTCCCATCAGACATCCAAACATATTCTAAGACAGGTATTGCTCATTTCGGGAGATGGGTTTCTCCACGAACTTGAGATAAAGAGAGACATAGAAAGAAACATCAAGGCGGATCCACTCACTGAGGCTATTCCTCGAACACATTAGTTTCGCAAACTGGTTTTGTGAGACTGATCAGTAGAGGAGTTGGATGTTCGGTATCACACAGGCTGTGAGTATGCGACATCGCAATAATTAGCCTTGAGTGCAAGTGGGAGATTGTTGGAGATAGTGCCCTCAGAGTCAATTATTGGATCACAGGCACATGATTACAATGATTGATGGAGGACCTATCCCGATAGGACAGTCTTACTCAAGATGATAGTATGCTATCTGGTTTACCTTTATCATCGTGTATTGCTTTAGGTGACCTTACAGGTCACTATTACACGTTGATAGATCCCCTAGGATTCTTGCTTGACTGCCAGCAGTATGAGGGCAATCATATACGTGGGAGCTGGTAATCTATAAGCACATCCTTAAAAGGTCCCTAGTCGTGGGAGTTTCGAGACAGGGCATCGATACTCCAGAGTAGACTAGTGTATACAGTCGAGACCCCGACGAGGGGCGGTGGTCGGTCTCACAAGCCACTGGTGTCAGTTGGTTCACCTAAGATGTATACAGGTGCTCATTGGGTTATGAGTACACCGGCCAGGACTCGCCGGGAACATGCTAGTTGGGATTATACCAGACGTCAGATAGCAGTTCCCTGGTGACATGTGTGCAGGTTAGTTCATCGACCTGAGATCGTCATTTGTCTCGTGTGAGTTCCCACTGTGCTTTGATTACTACCCTACCACGCTCAAAGGAGACGTGCAAACAGGTTTTAGTTGGGTACAGTCCCGAGCCACATGGAGGCAGTGAGCGGATCTGCAGGGGTTCGTCTCTCCCGGTATTGGGGGTGAGGTCGTGCTGTGTCTAGGAGAGCCAGTACATGAAAGTCCTTGGCCAAGGCAGGAGATTTACTGGTAGGTATTCCAGTAGTATCTCAGGGTGTTCTGGGCTACACTCCGACACGACTTGTACCGCTTTTGGGGGTCTGACTTTTACCAACCCCCTAGGCCCGCCATGCGATGCTCATAGACGAACGAACCAGACTGTACGGATATTGTCACTGACAGTCTCAGTAGGGTGTCAGGATGAGTTCGCTCATCGACGTCCCTTTTGGTCAATACCTGGTAGCCCGTTACGTATTGGCTAATACCTCTGACGTGCTAGTGGTTAAATCCACAACCAAAGTATTGACGAGTCTTTAGAGTCCCCCACAGACCGTTTTCTCAAGTTTCGGGCGAAACGCTGTAGAGGCCGTATGGAGATATGGCAGGGTTCGATCAGATACGTGCGGTATTGCACGGATCATGATCGGACGGGTAATACTAGCGGGCTTTGGTTTAAGCCGGATCCTAGTATTGTACTGTGTAGATTTTGTCTCTTTGCATTTCTATTCAGTGGGAATACAAGTGCGGGCATGTATATGCAGTCGCGGGGTTTTCCTGTAATTTATTACGGGATCATTTTTCTGAAATTGCCAGTTTGCATTCCGTTCCGGCCAGTTTTCCTTTGTTCCTTCATGGCCGGATTTTTCTGATGGAGGGGCTAATTTGCATATTTGCAAATTAGCAGTTGTGGAGGGTTTATTTGTGATATGAGGCATTATGATAACAATAGTATCTTTGCTTTTCTACTTTCATGATGGCTAGCATTAAATGAGATTAGAGTTGATCTTGATATGGATGTGACCTTTATTCCTCATTGTCTTCACTTAGCTTATGGTTACCATTTGCTATCCCTACACTCACCTCCCTTGTGTTTCCCCCCTCATTTTTGGCCGGCCACTTCTAGGAGAGAGAGGGAGAGGTTCATTTTTGGCGGCGGCAAAATGTTCATTTGATATCATTTTTAGATTACACCAAAAAAAAATCCTAAGCTCATTTCCATTCTTCACCTCCATCAAAGTGGCAACTTCATACCCCATGAGACAAAGCTACTACACTTCATCTACAACTTTTCTTGGGCACATCGGCTTGCCAACTTCGTGCGCGAGTTGCCTCGGTCCAGAGGTGGGAGCCTATAAAAGAACCCGGCGATGTGGTGCCCGTTCCGACGAGGAGCTGAAGACCGGAGATTCCGCGAGGAGATCGGAGTGGAGGCCGAAGACCGAAGGACACGGATCGCTCGGTATAGCTTCCTACTCCTTCTCTAGTTTGCTAGCATTAGGTTAATGGCCCGATCCGGGATTTTAGTGCGCGGTGGTGCCGGTTTCTAGTTTTTAGAATAGTTTCGTTTCCGCATTCCGGCGTCGGATTGACGGCCGGGGCGCCACCGTGCACTTACATAAACTACTTTACATCTAAGTAAATATGGAATACAACCTTTGTAGACCAGTCCTTCACTTCAAATGCTCCGTGTAGAAGTCCCTTTGCTCCAAGTAGTGGTAATCCGGACTCTCCGCAGGCTCCACTAGTCGAAATGAATGAGCTTGCACAATGATCTTCGATGCCGAAAATGATCTACTTTGAGGAGACACCAACTCAAGCTACCACTTCACTAATTAGAGATTAGTGAAGTTAACACCCTAAACTAAATGGCTAATCTAGTAGAGGATAATGAAGTTGGAATTTTGCTCACTTTAGAAATCTTTTTCTCACTCTATTTCTTTTTTTCACCAAAACCTAGAGAGCTTTCTCTTGTTGAGGATGAAGACGAAGAGAATAATGGATGAGAGAGTGAATGGCAACCATGGGTGAGAAATATCTCATATAACCCTTGTAGAGACATAACCATAGCTAAAAATTAAGGTTAGGTTAATAAATATTTAATGCAAGACAAATTTAGTGGACTAAGTCAAGGGTTTCCACAAGCTTTCAAACCTTGCAACCATGCTTAATTCCTACCAATTTAAATTTGCATTAAATAAATAAAACCCTAATAATCTAATGGCATGGTATAAGTCTCATACACCCATGTAGTGTGTATCATCTGTAGGGTTACTTAGCGCGGCAGCAAGGTTTCGGGAGGCATCGTCCATACCAATTTAAAAAATTGCTATTCTAAAGAACCCTAACCCTAGAATCTTAACTAGAGATTTAGACGAACTACAATGTAAACAACTTTACATCTAAAGTGAATGAGGAATACAACTTTTGTAGACTGGTCCTTTACTTCTAAAGCTCTGTGTAGTAGTCCTTTCGCTCCAAGTAGTGAACTCCCGGACTCTAGAAAGTGTTCACATGAAGAAATGAACAAACTTTCTCAATGTCTTCGAGGCCGAAGATGATCTATGTCGAGAAGACTCAAGCTCATGCTATCTTTCACTAATGGTAGATTAGTGAAGCAAACACCCTAAACTAAATGGCTAATATAGTAGAGGATGATGAAGTAGGAAATGGGCTCACTTTAGATTTAATTTTCTCACATTATTTCATCACCTTTTCAAAAGCAAGAGAGCTTTCATGAGGAAGAAGAAGATGAAATGATGAATGAATTGTTAGTTATATGTATGCCCTAGAGGCCATTACTGTACATAGGATGTATATTGTAGTGGATGCTGGGACATATATAGGGAGGACTTTCTTGCTCGACATGATAGTATGCTATCTGGTTACTCTTTACCTTAACGTGTATACTGATTGTCTCTCTGTTACATGTTGGTAAAGCCCTTAGGATGTGTACTTGACTATCTGGACTATGATGCGGATCATACTAGTGGGGACATGGTAGTCCATAAGTACATCCTTCAAAGTCCCTAGTCGTGGGTGTATCGAGATGGGGCATCGATATACCAGAGTAGACTAGCGTGTACCTTCTCGACCCATACAGATGGGCGATGGATGATCCCATATCCATTGGTGTTTGACATCAGAGATGATATACGGGTGCTCAGTAGAGACTGGGTACACTGGACGGACTCGCCGAGAACTCTCAGATGGTATTATACTTCACGTCAGATGGCAGTTCTCTGGTGACACTGGTACAGAGTAGTCTGTTGACCCGAGATCGTCATAGAGTCTTGTGTGGTTCCCACTGTGCTTTGATTTCCATCTTACCACGTCCAAGAGGGCGTGCAAAACGGTGGTTTTTGGGTACAGTCCCGAGTCACATAGAGGCAATGAGCGATAGGAGGGGATTCGTCTCTCCCGGTATAGGGATTAGATGTTGCGCTGTGTTCGATTGGCTATAACGGGAAATCCCTGGCCAGGGTTGCTGAGATTTACTGGTAAGTGTTACCAGTAGTTTCTCGAATTGTTATAGACCTCATATCGACATGACTTATCGAGCTATTGGGGTCTGACGTTTACCATCCCTAGGCAAGATATGCGACATATCAGAAAATCAGACCGGACTGTACGGTAGTGTTACTGGATGGATTCACTGGAGTGTGAGCGGGCTTGCTCGTCGATCTTCTGATCGCTCAATACCCGGTTGGCCGTTACGTTTAGCAGACCGCTTGCGGCTTGTGGGTGTTTGATATGATCATCACCTGCTGCCGGCGTATTGACGAGTCTTTAGAGTCCTACACAGAGGTTTCCTGTCTCAAGCGAAACGAAATAGGAGAGCATATGAGATATGTGCGGGACCGAGAATGATACAAGTATGTGATACCGTATTCTATTCTCGCGATGAATGTATCGAATGGTTGTATGCGATATAACCTAGTTATCGAATCAAGGATTGAATCGATAAGCCGATACATTGGATACTAGTCGGTTATATGCGATATGACCGGATCGTTAAATCAAGTGTTGATTTAATGATTTAATGTATAATTATATATTTGATATATTACTTTGCATTAACTAGTATTGGTTCACTTTAAATGGATTTTCTCACTTGGATTGTGCACATTGTATATGTGATATACATTTGTACATTTGATTGTATCATGTTTGATGATACATGATTGTTTAAGTGTATGTTAAGATTAAACCATGGTTATGTAATGGTTAGGGTTATGATTTTATTTACTTACTCATTTATTTATTTATTTATTTCATTTTGGCAAAAGAAAAGAAATGGTGGCTTTCTTTGTTGTTTTGTGAAGCTTCATGAAGGTTTGAAAAAGTCCACCATTTTTGTTTCATGCCTAATCTAACCATTGACCTAACCCTAGTTTATTCTCTTCACTTGACCATGGTTATTATTATGATAAGTATTCATTTTCATTTCTTTTTTAATTAACTTATCATAATATATATCATCTTCATCTTCTTCTTCTTCTTCACTTGAAGAAAACCTTTCTTCATCAATGGTGGATTGATGAAACAAGTGAGAAATCCAATTCTAAAGTCTACCCACTTCCTATTTCTTCATCCTCTACCTCTTGCAAAGTAGTAGAGTGTGTTTCCTTCACAAGTTTTCTAGACTTGGTGAAGTTGGAGCTTGATCTAGCGATGCCTCGACGTAGATCATCTTCGGCACGTCGTCGATGACCTAGCCCGCTTATTCTCCGATGAAGCCGACGCAAGAGCCCGGGATTCGATTTGGACAGCGGAAAGGACTTCATTGCGGAGCCGTGGAGGTGGAGCACCAGATCTACAAAGGTTGTATTTCCGTATTCATGTAGTTAAGTGTTAACTAGTTTTATGTTTCGCCTAAACTTCTAGCCAACGATCTAGTCTAGGGTTTCTCGGCACCGTATTTTTGAAATTGGCATGGTTGATGCCTTGTGAGACCTCTTGAGAGTGCCTAGGAACCCTACAGTGGTATCAGAGCCTAGCTAGAGCCTTAGGCGAAGTCCAGGCAGAGTTTGAAAGCCGGACGAACCGAAAAACTGACCCCAAAATAGCTCTCTGTACATTTTTTAAAAACTGGGGTTTTTCCAGATTAAAAATGCTTAAAAAATTCAGCAGGGTCTTATTAGAATTACTGTAAAATTCGTGGGTCTAATTCGTCAAACTTGCGGCGGAACCGCGGCAGAAGCCTGGCTTCTGCGGCGGTTCCGCGGCCATTAGATGACGTCAGCCCTACCAATTTGCACAGTAATTTCTATTTAACAGTGCTGAGTTCTCTGGGTATTTTTAAATTTTATTCAAGAGTTGAATTTTCTGGGGTTGTTTTGGGGATTCGGTGTTTCGATCGGATTGTCAAATTTTGTTTTTGTGGCTTTCCGGATAAATTTTAGAATATGTTAAAAAGTTCGACCGCATATAAATACCCAATTTTTCCCTGTCGGGAAATTTCCAAGTATTGGATTTTTCCGTAGTTTAATGACGTTCTAAGTAGTGCAAGTAACGCGATGGACCCTCTAGAAGACAACAAACCTTAACTCGATTATGTGACCGTCTTGAACTACCCTTTGAACCTTAGGGTTTGGGGCAGTACGGCGTGCCACATGTGAGGCGTTGGCTTGACCCTTCTACGGCTGGACCGTTGGTACTGAGGCACGAACTGAATGTCGTTAGACTTATTTCATGTGTTGAGCTATTATCGGGAAAACTTGGGTGTTCGATTGTTCGATCGGAAAGTTTAACATTTTTTAATTATCCGGAATGGGATACAATAATTGGAATTCACAAGTAGTTATGTGATAACTGAATGAATGTTATAAACATTGCAGTTTAGTCTCACTTGATCGGTTGCCACGGAATTTTGATGTGATCAAAAGTCCGTCTCAATCACGTAGCGTACGCGGATACTCGCCGGGTAAACTTAATAGACAGCCTCACTCCATAGCCCCGACCAAGTGACTGTAGGAGAACCCCGTCGCCGAAAGCACCCGTTCGGGTGCTCCCGGTAGCGGTGTTCCGCCTTGGTGCACTTCGTCGACGGTATCGGGGGTGCGGCCGCCTACTGAAGTTTGCGACGAGCATTCGGTCAGGATGTCGGCAATCTTGTTGAATTGCCCGACTTGATATTGAAAAGAGTTTTTGATTTTGAGACTAAAATGCGGGGTTTATAATTGTTAGGCATGCGATGTCTAAGTATTTCATTTGATTAGGCATGTGATGTCTATGTAGATTGCGGATTCCAACTGTTGTAGTTTTACACTTTCTTTTCTGTGACCGTAAGTGTAATATATGATATCGCCGGTTTCGTTGCTATATGTCAACGACAATTGGGATGCGCATATTTACTTACGTTGATGACATGTGATGTTATGTGTTGCTGGATATGTTATATTGGATCGTCGTGTATGAATAGCCGGGGGTGTTTATGTGAGATGAGTGTTTTTTCATTTTCATTCATGTAAAAACTTGTATGTAATATTCTTTTTATTGGGGCGCTTCCAGGTTGCGGAAGTAGTCACCGTTTGTATATTATTTACTTTTCCGCACTAGGATAGACCCAAGGAGGAGGGCACAAGTAACCGGGTTCTGGAGTTCAGTGGGAGACCAACTCGAGGAGTCGAGTCCGGGTCTCCTAACTCTAGAATTGGTAGGGTTGCTTGCCGCTCTCGTAGGGGTCTAGGGGTGTAGGTTTGGCTATTCATCACGACCGTGGAATCCGTGTTTTATACTGGCTCGTATTAAAAACACGGACGTCCTAGTATATCCAATATTTCATATGATTCTTCTGCTGCGATATCTGTGATGTGATCATGTGATGTTCTGTGATAGATACAGTATATAGTATATATGATATATTATATAGACGTTACTTATGTTTTACACCCGCGCTAGCCCTGCCCCGCTCTGCCGTTAGTTACCTAACCTAACGGTGCACGAGGGGACATCGAGGCGAATGCGGATGGCATAAGTGCACGTCGTATTTATCTGTGATGTTTAGGTACATTAAATGATGGGACTTCATTAATATGATTAATGAAATAAAAGAAACCTAAGATGTTGTAGAATCGAATTTCAAAATAAAACAGGTAGCTACAGTTCTTGCTTTGCACAGCGGTATATGTGATATATCCTGCACCTTATTCGATGAGGAAAGGACCGAGATCCCTTCACCAGGAGTGACTCCTTTAGCAATGACTGGCAGATGCTACACACTCGGTTTGTCTTTTGATAGCTTTTAAGAGTTCTGCTTTGCACAGTGATATATATGATATATCCCGCACCTCATTCGACGAGGAAAGGACCGACGATCCCTTCACCGGGAGTGACTCCTTTAGCAAAACTAGAAAAGCCTAAAAAACACTCCATTTTAAAATTCATTCGATCCTACAACGATATCAAGTTCATTACGCAATAGGTTTTCAGAAAAACCTGTCGTAGCCCTCCGTCATTTCAGATAAGTACTAGTTAGTATTCGTGCTACGGTAGTTTGGCATTCGTCAAGACGTAGTGTGCGGTAGCTAACTAGTATTTATCTGCTTATGCATATGATGCAGATTGGATTAGGGTATTCGTACGACGTTGTTTGGCATTCGTCAAGGGTCGTGCGGGTGGGTTTAATTCGATCAAGAAATGTACGGGTTGAACTTGACTAAGTGGACTATGGGTTGTTTGGCATTCGTCAAGGTCATAGAACACTAGGGGCAAAATATTATCGGGAATTTCAAGTGTTGAAATTTGCAATGAGATTGCATACCTTCTATGAGATAGTTGGATCCCGATACTCGCTGCGAGTAAGAGTTACTCCTGGGAGAGTTTTACACATTACAATTAGCCGATCAAGTAGGTGTCTAGAATGGTGTCAACGGGGTTACGCCTCTGGGAAAACGAGGTTTACATTAATTAGGTTCGTGCGAAAGCACGGGGGACCTCCCTCAAAGTACCGACACTGGCCTGGCTGAAAGATTGGCGAACTTGTAGTGTGTAATTAATCCTGTCTAGTCTTTCCTTTTAGGGTTTGAAGGAAGATTTGATAAAAAGCAGTGGGAGCCATCCTAATTAGATAAAATAATAACCAATCTATTCTTGCAAGAGCGCACGCTGAGTGTTTTCTTCTCTCTCTCTCCAGGTAGCGACCATATCACGCCTTAATCAAGATAATAATACGGATAATTGACCGAACCCGCTTGTTATACTGAGCTGGGGAACGTTGGTCCCGCTCTAACTTATAATTGCTATAAGACAGAGCAGGAAATAGGGGAATACCAGATTTCCCTTGCCGCCCAAACGAAGAGAGTGCATGCTGATGCATCATCTTCGGGTGTGTTCATTACAAAGAACTGTTTCTCAGTATCCTCTGCATCCTGAGTATATGATACTGGATCAGGATCCCAGATATGTAATCTGTTACATAGGGCTACAAAAGGGTAGAAAAACTGAGAATGGGTGATAAGTTTCATGAGGCAGAAAACGGGGCAAGTGTTGCAGCCAAGTCTGTCGGTCACTGTCACCCTGTATTACCAATACATTGATTCTGAATGAATGTTATTGGATACCGAACCTGATATACAAAATCATATCAGTCTCTTTTGTTGGGTTGCTAGGCACTCGCACAAGGGTCTACGGGGCATCAACCATGCCCGATTTAAAATTTAGCCGTGCCGAACAACCCGAATACGGAACTTTAAACTAGAGATTAGGCGAAAACAAGCATGTTAACAACTTAACACTAAGTGAGAGGGATTACAACCTTTGTAGATCCGGTCCTTCACTTCATATGCTCCGTGTTGTGGTCCCTTCGCTGCGATCATCGGGATCCGGACTCTCGAGAGGTTCCACGAAGAGAAAGACGCAACCTTTGCTTCCGATCTTCGATACTAAGATGATCTACCTTGAAGTTTCTTTAACACAAGCTAACACTCATGAAATGATGTGACCACCCTCATCTAAATGGCAAGGGAAGATGAGGATGATGAAGTAGGATTTTTGCTCTCTTTATTTATATTTTTCTCACAATTATTCATCACCTTTGAAAAATCAAGCAAGCTTTTCATGAAAGAAAAATGAAGAAGAAGATGAACAATATTGATAATCCTTTTGTGATGAATAGGAAATGAATAATATGATAGATTTATGCAACCATGGTCAAGTGAACCTTTGTAGAGAATTAACTAAGGTTAAAGGTTTGGTTAGGGTTAAGGAAATATCTAGCATAATATCCTAACAAAGACAAAGAAAGAAAACTTCTAGAAACTTCTAGAAAGCCTTAACCCTAATCAAACCCTAACCATGTTTAATCTCTACTAAACAAGTTGCATTATTTATCATATCATGTTAAAATATTATATATCACATATATAATATTTATTGTAACAAAATAAAATAATACAATTAACATATATCGCATATATATCAATGTATTACCCGAGTGAGAAAAAGAATCTTTTAGTGAGCAAATATTAGTTAATGTAATTTAATATATCATATATATTATTATACATTAAATTATCGAATCAACACTTGATCCGACAATCCGGCTATATCGCATATAACCGACTAATATTTATCCGTACCGATTCACCGAATCAACACTTGATCCGATGACCCGGCTGATATCAAATATCGCGAGAATAGAATACGGTATCATATATCGCATTATCCTCGGTCCCGCACATATCACATATGTGCTCCTACTCCGTTTTGCCTGAGTCAAGAAACCTATGTGTAGGACTCTAAAGAATCGTCAATACGCCGGCAGTAGGTGATGATCATATCAATCACCCACAAGCTGCAAGCGGTCAGCTAAACGTAACAGCTACCCAGGTATTGAGCGCTCAGAAGATCAACAAGCAAGCCTGTAACTTCTCCTGCGAATCCAAACAGTAACACTCCCGTACAGTCCGGTCTCGTCGTCTGATATGTCGCATATCTCGCCTAGGGGTGGTAAACGTCAGACCCCAGTAGCTTGATAAGTCATGTCGATTTGATGTCTATAACAGTTCGAGAAACTACTGATAACACTTACCAGTAAATCTCAGCAACCCTGGCCAGGGATTTCCGGTTATAGCCAATCGAACACAGCACAACATCAACTCCCTATACCGGGAGAGACGAATCCCCTCCTATCGCTCATTGCCTCCATGTGATTCGGGACTGTACCCAAAAGCCACCTTTTTGCACGCCCTCTTGGACGTGGTATGATGGAAATCAAAGCACAGTGGGAACCACACAAGACTCTATGACGATCTCGGGTCAACAGACTACTCTGTACCAGTGTCACCGGAGAACTGCCATCTGACGTATGGTATAATACCATCTGGGAGTTCTCGGCGAGTCCGTCCAGTGTACCCAGTCTCCACTGAGCACCCGTACACCATCCTTGATGTCAAACACCGATGGATATGGGATCATCCATCGCCCATCATATGGGTCAAGATGCGTATACGCTAGTCTACTCTGGTGCATCGATGCCCTGTCTCGATACACCCTCGACTAGGAACAATTATAGGATGTACTCGTCGACTACCGTGGCCCCACTAGTATGATCTCATCATAGTCCCAGTAGTCGAGTACATATCCTAATGGCTTTATCAACATGTAATATAGAGACAATCAGAGTACATGTTAAGATAAAGTACAACCAGATAGCATACTATCATGTCGAGCAAGAAAGTCCTCCTTATATATGTCCTAGCATCCACTACAATATACATCGTATGTACAGTAATGGCCTCTAGGGAATACATATAACTAACAATCTCCCACTTGCACTAGGGCCATCTGTTATGGTATCGCATACCCAACAATTAGCTACGGTTGAAGTATCTCATACTCAACAATCCCATAAAAGTCTCTACTGGGAAAAAGGCCTTTGTGAGTGGATTCGTGCTGTTGTCCTCTGTGTCTACTCTCCTAACCTCGATCTCCCTGGAGATCAACCATCTCCATGATCAGGTGATACTGCCTAAGAATTATATCTGGATTTCTGATGGGACGTAAGTTCCTTGGCTAAAGCCACAACTCCATTGTCACACAATGGTAGGAACGAAGTTCATCTCATGAACTTATATATATCCAGACTGCCTCGTTGGTAGCATCCTTGGTAACGATGTATCTTGCCTTTAATCGTCTAATATGTCACGGTATCTAGCTTGGAACTCTTCCAACATACCGTCCCTTCACGGAGGGTATAGACAATGCCTGCGACTGACATTCAGTCGTCCTTATCAGCCTGGAACCTTTCCAGTGATTCTCCCCAGGATCGATTGATACCATCTCACTACAACTAGTGAGTGTCCTAACATCCAATTAGATCTATCTCATAGATCCAAAACCCAGGATTTAGGAGGTATCACTTTGATCCTATATGGAGAATCCTTGTGATAAGCGGAGATTGACCGAGCGTAGCATAGGAAACTCCTTCCCTATCAAGAGTATGTCATCCACGTACTCTATGAGGATCACCACCATACTCCCTACTACCTTTTTGTATATACAAGGTTCATCTACCATTTTGATGAAGTCAAACTCTTTGACTACCACATCAAAACAGATGTTCCATCTCCGCGATGCCTGCTTTATCCTATAAAACATCTTGCTCACGTTTCCGCTGCTCCCACTGTCTACGAAGCCCTCTGGCTGTGTACTTATAGATGCTCTTTTCTAAAACATCATTTAGAAAAGCAGTCATGACACCCAACCGCCAGATATCGTAGTCATGGTATGTAGCCATGGCAAGTAGGATCTGGATGGACTTAAGCATAGCTTTGAAAGTCTCAACTTTTCCATGTACACCAAGTAATCTTCTCAAGATATACTCGCTCCTGATGGGGATTTAACCCTTCAGATAAAGCAACCAAAGTCCATACTTTGTTGGTGTATAAGGATTCCATCTCAGATCGATAAGCATCTAGCCATTCCTACAGAGTCCCACTCCTGATGGCCAGCTCGAAACTAGTTGGGTCATCATCTCATGATGCAACCCTCACTCCCACTGTCATAGAGAAACTAAAGTATCTCTCAGGTGGGTGAGGAACCCTACTAGATCGGCGGAGAGGCTGAGGTTCGTTGGAAACTATTGAATCCTTTGGTTCTACCAAATCATCAGCTGCATTTTGTATTGTCACGACCCGAAAGAGCACGTGACTGGCACTTGAACCATATGAAGCCTATAGGACTCCATCTGATCCAAGTAAGCCAAAAGCCCAGAAATCTAAAACCATTTTGAAGAATAAGTAAAGAAAACTGGTTTAAAGAAGCGGAGAAAAACATGTTTGAAATCAAGGTTTTTAAATAACTATGCCGAATGTGCATTTGAAAACAGTACAGTCTTTTCTAAAAATTTCGGCAGAGTTTCTTTTGTAAAACGGGCCCCGAATGGGGTACAACATGGATATAATATAAATGCAATGATAAAGGCATCCCCAAGCGGGAGCTAGCTCTTCGTCAAACGACGGTCACAACCACACAATGATATGATAATATACAACGCCAAGTGGCGAGGATCAAATCCAAAAGAAAGCTCAAAAGCAACAAGAAAACCGTAATACCACTAGCGCGACTCTAAGGTCGAAATAATACAACACTGTCCCTGAGTCTGAAAGAATATACGAGTTTTGGTTGATGGACATTTCTAGATACAATGAATAAACAAGTACAAAATGGGAATTCTTGATGCAAAAGAATCCACCTACCAATAGCAATCACCCGCAAGAAGGTAGTGTGCCAGAAATGCCGCAATAGAACCTGTACGGCAGAACCTGCAAGAACTGTGGCACAACGGGGGTGAGTTGCCAACTCGTGAATAGAAACATCTACAAGGATAAATCGAATGCAAGACATAATCCTAAGTCAACGATCAGTAAAATATCCACAAGAGTACATCTGAGTGTAATAAAGTGGCAAGGTAATATCTAATCATGTATATAGTGCCAAGTACTCAGGTAACAACATGTCATCAGTGTGAGGTATGTCTGCATGAAGTATCAATGAAGAAATATCAATAATATCAATACACATATATTAGCGTCCCATACACTAATATTGGTGTAAGATAAGTGTAAACCCAGTCTGTATATATGTGGAACCCGTCCACCTGTCACCCACTGACAGTAAGCATCATGTATGCAATGTGAGGATATAACCAAAATCATGGAAAACTCATCATGAAACCCGTGCCAAACACCGACACGTAAATCCTCATCCATATGGGGCTCCGTCTGCGGATATCGGCCCTCGGCCCCGGCAGTATGAGTCAACCCATGTCCATCTCTGGGCTCCGTCTGCGGATATCGGCCCGTCGGCCCCGGCAGTATGCCCATCTCTCGGCTCCAGGCGGTATCCTCCGGATATCCGCCGAGCTCAGGTAAAATCACCGGTAGGTACTCGCCCGCCTCCAGGCTCAATCGGCATAACCCATCGATCATCTCGCCGAGGGGAACCATACCGGGCCCACCACGAACCCCGCCAAACGGTACATCACCTCCTCGAATCGGGTTTCAAGCACACGTCTCAGCACCGAGAAAACGCGTGGTGGACGTACCGAAATATCATATCACGAGGTACCGGGTTTTTCATAATAGAACATCTTTCTTAAATAATCCCCGGTCCTCAAAACCAGAAATCACATGAAAATCAACATCAAGCAGTAAATCCAATGCGATGTACTATGAAATCAATCCATGATATATGCGACATGTAAAGATAGTAATCATATCGGAAATCATGCAACATGGAATAGGAATGCGCATATGTCGAAGGAAGCATCATATCACGAATGTAATAGTACTACTGTGTAGTGACATGGCAATTATCGATGATGAAGTGTGTGAGCCGGCAAGTAGTGTACGTGAAACATACGCATCATCGATAATGGTGCTGGTGTCCTAACAGCATGATAATAACATGGTAATGAACATATGCCAGCAATGCGAAAAGCATGAATATGCGGAAATCTAGGAATCAACAGCACAGTAAAGTATCTACTATGCAAACTACATCTAAGTATCCTGTCAATCAGGAGGGGTAGGTGTGGAAACCACCTAAAACTGAGTCTAAGTATATATATAGATATATAGTCGGTGATCCCGCCTCAATGTCATATCGTAAGATATCCTCTAGCTATGAGTGCGGATCTATCATCAATATCAGCTCGTACGGTAAATCATCGTATGGCATTCCCAAAAGCTGGGTAGGGATCAACATCTCACTGTCATCAGATCATCTAGTCTGGATGTACTACTCTATATCTAGTACAAACGGTAACATCGGTAAAGTATGCATGCGGGGGTAAACACACATCCCAAGCCCGCAAGAATCACAAGTCATATCCCACATATGAATCGTATCAAAACACCGATCCCAGGGCACCAAGCCCACAATATCGACTCATCTCCAAGGTCGTCACATATCATCAACCACAGTGTAAGTACATGTGAAAAGCAAGGGTATATGTATAGGTGTAATTCTATCCTAGGGTTCGCGACTATGAACTACACTAATCACTTCTAACCCTACATATCCAAATACACCTAATATCACAATACTACATAATAAGCTATCTACGGACTGCGGGGGTGCTATACGCCATCCACCCGACTTTCCCCCGTAGATATAATCTACTCACCTTGCATCATCATTTGCGGACATCACCATGCATTTGCTTGTCGTCCGAAGTCTTCATGGGTACCTGCACATCAAAATATCGTATATGCGCATTAAAACCAAATCCAATCTAAAACGGCGCATAAATTCCAAAACGATACGATAAAGGGGGCCTATAGGTGAGAACCTATGGCACGCCTTCAAAACCATCCATAATCCTCTATATCATCGTATAAACGACAATAGTCGAGGCAAAACACATTCCACCATTTCAGAATCCAAAAATACGGAATACGGAAACACGAATCCAAAACGACAACATAGGATATATGTCCCAGATTTCACCCTAGAAAGAATCTGTCAAAACTAAAAGTACCCAGGGCCAAGAATTGATGAAATGGGGCCAGGCACGCAAAACGAGGAATTTCCCCACTGGTCTGGCCGCAATTTGCGGCCAGAATGGAGGTTTTGGCGGCCGTACGGATGAGATAGGTGTTAGTGTTTATGCCCTAGAAGGCCATTACTGTATCATACTAGCTTGTATATTACTTAATGGAAGCTTGGGATATTCACATGTATATAACAGTCTTGCTAAAACATGGTAGTATGCTACTTGGTTTTTCTATCTTAATATGTGAGTATACGTATTGATAGAGCTCTTAGGATCATGCTTGGCTACCAGCGTTGTGATGGCAGTCACACTAGTGGGGGCTGGGTAGTCTACAAGCACATCCTTATTCAGGTCCCTGGTCGTTGGATTATCGAGACAGAGCATCGATACTCCGGAGTAGACTAGTGTATACGCTTCTCATCCCAGTTGGGGAGATGGTCTGTCCCACAGCCGTCAGTACGTCGTACTGGAGATAGTATACAGGTGCTCGTTAGGTTACGGGTACACCGGACAGGACTCACAGGGAACTGTTGGTTGGTTTGATACCAGTCGTCAGTGAACAGTTCCCAGGTGACATGAGTACAGCGTAGTCCGCAGACTTGATACTGCTACTTCGCCTCGAGTGTGTCCCACTGTTCTTAGATTGCTACCCTACCACGGCTCAAAGGAGTCGTGCAAACAGGTAGCAGTTGGGTGCAGTCCCGAGCACTTGGAGGCAGTGGCGGTTAGACAGGATTCGTCCCTCCCGGTATTGGGAGTAGATATCGTGCTGTGTCAGAGAGCCATTACGCAAAGTCCCTGGCCAGGGCAAGCGAGATTTGCTGGTAGGTTCCAGCAGTTTCTCAGGGTGTAATGGGCTTCACTCCGACACGACTTATACCGCTATTAGGGGACTGACGCTTGCCGCCCCCCTAGGCCCGATATGCGATAGTCATGGACGAACGGACCGGACTGTATGGAGATTGTCACATCAGACTCAGTAGGAGTTCGGATGGGTTTACTCATCGGCCTTCTTATCGACAACTACCTGGGGACCGTTACGTACAGCTAGTGCCGCTTGCGGTCTGTGGTTAAACCCACTGCCAGCGTAGTAGTCGAGTCTCTAGAGTCCCACACAGAGAGTTTCCTACTCCAGGCGAAACGATATAGAGGTTGCATGGTTTTGCGACAAAGGGTTCGGACGCATACGTGCGTTTACGCGCGTACGACTTTCGGACAGATTTTACCAGTCGGCTTTGGTTTAAGCCAGTTACTGGTATCCGGTTATTGGATTTTTACAGTCTAAAGTTTTTCCGTATTTTTACGGATCGGAGGGGCGTTCTCGTAATTGCTCGAGAAGCTTCTAGAAGATGTGACTAAGGAGGTTTGTTTTGGAAAGAGAGTGAGTCATAGTGGTGATTCATTCATCTCATTAATGCACATTTATTGCTTAATGACTCATGTTAATGAATCATCACAAGATATTTTGAAGCATGCTTATTCATTTCATTTTATTCATTTGTTGAAAATAAGAATGCTTCACATAATATTATGATACACTCTCTCTCTTCTCTCATTATCATATCACACATTCTCTCTCCTCAAGCTCTCATCTTCTAACCCTAATCCTTAATCCTCATGTGTTGAGATCAAAGGATTAGTTAGACTAAACAATCCATAACCTTCACTCTTTATCATTCTATCATCTTTGATTAGCAATCAAAGTTGGTTAGTTACCTCAAGTTAGAGGTTTAGCTTGGAGTTTCGCTCTCGGGTGGATCGTCTACTACCTAGAGAAGGCCGAGGAGAACCAAGGAGGACATAAAGAAGAAGGACCGGTTCATTAGGTATAATCCCTAATCTCTTGTGTAGTGAAACTCATAAGAATACGGTTTTTAGGGTTTAGCTTCGATTCTTGCGGTTAGTCGATGTTTGTTGTGTAAACTTGATAAGTTTTTGTATATTCCGCCTCCCCATAAGTACTGGGGTGTACTACATCGACTTACAGTGGTATCAGAGCCTCGCTAAACACTAAATAACTTAATCGCAAATTTGTACGAATTTCGAACGAAAAAAACAAACCCGGAAAACCCTAGTTCTGTATAGTTTCTGTCGAACTTAAAATCAAGTCCTAAAATTTTTTTAATGTGTTCAGAGAGCTAGAAAGGGGTCCAGGAGAACACCCAAAAAATTCGAGACCATGAATCGGCAACTCGGCCGCGGAAGCGCGGCGGATCGGTGGGATCCGCCGCCCTTCCGCGGCGCTTTGACCGAGTCATGGACTCGTTTTTCTTGGGTGGGTCCCCTGTGACATTTGGGGTTTTCTGGAATATTTAATTATTGCTCAGGTTACTGTTTAACAGAGCAGATTTTGGAGCAATTTTGAAGTTGTTTATTCGATCGAAAAATACAGTATTTGCGTATTGGATTATATCTGTGATTGTTTGATGTGTTCGTAAACCTCCCCCAACTGCTAGTATGTCGGTTGGCAGGGGGTTGCACATTTCTGAAATGGTTATATCTGTTTGTGCATATAAACTGTATTGGACTGTTGTGGTGTATAGCCGGGGTTAGCAAAGGGTTATTGTTATAATTCATTTGTTGTAAATGTAATTTGTTGTAATATTATTTTCGCGGGGCACTTCCAGGTTGCGGTTGTAGCCACCGTTGTATTATTTCATTTTACTGTTTTTGCTCCTAGGACTGACCCAAGGTGGGGTACACAGACTGCCGGGTGGGTAGTTTGCCGTACCCGTAGGGGTCGAGGGTGGGGTAAACGGCTATTCATCACAACTGTGTAATCTGTCTTTTCTTGCAGGCTCAAAAGAAATACAGATTGCTTGCAAATCCAATATTGTTTATCTGTGTTCTGGAATGAATATCATTGCGTCAGACGAATGTAAAATATCTATATTTACTATAGCTATTTAGACGTCACTTATGTTTTACACCCGCGCTAGCCCAGCCCCCGCTCTGTCGTTAGTTAAGTAACCTAACGGGTGATGACGGGACCCCGTGGCGAATGCGGATGGCATAAGAGGACGTTATATTTTCGTTGTTTTCTGCAATGATAGGTTAATGATGGGACGCATTATCTATAATGCAAAGTAAAACAAACCAAAGTATAAATCGTTGGAACAATTTAAAAGAAACCACTCGGTTATTTTTTAAAACAGATATTTTTAAATGCGGAGCTTTAACCACTCTTTTTAAAAAGCTATCAGGTTCCTTCGGTTATATCAAGTTCACTACGTTTACGGTTTCGCCAAAACCAGTCGTAGCCCTCCGTCATTTCATTTGGGTATTCAGTAGTATTCAAGCTATGCATTTTGGCCAAAGTCAAGGCATAGTGTTTGGTAGCTACTGGGTTTTCATTTGTTGCATAAGATAGATGAGTTGGTTTGGGACAGTCGTATTACCATTTGACCAAAGTCAGGGGTATATACGGATGGGTTCAAATTGACAAGATAATGACGGGTAGAACTTGACATGTGACTTATGACATTTTGACCAAAGCCAAGGTCATAAGAGCATGGGGCAAAAACTTATATCGGGAATTTTTAAAGAAACTGAAATTTGCAAAGAGATGCATACCATTTGGAGTTTGATGAATGTTGGTAGCATTCCTTCAACATTATCATACGATGATATTTGGATCCCGATCCTACTGTGAGTATATGCTACTTATCAGGATATTCGTCGCTTAACGATCAATGCTATAAACCTAGTAGGTGTCCAGAAAAGTGTCAGCGGGGTTACGCCCCCAGAGAAAAGAGGTTCTTGAATTAAGGAACTTCGCGAAAGCGTTGGAAAACCTCCCTCGAAGTATCGACACCGGCCTGGCTGAACGGTTAAGCAAGTATTGTACGGTGAGAATAGTCTTGGCTAATTCTTCTTTTATGGTTTGAGGAAGGATTCGAGAAACAGTGGGAGCCATCCAGTTTAGATAAACTAAAAACCACTCTAAACTTGCAAGAGCATCATGCTAAAGAGTTTTCTTCTCTCTCTCCTAATTGCAGCGACCCTGAAAATGACTGGACTTAAGTTACTTTTAGAGAAAAATATACTGACGGGGCCAAACTATAAAGATTGGCTGCGGAATGTCAAGATGGCTTTGACCTATGACAAACTGGGGTACGTCCTCACCGCTACAGCACCTGCTGCCCTTGGTCCCAAATCCAGCAATGCGGATAAGGAAATCCGTAAAACCTGGGATTTAGATTGCGCGAGAGCCAAGTGCATCGTGCTTGCCTCGATGAATAATGAACATCAGAGGAGGCACGAGGATATGTCTCTAGATGGCATATTTCTCCATACAAAGGAACTTTATGGAGAGCAATCTCGTATAGCAAGATACGAGACCTCTAAGAAACTATTTCGAGCGAGGTTGGCTGTCGGGTCATCGGTAGGTGAACATGTCCTACAGATGATCGGCTATATTGAAGAGCTCGCGGACCTTGGAACGACTTTGGATAATGAGCTCTATACAGACCTTGTTCTCCAGTCCCTTCCTCCCACCTACGCCCAGTTTATCCTCAACTTCAATCTTCAAGGAAAAGAAGTTGAACTTGCGGAACTCCTGAACATGTTAAGGAGTGCAGAGGGCACCTTGCAGAAGGCAAGGGAAACACCCGCTATGTTTGTTGGCGGTTCATCTTCTTCCGGGTCCAAGGCTAGGGCCAAAGGAAGGAAGAAGAAGGCCGCACCCAGACCTAGAGGAGGTGTTAGTAAGGTGGGAAAGAAGGGAAAGATAAAGTTTACAGCACCGGTAGTTGGCCTGGATGAGTGCTTCCATTGTCACAGGAAAGGGCACTGGAAGAAGGATTGCAAGGCGTGGAACGCCAAGAACCAGGAACCGAAGCAAGCTGTGGCTTCAACTTCAGGTGTGTTTGTAATTGAGAATTGTCTGTCAATCAACTCTACTTCCTGGGTATTGGATACCGGGTCAGGATCTCATATTTGCAATTCATTGCAGGCACTGAGAAACCGTAGAGTGCTGAAGGAAGGTGATATGATCCTCAGGGTTGCTAACGGAGCTAGCGTGGGAGCTGCGTCCGTCGGGGATTATCACCTAGGATTGACGAGTGGACACATTTTGGTTTTACATAACTGTTATTTTGTACCCAGCTTAACGTGTAATATCATATCAGTTTCCTTGTTATCAAATAAAGGTTATGATTTCACGTTTGTAAGAGATGTTGTCAACATCCACCTTAATCATGGTTTGATTGGGTCCGGTACTCTAAATAACGGCATATATGTGTTAAACCAACTCCAAATTTTCAATGTCCAGAACACACTAAAAAGAAAGTTTCCAGATTTAAATAAAGCTTTCTTATGGCATTGTAGACTGGGTCACATCAATGAGAGAAGGTTGACTAAGTTGCATAGAGAAGGATATTTGGACACGTTCGAATATCAAACTTATGACACTTGTCAATCTTGTCTCAAAGGAAAGATGACAAAGACTCCATTTACTGGACAAGGAGTAAGAGCGAGCGAGCTCTTAGGACTCATACACAGTGATGTATGCGGTCCATTGTCTACACATGCGAGAGGTGGTTTTTCCTATTTCATTACTTTCACGGATGATTACTCAAGATACGGATTCATTTATCTGATGAAACATAAATCCGAGGCTTTTGAGAAATTCCAAGAGTATAAGAATGAAGTAGAAAACCAAACCGGCAAAAGTATAAAGACACTTAGATCTGATCGAGGTGGAGAATACTTGAGTGCCGAGTTCCTAGGTTACCTAAAAGAGAAAGGAATTCTCTCTCAGCTTACTCCTCCATACACTCCACAGCATAACGGTGTATCGGAGAGACGGAATCGAACCCTATTGGATATGGTACGATCCATGATGAGTAATACTGAGTTACCGCGATCTTTCTGGGGTTATGCGCTTGAATCAGCGGCATATCTTCTGAACAGAGCTCCTACCAAGACTGTGCCTACCACTCCATATCAGATGTGGACTGGGAAGAAACCCCATCTTCAGCATATGAAGATTTGGGGATGTCCAGCTTTTGTTAAAAAGCAGCATGTGGACAAGCTCGAGGCACGATCAGTAAAATGTATGTTTGTGGGATATCCAAAGAACTCCAAGGGATATTATTTCTATTACGCAGAGGAACAAAAGGTTTTTGTTTCTCGTAATGCCCATTTTCTGGAAAATCAGTTTTTAGAAAAGGAAACTAGTGGGAGCGAAATAGAACTGGAAGAAATTCCAGAACCACAAACTGCTACTGAAAGTTTGGTAGAACCAGAGGTTCAAGAAGAACAGAACATTCCCGCACCCCTCCGCAGGAGTAGTAGGCCGTCTCGTCCGCCTGAGAGATACTACGGTTTTCTCATAGATGGGGATAGAGAGGATTGCATCATAGATGATGATGAACCTACTGACTTCAGGCAGGCCATCCAGAGCGGCGACTCGGTACGATGGCTAGATGCAATGCGGACCGAAATGGAGTCCATGTACACCAACAAAGTATGGACTTTGGACTTTGCTCCAGATGGGGTAAAACCCATAGGATGCAAATGGATCTTCAAGAAAAAGATTGGTGTAGATGGACAGGTGGAAACCTATAAGGCTAGACTTGTTGCAAAGGGCTTTCGTCAAAGACCTGGTTTGGACTATGATGAAACCTTTTCTCCAGTGGCTATGCTCAAATCCATTCGGGTCCTTCTTGCTATTGCTGCCTTCCATGATTATGAAATCTGGCAGATGGACGTAAAGACGGCTTTTTTGAATGGAAATTTAGAAGAGAGCGTCTATATGGATCAGCCAGAGGGTTTCAATCAGAGTGGGAGCAGCGGGAAAGTATGCAAGCTGCTTAAGTCCATTTATGGACTAAAGCAGGCATCGCGGAGTTGGAACATCTGTTTTGATGAGACAGTCAAAGAATATGACTTTATCAAAAATCCAGATGAACCGTGTATATATAGTAAAGTTGTGGCCAGAAGTGTCGTATTCCTCGTCTTGTACGTGGATGACATTCTATTGATAGGAAATGACATTCCTATGCTACAATCTGTCAAAGGATTCTTGTCACACAGGTTCTCCATGAAAGACCTGGGTGATGCCTCTTACATTCTGGGGATCCGGATCTATCGTGATAGATCCAAAAGGATGTTGGGACTTTCGCAGTCCAGGTATATCGACACTGTACTGAAGAGATTCAGTATGGAAGATTCAAAGCGCGGTAATCTACCGGCTTGTCACGGAATCACCCTCTCCAAAGAGATGTCTCCCAAGACTGATTTGGAAAGGGAACGCATGTCTATTATACCCTACGCTTCTGCGGTAGGCTCTATAATGTATGCGATGTTGTGTACCAGACCAGATGTAGCTTACGCACTGAGCGTGGTAAGCCGGTATCAGTCAGACCCAGGGGAGAAACACTGGATAGCAGTAAAGAACATTCTCAAGTACCTGAGGAGGACTAAGGAGATGTTCTTGGTTTACGGCGGAAAAGACCTCAGGTTGGAGGCCTTTGCTGATTCCGGCTTCCAGAGTGATAAGGACGATTCCAAGTCCATGTCGGGTTATGTCTTTACCCTCAATGGAGGGGCGGTGTGCTGGAAGAGCTCCAAGCAGGACACCGTTGCTGACTCGACGATGGAAGCGGAGTATATAGCTGCTTGCGATGCCGCAAAAGAAGCAGTCTGGATGAAGAAGTTCCTAACAGAACTTCAGGTGGTTCCTACCATAGTTGATCCAATACCTCTGTATTGCGACAACAACGGAGCTATAGCTTTAGCGAAGGAACCAAGGTCCCATCAGAAGTCCAGACACATCTTGAGGCGGTATCACCTGATCAGGGAGATCATTGATCGTCAGGAGATCGAGGTTCGGAGAGTTGCTTCAGAAGAGAACATTGCTGATCCATTCACGAAGGCCCTTCCTCAGATTCAGTTCGAGAGGCTACTCGAGATCATTGGTCTGCGATATGCCAGTACATGGCCCTAGTGCAAGTGGGAGATTGTTAGTGTTTATGCCCTAGAAGGCCATTACTGTATCATACTAGCTTGTATATTACTTAATGGAAGCTTGGGATATTCACATGTATATAACAGTCTTGCTAAAACATGGTAGTATGCTACTTGGTTTTTCTATCTTAATATGTGAGTATACGTATTGATAGAGCTCTTAGGATCATGCTTGGCTACCAGCGTTGTGATGGCAGTCACACTAGTGGGGGCTGGGTAGTCTACAAGCACATCCTTATTCAGGTCCCTGGTCGTTGGATTATCGAGACAGAGCATCGATACTCCGGAGTAGACTAGTGTATACGCTTCTCATCCCAGTTGGGGAGATGGTCTGTCCCACAGCCGTCAGTACGTCGTACTGGAGATAGTATACAGGTGCTCGTTAGGTTACGGGTACACCGGACAGGACTCACAGGGAACTGTTGGTTGGTTTGATACCAGTCGTCAGTGAACAGTTCCCAGGTGACATGAGTACAGCGTAGTCCGCAGACTTGATACTGCTACTTCGCCTCGAGTGTGTCCCACTGTTCTTAGATTGCTACCCTACCACGGCTCAAAGGAGTCGTGCAAACAGGTAGCAGTTGGGTGCAGTCCCGAGCACTTGGAGGCAGTGGCGGTTAGACAGGATTCGTCCCTCCCGGTATTGGGAGTAGATATCGTGCTGTGTCAGAGAGCCATTACGCAAAGTCCCTGGCCAGGGCAAGCGAGATTTGCTGGTAGGTTCCAGCAGTTTCTCAGGGTGTAATGGGCTTCACTCCGACACGACTTATACCGCTATTAGGGGACTGACGCTTGCCGCCCCCCTAGGCCCGATATGCGATAGTCATGGACGAACGGACCGGACTGTATGGAGATTGTCACATCAGACTCAGTAGGAGTTCGGATGGGTTTACTCATCGGCCTTCTTATCGACAACTACCTGGGGACCGTTACGTACAGCTAGTGCCGCTTGCGGTCTGTGGTTAAACCCACTGCCAGCGTAGTAGTCGAGTCTCTAGAGTCCCACACAGAGAGTTTCCTACTCCAGGCGAAACGATATAGAGGTTGCATGGTTTTGCGACAAAGGGTTCGGACGCATACGTGCGTTTACGCGCGTACGACTTTCGGACAGATTTTACCAGTCGGCTTTGGTTTAAGCCAGTTACTGGTATCCGGTTATTGGATTTTTACAGTCTAAAGTTTTTCCGTATTTTTACGGATCGGAGGGGCGTTCTCGTAATTGCTCGAGAAGCTTCTAGAAGATGTGACTAAGGAGGTTTGTTTTGGAAAGAGAGTGAGTCATAGTGGTGATTCATTCATCTCATTAATGCACATTTATTGCTTAATGACTCATGTTAATGAATCATCACAAGATATTTTGAAGCATGCTTATTCATTTCATTTTATTCATTTGTTGAAAATAAGAATGCTTCACATAATATTATGATACACTCTCTCTCTTCTCTCATTATCATATCACACATTCTCTCTCCTCAAGCTCTCATCTTCTAACCCTAATCCTTAATCCTCATGTGTTGAGATCAAAGGATTAGTTAGACTAAACAATCCATAACCTTCACTCTTTATCATTCTATCATCTTTGATTAGCAATCAAAGTTGGTTAGTTACCTCAAGTTAGAGGTTTAGCTTGGAGTTTCGCTCTCGGGTGGATCGTCTACTACCTAGAGAAGGCCGAGGAGAACCAAGGAGGACATAAAGAAGAAGGACCGGTTCATTAGGTATAATCCCTAATCTCTTGTGTAGTGAAACTCATAAGAATACGGTTTTTAGGGTTTAGCTTCGATTCTTGCGGTTAGTCGATGTTTGTTGTGTAAACTTGATAAGTTTTTGTATATTCCGCCTCCCCATAAGTACTGGGGTGTACTACATCGACTTACAATAGGGGATAGGGTTTTGGGGTTAGTTTCCTGGGTGCCTGCACATGCTACTGTCCACTCAATTTTATTTTAGGATACCTCGTATGATAGCAGATTCAATTTAACAGTGACAGATTACACAATTTCCCCGATATCGGTTTCTAAAATCCGTATTCTGGTGTTTGCTTCAGGTCTTGGGTTTCAATTCAAACACTAGGGTGTTGGTGTATCCTCAATTGAACTCAATTTCACAATACAACCCAAGTTCCTCTCAAACCCTAACTAGGTTTTCATCAAATTCACAATATCACACAATATCGATAAAATCTTGACATGGGGTTATAGGAAGGGCTATAATTAAGCAAATGGTTCAGAAATTACCTTCATTAGCAACTCAAGAAAATTCTTGAGTTGCCCTCTAGTGGCCAAATCCATGCTTCTTTAGCTCCATGTGTAGATCTAGGGATTTTGGACATTTTTTATGAAAGGAGATTGGGGTTTTGGGATGATTTTAGAGATGATTCATGGCTTGAGGAGGGGAGGGAAATGGAGGAAAGGGGCAGCAGCAACAAAGCAAAGGGAGAGGGAGAGAAATGATGAAAATGGCTAAGGGTGTGGTCAATGGTTCAACCCT
Source organism: Agapanthus africanus (assembly GCA_030015575.1). Taxonomy (NCBI): domain Eukaryota; kingdom Viridiplantae; phylum Streptophyta; class Magnoliopsida; order Asparagales; family Amaryllidaceae; genus Agapanthus; species Agapanthus africanus. Next base: position 103,164,850 of record JASDDO010000010.1, on the reverse strand, counting down.
TCTCTCTCACCTACCCTCATCATTACACTTTTTCTTTTCTTTTTCCCTTTTTCTTTTAAAACCCAAACCTTCTCACATCAATAGTAATCCCAAAAGAAAACCATGGTAAGAAAAGTGCACAAGTGTGAAAAAAGTGATAAGTGCAAGTTTTGCACAAAATTACCAAAAAACCCAATTAACGATTTTAATCGCGATTAGCACCAAATTAGTGTCAAAATGATCACAACAACTTAAAAATGTCATAATTCCAATAAATAACTCATTTTAGAATTTTCCACAATTTTTCATAATTTTCCTCCATTTATTTGCATTTAAAAATAGATTTAATATTAAAATAATCAATAAAATAATATTAAATTATAAAAATTCCCAAAATTAATATTTTATATTTTTAAAGATGTTACAATCTACCCCCCTTAAAGAAATTCGGTCCCCGAATTTAAATTTAAACCCCCAATACTAAAAATAATTTCAGTAATAATCCAAATTGTCGGGGCTCCGAAAATATCAACAAATAGAACGTCATAGCGTAATGCATGCGCCAGGGTACTGAGCAGATAACTCAAAAACAAAACTCCGTCAAGCATCCCGCAATCATCGGAGTCGATGTAAAAACACAATGTCAAATCCAATACAAAACCGATATGATATGGATCAAAACTACACATGTGGACATCCAATCCATACATGTAAGTAGCTAATGCAAAAGCATGCAAAAGTATATCCAGGTACCGTCTACTGACTAGTCCTGCTCAGCATGAAAGCAAAAACCCAACATCATAAAAGGTACTGCTCCAAAAGGAATAAATCTCAAAAATGTACATAACACCATCCTGTGCGTCTGGTGCGCACGGAAATCAAAACCTAATATGTGCTAAACAGGTGCACAAAACAACATCTAGGTGCAATGGGTGTGCACGAAACCTCTGTCATGGGCAACGTATGTGCCTGACAGCCAAGGTCCGGTGCATCTAACATGCACGAAGAAATCTCGATTTAGTGCATCGGGTGCGCACCAAAATCGTATCTAAAGACATGCGCCCAACATGCGCGAAAATCCAATTCTGTGCATCCATCGTGCACGAATGAAAATCTAAACCCTGCGCACTCAACATGCACGAAATCACAAAATCCAATAGCAAACACCGAACAGGCGTAAAGCACATCACCAGCACGGAGTGCAAAAATCAACCATCAAAAATCCGGGTCACAATCAACGACATAATGCGGCTCAAACCAAATCAGATGTACCGCAAAGGAAGATCTCACAACCGTGTGCATCAGCGTGCACAAATCAAATCATAACACCAAAATGTATGAAAACCATGCTGGAGGCATAAATCAAATCACTGAATACCGTAGGCATGAAATCTCAATCAATACCTCAAATGTAATAACTCTGCGCAAAATATATAAATATCCAGTGGGTGCATGAAACCAATATCATGAAACTCAGTCACCAAAACTAAATCATGCAACAGAACGCCCAAAATACCGGAATCCAAAATGACGGATACGTGATAATCGAATCACAAAATCACAAATTATAAATGCCGTCTTCGGTAGTTCCTCCTTCAAGGTCGAGAAGGAGTCGGTGAATCCACTGCTAGCAGCGCAGGATATCCACCTGCCTCTTGCTCACGGTCTGGCGTCCTCTGACTCTCTGGGTCCTTATCTCTCTGTAGGTTACCAAACTCACAGTCTATCGGCTCATCGGCCCTGTCAGGGGTGCTAACGGGGACGATTCCGTTCTGGCACTTCTCTGGTCACCTCTCGGTCAAACCTCACGACCACTCGTAAGGCAGCAAATCACTGACGTCAGCCTCTGGCTCTCTGAATGCACGTCACACATCTGATCCTGGGTGCAAACATCGTTGCAGCAACGTCCTGGAAGAATCCTGCTCAAGATCTCTTCCAATCATGCCTATGCCGAACCAAACGGAGGCTGGCTCTCCTGCACAACCTCTTCTCGCTCAAAGACACCTGTGTTCTCAGAACAATATTCCCTCGAAAACTGGTCACATCCCAACGTCTCTGTAAGCAAATCAGGTCTCTAATCTCGACGGAAAGCAATGACAGCTCGTCAGTGCCTCACACGAACCTCTTGTTCCGACTGTCTCTATCGTCGTCCACTATGGCGTCACGCCAAGCTACAATGCACTGCACTGTCTCGGCCACGGTCAATCTGAAGTCTCTCACACGGACTCAAAATCGCGTACTCTGTAGCTTCATCATTCTATAGAAGATGTCAGGTCGAACTGGTCCTCGGGAACACGTCCCAATCATCGGAGGATAACTCATCACTCGTCCGTCCTTGATCAATTCACAACGCATCTGGGTAGGTCCCTTTATCCGAACCTAGCCAACTACCTCGTCGACAATGCCGAACTCTGGTCTGCTGGGTGTGCGCAAAACGACCACTCCTGGTCTAGGTCTTCTCATATCGTACTCCAGAAAGGTCCTGTCGAGGTTCCTTTATCAAATCTCAATCCTGCCGAAATGCCCGGAAGTCATCATCCAATGCTGAAACTAAAGCTCATTCCGGAACGGCTGCATACTTATCGCGCTTCTTTCTGGAAGTTATATCCATATACCACACCTCGGGGTGTATATCACATCTCTAATGTCAGCGGAGTGGGACGTCATCTCGTCGAAATCTCGTACGAACTCTTTTCTTCACTCTGCGTCAAATGTCGACTGATTCGGACTCGTCTCATCATGGCTGCATGAACTGCGCTCCGACGGCTACGCTCGTATCTGGAGTCTCTCAAGCAGTGTCCCATCACGATATCCGAAAGATGTCGAACCATCCGATCGACTGGTCAGATCCTCATAATCCCCCAAGAGCTCACATCTCGGGTACAGTTTAATAGTATCGAGCACATGCCACAGCGTCGGTGGTCCAGCCGTAGAAGGGCAAACCCAAGCCTCACTAATGGCGCCGCGGAACCGCCGTAAACCCTAAGGTTCAAAGGCTGTCACACGGTCATTAAGTCGAGTTAGGGTTTCATTCTTCTAGAGGGTCCATAGAATCACCTGCATATCTTTCCGTATACTTTAAACTTGGAAAATAGGCTCCTGACATTCGATCGTCTCTATCGACTCTCAACGAACCTGCGTGAAGTCGTCTCTATCTGGAATCAATCCACCTGACGATCTCGCATCGGGGCAAGCGAACTCACCACACGTCCTAGTCATCCATCCTTGGTGACTAGCAACTCGCTATCATCTCTCTAAGAACATGCTCATGCTGCAGTAGCTCCAATCATCTGGGCGATATCTCATCATTTGCAGCAACCACTGGCTCCTATGCCTGTACGCCGAACCACGCCTCAATCCTCCAGGAAAGGCAATACATAAGCGGTCATCTCTGAGTCGGTCTGCTCTAGGTCTGAGTAAGACTCTCCACACTGGAAATCTTCAACTCAACTGGGCCCGCTCTGGCGCAAAATCGGACGAATCACCTTCGTCTCTCAAATCGGGTAGACTAGCTATCATCTGTCGCATATCTGCCTGAAAGCTCCGGCAATCTCAGCTCGAAAGCTTCGGAAGCGACATCCTGTCAATCTCAGCAACAGCTGGTCCATCTGTCTGCACGGTAGGCAACATCACAATCTCTGAGGTATGCTGTACATCAACAGTCCTCTCTCAGCTGGTAGCTCTAACAAAGGCTCGATCATCCGGTGCAAGACCAAGCACTCGCCTCCACCAGAGGTCACAATCACCAATATTAACTCGAGACGTTCCCATGTCACCCGAAAGCACAAAGGTCGGCCCTCGTACCAAACGAGCTCACACCGGCCGTAACCCTAGCAGCAGCCCAAACTGCGCTCAAACACGGTGACAGGAATCTCAATCGAGTATCAAAGAGAGCACATAAAAGGCAAGAAAGGAAACAACAGATCCAAAGGGGATACATGATCATAGGAAGGAACAGCATCAATGAAGGTATGATCATGAAACTAATAGAATCGGGGATCTCAAATGGATGTATAATCCTGGATATAAAAAGAATCACTGATCTCAAAACAAATGTCCATCCTAAGGTTCCTTAAGCGGAGTGGCGTGTCGTAAGTATGCCGCGGAACATACCAACGGTACGTCACTCTACTTTAGTCACCTAATCCATCAACCAAGGGTCATCCTAACACGACGAAAGTTCGGGTTTACACCCCCTCAACCAAGTCTAAGTTCCGTATGTAAGCAACTCCCTAGGCTCCACATAGTCAACTTAAACTCGAATCAAGGTCAACCTAGCGCTCTGATACCAACTTTGTCACGACCCGAAAGAGCACGTGACTGGCACTTGAACCATATGAAGCCTATAGGACTCCATCTGATCCAAGTAAGCCAAAAGCCCAGAAATCTAAAACCATTTTGAAGAATAAGTAAAGAAAACTGGTTTAAAGAAGCGGAGAAAAACATGTTTGAAATCAAGGTTTTTAAATAACTATGCCGAATGTGCATTTGAAAACAGTACAGTCTTTTCTAAAAATTTCGGCAGAGTTTCTTTTGTAAAACGGGCCCCGAATGGGGTACAACATGGATATAATATAAATGCAATGATAAAGGCATCCCCAAGCGGGAGCTAGCTCTTCGTCAAACGACGGTCACAACCACACAATGATATGATAATATACAACGCCAAGTGGCGAGGATCAAATCCAAAAGAAAGCTCAAAAGCAACAAGAAAACCGTAATACCACTAAGCGCGACTCTAAGGTCGAAATAATACAACACTGTCCCTGAGTCTGAAAGAATATACGAGTTTTGGTTGATGGACATTTCTAGATACAATGAATAAACAAGTACAAAATGGGAATTCTTGATGCAAAAGAATCCACCTACCAATAGCAATCACCCGCAAGAAGGTAGTGTGCCAGAAATGCCGCAATAGAACCTGTACGGCAGAACCTGCAAGAACTGTGGCACAACGGGGGTGAGTTGCCAACTCGTGAATAGAAACATCTACAAGGATAAATCGAATGCAAGACATAATCCTAAGTCAACGATCAGTAAAATATCCACAAGAGTACATCTGAGTGTAATAAAGTGGCAAGGTAATATCTAATCATGTATATAGTGCCAAGTACTCAGGTAACAACTGTTGGATATATGTATGCCCTAGAGGCCATTATGTGATAGTTGATGTATCTATATATGTATATATATTCAGTTTACATTCTTGCTCGACATGATAGTATGCTATCTGGTTTCTCTTTATCTGACATGTTGATTTGATCATGCTTTTATTTCATTCATACATGCTGATAAAGCCCTAAGGATATCGGCTTGACTACTCTGATTATGATGCAGATCATACTAGTGGGACATCTGTAGTCTATAAGCATATCCTGAAATGTCCCTAGTCGGAGGTGTATCGAGACGGGGCATCGATATACCAGTGTAGACTAGCGTATATGATACTAGGCCCATGTGATGGGCGACGGATGTTCCCACATTCGTCGATGTTTGACATCAAGATCATATACGGGTGCTCAGTGGTGACTGGGTACACTGGACGGACTCGCCGAGAACTCCTATATGGTATTATATCTATCGTCGAATAGCAGTTCTCAGGTGACACTGGTACAGGTTAGTCTGTAGACCCGAGATCGTCATGGAGTCTTGTGTGTTCTCCCACTGTACTTTGATTGCCACCCTACCACGGCTCTACTGAGTCGTGCAAACAGGTGGCCGTTGGGTACAGTCCCGAGACACACGAAGGCAATGAGCGATAGGAGGGGTTTCGTCTCTCCCGGTATTGGGAGTTGATGCTGTGCTGTGCTCGACTGGTTATAACAGCAAGTCCCTGGCCAGGGCTGCTGAGATTTACTGATAAGTGTTATCAGTAGTTTCTCGATCTGTTATAGACCATTCACCGACATGACTTATTGAGTTATTGGGGTCGACGTGACCATCCCTAGGCTCGATATGCAGCATATCTGACGAAGAGACCGGACTGTACGGTAGTGTTGCCAGATGGCTCGATGGGAGTTGTAGCAGGTTCGCTTGTTGTCTTCTGATCGCTCAATACCCGGGTGGCCGTTACGTTTAGCTGACCTCTTGCGGCTTGAGGGCACTTGATATGATCATTACCCTCTGCCGGAGTATTGACGAGTCTTAGAGTCCCACAGAGGAGTTACCCAGTCCAGGCGAAACGTTGTGGTGCGCATATGCGATATGCGCATACACCCGATTGAAATGTGTGTATATGATACCGAACATTGATCGGGTGAATTGCTTTTGGTGGGGTCATATGAGATATGACCGGATTGATAAATCAAGTGTTGATTTATCATTTAACCATAAGTTGTCTCACTTGAAACCTTTCTAGGGTTTGATGGATGTATGCATGCATGAATGTGTTTCTATTTTTCTTTTCTAGTTTCATGCACATGAAGATGTGCATACATGTACACATACATACATCAAACCATCATGGTTGATTATATATGGAAATGGTGGCAATGTAAGCTTCACACCATAGATTAAATTATGGATAATTATTTAATTTTGGTTTTAAAAGAAAATGAAAAGGAAAGGATAATTATGATAGTTTCTACATGCTTCTTCTAACCTAACCATGTTCACCTACCACTAAACCATGGTTATCTTTTCCTTTATCATTCTAAACCCAAGTTAAATTAATCATCCATCTTTTAATCATGGTTGGAGTCAAGAAGGATTAAATATATATAGTGATATTTATTTTCTTTTATAAGTTAACCAATGGGTTATCATTTTATCTCTTGAAAGAAAAAGCCACCATTTTCATCCTCCTTCTTCTTCTTCTCTCTAGTTCTTTTCTAGTGAGTGATACACAACAAAAGAAAGGTTTTTGAAGTGAGATTCAAAGCCACAACAACATTCTACACTAGCTTAGCCGTTTTGTTTAGAGTGTTATCTTCGGTTTGACGAAGTAGTGAGCTTGGACGGATATCTCCGCGGTGGATCATCGTGGACACAAAAGGACACCAAGAGGACCTCGTCTCAACACCAAAGAGCCTAAGGAGCGAATCAAAAACGGGAGCTACAAAGGTTGTAGCATTCAAACCCTAATTTTTGTTAGCTTAAAGTTTAATAAACCTAATTTTCTAGGATCGATTCCTATGCTTGTTAGTTTAGCACCATAAAAATGAAAAACTTTAGGTCATGTGATGCTTGTAATCTCTTCATAGGGTGCTATACTAACCTTACATTGGTATCAGAGCCGACCTAGAACGTTAGGCGACCTTTTTGCGAAGTGAAAAGTCCGATCGAAACATAATACGGAAATATGGGATGCTTTCTGGAAATTTTTTTAAAACTGTTCTTTTTCAGAATTAAAAATTCTCAAAAAATAGAGCAGGTAAAAATTAAGAGATCTGGAAAATTCGTACCCATGAACAGTAAAGTTGACCGCGGAAGCGCGGCACAAGCTTGCTTGTGCCGCGCTTCCGCGGCGAAATGAGGGGCTCTCTGGTAATTTTTTGTACAGTAATTTTCTTCACCTGCTACAGTACTTTTTGAGAGTATTTAATCTGAATATGATGTTGAAAATTCTGGAGGTAGTTTTGAATTCGTCGTTTCGATCGGAATTTTCATTTCGTATTTCTTTTCCGGGTAAACTAGAAAGTATTGAAATGTTTGAACGAATATCATTTACCCAATATTCACGGGGTTTAAATAGTTTGGAGATGTGTGCAAGTCTTTTTGCGGTGGTCCCTCTAGAAGACAACAAACCTTAACTCGATTATGTGACCGTCTCGAACTGCCCTTTGAACCTTAGGGTTTGGGACAGTACGGCGTGCCACATGTGAGGCGTTGGCTTGACCCTTCTACGGCTGGACCGCCGCTACTGTGTCACACTCCGTATTTTTGAACCCTGCTCAAGTGTTGAGCTTTAGTGAATCTTGGGGGCTTGACAGTTCGTTCGAAAACTTTAATACTGTCTGTTTATCTGGAATGTGATACAATATGTGGAATTCAAATAGTTTAGACATGAAATACGAAATATGTGATATTTCGCATTTATGATGTCTAATGAGAATCTGGATTCCAAATATTGTAGTTTTACACTTTCTTTTCTGCGACCGTAAGTGTAGTATGTTAGATATCGCCGGTTTCGTTGCTATACATCAACGACAATCGGGGTACGCATACTTACTTACGTTGATGATATATGATATTATGTGTTGCTGAGATATGATGTGCAGGATTGTCGCGATCGAATAGCCGGGGGGTTTTTGTGAGATGAGAGTTTTTTTTTTTTCATTCATGTAAATTCAAATGTGATGTAATATTCTTTTATTTGGGGCACTTCCAGGTTGCGGTTGTGTCACCAGTGTTGTATATTATTTACTTTTCCGCATTAGGATGGACCCAAGGAGGGGAGCACAGGTGACCGGGTTCTGGGGTTCAGTGGGAGGCCATCTCGAGGAGTCGAGACCGGGTCTCCTAAACTCCAGGATTGGTAGGGTCACTTGCTGCTCTCGTAGGGGTCCAGGGTGTGGGCTTGGCTATTCATCGCGACTGTGGAATCCGTATTTTCTATTCTGGCTAAATACTAAATACGGACGTCCTAGTATATCCCACGTTATATCTATATTTCTGCTGCCTGTGTTCTGTGATATCTGAGACGAATGACTTATTATATATATGATATATAGTAGACGTTGCTTATGTTTTACACCCGCGCTAGTCCCGTCCCGGTATGCCGTTAGTTAAGTAACCTAACGGTGCATAGCGGAACATTGCGGCGAATGCGGATGGCATAAGCGTACGTGTTATTTTCGTTTCTTTTCTGTGATTGGCTTAAGGACTTAAATGATGGGATTACATTAATGTGATTAATGTAAAGAAAATAAACCTAAAAGATGTTGTAGAATCGGATTTAAAAACTACTCGGCTATTTATGAAAAAGCTATATTTCAAAAACTGCGGAGCTTAAGCCACTCCTTTTGAAAACTGTTTGATTCTACAACGATATCAAGTTCAAAGCGTTAAAGATTTTCTTAAAAATCATTCGCAACCCTCCGTCATTTTAGGAAGTAGAGTACTTAGTATTCGTGCTACGTTTGTTGACTTTAGTTAAGGCGTAGTGTACGGTAGCTAAGTGATGTCTTCCTACAATGCATATGATGCAGATTAATTAGGACATTCATGCGACTTTGTTGACCATAGTTAAGGGTCAAATGGGTGGGTCTAATTGATCAAGAAATGACGGGTAGAACTTGACTGGTACTTATGATTTGTTGACCATAGTTAAGGTCATAAGTACTAGGGGTAAAAATTACATCGGGAATTTCAAGTGTTGAAATTTGCAATGAGATTGCATACCTTCCATGTGATGGTTGGATCCCGATCCCACTGTGGGCAATAGTTGCTCCTAGGAGAGTTTTACAGTTTACAATTAGCTAACTCATTAGGTGTCTAGAAAGGTGTTAACGGGGCTCCGCCTCTGGGAAAACGAGGTTTACTCTAATTAGGTCCGTGCGAAAGCACGGGGAACCTCCCTCAAAGTACCGACACTGGCCTGGCTGAACGGTTAGCGAAGTTGTAGACTGTAATTAATCCTGGCTAGTTTTTCTTTTTAAGGTTTGAAAGAAAAACTTGATAAAAAGCAGTGGGAAACATCGATTAGACAAGATAATAAACCAATCTAATCTGTGCAAGAGCTTTCGCTGAGTGTATTCTTTTCTCTCTCTTAATGGCAGATACCAAATGACTGGACTTAAGCTTCTATTAGATAAGAACAAACTGAATGGAACCAACTATAAAGACTGGCTAAGGAATCTGAAGATCGCCTTGACATATGATAAAGTATCATATGTCCTCACGGCTTCAGCCCCGCCCGTCCCAGGCCCAAAATCCTCTGTTGCAGACATTGAAGTCCGCAAGACATGGGACGCTGACTGTGCCATGGCAAAATGCCTCGCGCTTGCATCGATGGACAACATACATCAAAAGCAGCACGAGGACATGGACATTCACGGGATTTTACTCCATACAAAGGAGTTGTATGGGGAGCAGTCCCGCGTATTACGATACGAGGCATCAAAGAAACTGTTTCACATGCGGATGGCCCCTGGCACACCAGTAGCAGACCATGTTTTGAAGATGATAGCTCTTATAGAAGAGCTTGAGGACCTCGGATGGACTATGGACAATGAACAATATATCGATATTATTCTGCAGTCCCTCCCCTCCACCTTTGCTCAGTTCATAGTGAACTTCAACATGCATGGCATGGAGAAGGACCTCCCTGAACTCCTTAATATGTTAAGGAGTGCAGAGAGCACTATGAAGTCGGCAAAGACTCCCGTTATGACGATTGGACAGTCTTCTTCTTCTCGCCCGAAAGCTAAGGCCAAGGGAAAGAAAAAGAAGAAACCCACTAATCCTAAGGGTGGAGTCAAAAAGGCGAAGGGAAAGGGAAAGTCCACGGCTGGAGACCCAGGGAAAGGCGAGTGTTTTCATTGCCACAAGACAGGACACTGGAAGCGCAACTGCACAGAGTACCTAAGTCTCAAGAAGAAGCATGGTGATGCTTCCGCTTCAGGTGCGTTTGTGACTGAAAACTGTTTTTCTATAAACTCTGCTTCCTGGGTATTGGATACCGGTTCAGGTTCTCACATTTGCAATTCTATGCAGGGGTTGAGAAATAGCAAGGTTTTGAAGACAGGTGACCATACTCTCCGCGTTGGAAATGGTTCCAATGTACATACAGTCGCAGTGGGAGAGTATCACTTGGGGTTGCCGTCTGGATGTATTTTGATTTTGAATCCATGTTATTTTGTACCTGATATGTTGTGTAATATTATATCTGTTTCTTTGTTGGACAATGAAGGGTATAATTTTGTATTACAAAACAATGTTATGAACATTTACCTGAATCAAATGTTGATTGGGTGTGGTACACTTAATAACGGAATATATGTCCTAAATCAACACACAGTTTTCAGTATACAACACACTAATAAAAGAAAACTTTCAGAATTAAATGAAGCTTTTCTTTGGCATTGTAGACTTGGTCATATTAACGAAACAAGACTAAACAAGTTACACAAAGATGGATATTTAAATCCTTTTGAATATAAATCTTATGCGACTTGCCAGTCTTGTATCAAGGGTAAAATGACCAAAACTCCGTTTACTGGACACGGAGAAAGAGCTACTCAGCTCCTGGGCCTCATACATAGTGATATATGTGGGCCTATGTCTACACAGGCTAGAGGCGGTTTTTCATACTTCATTACATTCACCGATGATTTCTCAAGATTCGGTCATGTATTTTTATTAAAGCATAAGTCCGACGCTTTCGAGAAGTTCGTTGAATATAAACAAGAAGTAGAAAAACAAACCGGCTTGAGTATTAAGATGCTTCGATCAGATCGAGGTGGTGAGTATCTCAGTGCAGAATTTGCAAACTTCCTAAAAGAGAATGGGATTCTCTCTCAGCTCACTCCTCCTTACACACCACAGCACAACGGTGTGTCAGAACGACGGAATAGGACCCTATTAGATATGGTCCGGTCCATGATGAGTGACGCTGAGTTACCAGTCTCGTTTTGGGGGCATGCGTTGGAGACTGCAGCGTTTCTGCTAAACAGGGTTCCGACCAAAGCCGTTTCTACCACGCCATATGAGATATGGAATGGGAAGAGACCATCTCTTAAGAGAATTAAGATTTGGGGTTGCCCGGCCTATGTTAAAAAGCAGAATCCGGACAAACTCGAGACACGGTCAGTCATGTGTAACTTTGTGGGATATCCAAAGAATTCTTATGGGTATCTGTTCTACCACAAAGAGGAACAAAAGGTGTTTGTTTCTCAGTATGCCACATTCTTGGAAAAAGAGTTTTTCACGGATAGAGATGATGGCAAGGTGGTAGATCTAGAAGAGGTTCTAGAGACACAAACTACGAATGACGATTTGGTCGAACCGGCTGTTACAACAGAAACTGAAGAACCTCGGCCACTCCGGAGGTCTGGTAGGACTTCTCGCCCACCGGAGAGGTACTACGGTTTCCTCATTGATGGTGACAGAGAAGACTGTATCATAGATGATGATGATCCTACCAGTTTTCAGCAAGCTATCACGAGTGGTGACTCTGTGAAGTGGCTGGATGCCATGAGATCCGAAATGGAGTCTATGTACACCAACAAAGTATGGACTTTGGACGTTGTACCCCCTGGGGTAAAACCTGTAGGGTGCAAATGGATCTTTAAAAGAAAGATTGGTGTGGATGGGCAGGTAGAGACCTATAAGGCAAGACTTGTGGCGAAAGGTTTTCGTCAAAGACCAGGATTGGACTATGACGAAACTTTTTCGCCCGTAGCCATGCTTAAATCTATTCGGATCCTACTTGCTATTGCTGCTCACTACGACTATGAAATCTGGCAGATGGACGTTAAAACAGCATTTCTAAATGGAGATTTAGAAGAATGCGTTTATATGGATCAGCCAGAGGGCTTCATTGACAGTGGGAGCAGCGAGAAAGCATGTAGATTGCTTAAATCCATATATGGGTTAAAGCAGGCATCTCGGAGTTGGAACATCTGTTTCGATGATGTTATCAAAGAGTTTGATTTCATCAAAAATCCAGATGAACCTTGTGTTTATAGGAAGGCTGTAGGAAGAGCTGTCACATTCCTCGTATTGTACGTGGATGACATTCTTCTGATAGGAAATGATATTCCTATGCTACAGTCGGTCAAATCATTCTTATCACTGAGGTTCTCCATGAAGGACCTGGGTGATGCCACATACATCCTGGGCATAAGGATCTATAGAGATAGATCCAAAAAGTTATTGGGATTGTCCCAAACCAGGTACATCAACACCATCCTAAAAAGGTTTAGTATGGAAGACTCCAAGCGGGGTGCCTTACCCGCTTGCCATGGAGTCACTCTCTCCAAGGATTCTTGTCCAAAGACTGATGAAGAGAGAGCTCGCATGACCATTATACCTTATGCTTCGGCAGTAGGGTCTATAATGTATGCGATGTTATGTACACGCCCAGATGTAGCTTATGCACTTAGTGTTGTAAGCAGGTATCAATCCAACCCAGGGGAGAACCACTGGACAGCTGTGAAGAACATTCTTAAGTACTTGCGAAGGACTAAAGAATTGTTCTTGGTGTATGGTAATAAAGATCTCCAAATGGAGGCCTTTACCGATTCGAGCTTCCAGAGCGATAAGGATGACAGCAAATCTATCTCAGGGTTTGTATTCACTCTCAATGGAGGGGCGGTAAGTTGGAAGAGTTCCAAACAAGATACCGTTGCAGACTCTACGATGGAAGCTGAGTACATTGCTGCAAATGATGCCGCCAAGGAAGCCGTCTGGATGAAGAAGTTCGTCTCGGAGCTAGGAGTAGTTCCAACCATTATTGATCCAATACCTTTGTATTGTGACAATAATGGGGCGATGGCGTTAGCCAAGGAACCCAGATCCCATCAGCGATCCAGACACATCCTGAGGCGCTTTCATTTGATCCGGGAGATTGTAGATCGCCGCGAGATCGAGATTAAGAGAGTAGACACAAAGAACAACGCCGCGGATCCATTCACCAAGGCCCTCCCTCAGCCGCAGCATGAGCGACTCTTTGAGATGTTGGGTATGAGATACGCCAATAACTGGCCTTAGTGCAAGTGGGAGATTGTTGGATATATGTATGCCCTAGAGGCCATTATGTGATAGTTTATGTATCTATACATGTATATATATTCAGTTTACATTCTTGCTCGACATGATAGTATGCTATCTGGTTTCTCTTTATCTGACATGTTGATTTGATCATGCTTTTATTTCATTCATACATGCTGATAAAGCCCTAAGGATATCGGCTTGACTACTCTGATTATGATGCAGATCATACTAGTGGGACATCTGTAGTCTATAAGCATATCCTGAAATGTCCCTAGTCGGAGGTGTATCGAGACGGGGCATCGATATACCAGTGTAGACTAGCGTATATGATACTAGGCCCATGTGATGGGCGACGGATGTTCCCACATTCGTCGATGTTTGACATCAAGATCATATACGGGTGCTCAGTGGTGACTGGGTACACTGGACGGACTCGCCGAGAACTCCTATATGGTATTATATCTATCGTCGAATAGCAGTTCTCAGGTGACACTGGTACAGGTTAGTCTGTAGACCCGAGATCGTCATGGAGTCTTGTGTGTTCTCCCACTGTACTTTGATTGCCACCCTACCACGGCTCTACTGAGTCGTGCAAACAGGTGGCCGTTGGGTACAGTCCCGAGACACACGAAGGCAATGAGCGATAGGAGGGGTTTCGTCTCTCCCGGTATTGGGAGTTGATGCTGTGCTGTGCTCGACTGGTTATAACAGCAAGTCCCTGGCCAGGGCTGCTGAGATTTACTGATAAGTGTTATCAGTAGTTTCTCGATCTGTTATAGACCATTCACCGACATGACTTATTGAGTTATTGGGGTCGACGTGACCATCCCTAGGCTCGATATGCAGCATATCTGACGAAGAGACCGGACTGTACGGTAGTGTTGCCAGATGGCTCGATGGGAGTTGTAGCAGGTTCGCTTGTTGTCTTCTGATCGCTCAATACCCGGGTGGCCGTTACGTTTAGCTGACCTCTTGCGGCTTGAGGGCACTTGATATGATCATTACCCTCTGCCGGAGTATTGACGAGTCTTAGAGTCCCACAGAGGAGTTACCCAGTCCAGGCGAAACGTTGTGGTGCGCATATGCGATATGCGCATACACCCGATTGAAATGTGTGTATATGATACCGAACATTGATCGGGTGAATTGCTTTTGGTGGGGTCATATGAGATATGACCGGATTGATAAATCAAGTGTTGATTTATCATTTAACCATAAGTTGTCTCACTTGAAACCTTTCTAGGGTTTGATGGATGTATGCATGCATGAATGTGTTTCTATTTTTCTTTTCTAGTTTCATGCACATGAAGATGTGCATACATGTACACATACATACATCAAACCATCATGGTTGATTATATATGGAAATGGTGGCAATGTAAGCTTCACACCATAGATTAAATTATGGATAATTATTTAATTTTGGTTTTAAAAGAAAATGAAAAGGAAAGGATAATTATGATAGTTTCTACATGCTTCTTCTAACCTAACCATGTTCACCTACCACTAAACCATGGTTATCTTTTCCTTTATCATTCTAAACCCAAGTTAAATTAATCATCCATCTTTTAATCATGGTTGGAGTCAAGAAGGATTAAATATATATAGTGATATTTATTTTCTTTTATAAGTTAACCAATGGGTTATCATTTTATCTCTTGAAAGAAAAAGCCACCATTTTCATCCTCCTTCTTCTTCTTCTCTCTAGTTCTTTTCTAGTGAGTGATACACAACAAAAGAAAGGTTTTTGAAGTGAGATTCAAAGCCACAACAACATTCTACACTAGCTTAGCCGTTTTGTTTAGAGTGTTATCTTCGGTTTGACGAAGTAGTGAGCTTGGACGGATATCTCCGCGGTGGATCATCGTGGACACAAAAGGACACCAAGAGGACCTCGTCTCAACACCAAAGAGCCTAAGGAGCGAATCAAAAATGGGAGCTACAAAGGTTGTAGCATTCAAACCCTAATTTTTGTTATCTTAAAGTTTAATAAACCTAATTTTCTAGGATCGATTCCTATGCTTGTTAGTTTAGCACCATAAAAATGAAAAACTTTAGGTCATGTGATGCTTGTAATCTCTTCATAGGGTGCTATACTAACCTTACAACAACATGTCATCAGTGTGAGGTATGTCTGCATGAAGTATCAATGAAGAAATATCAATAATATCAATACACATATATTAGCGTCCCATACCACTAATATTGGTGTAAGATAAGTGTAAACCCAGTCTGTATATATGTGGAACCCGTCCACCTGTCACCCACTGACAGTAAGCATCATGTATGCAATGTGAGGATATAACCAAAATCATGGAAAACTCATCATGAAACCCGTGCCAAACACCGACACGTAAATCCTCATCCATATGGGGCTCCGTCTGCGGATATCGGCCCTCGGCCCCGGCAGTATGAGTCAACCCATGTCCATCTCTGGGCTCCGTCTGCGGATATCGGCCCGTCGGCCCCGGCAGTATGCCCATCTCTCGGCTCCAGGCGGTATCCTCCGGATATCCGCCGAGCTCAGGTAAAATCACCGGTAGGTACTCGCCCGCCTCCAGGCTCAATCGGCATAACCCATCGATCATCTCGCCGAGGGGAACCATACCGGGCCCACCACGAACCCGCAAACGGTACATCACCTCCTCGAATCGGGTTTCAAGCACACGTCTCAGCACCGAGAAAACGCGTGGTGGACGTACCGAAATATCATATCACGAGGTACCGGGTTTTTCATAATAGAACATCTTTTCTTAAATAATCCCCCGGTCCTCAAAACCAGAAATCACATGAAAATCCAACATCAAGCAGTAAATCCAATGCGATGTACTATGAAATCAATCCATGATATATGCGACATGTAAAGATAGTAATCATATCGGAAATCATGCAACATGGAATAGGAATGCGCATATGTCGAAGGAAGCATCATATCACGAATGTAATAGTACTACTGTGTAGTGACATGGCAATTATCGATGATGAAGTGTGTGAGCCGGCAAGTAGTGTACGTGAAACATACGCATCATCGATAATGGTGCTGGTGTCCTAACAGCATGATAATAACATGGTAATGAACATATGCCAGCAATGCGAAAAGCATGAATATGCGGAAATCTAGGAATCAACAGCACAGTAAAGTATCTACTATGCAAACTACATCTAAGTATCCTGTCAATCAGGAGGGGTAGGTGTGGAAACCACCTAAAACTGAGTCTAAGTATATATATAGATATATAGTCGGTGATCCCGCCTCAATGTCATATCGTAAGATATCCTCTAGCTATGAGTGCGGATCTATCATCAATATCAGCTCGTACGGTAAATCATCGTATGGCATTCCCAAAAGCTGGGTAGGGATCAACATCTCACTGTCATCAGATCATCTAGTCTGGATGTACTACTCTATATCTAGTACAAACGGTAACATCGGTAAAGTATGCATGCGGGGGTAAACACACATCCCAAGCCCGCAAGAATCACAAGTCATATCCCACATATGAATCGTATCAAAACACCGATCCCAGGGCACCAAGCCCACAATATCGACTCATCTCCAAGGTCGTCACATATCATCAACCACAGTGTAAGTACATGTGAAAAGCAAGGGTATATGTATAGGTGTAATTCTATCCTAGGGTTCGCGACTATGAACTACACTAATCACTTCTAACCCTACATATCCAAATACACCTAATATCACAATACTACATAATAAGCTATCTACGGACTGCGGGGGTGCTATACGCCATCCACCCGACTTTCCCCCGTAGATATAATCTACTCACCTTGCATCATCATTTGCGGACATCACCATGCATTTGCTTGTCGTCCGAAGTCTTCATGGGTACCTGCACATCAAAATATCGTATATGCGCATTAAAACCAAATCCAATCTAAAACGGCGCATAAATTCCAAAACGATACGATAAAGGGGGCCTATAGGTGAGAACCTATGGCACGCCTTCAAAACCATCCATAATCCTCTATATCATCGTATAAACGACAATAGTCGAGGCAAAACACATTCCACCATTTCAGAATCCAAAAATACGGAATACGGAAACACGAATCCAAAACGACAACATAGGATATATGTCCCAGATTTCACCCTAGAAAGAATCTGTCAAAACTAAAAGTACCCAGGGCCAAGAATTGATGAAATGGGGCCAGGCACGCAAAACGAGGAATTTCCCCACTGGTCTGGCCGCAATTTGCGGCCAGAATGGAGGTTTTGGCGGCCGTACGGATGAGATAGGGGATAGGGTTTTGGGGTTAGTTTCCTGGGTGCCTGCACATGCTACTGTCCACTCAATTTTATTTTAGGATACCTCGTATGATAGCAGATTCAATTTAACAGTGACAGATTACACAATTTCCCCGATATCGGTTTCTAAAATCCGTATTCTGGTGTTTGCTTCAGGTCTTGGGTTTCAATTCAAACACTAGGGTGTTGGTGTATCCTCAATTGAACTCAATTTCACAATACAACCCAAGTTCCTCTCAAACCCTAACTAGGTTTTCATCAAATTCACAATATCACACAATATCGATAAAATCTTGACATGGGGTTATAGGAAGGGCTATAATTAAGCAAATGGTTCAGAAATTACCTTCATTAGCAACTCAAGAAAATTCTTGAGTTGCCCTCTAGTGGCCAAATCCATGCTTCTTTAGCTCCATGTGTAGATCTAGGGATTTTGGACATTTTTTATGAAAGGAGATTGGGGTTTTGGGATGATTTTAGAGATGATTCATGGCTTGAGGAGGGGAGGGAAATGGAGGAAAGGGGCAGCAGCAACAAAGCAAAGGGAGAGGGAGAGAAATGATGAAAATGGCTAAGGGTGTGGTCAATGGTTCAACCCTTCTCTCTCACCTACCCTCATCATTACACTTTTTCTTTTCTTTTTCCCTTTTTCTTTTAAAACCCAAACCTTCTCACATCAATAGTAATCCCAAAAGAAAACCATGGTAAGAAAAGTGCACAAGTGTGAAAAAAGTGATAAGTGCAAGTTTTGCACAAAATTACCAAAAAACCCAATTAACGATTTTAATCGCGATTAGCACCAAATTAGTGTCAAAATGATCACAACAACTTAAAAATGTCATAATTCCAATAAATAACTCATTTTAGAATTTTCCACAATTTTTCATAATTTTCCTCCATTTATTTGCATTTAAAAATAGATTTAATATTAAAATAATCAATAAAATAATATTAAATTATAAAAATTCCCAAAATTAATATTTTATATTTTTAAAGATGTTACATGTATAGCTGGAACCTTTCCAGTTCTATATAACAGACCTTGCCTCGAGCTTGTCCGGATTTTGCTTTTAGACATAGGCCGGACAACCCCAAATCTTAACAAGCTTAAGATATAGGCTCTTCCCTTTCCGTATCACATATGAAGTGGTAGGCAACTGATTTGATTTGAACCCTATTCAATAGGTATGCAGCTTCTCAAGTGCATATCTCCCCAAAGGAAATAGGAAACTCAGTAGTACTCATCATAGAGCACACCATATCACATAGGGTGCTATTGCTCCGCCCCGATACACCATCGTGCTATGGTGTATACGGAGGAGTAATGCTGAGAGAGAATCTCATTCTCCTTTAGAATGGTCCAGGAATTCCGTGCTTAAGTATTCTCCTCCTTGATCACATCATAGGACATAATACTTTTACCCGTATTTTGGTTCTCTACTTCTAATTTATATTCTGTGAATATCTCAAAAGGTTCGGACCTGTGTTTCAACAGAAGCATATGTCTGAATCTTGAGAGATTATCAAAAAATGTAATGAAGTACAAAGAACCGGTCTTGGCATATGTAGACAGGGGACCTTTCATATATCAACATGTATCAATCCCAAGAGTTCACTAACTCTTTCTCTGTTTCCAACAAACAGAGCTGTGGTCATCTTATCTTTGTGACATGACAGGCAAGTTTCACAAGATGTAAATTCAAACTAATTTGAATATGCATCTTTAAGTAACTTAGCTAGCTGGGTCCCATTGATATGACCTAGTCTACAATGCTTCAAGAAGGATTCGTTCATTTCTGAACTCTTCCTCTTGTGTGTGTTCGGTATACTAAGAACTGTAGTTTGATTTAGAACGTCAATGCTTTTAGATAACGTGCCTGAACCGATCAACTCTTGATGTAGGAAATGTTCAAAACATTATCCAACAACACAAAATTATATCCTTTCTTTACTAATAAAGAGACTGATATGATTTTGTATATCAGGTTCGGTATCTAATAACATTTATTCAGAATCAATGTATTCCGGTAATACAGGGTGACAGTGACCAACAGACTTGGCTGTAACACTTGCACCGTTTTCTGTCTCATGAAACTTATCACCCGTTCTCAGTTCTTTACCTATCTGTTACCCATGTGTAACGTCTTCAAAATAATAAAATATGATTTTTGGGAAATTTTATAATTTAATATTATTTTAATGAATATTTTAATATTCTGGTATAATTAAATACAGATAAATGGGGAAAAATTATGGAAAATTCTAAAATAAGTTATTTTAAGGAATTGCTTCGTTTTCTGTGCATGCCCCCATTTCCTCTAGTTTTGACCCTGAGTATGTCTAGTTTTGACTGATTCCATCTAGGGTGAAATCTGGGTTGATTTTCCTATGTTGGTGTATAATTTGGGACTTGTTTTGGCATGGATTTTGGTATTTGGTGATTCATTCCTGTCGGGTGGCGTTTGGACGTCAACGACAAGTGGATTTTGATTGTGTTTACATGCGAGTCGATAGGTTTTTACCTATGCGGGTAGCGTGTGCTATTTTGGTTTCCGATGTGATTTTCATGTGCTTTAGCATTGTGATATACTTGTAGGTACCCCGCGTGATGTTGAGGCAAAGGAGGTGAAGATAGCGACATCGGCTTTGGCACACGAGAAGCAAAGTGAGTAGATTTATATCTGTGGGGAGAAGTCGGGTGGATGGCGTATAGCACCCCCGCAGTCCGTGGTGATGTATACGAATACGTATACACACGAATATTTATTATGTGTTGTTTAGGGTTATTGATGGTAATAATGATATTTTGATGATAAGAATATATTGGTTTGGTTTAGTGCGAACCCTAGAGTAGTGGTTGCACTCACACATACATTTACACACATACTTGCATTCATTCTTTCATTTATTAGAGTGCATATGATGGTGCGTATATCTACACATGGGTATGGGACTATGTGTTTATATACTGGATTTGAGGATAGTATTTGGGATTTGAGATGAGTCGATGAGATTGGGCTTGAGGCCAGGAGATCGGTGATGTGATTTGGTTCGTATCGAGATACGACACGATGTTTTAACGGGTCTTTTGACGTAGTGATTCTTACACCTGCATGCATACATTGAGGGTATCAATATTGTACTAGACGTAGATCAGTACCCCGATCATGACATTTGATAAAGAGGATACCAGATAAATAGTATGATGAATGTGATATTGACCCGTACCCAGATTTGGGATGCCGTACGACGGATTTACGTACAAGCTATATTTTGATGATTGATCCGCACTCTTGACTTGGGATGTCTGATTATAGATAGGGTATCGGATATGATATTATTGAGGCGGGATCACCGACTAATATATATACATGTATGTATATGTATCGACTCAGATGTTAGGCGGTTTCCTCACCCGTAGCTCTACTTGTTAGTTCAGCCGTATAGTTTAAGATGGTTGTTAGATTAGATTAGACTCCTACCTATTTCAAAAACTAACGAATCGTGGGTATTTTAAAAGACAGCCCAAGGGATCCTACGGATATTTCAAAAGACGTATCTTTTCATAAAAACACCGTAGCCCCTATTTTCAAAACCCCATGATTCGTGTTATTTCAAAAGGCACCAATTGTAGAGGTTATTTTAGATTAATGCAGATTAGTTATAGTTGCGTCTAGTATTCAGCTTCCGCTCATTATTGTGGTTCGCATCGCATCGCATGCTTATATTATGTTTCATACTCCATTATTGATGTTATGCTGTTAGGACACCAGCACCATTACCGATGATGCGTATGTACCACGTACACTTACTTGCCGGCTCACACACATCTCCATCGGTAATTGCCATGTCACGTACACCTTAGAAAATATTATTGCATCGACATAGGTTGTTAGCTAATAATTTAGACATGATATTAGTGTACTTGCCTTATATGCTAGATTAGACATTGTAATTATTAGTTGTTACATCATGCATGTTATTATTCATGGATTTTTATGCCTGTATGCACTGTTTACATGCTATTGAGGATTGGATTCGGATTTCCATGAGATTTTCTGGATTTGGGGGAAAACCGCAAAACTTATATAAACTTCTTTTCTCTCTTTAAAATAAAAAGTGCGGTTTTCCCATGATGTATGAGTCGTCCACCATGAGTTTGCTGATGGATTTGGAAACCCGATTCGAGGAGACGGATGAACCGTTTCGGGTACATGGTGGACCCGGTAAGGTACCCCGGGGCAAGAAGCGCGTGGTGATGACGATGTGAGCCTGGCAGGGGAGCACTACCTACCGGTGATTTTACCCGACGCGTCGGATATCCGGAGGATACCGTCGTGGTCTTGAGATGGATGGTAGGGGCCGGTCTGGACTGACGGCGCCCTAGATATTATGATTGAGACATTGGGATTTCGAGATTTCGAGGTACAGAGACTGTGATACAGAGATATCGAGATATTGGGATTACGTTTTGTGCCGATGCTAGGCACTGTTTTATGCTGATTTCATTATGATACCTCAACTAAAAATACAAGGGAAATCTCACTAAATTATGAAAACAGTTTCTTCATTTACATGTATTCTGCTTTCATGCATTCATACCTCATATTCATGACATACTATTACCTGAGGCACTAGCACGAGCACTTGGCACTACATTCACGTATAGAGATTACATTGCCAGTTTAGCATGCTTCAGCTTTATTCATATTGAGGTTTCTTTATATCTGATCGTATTGACCTAGGTTGGGTCATGCATTCGATCTCTGCTTGTAGATATCTTTCTATTCACGAGTTGGCAACTCACCCCCGTTGTGCCCCAGTTCTTGCAGGTTTGCCGTACAGTTCTATAGCGGCATTTCTGGCACACTGCTTCCTTTTGGGTGATTTGCTTGGATAGGTGGGTTCTTTTGTATCAGAACCGCCGTTGTATTTATATTATTCATTGTATCTAGAATATCCATCAACCAAAACTCGTATATTGTTTCAGACCTAGACTAGTGATGTATTATTCGACCATAGAGTCGCGCTTAGTAGTGTTGCGGTTTTCTTGTTGCTTTTGAGCTTTCTTTTGGATTTGATCCTCGCCACTTGGCGTTGTATATTATTGTTGCATGTGTGGTGGTGACCGTCGATTGACGAAGAGCTAGCTCCCGCTTGGGGATGCCTTTATCATTGCATATATTGTTATCCTTGTTATACCCCATTCGGGGCCAGTTTTACAAAAGAAACTCTGCCGAAATTTTTAGAAAAGACTGTACTGTTTTTAAAAATGCATATTCGGCTTAGTTATTTAAAAACCTTGATTTCAAACATGTTTTTCTTCACTTCTTTAAACCAGTTTCTTTACTTATTCTTAAAAATGGTTTTAGATTTCTGGGCTTTTGGCTTACTTGGATCAGATGGAGTCCTATAGACTTCATATGGTTCAAGGGCCAGTCACGTGCTCTTTCGGGTCGTGACAAAGTTGGTATCAGAGCGCTAGGTTGACCTTGGTTCGAGTCTAAGTTTGACTATATGGAGCCTAGGGCGTTTATATATATACGGAACTTAGGCTTGACCTTACGGAACTTAGACTTGGTCGAGGGGGTATTAGACCCGAACTTTCGTCGTGTAGGATGACCCTTGGTTGATGGAATAGGTAACTAAAGTAGAGTGACGTACCGTTGGTATGTTCCGCGGCATACTTACGACACGCCATTCCGCTTAAGGAACCTTAGGATGTACATATTTTCGAGATCAGTGATCCTCTTTATATCCAGGATTATACATCCATTTGAGATCCCCGATTCTATTAGTTTCATGATCATACCTTTATTGATGCTGTTCCTTCCCATGATCATGTATCCACTTTGGATCTGTTGTTTCCTTTCTTGCCATTGATGTGCTCTCCTTGATACTCGATTGAGGTTCCTGTCACCATGTTTGAGGGCAGTTTGGGCTGCTGCTAGGGTTACGGCCGGTGTGAGCTCGTTTGGTACGAGGGCCGACCATTGTGTTTTCTGGTGACATGGGAACGTCTCGAGTTAGTGTTGGTGATTGTGACCTCTAGTGGAGGCGAGTGCTTGGTCTTGCACCGGATGATCGGGCCATTGTTAGAGCTGCCAGTTGAGAGAGGACTGTTGATGTACAGCATACCTCAGAGATTGTGATGTCGCCTACCGTGCAGACAGATGGACCAGCTGTTGCTGAGATTGACAGGATGTCTCTTCCGAAGCTTACGAGCTGAGATTGCCGTAGCTTTCAGGCAGATATGAGACAGATGATAGCTAGTCTACCCGATTTGAGAGACGAAGGTGATTCGTCCGATTTTGCGCCGGAGCGGGCCCTGATGAGTTGAAGATTTCCAGTGTGGAGAGTCTTACTCAGATCTAGAGCAGACCGACTCAGAGATGACCGCCTATGTATTGCCTTTCCTGGAGGATTGAGGCGCTGTTCGGCGTACAGGCGAATAAGCCAGTTGCTGCTGCAAATGACGAGATGTCGCCCAGATGGTTGGAGCTACTGCAGCGCGAGCATATACTTAGAGAGATGATAGCGAGTCGCTAGTCACCTGAGGATGAATGACTAGGACAGGTGGTTCGTTTGTTTACCGATGCGAGGTCATCAGATAGATTGTTTCCAGCTAGAGACGACTTCACGCAGGTTCGTTGAGAGTCGATAGAGACGATCGAATGTCAGGAGCCCATTTTCCAAGTTTAAAGTATACAGAAAGACATGCAGGTGATTCTATGGACTCTCTAGAAGAATGAAACCCTAACTCGACTTAATGACCGTGTGAAAGCCTTTGAACCTTCGGGTTTGCGGTGGTTCCTCAGCGCCATTAGTGAGGCTTGGGTTTGCCCTTCTACGGCTGGACCACCGACGCTGTGGCATGTACTCGATACTATTAAACTGTACCCATGATGTGATCTCTTGGGGGATTATGAGGATCTGACGAGTCGATCGGATGGTTCGACATCTTTCGGATATCGTGATGGGACACTGCTTGGGAGACTCCAGATGCGAGCGTAGCCGTCGGAGCGCAGTTCGTGTAGCCACGATGAGTTAAGTCCGAATCAGTCGACATTGAGCAAGGTGGAGTAAAGAGTTCGTACGAGATTTCGACGAGATGACGTCCCACTCCGCTGACATTAGAGATGTGATATGCACCCCGAGGCGTGGTATATGGATGTATCTTCCAGAGAGAAGCGCGATAGGTATGCAGCCGTTCCGGAATAAGCTTTAGCTTCAGCATTGGATGATGACTTCCGGGCATTTCGGCAGGATTGAGATTTGAGAAAGGAACCTCGACAGGACCTTTCTGGAGTACGTTACGAGAAGACCTAGACCAGGAGTGGTCGTATTGCGCACACCCAGCAGGACAGAGTTCGGCATTGTCGACGAGGTAGTTGACCATGTTCGGATAAAGGAACTTACCCAGATGCGTTGCAGATCGATCAGGGACAGACGAGTGATGAGTATTCCTCCGATGGTTGGGACGTGTTCCCGAGGACCTGTTCGGCCTGACATCCTCTACAGAATGATGAAGCTACAGAATATGCGATTTCGTGTCCGTGCGAGAGACTTCAGATTGACCGTGGCCGAGAACAGTGCAGTGCGTAGTAGCTTGGCGTGACGTCATAGTGGACGACGATAGAGACAGTTGGAACAAGAGGTTCGTGTGAGACACTGATGAGCTGTCATTGCTTCCCGTCGAGACTAGAGACCTGATATGCTTACAGAGACGTTGGAATGTGACCAGTTTCCGAGAAAATATTGTGCTGAGGACACGTGTTTTTGAGCGAGAAGAGGTTGTGCAGGAAGCCAGCCTCTGTACAGATCGGCATAGGCATGATCGGAAGAGACCTTGAGCAGGATTCCTTCCAGGACATTGCTGCAATGATGTTTGCACCCAGGATCAGATGTGTGACGTGCTTTCAGAGAGCCAGAGGCCGACGCCAGTGATACGCTGCCTTACGAGCGGTCGTGAGGATTGACCGAAAGGTGACCAGGAAAGTGCCAGAACGGAATCGTTCCTGTCAGTACTCCTGACCGGGCCGATGAGCCGATGGATTGCGAGATTGGTAATCTACAGGAAAGATCAGGAACCAGAGGCAGAGGACGCCAGCCGCGAGCAAGAGGAAAGTAGATATCTTGCGCAGCTAGCATCGGATGTTCCGGTACCTTCTTGACCCTGAAGGATGGTATATCGACGACGGTAATTATGATTTGTGATTTTGTGATTTGATTATCACGTATCCGTTGCTTTGGATTTCGGTATTTTGGGCGATCTATTCACATGATTTAGTCTTGATGACTGAGTTTCATGATATTTGATTTTGTGCACCATGGTTGCACCTACTGGGTATTTATACCTTGTACATAGTTATTACTCTTGAGCTGTTGATTGCGATTTCATGCCTATTTTATGCTGGTGATTTGATTTACGCTTCCAGCAGAGTTTCATGTAATTTTAGTGTTTTGATTTTGCACTCGGTATAGCTTATATGTGCTTGTAGTGTATCGATATGTGTTTTGTGCCCGCAGCTGCACACGTTTATGATTTTCTTCATATCTGGATACACTTGGTGTTGCTGCTTACGTATTTGAGTTATTGCTTGGTATTTGTGCATGGGATGCACCAGTTCTATACTTCGTGCATTTGTCGCACCAGTTTTATATTTCTTGCGTTTATCGCATCAGATTTATATTTCGTGCCTTTGTTGCACCGGATTTATATTTTGTGCATTACGATTGCACCTGACTTCGATTTGATGCCTTTCGGTATGTCGATTTTGATTGTGATATTGATGTGGATTCTTGCACTCCGTGCTTTTGACTGGACTTACGCATATTCGACGTTGCTATTGGATTTTGTGATTCCGTGCATATTGAGTGCGCAGGGTCTAGATTTTCATTCGTGCATGATGGATGCACCGATTTGGATTTTCGCGCATGTTGGGCGCATGTTTTGAGATACGATTTTGGGGCACACCAGATGCACTAAATCGAGATTCTTCGTGCATGTCAGATGCACCTGTTTTGGCTGCCAGGCACACGTTGCCTATGACAGATGCTTCGTGCACACCCGTTGCACCTATATGTTGTTTTGTGCACATGTTTAGCACATATATGGATTTTGATTTCCGTGCGCACCAGACGCACAGGGTGGTGTTATGTGATTTTTGGGATTTATTCCTTTTGGAGCAGTACATTTTTATGATGTTGGATATTTGCTTTCATACTGAGCAGGACTAGTCAGTGGGCAGTACCTGGATATATTTTGCATGCATCGATAGTTATCGAAGGGATTTCCGAAAAGCGAGCTATAGTCTCAGTATATACCTACGTGTCCGATATGACACGAAACGTTTTAAAAACAAGGAAACCCTTCTAAACTGTTTTCAAAACGGCGGAACGTACCTATTAAACAAAGGATATATATACACATATATAGTTATTTTCTTATGAGAAACGTCCGCCACTGTGCAGTGTTACGCGCATCGCACAGCTACTTAAAAAGATTTGGCATACATTTGCATCAGCTATTTACATGTATAGATTGGATGTCTACATGTATAGTCTTGGTCCATATCATATTGATTTTGTATTGGATTTGACATTGTGTCGTTATCATGACTCCGATGATTGCGGATGCTTGATGGAGTGTTGCTTTTGAGTTATCTGCTCAGTACTCATGCGCATGCATTGCGCTATGATGTTTTATGTATAGATGATTTCGGAACCCCGATGACTTGGAATTTGTATTGAAATATTTTAGTATTTGGGGGTTTAAATTTAAATTCGGGGACCGAATTTCTTTAAGGGGGGTATATTGTAACGTCTTCAAAATAATAAAATATGATTTTTGGGAAATTTTATAATTTAATATTATTTTAATGAATATTTTAATATTCTGGTATAATTAAATACAGATAAATGGGGAAAAATTATGGAAAATTCTAAAATAAGTTATTTTAAGGAATTGCTTCGTTTTCTGTGCATGCCCCCATTTCCTCTAGTTTTGACCCTGAGTATGTCTAGTTTTGACTGATTCCATCTAGGGTGAAATCTGGGTTGATTTTCCTATGTTGGTGTATAATTTGGGACTTGTTTTGGCATGGATTTTGGTATTTGGTGATTCATTCCTGTCGGGTGGCGTTTGGACGTCAACGACAAGTGGATTTTGATTGTGTTTACATGCGAGTCGATAGGTTTTTACCTATGCGGGTAGCGTGTGCTATTTTGGTTTCCGATGTGATTTTCATGTGCTTTAGCATTGTGATATACTTGTAGGTACCCCGCGTGATGTTGAGGCAAAGGAGGTGAAGATAGCGACATCGGCTTTGGCACACGAGAAGCAAAGTGAGTAGATTTATATCTGTGGGGAGAAGTCGGGTGGATGGCGTATAGCACCCCCGCAGTCCGTGGTGATGTATACGAATACGTATACACACGAATATTTATTATGTGTTGTTTAGGGTTATTGATGGTAATAATGATATTTTGATGATAAGAATATATTGGTTTGGTTTAGTGCGAACCCTAGAGTAGTGGTTGCACTCACACATACATTTACACACATACTTGCATTCATTCTTTCATTTATTAGAGTGCATATGATGGTGCGTATATCTACACATGGGTATGGGACTATGTGTTTATATACTGGATTTGAGGATAGTATTTGGGATTTGAGATGAGTCGATGAGATTGGGCTTGAGGCCAGGAGATCGGTGATGTGATTTGGTTCGTATCGAGATACGACACGATGTTTTAACGGGTCTTTTGACGTAGTGATTCTTACACCTGCATGCATACATTGAGGGTATCAATATTGTACTAGACGTAGATCAGTACCCCGATCATGACATTTGATAAAGAGGATACCAGATAAATAGTATGATGAATGTGATATTGACCCGTACCCAGATTTGGGATGCCGTACGACGGATTTACGTACAAGCTATATTTTGATGATTGATCCGCACTCTTGACTTGGGATGTCTGATTATAGATAGGGTATCGGATATGATATTATTGAGGCGGGATCACCGACTAATATATATACATGTATGTATATGTATCGACTCAGATGTTAGGCGGTTTCCTCACCCGTAGCTCTACTTGTTAGTTCAGCCGTATAGTTTAAGATGGTTGTTAGATTAGATTAGACTCCTACCTATTTCAAAAACTAACGAATCGTGGGTATTTTAAAAGACAGCCCAAGGGATCCTACGGATATTTCAAAAGACGTATCTTTTCATAAAAACACCGTAGCCCCTATTTTCAAAACCCCATGATTCGTGTTATTTCAAAAGGCACCAATTGTAGAGGTTATTTTAGATTAATGCAGATTAGTTATAGTTGCGTCTAGTATTCAGCTTCCGCTCATTATTGTGGTTCGCATCGCATCGCATGCTTATATTATGTTTCATACTCCATTATTGATGTTATGCTGTTAGGACACCAGCACCATTACCGATGATGCGTATGTACCACGTACACTTACTTGCCGGCTCACACACATCTCCATCGGTAATTGCCATGTCACGTACACCTTAGAAAATATTATTGCATCGACATAGGTTGTTAGCTAATAATTTAGACATGATATTAGTGTACTTGCCTTATATGCTAGATTAGACATTGTAATTATTAGTTGTTACATCATGCATGTTATTATTCATGGATTTTTATGCCTGTATGCACTGTTTACATGCTATTGAGGATTGGATTCGGATTTCCATGAGATTTTCTGGATTTGGGGGAAAACCGCAAAACTTATATAAACTTCTTTTCTCTCTTTAAAATAAAAAGTGCGGTTTTCCCATGATGTATGAGTCGTCCACCATGAGTTTGCTGATGGATTTGGAAACCCGATTCGAGGAGACGGATGAACCGTTTCGGGTACATGGTGGACCCGGTAAGGTACCCCGGGGCAAGAAGCGCGTGGTGATGACGATGTGAGCCTGGCAGGGGAGCACTACCTACCGGTGATTTTACCCGACGCGTCGGATATCCGGAGGATACCGTCGTGGTCTTGAGATGGATGGTAGGGACCGGTCTGGACTGACGGCGCCCTAGATATTATGATTGAGACATTGGGATTTCGAGATTTCGAGGTACAGAGACTGTGATACAGAGATATCGAGATATTGGGATTACGTTTTGTGCCGATGCTAGGCACTGTTTTATGCTGATTTCATTATGATACCTCAACTAAAAATACAAGGGAAATCTCACTAAATTATGAAAACAGTTTCTTCATTTACATGTATTCTGCTTTCATGCATTCATACCTCATATTCATGACATACTATTACCTGAGGCACTAGCACGAGCACTTGGCACTACATTCACGTATAGAGATTACATTGCCAGTTTAGCATGCTTCAGCTTTATTCATATTGAGGTTTCTTTATATCTGATCGTATTGACCTAGGTTGGGTCATGCATTCGATCTCTGCTTGTAGATATCTTTCTATTCACGAGTTGGCAACTCACCCCCGTTGTGCCCCAGTTCTTGCAGGTTTGCCGTACAGTTCTATAGCGGCATTTCTGGCACACTGCTTCCTTTTGGGTGATTTGCTTGGATAGGTGGGTTCTTTTGTATCAGAACCGCCGTTGTATTTATATTATTCATTGTATCTAGAATATCCATCAACCAAAACTCGTATATTGTTTCAGACCTAGACTAGTGATGTATTATTCGACCATAGAGTCGCGCTTAGTAGTGTTGCGGTTTTCTTGTTGCTTTTGAGCTTTCTTTTGGATTTGATCCTCGCCACTTGGCGTTGTATATTATTGTTGCATGTGTGGTGGTGACCGTCGATTGACGAAGAGCTAGCTCCCGCTTGGGGATGCCTTTATCATTGCATATATTGTTATCCTTGTTATACCCCATTCGGGGCCAGTTTTACAAAAGAAACTCTGCCGAAATTTTTAGAAAAGACTGTACTGTTTTTAAAAATGCATATTCGGCTTAGTTATTTAAAAACCTTGATTTCAAACATGTTTTTCTTCACTTCTTTAAACCAGTTTCTTTACTTATTCTTAAAAATGGTTTTAGATTTCTGGGCTTTTGGCTTACTTGGATCAGATGGAGTCCTATAGACTTCATATGGTTCAAGGGCCAGTCACGTGCTCTTTCGGGTCGTGACACCATGTAACAAATTACATATACGGGATCCTGATCCGGTATCACATACCCAGGACGTAAAGGATACTGAGAAACAGTTCTGTGTAATGAACACACCCGAAGATGATGCATCAATATGCACTTTCTTCGTTTGGGCGGCACGGGAAATCTGGTATTCCCCAATTTCCTGCTCTGTCTTATAACAATTATAAGTTGGAGCGGGACCAACGTTCCCCAGCTCAGTATTCAAGCGGGTTCGGTCAATATATCCGTTTTATTATCTTGATTAAGGCGTGATATGGTTGCTATCTGGAGAGAGAGAGAAGAAAACACTTAGCGTAAGCTCTTGCAAGATTAGATTGGTTATATAATATATCTAATCAGGATGTCTCCCACTGTTTTAGTCAAATCTTCCTTCAAACCATAAAAGGAAAGACTAGCCGGGATTAATTACACGCTACAAGTTCGCCAATCTTTCAGCCAGACCAGTGTCGGTACTTTGAGGGAGGTCCCCCGTGCTTTCGCACGAACCTAATTACAGTAAACCTCGTTTTCCCAGAGGCGTAACCCCGTTAACACCTTTCTAGACACCTACTTGATCGGCTAATTGTAATGTGTAAAACTCTCCCAGGAGTAACTTTTACTCGCAGTGGGTATTGGGATCCAACTATCTCATAGAAGGTATGCAATCTTATTGCAAATTTCAACACTTGAAATCCCCAATAATATTTTGCCCCTAGTGACTTATGACCTTAACTATTGTCAACAAATCATAAGCACTAGTCAAGTTCTACCCGTCATTTCTTGATTAATTAGACCCACCCACATGACCCTTAACTAAGGTCAACAAAGTCATATGACTGTCCTAACTAATCTTATCATATGCTATATAGGAAGACATCACTTAGCTACCGCACACTGTGCCTTAACTATGGTCAATAAACACAGCACGAATACTAAGTACTCTACTTCCTAAAATGACGGAGGGTTACGACAGGTTTTTAAGAAAACCTATTGCGTAATGAACTTGATATCGTCGTAGAATCGAGTGATTTTAAATGGAGTGTTTTTGAGGCTTTTCTAGTTTTGCTAAAGGGGTCACTCCCGGTGAAGGGATCGTCGGCCCTTTCCTCATCGAATAAGGTGCAGGATATATCATATATACCGCTGTGCAAAGCAAAAACTATAGAAGCAATCAAAAGACAAACCGAGTTTGTAGCATTTGCCAGTTATTGCTAAAGGAGTCACTCCCGGTGAAGGGATCTCGGTCCTTTCCTTATCGAATAAGGTGCTGGATGTTCTACAAGGAACACCGCTATGCAAAGCAAGAAATGTAGCTACCAGTTTTTATAAACAAGTTTCTATAACATCTTAGGTTTATTTTATTTCATTAATCTCATTAATGAAGTCCCATTTTATTATGCTTCACAAGCATCTCTTTTGAAACGAAATCTGCAATATAACATATATCTCATATATAATATAAACATTCGTCTCAGGCAGTAATATGATCTCATCACAGAACATTGCAGCAGAAGAAACATATATGAAATATTAGATATACTAGGACATCCGTGTTTTCAATACGAGCCTATATAAAACACGGATTCCACGGTCGCGATGAATAGCCAAACCCACATCCCTAGACCCCTACGAGAGCGGCAAGTAACACTGCCAATTCTAGGGTTAGGAGACCCGGTCTCGACTCCTCGAGATGGTCTCCCACTGGACCCTAGAACCCGGTTACTTGTGCTCCCCGCCTTGGGTCTACCTAATGCGGAAAAGTAAATAATATACAACGGTGACATCTTCCGCTACCTGGAAGTGCCCCAATAAAAAAAATATTACATACAAATGAATTTTACATGAATGAAAAAGAAAAACTCTCATCTCACATAAAACCCCCGGCTATTCAAACGCGACGATCCAATACAACATATCACAGCAACACATAATATCTCATATCATCAACGTAAGCAAGTATGCGTATCCCGATTGTCGTTGATGTATAGCAACGAAGCCGGCGATACACCACATACTATGCTTACGGTCACAGAAAAGAAAGTGTAAAACTACAACAGTTGGAATCCGCAATCTCTTTAGACATCGCATGCCTAACCAAATGAATACCTTTAGACATCGCATGTCTAACAATTATAAACCCCGCATTTTAGTCTCATTTATCGAAAACTCTTTTCAATACCAAGTTGGCCAATTCAGCAAGATTCCCGACGTCCTGATCGAATGCTCGTCGCAAACTTTAGTAGACGGCCGCACCCCCGATACCGTCGACGAAGTGCACCAAGGCGGAACACCGCTACCGGGAGCACCCGAACGGATGCTTTCGGCGACGGGGTTCTCCTACAGTCACTTGGTCGGGGCTATGGAGTGAGACTGTCTATTAAGTTTACCCGGCGAGTATTCGCGTACGCTACGTGATTGCGACGGACTTTTGATCGCATCAAAATTCCGTGGCAACCGATCATCTGAGACTAAAGTGCTAAATTTATAATATTCAAATCAGTTATCTCATAACTACATGTGGATTCCAATTATTGTATCACATTCCAGATAAATAGAAAAAGTTAAACTTTCCGATCAAATCATCAAGCACCCAAGAATTCCCCAATATATTTCAACACTTGAAATCAGTTTAAATACATCCATCACATGCCACAGTACCAATGGTCCAGCCGTAGAAGGGTCAAGCCAACGCATCACATGTGGCACGCCGTACTGCCCCAAACCCTAAGGTTCAAAGGGCAGTTCAAGATGGTCACATAATCGAGTTAAGGTTTGTTGTCTTCTAGAGGGTCCATCGAGTTACTTGCATGACTTAGAACATTCTTAAACACGAGGAAAAATCCAACTTTTGAAAAATTTTCCGACAGGGGAAAAAGTGAGTTATTGATATCCGTTCGAACTTTTTAACAGTTTCTAAAAGTTATCCGGAAAACCACATAGACAAAATCTGATACTCCGATCGAAATATCGAATCCCCAAAATAACCCCAGAAAACTCAACTGTAGAATAAACATTAAAAATTCCCAGAGAACTCAGCACTGAATAAAAGAAGTTACTGTGCAAAAAGGAGTTGATGACGTCACCATTGCGCCGCGGAACCGCCGCAGAAGGCATGCTTCTGCCGCGGTTCCGCCGCGCATTTTACTGTTCACCAAAATATTTTTGTACCGTAATTCTTAGAATTCCCTACTGAATTTTTTAAGCATTTTTAATATTGAAAAATCCACAATTTTCAAAAAAGGACAGAGAGCAATTTGGATTCGGAGTTTCGGGTTCGATCGGACTTCAAACTCCGTCTAGACTTCGCCTAAAGCTCTAGCTTGGCTCTGATACCACTGTTGGGTTGCTAGGCACTCGCACAAGGGTCTACGGGGCATCAACCATGCCCGATTTAAAATTTAGCCGTGCCGAACAACCCGAATACGGAACTTTAAACTAGAGATTAGGCGAAAACAAGCATGTTAACAACTTAACACTAAGTAAGAGGGATTACAACCTTTGTAGATTCGGTCCTTCACTTCATATTCTCCGTGTTGTGGTCCCTTCGCTGCGATCATCCGGATCCAGACTCTCGAGAGGTTCCACGAAGAGAAAGACGCAACCTTTGCTTCCGATCTTCGATACTAAGATGATCTACCTTGAAGTTTCTTTAACACAAGCTAACACTCATGAAATGATGTGAACACCCTCATCTAAATAGCAAGGGAAGATGAGGATGATGAAGTAGGATTTTTGCTCTCTTTATTTATATTTTTCTCACAATTATTCATCACCTTTGAAAAATCAAGCAAGCTTTTCATGAAAGAAAAATGAAGAAGAAGATGAACAATATTGATAATCCTTTTGTGATGAATAGGAAATGAATAATATGATAGATTTATGCAACCATGGTCAAGTGAACCTTTGTAGAGAATTAACTAAGGTTAAAGGTTTGGTTAGGGTTAAGGAAATATCTAGCATAATATCTTAACAAAGACAAAGAAAGAAAACTTCTAGAAACTTCTAGAAAGCCTTAACCCTAATCAAACCCTAACCATGTTTAATCTCTACTAAACAAGTTGCATTATTTATCATATCATGTTACAATATTATATATCACATATATAATATTTATTGTAACAAAATAAAATAATACAATTAACATATATCGCATATATATCAATGTATTACCCGAGTGAGAAAAAGAATCTTTTAGTAAGCAAATATTAGTTAATGCAATTTAATATATCATATATATTATTATACATTAAATTATCGAATCAACACTTGATCCGACAATCCGGCTATATCGCATATAACCGACTAATATTTATCCGTACCGATTCACCGAATCAACACTTGATCCGATGACCCGGCTGATATCAAATATCGCGAGAATAGAATACGGTATCATATATCGCATTATCCTCGGTCCCGCACATATCACATATGTGCTCCTACTCCGTTTTGCCTGAGTCAAGAAACCTCTGTGTAGGACTCTAAAGAATCGTCAATACGCCGGCAGTAGGTGATGATCATATCAATCACCCACAAGCTGCAAGCGGTCAGCTAAACGTAACAGCTACCCAGGTATTGAGCGCTCAGAAGATCAACAAGCAAGCCTGTAACTTCTCCTGCGAATCCAAACAGTAACACTCCCGTACAGTCCGGTCTCGTCGTCTGATATGTCGCATATCTCGCCTAGGGGTGGTAAACGTCAGACCCCAGTAGCTTGATAAGTCGTGTCGATTTGAGGTCTATAACAGTTCGAGAAACTACTGATAACACTTACCAGTAAATCTCAGCAACCCTGGCCAGGGATTTCCGGTTATAGCCAATCGAACACAGCACAACATCAACTCCCTATACCGGGAGAGACGAATCCCCTCCTATCGCTCATTGCCTCCATGTGATTCGGGACTGTACCCAAAAGCCACCTTTTTGCACGCCCTCTTGGACGTGGTATGATGGAAATCAAAGCACAGTGGGAACCACACAAGACTCTATGACGATCTCGGGTCAACAGACTACTCTGTACCAGTGTCACCGGAGAACTGCCATCTGACGTATGGTATAATACCATCTGGGAGTTCTCGGCGAGTCCGTCCAGTGTACCCAGTCTCCACTGAGCACCCGTACACCATCCTTGATGTCAAACACCGATGGATATGGGATCATCCATCGCCCATCATATGGGTCAAGATGCGTATACGCTAGTCTACTCTGGTGCATCGATGCCCTGTCTCGATACACCCTCGACTAGGAACAATTATAGGATGTACTCGTCGACTACCGTGGCCCCACTAGTATGATCTCATCATAGTCCCAGTAGTCGAGTACATATCCTAAGGGCTTTATCAACATGTAATATAGAGACAATCAGAGTACATGTTAAGATAAAGTACAACCAGATAACATACTATCATGTCGAGCAAGAAAGTCCTCCTTATATATGTCCTAGCATCCACTACAATATACATCGTATGTACAGTAATGGCCTCTAGGGCATACATATAACTAACATCTTTATTAGTAAAGAAATGATAAAATTTTGTATTGTTGGATAATGTTTTGAACATTTCCTATATCAAAAGTTGATCGGTTCAGGCACGTTATCTAAAAGCATTGACGTTCTAAATCAAACTACAGTTCTTAGTATACTGAACACACACAAGAGGAAGAGTTCAGAAATGAACGAATCCTTCTTGTGGTATTGTAGACTAGGTCATATCAATGCGACCCGACTAGCTTGAGTTACATATAGATGCATATTTAAATCAGTTTGAATTTACATCTTGTGAAACTCGCCAGTCATGTCACAAAGATTATATGACCATAACTCTGTTTATTGGAAACAGAGAAAGAGTTAGTGAACTCTTGGGATGATACATGTTGATGTATGTAGGTCCCCAGTCTACACATGCCAGGACTGGTTGCTTTTTACTTCATTACATTCTCTGATGATCTTTCGAGATTCAGACTTATGTTCCTGTTGAAACACAAGTCCGAACCTTTTAAGATATCACAGAATATAAATTAGAAGTAGAGAACCAAAATAAGGGTGTAAGTATTATGTCCTATGATGAGATCAAGGAGGAGAATACTTGAGCACGGAATTCCTGGACTATTCTAAAGGAGAATGAGATTCTCTCTCAGCATTACTCCTCCGGATACACCATAGCACGATGGTATATCGGGGCGGAGCAATCACACCCTATATGATAAGGTGTGCTCTATGATGAGTACTACTGAGTTACCTATTTCCTTTAGGGGGTTATGCACTTGAGAAGCTGCATACCTATTGAATTAGGTTCGAATCAAATCAGTGCCTACCACTTCACATGTGATATGGAAAGGGAAGAGCCCATGTCTTAAGCTAGTTAAGATTTGGGGTTGTCCGGCCTATGTCTAAAAGGCAAAATCCGGACAAGCTCAAGGCAAGGTCAGTTATGTAGAACTGGAAATGTTCCAGCTATACAAACTGCAGTTGATGATTTGACAGAACCAAAGGATTTAGTAGATACCAACGAACCTCAGCCTCTCCGCCGATCTAGCAGGGTTCCTCACCCACATGAGAGATACTTCGGTTTCTCTATGACAGTGGGAGCGAGGATTGCATCATGAGATGATGACCCAACTAGTTTCGAGCTGGCCATCAGGAGTGAGACTCTGTAAGAATGGCTGGATGTTTATCGATCTGAGATGGAATCCATGTACACCAACAAAGTATGGACTTTGGTTGCTATATCTGAAGGGTTAAATCCCCATCAGGAGCAAGTATTTCTTGAGAAGATTACTTGGTGTACATGGAAAAGTTGAGACTTTCAAAACTAGACTTGTTAAAGGTTTTCGTCATCAACCAGGCGTGGATAATGATGAAACCTTTTCCAGTACCTATGCTTAAGTCCATCCAGATACTACTTGCCACGGCTACATACCATGACTACGATATCTGGCGGTTGGGTGTCATGACTGCTTTTCTAAATGATGTTTTAGAAGAGTGTGTCTATAAGTACACAGCCAGAGGGCCTCGTAGACAGTGGGAGCAGCGGAAACGCGTGCAAGATGTTTTATGTGATAAAGCAGGCATCGCGGAGTTGGAACGTCTGTTTTGATGAAGTAGTCAAAGAGTTTAACAACGTCAAAATGGTAGATGAACCTTGTATAAACAAAAAGGTAGTAGGGAGTATAGTGGTGATCCTCGTAGAGTACGTGGATGACATACTCTTGATAAGAAAGGAGTTTCCTATGCTACGCTCGGTCAATCTCCGCTTATTACAATGATTCTCCATATAGGATCAATGTGATACCTCCTATATCCTGGTTTTTGGATCTATGAGATAGATCTAATTGGATGTTAGGATACTCACTAGTAGTAGTGAGATGGTATCAATCGATCCTGGGGAGAATCACTGGAAGTGTTCCAGAGTGATAAAGACGACTGAATGTCAGTCGCAGGCATTGTCTTTACCCCCAGTAAAGGGACGGTATGTTGGAAGAGTTCCAAGCTAGATACCGTGACATACTAGACGATAAAGGCTGGATACATCGCTACTTATGATGCTACCAAAGAGGATGTTTGGGTGTATATTAGTTCATGAGATGAACTACGTTCCTACCATTGTGAGACAATGGAGTTGTGGCTTATGCCAAGGAACGCCGGTCCCATCAGTGATCCAGACTTATTCTAAGGCAGTATCACCTGATCATGGAGATGGTTGATCTCCAGGGTGATCGAGGCAAGGAGAGCAGACTTAGAGGATAACACAGCGGATCCACTCACGAAGGCCTATTCCCAGAGAGAGACTTTTATGGGATGGTTGAGTATGAGATACTGCAACCACTGCTACAGATGGCCCAAGTGCAAGTGGGAGATTGTTAGTTATATGTATGCCCTAGAGGCCATTACTGTACATAGGATGTATATTGTAGTGGATGCTGGGACATATATAGGGAGGACTTTCTTGCTCGACATGATAGTATGCTATCTGGTTACTCTTTACCTTAACGTGTATACTGATTGTCTCTCTGTTACATGTTGGTAAAGCCCTTAGGATGTGTACTTGACTATCTGGACTATGATGCGGATCATACCAGTGGGGACATGGTAGTCCATAAGTACATCCTTCAAAGTCCCTAGTCGTGGGTGTATCGAGATGGGGCATCGATATACCAGAGTAGACTAGCGTGTACCTTCTCGACCCATACAGATGGGCGATGGATGATCCCATATCCATTGGTGTTTGACATCAGAGATGATATACGGGTGCGCAGTAGAGACTGGGTACACTGGACGGACTCGCCGAGAACTCCCAGATGGTATTATACCTCACGTCAGATGGCAGTTCTCTGGTGACACTGGTACAGAGTAGTCTGTTGACCCGAGATCGTCATAGAGTCTTGTGTGGTTCCCACTGTGCTTTGATTTCCATCTTACCACGTCCAAGAGGGCATGCAAAACGGTGGTTTTTGGGTACAGTCCCGAGTCACATGGAGGCAATGAGCGATAGGAGGGGATTCGTCTCTCCCGGTATAGGGAGTAGATGTTGCGCTGTGTTCGATTGGCTATAACAGGAAATCCCTGGCCAGGGTTGCTGAGATTTACTGGTAAGTGTTACCAGTAGTTTCTCGAATTGTTATATACCTCATATCGACACGACTTATCGAGCTATTGGGGTCTGACGTTTACCACCCCTAGGCAAGATATGCGACATATCAGACGATCAGACCGGACTGTACGGTAGTGTTACTGGATGGATTCACTGGAGTATGAGCGGGCTTGCTCGTCGATCTTCTGATCGCTCAATACCCGGGTGGCCGTTACGTTTAGCAGACTGCTTGCGGCTTGTGGGTGTTTGATATGATCATCACCTGCTGCCGGCGTATTGACGAGTCTTTAGAGTCCTACACAGAGGTTTCCTGGCTCAAGCGAAACGAAATAGGAGCGCATATGAGATATGTGCGGGACCGAGAATGATACAAGTATGTGATACCGTATTCTATTCTCGCGATGAATGTATCAAATGGTTGTATGCGATATAACCTAGTTATCGAATCAAGGATTGAATCGATAAGCCGATACATTGGATACTAGTCGGTTATATGCGATATGACCGGATCGTTAAATCAAGTGTTGATTTAATGATTTAATGTATAATTATATATTTGATATATTACTTTGCATTAACTAGTATTGGTTCACTTTAAATGG
The DNA here is from genome assembly GCA_030015575.1 of Agapanthus africanus. Taxonomy (NCBI): domain Eukaryota; kingdom Viridiplantae; phylum Streptophyta; class Magnoliopsida; order Asparagales; family Amaryllidaceae; genus Agapanthus; species Agapanthus africanus. The sequence goes on along the minus strand of JASDDO010000010.1, from coordinate 103,124,611 downwards.
ATTTTCTCACTTGGATTGTGCACATTGTATATGTGATATACATTTGTACATTTGATTGTATCATGTTTGATGATACATGATTGTTTAAGTGTATGTTAAGATTAAACCATGGTTATGTAATGGTTAGGGTTATGATTTTATTTACTTACTCATTTATTTATTTATTTATTTATTTCATTTTGGCAAAAGAAAAGAAATGGTGGCTTTCTTTGTTGTTTTGTGAAGCTTCATGAAGGTTTGAAAAAGTCCACCATTTTTGTTTCATGCCTAACCTAACCATTGACCTAACCCTAGTTTATTCTCTACACTTGACCATGGTTATTATTATGATAAGTATTCATTTTCATTTCTTTTTTAATTAACTTATCATAATATATATCATCTTCATCTTCTTTTTCTTCTTCACTTGAAGAAAACCTTTCTTCATCAATGGTGGATTGATGAAACAAGTGAGAAATCCAATTCTAAAGTCTACCCACTTCCCATTTCTTCATCCTCTACCTCTTGCCAAGTAGTAGAGTGTGTTTCCTTCACAAGTTTTCTAGACTTGGTGAAGTTGGAGCTTGATCTAGCGATGCCTCGACGTAGATCATCTTCGGCACGTCGTCGATGACCTAGCCCGCTTATTCTCCGATGAAGCCGACGCAAGAGCCCGGGATTCGATTTGGACAGCGGAGAGGACTTCATTGCGGAGCCGTGGAGGTGGAGCACCAGATCTACAAAGGTTGTATTTCCGTATTCATGTAGTTAAGTGTTAACTAGTTTTATGTTTCGCCTAAACTTCTAGCCAACGATCTAGTCTAGGGTTTCTCGGCACCGTATTTTTGAAATTGGCATGGTTGATGCCTTGTGAGACCTCTTGAGAGTGCCTAGGAAGCCTACATGAATAAATCTCATAAGGTTAGAAATGCAACCATGGTGAGTTTTTGTCATACACTAACCATTGTAGAGACTTAACCATGGCATAGGATAATGGTTAGGTTAATAAATATCTTAAGCAAAACAAAAGGAGTAGACAAAGTCAATGGTTCTATACATTTCTACCAAACCCTAACCACGACTAATTCCACCAATTTTGAATTACTTAATAATAAAAATTATCCCACTCAAGCATGGTGTGAGTCTCATACACCCATGTATAACCTTGCATGACACACTAATATATATATCACACACACACACGTGTGTGTGTGCGCGTGCACGCACAAAGAAGAAAATAATACAATTAACATATATCACATATATATTAATGTATCATTAAGTGAGAAAAAGAAATACTTAAGTGAGCTAATATTAGTTAATGTAATGTAATATATCAAATATATAATTATACATTAAATTATTAAATCAACACTTGATTTAATAATCCGGCTATATCACATATAATTGACTAATATCATATGTAACAAATTATCGAATCAACACTTGATCCGATAACCCGGCTATATCACATATAACCGACCGATGTCACAAATCGCGAGAATAGAATACGGCATCACATACTCGTATTAATCTCGGTCCCGCACATATCACATATGTGCTCCTACTCCGTTTCGCATGAACCAGGAAACCTCTATGTAGGACTCTAAAGACTCGTCAATACGCCGGTAGTAGGTGATGATCATATCAAACACCCACAAGTCGCAAACGGTCTGCTAAACGTAACGGCCATCCGGGTATTGAGCTATCAAAAGATCAACAAGAAAGCATGTTCATACTCCTACGAATCCAATCAGTAACACTACCGTACAGTCCGGTCTCTTCGTCAGATATGTCGCATATCACAGCCTGGGGGTGGTATAATGTCAGACCCCAATAGCCTGATAAGTCATGCCGATGCAAGGTCCATAACGGTTCGAGAAACTACTGATAACACTTACCAGTAGATCTCAGCAACCCTGGCCAGGGATTTCCTGTTATGGCCAATCGAGCATAGTGCAAGATCAACCTCCAATACCGGGAGAGACGAATCCCCTCCTATCGCTCATTGCCTCCATTTGACTCGAGACTGTACCCAAAAATCATCTTTTTGCACGATCTCTTGACCGTGGTATGGTGGAAATCAAAGCACAGTGGGAATCACACAAGACTCTATGACGATCTCGGGTCGACAGACTAACCTGTACCAGTGTCACCAGAGAACTGCTATCCGACGATAGGTATAATACCATCTAGGAGTTCTCGGTGAGTCCGTTCAGTGTACCCAGTCTCTATTGAGCACCCGTATACCTTCTCTGATGTCAAACACCAATGGAAATGGGATCATCCATCGCCCATCACATGGGTCGAGAAGTGTATACGCTAGTCTAATCTGGAGTATCGATGCCCTGTCTCGATACTCTCACGACTAGGAACATTTGAAGGATATATTTACCGACTACCTATGTCCCCACTAGTATGATATGCATCATAATCCTGGTAGTCAAGTACTCATCCTAAGGGCTTTATCAACATGTAATAAAGATACAATAAGTGTACATGTTAAGATAAAGTGCAACCAGATAGCATACTATCATGTCGAGCAAGAAAGTACTCCCTATATATGTCCAAGCATCCACTACAATATACATCGCATGTACAGTAATGGCCTCTAGGGCATACATATAACTAACAATCTCCCACTTGCACTAAGGCTATTTTTTGCAGTATCTCATACTCAACGTCCTATAGAAGTCTCTCTAGGGAAAGGCCTTTGTGAGTGGATTCGCCGTGTTATCCTTCATGTCTACTTTCCTGACCTCGATCTCTTGGAGATCAACCATCTCCCTGATCAGGTGATACTTGCCTCAGAATATGTCTAGTGTTGGATATAGTGCCCTCATAGTCAATTATTGGATCACAGGCACGTGATTGCAATGATTGAGGGAGGACCTATACCGGTAGGACAGTCTTACTCAAGATGATAGTATGCTATCTGGTTTATCTTTATCATCGTGTACAGCTTTAGGTGACATTACATGTCACTATTACACATTGATAGAGCCTTTAGGATTCTTTCTTGACTACCAGCAGTATGATGGTGATCATATACGTGAGAGTTGGGTAGTCTATAAGCACATCCTTAAAGTGGTCCCTAGTCGTGGGAGTTTCGAGACTGGGCATCGATACTCAATTAGTAGACTAGTGTATACAGTCGAGACCCCGACGAGGGGCGGTGGCTGGTCTCATAAGCTATTGGTGTCAGTCGAATCACCTAAGATGTATACAGGTGCTCATTGGGTTATGAGTACACCGGACAGGACTCGCCGGGAACATGCTAGTTGGTATTATACCTGACGTCCGATAGCAGTTCCCTGGTGACATGTGTACAGGTTAGTTCATCGACCTGAGATCGTTATTTGTCTCGTGTGAGTTCCCACTGTGCTTTGATTACTATCTTACCACGGCTCAAAGGAGTCGTGCAAACAGGTTTTAGTTGGGTACAGTCCCGAGCCACATGGAGGCAGTGAGCGGATCGGCAGGGGTTTCGTCTCTCCCGGTATTGGGGGTGAGATCGCGCTGTGTCTAGGAGAGCCATTACACGAAGTCCTTGGCCAAGGCAGGAGATTTACTGGTAGGTATTCCAGTAGTATCTCAGGGTGTTCTGGGCTACACTCCGACACGACTTGTACCGCTTTTGGGGGTCTGACTTTTACCAACCCCCTAAGCCCGACATGCGATGCTCATAGACGAACGGACCGGACTGTACGGATATTGTCACTGACAGGCTCAGTAGGGTGTCAGGATGAGTTCGCTCATCGACCTCCCCTTTGGTCAATACCTGGTAGCCCGTTACGTACGGCTAGTACCACTAACGTGCTAGTGGTTAAATCCACAGCCAAAGTATTGACGAGTCTTTAGAGTCCCCCACAGACAGTTTCTCAAGTTTCGGGTGAAACGTTGTAGAGGCCATATGATATATGGCAGGGTTCGATCTTATACGTGCAGTAGTGCACGGATCATGATCGGACGGATCATACTAGTGGGCTTTGGTTTAAGCCGGATCCTAGTATTAGATTTGTTGGATTACTTTAGTCTCATTGCATTCGCATTCGGTCGGAATGCGGATGCAGGTATGTATATACAGGTGAGGGGTATCCTTGTGATCCGTCACGATTTTACTTTAGATGTTTCCGTATCTTTTTGTCGTTGTAAACATTTGGGTTAATGTTTACAAATGGAAATAATGAGCTAGAAATCATGACTAGGAGCATTAATTGTGACACATGCACAAATGGTGACTTATGATCTCTTTCTTTGTGCATGTGTCACATTATTTGATTGATTTATGGTTGATATGATAAGAAGAGAGAGAGAGGGCAGCCAAGGAAGAGTTTTGCTCTTGTATTTTTCCACACTCACTCTCTCATTTTATCATACAACACAAGAAAAAGAAAGGTTCCTCTTCTTCTTCTTCCTCTAGCTCACCATTTCCATTAATGGCTTCATTTTCAACCTCCATCCATACACTCTCATGCGTTGAGAATCAATGGATGCAAGAGACAAAGTGATCACACACATTCTCTACATCAACTTGGATACGTCGGCTAGCAAACTTCGTGTCCGAGTTGCTTCGGACGAAGCGGGAGCCCGTAAAAAGACTCGAAGATGTGGTGCCCTTTCCGACGAGGAGACCGGAGATCGGAGATGCCGCGAAGAGCTTGGGTTGGTGGCCAAAGACCGAAGGACACGGATCGATCGGTATAGCTTTTATAACCCTTCTTTAGTTAGCTAGTTATAGGTTAATGGTTCGATCCGGGATTAAAGTCTGCGATAGCGCCGGTTTCTAGTTTAGAAAAAGTATTTGTTTCCGCATTTTGGCCTCGGACAGACGGCCGGGGCGCTACCATAGACTTACATGGTATCAGAGTCACGCCATTAACCTTTACTAGCTTGTTCTAACGTATTTAAAATATCGATCGAACGAAATTTCCAAAACCGCGATTCCAATTTATGCAGTTTCTGTCAAAGTTTTTTTTTCGTCGAAAAATTATTTTGGGTATGTCAGAAAATCAGGCAGGCTTTTCTAAGACCACTGCAGAAATTTTGTAGAGTGATCTCACTGTAGCACCGCGGAACCGCGACCTTACCCACGTTTTGGCCGCGGTTCCGCCGCAGTACCGTAGCTTCACTGCACTAAATTTTCTACAGTGGTCTCTGACTTGGAATTAGGGTTTCTGGTATTTTTAGTTTGGGCCCAGATTTGTTACAGTACTGGATTTGTGCTTGGGGCCCACTTCGGGAAATTTTGTCGATCGAAAATTTTAAATATGTTAGTTCACAGTGTTTACTTTATATCTGTGACCGTGAATGTCATTCGAGCAGTAAATCTTGTCTAATTGCTATAATTCTTTTAGACGGATTTGCGAACGTGACATTCACGTTGATGTTCTGTGTTGTGCTGTGATGTTGCGGTTTTGTCATGGTGGATAGCCTGGATGCAATGGTAGTACAGTTTGGTTGTATTTGTACATTTGATATTGCGGGGCGAGCATCCGACATGTGGACTGCCGTCACTGCCTGTTTGTATATTATTCTTTTAGGGCACGACCGGGCTGAGATCGATGTACCCGTTGTATATTTAACTTTCTGTACTAGGATTACCCCGCGGTGGGGTGCACGGATTGCCGGGTTCTAGAAGGCAACGAGCCCGCATCTCATGGCTTTGAGACAGAGCGGGCTTTATTCTAGAATTGGCGGGCTATTCGCCGCACTCGTAGGGGGTATAGGTTGACCCAAGGAGGGGTACTCAGGTTACAGGATTCCGTGAAGTGCTGGGTGGTCCATTCACTTTGTTGAAGGGGGCTGCCTCGCTTCAGGTTTTGGCGGGTAACTTGCCGCACCCGTAGGGGTCTAGGATTTCATTGCATAGGCTATCCACACGACCAGGGGAACGTCGGGTTTCAGTAGCGGCTCTATGAAACCCGGGGATCCCGGATTATCTGTATTGTTCTGTGATGCTTATTACATTTCTGTGATGTTTCATTTATCATGCCATGAGCGATTATTATATATTGATATATATACTAGTAGATGTTGTATATGTTTTACACCCGCGCTAGTCCAGTCCCCGCTCTGTCGTTAGTTAAGAAACCTAACGGGTGATGACGGGACCCAGTGGCGAATGCGGATGGCATATACGTACATCATATTTTCGTTCTTTTGTGGTGTGATTAATTGATGGGACTGCATTTATTCGGACCAATGCAAGCTAAACAAACCTATTCTGATGTTGTTGGAACATTTTTCAAAAAGTTGTTATTGCAAGGACGTTTTTCTTTTGTTTTGCACAGTGGTATTCGGTTATGAATATCCAGCACCTCAGTCGACGAAGCAAGGGCCGATATCCCTTCACCGGGAGTGACCCCTTGGACAGAAGTTTGCGTCAGGGTAATAACTTCACTATAGCCGATTGCCTTTTTGCTTTGCATCGTGGTATTCAGCTGGAATATCCTGCACCTCATTCTACAGGGAAAGAGCTGAGTTCCCTTCACCGGGAGTGTCACGACCCGAAATTGGCACGTGACGGCCCTAATACTACGCAACGCCTAAAGACGTAACGCAGTAAAAGAAAGCCAAACCCAGAAATCTAAACCATGAAAATACGGAAAAGATAATAAAAGTTTTTGAAACATTTGAAATCGCAACCCAAATTCTTTAAAAGTCCAACTTCTTTCTTTAAAATTTTAGCAACACCCCTTTTTGTAAAAACTGGCCCAAAGGCGGAAAACAATCCACATCACAAATATACGACGCTGTAGCGAAGAAATAAGAGACAATAGGAAGGAAACTGTCAATAAAAGACAACAAATCCGCAAATAATATACAATAACATCATCACCAAGTCTCTAAGTCAACAACATAATAGTAGATGGAGAGTACAAGATACAACGAATGTACAATACGAAATACAGATAACCACCAAAACCCATCTAAGCAAAATAGTACACTGTGAGCCGATGCGGTATCTGTAGCAAAAGATGATAGATGAATAGCTGAATATCCTTCCTCGACTACTCTGGGAAACACCCTGCAACACCTATGGCACAACGGGGGTGAGTTGCCAACTCGTGAATAGTAGATAACATATGCAGGTAATCGCAGGAATGTACGTACAACATGAATCTAAGATATACAATTTACAGTAATAACAGGTCATGTGAATGCAGAATAATGGAAAGTACACTAGCAGGTACAATCAATATGTGAAGCAATAATAACATGACAATAGTATGCAATAACCATGCAATAGGGATATAAGAATGTAGATATGCAGCAATCATAAGGGTATACTAACAGGTACTACCAATATATGAAACTGTGCATAAAAAGATAAGTGTGAGGTATGGGGTGAAACATGTCATCCCACGGAATCCTGTCATCGTGGTAGGATCACAATCCATCAAGAAACTCAAATCCCAATTCCTTAAATCAGCCCCCAAGTTGGGCTCTCACATCATATAAGTCTCACATCTCCTCAATGTACAATATCGAGTAATCTCTTATATCCCGAATGTACAAATCAGTAATCCCATATGTATGTCCAATATCCAATCTCAATGAATCACCTAATATCTCAAATCAAATCTCAAGTAGAATTCTAACATCCTAAAAGTATATATATTTGCAGAAATAGATATGATGGGGTCAATACACATATATTAGCGTCCCATTCCACTAATATTGGTGTAAGGGTATATATAACAACGGATAAATCCCCTGTTATATATACAAAGGTGTTTAAAGGAAATATCATGAAAACAATGTGCCAAGCATCGACACAGAAATCCTGATAGGTACGTATCATACGATATCCCGAAAGCACGAGTGCCTAGCTCTGACCCTCGCCTTTCGACGTATGCATACGTGCATGACTCCCAACGGTATCTCCATGATCCTCGCCGAGTCATTAGTACTCTCACCGGTAGGTACTCGCCTACCTCCAGGCTCAATCGGCAAAATCCATCGATCTTCTTGCCGAGGGGAACCATACCGGGCCCCACCATGTACCCTCATACGACAACCACACCTCGTATGGAGTATATAATCAGAACCGATAAATCTCATGGTGGCTGCGCAAATATCATATCAAGGAAACCGGGTTTTTCAATGTATGCATAATTTCATGAACTCCCGCGGTTCCCAAATCCAGAAAACTACATGTAAAATCCAAATAAACAAATGCGCAAATCCAGAAACAAATATATGCGATATATCTGAAATGCGAGCATATAAGGGAAAATATGTAGCTGAAACCAGATGTATGCGAAATCAATAAGTACAGCTAAGTAAACATCAGTAATGTGTAACATACAGGTGTAGCAATGTATATGTATCTACCTATAAGAACTGATGAAGTATACCCCCTCCGGGTATGAGTGGAATAGGTGAGTAAGGTATATCGGTAACTAAATGTCCAAAGTGATAAGTAATGTGAATCGATGTCGTAAAGTCCCTAACCAAGCACTATGATATCTATAATGGTTTGTGTGTGACATGGCAATTATTAACGGTGTGTGTGTAGCATACAATCCGTGCTCGTGCAACATGAACCGTCAATAATATGTGCAGTGTCCTACGGCTGCTAGTCACAGTACCATTATATCTAATAAATAGGGTAAGGCGCAATTCTAACAATGACGTAGAATACGCAACAAGTATTAGAATCCTAGCCCAGATGCATAACGCCATGCGGGCGATTCCCCTGTAGATGTTAAATCTACTCACCCACACTCCACGCTAGGTGAATCCTACCACCTTCTCCCCCCTGTAGCAGTGTCCGTAGTCCTCGCCTGCAAACCTGCAATTTAGACATGGAAATCATATATAAGCCAAATATTCCGCAAAACGCGATATCGAACCCAAACGAGAAACTCGCGTCGCGAACTAAACGCGCGTGTACACGATACGCTGAAATGTGTGAATAGGCGTCTAAAACTACCGCGACATGCTGGATCGCAGAACCCACTCACTTATCGCGCGTATCGCGAAAACAAAACGGACATGCAATACGATATATTGTTCCAGATTATCCTACAGGTCAAATCTTATAAAACTATACATGCCAAAACACTACAATACACTGAAGACAACCCTAGCTAAGAATCCAACACCTAACTCCTCTTCCTGGCCGCAATTTGCGGCCAGTTTGCTTTAATTGGCGGCCTGGGTAGGGAATTAGGGGCTCGTGTTCTTGTGGTGTTGTCTAAACCTAGCGAGCATACTGCAGTTTTCTCAATTTTAACCTGAAAGGTCCGGGTCAAAAGCAGATTTCAGAAAGCCAATATATCGCTTTAAAAACACCAATTTGCACAAAACACAAACCCTATGGTATTTTAGTGTAATTTGGGTCAATTCTCAGTTAAAGTAATCCTAACAACACTAACATAGGCTAGGTTAACTAACACAATCACATTCTAACCAAAATTCCACATAATTCACCATAAAAAGCACTAAAACTAACTATTTAACACTAATCGAAGCTAATTAACACAAGCTACGCAAACTAGGAAATTGGGTTCAGAATATACCCTAAGGGATCCTAGGAAGCAATAGAAGAAGTGTATGGAGGAGGTGAGATCTTGCTACTGCTGCAAGCTGAGGCTGCTGCTACTGATGCTGATGTTGTTTCTGGTGCTGCTGCTTGCTTCTCTGTTGCTGCTAATGCTGTTGTTTGCTGCTGCTGGAGCTGCTGATGTGAGTGTGTGAGAGTGGGAGAGTGTGAGGGAAATGAGAGTGAGAATGAGAAATGAGAGAAACAAATCAACCCCCCTTCTCACTCTCTCTCACTTCATTAAATGAGCATGGCTCATGCCATGTTGCCCCATGCTCATTCTCTCTCTCTCTCTCTCACAAGGTCAACACTTCAACCCAAAATAAAACCCTTTTAATTATAACAACCATGCACAATAAACCCCAAAACACTTAATCAATTAATAAAACTAGCTTAAAGAAAAATGGTTAGCTAACCATGATTGCTAATCATGGTTAACCTCTAAATTAGCACCCTAGTTATCATGCACAAGTGTGTGCAAGCCTAGAAAAATTCTAATAAAATATTCATTAAATAGGATAAAATAATTGGAAATCATTTTGGTAAACTTTTTATTAAAATCCATATATTAAAATATAATTAGCCACAAAACACATTCAAAGGTGTTACAATCTTCCCCCCTTAAAAGAAATTCGTCCCCGAATTTAAAAATATACTGCTACGCGTACCTTCAAAGAGAAGATTACAACTCTCAAATCTCGCTCGCAGCCTCCCAAGTGATTACCTCACTATACGGCTATGCCCAAGAAAACCCTTTACAGATGGCAAGACCCTTGACCGACGTTTCTCCACCTGCCGAGCCATTAACACAATTGGCTGCTGGTGAACGAAAGATCGCGTCTAAGCTAAATGGTCTGATGCCAATCATGTGAGAAAGGTCATGAAGGTAATCGTAAAGTATCAATATAAGGAAAATGGGGGTGAATACTCAATAATCTGGGTGGAAGTGCCAAATTAAAGGCAACGAAACTAACTCGCTTATAGGATCTCAGAAGAACCTAAATCCTGGGACAAGCTTCCCAAAATCCAACACGTCATTCATCGAAAAAATCCACAGGAATACATGATTTGTCCTTGCGAACTCGAGTCTACGACCAATACAGTCGGCATAATACCTCTGTTCGCAATGGACAATTTCTATCCTGACCTAACACAACTGGATCATCTCCGAAGTCTCTAGACTAGCTGGGGTCCAAAATCCTACTTACGCAGAGTCAGAAAACAACAGGCTGGTGATCGACACGACCTAACCCCTCAACCTAAAGGTTGCCAATTGGAGCGTCTCCTGATAACAGCTATCGAAGAAGAGCCCTAACGATGGCGAGTGACGATCCCCAACCGCTGACAACAATCAATACAACACACAACTTAACAAGAAACAACTGAGCAAACTGAGTATAACCGGACGACAAGAATCCGAATGGAGTCACACCCTGACTAAACTTGGGTAGAAACCATAACGAAATTCGTGGAGATCTGCTCCCACTCCTACTTCGGAACGGTTAAAGGTTGCAACTCTCCAGCCGGCCTCAGATGCTCGACCCAAGCACACAACAAGACAGACACCTTGAAACGAACCATGAAACTTCTCTTTACATTCCTGTCCACCCGTAACTATCTCACAAGTCACGTCAATGTTCTTGAATGAATATAGAGAGTTGACAGATGTGCCCCCTCTAGGATTGCACGTCTCTACCTGATAATATCAGGTACACAAACGCGTTCCTAACTTAGCACACCATTGTCACAAATCACGGGCTCCGAGTCATTTCCCAGCCGAGTATGCTCAAGTATCACTGACGAACGAGCATCGGCGGGCAGTGTCTCGCGAAAGCGATTTAAGAAAAGTGGTCGAGCACGGACATGAGCAAGCTGTCCCCTCAGTAGAGACGAACTTAAGCTGTACTCAACGATCGCACAAGAACCGTAAATCTGCAGAGGACTATCACAACAATCAAAATCCGCTGCAGGAAGATGTACATTAAGCTCTGGTGGTCCGTGAAAATCTGACACGACTCTCGAACAAATAGTGTCTCCAAATCTCCAACGCAAAACCACTTCGGCCATCTCCAGATCATGAGTGGAATATCCTCCTCGTACTTCCTCAAAATGTAGGGAAGCAAAAGCGATAGCTCTATAGTGTCCCCTCAGTACGCACTCGAGCCCACTCAAGAAACATTACAGTTAAACAACAAGGTCGTCCAAACCAAAAGCAAAGAAAGAACTGGTGCAGTTGTTAACAGAATCTTTAACTGCCGAAAACTCCGCACACGTGCCTCAGTCCAATGAAAAGAAACCTCCCTTCCAGTCCCTTCAGTCGACGGTGCAGCACTACTCTAGCAATCCTGCACGAAACGGCGATAAGAACCTGTTAAGCCCCAAATTTGTGGACCTCCGTCCTGCACACAAGTCTGGACCTAAACTGTACGGCCACGATCTCCCTCGGGACCATACAAAACCGTCTCCCGTGACTATAAGACCTAGGAGTCAACACAAACAAGCCTGAAAAAACACTCCGAGAATCTAGCAAACTACCGGTGCTCTCCCAGTATCTGCATAACAAATCCTCAAGTGCTACAACTATCCCTCAAGACGCATTAAATAGACCAGAATGTCGTAAATAGTACAACAATAACTGGTCGAGGAACGGCCTGAAGTAATCTGGTTCATCACATCTACGAATGCTGCTAGGGCATCAGTGAATCCAATGACTCACTAAAACACAAAAGCCCGTAGCACGCACAAGGCAGTCTTCGGAATGCCATCACTCCGAACCCACAATAATGATGACCTGATCCCAAACAAACTTAGAAAATGTCTCGCACTCTGGGCTGATCGAAGAAATCGTCAATGCGAGGTAAAGGATACCTATCCGCACCGTAAGCCGGTTCAATTAACGATCCGTCGATACACAACCTCAAGCTGCCGTCTTTCTCCTTGACGAACAGAAATAGGAGCTTCCTAATGCGAAACACTCAGACGCACAAAACTCCCCTAACCATAACTCTGCAGCTGATCCTTAAGCTCCCTAAGCTTCGCCGGCTCATCCGGAACAACGTCGGAAAAACTCTCGCACGAAAGGAACACCGGTCCAACAAACCCTCTGTGGCTGCGGTATCACGAATGAACGCCAAGAATCCACGACATCTCCTCAGTAGCCGACTAGCGAAAAAGGCTGAATTCAAGCTGTGAGAGGCGGCACAACTATCCACCTGCACAACAAGAACTGACTCGCCGGGAAAACAATTCCTGACTGTTTCCTCACGGTAGTCCACAGACGCCTAACACGTAGCTAAACAGTCTGTGCCCAGGAGAACGCCAAATCCAACATCTCTAGAAGGATCAAAACGACGGACGAATCTCTATCTCCTATCCGATTGGCACACAACTTAAATACGTATCGCGCAACAAAAGAATCGCTGACAGAAGTTAGCACAAACTACGACTAATCTACCCAACCACGGTACAAGTGTGAAAAGCAAACGAGTACATCAAAAGAACATGCGAATTAAGGATACCTGAAAACTCCACATTGGACGCCTGCACGTCCCGATGAGTAGAAGCAAACTCCCGTGTCTGCCCTCTACCCGCAACTGGCTGAACTCCTCTGGTAGACTGAACCCTCTGAGCGAACCTTCCACGTCCACGGCCTCTCTGAGTACGATCCTGACGAGGTGCTAAGGAACAATCCCTGACGAAGTGCTGAAGGCTTCCGCATCGAAAACATCCACGCGCTGACTGCTGACCATCCTGGGGATGAGAGCCGAACGACTATCCTCGTCCTAAGCAGCTACTCCCGCGACGGCCATGAAATCTGTCTCGATGACCAAACCTCTGTCTCGATGACCAAACCTCTGTCTCTGGGCTGGTGTACTGGTACGAGTCCTCCACTGTCCTGGAACTCTCAGCGTCTCTGGAATATGTGCCTCATCAACTGGAGCTGCAACCACCGGTGCTATGTAGGTGACAGACTGCTGCATGCTGATCGTAAGTGACAACTGAGAAACAGGAGTGACAACCTCCTGTCGTAGCTCCCGAACGACGTCGACCAATGAACTCATAGTCTGGCGGAAGTCCTGCATCTCTGCCACAAGCCTATCGATAGTATATGTCGTAGGCTGATCCGTCTGCACCTGTGCAACTAGAGTGCCATCGTGGTCAGTGCTAGTCTCACCCGAGCCAACTCTGACCTCGGCCCTCGCTGCATCACTTTGAGTCCCCATAGTCATCGGCGGCAAGGCTATAAATAGATATAAGATTCGATGAGAATAAGGAATCGAATCTCAAGGATATGAATCATCAAGGAAGGAAATTCAAGTAATTTGTACTTAGGACACTTTAGGCGAAGTACCGCATCGTGGGTATGCTGCAGACATACACACACTACGTTACTTTGCTTAAGCAACCTACTCCATCATACTAAGGTCATCCTACACCCCGAAAGGTAAAACCTAGCACTCTGATACCAACTTTTTCACGACCCGAAATTGGCACGTGACGGCCCTAATACTACGCAACGCCTAAAGACGTAACGCAGTAAAAGAAAGCCAAACCCAGAAATCTAAATCATGAAAATACGGAAAAGATAATAAAAGTTTTTGAAACATTTGAAATCGCAACCCAAATTCTTTAAAAGTCCAACTTCTTTCTTTAAAATTTTAGCAACACCCCTTTTTGTAAAAACTGGCCCAAAGGCGGAAAACAATCCACATCACAAATATACGACGCTGTAGCGAAGAAATAAGAGACAATAGGAAGGAAACTGTCTATAAAAGACAACAAATCCGCAAATAATATACAATAACGTCATCACCAAGTCTCTAAGTCAACAACATAATAGTAGATGGAGAGTACAAGATATAATGAATGTACAATACGAAATATAGATAACCACCAAAACCCACCTAAGCAAAATAGTACACTGTGAGCCGATGCGGTATCAGTAGCAAAAGATGATAGATGAATAGCTGAATAGCCTTCCTCGACTACTCTGGGAAACACCCTGCAACACCTGTGGCACAACGGGGGTGAGTTGCCAACTCGTGAATAGTAGATAACATATGCAGGTAATCGCAGGAATGTACGTACAACATGAATCTAAGATATACAATTTACAGTAATAACAGGTCATGTGAATGCAGAATAATGGAAAGTACACTAGCAGGTACAATCAATATGTGAAGCAATAATAACATGACAATAGTATGCAATAACCATGCAATAGGGATATAAGAATGTAGATATGCAGCAATCATAAGGGTACACTAACAGGTACTACCAATATATGAAACTGTGCATAAAAAGATAAGTGTGAGGTATGTGGTGAAACATGTCATCCCACAGAATCCTGTCATCGTGGTAGGATCACAGTCCATCAAGAAACTCAAATCCCAATTCCTCAAATCAGCCCCCAAGTTGGGCTCTCACATCATATAAGTCTCACATCTCCTCAATGTACAATATCGAGTAATCTCCTATATCCCGAATGTACAAATCAGTAATCCCATATGTATGTCCAATATCCAATCTCAATGAATCACCTAATATCTCAAATCAAATCTCAAGTAGAATTCTAACATCCTAAAAGTATATATATTTGCAGAAATAGATATGATGGGGTCAATACACATATATTAGCGTTCCATTCCACTAATATTGGTGTAATGGTATATATAACAACGGATAAATCCCCTGTTATATATACAAAGGTGTTTAAAGGAAATATCATGAAAACAATGTGCCAAGCATCGACATAGAAATCCTGATAGGTACGTATCATACGATATCCCGAAAGCACGAGTGCCTAGCTCTGACCCTCGCCTTTCGACGTATGCATACGTGCATGACTCCCAACAGTATCTCCATGATCCCCGCCGAGTCATTAGTACTCTCACCGGTAGGTACTCGCCTACCTCCAGGCTCAATCGGCAAAATCCATCGATCTTCTTGCCGAGGGGAACCATACCGGGCCCCACCATGTACCCTCATACGGCAACCACACCTCGTATGGAGTATATAATCAGAACCGATAAATCTCATGGTGGCTGCACAAATATCATATCAAGGAAACCGGGTTTTTCAATGTATGCATAATTTCATGAACTCCCGCGGTTCCTAAATCCAGAAAACTACATGTAAAATCCAAATAAACAAATGCGCAAATCCAGGAACAAATATATGCGATATATCTGAAATGCGAGCATATAAGGGAAAATATGTAGCTGAAACCAGATGTATGCGAAATCAATAAGGTACAACTAAGTAACATCAGTAATGTGTAACATACAGGTGTAGCAATGTATAGGTATCTACCTATAAGAACTGACGAAGTATACCCCCTCCGGGTATGAGTGGAATAGGTGAGTAAGGTATATCGGTAACTAAATGTCCAAAGTGATAAGTAATGTGAATCGATGTCGTAAAGTCCCTAACCAAGCACTATGATATCTATAATGGTTTGTGTGTGACATGGCAATTATTGACGGTTTATGTAGCATACAATCCGTGCTCGTGCAACATGAACCGTCAATAATATGTGCAGTGTCCTACGGCTGCTAGTCACAGTACCATTATATCTAATAAATAGGGTAAGGCGCAATTCTAACAATGACGTAGAATACATAACAAGTATTAGAATCCTAGCCCAGACACATAACGCCATGCGGGCGATTCCCCTGTAGATGTTAAATCTACTCACCTACGCTCCACGCTAGGTGAATCCTACCACCTTCTCCCCCCTGTAGCAGTGTCCGTAGTCCTCGCCTGCAAACCTGCAATTTAGACATGGAAATCATATATAAGCCAAATATTCCGCAAAACGCGATATCGAACCCAAACGAGAAACTCGCGTCGCGAACTAAACGCGCGTGTACACGATACGCTGAAACGTGTGAATACCCGTCTAAAACTACCGCGACACGCCGCGACACGCTGGATCGCAGAACCCACTCACGTATCGCGCGTATCGCGAAAACAAAACGAACATGCAATACGATATATTGTCCCAGATTATCCTACAGGTCAAATCTTACAAAATTATACATGCCAAAACACTACAATACACTGAAGACAACCCTAGCCAAGAATCCAACACTTAACTCCTCTTCCTGGCCGCAATTTGCGGCCAGTTTGCTTTAATTGGCAGCCTTGGTAGGGAATTAGGGGCTCATGTTCTTGTGGTGTTGTCTAAACCTAGTGAGCATACTGCGGTTTTCTCAATTTTAACCTGAAAGGTCCGGGTCAAAAGCAGATTTCAGAAAGCCAATATATCGCTTTAAAAACACCAATTTGCATAAAACACAAACCCTATGGTATTTTAGTGTAATCTGGGTCAATTCTCAGTTAAAGTAATCCTAACAACACTAACATAGGCTAGGTTAACTAACACAATCACATTCTAACCAAAATTCCACATAATTCACCATAAAAAGCACTAAAACTAACTATTTAACACTAATCGAAGCTAATTAACACAAGCTACGCAAACTAGGAAATTGGGTTCAGAATATACCCTAAGGGATCCTAGGAAGCAAGAGAAGAAGTGTATGGAGAAGGTGAGATCTTGCTACTGCTGCAAGCTGAGGCTGCTGCTACTGATGCTGATGTTGTTTCTGGTGCTGCTGCTTGCTTCTCTGCTGCTGCTAATGCTGTTGTTTGCTGCTGCTGGAGCTGCTGATGTGAGTGTGTGAGAGTGGGAGAGTGTGAGGGAAATGAGAGTGAGAATGAGAAATGAGAGAAACAAATCAACCCCCTTTCTCACTCTCTCTCACTTCATTAAATGAGCATGGCTCATGCCATGTTGCCCCATGCTTATTCTCTCTCTCTCTCTCTCTCACAAGGTCAACACTTCAACCCAAAATAAAACCCTTTTAATTATAACAACCATTCACAATAAACCCCAAAACACTTAATCAATTAATAAAACTAGCTTAAAGAAAAATGGTGGTTAACCTCCAAATTAGCACCCTAGTTATCATGCACAAGTGTGTGCAAGCCTAGAAAAATTCTAATAAAATATTCATTAAATAGGATAAAATAATTGGAAATCATTTTGGTAAACTTTTTTTATTAAAAACCATATATTAAAATATAATTAGCCACAAAACACATTCTAAGGTGTTACAATCTTCCCCCCTTAAAAGAAATTCGTCCCCGAATTTAAAAATATACTGCTACGCGTACCTTCAAAGAGAAGATTACAACTCTCAAATCTCGCTCGCAGCCTCCCAAGTGATTACCTCAGGCTTCAGGTCTCAAATCTCAAATCTCGCTCGCAGCCTCAGGTCTCAAATCTCGCTCGCAGCCTCCCAAATCATTCTTTCTGGAATGTTTTGTTTCTGCTCAAGTCTCAGGTGCACAGAGAAGTTTTTGGAGTAGAATCAATTGTGTTTGCTCGATCGAAATTCTAAGATGTTTGGCTAATTAGATTATATCTGTGATTTGTATAATGTGTTCGTAAACCTCCCCTAACTGCTAATATGTCGGTTGGCAGGGGGTTGCACATTTCTGTAATGATTTTACTGTTTGTGTTTATGAACTTGATTGGATTGTTGTGATGATTAGCCGGGGTTTGAGATGGGTTTTTATATTCATTCATTCGATGTAAATTGTAATATGTTGTAATATTCTTTTGCGGGGCACATCCAGGTTGCGGTTGTAGCCACCGTTGTATTATTTCATTTTACTGATTTTTGCTCCTAGGATAGACCCAAGGTGGGGTGCACAAACTACCGGGTACTTTGAAGTGTTTAGTGGCCTACTTACGTTGTTGAGGGAGACCGCTTCACTTTGGATACTTGGCGGGTAGTTTGCCGTACCCATAGGGGTCTAGGGTGGGGTAGTGACTATTCATCACAACTGTGTAATCCGTCTTTCATTGCAGGCTCAAAGGAAACACGGATTGCTTGTATATCCAATATTGTTCATCTGTGATCTGGAATGCCTATTATTGCGTCTGACGAATGTACAATATCTATATATGATAGCTATTTAGACGTCGCTTATGTTTTACACCCGCGCTAGCCCAGCCCCCGCTCTGTCGTTAGTTAAGTAACCTAAGAGGTGATGACGGGACCCCGTGGCGAATGCGGATGGCATAAGAGGACGTTGTATTTTCATTGTTTTCTGCAATGATAGGTTAATGATGGGACGCATTATTATTAATGCAAAGAAAATAAACCAAAGTTGAATCGTTGGAATAATTTAAAAGAAACCACTCGGTTATTTTTAAAACAGAAGATATTTTAAATTGCGGAGCTTTAACCACTCCTTTTAAAATGCTATCAGGTTCCTTCGGTCATATCAAGTTCACTACGTTCATGGTTTCGACAAAACCATTCGTAGCCCTCCGTCATTTCATTTGGGTATTCAGTAGTATTCAAGCTATGTATTTTGGCCAAAGTCAAGGCATAGTGTTTGGTAGCTGCTGGGTATTCATTTGTTGCATAGATAGATGAGTTAGTTTGGGACAGTCGTATAATCATTTGACCAAAGTCAGGGGTATGTACGGATGGGTTCAAATTAACAAGATAATGATGGGTAGAACTTGACATGTGACTTATGACATTTTGACCAAAGCCAAGGTCATAAGTGCATGGGGCAGAAATTTATATCGGGAATTTCTAAAGAAATTGAAATTTGCAAAGAGATGCATACCATTTGGAGTTTGATGAATGTTGGTAGGATTCCTTCAGCATTATCATACGATGATATTTGGATCCCGATCCTACTGTGAGTATATGCTACTCATCAGGAGATTCGTCACTTAACGATCAATGCTATAAACCAAGTAGGTGCTGAGAAAGGTGTCAGCGGGGCAACGCCCCCAGAGAACAGAGGTTATTTAATTAAGGAACTTCGCGAAAGCGTTGGAAAACCTCCCTCGAAGTACCGACACCGGCCTGGCTGAACGGTTAAGCAAGTATTGTACGGTGAGAATAGTCCTGGCTAGTTCTTCCTTTTTGGTTTGAGGAGGGATTCGAGAAACAGTGGGAGCCATCCAGTTTAGATAAACTAAAAACCACTCTAAACTTGCAAGAGCATCATGCTTAAGTGTTCCCTCTCTCTCTCATTGCAGCGACCCAAAACATGACAGGCCTTAAGTTACTACTAGAAAAAAAAATATTGGCAGGGCCAAACTATAAAGATTGGCTGCGGAATGTCAAGATGGCCTTGACTTATGACAAATTGGGGTATGTCCTTACCACTAAGGCACCTGCTGTCCCTGGTCCTAAATCCAGTAATGCGGATAAGGAAATCCACAAGACCTTGGAGTTAGATTGTGCGAAGGCCAAGTGCATCGTTCTTGCCTCGATGAATAATGAACATCAGAGGAGGCACGAGGATATGGATCTTGAATCCATATTTCTCCATACAAAGGATCTGTATGGGGAGAAATCTCATATAGCAAGATACGAGACCTCGAAGAACCTGTTTCAGGCGAGGTTGGCCGTCGGATTGTCTGTAGGAGAACATGTCCTAAAGATGATTGGCTATATAGAAGAGCTCGCAGACCTGGGGACGACTTTAGAGAACGAGCTCTATACAGACTTGATTCTCCAGTCCCTTCCTTCCACCTACGCCCAGTATATTCTGAATTTCAACATTCAAAGAAAAGAAGTTGAACTTCCAGAACTCCTTAACATGTTGAGGAGTGCAGAGGGCGCCTTGCAGAAGACAAGAGAAACACCCGCTATGTTTGTTTGCGGTGCTTCTTCTTCCGGGTCCAAGGCTAAGGCCAAAGGAAGGAAGAATAAGGCCGCCGCCAAATCTAGAGGAGGTGTTAGTAAGGTGGGAGTGAAGGGAAAGAAAAAGATAGCGGTGCCAGTAGTGGGAAAGGATGAGTGCTTCCACTGTCATAGGAAAGGGCACTGGAAGAAAGATTGCAAGGCTTGGAATGCCAAGAACCAGGAACCGAAGCAAGCCGTGGCTTCGACTTCAGGTGTGTTTGTAATTGAGAATTGTCTGTCAATCAACTCTACTTCCTGGGTATTGGATACCAGATCAGGATCTCATATATGCAATTCATTGCAGGTACTGAGAAACCGTAGAGTGCTGAAGGTTGGTGATATGACCCTGAAGGTTGCTAACGGAGCTAGCGTGGGAGCTGTGTCCATAGGGGATTATCACCTTGGATTGACGAGTGGACATATTTTGGTTTTGCATAACTGTTTTTGTGTACCTAGTTTAAACGTGTAATATCATATAGGTTTCGTTGTTATCAAAAGAAGGTTATGATTTCACATTTGTAAGCGATGTTGTTAACATCCGCCTTAATCATGGTTTGATTGGGTCCGGTACACTAGATAACGGTATATATGTCTTAAACCAATTACAGATTTTCAATGTCCAGAACACACTAAAAAGAAAGTCTCCAGATTTAAATAAGGCTTTCTTATGGTATTGTAGACTAGGTCACATCAATGAGACAAGATTAACTAAGTTACATAGAGAAGGATATTTGGATTCGTTCGAATATCAATCTTATGCCACTTGTCAATCATGTCTCAAAGGAAAGATGACAAAGACTCCATTCACTGGACATGGAGTAAGAGCGAGCGAGCTCTTAGGACTCATACACAGCGATGTATGTGGTCCAATGTCTACACATGCAAGAGATGGTTTTTCCTATTTCATTACTTTTACGGATGATTACTCTAGGTACGGATTCATTTTCTTAATGAAACATAAATCCGAGGCTTTTGAGAAATTCCAAGAGTATAAGAATGAAGTAGAAAACCAAACCGACAAAAGTATCAAGACACTGAGATCTGATCGAGGTGGTGAATATTTAAGTGCCGAGTTCCTAGGTTACCTAAAAGAGAAAGGAATTCTCTCTCAGCTTACTCCTCCATACATTCCACAGCATAACGGTGTATCGGAGAGACAGAATCGAACCCTATTGGATATGGTACGTTCCATGATGAGTAATGCTGAGTTACCGCGATCTTTCTGGGGTTATGCGCTAGAATCAGCGGCATATCTTTTGAACAGGGCTCCTACCAAGACTGTGTCTACCACGCCATATCAGATGTGGAGTGGGAAGAAACCCTATCTTCAGTATTTAAAGATATGGGGATGTCCAGCTTTTGTTAAAAAGCAGCGTGCGGACAAACTCGAGGCACGATCAGTGCAATGTAAGTTTGTGGGATATCCAAAGAACTCCAAGGGGTTTTTCTTCTATTACCCAGAGGAACAAAAGGTTTTTGTTTCTCATAAAGCCCATTTTCTAGAATAACAGTTTTTAGAAAAGAAAACAAGTGGGAGCGAAATAGAACTGGAAGAAATTCCAGAACCACAAACTACTACTGAAAGTTTGGTAGAACCAGTAGTTCAAGAAGAACAGGACATTCCCGCACCCCTCCGCAGGAGTAGTAGGCCGTCTCATCCGCCTGAGAGATACTACGGTTTTCTTATAGATGGGGATAGAGAGGATTGCGTCATTGATAATGATGAACCTACTAGCTTCCAGCAGGCCATCCAGAGCGGGGACTCGGTACAATGGCTAGATGCAATGCGGACCGAAATGGAGTCCATGTACACCAACAAAGTATGGACTTTGGACTTTGTTCCAGATGGGGTAAAACCAATAGGATGCAAATGGATCTTCAAGAAAAAGATTGGTGTAGATGGACAGGTGGAAACCTATAAGGCTAGACTTGTTGCAAAGGGTTTTCGTCAAAGACCTAGTTTGGACTATGACGAAACTTTTTCTCCAGTGGCTATGCTCAAATCCATTCAGGGCCTTCTTGCAATTGCTGCCTTCCATGATTATGAAATCTAGCAGATGGACGTAAAGACGGCTTTTCTGAATGGTAATTTAGAAGAGTGCGTCTATATGGATCAGCCAGAAGGTTTCCTGACCGGAAAAGTCTATGAATTTCAAAAATGATCAGAGTGGGAGCAGCGGGAAAGTGTGCAAGTTGCTTAAGTCCATTTATGGACTAAAGCAGGCATCGCGGAGTTGGAACATCTGTTTTGATGAAACGGTCAAAGAATATGACTTTATCAAAAATCCAGATGAACCATGTATATATAGTAAAATTGTAGCACGAACTGTCGTATTCCTCGTCTTGTATGTGGATGACATTCTATTAATAGGAAATGACATTCCTATGCTACAATCTGTCAAAGGATTTTTGTCACACAGGTTTTCCATGAAAGACCTGGGTGATGCCTCTTACATTCTGGGGATCCGGATCTATCGTAATAGATCCAAGAGGATGTTGGGACTTTCGCAGTCCAGGTATATCAACACTATACTGAAAAGATTCAGTATGGAAGATTCTAAGTGCGGTAATTTACCGGCTTGTCACGGAATCACCCTATCCAAAGAGATGTCTCCCAAGACTGATATGGAAAGGGATCGCATGTCTATTATATCCTACGCTTCTGCGGTAGGATCTATAATGTATGCGATGTTGTGCACCAGACCAGATGTAGCTTACGCACTGAGCGTGGTAAGCAGGTATCAGTCAGACCCAGGGGAGAAGCACTGGATAGAAGTAAAGAACATTCTCAAGTACCTGAGAAGGACTAAGGAGATGTTCTTGGTTTACGGCGGAAAATACCTCAAGATCGAGGCTTTTGCTGATTCCGGCTTCCAGAGTGATAAGGATGACTCCAAGTCCATGTCAGGTTATGTATTTACCCTCAATGGAGGGGCGGTGTGCTGGAAGAGCTCCAAGCAGGGCACCGTTGCAGACTCGACGATGGAAGCGAAGTATATTGCTGCTTGCGATGCCGCAAAAGAAGCGGTCTGGATGAAGAAGTTCCTAACAGAACTTCAGGTGGTTCCTACCATTGTTGATCCAATACCGCTGTATTGCGACAACAACGGAGCTATAGCTTTAGCGAAGGAACCCAGGTCCCATCAGAAGTCCAAACACATCTTAATGCGGTATCACCTGATCAGGGAGATCATAGATCGCCGGGAGATCGAGGTCCGGAGAGTTTCCACAGAGGAGAACACTGCTGATCCATTCACAAAGGCCTTACCTCAGATTCAGTTCGAGAGGCTACTCGAGATGATCAGTCTTCGATATGCCAGTACATGGCCCTAGTGCAAGTGGGAGATTGTTAGTGTATATGCCCTAGGGGCCATTATTGTATCATACTGGCTTGTATATTACTTAATGGAAGCTTGGGATATTCACAGTTATATTAACAGTCTTGCTAAACATGGTAGTATGCTACTTGGTTATATCTATCTTAATATGTGTGTACGTATTGATAGAGCCCTTAGGATCTTGCTTGACTACCAGCGTTGTGATGGTAGTCACACTAGTGGGGGCTGGGTAGTCTACAAGGACATCCTTTTTCAGGTCCCTAGTCGTAGGATTATCGAGACATGGTATCGATACTCCGGAGTAGACTAGTGTGTACGCTTCTCATCCCAGTTGGGGAGATGGTCTGTCCCACAGCCATCAGTACGTCGTATTGGAGATAGTACACAGGTGCTCGTTGGGTTACGGGTACACCGGACAGGACTCGCAGGGAACTGTTGGTTGGTATTATACCCGTCGTCAGTTAACAGTTCCCAGGTGATATGAGTACAGCATAGTTCGCGGACTTGACACTGCTACTTCGCCTCGAGTGTGTCCTACTGTTCTTAGATTGCTACCCTACCACGTCTTAAAGGAGTCGTGCAAACAGGTAGAAGTTGGGTGCAGTCCTGAGCACTTGGAGGCAGTGGCGGTTAGACATGATTCGTCTCTCCCGGTATTGGGAGTTGATATCGCGCTGTGTCTGGAGAGCCATTACGCAAAGTCCTTGGCCAGGGCAAGCGAGATTTACTGGAAGGTTTTCCAGTAGTTTCTCAAGGTGTAATGGGCTTCGCTCCGACACGACTTATACCGCTTTTAGGGGATTGACGCTTGCCGCCCTCCTAGGCCCGATATGCGATAGTCCTAGACGAACAGATCGGAATGTACGGAGATTGTCACATCAGGCTCAGTAGGAGTTCGGATGGGTTTCCTCATCGGCCTTCTTATCGACATCTACCTGGGGACCGTTACGTACAGCTAGTGCAGCTTGCAGTCTGTGGTTAAACCCACTGCCAGCGTAGTAGTCGAGTATTTAGAGTCCCACACAGAGAGTTTCCCTGCTTCGGGCGAAACGATATAGAGGTCGTATGGTTTTACGACAAGGGTTCGGACGCATATGTGTTTTTACGCACGTATGATGTTCGGACAGTTTTTACTAGCCGGCTTTGGTTTAAGCCAGATTCTTGTATCGGATTATTGGATTTATACAGTCTAAAGTTTTTCCGTGTTTTCACGGATAGGAGGGGCGTTCTCGTAATTCGGCGAGAAGCTTCTAGAAGGATGATGACTTGGGGGCTAAGGTGGCATTTGCATTTATTGATTTAGTGACTCATTTGTGTGATTCATTCATGTAGTTAATGGTGCATTTAGTGACTAATGACTCATGAGATGAATCACACATAATGAATAAATGAAGCATGGTTGATAAATCATTTGATTTATTTATTTGATAAATCATTATGCTTCATATATTCAAATGATATCATTATTTCATTTAATTCTCACTCTCACCTTCTCTCTCTCTTCAAACCCTAATCCTAACCTCTCATGTGTTGAGATCAAGGATTAGCAAGACTCATTAATCCATAATCATACTCTAAATTCCCTAGGTGACTTTGATTAGCAATTGGAGTAACCTAGTTTCCTCAAGTTAGAGGCAAAGCTTGGAGTAGAAGATCTCGGGTGGATCGTCTATTACAAAGAGGAGGCCGACAAGGAGCTGGTTAACGAGAAGAAGAAGGACTTGGTTCAATAGGTATAATCTTCTTTCATAGTAGCTAATTACTCCTATGATATTGTTAGTTAGGGTTTAGCAAAGATCCTTTCGGTTAGTCGATGTTGTTTTAAACAAAATGATTGTTTTACCTATTCCGCCTCCCCGCAACTCGTGGGGTGTACAACGTCGACTTACAGGTTTGACTTCATCAGAATAGGTGATGGCTCTGTTAAGAAGGTAGTAGGGTATGATGTCCTGGTATTTGGATGACATACACAGTGTGGGAAGTGAAATTCCTATACTACGATCGGTTATACTGTGGTTGTCACACAGTGGTTTCTCCACATAGGGCTTGGATATTATATCTGACATTCTGGTTACTAGATCTATGATTTTAGATCTAGATTTGGGAAGTTTCCCAATCAGGGTACTTAGACAACATTCTACAGGTAATTTAGAATGGATGAATCCTGGCACGGTAGTGTACTTGCAGGTGATGGAGTCAACCTCTCTAAAGCTGTCTTACAGACTAAAGGGGAGAGGGATGTGCATGATTGGCAGATCACTTGCTTAGGCAATTGAGTCAATCATGAGATGTCAAGTACCACACCAGACGTTGTTTTTGCACTAGATGCAAAAGGTTGATATTAATCCTATCCTGGAGAAACGTTCGGAAGCAGTTTTAGAACACAAGTAGATGTTCTAGGGATATGATAACGACAACCACTTTTAGGAGACGGTTTTCATTCCAGGATTCCAAGGTGACCTGGATGACAGAGTGACTGTCAGAGTTATAGTTTTCTCTCTGACGAGGGGCAGTATTTTGGACATGTGGTCCAAGCAGATACTGAGGGAGGCATGGCGCAGGATACTGATTAAGTTCAGTTGACGATACAGTCTAAGAAGTTTGGATTTGGAGTTCATTTATGAACTAGGTCCCATCAGATATCCAGACATATTCTAAGACAAGTATCGCTCATTTCGGGAGATGGCTTTCTCCGCGAACTTGAGATAAAGAGAGACATAGAAAGAAACATTAGGCCGGATCCACACACCGAGGCTATTCCTCGAATGCAATAGTTTTGCAAACGGGCTTTGTGAAACTGATTAGTAGAGGAGTTGGGTGTTTGGTATCACACGGGCTGTGAGTATGCGACATCGCAATAATTAGCCTTGAGTGCAAGTGGGAGATTGTTGGATATAGTGCCCTCAGAGTCAATTATTGGATCACAGGCACGTGATTGCAATGATTGAGGGAGGACCTATACCGGTAGGACAGTCTTACTCAAGATGATAGTATGCTATCTGGTTTATCATTATCATCGTGTACAACTTTAAGTGACATTACAGGTCACTATTACACATTGATAGAGCCCTTAGGATTCTTGCTTGACTACCAGCAGTATGATGACGATCATATACGTGAGAGTTGGGTAGTCTATAAGCACATCCTTAAAGTGGTCCCTAGTCGTGGGAGTTTCGAGACTGGGCATCGAAACTCCATTAGTAGACTAGTGTATACAGTCGAGACCCCGACGAGGGGCGGTGGCTGGTCTCACAAGCCATTGGTGTCAGTTGAATCACCTAAAATGTATACAGGTGCTCATTGGGTTATGAGTACACCGGACAGGACTCGCCGGGAACATGCTAGTTGGTATTATACCTGACGTCAGATAGCAGTTCCCTGGCGACATGTGTACATGTTAGTTCATCGACCTGAGATCTTCATTTGTCTCGTGTGAGTTCCCACTGTGCTTTGATTACTACCCTACCACGACTCAAAGGAGTCGTGCAAACAGGTTTTAATTAGGTACAGTCCCGAGCCACATGGAGGCAGTGAGCGGATCGGCAGGGGTTTCGTCTCTCCCGGTATTAGGGGTGAGATCGCGCTGTGTCTAGGAGAGCCATTACACGAAGTCCTTGTCCAAGGCAGGAGATTTACTGGTAGGTATTCCAGTAGTATCTCAGGGTGTTCTGGGCTACACTCCGACACGACTTGTACCACTTTTGGGGGTCTGACTTTTACTAACCCCCTAGGCCCAACATGCTATGCTCATAAACGAACGGACCGGACTGTACGGATATTATCACTGACAGGATCAGTAGGGTGTCAGGATGAGTTCGCTCATCGACCTCCCCTTTGGTCAATACCTGGTAGCCCGTTACGTACGGCTAGTACCACTGACGTGCTAGTGGTTAAATCTACAGCCAAAGTATTGACGAGCCTTTAGAGTCCCCCACAGACAGTTTCTCAAGTTTCAGGCGAAACGTTGTAGAGGCCGTATGATATATGGCAGTGTTCGATCATATACGTGCAGTAGTGCACGGATCATGATCGGACGGATCATACTAGTGGGCTTTGGTTTAAGCCGGATCCTAGTATTAGATTTGTTGGATTACTTTAGTCTCATTGCATTCGCATTCGGTCGGAATGCGGATGCAGGTATGTATATACAGGTGAGTGGTATGCTTGTGATCCGTCACGAGTTTACTTTAGATGTTGCCGTATCTTTTTGTTGTTGTAAACATTTGGGTTAATGTTTACAAATGGAAATAATGATCTAGAAATCATGATTAGGAGCATTAATTGTGACACATGCACAAGTGGTGACTCATGGTCTCTTTTTTTGTGCATGTGTCACATTATTTGATTGATTTATGGTTGATATGATAAGAAGAGAGAGAGAGAGAGGGCAGCCAATGAAGAGTTTTGCTCTTGTATTTTTCCACACTCACTCTCTCATTTTATCATACAACACAAGAAAAAGAAAGGCTCCACTTCTTCTTCTTTCTCTAGCTCACCATTTCCATTAATGGCTTCATCTTCAACCTCCATCCATACACTCTCATGCATTGAGAATCAATGGATGCAAGAGACAAAGTGATCACACACATTATCTACATCACCTTGGACACGTCGGCTAGCAAACTTCATGTTTGAGTTGCTTCGGATGAAGCGGGAGCCCATAAAAAGACTCGAAGATGTGGTGCCCTTTCCGACGAGGAGACCGGAGATCAGAGATGCCGCGAAGAGCTTGGGTTGGTGGCCAAAGACCGAAGGACACGGATCGATCGGTATAGCTTTTCTAACCCTTCTCTAGTTAGCTAGTTATAGGTTAATGGTTCAATCCGGAATTAAAGTCTGCGATAGCGCCGGTTTCTAGTTTAGAAAAAGTATTTGTTTCCGCATTTTGGCCTCGGACAGACGACTGGGGCGCTACAGTAGACTTACATCTAGAACGCTGATGGGACCGGTGTTCATAAGCCAAAACCACAGCTCCATTGTTGTCACAATAACAATTATTGGACGCTCAATGGCAGGAACCTTGTTCATTTCATGAACAAGAAATGTCCAGACAACCTCTTTGGTAGCATCGTTGGTAGCGATGTATCCAGCCTTTATCGTCTAGTGTGTTATGGTATTGTAACATTTCAGAAAAATAAATATTATTTTTGGGGATTTTTATAATTAAATAATAAATATAATGAATATTTTAATAAGGCGGTATAATTAAATACCGATAAATTGGGAAAAAATTTGGAAAATTATAGAAATTACCAAAAAGAGGGTGCTTTGTGTGATTTATGCAAATTATGAAATTTTACGATTTATTATACACTATTTTAATGCTAATCGCGATTAAATATCGCTAATCGGGTATTAAGCGTGTTTTGTGTACATGACATGCACATTGTAGGGTTCCTAGACACACTCAAGAGGTCTCACAAGGCATCAACCATACCAATTTCAAAAAATCTAGGTGCCGAGAAATCCGACTACGGATCGTTGGCTAGAAATCTAGGCGAAAATGAAAACTAGTTAACACTTAACTAATAGGAAACGGAAATACAACCTTTGTAGATCCGGTGCTCCACCACCATAGCTCCGCAAAGAAGTTCCCTCGCTGTCCTAGTGAATTCCCGGGCTCTAGCATCGGCTTCGTCGGAGAAATGGCGAGCTAGGTCGTCGATGTCCATGCCGAAGATGATCTACGTCGAGGCATCGCTAGATCAAGCTCCAACTTCACCAAGTCTAGAAAACTTGTGAAGGAAACACACTCTACTACTTGGCAAGAGGTAGAGGATGAAGAAATAGGAAGTGGGTTCACTTTAGATTTGGATTCCTCACTCTTTTTCATCACTTGCCATTGATGGAGGCAAGCTTTCTTCACTTGAAGAAATGAAGAAGAAGAAGAATAATGTTATGATAAGTTTTTATGATAAGAAAATTAAAGAATAGAAAAGAATAATCATTCTTATCATAATCAAACCATAGTTAGGTGTAGAGAATTAACAAGGGTTAGTGAATGGTTGGGTTAAGACATGAAGACAAAATGGTCACTTTGGTCAAACCTTCATGAAGGTTCATAAACAAACAAAGAAAGCCACCATTATCTCTTCATTATTTTCTTTTGCTAAAATAAACAAAATGGATAAATGAATGAATAAATGAAGCAA
This sequence comes from Agapanthus africanus, assembly GCA_030015575.1. Lineage (NCBI taxonomy): Eukaryota > Viridiplantae > Streptophyta > Magnoliopsida > Asparagales > Amaryllidaceae > Agapanthus > Agapanthus africanus. The sequence continues at coordinate 103,094,862 of JASDDO010000010.1, read as the reverse complement.
AAGAAACCCTAACCATTGACCAACCACGGTTTAATCCATACACCAAACTATCATGTATCATCAAATATGATACAATCAAATGTACAAATGCATATCACATATACAATGTGCACAATCCAAGTGAGAAAATCCATTTAAAGTGAACCAATACTAGTTAATGCAAAGTAATATATCAAATATATAATTATGCATTAAATCATTAAATCAACACTTGATTCAATGATCCGGTCATGTCGTACACAACCGACTAGTATTCAATGTATCGGCTTATCGATTCAACGCTTGAATCGATAACTAGGTTATATCGCATACAACCATCCGACACATTGATCGCGAGAATGAAATACGGTATCACATACACGCATTATTCTCGGTCCCGCACATATCTCATATGCGCTCCTATTTCGTTTCGCTTGAGCCAGGAAACCTCTGTGTAGGACTCTAAAGACTCGTCAATACGCCGGCAGCAGATGATGATCATATCAAACACCCACAAGACGCAAGCGGTCTGCTAAACGTAACGGCCACTCGGGTATTGAGCGATCAGAAGATCGACGAGCAAGCCCGCTCACACTCCTGTGAATCCAACCAGTAACACTTACCGTACAGTCCGGTCTGATCGTCTGATATGTCGCATATCTTGCCTAGGGGTGGTAAACGTCAGACCCCAATAGCTCGATAAGTCGTGTCGATATGAGGTCTATAACAATTCGAGAAACTACTGGTAACACTTACCAGTAAATCTCAGCAACCCTGGCCAGGGATTTCCTGTTATAGCCAATCGAACACAGCGCAACATCAACCCCCTACACCGGGAGAGACGAATCCCCTCCTATTGCTCATTGCCTCCATGTGACTCGGGACTGTACCCAAAAACCACCGTTTTGCACGCCCTCTTGGACGTGGTAAGATGGAAATCAAAGCATAGTGGGAACCACACAAGACTCTATGACGATCTCGGGTCAACAGACTACTCTGTACCAGTGTCACCAGAGAACTGCCATCTGACGTATGGTATAATACCGTCTGGGAGTTCTCGGCGAGTCCGTCCAGTGTACCCAGTCTCTACTGAGCACCCGTATATCATCTCTGATGTCAAACACCGATGGATATAGGATCATCCATCGCCCATCTGTATGGGTCGAGAAGGTACACGCTAGTCTACTCTGGTATATCGATGCCCCGTCTCGATATACCCACGACTAGGGACTTTGAAGGATGTACTTATGGACTACCATGTCCCCACTAGTATGATCCGCATCATAGTCCAGGTAGTCAAGTACACATCCTAAGGGCTTTACCAACATGTAATAGAGAGACAATCTGAGTACACGTTAAGGTAAAGAGTAACCAGATAGCATACTATCATATCGAGCAAGAAAGTCCTTCCTATATATGTCCCAGCATCCACTACAATATACATCCTATGTACAGTAATGGCCTCTAGGGCATACATATAACTAACAATCTCCCACTTTCACTAGGACCATCTGTAGCAGTGGTTGTAGTATCTCATACTCAACCATCCCATAAAAGTCTCTCTCTGGGAATAGGCCTTCGTGAGTGGATCCGCCGTGTTGTCCTCTGAGTATACTCTCCCAACCTCGATCACCTTGGAGATATGCCATCTCCATGATCAGGTGATACTTCCTTAGAATATGTCTGGATCACTGATGGGACAGACGTTCCTTGGCAAAAGCCACAACTCTATTGTCACACAATGGGAGGAACTAGGTTCATTTCATGAACCAATATACACCCAAACAGCCTCTTTGGTAGCATCTTAAGTAGCGATGTATCCTGCCTTTATCGTCTAGTATGTCACGGTATCTAGCTTGGAACTCTTCCAACATACCGTCCCTTTACTGAGGGTAAAGACAATGCCTGCGACTGACATTCAGTCGTCTTTATCACCCTGGAACCCTTCCAGTGATTCTCCCCAGGATCGATTGATACCATCTCACTACAACTAGTGAGTATACTAACACCCAAATAACATCTATCTCATAGATGAAAACTCAGGATGGAGGAGGTATCACATTGATCCTATCTGGAGAATCCTTGTGATAAGCGGAGATTGATCGAGCGTAGCATAGGAAACTCCTTCCCTATCATGAGTATGTCATCCACGTACTCTACGAGGATCACCACCATACTCCCTACTACCTTTTTGTATATACAAGGTTCATCTGCCATTTTGATGATGTCAACTTCCTTGACTAATCCATCAAAACAGATGTTCCAACTCCGCGATGCCTGCTTTATCCTATAAAGCATCTTGCACACGTTTCCGCTGCTCCCACTGTCTACGAGTCCCTCTGGCTGTGTACTTATAGATGCACTCTTCTAAATCAGTATTTAGAAAAGCAGTCATGACACCTTACCACCAGATATCGTAGTCATGGTATGTAGCCGTGGCAAGTAGGATCTGGATGGACTTAAGCATAGGTATTGGAAAAGGTTTCATCATTATCCACGCCTGGTCAATGACGAAAACCTTTAACAAGTCTAGCTTTGAAAGTCGCAACTTTTCCATTTACACCAAGTAATCTTCTCAAGATATACTTGCTCCTGATGGGGATTTAACCCTTCAGATATAGCAACCAAAGTCCATACTTTGTTGGAGTATAAGGATTCCATCTCAGATCGCTAAGCATTCAGCCATTCTTACAGAGTCTCACTCCTGATGGCCAGCTCGAAACTAGTTGGGTCATCATCTCATGATGCAATCCTCGCTCCCACTGTCATAGAGAAACAGAAGTATCTCTCAGGTGGGTGAGGAACCCTACTAGATCGGCGGAGAGGCTGAGGTTCGTTGGCATCTACTGAATCTTTTGGTTGTACCAAATCATCTGCTGTAGTTTGTATGGCTGGAACATTTCCAGTTCTACATAACTGACCTTGCCTCGAGCTTGTCCGGATTTTGCTTTTAGACATAGGCCGGACAACCCCAAATCTTAACTAACTTAAGATATGGGCTCTTCCCATTCCATATCACATATAAAGCGGTTGGCAACTGATTTGATTGGAACCCTATTCAATAGGTATGCAACTTCTCAAGTGCATAACCCCCTTAAGGAAAAAGGTAACTCAGTATTACTCATCATAGAGCACACCATATCAAATAGGGTGTATTTGCTCCGCCCCGACATACCATCGTGCAATGGTGTATACGGAGGAGTAATGCTGAGAGATAATCTCATTCTCCTTTAGAATAGTCCAGGATTTCCGTGCTCAAGTATTCTCCTCCTTGATCACATCAAAGGACATAATACTTATACCCTAATTTTGGTTCTCTACTTCTCGCTTATATTCTGTGAATATCTCAAAAGGTTCTGACTCATGTTTCAACTGGAACATATGACTGAATCTTGAGAGATTATCAGAGAATATAATGAAGTATAAAGAATCAATCCTGGTATGTGTAGACAGGAGACCTTACATACATCATCATGTATCAGTCCCAAGAGTTCTCTAACTCTTGCTCTGTTTCCAGTAAACGGAGCTATGGTCATCTTATCATTGTGACATGACTAGCGAGTTTCACAAGATGTAAATTCAAACTGATTTAAATATGCATCTAAATGTAACTCAGCTAGTCGGGTCGCATTGATATGACCTAGTCTACAATACCTCAAGAAGGATTCGTTCATTTCCGAACTCTTTCTCTTGTGTGTGTTCTGTATACTAAGAACTGTAGTTTGATTTAGAACATCAATGCTTTTAGCTAACGTGCCTGAACCGATCAACTTTTGATATAGGAAATGTTCAAAACATTATCCAACAATACAAAATTTTATCATTTCTTTACTAATAAAGAGACTGATATGATTTTGTATATCAGGTTCGGTATCTAATAACATTCGTTCAGAATCAATGTATCAGTAATACAGGGTGACAGTGACCGACAGACTTGGCTGCAACTCTTGCCCCAGTTTTCTGCCTCATGAAACTTATCACCCGTTCTCAGTTTTTCTACCCTTTTGTAGCCCTATGTAACATATTATATATCTAGGATCCTGATCCGGTATCATATACCCAGGATGCGGAGGATACTGAGAAACAGTTCTTTATAATGAACACACCCGAAGATGATGCACCAGCATGCACTCTCTTCGTTTGGGCGGCACGGGAATTCTGGTATTTCCCATTTTCCTGCTCTGTCTTATAACAATTATAAGTTGGAGCGGGACCAACGTTCCCCAGCTCAGTATAACAAGCGGGTTCGGTCAATAATCCGTATTATTATCTTGATTAAGGCATGATATGGTCGCTACCAGGAGAGAGAGAGAAGAAAACACTCAGCGTGCGCTCTTGCAAGAATAGATTGGTTATTATTTTATCTAATCAAGATGGCTCCCACTGCTTTTTATCAAATCTTCCTTCAAACCCTAAAAGGAAAGACTAGCCGGGATTAATTACACACTACAAGTTCGCCAATCTTTCAGCCAGGCCAGTGTCGGTACTTTGAGGGAGGTCCCCCGTGCTTTCGCACGAACCTAATTAATGTAAACCTCGTTTTCCCAGAGGCGTAACCCCGTTGACACCTTTCTAGACACCTACTTGATCGGCTAATTGTAATGTATAAAACTCTCCCAGGAGTAACTCTTACTCGCAGCGGGTATCGGGATCCAACTATCTCATAAAAGGTATGCAATCTCATTGCAAATTTCAACACTTGAAATTTCCGATGATATTTTGCCCCTAGCACCTATGACCTTGGCTAAGGTCAACAAATCATAAGCACTAGTCAAGTTCTACCCGTCATTTCGTGATTAATTAGACCCACCCACATGACCCTTGGCTAAGGTCAACAAAGCCACATGACTGTCCTAACTAATCGCATCATATGCGGTGTAGGAAGACATCACTTAGCTACCGTACACTACGCCTTGGCTAAGGTCGACAAACGTAGCATGAATACTAAGTACTCTACTTCCTAAAATGACGGAGGGCTACGACAGGTTTTTTTGAAAACCTATTGCGTAATGAACTTGATATCGTTGTAGGATCGAATGAATTTTAAAATGGAGTGTTTTTGAGGCTTTTCTGGTTTTGCTAAAGGAGTCACTCCCGGTGAAGGGATCGTCGGTCCTTTCCTCGTCGAATGAGGTGCGGGATATATCATATATATCACTGTGCAAAGCAGAACTCTTAAAAGCTATCAAAAGACAAACCGAGTGTGTAGCATCTGCCAGTTATTGCTAAAGGAGTCACTCCCGGTGAAGGGATCTCGGTCCTTTCCTCATCGAATAAGGTGCAGGATATATTATATATACCGCTGTGCAAAGCAAGAACTGTACCTGTTTTATTTTGAAATTCGATTCTACAACATCTTAGGTTTCTTTTATTTCATTAATCATATTAATGAAGTCCCATCATTTAATGTACCTAAACATCACAGATAAATACGACGTTCACTTATGCCATCCGCATTCGCCTCGATGTCCCCTCATGCACCGTTAGGTTAGGTAACTAACGACAGAGCGGGGCAGGGCTAGCGCGGGTGTAAAACATAAATAACGTCTATATAATATATCATATATACTATATACTGTATCTATCACAGAACATCACATGATCACATCAACGATATCGCAGCAGAAGAATCATATGAAATATTGGATATACTAGGACGTTCGTGTTTTCAATACGAGCCAGTATAAAACACGGATTCCACGGTCGTGATGAATAGCCAATCCCACACCCCTAGACCCCTACGAGGGCGGCAAGCAACCCTACCAATTCTAGAGTTAGGAGACCCGGACTCGACTCCTCGAGTTGGTCTCCCACTGGACTCCAGAACCCGGTTACTTGTGCCCTCCTCCTTGGGTCTATCCTAGTGCGGAAAAGTAAATAATATACAGACGGTGACTACTTCCGCAACCTGGAAGTGCTCCAATAAAAGAATATTACATACAAGTTTTTACATGAATGAAAATGAAAAACACTCATCTCACATAAAAACCCCCGGCTATTCAAACACGACGATCCAATATAACATATCCAGCAACACATAACATCACATGTCATCAACGTAAGTAAATATGCGCATCCCAATTGTCGTTGACATATAGCAACGAAACCGGCGATATCACATATTACACTTACGGTCACAGAAAAGAAAGTGTAAAACTACAACAGTTGGAATCCGCAACCACCTCAGACATCGCATGCCTGACCAAATGAATTACTTAGACATCGCATGCCTAACAATTATAAACCCCGCATTTTAGTCTCATTATCGAAAACACTTTTCAATATCAAGTCGGGCAATTCAACAAGATTCCCGACATCCTGATCGAATGCTCGTCGCAAACTTTAGTAGACGGCCGCACCCCCGACGCCGTCGACGAAGTGCACCAAGGCGGAACACCGCTGCCGCGAGCACCCAAACGGATGCTTTCGGCGACGAGGTTCTCCTACAGTCACTTGGTCGGGGCTATGGGGTGTAGCTGTCTATTAAGTTTACCTGGCGAGTATCCGCGTACGCTACGTGATTGCGATGGACTTTTGATCACATCAAAATTCCGTGGCAACCGATCAAGTGAGACTAAAGTGCTGTGTTTATAACATTCATTCAGTTATCACATAACTACTTGTGAATTCCAATTATTGTATCCCATTCCAGATAAACAGAAAATGTTAAACTTTCCGATCGAACAGTCAAACACCCAAGTTTTTCCGATACAGTCCAACACATGAAATAAGTCTAACAACATTCAGTTCGTGCCTCAGTACCAACGGTCCAGCCGTAGAAGGGTCAAGCCAACGCCTCACATGTGGCACGCCGTACTGCCCCAAACCCGAAGGTTCAAAGGGCAGTTCAAGACGGTCACATAATCGAGTTAAGGTTTGTTGTCTTCTAGATGGTCCATCGAGTTACTTGCACTACTTAGAATGTCGTTAAACTACGGAAAAATCCAACACTTGGAAATTTCCCGACAGGGGAAAAATTGGGTATTTATATCCGGTCGAACTTTTTAACATATTCTAAAATTTATCCGGAAAGCCAAATAGACAAAATCTGATAAACCGATCGAAACACCGAATCCCCAAAACAACCCCAGAAAATTCAACTCTTGAATAAAAAAAATAAAAATTTCCAGAAGACTCAGCACTTTGACACAAGAATTACTGTGCAAGACACGTGGCATAAATCACCAACATGGCCGCGGAACCGCCGCGAAACCCTGGGTGGGGCCGCGGTTCCGCGGCTCTTTGGTCGATTTAGTGCCACGTGCTTCACAGTAACTCATAGGATTCCCTGCTGAATTTTATGGCAATTTTTAATTCACAAAAATCCCTGTTTTTAGAAAAAGTCCAGAGAGCTATTTTGGGGTTAGGTTTTCGGTTCGTCCGGCTTTCAAACTCCGTCTAGACTTCGCCTAAGGCTCTAGATAGGCTCTGATACCACTGTAGGGTTCCTAGGCACACTCAAGAGGTCTCATAAGGCATCAACCATGCCAATTTCAAAAAATCTAGGTGCCGAGAAACCCGACTACGGATCGTTGGCTAGAAATCTAGGCGAAAATGAAAACTAGTTAACACTTAACTAATAGGAAACGGAAATACAACCTTTGTAGATCCGGTGCTCCACCTCCATAGCTCCGCAACGAAGTCCCCTCGCTGTCCTAGTGAATTCCCGGGCTCTAGCGTCGGCTTCGTCGGAGAAATGGCGAGCTAGGTCGTCGATGTCCATGCCGAAGATGATCTACGTCGAGGCATCGCTAGATCAAGCTCCAACTTCACCAAGTCTAGAAAACTTGTGAAGGAAATACACTCTACTACTTGGCAAGAAGTAGAGGATGAAGAAATAGGAAGTGGGTTCACTTTAGATTTGGATTCCTCACTCTTTTTCATCACTTGCCATTGATGGAGGCAAGCTTTCTTCACTTGAAGAAATGAAGAAGAAGAAGAATAATGTTATGATAAGTTTTTATGATAAGAAAATTAAAGAATAGAAAAGAATAATCATTCTTATCATAATCAAACCATAGTTAGGTGTAGAGAATTAACAAGGGTTAGTGAATGGTTGGGTTAAGACATGAAGACAAAATGGTCACTTTGGTCAAACCTTCATGAAGGTTCATAAACAAACAAAGAAAGCCACCATTATCTCTTCATTATTTTCTTTTGCTAAAATAAACAAAATGGATAAATAAATGAATAAATGAAGCAAAAGAAACCCTAACCATTGACCAACCATGGTTTAATCCATACACCAAACTATCATGTATCATCAAACATGATACAATCAAATGTACAAATGCATATCACATATACAATGTGCACAATCCAAGTGAGAAAATCCATTTAAAGTGAACCAATACTAGTTAATGCAAAGTAATATATCAAATATATAATTATGCATTAAATCATTAAATCAACACTTGATTCAATGATCCGTTCATGTCGCACACAACCGACTAGTATTCAATGTATCGGCTTATCGATTCAACACTTGAATCGATAACTAGGTTATATCGCATACAACCATCCGACACATTGATCGCGAGAATGAAATACGGTATCACATACACGCATTATTCTCGGTCCCGCACATATCTCATATGCGCTCCTATTTCGTTTCGCTTGAGCCAGGAAACCTCTGTGTAGGACTCTAAAGACTCGTCAATACGCCGGCAGCAGATGATGATCATATCAAACACCCACAAGCCGCAAGCGGTCTGCTAAACGTAACGGCCACCCGGGTATTGAGCGATCAGAAGATCGACGAGCAAGCCCGCTCACACTCCTGTGAATCCAACCATTAACACTTACCGTACAGTCCGGTCTGATCGTCTGATATGTCTTATATCTTGCTTAGGGGTGGTAAACGTCAGACCCCAATAGCTCGATAAGTCGTGTCGATATGAGGTCTATAACAATTCGAGAAACTACTGGTAACACTTACCAGTAAATCTCAGCAACCCTGGCCAGGGATTTCCTGTTATAGCCAATCGAACACAGCGCAACATCAACTCCCTATACCGGGAGAGACGAATCCCCTCCTATCGCTCATTGCCTCCATATGACTCGGGACTGTACCCAAAAACCACCGTTTTGCACGCCCTCTTGGACGTGGTAAGATGGAAATCAAAGCACAGTGGGAACCACACAAGACTCTATGACGATCTTGGGTCAACAGACTACTATGTACCAGTGTCACCAGAGAACTGCCATCTGACTTAAGGTATAATACCATCTGGGAGTTCTCGGCGAGTCCGTCCAGTGTACCCAGTCTCTACTGAGCACCCATATATCATCTCTGATGTCAAACACCGATGGATATGAGATCATCCATCGCCCATCTGTATGGGTCGAGAAGGTACACGCTAGTCTACTCTGGTATATCGATGCCCCGTCTCGATATACCCACGACTAGGGACTTTGAAGGATGTACTTATGGACTACCATGTTCCCACTAGTATGATCCGCATCATAGTCCAGGTAGTCAAGTACACATCCTAAGGGCTTTACCAACATGTAATAGAGAGACAATCTGAGTACACGTTAATGTAAAGAGTAACCAGATAGCATACTATCATGTCGAGCAAGAAAGTCCTCCCTATATATGTCCCAGCATCCACTACAATATACATCCTATGTACAGTAATGGTCTCTAAGGCATACATATAACTAACACACATGTCATTTTTAACACTTGTTACATTTTTATCATGGTGTTCCTTCATGATCATTTCATTTTGGGTTTTAAATGAAGAGAAAAGAAAAGAAAACAAAAGAAAATGGAAATGAATAAAAAAGGGGGTATTGGCATGAGAGAGAGAGGGTGAGGGGTCAACCATAGTCATGGCTCATCACTCTCACTTCATTATTTTCATCTTTTCTTCTTCTTCTTCCTCTCATGGCAGCACATCACTTCCCCTCCACTTCAAACCCTCACTTCATCATCAAAAACACCCCAAAAGTGTAAGTCCATGCTACCTCTCCCGGTACTTTCGGGCATGCGGAATTTGATAAAAAACGATTTTCTTAGAGGTGGTAACATGGTCTTAAAACCCGGATCTTTGTTAAACATCTAACTAACAACCTAACTAGGAGTCGTTAACTACTCGGTTAGGGGGTTTATACCTTGCTTGTCTTGAACTCCTTCGTCTTCAAACTCCGATGGTGGTCCGGATCGGCTTCTTCCGGTCGTCTCCTTACGCCGAAGATAGATCCACCTGAAAGCTCCAACCTTTGGCTCCTTCTTCGAACTTTGATGAAACTAGTTCACTCGGTTTACTAAACCTTGTGAACTAGAGTGAGTAGAGAAGAGTTTGTATGGGATTTTATCTATGGTTCTTGGTTCTCAACTCATGAGACAAGTGAACCATAGAGTCAAGAGAGGGAGCAAGAGGAAGAGGGTGAGAGCAAGAGAATGAGAGCTCAAGAACAAGAGAGAGAATGGTCAAGTGAGAAAATGAGCCTCTCTTTTGTCTTTCACCCTCTCATAATCCATAACCATCATAACTCATCATACCAATCAAGTGTTATGTGATGGTTGAAGCAACTATAACCATATCATTTCATGCATTCATTTTGCACAAAGGAGCAAGCAAGCAAAAGTCTTTGCCATGAAATGATAGCTATGGTTATCATGATGGTCAACGAGTCAAAACTAGTCAACCGGTCAACAAAGTCAACAAGTCAACAAAAGTCAACAAGTCAACAAAGTCAACAAGTCAACAACCATGTCACCATAATACTTAATTAATATAATTGTTAATCATATATCATATTCTCATTAGGGTTGAGCAAAAAGTCAATAGTCAACGGTCAACGGTCAACAACCCTAATGAGAATCTTCTGCCTCTGTCTCTCCGTCAACTGTGCATACACACCCGCATCCGCGTTCCGAGGAACACGAATACAAACTGGATAAATCCAATCCCAATACGTACACTAGGATTTGGCTTAAACCAAAGACCGCTAGTGTAAACTGTCCGGACACTGTAAGTGCACAAGTGCACGGATGTGACCGAACCCTGTCGCAAAACCATGCGACCTGTCGCAAAACCATGCGACCTCTACTCTTTTGCCTAAAGGCGAAAAGCTTTCTGTGTGGGACTCTAAAGACTCGACACTACGCTGGCAGTGGGTTTAACCACAGACCGCAAGCGGCAATAGCTGTGCGTAACGGTCCCCAGGTAATGTCGACAAGAAGACTGACGAGGCAAAACCCATCTAAACTCCTACTGAGCCTGAATGTGACAATCTCGGTACAGTTCAGTCTGTTCGTCTGATACATCGCATGGCGGGCCTAGGGGGCGATAAACGTCAGTCCCCCAATAGCGGTACAAGTCGTGTCGGAGTGAAGCCCAAAACACCCTGAGATAACACTGGAAGCCTACCAGTATATCTCGTTTGCCCTGGCCAGGGACTACTCGTGTAATGGCTCTCCTAGACACAGCGCGATGTCAACCCCCAATACCGGGAGAGACGAATCCTGTCTAACCGTCACTGCCTCCAAATGCTTCGGGACTGCACCCAACTACCACCTGTTTGCACGACTCCTTTGAGCCGTGGTAGGGTAGTAATCAAAGTACAGTGGGAACACACTCGAGGCGAAGTGACAGTGTCAAGTCAGCGGACTAAGCTGTACTCATGTCACCTGGAAACTGATAACTGACGATAGGCATAATACCAACTAGTCGGTTCCCGACGAGTCCTGTCCAGTGTACTCGTAACCCAACGAGCACCCGCATACTCTTTCAAGTACGACGTACTGATGGCTGTGGGACAGACCATCTCCCATACTGGGATGAGAAGCACACACGCTAGTCTACTCCGGACTATCGATGCCCTGTCTCGATAGTCCTGCGACCAGGGACCTGCATAAGGATGTGCTTATAGATTACCCAGCCCCACTAGTGTGACTGCCATCACAACGCTGGTAATCAAGCAAAGATCCTAAGAGCTCCACTAATGTGTATAGCCGATATAAAATAAACACATGTACACATTGAAGTAGAAACAAACCAAGTAGCATGCTACTATTTCGAGCAAGATTGTATATACAAGGTGAATATCCCAAGCTTCCATTAAGTAATATACAAACTAGTATGATACAGTAATGGCCTCTAGGGCATATACACTAAAAATCTCCCATTTGCACTAAGGCCATGTACTGGCGTATCGAAGACCTATCATCTCGATCAGCCGCTCGAACTGAGTCTGGGGCAGGGCCTTGGTGAATGGATCTGCAGTGTTATCTTCTGAAGCGACTCTCCGAACCTCGATCTCCTGGCGATCCACGATCTCCCTGATCAGGTGATACCGCCTTAAGATGTGTCTGGATCTCTGATGGGACCTGGGTTCCTTCGCTAAAGCTATAGCCCCGTTGTTGTCGCAATACAGAGGTATTGGATCAACAATGGACGGAACCACCTGAAGTTCTTTCAAGAACTTCCTTATCCAGACAGCTTCTTTTGCGGCATCAGATGCAGCGATGTATTCCGCTTCCATCGTCGAGTCTGCAACGGTTTCCTATTTGGAACTCTTCCAACACACCGCCGCTCCATTGAGGGTAAAGACAAAACCCGACATGGACTTGGAATCATCCTTGTCACTCTGGAAGCTGGAGTCAGTAAAGGCCTCGATCTGGAGGTCTTTTCCACCATACACCAAGAACATCTCCTTAGTCCTTCTCAGGTACTTGAGAATGTTCTTTACCGCTATCCAGTGTTTCTCCCCAGGGTTTGACTGATACCGGCTTACCACACTCAGTGCGTAAGCTACATCCGGTCTGGTACACAACATCGCATACATTATAGAGCCTACCGCAGAAGCGTAGGGTATAATAGACATGCGATCCCTCTCCAAATCAGTCTTGGGAGACATCTCTTTAGAGAGGGTGATCCCGTGACAAGCCGGTAGGTTACCGCGCTTGGAATCTTCCATACTGAATCTTTTCAGTATGGTGTCGATGTACATGGACTGTGAAAGTCCTAATATCCTCTTGGATCTGTCACGGTAGATCCGGATACCCAGAATGTATGAGGCATCACCCAGGTCTTTCATGAAGAACCTGTGTGACAAGAACCCCTTGACAGATTATAGCATAGGAATTTCATTTCCTATTAAGAGAATGTCATCCACGTATAAAACGAGGAATACTACAGTTCTCGCTACAAATCTACTATAGATGCATGGTTCATCTGGATTTTTGATAAAGCCAAATTCCTTGACCGTCTCATCAAAACAGATGTTCCAACTCTGCGATGCCTGCTTTAGTCCATAGATGGACTTAAGCAACTTGCACACCTTTCCGCTGCTCCCACTCTGAATGAAACCCTCTGGCTGGTCCATATAGACACACTCCTCTAAATTTCCATTTAGAAAAGCTGTCTTTACGTCCATCTGCCAAATCTCATAATCGTGGAAGGAAGCAATGGCAAGAAGGATCCGAATGGATTTCAGCATAGCCACTGGAGAAAAGGTTTCGTCATAGTCCAAGCCAGGTCTTTGACGGAAACCCTTTGCAACAAGTCTAGCTTTATAGGTCTCAACCTGTCCATCTACACCAATCTTCCTTTTGAAGATCCACTTGCATCCTACGGGTTTTACCCCGTCTGGAGCAATGTCCAACGTCCATACCTTCTTGGTGTACATGGACTCCATTTCGGTCCGCATTGTGTCCAGCCATTTTACCGAGTCAACGCTCTGAACGGTCTGCTGGAAGCTAGTAGGCTCATCATAATCTATGATGCAATCCTCTCTATCCCCGTCTATGAGAAAACCGTAGTATCTCTCGGGCGGATGAGACTGCCTACTACTCCTGCGGAGCGGCGTAGGAATGTCCTGTTCTTTTGAACCCTCTGGTTCCACTAAGCTTTCAGTAATAGATCGTGGTTCTGGAATTTCTTCCAGTTCTACTGTGCTCCCACTTATCTGGGTTTCCAAAAACTCAGTTTCCAAGATGTAGGCATGACGAGAAACAAGAACTTTTTGTTCCTCTTCGCAGTAGAAGAAATATCCCTTGGAGTTCTTTGGATATCCCACGAACTTACACTGTACTGAGCGTGCCTCGAGCTTGTCCGCATGCTGCTTTTTGACAAAAGCTGGACATCCCCATGTCTTAATGTGCTTAAGATAGGGTCTCTTCCCACACCACATCTCATATGGTGTAGTAGGCACAGTCTTAGTAGGAACTCGGTTCAAAAGGTATGCAGCTGATTCTAGCGCATACCCCCAGAATGATCGCGGTAACTCAGCGTTACTCATCATGGACCGTACCATATCCAATAGGGTTCGGTTCCGTCTCTCCGATACACCGTTATGTTGCGGAGTGTATGGAGGAGTAAGCTGAGAGAGAATTCCGTTCTCTATTAAATAGTCCAGGAACTCGGCACTTAAGTATTCTCCACCTCGATCCGATCTTAGAATCTTGATACTTTTGCCGGTTTGTTTTTCTACTTCATTCTTATATTCCTGGAACTTTCCAAAGGCTTCGGACTTATGTTTCATTAGGAAGACATAACCGTACCTCGAAAAGTCATCCGTAAAAGTAATGAAGTAAGAATAACCGATTCGCGCATGTGTAGACATTGGACCGCACACGTCGCTGTGTACGAGTCCCAAGAGCTCGCTCGCTCTTACTTCGTGTCCAGTGAACGGAGTCTTTGTCATCTTTCCTTTGAGACAGGATTGACAAGTGGCATACGATTGATATTCGAACGGATTCAAATATCCTTCTGTATGTAACTTCGTCAACCTTCTCTCATTGATGTGACCCAGTCTACAATGCCATAAGAAAGTCTGATTTATTTCCGGAGACTTTCTTTTGTGTGTATTCTGGACGTTGAAAATCTGTGGTTGGTTTAATACGTATATACCATTACTCAATGTACCTGACCCAATCAAAACTTGATTAAGGTGAATGTTTACAACATTACTTACAAACGCAAATTCATAACCTTCTTTAGAAACTAAAGATACAGAAATGATATTACAAGTTGCGTTGGGTACAAAAAAGCAATTACGCAAAACCAAAACATGTCCATCTGACATTCCCAGGTGATAGTCCCCCACGGCTTTAGCATCCATGCTAGCTCCGTTCGCAACTCTGAGGGTCATGTCACCTGCTTTCAAAACACTACGGTTTCTCAACGCCTGCAAAGAATTACAGATATGAGATCCTGATTCGGTATCCAATACCCAGGAAGTAGAGTTTATTGAAAGACAGTTTTCAATAACATACACACCTGAAGCTGAAGTTGCAACCTGCTTCAATTCCTGTGTCCTGGCTTTCCAAGCCCTGCAATCATTCTTCCAGTGTCCTTTCTTATGACAATAGAAGCATTCTTCTTTATCCACAAGCTTCCCCGCTATCTTTGTTGCTTTAGATTTTCCCTTCGTATCCACTTTACTAACACCGCCTCTTGGTTTGGCGGGGGCTTTCTTCTTCTTTCCCTTGGCTTTCGCCTTGGACCTAGAAGAAGATGATCCTCCTACAAACAAAGTGGATGTTTCCCTACCTTTCTGTAGGGTGCCCTCTGCGCTCCTCAGCATGTTGAGGAGCTCTGAAAGTTCAACCTCCTTTTCTTGTAGGTTGAAGTTCAGTATAAACTGGGCGTAAGTGGAAGGAAGGGACTGGAGAACTAAGTCTGTATAGAGCTCACTCTCCAATGTGGTCCCTAGGTCCGCGAGCTCCTCAATGTAGCCGATCATCTTAAGCACGTATTCTGCAACTGATGATCCGACGGCCATCCTTGCCGAAAATAACTTTTTCGACGCTTCGTATCTTGCGATACGAGATTGCTCTCCATACAGTTCTTTTGTATGGAGAAATATGGATTCAAGGTCCATATTCTCGTGCCTCCTCTGATGTTCGTTGTCCATCGAGGCAAGTACGAGGCACTTGGCCTTCGCGCTATCAATCTCCCAAGTCTTACGGATTTCCTTATCCGCGACGCTGGAAGTGGGACCAGGGACAGGGGGAGCTTTGGTGGTAAGAAGATACCCCAGCTTGTCGTAAGTGATTGCCATCTTGACATTCCTGAGCCAATCTTTGTAGTTTGGCCCTGTCAGTATATTTTTATCTAGGAGTAACTTAAGTCCAGTCATTTCGATTGGTCGCTGCAATTAGGAGAGAGAAGAAGAAACACTTAGCATGATGCTCTTGCAAGTTTAGAGTGGTTTTTAGTTTGTCTAAACAGGATGGCTCCCACTGTTTCTCGAATCCCTCCTTAAAACCAAAAAGGAAGAATTAGTCAGGATCAATCTCACCGTACAATACTTGCTTAACCGTTCGGCCAGGCTGGTGTCGGTACTTCGAGGGAGGTTTTCCAACGCTTTCGCGAAGTTCCTTAATTTAAGAACCTCTTTTCCCTGGGAGCGTAGCCCCGCTAACACCTTTCTAGACACCTACTTGGTTTATAGCATTGATCGTTAAGTGAGAAATTTCCCGAAGAGTAGCATATACTCACAGTAGGATCGGGATCCAAATACCATCGCGTGACGAAACTGAAGGAATCCTACCAGAATCATCACACTCCAAATGGTATGTAACACTAGCAAGTTTCAGTTCTTTTGAAACTCCCGATGTGGATTTTTGCCCCATGCTCTTATGACCTTGACTTTGGCCAACAAATCATAAGTCACATGTCAAGTTCTACCCGTCGTTCTCCAGGTTAATTTGAATCCACCCGCACCTACCCTTGACTTTGGCCAACAAGGCAGTACGACTGTTCCAAACCAACGCATCTATCTATGCTGCACATGAATACCCAATAGCTACCAATCACTATGCCTTGACTTTGGCCAACAAACACAGCTTGAATACTATTGACTATTCATGTGAAACGACGGAGGGCTACGAATGGTTTTGGCAAAACCGTGAACGTAGTGAACTTGATTTAGTCGATGGAACGAGATAGCTTTTAAATGGAGTGGCTCAAACTCCGCATTTTAAAAGTTTGTTTTGAAAAGAACCGTGTGGTTTTTCGAAAGTGTTCCAACGACTTTTACTTGGTTTATTTTCTTGCATTAGTTCTTTTAATGCGTGATATTCTTGCATTAGTTCTTTTAATGCGTCCCATCATTTAATCCTACCATTGCAGAAAACAACCAAAATATGACGTACGCTTATGCCATTCGCATTCGCCACTGGGCCCCGTTATTACCCATTAGGTTACTTAACTAACGACAGAGCGGGGGCTGGGCTAGCGCGGCTGTAAAACATAAGCAACACCTAAATAATATCATATATAGATATATTGCAATGATAAACATTTCAGATCACAGATGAACACATTGGATATACTAGGAACCTGCAATTCGTACGAGCCTGTAACGAAAAGCAGATTACACGGTCGCGGTGAATAGCCAATACCCCACCCAAGACCCCTACGGGTGCGGCAAACTACCCGCCAAGTACCCGAAGCGAAGCAACCTCCCTCATCCCCGTGAGTAGGCCACTCGGCACTTCAGCATACCCGGTAGTTTGTGCACCCCTCCATGGGTCTATCCTAGGAGCAAAAACAGTAAAAAGAAATTATACAATGATGGCTACAACCCCGACCCGGTTGTGCGGCCATACAAATAATTATTACATCAATTTACAAATTTACATGAATAGAAAGAAAAGAAAAACTCTCGTCTCACAACCCCCGGCTATTCACCCGCGACAATCCAACATATTCATATACACATTCCAACATTACAGATCACAGATTTGTATAACCCCCACTAATCGACATATAGCGATTAGTAGACGTTCAATACAAATATCACATTACAGAAAAACCCGTCAGCTAAAGTCTTTTAGAAGTTCGATCAAAAATACGGATTTTCAGGACCCCAAAAATAAAATTTTCGTTCTGGAAAATCCGGGCAGAAAATATAAATTCCAAAAATCCCAAAACAACCCCAGAATAACACTGCACCAAACTTGGACCTCGGCCGAGTCAACTCGGCCGCGGATCCGCGGCGGGAGCGTGCTCCCGCCGCGTTTCCGCGGCGCTTTGACTCGATCGTTGGACCAAATTTGGTGGGTGATCACACAAAAGCCTGAGCCGATTTTTGGTGTATTTCAAAAAAGTTTTCCAGCACTTTTAAAATCGACAGAAAGTTCGAATTTCGGGGTTCATTTTGGGACTTTTCTTTGATCGATCTTCTAGCTACTTTGCTAACATGTTAGATAGAGTTTAACTAGGCTCTGATACCACTGTAAGTCTATGCTACCTCTCCCGGTACTTTCGGGCATGCGGAATTTGATAAAAAACGATTTTCTTAGAGGTGGTAACATGGACTTAAAACCCGGATCTTTGTTAAACATCTAACTAACAACCTAACTAGGAGGCGTTAACTACTCGGTTAGGGGGTTTATACCTTGCTTGTCTTGAACTCCTTCGTCTTCAAACTCCGATGGTGGTCCGGATCGGCTTCTTCCCGTCGTCTCCTTACGCCGAAGATAGATCCACCTGAAAGCTCCAACCTTTGGCTCCTTCTTCGAACTTTGAAGAAACTAGTTCACTCGGTTTGCTAAACCTTGTGAACTAGAGTGAGTAGAGAAGAGTTTGTATGGGATTTTATCTATGGTTCTTGATTCTCAACTCATGAGACAAGTGAACCATAGAGTCAAGAGAGGGAGCAAGAGGAAGAGGGTGAGAGCTCAAGAACAAGAGAGAGAATGGTCAAGTGAGAAAATGAGCCTCTCTTTTTTCTTTCACCCTCTCATAATCCATAACCATCATAACTCATCATACCAATCAAGTGTTATGTGATGGTTGAAGCAACCATAACCATATCATTTCATGCACTCATTTTGCACAAAGGAGCAAGCAAGCAAAAGTCTTTGCCATGAAATGATAGCTATGGTTATCATGATGGTCAACTAGTCAAAACTAGTCAACCGGTCAACAAAGTCAACAAGTCAACAAAAGTCAACAAGTCAACAAAGTCAACAAGTCAACAACCATGTCACCATAATACTTAATTAATATAATTGTTAATCATATATCATATTCTCATTAGGGTTGAGCAAAAAGTCAATAGTCAACGGTCAACAACCCTAATGAGAATCCTCTGACTCTGTCTCTCCGTCAACTGTGCATACACACCCGCATCCGCGTTTCGAGGAACACGAATACAAACTGGATAAATCCAATCCCAATACGTACACTAGGATCTGGCTTAAACCAAAGCGCGCTAGTGTAAACTGTCCGGACACTGTACGTGCACAAGTGCACGGATGTGACCGAACCCTGTCGCAAAACCATGCGACCTGTCGCAAAACCATGCGACCTCTACTCTTTTGCCTAAAGGCGAAAAGCTTTCTGTGTGGGACTCTAAAGACTCGACACTATGCTGGCAGTGGGTTTAACTACAGACCGCAAGCGGCACTAGCTATGCGTAACGGTCCCCAGGTAATGCCGACAAGAAGACTGACGAGGCGAAACCCATCTGAACTCCTACTGAGCCTGAATGTGACAATCTCGGTACAGTCCGGTCTGTTCGTCTGATACATCGCATGGCGGACCTAGGGGGCGATAAACGTCAGTCCCCCAATAGCGGTACAAGTCGTGTCGGAGCGAAGCCCAAAACACCCTGAGATAACACTGGAAGCCTACCAGTATATCTCGTTTGCCCTGGCCAGGGACTACTCATGTAATGGCTCTCCTAGACACAGCATGATGTCAACCCCCAATACCGGGAGAGACGAATCCTGTCTAACCGTCACTGCCTCCAAGTGCTTCGGGACTGCACCCAACTACCACCTGTTTGCACGACTCCTTTGAGCCGTGGTAGGGTAGTAATCAAAGTACAGTGGGAACACACTCGAGGCGAAGTGACAGTGTCAAGTCAGCGGACTAAGCTGTACTCATGTCACCAGGGAACTGATAACTGACGATAGGCATAATACCAACTAGTCAGTTCCCGACGAGTCCTGTCCAGTGTACTCGTAACCCAACGAGCACCCGCATACTCTCTCAAGTACGACGTACTGATGGCAGTGGGACAGACCATCTCCCACACTGGGATGAGAAGCGCACACGCTAGTCTACTCCGGAGTATCGATGCCCTGTCTCGATAGTCCTGCGACCAGGGACCTGCATAAGGATGTGCTTATAGATTACCCAGCCCCACTAGTGTGACTGCCATCATAACGCTGGTAATCAAGCAAAGATCCTAAGAGCTCCACTAATGTGTATAGGCGATATAAAATAAACACATGTACACATTGAAGTAGAAACAAACCAAGTAGCAAGCTACTATTTCGAGCAAGATTGTATATACAAGGTGAATATCCCAAGCTTCCATTAAGTAATATACAAACTAGTATAATACAGTAATGGCCTCTAGGGCATATACACTAACAATCTCCCACTTGCACTAAGGCCATGTACTGGCGTATCGAAGACCTATCATCTCGATCAGCCGCTCGAACTGAGTCTGGGGCAGGGCCTTGGTGAATGGATCTGCAGTGTTATCTTCTGAAGCGACTCTCCGAACCTCGATCTCCTGGCGATCCACGATCTCCCTGATCAGGTGATACCGCCTTAAGATGTGTCTGGATCTCTGATGGGACCTGGGTTCCTTCGCTAATGCTATAGCCCCATTGTTGTCGCAATACAGAGGTATTGGATCAACAATGGACAGAACCACCTGAAGTTCTTTCAAGAACTTCCTTATCCAGACAGCTTCTTTTGCGGCATCAGATGCAGCGATGTATTCCGCTTCCATCGTCGAGTCTGCAACGGTTTCCTGTTTGGAACTCTTCCAACATACCGCCCCTCCATTGAGGGTAAAGACAAAACCCGACATGGACTTGGAATCATCCTTGTCACTCTGGAAGCTGGAGTCAGCAAAGGCCTCGATCTGGAGGTCTTTTCCGCCATACACCAAGAACATCTCCTTAGTCCTTCTCAGGTACTTGAGAATGTTCTTTACCGCTATCCAGTGTTTCTCCCCAGGGTTTGACTAATACCGGCTTACCACACTCAGTGCGTAAGCTACATCCGGTCTGGTACACAACATCGCATACATTATAGAGTCTACCGCAGAAGCGTAGGGTATAATAGACATGCGATCCCTCTCCAAATCAGTCTTGGGAGACATCTCTTTAGAGAGGGTGATCCCGTGACAAGCCGGTAGGTTACCGCGCTTGGAATCTTCCATACTGAATCTTTTCAGTATGGTGTCGATGTACATGGACTGTGAAAGTCCTAATATCCTCTTGGATCTGTCACGGTAGATCCGGATACCCAGAATGTATGAGGCATCACCCAGGTCTTTCATGAAGAACCTGTGTGACAAGAACCCCTTGACAGATTGTAGCATAGGAATGTTATTTCCTATTAATAGAATGTCATCCACGTATAAAACGAGGAATACTACAGTTCTCGCTACAAATCTACTATAGATGCATGGTTCATCTGGATTTTTGATAAAGCCAAATTCCTTGACCGTCTCATCAAAACAGATGTTCCAACTCCGCGATGCCTGCTTTAGTCCATAGATGAACTTAAGCAAATTGCACACCTTTCTGCTGCTCCCACTTTGAATGAAACCCTCTGGCTGGTCCATATAGACACACTCCTCTAAATTTCCATTTAGAAAAGCTGTCTTTACGTCCATCTGCCAAATCTCATAATCGTGGAAGGCAGCAATGGCAAGAAGGATCCGAATGGATTTCAACATAGACACTGGAGAAAAGGTTTCGTCATAGTCCAAGCCAGGTCTTTGACGGAAACCCTTTGCAACAAGTCTAGCTTTATAGGTCTCAACCTGTCCATCTACACCAATCTTCCTTTTGAAGATCCACTTGCATCCTACGGGTTTTACCCCGTCTGTTGCAATGTCCAACGTCCATACCTTGTTGGTGTACATGGACTCCATTTCGGTCCGCATTGCGTCCAGCCATTTTACTGAGTCAACGCTCTAAACGGCCTGCTGGAAGCTAGTAGGCTCATCATAATCTATGATGCAATCCTCTCTATCCCCGTCTATGAGAAAACCGTAGTATCTCTCGGGCGGATGAGACTGCCTACTACTTCTGCGGAGCGGCGTAGGAATGTCCTGTTCTTTTGAACCCTCTGGTTCCACTAAGCTTTCAGTAATAGATCGTGGTTCTGGAATTTCTTCCAGTTCTACTGTGCTCCCACTTATCTGGGTTTCTAAAAACTCAGTTTCCAAGAAGTAGGCATGACGAGAAACAAGAACTTTTTGTTCCTCTTCGCAGTAGAAGAAATATCCCTTGGAGTTCTTTGGATATCCCACGAACTTACACTGTACTTAGCGTGCCTCGAGCTTGTCCGCATGCTGCTTTTTGACAAAAGCTGGACATCCCCATGTCTTAATGTGCTTAAGATAGGGTCTCTTCCCACACCACATCTCATATGGTGTAGTAGGCACAGTCTTAGTAGGAACTCGGTTCAAAAGGTATGCAGCTGATTCTAGCGCATACCCCCAGAATGATCGCGGTAACTCAGCGTTACTCATCATGGACCGTACCATATCCAATAGGGTTCGGTTCCGTCTCTCCGATACACCGTTATGTTGCGGAGTGTATGGAGGAGTAAGCTGAGAGAGAATTCCGTTCTCTTTTAAATAGTCCAGGAACTCGGCACTTAAGTATTCTCCACCTCGATCCGATCTTAGAATCTTGATACTTTTGCCGGTTTGTTTTTCTACTTCATTCTTATATTCCTGAAACTTTCCAAAGGCTTCGGACTTATGTTTCATTAGGAAGACATAACCGTACCTCGAAAAGTCTTCCGTAAAAGTAATGAAGTAAGAATAACCGCTTCGTGCATGTGTAGACATTGGACCGCACACGTCGCTGTGTACGAGTCCCAAGAGCTCGCTCGCTCTTACTCCGTGTCCAGTGAACGGAGTCTTTGTCATCTTTCCTTTGAGACAGGATTGACAAGTGGCATACGATTGATATTCGAACGGATTCAAATATCCTTCTGTATGTAACTTCGTCAACCTTCTCTCATTGATGTGACCCAGTCTACAATGCCATAAGAAAGTTTGATTTATTTCCGGAGACTTTCTTTTGTGTGTATTCTGGACGTTGAAAATCTGTGGTTGGTTTAATACGTATATACCATTACTCAATGTACCTGACCCAATCAAAACTTGATTAAGGTGAATGTTTACAACATTACTTACAAACGCAAATTCATAACCTTCTTTAGAAACTAAAGATACAGAAATGATATTACAAGTTGCGTTGGGTACAAAAAAGCAATTACGCAAAACCAAAACATGTCCATCTGACATTCCCAGGTGATAGTCCCCCACGGCTTTAGCATCCATGCTAGCTCCGTTCGCAACTCTGAGGGTCATGTCACCTGCTTTCAAAACACTACGGTTTCTCAACGCCTGCAAAGAATTACAGATATGAGATCCTGATCCGGTATCCAATACCCAGGAAGTAGAGTTTATTGAAAGACAGTTTTCAATAACATACACACCTGAAGCTGAAGCTGCAACCTGCTTCAATTCCCGTGTCCTGGCTTTCCAAGCCCTGCAATCATTCTTCCAGTGTCCTTTCTTATGACAATAGAAGCATTCTTCTTTATCCACAAGCTTCCCCGCTATCTTTGTTGCTTTAGATTTTCCCTTCGTATCCACTTTACTAACACCGCCTCTTAGTTTGGCGGGGGCTTTCTTCTTCTTTCCCTTGGCTTTCGCCTTGGACCTAGAAGAAGATGATCCTCCTACAAACAAAGTGGATGTTTCCCTACCTTTCTGTAGGGTGCCCTCTGCGCTCCTCAGCATGTTGAGGAGCTCTGAAAGTTCAACCTCCTTTTCTTGTAGCTTGAAGTTCAGTATAAACTGGGCGTAAGTGGAAGGAAGGGACTGGAGAAATAAGTCTGTATAGAGCTCACTCTCCAATGTGGTCCCTAGGTCCGCGAGCTCCTCAAAGTAGCCGATCATCTTAAGCATGTGTTCTGCTACTGATGATCCGACGGCCATCCTTGCCGAAAATAACTTTTTCGACGCTTACAGTTCTTTTGTATGGAGAAATATGGATTCAAGGTCCATATTCTCGTGCCTCCTCTGATGTTCGTTGTCCATCGAGGCAAGTACGAGGCACTTGGCCTTCGCGCTATCAATCTCCCAAGTCTTACGGATTTCCTTATCCGCGACGCTGGAAGTGGGACCAGGGACAGGGGGAGCTTTGGTGGTAAGAAGATACCCCAGCTTGTCGTAAGTGATTGCCATCTTGACATTCCTGAGCCAATCTTTGTAGTTTGGCCCTGTCAGTATATTTTTATCTAGGAGTAACTTAAGTCCAGTCATTTCGATTGGTCGCTGCAATTAGGAGAGAGAAGAAGAAACACTTAGCATGATGCTCTTGCAAGTTTAGAGTGGTTTTTAGTTTGTCTAAACAGGATGGCTCCCACTGTTTCTCGAATCCCTCCTTAAAACCAAAAAGGAAGAATTAGTCAGGATCAATCTCACCGTACAATACTTGATTAACCGTTCGGCCAGGCTGGTGTCGGTACTTCGAGGGAGGTTTTCCAACGCTTTCGCGAAGTTCCTTAATTTAAGAACCTCTTTTCCCTCGGAGCGTAGCCCCGCTAACACCTTTCTAGACACCTACTTGGTTTATAGCATTGATCGTTAAGTGAGAAATTTTCCGAGGAGTAGCATATACTCACAGTAGGATCGGGATCCAAATACCATCGCGTGACGAAACTGAAGGAATCCTACCAGAATCATCACACTCCAAATGGTATGCAACACTAGCAAGTTTCAGTTCTTTTGAAACTCCCGATGTGGATTTTTGCCCCATGCTCTTATGACCTTGACTTTGGCCAACAAATCATAAGTCACATGTCAAGTTCTACCCGTCGTTCTCCAGGTTAATTTGAATCCACCCGCACCTACCCTTGACTTTGGCCAACAAGGCAGTACGACTGTTCCAAACCAACGCATCTATCTATGCTGCACATGAATACCCAATAGCTACCAATCACTATGCCTTGACTTTGGCCAACAAACACAGCTTGAATACTATTGACTATTCATGTGAAACGACGGAGGGCTACGAATGGTTTTGGCAAAACCGTGAACGTAGTGAACTTGATTTAGTCGATGGAACGAGATAGCTTTTAAATGGAGTGGCTCAAACTCCGCATTTTAAAAGTTTGTTTTGAAAAGAACCGAGTGGTTTCTCGAAAGTGTTCCAACGACTTTTACTTGGTTTATTTTCTTGCATTAGTTCTTTTAATGCGTGATATTCTTGCATTAGTTCTTTTAATGCGTCCCATCATTTAATCCTACCATTGCAGAAAACAACCAAAATATGACGTACGCTTATGCCATTCGCATTCGCCACTGGGCCCCGTCATTACCCGTTAGGTTACTTAACTAACGACAGAGCGGGGGCTGGGCTAGCGCGGCTGTAAAACATAAGCAACGCCTAAATAATATCATATATAGATATAATGCAATGATAAACATTTCAGATCACAGATGAACACATTGGATATACTAGGAACCTGCAATTCGTACGAGCCTGTAACGAAAAGCAGATTACACGGTCGCGGTGAATATCCAATACCCCACCCAAGACCCCTACGGGTGCGGCAAACTACCCGCCAAGTACCCGAAGCGAAGCAACCTCCCTCATCCCCGTGAGTAGGCCACTCGGCACTTCGGCATACCCGGTAGTTTGTGCACCCCTCCATGGGTCTATCATAGGAGCAAAAACAGTAAAAAGAAATTATACAATGACGGCTACAACCCCGACCCGGTTATGCGGCCATACAAATAATTATTACATCAATTTACAAATTTACATGAATAGAAAGAAAAGAAAAACTCTCGTCTCACAACCCCCGGCTATTCACCCGCGACAATCCAACATATTCATATACACATTCCAACATTACATATCACAGATTTGTATAACCCCCACTAATCGACATATAGTGATTAGTAGACGTTCAATACAAATATCACATTACAGAAAAACCCGTCAGCTAAAGTCTTTTAGAAGTTCGATCAAAAATACGGATTTTCAGGACCCCAAAAATAAAATTTTCGTTCTGGAAAATCCGGGCAGAAAATATATATTCCAAAAATCCCAAAACAACCCCAGAATAACACTGCACCAAACTTGGACCTCGGCCGAGTCAACTCGGCCGCGGATCCGCGGCGGGAGCGTGCTCCCGCCGCGTTTCCGCGGCGCTTTGACTCGATCGTTGGACCAAATTTGGTGGGTGATCACACAAAAGCCTGAGCCGATTTTTGGTGTATTTCAAAAAAGTTTTCCAGCACTTTTAAAATCGACAGAAAGTTCGAATTTCGGGGTTCATTTCGGGACTTTTTCGATCTTCTAGCTACTTTGCTAACATGTTAGATAGAGTTTAACTAGGCTCTGATACCACTGTTAGTCCATGCTACCTCTCCCGGTATTTTCGGGCATGCGGAATTTGATAAAAAACGATTTTCTTAGAGGTGGTAACATGGACTTAAAACCCGGATCTTTGTTAAACATCTAACTAACAACCTAACTAGGAGTCGTTAACTACTCGGTTAGGGGGTTTATACCTTGCTTGTCTTGAACTCCTTCGTCTTCAAACTCCGATGGTGGTCCGGATCGGCTTCTTCCCGTCGTCTCCTTACGCCGAAGATAGATCCACCTGAAAGCTCCAACCTTTGGCTCCTTCTTCGAACTTTGAAGAAACTAGTTCACTCGGTTTGCTAAACCTTGTGAACTAGAGTGAGTAGAGAAGAGTTTGTATGGGATTTTATCTATGGTTCTTGGTTCTCAACTCATGAGACAAGTGAACCATAGAGTCAAGAGAGGGAGCAAGAGGAAGAGGGTGAGAGCAAGAGAATGAGAGCTCAAGAACAAGAGAGAGAATGGTCAAGTGAGAAAATGAGCCTCTCTTTTGTCTTTCACCCTCTCATAATCCATAACCATCATAACTCATCATACCAATCAAGTGTTATGTGATGGTTGAAGTAACCATAACCATATCATTTCATGCACTCATTTTGCACAAAGGAGCAAGCAAGAAAAAGCCTTTGCCATGAAATGATAGCTATGGTTATCATGATGGTCAACTAGTCAAAACTAGTCAACCGGTCAACAAAGTCAACAAGTCAACAAAAGTCAACAAGTCAACAAAGTCAACAAGTCAACAACCATGTCACCATAATACTTAATTAATATAATTGTTAATCATATATCATATTCTCATTAGGGTTGAGCAAAAAGTCAATAGTCAACGGTCAACGGTCAACAACCCTAATGAGAATCCTCTGCCTCTGTCTCTCCGTCAACTGTGCATACACACCCGCATCCGCGTTCCGAGGAACACGAATACAAACTGGATAAATCCAATCCTAATACGTACACTAGGATCTGGTTTAAACCAAAGCCCGCTAGTGTAAACTGTCCGGACACTGTACGTGCACAAGTGCACGGATGTGACCGAACCCTGTCGCAAAACCATGCGACCTCTACTCTTTTGCCTAAAGGCGAAAAGCTTTCTGTGTGGGACTCTAAAGACTCGACACTACGCTGGCAGTGGGTTTAACCACAGACCGCAAGCGGCACTAGCTGTGCGTAACGGCCCCAGGTAATGCCGACAAGAAGACTGACGAGGCGAAACCTATCTGAACTCCTACTGAGCCTGAATGTGACAATCTCGGTATAGTCCGGTCTGTTCTTCTGATACATCGCATGGCGGGCCTAGGGGGCGGTAAACGTCAGTCCCCCAATAGCGGTACAAGTCGTGTCGGAGCGAAGCCCAAAACACCCTGAGATAACACTGGAAGCCTACCAGTATATCTCGTTTGCCCTGGCCAGGG
Organism: Agapanthus africanus; assembly: GCA_030015575.1. Classification (NCBI taxonomy): domain Eukaryota; kingdom Viridiplantae; phylum Streptophyta; class Magnoliopsida; order Asparagales; family Amaryllidaceae; genus Agapanthus; species Agapanthus africanus. The sequence continues at coordinate 103,067,070 of JASDDO010000010.1, read as the reverse complement.
ACTACTCGTGTAATGGCTCTCCTAGACACAGCGCGATGTCAACCCCCTATACCGGAAGAGACGAATCCTGTCTAACCGTCACCGCCTCCAAGTGCTTCGGGACTGCACCCAACTACCACCTGTTTGCACGACTCCTTTCAGCCGTGGTAGGGTAGTAATCAAAGTACAGTGGGAACACACTCGAGGCGAAGTGACAGTGTCAAGTCAGCGGACTAAGCTGTACTCATGTCACCTGGGAACTGATAACTGACGATAGGCATAATACCAACTAGTCAGTTCCCGACGAGTCCTGTCCAGTATACTCGTAACCCAACGAGCACCCGTATACTCTCTCAAGTACGACGTACTGATGGCTGTGGGACAGACCATCTCCCACACTGGGATGAGAAGCGCACACGCTAGTCTACTCCGGAGTATCGATGCCCTGTCTCGATAGTCCTGCGACCAGGGACCTGCATAAGGATGTGCTTATAGATTACCCAGCCCCACTAGTGTGACTGCCATCACAACGCTGGTAATCAAGCAAAGATCCTAAGAGCTCCACTAATGTGTATAGGCGATATAAAATAAACACATGTACACATTGAAGTAGAAACAAACCAAGTAGCATACTACTATTTCGAGCAAGATTGTATATACAAGGTGAATATCCCAAGCTTCCATTAAGTAATATACAAACTAGTATGATACAGTAATGGCCTCTAGGGCATATACACTAACAAAAAGTCCATCTCCATTTCACAAAAAGCATGCACAAGCTCACAAGCTACACTTTGGACCAAGAAAGTATGCATTTTGGGCTCTTGGGCAACTCAAGAAAATTCTTGAGTTGCCAAATGAGGTAATTCTTTCACATTAAGTGTAGTATTCCATTTGCTTTAGCCTCTTTACAAGTTTAAAATCGATTTCGTGTAGTTTTGTGAACTTTGAAAATTCCTAGAAGAGAGTTGAGGGATTCTTGAGTTGTGGTTGTGAAATTGAGGCCTAGTAGTGACCTTAAACCCCATATAATGTTAGAAACCCAGACCAATTTGAAACAAACACCTGAAACACAAAAACAGTAACTTGTTATGTCGGTTTGTGAACTATTAGGGTGTGCAGGGGAATCTGGGATGACCTGGAACTTTTACGAGATAAGCAAACAACTTCAGAGGCCTATATTGGACACTAGGAAGATACCCTACCAATACGAGACCCCAACCCCCCTACAAAACCGAGGAGGCCGGATTGTCATGGGGAGTGGCCGGCCACTTCGTGGGTGAGGGTGCCCAGGTTGTCCCCATAGCTCATATACACCCTATACATCATCCCAGTATTGTTTGTGCACCTTGTTTTGGCCCGAGGCAAAATATGGAGCATGTTTTCATAGTTGCTGCCTTATGTTTTGCGATGTTTTCGAATCTAAGTTTTGGTATTTGGTTTTTTATTTGATCACTTGACGTTTGTACGTCGAAATCGAGTGTTATTTGGTTGGTTTGCGAGAGCAAACCATAGGTTTTGACCTATGTGAGTTTCGTATGTCGTTTCGTTTTCGAATTGGATTTTAATGCGATACGATATGTTTTGATATGTAGGTACCCCCATGAGACTTCGAGACGACAAGCAAGCGAGTGGCGACGTCGGCATCGGCAAACGAAGATCAAGGTGAGCGGATTTATATCTACGGGGAAAGTCGGGTGGATGGCGTATAGCACCCCCGCAAAGTTGTAAGAAATGATGTGATGTGATATAGATATACTTTTATATGTTATTGAGAGATTTTAACACGTAGCAAGAAAAGGTTTAGGAGATTATCGGTTTAGTGTTAGCGAGAATTGAAGAAAGGACTTTAGTTGATTTCTTAGTCACGGAACCCTAGAGTAAAGATTTGCATACACGCACATACACACACTCGCATACATTTACTTCCTTGTGCGTATCGAGAATGTCATATATTTTCGTATTCATATGCATGGATGATGAGGATATTATATGGTATTTGGAGATGAGTCGATGAGATTAGGCATGGTGCCATGAGATCGGTGATGTGTTTTGGTTCGTATTATGAGATACGACATGATATTAGCGGATTGATGGGCGATGTGTATTCACACACACGCGTACATATATGTTGATGATAGTAGTATTGTACTAGACTTAGATCAGTACCCCCTTTTCACGATATGTGATGATAAGGATATCAGATGAGTAATGAGATAAATATGATATTTGACCCGTACCCAGATTTGGGATGCCGTACGATAGATTTACCGTACGAGATATAATTATGATGTTAGATCCGCACTCTTGACTCGAGGATGTCATATATATATATATATTGTATCGTACGTGATACTATTGAGGCGAGATCACCGACTACTAGATATATATATAGGTCGACTCAGACCTAGGTGGATTTCCTTACCCCTTTGACTGGGCTCGAGTCATACTTGTTTTTAAATGCAGTGAATCGTGAGTATTTTAAAATACCAAACTGTATGACTCGTATATTGGGTAGGTTTATTCTTCAGTGTTGCTGTTACTATATCACTTTCTATATATTCATGATGTTTCATCTCATTGCATGCTTATACATATGTTATCTGTAATTATTATGAAACCCTGCTGTCAGGACACCAGCACCATTACCGATGATGCGTATGTTCCACGTACACCTGCTTGCCGGCTCACACACATTATCATCGATAATTTCCATATCACGTACACTTTAGAGAATATAATTTCATCGACATAGATTGTTAGCTGATAGTTGCAATATGTTATCACTTTCATATGCTAGTTTAACTATTGCACTCATTGCATGATATCAGAGGCATTCATATATTCATTGGTCATGCAGTATTTTGGGGTTTTATGCCGATATTCACTGTTTACTTACTCTTGATTCATGGATTTCGGATTTTCATGAGATTTCTGGATTTGGGGGAAAACCGCAAGAATATATATTAACTTCTCTCTTTCTCTCTCTCTCTTTAAAATACAAGTTGCGGTTTTCTCGTGATGTATGAGTCGTCCACTATGATGTTTTCTCGGTTCTGAGATAGTTTTCGAGACCCGATTCGAGGAGTCGGATGAACCGTTTGTGGGTACATGGTGGACCCGGTATGGTACCCCAGGGCAAGAAGCTCGAGTTGTAGACGATGAGCCCGGCAGGGGCAGACTGCCTACCGGTGATTGTCTGGCGCGACGGATATCCGGAGGATACCGTTCGTGGTCGTGTGATTGATGATATGGGCCGATCCGGACTGACGGAGACCGATGTATCGAGATATTGAGATATTGAGATTTGAGACACTGAGATATTGAGATTTGATGATACAGGCCAGTCCGGATAGCCGGAGCCTGAGATATTGAGATTTATGTTTTGTGTCGATGCTTGACACTGATTTCTCTGTTGATTTCATTGATGATACTCAATTTATATACATACAGAAATATCATTACATAAAGAAAACAGTTGTCTCATTCATGATGTATTCTGTTTCCATTAGTAATGCATTCATACATCATGTATCTGATATGTTGCTATCTGAGGTACTGATACGAGCACGTGGTATTGCACTTATGTGTAGATGGATCAGGATATTTATTTAAGGATATTACTTGATATGACCTAGGATAGCGTCATACATGCGATTTCTGCTCTGTGATATTTTCTACTCACGAGTTGGCAACTCACCCCCGTTGTGCCACAGTTTCTTGCAGGTTTTGCCGTACAGATTTCGTTCGGCTTTACTGGCACACTGCTTCCATTCCGGGTGATTTTCTTTGGTAGGTAGGTTCACTTGCATCGTGACCACTATTGTATTTTATTTACATTCAGTTGTATCTAGTAACTCCATCAACCAGACTTGTATATTTTTATAACCTTAGAAGACCAGTTGTATATTTTTTCGACTTTAGAGTCGCGCGTTGTATTATTATGGATTTCTTGTTGATTTGAGTTTCTTTTTGAGTTTTGATCCTCGCCCTTCGGCATTGTATATTATATTGCTTGCGTGGTTGTGACTGTTGATTGACGAAGAGCTAGCTCCCACTTGGGGATGCCTTATTCATTATATATGCTTTATCAGGTTTGTACCCGTTTGGGGTCAGTATTTACAAAGGAAAATCTGCCGAAATTTTCAAAAAAGACTTGAGATTTTAAAAATGCATATATCGACTTATGTTGTTAAACTTCTTGCTTTAAAATTAGTTTTTCCTTCACTCTACTGCTTTACTTGGTTTTGATTTCTGGGTTTTGGCTTACTTTGATTACGTACGCCACGAGACGTTTCGTAATTTAGGTGCCTGTCATGTTCCGTACTTTTCGGGTCGTGACAAAGTTGGTATCAGAGCGTTAGGTTTTGCCTTCTGAGTGTAGGATGACCCTTGGTTGATAGAGTAGGTGACTCAAGTAGAGTGATGTACCGTGTGTATGTTCCACGGCATACTTACGATACAATACTCCGCTTAGGAAACCTTAGGATGTACATTTCTTTGCACAGTATTATCTTCATTTTTATGATCTATCCTCTTCAGTATCGGTTTATGGTTTTGCTGCCACGATTACTCGGGCAGAGAGAGCTACGGCTAGAGTTGCATCAGCACGAGCTCGTCACGGACGAGGACTGACCAGGGTGTGATTCCAGGGACATACGATTTGCATAGATGTGTCGTTTAGTTGTGTTTTCGCGCCATGAGCGTTTGACGGATCGCTTCTACGAGATTTCTCGGACGTGCAAGTAAGCACTAGATGATTTGGGCTACCGCTAGAGGCCAGCCAGAATGTGATGACCGTTAATACACCGAGTATTTTGATGATTGAGGCACTATTCAGCGTGAGGACAAATGAGCCAGTTGTTGTTGCGAATGACAAGATATCGCCCCAGATGTTTGGAGATAATGCCGTACGAGTTATACTTAGGGATATGATAGAAGATCGCTAGTCACCAAAGATGAAAGACTAGGACATGAGATTCATTGCCTACCCCGATGTGAGGCCATCAGATTGATTGATTCCAGCTAGAGACGACTTCACGCAGGTACGTTGAGAGTCGATAGAGACGATCAAATGTCAGGAATCCATTTTCCAAGTTTAAAGTATTCGGAAAGCAATGCAAGTAATTCTACGGACCCTCTAGAAGAATGAAACCCTAACTCGATATAATGACCATGAGAACGCTTCAAAACCTTAGGGTTTACAGCAGTTCAATGGTACCATTAATGAGGCTTGGGTTTGCCTTTCTACGGTTGGTCCATAGGCGCTGTGGCATATATTCGATACAACTAAACTGTACTCAAGATGTTGAGCTCTTGGGGGATTATGGAACCTTGACGAATCGATCGAAAAGTTTGACATCATTCGGATATCATGTGATGGGATACATTGCTTGGGAGACTCCAGATACGATCATAGCTATTGGAGCGCAGTCCATGCAGCCACGACAAGACGAGTCCGAATCAGTCGACATTAGAGAAAAGTGGAGTAAGAGGTTCATACGAGATATTGACGAGAGGACGTTCCACTCTGCTGACATCAGAGATGTGATACATATGCAGAGGCATCGAATATGGATATATCTTCCAGAAGGAGTCATGATGAGTATGCAGCCGTTCCGGAACAAGAAATGGGTTTAGTAAAAGATGATAACTTCCGGGCAGTTCGGCAGAAACGAGAATTTGGGGAGACTTCGACAGGACCTTTCTGGAATACTATGCGAGAAGATTTGGACCTAGGATCGGTCATAGTATGTACACCCAGTAGGCCAGAGTTCGACATCGTCGACGAGGCATGTTATGAGTGACCATGATAGTTGTCCAGAGATCTTTAGAGGATGTGCCTGAGCGGGACTGTTTCCGCCATATTTGATTTTGGTATTTTGAGTGATTTATTTGCATGTTTGAGATTTTGTGCACCACAGTTGCACCTGACTTCGGTTTGATGTCATTCGATATGTTGATTTTGATTTCATGCCTATGTTATGCATGTGATTTGACTTATGCTTTCTGCATAGTTTTCAAGCACTCTTAGTATTTTGATTTGCTTTTGTGCACGCTGATGCACATGATTATGAGATTATATACCACGGTATACCTGATTTGGATTTGGATTGAAATGTGTTATATACCATCGATTACGATAGTTATACTTGATATTTGTTTTGTGCACCTTGTGCACCTGATTGGATTCTTGCGCATATTTGGCGCATGGATTGGATTTTGCGCATGTTCGGCGCTTGATATTGGATTTCGTGATTTCGTGCATGTTGGATGCACATGATTTAGATTTTATTCGTGTATGATGGATGCACCTGATTTGGATTTTCGCGCATGTTGGGCGGATGATATGAGATGCGATTTTGGTGCATACCAGATGCACTAAATCGGGATTCTTTGTGCATATCAGATGCACCTGATATTGCTGTCAGGCACACCGTTGCCTCTGACAGGTGTTTCGTGCATACCCGTTGCACTTAGATGTTGTTTCTGTGCACATGTATGGCACATTCATGGATTTTGATTTCCGTGCGCACCAGACGCACGCGGTATTCTTATGCATATTTGGGGATTTATTTCTTGTGGAGCAGTACGTTTTATGATATTTGCTATTTGGTATAGTAGCTGAGCAGGACTAATCCGAGGACAGTACCTGAATATATTTTGCATGCATTGATAGTTATCGAAGGGATTTCCATAAAGGGAGCTATAGTCTCAGTATTTACCTACGTGTCTGAGATGACACGAAACGTTTAAAACAAGAAAACCCTTCTAAATTGTTTTCAAAATGGCGGGACGAGCATAATAAACAAATGATATACAGATATACATAGCTATTTTCTTCCAATAAACGTCCGCCACCGTTCCGTGTTACGTGCATCGCACAACAACTTAAAAAGGTTTTGGCATGCATTTTCTTCAGATGTTTTATTGATATTTACATGTAGAGTTTTGAGTATATCATGTTGGTTTTCGTATTGGATTTAGACATTGGTGTCTTCACCATAACTCCGATGATTGCGGGATGCTTGATGGAGTTTTGATTTTGGATTATATACTTGTTTTTCATGCGCATGCATTGCGCCACTATGTGCTTTATGTATTTATGATTTCGGGACCCCGACGACTTAGTCTTTTACTGAAATGTTTTAGTATTTGAGGGGTTTAAATTTAAATTCGGGGACCGAATTTCTTTAGGGGGGGAGATTGTAACATTTCAGAAAAATAAATATTATTTTTGGGGATTTTTATAATTAAATAATAAATATAACGAATATTTTAATAAGGCGGTATAATTAAATACCGATAAATTGGGAAAAAATTGGAAAATTATAGAAATTACTAAAAAGACGGTGCTTTGTGTGATTTATGCAAATTATGAAATTTTACGATTTATTATATACTATTTTAATGCTAATCGCGATTAAATATCGCTAATCGAGCATTAAGCGTGTTTTGTGCACATGACATGCACATATCATTTTTAACACTTGTTACATTTTTATCATGGTGTTCCTTCATGATCATTTCATTTTGGGTTTTAAATGAAGAGAAAAGAAAAGAAAAGAAAAGAAAACAAAAGAAAATGGAAATGAATAAAAAAAAGGGGTATGGGCATGAGAGAGAGGGTGAGGGGTCAACCATAGTCATGGCTCATCACTCTCACTTCATTATCTTCATCTTTTCTTCTTCTTCTTCCTCTCATGGCAGCGCCTCACTTCCCCTCCACTTCAAACCCTCACTTCATCATCAAAAACACCCCAAAAGTCCATCTCCATTTCACAAAAAGCATACACAAGCTTACAAGCTACAATTTGGACCAAGAAAGTATGCATTTTGGGCTCTTGGGCAACTCAAGAAAATTCTTGAGTTGCCAAATGAGATAATTCTTTCACATTAAGTGTAGTATTCCATTTGCTTTAGCCTCTTTACAAGTTTAAAATCGATTTCTTGTAGTTTTGTGAACTTTGAAAATTCCTAGAAGAGAGTTGAGGGATTCTTGAGTTGTGGTTATGAAATTGAGGCATAGTAGTGACCTTAAACCCCCCTATGATGTTAGAAACCCAGACCAATTTGAAACAAACACCTGAAACACAAAAACAGTAACTTGTTATGTCGGTTTGTGAACTATTAGGGTGTGCAGGGGAATCTGAAATGACCTGGAACTTTTACGAGATAAGCAAACAACTTCAGAGGCCTATATTGGACACTAGGAAGATACCCTACCAATACGAGATCCCAACCCCTTTACAAAACCGAGGAGGCCGGATTTTCATGGGGAGTGGCCGGCCACTTTGTGGGTGAGGGTGGCCAGGTTGCCCCCATAGCCCCATACACCCTATACATCATCCCAGTATTATTTGTGCACCTTTTTTTGGCCTGAGGCAAAATCTGGAGCATGTTTTCATAGTTTCTGCCTTATGTTTTGCGATGTTTTCGAATTTAAGTTTTGGTATTTGGTTTTGTATTCGATCACTTGATGTTTGTACGTCGAAATCGAGTCTTATTTTTTTGGTTTGCGAGAGCAAACCATAGGTTTTGACTTATGTGAGTTTCATGTGTCGTTTCGTTTTCGAATTGGATTTTAATGCGATACGATACGTTGTGATATGTAAGTACCCCCACGAGACTTCGAGACGACAAGCAAGCGAGTGGCGACATCGGTATCGGAAAACAAAGATCAAGGTGAGTAGATTTATATCTACGGGGGAAGTCGGGTGGATGGCGTATAACACCCCCGCAAAGTTGTAAGAAATGATGTGATGTGATATAGATATACTTTTATATGTTATTGAGAGATTTTAACACCTAGCAAGAAAAGGTTTAGGAGATTATCGGTTTAGTGTTAGCGAGAATTGAAGAAAGGACTTTAGTTGATTTCTTAGTCACGGAACCCTAGAGTAAAGATTTGCATACACGCACATACACACACTCGCATACATTTACTTCCTTGTGCGTATCGAGAATGTCATATATTTTCGTATTCATATGCATGGATGATGAGGATATTATATGGTATTTGGAGATGAGTCGATGAGATTAGGCATGGTGCCATGAGATCGGTGATGTGTTTTGGTTCGTATTATGAGATACGACATGATATTAGCGGATTGATGGGCGATGTGTATTCACACACACGCGTACATATATGTTGATGATAGTAGTATTGTACTAGACTTAGATCAATACCCCCTTTTCACGATATGTGATGATAAGGATATCAGATGAGTAATGAGATAAATATGATATTTGACCCGTACCCAGATTTGGGATGCCGTACGATAGATTTACCGTACGAGATATAACCATGATGTTAGATTCGTACTCTTGACTCGAGGATGTCATATATATATATATTGTATCGTACGTGATACTATTGAGGCGAGATCACCGACTACTATATATATTTATATATATAGGTCGACTCGGATCTAGGTGGATTTCCTTACCCTTTTGACTGGGCTCGAGTCATACTTGTTTTCAAATGCAGTGAATCATGAGTACTTTAAAATACCAAACTGTATGACTCGTATATTGGGTAGGTTTATTCTTCAGTGTTGCTGTTACTATATCATTTTCTGTATATTCATGATGTTTCATCGCATTGCATGCTTATACATATGTTATCTGTAATTATTATGAAACCCTGCTGTCAGGACACCAGCACCATTACCGATGATGCGTATGTTCCACGTACACCTGCTTGCCGGCTCACACACATCATCATCGGTAATTGCCATGTCACGTACACTTTAGAGAATATTATTTCATCGACATAGATTGCTAGTTGATAGTTGCAATATGTTATCACTTTCATATGTTTGTTAAACTATTGCACTCATTGCATGATATCAGAGGAATTCATATATTCATTGGTCATGCAGTATTTTGGGGTTTTATGCCGATATTCACTGTTTACTTACTCTTGATTCATGGATTTCGGATTTTCATGAGATTTCTAGATTTGGGGGAAAACCGCAAGAATATATATAAACTTCTCTCTCTCTCTCTCTCTTTAAAATGCAAGTTGCGGTTTTCTCGTAATGTATGAGTCGTTTACCATGATGTTTTCTCGGTTCTGAGATGATTTTAGAGACCCGATTCGAGAAGTCGGATAAACTGTCTGCGGGTACATGGTGGACCCGGTATGGTAACCCGGGGCAAGAAGCTCGAGTTTGTCACGACCTGAAATATTAGCTCGTGAACAACACTTAAATCATGCAACGTCTAAAGGCGTAACGCAATTCAAGTAAGCTGAAACCCAGAAATCTAAACCTTTTAAGAAAAATAAAGGAGGTGAAGTTTTGAAATAAAGGTATAATGAAATCAAGTTTTCTTAATGCAAAGAAAGGAACATGAAAATGTAAGTGGATTATGCAAGTTTAAAAACAGGTTTCGTCTTTTTGAAAATTGGGCAGCACCTCCATTGTATATTTTGATCCAAAACCACAAATACATAATAAGAATAATGGCATCCCCAAGCGGGAGCTAGCTCTTCGCCAAACGGCGGATCACAACCACGCAAGACAGTAAAAATGAGTATACGACGCCCAACGGCGAATATCACAACAAAAGATAAAAAAAAGCAAGACATAAATACCATAAGTAGCGAAAAAACCCTCGCTCTAAGTCTCGCTACCACAATCCCACTAAATCTCATTACTTATACAATTTACAAATTTCGATTGATGGAGTTAATTAGATACAATATGAAATATAGATACAAGAGTGGGTACGATACAAGTGTCCCACCTACCAATGCAAACACCCGAATGCAATTGTGTGCCAGCGAAGCCGCTACTGATCCAAGCGGTCAACCTGCAAGAACTGTGGCACAACGGGGGTGAGTTGCCTACTCGTGAGTAGAAAAATATCAACAGATAGAAATCGAATAAGCAACGACTCCTAGGTCAACTATATCATAAAGGTAATACTGTGATATGTAGGGTGATCGGGTCTGTATGTGTGCCAACAAGGTAGTCAATGTCTATAAGCATGTGTATAACATCCAACAGTAAAATCAATGTATGTATGTATGTGGATCTAGTCCATGCGTCAACCACTGACGCAACAACATCATGCATGCAAATATCATAAAAGCATATGCATGAAAATATGAGGATATAAATCAACATGTGTTCCTCGCGACACCTCAAAATCATGGAACCTGAGTGTCCAGCATCGACACTCGAAACATCATGAAAACCGTGTCCAGCATCGACACGTAAATCCTCATATATCTCAGGCACCGCATCCTCAGATCGGCCCTCAGGCGCCGCACACCTTGGTCGGCCCTCATATCCGTCTCGCTACTCTGGTCTGTATCCTCCGGATAACCGCCGAGTCTAAATACTATCACCGGTGGGTAGTGTTCCCCTGCCAGGCTCACCGTCTAACATAAACAAGTCTTCTTGCCCCAGGGTACCTCACCGGGTCCACCATGTACCTGCAGACGGTGCCTACCGTTCCTCGAATCGGGTTTCATATACCACTCTCAGAACCGAGAAAACACATGGTGGACGCACTGAAATATCATATCAAGAGAAACCGGGTTTTTAAAACAATACATACTTTCTTTTAAAATGACCACGGTTCTCAAATCCAGAAATCTCATGAAAACAGCATATCTCAATGCGTAAATCATAAAGCATGATGTATGCGACATATGATGAAATGTAAGCATATCCGTATATCATGCAACATGGAACAGTGATATATCATATTAAGGGAAAAACTCTCCTTTAAATAATTCCAGTTTTGAAAATATGTCTTGCGGTTCCCAATATCTCCAAAGTCAAATGCAACATCGTAATAAAGTGCACAGGTAACTATAGCAAGTACATTATGCAAAGAGTCATATCATGATGCAGCAATCCTACTATGTAGTGGCATGGCAATTATCGATGATGAAGTGTGTGAGCCGGCAAATCTGTGTACGTGTAACATACGCATCATCGATAATGGTGTAAGTGTACTAACACAGGTATATGCAATGCAAAAATAATATCATGAAGGCAGCATAAGGTAAATCGCCTAAGGTAAATCATCAGCTAAAAGCTATAAGGTATACGTAACTACGATATGTCTGAGTCGGTGAACCTATCAATCGGTATCGAGCCTCATAGCACCACGTACGGTATAATCCATCGTACGGCAACCTCTAGTCAAGGGTATGGATCAAACCTCAAGTTAAACTCATCACGTACGAAAAATCATCGTACGACGGCATTAAGCTATCGGGGATCCTATCATCCAATAAGACGAGGAGGGTACGGACCTAACGTCTCGTACGGCTATCACTCATGATTCACAACATATATAAATGTCTCTATATACCTATGTCCCAGGTCGCATCCGCAATAATCTCATATCAGGGGACCGACAGGGTATAATTCATCTCAATCGACTCGCATCCGTATACCATCATACCATCAACTCATCATATCATCATATCAAGTCGAGTTTACATAAACATTTTATCTCTTCTAAGTATAAGTATATAATCTAACATACACACTCGAACTATACAAGCAGATTTTGAAAATAAGCGAATCGTAGTTTTGAAACTAGGGGTTACGGTGTTTTTAAGGAAAAGATATCGTTTGAAAATCCGTAACGTCCCTCAAGGTAACTGTTTAAAAGATGCATACGATTCTTCAGTTTAAAAATATGTATGGTTCGGATGACACATCTACGTCGACTATCTAGTCCTATAGTACCCTAAACGGCAGTGTCCTCAAATATCATCCTCAATTCCCGTCATTTCATATCCGCCGTATCATATCACTTCTAACTGTCATTTTGCTTCTAATATAGTTTCACTAACTATCTTTTAACTCTAACCCTAGTTTCCCTTAACCATATTCTATAAATCAGTCTCCATCAAAAGTTGCGGGGGTGCTATACGCCATCCACCCGACTTCCCCCGTGGATATAGATCCACTCACCTTGGTTCTTGTTTGCCGATGTCGATGACGCCACGCTCCGTCGCTACAGAATCCACGCGAAGGTAGCTAAAATAACAACACATATCGCAACGCTATTAAAATCAAGTTCTAAAATCCAACGGCACGCGCCTTGCTCGTAGGTTAGAACCTATAGCTTACGCGTACAAAATCAACCAAACAACCCTTGTTGTCATGTACAAACATGCGACAACCAAAAACGAATCCAAATATCAAGACACATCATTCAAAATACGGAAAACATATCCCAAATCACACACAAGTGTTCCCAGATTTTGACTCAGGTCAAATAAATCCAAGCAAACATGTCTACGGTGATGTATATAGTATATATAACCTACTGGACCAACCTAGACCCCTACCCTCACCAAGTGGCCGGCCACTCCCACCTAAAATCCGAGGTCGCCGGCCCAGGGGTCTCTGTTTGGGTTCATCAGGTCAGAGTGGTCTCCTAATGACTTAATTTGGTCCCTAGTATTGTTTTCTACTCTCAAAATTTCCCTGGGTTGCTCCAGAAGTTGGAGATAGTGCCCTCAGAGTCAATTATTGGATCACAGGCACGTGATTGCAATGATTGAGGGAGGACCTATCCCGGTAAGACAGTCTTACTCGAGATGATAGTATGCTATCTGGTTTACCTTTATCATCGTGTACTGCTTCAGGTGACATGACATGTCGCTATTGCACGTTGATAGAGCCCATAGGATTCTTGCTTGACTACCGGCAGTATGAGGGCGATCATATACATGGGAGCTGGTAGTCTATAAGCACATCCTTAAAAGGTCCCTAGTCGTGGGAGATTCGAGACAGGGCATCGATTCTCCAGAATAGACTAGTGTATACAGTCGAGACCCCGACGAGGGGCGGTGACCGGTCTCACAAGCCACTGGTGTCAGTTGGTTCGCCGAAGATGTATACAGGTGCTCATTGGGTTATGAGTACACCGGACAGGACTCGCCGGGAACATGCTAGTTGGTCTTATACCTGACGTCAGATAGCAGTTCCCAGGTGACATGTGTACAGGTTAGTTCATCGACCTGGGGATCGTCATTTGTCTCGTGTGAGTTCCCACTGTGCTTTGATTACTACCCTACCACGGCTCAAAGGAGTCGTGCAAACAGGTTGTAGTTGGGTACAGTCCCGAGCCACATGGAGGCAGTGAGCGGATCTTCAGGGGTTCGTCTCTCCCGGTATTGGGGGTGAGGTCGCGCTGTGTCTAGGAGAGCCATTACACAAAGACCTTGGCCAAGGCAGGAGATTTACTGGTAGGTATTCCAGTAGTATCTCAGGGTGTTCTGGGCTACACTCCGACACGACTTGTACCGCTTTTGGGGGTCTGACTTTTACCAACCCTCTAGGCCCGACATGCGATGCTCATAGACGAACGGACCGGACTGTACGGATATTGTCACTGACAGGCTCAGTAGGGTGTCAGGATGAGTTCGCTCATCGACGTCCCTTTTGGTCAATAGCTGGTGGCCCGTCACGTATTGGCTTATACCTCTGACGTGCTTGTGGTTAAATCCACAGCCATAGTATTGACGAGTCTTTAGAGTCCACCACACCTTCAGTTACTCAAGCTTTCGGGCGAAACGCTGTAGAGGCCGTATGGAGATATGGCAGGGTCCGATCAGATACGTGCGGTATTGCACGGATCAGGATCGGACAGCTTTGTACTAGTGGCCGTATGGATATATGGCAAGGTTCGATCAGATACGTGCGGTATTGCACGGATCAGGATCGGACAGTTTTTACTAGCCGGTTTTTGTTTAAGCCGGATCCTAGTATAGTACAGTGTAGATTTTGTCTCATTGCATTTGTATCCGGACGGAATACAGATGCGGGTGTGTATGCACAGTATCGGGGTTTTTCCTGTAATTTATTACGGGACCAGTTTTCTGGATTTGCCAGTTTGCATTCTCTTCCGGCTGGTTTTCCTTTGTTCTTTCCCGGCCGGACTTTTCTGATGGAGGGGGTAATTTGCAGTTTTGCAAATTACATTTGAGGAGGGGGTTTCTTGCAATTGTGTTGATTATGAAATCTTTCATCCATGTTGTGCATTAATGAGATTTGATGTGATTAAAGTGTAAGCATGGTTGATGTTTTCTTGTCTTGGATGTGGTCACCATTTCTATCTCCTACACTCACCTCCCTTCATGTTATGGTTGATATTCTCATTCCTTCACCATGTTTTTTTTCTCACTTGATGAAAAGAAAGAACAATGAGAGGAAGAAAAAGAAAGAGAGAAGAAGAAGGAGAGAGTTCTTCATTCTTGAGAGTTTCATCTTCTTGATCTCATTCATGCTAGAAAAATGCAAGCACCATTTTTCTTATCTCATTTCCTCCATCTATGGCAACCAACCCCAAAGTGAGACATACACTTCTACACTACATTCTACAACATATCTTGAGCATGTCGAGTTGCCGGCTTCATGCCCGAGTTGCCTCGGTATAGAGGCGGGAGCCCGTAAAAGATGCAGGCGACGTGGTGCCCTTCCGGAGAAGAGGCGACGACCGGAGATCCCGCGAGGAGATCGGAGTGGAGATGAAGACCGGAGGACTCGGATCAGTCGGTATATCTCTGACCCATCTTCTAGTTAGCTTAGACTAGTTTAATGGCATGATCCGGGGTTTAGTGCGCGGTGGTGCCGGTTTGCCAAGTCCGCAAAAATTAAAGTTTATCACCGTTTCCGCGTTTGGCCGTCGGATTGACGGCCGGGGCGCCGCCGTGCACTTACAGTGGTATCAGAGCCTCGCCATTAACTTCGTCTAGCTTCGTTTGATGTGTTTTGCATTTCCGATCGACCAAAATTCCAAAACTTGCATTTTTTGTTCACATCAGTTTCTGTTGAAATATTTTGGTGTCGAAAAATTTTTCAGGTTGTGAAATATTGATGTACTGGAAAATCTAAGAACTCTGTAAAATTTCGATGAAGTGATTCCACAGTGGGAGCGCGGAACCGCCGCACAAACCCCCATTCCGCCGCCCTTCCGCCGCGCACTGTGGAGATCACTGTACCAATTTTTTACAGAGGCTTTCTGGGCTTAAAATATGGGTTTTGGAATATTAAAATTGGGCCCAGGTTTTCTGTGAGTGCTACAGTTTTGATTGGGGGCCCACTTGTTAATTTTTGGTCAATCGGAAAATTTTAAACACATTTTTCACAGTATTTACATTATATCTGCGACCGTGAATGTCACTCGATCGGTAAATCCTGTCTAGCTGCTATAGCCCGGTTAGACGGATTTTCGAACGTGACTTTCGCTTTGATGTTCTATGTTTATGCTGTGATGTTGCGGATCGGTCGGTGGGGATAGCCTGGATGCAATGCTAGTACAGTGCTGTTGTATTATGTACATTTGATTTTGCGGGGCGAGCGTCCGACATGTGGACTGCCGTCACTGCCTGATTGTATTATTCTTTTGGGGCACGACCTGGTTGCGGTCGATGTGCCCGGTGTATGTATATTTTACTTTCTGTACTAGGATTACCCCGCGGTGGGGTGCACGGATGGCCGGGTTCTAGAGGGCAACAAGCCCGCATCTCATGGCATTGAGACGGAGGGGGCTTCACTCTGGGATTGGCGGGCTATTCGCCGCACTCGTAGGGGGTACAGGTTGACCCAGGAGGGGTGCCCAAGTTACCGGATTCCGTGAAGTGCTGGGTGGTCCATTCACGGCGCTGAAGGGGGCTGCCTCGCTTCAGGTTTTGGCGGGTGACTTGCCGCGCCCGTAGGGGTCTAGGATTTCATTGCACAGGCTATCCACACGACCAGGGGAACGTCGGGTTTCAGTAGTGGCTCTATGAAACCCGGGGATCCCAGATATCTGTATTGTTCTGTGATGCTGTACATTTCTGTGATGTTGCATTTCTTTTCACGCCTTGAGCGAAATATAATATATTGGTATATATATTAGTAGATGTTGTATATGTTTTTCATCCGTGCTAGTCCAGTCCCCGCTCTGCCGTTAGTAAGCTAACCTAACGGGTGATGACGGGACCCAGTGGCGAATGCGGATGGCATATACGTACGTCAGTATATTTTCGTTCTTTGTGGTGTGATCAATTGATGGGACTGCATTGATTCGGATCAATGCAAGTTAAACAAACCTATTCTGATGTTGTTGGAACACTTTTCAAAAAGCTGTTATTGCAAGGAAGTTCACTTTTGTTTTGCATCGTGGTATTCATTTGGAATATCCTGCTCCTCAGTCGACGAGGCAAGGGCCGAGATCCCTTCACCGGGAGTGACCCCTTGGACAGAAGTTTGCGTCAGGGCATTAACTTCACTATAGCCGATTACTTTTGCTTTGCATCGTGGTATTCAGTTGGAATATCCTGCACCCCATTCTACGGGGAAAGAGCCGAGATCCCTTCACCGGGAGTGACCTCTTTAGTAAAGGTTTTCGTCACTATATTTTCTAAAAAGCTATCCGTTCCTTCAACGAGATCAAGTTCATTACGTTAAAGGTTTTCGCCAGAAACCATTCGTAGCCCTCCGTCGTTTCATATGGGTAGTCAATAGTATTCAAGCTGTGTTTGTTGGCCTTAGTCAAGGCACAGTGTTTGGTAGCTATTGGATATTCATATGCTGCATAGGTAGATGCGTTGGTTTGGGACAGTCGTATAGCCTTGTTGGCCCTAGTCAAGGGCTTGTACGGGTGGGTTCAAATCAACCTGGACAATGACGGGTAGAACTTGACATGTGACTTATGATTTGTTGGCCTTAGTCAAGGTCATAAGAGCATGGGGCAGAAATCACATCGGGAGTTTCAAAAGAACTGAAACTTGCCAGATATGCGCATACCTTCTGGAGTGTAATACCGTGAGCGGATTCCGTCACGTTATCATGCAATGATAGTTGGATCCCGATTCCCACTGATGAGTTAGTTTACTCCTCGGGTGACTCCGACTAATTCTTCTTTCAGGTTTGGAGGAGAATTTGAGGTACAGTGGGAGGTTTCCAGATTAGATAAATTGGTAACCATTCTGATCTAGGATAGAGTGCACGCTGAGTGTTTCTTTTCTCTCTCTCTTTGGCAGCGACCATTGACCCGACCCTAAGACTATGACTCAGTGACCAAGTTGACCGAACCTTCTTAACACTGGCTTTTGGATTGTCAGAGTTGCAGACCTCTTTGCCACTCCTACTTTTACCCTTTTCTCCAGGACACCCCGTATTACTACGAACGTCCACTTCCATTGGACAAAACCATCGTATGGTTATATACGAACTCGAAGGACATCGAGGATGGTTTCCGGTTCTGGAGAAAACGGATAGGATTATTCAGTTGTCTTTTCTTTTCACCTTCTCTCAGGCTGCGAGTACTCCTTGGTTTAGGAGTAGTACACCTATTACGCAAATTGGATAGTCTTCTTCCAAACCATAGGCTGGTGCCGACCGGTAGGGAATGAAGAAAACTAATTAGCTTAAACGGTGTACAGAAGGTATTAAGTTCAGACAAAGCAAGGGATTAGTAAGAGGGCAAAGTAAATTGCGACTGATATTCACGACCAAACCAAGTATTTCTTCGCCAATCCTAAATCACCTTTGTATTTCTCCAGGACACTCCGTATCACTACGAAGATCCACATTTTATTGGATACTCCATCGTATGGTTATATACGAACTCGAAAGGAACTTGTTCCAGTTCGGGGATGGATTCTGGTCCAGGAGAAATAGGAATAAGGTTTATTCGGTTGTCTTTTATCTTCACCTTCTCTCGCTTTCCGAGTGCTCCTAGGATTAGGACAGTACACCCTTTATGCTTATTGGATAGTCTTCTTCCAAACCATAGGCTGGTGCCGAACGGTAGGGAAGGAAGAAAACCATTTGGCCTAGGGGGTGTGCAGAAGGTAATGACTAAAGACATATAAAGGGATTTGGAGAGGTGGCAAAGAATTATACGGTTATAGTTGTGAATCTGGATAATGGAAGAGGCATTACTAAGAATACCGGGATACCCCACCGAAACATTTCAATGTTTCAGTTTCACTGTGTACTGTTAAAAGAAAACTGATTTCCTGATTAGACACTTGCTCCAGGGTATGTATTTACCAGGTTTGATTCTCACATCTGTATGGTTTTACAGATGGTGAGTGGGAGTAAGTTATTGGGAATTGGGTGATCATCCTCATTATATCGGGATTCGTTGTAATCGGTGATATTTGAGGAGATCATCTGGGCTGTTTGCCGGTCGGCAAATATTTGGTTTTGAATATCCGCTGTTGTGCACCAATTTCAAATTGATATATCTGTACGTCTATTTTCATAGAGTGAGATATACTTTTTGAAATTATGTCAGTGACATTTACCTATATCAGTGGATGGTTAGGTAAGGAGCATTAAACAACGGTGTAATTCTTCTTAACCATAAGTACAGTTTTCAACCTACGACACACAGTGAAAGAGTTATTAGACTCAGTGGACTTATACAGAGTATTGTATGTTGTCCAGTGTCCATTAGGACAGAGGGGTTGGTCCTCATACTATATTCTGTTTACTTTTAACTTCTCTAGTTCTTAGACATGTGTTTCGTTGAAACACAGGGTCTAAGTTTTGAGGAGTTGTAGGTATTGGAATAGAGTAGAGAACCAGGTGTAGCAAGTATCGGGATTCTTCAAAGTGATCGAAGATGTAGATACTTGTGTGTGGTATTCAGTTGATAGTAATGATAAAGAGAAATTGCTTCTCTTTCAGGTTACTCATAATTGGAAGCATTCCTAAGTTGAGTAACGCTGATCGGCCTCTCTCCATTTAGTTGACATGCACTGGAGATAGCTGCATGATTTGAATCGGGTTCAATTAAATCAGTGCCTCTGGTTCTATATTGGATATAGAACAGTTCATATCTTAACGTTGTTAAGGTACGGGGAGTTGTCCGGCTTATGATTAAAACCAGACTCTGGATAACTCAAGGCACGTTTCTGTAATGGCTGTTTGTGGGTTGACCCAGGCTATGACGAGGGTTGACTTTCTACCATCTGGGAGATCAATAGAAATATTGTTCAAGACTCGCCACAGTTTTATTAAAAATGGATTTTTTCAAAAACAGTAGTGGGAGTATGGTAGAACTGGAAGTGATTCCAGAACCGCAAACGATTACTGAAGATTTGATAAGGAACCTAAAGATTCAATCTGATTTGACATTCCATTGGCCACTCCGCAGGGATGGTGGGTAACTTCAGGCACCCGAGAGGTACTCCGGTAGCCTCAAGGACGGTGACAAGGAAGTTCTTGTTTACCCACACTTGCCATTGCTGTTGTTCCAGGCTGCGAGACCCGGCAGGAGGATGAGTATAGCGTCGTTCTGAACTAGCTTCAGAAGTGTACGTGTATATGACTCTGCCAGAGGGTTGTCGTAGTCAGTGGGAGTAGCGGAAGCATTGGTGGACATCAGGCTTATGTCTATTTATAGACTAAAGCAGATGTAGCGGAGATAGATCATCTATTTCTGATGTGACAGTCATAGGTTTGACGTCATCAGAATAGGGGATGGATCTGTTAAGAAGGTAGTAGGAAGTGATATTCCTATACTACGATCGGTTATACTTTGGTCGTCACACAGTGGTTTCTCCACATGGGACTTGGACATTATATCTGACATACTGGTTACTGGATCTATGGTTTTAGATCTAGATTTGGGTGGTTTCCCAATCAGGGTACTTTAACAGCATTCTAAGAGTATTTAGAATGGACGACTCCTGGCACGGTAGTGTACCTGCAGGTGATGGAGTCACCCTCTCTAAAGGTGTCTTACAGACTAAAGGGGAGAGGGATGTGCATGATTGGCAGATCACTTGCTTAGGCAATTGAGTCAATCATGAGATGTCAAGTACCACACCAGATGTTGTTCTTGCACGAGATGAAATAAGTTGACATTGATCCAATCCTGGAGAAACAGTCGGAAGAAGTTTTAGAACATAAGTGGATGTTCTAGGGATATGATAACGGCTGCCTCCTTTAGGAGACGGTTATCATTCCAGGCTTCCAAGGTGACCTGGACGACAAGGAGGTTGTCAGGGTTATAGTTTTTCCTCTGACGAGGGGCAGTATTTTGGACAGATTGTCTAAGGCAATACTGAGGGAGGCATGGCGCAGGATACTGATTAAGTTCAGTTGACGATACAGTCTAAGAAGCTTGGATTTGGAGTTCATTTATGAGCTAGGTCCCATCAGACATCCAGACATTCTAAGACAGGTATTGCTCATTTCGGGAGATGGTTTTCTCCGCGAACTTGAGATATAGAGAGAAATAGAAAGAAACATCAGAGCGGGTCCACTCACTGAGGCTATTCCTCGAACGCAATAGTTTCGCAAAACAAGCTTTGTGAGACTGACAAGTAGAGGAGTTGGGTGTTCGGTATCACACAGGCTGTGAGTATGCGACATCGCAATAATTAGCCTTGAGTGCATGTGGGAGATTGTTGGAGATAGTGCCCTCAGAGTCAATTATTGGATCACAGGCACGTGATTGCAATGATTGAGGGAGGACCTATCCCGGTAAGACAGTCTTACTCGAGATGATAGTATGCTATCTGGTTTACCTTTATCATCGTGTACTGCTTCAGGTGACATGACATGTCGCTATTGCACGTTGATAGAGCCCCTAGGATTCTTGCTTGACTACCGGCAGTATGAGGGCGATCATATACATGGGAGCTGGTAGTCTATAAGCACATCCTTAAAAGGTCCTTAGTCGTGGGAGATTCGAGACAGGGCATCGATTCTCCAGAATAGACTAGTGTATACAGTCGAGACCCCGACGAGGGGCGGTGGCCGGTCTCACAAGCCACTGGTGTCAGTTGGTTCGCCTAAGATGTATACAGGTGCTCATTGGGTTATGAGTACACCGGACAGGACTCGCCGGGAACATGCTAGTTGGTCTTATACCTGACGTCAGATAGCAGTTCCCAGGTGACATGTGTACAGGTTAGTTCATCGACCTGGGGATCGTCATTTGTCTCGTGTGAGTTCCCACTGTGCTTTGATTACTACCCTACCACGGCTCAAAGGAGTCGTGCAAACAGGTTGTAGTTGGGTACAGTCCCGAGCCACATGGAGGCAGTGAGCGGATCTTCAGGGGTTCGTCTCTCCCGGTATTGGGGGTGAGGTCGCGCTGTGTCTAGGAGAGCCATTACACAAAGACCTTGGCCAAGGCAGGAGATTTACTGGTAGGTATTCCAGTAGTATCTCAGGGTGTTCTGGGCTACACTCCGACACGACTTGTACCGCTTTTGGGGGTCTGACTTTTACCAACCCCCTAGGCCCGACATGCGATGCTCATAGACGAACGGACCGGACTGTACGGATATTGTCACTGACAGGCTCAGTAGGGTGTCAGGATGAGTTCGCTCATCGACGTCCCTTTTGGTCAATAGCTGGTGGCTCGTCACGTATTGGCTTATACCTCTGACGTGCTTGTGGTTAAATCCACAGCCATAGTATTGACGAGTCTTTAGAGTCCACCACACCTTCAGTTACTCAAGCTTTCGGGCGAAACGCTGTAGAGGCCGTATGGAGATATGGCAGTGTCCGATCAGATACGTGCGGTATTGCACGGATCAGGATCGGACAGCTTTGTACTAGTGGCCGTATGGATATATGGCAAGGTTCGATCAGATACGTGCGGTATTGCACGGATCAGGATCGGACAGTTTTTACTAGCCGGTTTTGGTTTAAGCCGGATCCTAGTATAGTACAGTGTAGATTTTGTCTCATTGCATTTGTATCCGGACGGAATACAGATGCGGGTGTGTATGCACAGTATCGGGGTTTTTCCTGTAATTTATTACGGGACCAGTTTTCTGGATTTGCCAGTTTGCATTCTCTTTCGGCCGGTTTTCCTTTGTTCTTTCCCGGCCGGACTTTTCTGATGGAGGGGGTAATTTGCAGTTTTGCAAATTACATTTGAGGAGGGGGTTTCTTGCAATTGTGTTGATTATGATATCTTTCATCCATGTTGTGCATTAATGAGATTTGATGTGATTAAAGTGTAAGCATGGTTGATGTTTTCTTGTCTTGGATGTGGTCACCATTTCTATCTCCTACACTCACCTCCCTTCATGTTATGGTTGATATTCTCATTCCTTCACCATGTTTTTTTTTTCTCACTTGATGAAAAGAAAGAACAATGAGAGGAAGAAAAAGAAAGAGAGAAGAAGAAGGAGAGAGTTCTTCATTCTTGAGAGTTTCATCTTCTTGATCTCATTCATGCTAGAAAAATGCAAGCACCATTTTTCTTATCTCATTTCCTCCATCTATGGCAACCAACCCCAAAGTGAGACATACACTTCTACACTACATTCTACAGCATATCTTGAGAATGTCGAGTTGCCGGCTTCATGCCCGAGTTGCCTCGGTATAGAGGCGGGAGCCCGTAAAAGATGCAGGCGACGTGGTGCCCTTCCGGAGAAGAGGCGACGACCGGAGATCCCGCGAGGAGATCGGAGTGGAGATGAAGATCGGAGGACTCGGATCAGTCGGTATATCTCTAACCCATCTTCTAGTTAGCTTAGACTAGTTTAATGGCATGATCCGGGGTTTAGTGCGCGGTGGTGCCGGTTTGCCAAGTCCGCAAAAATTAAAGTTTATCACCGTTTCCGCGTTTGGCCGTCGGATTGACGGCCGGGGCGCCGCCGTGCACTTACACCAGATACCCTATAGGCACACTAAAAGTCACGAAACTGCTACAGAACAATTCCTAAGCTTGTGCATCGGGTTCAAATCTATGGCTCAGGTCAGGAAACGTGTCACCATGGTCATGTAAACACCCATAACTGTTCCCAGATTCCACCTATTTTCACAACAGAAAAATCTAGTAGGACCAAACACCCTTAAACACCTTCAGGTAACTACCCTACAAAACCCAAACCCTAACTCTCCTATACACCCGAGGTCACCGGAATTTCCCCAATAGCCGCCAGCCAAAACCGCCCAGATAGGTCTCGTTCTTCAGGTGGTCACTTAGGGTTACGAGTACAATATTACCACACTGTTTGTTTTCCCAGTGAATGCTCGGGGTCACAGCAGGTCAGCAACATTACAAAACGACATCCAAAACACGATATCTCACAAAACTAATCTAAAGGGAAGAAATTATACCTCAATAAGGCCACTCAAGAAAACCCTTGCTTCCTAAAGTCATCAAAATTCCACTTTGCTTAGTTCAATGTGTAGAGGAAGAGATGGGGGTTAATTTTTGTGAAGGGAGTAATAAGTTTTGGGGACTATTTGGAAGTGGATCTAGGGTTTGAAGTGGAGGGATGTGGGGTTGAGGAAGATGAAGAGGGAGAAGAAAAATGATGGGGGAAAGTTAGGCAGCAACCCCCTTTCTTTCTCACTTATTCACACACACTCTCTCTCTCCTATCATACCCTTTTCACTAAATTACCCTTTTGCCATTCCTTTATCTTTTCTCTTTCAAAATTTAAAACCAAATCACATAATACCCATATAACAACACAAATACAACAACATGTAACCAAATGGAACATGACATGTTGCACTAACCATGGAAAACTGTAAAAACATGGATTTAGCTTAATCGCGATTAGCAGTGCACTAATCGGGTTTTTATCGAAACTGTGTATAATAAATTTTAAAAATGCCAAATCCTTTAATTATATTATTAAATGAATAAATAATTTTAATTTTCATTTATTTCACAATTATTGGTATATATTTATACCCTTTTTCGAAAACCCCAATTTCGCAAATCGGGCAGTTTTCGGGAAAAATATTATTTTAATATTAAATTCAAAAAATAATATTTTATATTTTCTGAAATGTTACAATCTTCCCCCCTTAGAGAAATTCGGTCCCCGAATTAAAATTTAAACCCCCAAAATCTAAAACATTTCAATAATCAACTCAAATCAACGGGGCTCCGAAATCACGGAAGATACAGAAACAACACAGCGCGGCAAGTGCGTAGGAAAACGAGTACAAAACTCAAATTGAACTCCGTCAAGCGTCACGCAAATCATCGGATTTGCATGCATATCCTCGGAGCTACAATAGAGATACAGATCTCGAAATCTACTACTGAAATCCAATATACACTAGTCAAATACTATAATACGTGTAAGTACGCATCTTTGGAAAACTTTCAGGAACTAAATAAAACTCATGCAAAAATCTTTTCTAAATCGCCGTGTGATGCGTAACTCACGGCCTAAGTGACAGACGTCCATTTGTAAGGAAATAATATATGTCCATATAGATTTTGCTAAATATACGTTCCGTCATTTTCAAAATACCCCAAAAGGTTTTCCTTTATAAACGTTCGCGTCGCTCACGGACACGTAGGAAATAGCGAGACTATAGCTCCTTTGAAAACCTCTTGGTAAGCTTTTAATGCATGCAAAGTACTCAGGTACTGTCCTCAGATCAGTCCTGTTCGGCTACTATATACTATATATAGTACCTATCATGAAAATAAAGTGCTCAAAAAGCAAAATCAGCCTCAAAAGGCGTATCCGACAATCACATGCGTCTGGTGCGCACGGAAATCAAATCCAAGCACAGGTGCCACAATGTGCACAAAAGCCAAAACTACGCGCAACGGGTGTGCACGAAAGCATCTGTCCAGTGCAACGGGTGTGCACGACAACAATATCGGGTGCATCTGATATGCATAAGAATCCCGATTTAGTGTATCTGGTGTACACCAAAATCGCATCTCATATCGTGCGTCCAACACGCGCAAAAATCCAAATCAGGTGCATCCAACATGCACGAATAAAATCTAAATCATGTGCATCCCACATGCACGAAATCATGAAATCCAATATCAAGCACCGAACATGCTCAAAAGTCCACTCCAAACGCGTCAATTATGCATAAGAATCCAATCAGGTGCACAAGGTGCACAAAACACGTATCAATGCACTACCAGCATATATAAGCTATACCGAGTGCAAAAATCAAATCATCCGTATGAAATCCACGAAATCATAAACACATGCCACGAAGGTACAAAGTCGACATCAAATGCAATAGGAATGCACAAATCGCAAATCAACACAACGGTGTATAAAATATATATTAAGTGCGACAACTATGCGCAAAATGTAAATACCCAGTAGGTGCAGCCATGGTGCACGAAAACAATATCATGAAACTCAATCATCAAAACTCAAATCCAAGCGATATAAGCGTGATACTCAGATCACAAACGCAAATCGCAACAAAGGACATTGAGGTACACCTCCTACAATATCGAAAATGAATCGGTGCGCCTAAAACCGGCAGACCGAGAATATCCGCTTGCCTCGTGCTCACGGTCTGGCGTCTTCTGTCTCTGGGTCCTTATCTTCTCCGTGGATTTACCAATCTCGCAATCCATCGGCTCATCAGCCCAGTCAGGTGTTCTAACGGGGACGATTCCGTTCTGGCACTTCTCTGGTCATCTCCCGGTCAATCATCACGACCACTCGTAAGCAGCATGTCACTGGCATCGGCCTCTGGCTCTCTGAATACATGTGACACATCTGATCCTTGGTGAAAATCTCATTGCAGCAGTGTCCTGGAAGGAATCCTGCTCAAGGTCTCTTCCGATCTCGCCTATGCCGAACTGTACGGAGGCTGGTTCTTTTACATAATCTTTTCTCGTTTTCTGGACATCTGCATGTTCCGCATACATTTCCTCGGGAACTGGCCGTATCCCAACGCCTCTGCATGCATATCAGATCTCTAATCTCGACGGGGAGTAGCAACAGTTCGTCAGCATCGCGCATGAACCTCCGGCTCCACTCGTCTTTATCATCGTCCGCTTCAACGTCACGTCTTGCTATCTGCGTACTGCTACTGTTCTCGGACATGGTCAATCCGAAGTCTCTCACACGGACTCGAAATCGCGTACTCTGTATCTTCATCACTCTGTAGAAGATATCTGGCCGAACGCGTCCTCGGGAACTCGTCCCAACCATTGGAGAAATACTCAATACTCGCCGGTCCTCGATCAACTCACAACGCATCTGGGCGAGGTCCTCTATCCGAAGCTGGTCAGCTTAAAGGTCTCTTATCACATGATATCTGGACGATGTCAAACCTTTCGATCGAGTCATCAAGGTCCCAAAATTTCCCGAAGGCTCAACACATGAGCGCAGTCTAACAATATCTGGTACAAACCACAGCGCCTCTGGACCAGCCGTAGAAGGGCAAACCCAAGCCTCACTGATGGCACCGCTAAACTGCCACAAACCCTAAGGTTCAAAGTGGTTTCATGGTCATCATGTCAAGTTAGGGTTTCATTCTTCTAGAAGGTCCACAGAATTACCAGCATGTTCCTCCGAACACTTTAAACTTGGGAAAAATGGGTTTTTGACACCCGCTCGAACTTTTTAACTTTGCCTAGCCGACATGCGAATACCCTCCGTCTGCACGCTAAACAATGCCTCAATCCTCCAGGAAAGGCGATCCATCAGCGGTCATCTCTGGCTCGGTCTGCTCTAGATCTGAGTAAGACTCTCCACACACAAAAAATCTTCAATTCAACCGGGCCTGCGTCGGCGCATCAATCGGACGAATCACCTTCGTCTCTCAATTCGGAATAGACTAGTTATCATCTGTCGCATTTCTGCCTAGAAGCTCTGGCGATCTCAGCTCATAAGCGCCGGAAGCGACATCCTATCAATCTCAGCAAAAGCTGGGTCATCTGTCGGCACGGTAGGCGACTTCACAATCTCTGGGGTATGATGTACATCAACAGTCCTCTCGCAACTGGCAGCTCTAACAGTGGCCCGATCCTCCGGTGTAAAACTAAGCACTCGCCTCCATAAGAGGCCACAACATAACACTACATCGAGATGTTCCCATGTTACCAGAAAACACAATGGTCGGTCCTCGTACCAGACGAGCTCGCCCAGACCGCAACACTACCAGCAGCTCAATCTGCGCTCAAACATGGTGACAGGAACCTCAATCGAGTATCGAAGAAAGCAGACCAACGACATGAAAGGAAAAGACAGATCCGGCATGGATACAGAAGGAACAGTATCATTGAGAGTATGATCATGGAACAAATAACATCAAGGATCTCAAATGGATGCATAATCAAGGATACAGAGAGAATCACAGATCTCAAAATATGTACATCCTAAGGTTTCTTAAGTGGAGTATCGTATCGTAAATATGCCGCGGAACATATGTACGATACGTCACTCTACTCAAGCTACCTACTCCATCAATCAGGGTCAACCTATGAAACGAAAGTTCGGGTCTAATACCCCCTTCGTTCAAGTCTAAGTTCCGTAAGGTTAAGCCTAGGTTCCGAAATACATACCCGCCCTAGACTCCGCATAGTCAAACATAGACTCGAACAAAGGTTAAATCTAACGCTCTGATACCAACTTTATCACGACCCGAAATATTAGCTCGTGACCAGCACTTAAATCACGCAACGTCTAAAGGCGTAACGTAATTCAAGTAAGCTGAAACCCAAAAATCTAAACATTTTAAGAAAAATAAAGGAGGTGAAGTTTTGAAATAAAGGTATAATGAAATCAAGTTTTCTTAATGCAAAGAAAGGAACATGAAAATGCAAGTGGATTATGCAAGTTTAAAAACATGTTTCATCTTTTTGAAAATTGGGCAGCACCTCCTTTGTATATTTTGATCCAAAACCACAAATACATAATAAGAATAATGGCATCCCCAAGCTGGAGTTAGCTCTTCGTCAAACGGCGGATCGCAACCATGCAAGACAGTAAAAATGAGTATACGACGTCCAAAAACGAAGATCACCACAAAAGATAAAGAAAAGCAAGACATAAATACCACAAGTAGCGAAAAAACCCTCGCTCTAAGTCTCGCAACCACAATCCCACTAATACTCATTACTTATACAATTTACAAATTTTGATTGATGGAGTTAACTAGATACAATATGAAATATAGATACAAGAGTGGGTACGATACAAGTGTCCCACCTACCAATGCAAACACCCGAATGCAACTGTGTGCCAGTGAAGCCGCTACTGATCCAAGCGGTCAACCTGCAAGAACTGTGGCACAACGGGGGTGAGTTGCCAACTCGTGAGTATAAAAATATCAACAGATAGAAATCGAATAAACGACTCCTAGGTCAACTATATTATAAAGGTAATACTATGATATGTAGGGTGACCGGGTCTGTATGTGTGCCAACAAGGTAGTCAATGTCTATAAGCATGTGTATAACATCCAATAGTAAAATCAATGTATGTATGTATATGGATCTAGTCCACGCGTCAACCACTGACGCAACAACATCATGCATGTAAATATCATAAAAGCATATGCATGAAAATATAAGGATATAAATCAACATGTGTTCCTCGCGACACCTCAAAATCATGGAACCTGAGTGTCCAGCATCGACACTCGAAACATCATGAAAACCGTGTCCAGCATCGACACGTAAATCCTCATATATCTCAGGCGCCGCATCCTCAGATCGGCCCTCAGGCGCCGCACACCTTGGTCGGCCGTCATATCCGTCTCGCTACTCCGGTCGGTATCTTCCGGATAACCGCCGAGTCTAAATACTATCACCGGTAGGTAATGCTCCCCTAATAGGCTCACCGTCTAACATATACGAGTCTTCTTGTCCCGGGGTACCTCACCGGGTCCACCATGTACCTGCAGACGGTGCCTACCGCTCCTCGAATCGGGTTTCACATGCCACTCTCAGAACCGAGAAAACACATGGTGGACGCACTGAAATATCATATCAAGAGAAACCGGGTTTTAAAAACAATACATACTTTCTTTTAAAATGACCACGGTTCTCAAATCCAGAAATCTCACGAAAACAACATATCTCAAGGCGTAAATCATAAAGCATGATGTATGCGACATATGATGAAATGTAAGCATATCCGTATATCATGCAACATGGAACAGTGATATATCATATTAAGGGAAAACCGCTCCTTTAAATAATTCCAGTTTTGAAAATATGTCTTGCGGTTCCCAATATCTCCACAGTCAAATGCAACATCGTAATAAAGTGCACAAGTAACTATAGCAAGTACATTATGCAAAGAGTCATATCATGATGCAGCAATTCTACTGTATAGTGGCATGACAATTATCGATGATGAAGTGTGTGAGCCGGCAAATCTGTGTACGTGTAACATACGCATCATCGATAATGGTGTAAGTGTACTAACAGAGGTATATGCAATGCAATAATAATATCATGAAGGCAGCATAAGGTAAATCGCCTAAGGTAAATCATCAGCTAAAAGCTATAAGGTATACGTAACTATCATATGTCTAAGTCGGTGAACCTATCAATCGGCATCGAGCCTCACAGCACCACGTACGGTATAATCCATCGTACGACAACCTCTAGTCAAGGGTATGGATCAAACCTCAAGTCAAACTCATCACGTACGGAAAATCATCGTACGGCGGCATTAAGCTATCGGGGATCATATCATCCTATAAGACGAGGAGGGTACGGACTTAACGTCTCATACGACTATCACTCACGATTCACAACATATATAAATCTATATACCTATGTCCCAGGTCGCATCCGCAATAATCTCATATCAGGGGACCGACAGGGTATAATTCATCTCAATCAACTCGCATCCGTATACCATCATACCATCAACTCATCATATCATCATATCAAGTCGAGTTTACATAAACATTTTATCTCTACTAAGTATAAGTATCTAATCTAACATACACATCCGAACCATACAAGCAGATTTTGAAAAGAAGCGAATCGTAGTTTTGAAAATAGGGGTTATGGTGTTTTTAAGGAAAAGATATCGTTTAAAAATCCGTAACGTCCCTCAAGGTAACTGTTTAAAAGATGCATACGATTCTTCAGTTTAGAAATATGTATGGTTCAGATGACACATCTACGTCGACTATCTAGTCCTATAGTACCCTAAATGGCAGTGTCATCAAATATCATCCTCAATTCCCGTCATTTCATATCAGCCGTATCATATCACTTCTAACTGTCATTTTGCTTCTAATATAGTTTCACTAACTATCTTTTAACTCTAACCCTAGTTTCCTAATCTAGTTTCCATTAACCATATTCTATAAATCTATCTCCATCAAAAGTTGCGGGGGTGCTATACGCCATCCACCTGACTTCCCCCGTGGATATAGATCCACTCACCTTGGTTCTTGTTTGCCGAAGTCGATGACGCCACGCTCCGTCCCCTCAGAATCCATGCGAAGGGACCTACAATAATAACACATATCGCAACGCTATTAAAATCAAGTTCTAAAATCCAAAACGGCACGCGCCTTGCTCGTAGGTTAGAACCTATAGCATACGCGTACAAAATCAACCAAACAACCCTTGTTGTCGATGTACAAACATGCGACAACCAAAAACGAATCCAAGTATCAAGACTCATCATTCAAAATGCGGAAAACATATCCTAAATCACACACAAGTGTTCCTAGATTTTTGCTCAGGTCAAATAAATCTAAGCAAACAAGTCTACGGTGATGTATATAGTATATATGACCTACTAGACCAACCTAGACCCTTATCCTCACTAAGTGGCCGGCCACTCCCACCTAAAATCCGAGGTCGCCGGCCCGGGGGTCTCTGTTTGGGTTCATCAGGTCAGAGTGGTCTCCTAGTGACTTAATTTGGTCCCTAGTATTGTTTTCTACTCTCAAAATTTCCCTGGGTTGCTCCAGATACCCTATAGGCACACTAAAAGTCACAAAACTGCTACGGAACAATTCCTAAGCTCATGCATCGGGTTTAAATCTATGGCTCAGGTCAGGAAACGTGTCACCATGGTCATGTAAACACCCCTAACTATTCCCAGATTCCACCTATTTTCACAACAGAAAAATCTAGTAGGACTAAACACCCTTAAACACCTTCAGGTAACTACCTTACAAAACCCAAACCCTAACTCTTTTATGCACCCGAGGCCGCCGGAATTTCCCCAATAGCCGCCAGCCAAAACCGCCCAGATAGGTCTCGTTCTTCAAGTGGTCACTTAGGGTTACGAGTACAACATTACCACACTGTTTGTTTTCCCAGTGAATGCTCGGGGTCACAGCAGGTCAGCGACATCACAAAACGACATCCAAAACACGATATCTCACAAAACTAATCTAAAGGGAAGAAATTATACCTCAATAAGGCCACTCAAGAAAACCCTAGCTTCCCAACGTCATCAAAATTCCATTTTGCTTGGTTCAATGTGTAGAGGAAGAGATGGGGGTTAATTTTTGTGAAGGGAGTAATAAGTTTTGGGAATTTTTTGGAGGTGGATCTAGGGTTTGAAGTGGAGGGATGTGGGGTTGAGGAAGATGAAGAGGGAGAAGAAAAATGATTGGGGAAAGTTAGGCAGCAGCCCCTGATTGATACGATATTTTATTCGCTTTCGCTTTTAAAAGATAAATCAAAGAATATTAACCGCAATCAAGAACGACGTCGCTTGGTATCTAGCCGTTTGAGTACGGGTCGGTCCACAGGGATTTTGTGTATTTTCTAATTGTTCTAACGATTTAATTCCAATTGTGGTGGAGTGGATTATCAATAAAAACTAAGGTTGATTTAGATTAGATTTAAAACCTTGCTAAGGTTAGGTTTAGGTTAAATTTGGAAATTCAATATTCCTCATCGCTTTTTATGCCCTAATTAAGATCTATTTAGGTGTTATGGTAATAATTAACAAAGGGGATTAGCACGATCGGGAAGAAACTAGGTTTCTTACTCTAGGTCCTTGTCCGTCCTTTCTTAATTCTTACCCTAATCTCCATGGAAAATATATACAACTAGTCTTTTAAACTACGGTATCACCGCTACCTCTTAGGATAGGGTGCCGTAGTGAGCGGTGTGTGTATGTATGCATGGAGTCCTATAAAAATGTATGATGGGCAAGAAAGGGGTGAGAGATTTTCATCTCTCAAACCTTTCCTATTCCTAGCCCTAACAAGTGAGGAACTACTCACTCATTAGGGAATTGATAAAAAGAGACATTTTTTGTTTGTTTTTAATTCAATAACCTAATTATCTAAACTACGGCAAATGAATAAAATTTCTAACTAATTAACTAGGGCAGATAAATAAAATTTATACTAGGGCAGAAAAGAAATTAAAACTAAGGCATAGAAAGGAAAACTTACTTTATTTGTGTAAGTCCACGTTGCCCACCCCGGTGCTTGCAGGGAGACGGAAACGTTATGAAAAATCTGATTTTTACAACACTAGGCAACATGGACTAACCAAAGGAGGGATTTTTGCTAAACAAAACTAACTACCAATGCTAAAAGAGTTTAGCTACTCGGAAAAGGGGTTATACCTAGGTCTTCAAGTCCTTCTCTTCTTGCTCCTTGGAGTGAAAGAACGGGTTCTCCTTGTCGCCTTCTCTTGCCGAAGAAAGATCCACCCGAAGGCTTCAACCTTTGGCTCCAACCTCAAACTAGAAGTAACTAAGGTGCTTGGTGTGCTAGACCTAGGACCTTAGAAAGAGTAGAGAGTGTTTTTGAAGGGATTATCTCAAGCTCAAGTGGTTCTCAACTCATGAGAGGGGAGAGCTAGAGAGAGAGGAAGAGGAGGAGAGAGAATGAAAATTATCAAGTGAGAAGAATAATGCAACCTTCTCACATATATGTGATTTATAAAAATTAGATAATTAGCTAAAGATAATTGTCATGGTTAATCAAGAAATGACCATTATCATTTCACATTAAATGCTTTTTAAAGGATCAAAGAGCATCTTTCATATGGAATGATGATGGTCAACTTGTCAACCTAGGTCAACAAGTCAAGTATAGTCAAATGGTCAACAACCCTAACCATGCACAATTATAATTAACTAATATTAATAAATCATAATTCACATATAAACATTAGGGTTAAGAAAATGACAATGGTCATCAACCCTAATGAAAATCCAATGCCTCTGTCTCAGTCAACTGTGCATACACACCCGTATCCGTGTTCCGAGGAACACGAATACAATGAGATAAAACCAATCCCAAATCATATACTATGATCCGGCTTAAACCAAAGCCCGCTAGTATAAGTTTTCTGGACACCAAACGTGCACAAGTGCGCGGATGTGAACGAACCCTATCGCAAAACCATGCGACCTCTACTCATTTTGCCTAAAGGCGAATAACCCTCTGTGTGGGACTCTAAAGACTCGACACTACGCTGGCAGTGAATTTAAACACAGACCGCAAGCGGTACTACCTGTACGTAACGGTCCCCAGGTAGATGCGGATAAGAAGACTGACGAGGTAAACCCTATCTGAACTCCTACTGAGCCTGAATGTGACAGTCTCCGTACAGTCCGATCTGTTCGTCTAAGAACATTGCATGGCGGGCCTAGGGGGGCGGTAAACGTCAGTCCCCTACTAGCGGTACAAGTCATGCCGGAGTGTAGCCCAGAACACCTGAGATAACACTGGAAACCTACCAGTTTATCTCGCTTTCCCTGGCCAGGGACTTTGTGTAATGGCTCTCCTAGACACAGCGCGATATCAACCCCCAATACCGGGAGAGACGAATCCTGTCTAACCGTCACTGCCTCCAAGTGCTTCAGGACTGCACCTAAAAACTACCTGTTTGCACGACTCCTTTGAGCCGTGGTAGGGTAGTAATCAAAGTACAGTGGGAACACACTCGAGGAGAAGTGACAGTGTCAAGTCAACGGACTAAGCTGTACTCATGTCACCTTGGAACTGATAACTGACGATAGGTATAATACCAACCAACAGTTCCCGACGAGTCCTGTCCAGTATACTTGTAACCTAACGAGCACCCGCATACTATCTCAAGTACGACGTACTGACGGCTGTAGGACAGACCGTCTCCCAAGCTGGGATAAGAAGCGCATACGCTAGTCTACTCCGGAGTATCGATGCCCTGTCTTGATAGTCCTGCGACTAGGGACCTGCATAAGGATGTGCTTATGGATTACCCAGCCCCCACGAGTGTGACTGCTATCACAACGCTGGTAATCAAGTAAAGATCCTAAGGGCTCCACTAATGTGTAAAGGCGATATGCTAAAAGAAACACATGCACACATTAAAGCAGAAACAAACCAAGTAGCATACTACCATTTTAAGCAAGAATGTCAATACAAGGTGAATATCCCAAGCTTCCATCAAGTAATATACAATCTAGTATGATACAGTAATGGCCTCTAGGGCATATACACTAACAATCTCCCACTTGCACTAAGGCCATGTGCTGGCGTATCGAAGACCTATCGTCTCGATCAGCCGCTCAAACTGAGTCTGGGGTAAGGCCTTGGTGAATGGATCAGCAGTGTTATCTTCCGTAGCAACTCTCTGAACCTCGATCTCCTGGCGACCCACGATCTCCCTGATCAGGTGATACCGCCTCAAGATGTGCCTGGACTTCTGATAGGACCTCGGTTCCTTCGCTAAAGCTATAGCCCCGTTGTTGTCGCAATACAGAGGTACTGGATCAACAATGGACGGAACCACCTGAAGTTCTGTTAGGAACTTCCTTATCCAGACGGCTTCTTTTGCGGCATCTGCAGCAGCGATATATTCCGCTTCCATCGTCGAGTCAGCAACGGTTTCCTGTTTGGAACTCTTCCAACACACCGCCCCTCCATAGAGGGTAAAGACATAACCCGACATGGACTTGGAATCATCCTTGTCACTCTAGAAGCTGGAGTCAGCAAAGGCCTTAATCTGGAGGTCTTTTCCCCCATACACCAAGAACATCTCCTTAGTCCTTCTCAGGTACTTGAGAATGCTCTTTACCGCTATCCATTGTTTCTCCCCAGGGTTTGACTGATACCGGCTTACCACACTCAGTGCATATGCTACATCTGGTCTGGTACACAACATCGCATACATTATAGAGCCTACCGCAAAAGCGTAGGGTATAATAGACATGCGATCCCTTTCCAAATCAGTCTTGGGAGACATCTCTTTGGAGAGGGTGATCCCGTGACAAGCCGGTAAATTACCGCGCTTGGAATCTTCCATACTGAATCTTTTCAGTATGGTGTCAATGTACCTGGACTGTGAGAGTCCTAATATCCTCTTGAATCTGTCACGGTAGATCCGGATCCCCAGAATGTATGTGGCATCACCCAGATCTTTCATGGAGAACCTGTGTGACAAGAACCCTTTGACAGATTGTAGCATAGAAATGTCATTTCCTATCAAGAGAATGTCATCCACGTATAATACGAGGAATACAACAGTTCTTGCTACAAATCAACTATAGATGCATGGTTCATCTGGATTTTTGATAAAGCTAAATTCTTTGACCGTCTCATCAAAACAGATGTTCCAACTCCGCGATGCCTGCTTTAGTCCATAGATGGACTTAAGCAACTTGCACACCTTTCCGCTGCTCCTACTCTGAATGAAACCCTCTGGCTGGTCCATATAGACACACTCCTCTAAATTTCCATTTAGAAAAGCGGTCTTTACGTCCATCTTCCAGATCTCATAATCGTGGAAGGAAGCAATGGCAAGAAGGATCCGAATGGATTTCAGCATAGCCACTGGAGAAAATGTTTCGTCATAGTCCAAGCCAGGTCTTTGACGGAAACCCTTTGCAACAAGTCTAGGTTTATAGGTCTCAACCTGTCCATCTACACCAATCTTCCTTTTGAAGATCCACTTGCATCCTACGGGTTTTACCCCATCTGGAGCAATGTCCAACGTCCATACTTTGTTGGTGTACATGGACTCCATTTCGGTCCGCATTGCATCCAGCCATTTTACCGAGTCAACTCTCTGAATGGCCTGCTGGAAGCTAGTCGGCTCATCACTATCAATGATGCAATCCTCTCTATCCCCGTCTATGAGAAAACCGTAGTATCTCTCGGGCGGATGAGACTGCCTACTACTTCTGCGGAGCGGCGTAAGAATGTCCTGATCTTTCAAACCCTCTGGTTCTACTAAGCTTTCAGTAATAGCTCGTGGTTCTGGAATTTCTTCTGGTTCTATTGCGCTCCCACTTATCTGTTTTTCAAAAAACTGAGTTTCCAAGAAGTGGGCATGACGAGAAACAAAAACCTTTTGTTCCTCTTCGCAATAGAAGAAATATCCCTTGGAGTTCTTTGGATATCCCACAAACTTGCACTGTACTGAGCATGTCTCGAGCTTGTCCGCATGCTGCTTTTTGACAAAAGCTGGACATCCCCATGTCTTAATGTGATTAAGATAGGGTCTCTTCCCACACCACATCTGATATGGTGTGGTAGGCACAGTCTTAGTTGGAACTTGGTTCAAAAGGTATGCAGCTGATTCTAGTGCATATCCTCAGAATGATCGCGGCAACTCAGCGTTACTCATCATGGACCGTACCATATCCAATAGGGTTCGGTTCCGTCTCTCCGATACACCGTTATGTTGCGGAGTGTATGGAGGAGTGAGCTGAGAGAGAATTCCATTCTCTTTTAAGTAATCCAGGAATTCGGCTCTCAAGTATTCACCACCTCGATCAGATATCAGTGTCTTGATACTTTTGCCTGTTTGTTTTTCTACTTCATTCTTATATTCCTGGAATTTTCCAAAGTCTTCGGATTTATGTTTCATTAAGAAGACATAACCGTACCTTGAAAAGTCATCCGTAAAAGTAATAAAGTAAGAATAACCGCTTCGTGCATGCGTAGACATTGGACCGCACACGTCGCTGTGTACGAGTCCCAAGAGCTCGCTCGCTCTTACTCCGTGTCCAGTGAACGGAGTCTTTGTCATCTTTCCTTTGAGACAGGATTGACAAGTTGCATATGATTGATATTCGAATGGATCCAAATATCCTTCTGTATGTAACTTCGTCAACCTTCTCTCAATGATGTGACCCAGTCTACAATGCCATAAGAAAGTCTGATTTGTTTCCGGAGACTTTCTTTTGTGTGTATTCTGGACATTGAAAATCTGTGGTTGGTTTAATACGTATATACCATTGCTTAATGTATCTGACCCAATCGGAACTTGATTAAGGTGAATGTTTACAACATTACTTACAAACGCAAATTCATAACCTTCTTTAGAAATCAAAGATACAGAAATGATATTACAAGTTGCATTGGGTACAAAAAGCAATTACGTAAAACCAAAACATGTCCATCTGACATTCCCAGGTGATAGTCCCCCACGGCCTCAGCATCCATGCTAGCTCCGTTTGCAACTTTGAGGGTCATGTCACGTGCCTTCAAAAACCTACGCTTTCTCAACGCCTGCAAAGAATTATAGATATGAGATCCTAATCCGGTATCCAATACCCAGGACGCAGAGTTTATTGATAGACAGTTTTCAATAACATACACACCTGAAGCTGAAGCCGCAACCTGCTTCAGATCCTGTGTTCTGGCCTTCCAAGTCCTGCAATCTTTCTTCCAGTGTCCACTCTTGTGACAGTAAAAACACTCTTCCTTATCCACAAGCTTCCCCGCTACCTTTGTTGCTTTTGCCTTTCCCTTCGTATCCACTTTACTAAAACCGCCCCTTGGTTTGGCGGGGGTTTTCTTCTTCTTTCCCTTGGCTTTCGCCCTGGACCTAGAAGAGGAAGATCCTCCTACAAACAAAGTGGATGTTTCCCTACCTTTTAGTAGGGTGCCCTCCGCACTCCTCTGCATGTTGAGGAGCTCTGAAAGTTCAACTTTCTTTTCTTGCAAGTTGAAGTTCAGGATGAACTGGGCGTAAGTGGAAGGAAGGGACAGAAGAATTAAGTCCGTATAGAGCTCATTCTCCAACGTAGTCCCAAGGTCCGCGAGCTCCTCTATGTAGCCAATCATCTTAAGCACGTGTTCCGCTACCGATGATCCGACGGCCAATCTCGCCGAAAATAACTTCTTCGACACTTCGTATCTGGCGATACAGGATTTCTCTCCATACAGTTCTTTTGTATGGAGAAATATGGATTCGAGGTCCATATTCTCGTGCCTCCTCTGATGTTCGTTGTCTATAGAGGCAAGCACGAGGCACTTGGCCTTCGCGCAGTCGATTTCCCAGGTCTTACGGATTTCCCTATCCGCGACGCTGGTTTTGGGACCTGGGACAGGGGGAGCTTTGGTGGTAAGAAGATACCCCAACTTGTCATAAGTGATTGCCATTTTGACATTCCTGAGTCAATCTTTGTAGTTTGGCCCTGTCAGTATGTTTTTATCTAGAAGTAACTTAAGTCCAGTCATGATAAATGGTCGCTGCAATTACGAGAGAGAGAAGAAACACTTTAACATGATGCTCTTGCAAGTTTAGAGTGGTTTTTAATTTGTCTAAACAGGATGGCTCCCACTGTCTCTTGAATCCCGCCTCAAACCATGAAGGAAGAACTAGTCGGGATCAATCTCACCGTACAATACTTGCTTAACCGTTCAGCCAGGCCAGTGTCAGTACTTCGAGGGAGGTTTTCCAACGCTTTCGCGAAGTTCCTTAATTAAGTAACCTCTTTTCCCTGTGGGCGTAGCCCCGCTAACACCTTTCTAGACACCTACTTGGTTTATAGCATTGATTGTTAAGTGAGAAAGTTCCGGAGGAGTAGCACATACTCACAGTAGGATCGGGATCCAAATATCATCGTGTGACAAAACTGAAGGAATCCTACCAGAATCATCACACTCCAAATGGTATGCAGCGCTAGCAAGTTTCAGTTCTTTTGAAACTCCCGATGTGGATTTTTGCCCCATGCTCTTATGACCTTGACTTTGGCCAAAATATCATAAGTCACATGTCAAGTTCTACCCGTCATTCTCCAGGTTAATTTGAGCCCACCCGCACATACCCTTGACTTTGGCCAACATGGTAGAACGACTGCCCCAAACCAACACATCTATCTATGCTGCACATGAATACCCAATAGCTACCAATCACTATGCCTTGACTTTGGCCAACATACATAGCTTGAATACTTATTGACCATTCATGTGAAACGACGGAGGGCTACGAATGGTTTTGGCGAAACCGTGAACGTAGTGAACTTGATATAATCGAAGGAACGAGATAGCTTTCAAAAGGAGTGGTTCAAGCTCCGCATTTAAAAGTTTGGTTTTGAAAAGAACCGAGTGGTTTTCAAAGTGTTCCAACGACTTTTACTTGGTTTATTTTTTCTTGCATTAATTCCAATGCGTCCCATCATTTAATCATACTATTGCAGAAAACAACGAAAATATGACGTACGCTTATGCCATCCGCATTCGCCACGGGGTCCCGTCATCACCCGTTAGGTTACTTAACTAACGACAGAGCGGGGGCTGGACTAGCGCGGATGCAAAACATAAGCAACGCCTAAATAGATATCATATAGATATATATAAACATTCGTCACATGCAATGATAGCCATTCCAGATCACAGATGAATACATTGGATATACTAGGAATCCGCAATTCGTACGAGCCTGTAACGAAGAACGGATTACACGGTCGCGATGAATAGCCAAACCCCACCCTAGACCCCTACGGGTGCGACAAACTACCCGCCAAGTATCCGAAGTGAAGCAACCTCCCTCAACAACGTGAGTAGGCCACTCGGCACTTCGAGGTACCCGGTAGTTTGTGCACCCCACCTTGGGTCTATCCTAGGAGCAAAAACAGTAAAAAGAAATTATACAATGACGGATACAACCCCGACCCGGTTGTGCTGCCATACAAATAATATTACATCAATTTACATATTACAAGAATTGAAAGAATAAGAAAATTCTCATCTCACAACCCCCCGGCTATTCATCCGCGACAATCCAACGAATTCATATGCACAATCCATCAACATTACAGATCACAGATATGTATAACCCCCACTAATCGACGTATAGCGATTAGCGGACGTTCAATACATATATCACATCACAGATATAACCCATTAGCCAAAGTGTAAAGAAGTTCGATCAAAAATACGGATTTGTGACCACCCCAAAATCCAACTTGTTCTCTGGAAAATCTGGGTGGAAACAAACTACATCAAAAATCACAAAACAGTAGCAGAAGAACACTGCAGGAAAAACGACCCCACGGCCGAGTCAACTCGGCCGCGGATTCGCGGCAAGAGCATGCTCTTGCCGCGGTTCCGCGGTGAGTTGGTCGACTCGCTGGCTCTTTTTTCTTCTGTGTTCTGTAAAAACCCTGAGCCAATTTTTAAAGTATGATTTATTATTTTTAGAGCAGATTTAAAAATCGGCAGAAACTTTGGGTTTTGAAAAA
The DNA here is from genome assembly GCA_030015575.1 of Agapanthus africanus. Lineage (NCBI taxonomy): Eukaryota > Viridiplantae > Streptophyta > Magnoliopsida > Asparagales > Amaryllidaceae > Agapanthus > Agapanthus africanus. The sequence goes on along the minus strand of JASDDO010000010.1, from coordinate 103,025,990 downwards.
ATGTTTTGAGATTTTTTCCGATCGAAGTTCTAGATACTTTGCTAACTAGATAGTTTGTGTTTAGCTAGGCTCTGATACCACTGTAAGTCCACGTTGCCCATCCCGGTGCTTGCGGGGAGGCGGAAACGTTATGAAAAATCTGATTTTTACAACACTAGGCAACATGGACTAACCAAAGGAGGGATCTTTGCTAAACAAAACTAACTACCAAAGCTAAAAGAGTTTAGCTACTCGGAAAAGGGGTTATACCTAGGTCTTCAAGTCCTTCTCTTCTTGCTCCTTGGAGTGAAAGAACGGGTTCTCCTTGTCGCCTTCTCTTGCCGAAGAAAGATACACCCGAGGGCTTCAACTTTTGGCTCCAACCTCAAACTAGAAGTAACTAAGGTGCTTGGTATGCTAGACCTAGGACCTTAGAAAGAGTAGAGAGTGTTTTTGAAGGGATTATCTCAAGCTCAAATGGTTCTCAACTCATGAGAGGGGAGAGCTAGAGAGAGAGGAAGAGGAGGAGAGAGAATGAAAATTATCAAGTGAGAAGAATAATGCAACCTTCTCATATATATGTGATTTATGAAAATTAGATAATTAGCTAAAGATAATTGTCATGGTTAATCAAGAAATGACCATTATCATTTCACATTAAATGCTTTTGCAAGAATCAAAGAGTATCTTTAATATGGAATGATGATGGTCAACTTGTCAACCTAGGTCAACAAGTCAAGTATAGTCAAATGGTCAACAAGCCTAACCATGCACAATTATAATTAACTAATATTAATAAATCATAACTCACATATAAACATTAGGGTTAAGAAAATGACAATGGTCATCAACCCTAAAGAAAGTCCTCTGCCTCTGTCTCAGTCAACTGTGCATACACACCCGTATCCGTGTTCCGAGGAACACGAATACAATGAGATAAAACCAATCCCAAATCATATACTAGGATCCGGCTTTAACCAAAGCCAGCTAGTATAAGCTGTCCGGACACCAAACGTGCACAAGTGCGCGGATGTGAACGAACCCTGTCGCAAAACCATGCGACCTCTACTCATTTTGCCTAAAGGCGAATAACCCTCTGTGTGGGACTCTAAAGACTCGACACTACGCTGGCAGTAGGTTTAACCACAGACCGCAAGCGGTACTAGCTGTACTTAACGGTCCCCAGGTAGATGCCGATAAGAAGACTGACGAGGTAAACCCCATCTGAACTCCTGCTGAGCCAGAATGTGACAGTCTCCGTACAGTCCGATCTGTTCGTCTAAGAACATCGCAGGCGGGCCTAGGGGGGCGGTAAATGTCAGTCCCCTACTAGCGGTACAAGTCGTGCCGGAGTGTAGCCCAGAACACCTGAGATAACACTGGAAACCTACCAGTTTATCTCGCTTGCCCTGGCCAGGGACTTTGTGTAATGGCTCTCCTAGACACAGCGCGATATCAACCCCTAATACTGGGAGAGACGAATCCTGTCTAACCTTCACTGCCTCCAAGTGCTTCGGGACTGCACCCAAAAACTACCTGTTTGCACGACTCCTTTGAGCCGTGGTAGGGTAGTAATCAAAGTACAGTGGGAACACACTCGAGGCGAAGTGACAGTGTCAAGTCAACGGACTAAGCTATACTCATGTCACCTGGAAACTGATAACTGACGATAGGTATAATATCAACCAACAGTTCCCGACGAGTCCTGTCCAGTGTACTCGTAACCTAACGAGCACCCGCATACTATCTCAAGTACGACGTACTGACGGATGTGGGACAGACCGTCTCCCAAGCTGGGATAAGAAGCGCATACGCTAGTCTACTCCGGAGTATCGATGCCCTGTTTCGATAGTCCTGCGACTAGGGACCTGCATAAGGATGTGCTTATGGATTACCCAGCCCCCACGAGTGTGACTGCCATCACAACGCTGGTAATCAAGCAAAGATCCTAAGGGCTCCACTAATGTGTAAAGGCGATATGCTAAAAGAAACACATGCACACATTAAAGCAGAAACAAACCAAGTAGCATACTACCATTTTGAGCAAGAATGTCAATACAAGGTGAATATCCCAAGCTTCCATCAAGTAATATACAATCTAGTATGATACAGTAATGGCCTCTAGGGCATATACACTAACAATTTGATGCTCTCTTCAAAACATTACAGCGAATAAAAATTCTGAATTTGATAAATGAAAAAAGACATAGGAAGAGACATGCTCCAAAAAGAGCTTTAGGGTTTCTATTTATAGATTATAGAAACCTTAGGGTTTACATCTGATCCCTATCTGTATTTACAAAACTACCCTGAGAAGCCTAGTCAACGTACCGCCGCCACCGACAACTTTGCACCGACACGTGGTTAGCACGGCCGCTGATCTGTGGCCATATGCCCTGTTTGGCCACGGATCCGCGACCATAAGGTGGAGTCATTGGATCCGTTTTCTTCTAATGCTTCCAGTTGCTTTTCACATCTGTTTTCTTCACTTGGTTCTTCAGAATGTAGTTTCTTCCAGATTTCCACAGTGTAGAATGTTGTGGACTTTTACCGTTTGCTTCGTGTTGAAGTCTTGAATTTTGCGCTGCCTTTGTACTTTGTGAAATTGTTCATTGATCTTCGTTTATTCTTCAAATTGTAGGTATGATAAAGATTCTCTATTTGTTGGTCGTAGTCTCACTTTTGTAGCGTCTTTTCATCATTTTCACTGTTTTGTTCCGAGAACCTGTAATCTGCAACTATGTAGCAGACATGGATCAAAAGCACCTGTTTATTTGTAAAATGAATAAGAATGGGGAATATCATAATGCAAAATTATGATATGAACAAATACCCCCAAACTTATCTTTTTCTCATCCTCGAGCAAAACTTGTTTTATTCTCGAAAAAGACCTAACCTCACTTTCGCAGGGAATCGCGATTGCACTGAGCTCGTGCAACAAGCCGTTAAACCTCTAGGTGTCCCTAGTAGGAGGAGTGTTGTCTCCTGAGGGTTTTCAGCGGATACTACCCACAAAATCCTATTAATTTGGCCTATTGACTTTTATTCTCCAATTCGGTTTTCTAGCAAGAAATTCTATTATCTTCAACTCAGAAATTATCAACCCGTATTTTTCACGCTTCCTTATCATTTTACTTAAGATTGTATATGTTTTGTAGATTTACTTAGCTTTTAGCATCTTTTGAATTTTCCTTCTAAGGTTCCATCTCAACTTAGGAATTTTTATCATCTCTACTAAAGATATAAATCCTATTTTTCATTCCTATCTTTCATCCAAACCCCAATCACATACCCCTACGTGTGTGTATGTATCACCCCTACACTTGGAAATTCAATTCAAGCTCTTATACTCTTGTCCATCGTCCAAAGAACTTTTAGTTGGTGAATTTTTGGATGAAATTGCTCATACATCCTTCATGCGACCGTTAATACTTCTTGAGGTACTAACAACCGATTACAAATTGTGTTTGCGCATTAAGGCATAATTTCTCGTCTTATAATACCTAAGGCTTTTAGCAGTGACTCCCAAACCAGTTGGTCTAAGGCACTAGGTGATAAAGCACCCTCGCTATATATATATATATATATATATATATATATATATATATATATATACTCGCGGCCTTAAGTAATTATAAAACCAGTGTTCATTTTTTTATATCTCTTTATTCACACTTGTATTTTATTTTATTTTCCTTCATACTAAGGACTTTAGACAAGAGCATTTCAAGGTCTCCTCTACTATTCCAAGTTTCAAGGTGCGTGTATATGCTAATTGTAGGGCATATATTTTCAGAATTTAGACTTAAGTTTAGCAAATATTTTTCAGACTTACACTTTAATAAAAATATTAATACTCTTCCCTTATTTTGACTTAGCCCAAGAAGTGAACTCAAAATTTGCCTATTTCTAAGTAAGCTACAAAGACATATATTTTCTACCGTTAAATTTTAAGAAACGTTATTTTTAGGGTTTTTAATTTACTAAGTCTAGGATCTAGTTTTTCCTAGCTAGTTAACCGTCTTGTCAAACTCAAATCAATTATGGCCAAAATTGAATTTTTCAATTTTTATGGTTTTTTTTTCTAAATAAGGATGCAAATGTAAAATTATACATATGAATGCGAAGGAAGAAAGCTTACCGAGCACACCCCAAAACTTAAACTTGACAGTGTCCTCACTGTTATGCCACACCAAGAGGGTCAAAAATGTCGGCACTCCCCTGTTTATTCATTTATTTTTTATATATTTTTTTATTGTTAAAAGAAAAACAAAATATATAGACAAAAATGTCCCCCCAAACTTATTTTTGACTCACCACTTTGAGTTAAAAAAATTTATTTTCAAGAGCCAAATTATAACCCCCTCCCTAAACTTAAATTAAACAATGCTAAGCTTTTTAAAGAGGGAGGTCAAAGTTATCGGTCAATGCCAAGCTCTGCAAAGACCAAAAATCAACACCAACCATTCGAAGAATTTATCAATGTAACATATAGGTTGGTGGAAGAACATATTATATAGAGCCAAGAAGAAGTTGGGAAGAGATAAGTGGTGGTATGGAAAGGGTTTGCGTGAACGTGAATTTGAGGAGATAAGAGGTGATGATAAATAAAAACGAGAATGTGAATGATCAGAAATGAGTGGAATATTAGCATTCTCGTATTTTATTAGAAGAAAAGGTGGTGGTTCAACTTCTATAGGTGGAGGTTGATTAACCACAAAATCCTCGAGGTGTCTCTGTGGATCCTTTACTGGCTTGGAATCATCCATCATATGTATATGATGTTCAACTATGAGGGGACTAATCCCCTTTATGTCCGCCATAGTCCAGCCAAAAGCTTGCCGATTGTTTTGTAAGACCATTAAAAGGGCTTTCTTTTGTTCAAGGGCTAGAGAGGCCGATATGATTACAGGAAGGGTCTCATTCTCACCTAAGTAAGCGTATTTAAGGTGAGACGACAATAGCTTGAGTTCGAGTTTTGGAGGCGAAACAATTGAAGGTAAAATTGGTGAAACTGTCTCGAACTCGAAGGATTCCAACAATGGTTCGAAGAGATTGTAAGCAACCGAGTCGGATGGTTCAACCAACTCATCCGAAAATTCAAAGGACTGAAGCTCGGGCAGTGAGTCTTCAAAATCGTCCAAAAAAGTGAAACACTCGTAATCGTTATCGGTTGTGAAAACTGTGTCAGATTCTAGGAGAAACACACTAGTGGCGTCAAAACTGCTGTGATCGAACAGAAATTTGTCGAGCTCACAGTCCTCCTGTGTGATCTCATGGATCGAGCAAACATCAAGTATACTAGTTTTAGGCTCGGAGGGAAGACTTCCTATCTTGTAAATGTTAAACTCACTTGACATCTTCCCGAAGGATAGAGTCATAGAGCCGTTGGGACAGTTGATTATAGCATTGGAAGTGGCCAAAAATAGTCGACCGAGGATCACCGGAATTTGGTTCCGTAGGTTAGCCACAGGCTGTGTGTCCATAACAATGAAGTCAACGGGGAATATGAAGTCCCCTACTTTGATCAACACATCCTCTAACTCACCTCTAGGATGGATGATGGATCGATCAGCTATTTGGAGAGTACAATGAGTGGGTTTCAACTCTCCAACACCTATTTGCTCATAAACGGAATAGGGAAGCAGGTTAACACTGGAACCAAGATCTAAAAGTGCTCGATTGATGGTATTATCCCCAATTGTTATTGAAATTGTAGGACAGCCAGGGTCCTTTCGTTTTTGGGGCAAAGGTTGAGGTTGGGTAATAGCATTGCTCACAGCACTAGCTACGAGCACTTTCTTGGGTACCTGAGACTTTCTCTTCGTGGTGCATAAGCCCTTCAAGATTTTAGCGTAAGAAGGGACTTGTTGGATTGCATCCAAGAGAGATATGTTAATGCTAACCTGTTTGAATAACTCCACAATCTTCTCCATTTGTGGAGTTGGTTTATTGAATCTCAACCTGTTTGGAAATGGAACATTTTGAAAATTTGTTGAGTCCAATGTTTATGGAGTAGATTGCTGAGTTGGAACGGATCCCAGTGTTGGTGTGTTCGTGAAGTGAGATGTGGGTCCGTTAGAAGTAGAAGAAGTAGAGCCTTGTGAAGAATGAAGAATAGGCTCTGAAGAAGATGAAGATGAAGAAGAAGAAGAAGATGAAGAAGAAGCACCGGCAGGGGTGTCATCACTAATACCCACATTATTGTGCAACACTCATCCAGATCTCAATGTGGTCATAGCATTCACATTATGATTTTGTTGTTCATAAGCAACTTGTGCGTTGTGTGTGTGACCGGGATTTGGCAATGGTTGAGACGGAAGCTTTCCCTTTTCTCGCTCGCTTAACGCAGCATTTAGTTGTGCAATTTGGGCCTTAATTGATTTGATACTCTGATCATGTGAAGCACTGTTTTGCACCAAAGATTGAATGTAAGTCTCCAACCTTCCTGCGGATTGTGTAGATTATTTTAAAAACGCATCTAGACTTCATTCTAGCGAGGAAACCTTATCGTTATTTGGCTGAACAAAATTGTTTTGAGGATAAGAATTTTTAGGTACAAAATTGTTCATTTGGTTTGGGTAAGGTTGGGGTTGGAAAGGTTGCTGGTATTGAGTTTGTTGAGGTGCTTGTTGTTGTGGAGGAGGAGGCCTTTGAAAGTTTTTGTTGCCTTGGAATTATTGTTGATTTTGATTCCAAGCAAAATTTGGGTGGCTCCTCCAACCAGGATTATAAGTCGAAGAGTATGGATCATTTATTTGTCTTTGCTGAAAGGCAGCATTGACTTGATCTTGTCCTTGAACAGGTGGATTGTAAAGACACTCTTCGGTTAGATGGGATGAATCTGAACAACAAGCGCAAACAGTGCGTGGGGGTAAAGCAGGGGCAGGAGAAGGCAATGAGAATTTGCTTTCAATTGCTTCTAGCTTTTTCGTAAGTGCGGCCATTTTGGCCTTCATTGCAATCGACATATCTAGTTGATGTATGCCTGCCCGAGACTGACCTGATGAAGAAGATGAGGTGGTCTTAGTGCTTTTCCAATGAAGTGTTTGTTCAGCAAGATCGTCAAGAAACTGCCACGCTTCCTCGCTTGATTTTGTAAGAAAGTGACCTTGACAAAGTTTCCAACAACTGCTTAGTTGCTGGGTTCAATCCTTTGTATAAAGTTTGGCAAAGTTGCCAATTCTCGATACCATGGTGAGGGCATTGAACAAGTTGGTCTTTAAATCTTTCAAAACACTTCCAAAATGGTTCGGAAGGAAGCTGGGAAAATTGAATAATTTCGTTGCGAATTCTCGCTGTCTTGTGGTGTGGGTAAAACCTTTTTAGAAAAGTTTTAACAAACTCTTCCCAATTTTTTATAGAGTATGATGCTGTGCTATAGAACCATTTTTCGGCTAGGTCACATAAAGTGAACGGAATGACACGTATCCTTACAGCATCATCAGAAAGTTGTGTAGTCTTCATCATTGCGCAAACATTCTGGAATTTTTTTATGAAGATGTAGGCATCTTCGGATTCCAGCCCGTGAAATTTGGGCAACATGTTGATGAAGTGGGGTTTAATTTCAAAGTTATCCCCATTGGCCGGTGGAAGTGAAAGACAAGTGGGTAAAGCGGTGCGGATAGGGTAGAAAAGTTCCTGGAGCGCGATTCGTTGGGGCGCTTCAACAGGAGGGTGTTGTGGGTTATTCGCACCTAGTGGAGGTGGAATCAGTCCCGCAGGTAAGGGGTTGTTAGGGTTGAATCCCGACATCTCCTTAGAAGATGATGAAATTGATGATGAAATTGATGATGAAGGTAAAGAAGTGGATGGAATTTCGACTTCGGAGTCAAAAGCGTCGTCAGCCGGCACTAACGAGACACGGACTAAACGGGCACTAGTGTCCCTATTCCAACCGAACATACACTAAAGAGGTGTAGTGTAGTCAAAAGGTAAAAACAGAAGGTGGGGGTAAGAAAACGTCAATGGAAGAAAGTGGGTGCAATGGATTTCTTAGCGACAAGTGGCAAGTTTTTTTTTGTAATATTTTTCTGTTTTGTGTTTTTTTTTATATAAGAAGCTTTTTGCAAAAAGATTTTTAATAAGAAGCTTAGACACACGTTCAATCAATCACAATATGCACAATCAAGCCTAGATCTAGGGTCACCTAAGTTAACTAGACTGCTCCTAACTGTTCCAAAGGGCAAGTTGTGAGGACCTCAAATCACCTCTTCACCGCCAATTGTTGCCAAGTAAGCACAAGTAAGGAAAGGATGGATCCGCTCACGAATCACTGTAAGATGGGCCTTTTAAAGTTACCTTTCCCCACTTGTCTGGCCTAGGCACCACAAAGTCTGGTTTAGATAAACGATCGATGCCTACAACTATTCCTTTGTCCTATTGAGCGTTACAGTCCTTAAGGCTGAGTCTAATCTTTTTTAATTAACTCGATAGTTTATGCAATATGCTTTTTGTGATTTTTGGGGTCCTAGGAAGGGTAATGAAATCCCCACCCAATCTGGATTGGTGTTAAAGCCCCTTAAAGTTAGTTTTAAAAGATGCAAAGCAGTAAACACACAAACACTAGCAAAATTTTATTTTATTTTATTGCGGCGCAAAGAATCCTGCACAAGATCAAGTTATTAGAGAAGGGAAGAAGTTTTTGCGCAAAGAACCATGCAGGAAAATTTTTCAGAGGAGATAAGGGGGTTACAGAGAAGAAGAGAAAGCTTACAGAGGGATTTCCACGTGCTGACGTCACCACCAGACCGCGGTTCCGCCGCCAAAAGTGTGTTCTTGCCGCGGTTCCACGGTAGACTTTGCGGTTCAGATCACAAAATTCTCTGTTTCTCTGTTCTGATTATCCTCTGCTTGTTCAGATCTGCTGTTTGCTGTTTTACTCTCTGGATTTTTCCAGATCTGAATCTGTTCGTCGATCCTGCACAATTCAAACGAAACACCCTTCAAAAAAATAACAAGATAATAAATTTTTTATATTTTTATATTTTTCAGTTTTTTATGATTTTTTAATTTTTATATTAACCAAAAATTACAAAAAGAAAATAACTACGCCATCCCCGGCAACGGCGCCATTTGATTGATACGATGTTATATGCGCTTTCGCTTTTAAAAGATAAATCAAAGAATATTAACCGCAATCAAGAACGATGTCGCTTGGTAGCTAGCCGGTTGAGTACGGGTCGGTCCACAGGGATTTTGTGTATTTTCTAATTGTTCTAACGAGTTAATTCCAATTGTGGTGGATTGGATTATCAATAAAAACTAAGGTTGATTTAGATTAGATTTAAAACCTTGCTAGGGTTAGGTTTAGGTTAAATTTGGAAATTCAATATTCCTCACCGCTTTCTATGCACTAATTAAGATCTATTTAGGTGTTATGGTAATAATTAACAAAAGGGATTAGCACGATCGGGAAGAAACTAGGTTTCTTCCTCTAGGTCCTTGTCCGTCCTTTCTTAATTCTTACCCTAACCTCCATGGAAAATATACACAACCGGTCTTTTAAACTACAGTATCACCGCTACCTCTTGGGATAAGGTGCCGTAGTGAGCGGTGTGTTTATGTATGCATGGAGTCCTTTAAAAATGTATGATGGGAAAGAAAGGGGTGAGAGATTTTCATCTCTCAAACCTTTCCTATTCCTAGCCCTACAAGTGAGGAACTACTCACTCATTAGGGAATTGATAAAAAGAGACATTTTTTGTTTGTTTTTAATTCAATAAACTAATTATCTAAACTACGGCAAATGAATAAAATTTCTAACTAATTAAGTAGGGCAGATAAATAAAATTTATACTAGGGCAGAAAAGAAATTAAAACTAAGGCATAGAAAGGAAAAACTTACTTTATTTGATGCTCTCTTCAAAACATTACAGCGAATAAAAATTCTGAATTTGATAAATGAAAAGAAGCATAGGAAGAGGCATGCTCCAAAAAGAGCTTTAGGGTTTCTATTTATAGATTATAGAAACCCTAGGGTTTACATCTGATCCCTATCTGAATTTACAAAACTACCCTGAGAAGCCTATTCAACGCACCGCCACCATCGACAACTTTGCACCGACACGTGCTTAGCACGGCCGTGGATCCGCGGCCATATGCCCTGTTTGGCCAAGGTGGAGTCATTGGTTTTGTTTTCTTATAATGCTTCCAGTTGCTTTTCACATCTGTTTTCTTCACTTGGTTCTTCAGAATGTCTTCTAGTTTCTTCCAGATTTCCACAGTGTAGAATGTTGTGGACTTTTACCGTTTGCTTCGTGTTGAAGTCTTGAATCTTGCGCTGCCTTTGTACTTTGTGAAATTGTTCATTGATCTTCGTTTATTCTTCAAACTGTAGGCATGATAAAGATTCTCTATTTGTTGGTCGTAGTCTCACTTTTGTAGCGTCTTTTCATCATTTTCACTGTTTTGTTCTGAGAACCTGTAACCTGCAACTATGTAGCAGACATAGATCAAAAGCACATGTTTATTTATAAAATGAATAAGAATGGGGAATATCATAATGCAAAATTATGATATGAACAACCCCCCTCTCTTTCTCACTTATTCACACACTCTCTCTCTCTCCAATCATACCCTTTTCACTAAATTACCCTTTTGCCATTCCTTTTTCTTTTCTCTTTCAAAATTCAAAACCAAATCACATAATACCCATATAACAACACAAATACAACATGTAACCAAATGGAACATGACATGGTGCACTAATCATGGAAAACTGTAGAAACACGGATTTGGCTTAATCGCGATTAGCAGTGCACTAATCAGGTTTTTATCGAAACTGCATATAATAAATTTTAAAAATGCCAAATCCTTTAATTATATTATTAAATGAATAAATCATTTTAATTTTCATTTATTTCAAAATTATTGGTATATATTTATACCCTTTTTCGAAAACCCCAATTTCGCAAATCGGGCAGTTTTCGGGAAAAATATTATTTTAATATTAAATTCCAAAAATAATATTTTATATTTTCTGAAATATTACAGAGTTGTAGACGATGAGCCCGGCAGGGGCAGACTGTCTACCGGTGATTGTCTGGCGCGACGGATATCCGGAGGATACCGTTCGTGGTCGTGTGATTGATGATATTGGCCGATCCGGACTGACGGAGCCCGAGGTATTGAGATATTGAGATAATGAGATTCGAGACACTGAGATTCGAGACACTGAGATATTGAGATTTGATGATACAGGCTAGTCCGGATAGCCGGAGCCTGAGATATTGAGATATTGAGATTTATGTTTTGTGTCGATGCTTGACACTGATTTCTCTGTTGATTTCATTGATGATACTCGATTTATATACATACATAAATCTCATTAAATAAAGAAAACAGTTGTCTCATTCATGATGTATTCTGTTTCCATTAGTAATGCATTCATACATCATATATCTGATATGTTGCTATTTGAGGCACTGACACGAGCACGTGGTATTGCACTTATGTGTAGATGGATCAAGATATTTATTTGAGGATATTACTTGATATGACCTAGGATAGCGTCATACATGCAATTTCTGCTCTGTGATACTTTCTACTCTCGAGTTGGCAACTCACCCTCGTTGTGCCACAGTTTCTTGCAGGTTTTGCCGTACAGGTTTCGTGCGGCTTTGCTGGCATACTGCTTCCATTCCGGGTGATTTGCTTTGGTAGCTGGGTTCACTTGCATCGTGACCACCATTGTATTTTATTTACATTCAGTTGTATCTAGTAACTCTATCAACCAGATCTGTATATTTTTATAACCTTAGAAGACTAGTTGTATATTCTTTCGACCTTAGAGTCGTGCGTTGTATTATTTTGGATTTATTGTTGATTTGAGTTTCCTTTTGAGTTTTGATCCTCGCCCTTCGGCGTTGTATATTATATTTCTTGCGTGGTTGTGACCGTCGATTGACGAAGAGCTAGCTCCCGTTTGGGGATGCCTTATTCATTATATATGCTTTATCAGGTTCGTACCCGTTTGGGGTCAATATTTACAAAGGAAACTCTGCCGAAATTTTCAGAAAAGACTTGAGATTTTAAAAATGCATATCTCGGCTTATGTTGTTAAACTTCTTGCTTTAAAATTGGTTTTTCCTTCACTCTACTGCTTTATTTGGTTTTGATTTCTGGGTTTTGGCTTACTTAGATTACGTACGCCTCGAGACGTTTCGTAATTTAGGTGCCTGTCATGTTCCGTACTTTTTGGGTCGTGACAAGTAATACCCCAGGTGGAGTTGGGGCTGAATACCACCTACCCCGTGAGAAGTGAGATGTTATCCGGTATCGAGGTGGGAATGTAATCGATACAGATGCCCACGGGGACCCACCAGAACAATGGGGAGTATTGAATTCCATTCCGAAAGAGAGCACGATCAGAACTATAAATGGAATAATACAACTCTTATAACATAGAGGCGCCTTTTGGATGAATCGGAACTCCGGAGTTTGAAGAACTCCGGAGTTTGAAGAACTCCGTAGTTAAGCGTGCTTGAGCCAGAGAAATTCTGGAATGGGTGACCTACTGGGAAGTAGCCTCGGGTTCATTCAAAGGGACAAAACCGTGCGGTTTCGGCCAAAGCGGACAATACCATCTATGTTTGGGGGTGGGTCATGACAAATATGGTATCAAAGCCGATCCCTCAAAAGTAGGTCTGTGGTTCGAGGATGAACCATTGTTCTAAGTGTGGGGATGTAATACCCTAGGTGGAGTTGGGGCTGAATACCATCTACCCCGTGAGAAGTGAGATGTTATCCGGTATCGAGGTGGGGATGTAACCGATACGGATGCACACGGGGACCCACCAGAACAATGGGGAGTATCGAATTCCATTCCAAAAGAGGGAACGATCTGAACTATAAATGGAATGATACCACTCTTATAACATAGAGGCGCCTTTTGGATGAATCGGAACTCCGGAGTTTGAAGAAATCCGTAGTTAAGCGTGCTTGAGCCATAGAAATTCTGGGATGGGTGACCTACTGGGAAGTGGCCTCGGGTTCATTCAAAGGGACAAAACCGTGCTGTTTCGGCCAAAGCTGACAATACCATCTGTGTTTGGGGGTGGGTCATGACAGGTATCTAGCTTGGAACTCTTCCAACATACCGTCCCTCCACTAAGGGTAAATACAAAGCCCGAGACTGACTTTCAGTCGACCTTATCACACAGGAAGCTCGAACCAATAACATTCATTCAGTGCTTCTCAAGTACTTAAGAATGTCCTCCACAGCTGTCCAGTGATTCTCCCAAGATCTGATTGATTCCTAATCACTACAGCTAGTGAGTTAGCTACATCTGGTCTGGTACATAACATCGCATACATGATAGTGCCTACTGCCGAAGCATAGGATATCCCTTGTACGCGAGCTCTCTCCAAATCAGTCTCGGAAGACATCTTTTTAGAGAGAGTGATTCCTGAGTAAGTGGGCGAACCACCATGCTTAGAATCCTCCATACTAAACACCTTTAGTGTGGTGTTAATATACCTGGATTTGGGACACTCCCAACATCCACTTAGACCTATCACCATAGATCATAATCCACAAGATGTAGTAGGCATCATCCGGATCTTCCATGGAGAATCCTTGTGATAAGAGGAGCTTGACCGAGTGTAGCATAGGAAACCATTTCCTATCAAGAGTATGTAATCTACGTACATTACGTGTAAGCCAACCTCACTCTCTACTACCTTCTTGTATATACAAGGTTCATCTATCTTTTTGATGAAGTCAAACTCTTTGACTGCTATATCAAAACAGATGTCTTAACTCCGCGATGCGCGCGTTGATCCTGATGGACTTAAGCATAGCTTTGAAAGTCTTAACTTTTCCATCTACACTAAGAATCTTCTCAAGATCTATTTGCTCCCATTTGGTTTTACCCCTTCAGGTGCAACATGCAAAGTCATACTTTGTTGGTGTACATGGATTCCATCTTTGATCGCATATCATCCAACCTTTTCACAGAGTCGCCACTCGTGATGGCCTGCCTGAACCTAGTTGGGCCATCATCTACCATGATGCAATCCTCGCTCCCACTGTCACCGAGAAGACCGTAGTATCTCTCTAGTGGATGAGGAACCCTACCAGATTCGTGGAGAGGCTGCGGTTCGTCGGAGACTATTGAATCCTGTGGTTTCACCAAATCATCAGCTGTTAGTTTGTCTAGTTGGAACTCCTTCCAGTTCTACCTCATGACCACTAATTTCTTCACAAGAATTTCTTTTTCTAAAAAGGTGGCATGCTGAGAAACAAAACACCTTTTGCTCCTTAGTGTGGTAGAAGATATTCCCTCGCAAATGTTTGGGATATCCAACAAACTTATAGATCTGACCTTGCCTCGAGTTTGTCCAGATTTTTCTTTTCAACATAGGTCGGACAACCCTATATCTTAACTCTTTTAAGACATGGTCTCTTCCCATTCCATATCTCATATGGAGTGGTATGTATTGATTTGGTCGGAACCCCATTCAATAGGTATGCAGCTTCTGAAGTGCATAACTCCAAAAGAAAACATGTAACTCAGCAGTACTCATCATAGAGCGCACCTTATCTCATAGGGTGCGATACCTCTGCCCCCATATACCGTTGTGCTATGGTGTATACGAAGGAGTAAGCTGAGAGAGAATCACTGTCACGACCCGAAATTGTCACGTGACGGCCCTTAAACTACACAATGTCTACAGGCGTAACGCAATTTAAGTAAGCCGAAAACCCAACAATCTAAACCATCAAAAGTAGTAAGTGATAATAACATTTTTAAAACTGTTGAAATCTCAACCCAAATTCTTTAAAATCCAACTTAATTTCCTTTAAAATTTTGGCAGCACCTCCTTTGTAAAATCCAGCCCCAAAAAAGGGTACAGCAAAAATATAAGTAAAGCATCCCCAAACGGGAGCAAATACACGCCCAAAGGCGGAAAACAACCACCACAACAGATATACGACGACGTAGCGAAGAAATAAAAGACGATATAAAGAAACTGCGTAAAAGACCTCCAAGTCACAAAATAATATACAATATCGTCCTCACATTAAGTCTCTAAGTCATACATGAAAGTGGTAGATGGAGAGTACAAGATACAACAAGATACAATGTACATAAACGGATAACCGCAAAATCCACCTAAAGCAAAACTGCACACAATCAGCCTAAGCGGTATCCGCCGCAAAAGATGATACGATAGATAGAAAATAGCCCTGTTTCTGACTACTCTGAGGAACAACCTGCAAAACACTGTGGCACAACGGGGGTGAGTTGCCAACTCGTGAATAGTAAATAACATATGCAGGTAATCGCAAGTATGCACGTACAACGCGAATCTAACATATGCAAGTTAATAGCAATAAATGGTCATATGCATGCAACAGTCATGAAAGGTACTCTAGCAGGTACAACTAATACATGAAGCAATAATAAGACAATATATTTTGCAACAGTCATGAAAGGTACTCTAGCAGGTACAACTAATACATGAAGCAATAATAAGACAATATGTATATGCAACAGTCATGAAAGGTACTCTATCAGGTACTACTAATACATGAAGCGATGCTTATAAAACAAAAGTATGTAAATGTAACAGTCATGAAAGGTACTCTATCAGGTACTACTAATACATGAAGCGATGGATATAAAACAAAAGTATGTAAATGCAACAGTCATGGAATAAAACATGTCATTCCCACGGAATCCTGACCTCGTGGTAGGACTAAAGTCCATCATGACAATCTAAATCTCAAATTTCCTCAAATTAGCCCCCAAGTTGGCTCTCATATCAGGTATGTCTCATATATCCTGAGTGTCCAATATCAAGTAAATCTCATATATCCTGAGTGTCCAATATCAAGTAATTCTCATATATCCTGTATCCAATATCAAGTGAATCTTATAAATCCTGTATCCAATATCAAGTGAATCTCATATATCCTGAATAAGTATATTTTCCTGAATGATTATGATGATGTATATAAATTAGATATGTTTACATATATATTAGCGTCCCATTCCACTAATATATATATGTGCATATATAACAGCATCCCATTCCACTGTTATATATACTTAGGAGTAAAAGTATCATGAAACCAAGTGTCAAGCATCGACACATAAATACCGATCTATCAGGTGCTGTCACCACGACTGGCCCCTTGATAGGTACGTATCATACGCTATCCCGAAAACTCCAGTGCCTAGCTCCGACCCTCGCCTTTCGACGTATCCGTACATACATGACACCGGTAGGTATCCCCACGATAACTGCCGAGTCATAGGCACTGTCACCGGTAGGTATGGTTCCCCTGTCAGGATCATCGGCGTGGTACATCGAAATCCCTTTCTTACCCCGGGGTACCTTCGGGCCCCACCATGTACCCGCACACGGCCCGCGACTCCTCCTCGCATGGGGTATATATATCAGAACCGATAAAACTCATGGTGGCTGCTGAAATATCATATCAAGAGAAACCGGATTTTTCAAATAATGCATAATTTCATGAAACTACCACGGTCCTCAAATCCAGAAAACATCATGAAAAATCCATATCTCAATGCAAAAATCTTTGAATATAATATATGCAACATACAACTGTAATGTGAGCATATAAAGGAAAAGCTGCTAATTAACAGCAACAAGTTAATATATATATCATGCGGTTCCTAATTTCTCCAAGTCTATATAACATCAAATAAAGGTGAACATGTAGTTATAGCCAGATATATGTGTAAACATGTAGGTATAGCAAGGTATATGTATCTACCTATCAGGAATGATGTAATATACCCTCCAGGTATAAGTGTAAGTATGTATGCAAGATGTACATGTAGCTATATCTCATATGTGTATATACCTATCACTAATGGTACAATACCATATAGGTATATGGGTAACTAGCATGTAAGCATGTCAAGGCATATGTGTAAGCATGTAGGTATACATATATGCTATATGTCATATGCATGAAGGAAAATAAGGATCATGTCTCAATATCCCTAAACAATACAATATCCCATATCTATAGGTGTTGTGCGTGTCATGACAATTATTGACGGGGTGTGTGTAGCATACAATCAGTGCTCGTGCAACATGAGCCGTCAATAATAGTGCAGTGTCCTAAGGGTACAAGTCCAAGCACAACAAGTAAATATGCAATGAGATGTATGCGCAAATTCTATATATGCAATAGAATTTGCGACTAATATCATAACATCTCTAGCCCAGACGCGTAACGCCATGCGGGCGATTCCCCTGTAGATGTTAAATCTATTCACCAACGCTCCTGGCTAAGTAAAGCTAACCACCTGTTTCTCCTTCTTCGCAGCGTCCGAAGTCCCCGCCTGCGAACCTAAAATATAAAAAAATAAAGCAAGTATATATTAGCAATAGACCCAAAACACGTACAAACTACGTTTGACTGACGTGACAACCCAAAACATACTCTCAAGTGTTCGTATTGTGGATAACGTGCGTAGCGACACCACGAAACCAACCCAAGAGCAAAAACACACAAAGTGCACGAACTGTAGGGATGTTAGGCACTGCCACAAGGGTCTACGAGGCATCAACCATGCCCGATTAAAAATTTAGCCGTGCCGAACAACCCTTAACAAGATCTTTAAACTAGAATTTATGCGAAAACAAGCATGTTAAACACTTTAACACTAAGTGAGAGGGATTACAACCTTTGTAGATCTGGTCCTTCACTTCTTAAGCTCCGTGTTGAGATCCCTTCACTGCGATCATCGTGTTCCGGACTCTCGAGAGGCTCCACGAAGAGAAAGATGCAGTCTTGTTTCCGATCTTCGATAAAAAAGATGATCTATCTTGAAGTTTCATTAACACAAGCTAACACTCACTAAATGAAGTGAACACCCTCATATAAATGGCAAGGATAGATGAGGATGATGAAGTAAGATTTTTAGCTCTCATTTATAATCTTTTTCTCACACATAATTATCACTTAGAAAAAACTAGAAAGCTTTTTCCATGAAGAACTCAAGGAAGAAGATGAAAATTAATCATTTGTGATGAATAATGAAAAGATTATAATGATGAATAATGCAACCATGGTCAACTAAACTCTTGTAGAGATTTAACTAGGGCTAGGGTTTGGGTTGGGTTAAAAGTGAGTCACTTGAAAATATCAAGCATAATATCTTTTCCATGACAAAAGAAAAACCTTCTAGAATGTTCATGAAACAACTAACCCAATTCAAACCCTAACCTTGTTTAATCTCCACTAATCATGTTGCATTAATAATCATATCATGTTACCATATTATATATCATATATATAATATTTATTATAACAAAATAAAATAATACAATTAACATATATCGCATATATATCAATGTATTACCCGAGTGAGAAAAAGAATCTTTTAGTGAGCTAATATTAGTTAATGTAATTTAATATATCATATATATTATTATATATTAAATTATCGAATCAACACTTGATCCGACAATCTGGCTATATCGCATATAACCGACTAATACGATGACCCGGCTATATCACATACACCCGGCCGATATCTCATATCGCGAGAATCCAATACGGTATCACATACCGCATTATCCTCGGTCCCGCACATATCACATATGTGCTTCTACTCCTTTTGCCTGAGTCAAGAAACTTCTGTGTAGGACTCTAAAGAATCGTCAATACGCCGGCAGTAGGTGATGATCATATCAAACACCCACAAGCTGCAAGTGGTCAGCTAAACGTAACAGCCACCCAGGTATTGAGCGCTCAGAAGATCAACAAGCAAGCCCGTACATTCTCCTGCGAATCCAATCAGTAACACTCCCGTACAGTCCGGTATCATCGTCTGATTTGTCGCATATCTCGCCTAGGGGTGGTATACGTCAGACCCCAGTAGCTTGATAAGTCATGTCGATTTGAGGTCTATAACAGTCCGAGAAACTACTGATAACACTTACCAGTAAATCTCAGCAACCCTGACCAGGGATTTCCAGTTATAGCCAATCGAACACAGCACAACATCAACTCCCTATACCGGGAGAGACGAATCCTCTCCTATCGCTCATTGGCTCCATGTGATTCAGGACTGTACCCAAAAGCCACCTTTTTGCACGCCCTGTTGGACGTGGTATGATGGAAATCAAAGCACAGTGGGAATCATACAAGACTCTATGACGATCTCGGGTCTACAGACTAACCTGTACCAGTGTCACCAGAGAACTGCCATCTGACGTGAGGTATAATACCATCTGAGAGTTCTCGGCGAGTCCTTCTAGTGTACCCAGTCTCCACTGAGCACCCGTATACCTTCTCTGATGTCAAACACCAATGGATATGAGATCATCAATCGCCCATCATATGGGTCAAGAAGCGCATACGCTAGTCTACTCTGGAGTATCGATGCCCTGTCTTGATACACCCTCGACTAGGAACAGTTATAGGATGTACTCGTCGACTACCATGGCCCCACTAGTATGATCTCATCATAGTCCCAATAGTCGAGTACATATCTTAAGGGCTTTATCAACATGTAATATAGAGACAATCAGAGTACATGTTAAGATAAAATACAACCAGATAGCATACTATCATATCGAGCAAGAAAGTCCTCCCAATATATGTCCTAGCATCCACTACAATATACATAGTATGTACAGTAATGGCCTCTAGGGCATACATATAACTAACAATCTCCCACTTGCACTAGGGCCATCTGTTGTGGTATCACATACCCAACAATTAGCTGTGGTTGAAGTATCTCATACTCAACCATCCCATAAAAGTCTCTACTGGGAAAAAGGCCTTTGTGAGTGGATCCGTGCTGTTGTCCTCTGTGTCTACTCTCCTAACCTCGATCTCCCTGGAGATCAACCATCTCCATGATCAGGTGATACTGCCTAAGAATTATATCTGGATTTCAGATGGGACGGGGGTTCCTTGGCATAAGCCACAACTCCATTGTCACACAATGGTAGGAACGAAGTTCATCTCATGAACTTATATATCCAGACTGCCTCTTTGGTAGCATCTTTGGTAACGATGTATCTTGCCTTTATTCGTCTAGTAAGTCACGGTATCTAGCTTGGAACTCTTCCAACATACCGTCCCTCCACTGAGGGTAAAGACAATGCCTGCGAATGACATTCAGTCGTCCTTATCACCCTGGAACCTTCCCAGTGATTCTCCCCAGGATCGATTGATACCATCTCACTAAAACTAGTGAGAATCCTAACATCCAATTAGATCTATCTCATAGATCCAAAACCCAGGATTGAGGAGGTATCACTTTGATCCTATATGGAGAATCCTTGTGATAAGCGGAGATTGACCGAGCGTAGCATAGGAAACTCCTTTTCTATCAAGAGTATGTCTTCCACGTACTCTACGAGGATCACCACCATACTCTCTACTACCTTTTTGTACATACAAGGTTCATCTACCATTTTGATGAAGTCAAACTCTTTGACTACCACATCAAAACAGATGTTCCAACTCGGCGATGCCTGCTTTATCACATAAAACATCTTGCACACGTTTCCGCTGCTCCCACTATCTACGAAGCCCTCTGGCTGGTACTTATAGACGCTCTCTTCCAAAACAACATTTAGAAAAGCAGTCATGACACCCAACCACCAGATATCGTAGTCATGGTATCTAGCAGTCGCAAGTAGGATCTGGATGGAATTAAGCATAGCTTTGAAAGTCTCAACTTTTGCATGTACACCAAGTAATCTTCTCAAGATATACTTTCTCCTGATGGGGATTTAACCCTTCAGATAAAGCAACCAAAGTCCATACTTTGTTGGTGTATAAGGATTCCATCTCAGATCGCTAAGCATCCAGCCATTCTTATAGAGTCCCACTCCTGATGGCCAGCTCGAAACTAGTTGGGTCATCATCTCATGATGCAATCCTCGCTCCCACTGTCATAGAGAAACCGAAGTATCTCTCAGGTGGGTGAGGAACCCTACTAGATCGGCGGAGAGGCTGAGGTTCGTTGGTTTCTATTGAATCCTTTGGTTGTACCAAATCATCAGCTGCAGTTTGTATAGCTGGAACTCCTTCCAATTCTACCTCATGACCAATAATTTCTTCATAAGAAATTCCCTTTCACAAAGGTGGCATGCTGAGAAACAAAACATTTTTTGTTCCTTGGTTAGGTAGAAGATATTCCCTTGCGAATGCTTGGGATATCCTACAAACTTCCACAGATCTGACTTTGCCTTGAGCTTGTCCGGATTTTGCTTTTAGACATAGGCCGGACAACCCCAAATCTTAACAAACTTAAGATATGGGCTCTTCCCATTCCATATCACATATGAAGAGGTAGGCAACTGATTTGATTTAAACCCTATTCAATACGTATGCAGCTTCTCAAGTGCATAACTCCCAAAAGGAAATAGGAAACTCAGTAGTACTGATCATAGAGCACACCATATCACATAGGGTGTTATTTCTCCACCCCGATATACCATCGTGGTATGGTGTATACAGAGGAGTGATGCTGAGAGAGAATCTCATTCTCTTTTAGAATAGTCCAGGAATTCCGTGCTCAAGTATTCTCCTCCCTGATCTCATTAAAGGACATAATACTTTTACCCGTATTTTGGTTCTCTACTTCTAACTTATATTCTATGAATATCTCAAAAGGTTCAGACTTGTGTTTCAACAGGAACATATGTCCGAATCTTGAGAGATAATCAGTGAATGTAATGAAGTAAAAAGAACCGCTCTTGGCATGTGTAGACAGGGGACCTTCATACATCAGCATGTATCAATCCCAAGAGTTCACTAACTCTTTCTCTGTTTCTAATAAACATAGCTATGATCATCTTATCTTTGTGACATGACCGGCAAGTTTTACAAGATATAAATTCAAACAATTTAAATATGCATCTATGTGTAACTTCAGCTAGTCGGGTCACATTGATATGACCTAGTCGACAATGCCTCAAGAAGGATCCGTTCATTTCTGAACTCTTCTTCTTGTGTGTGTTCTGTATACTAAGAACTGTGTTTTGATTTAGAATGTCAATACTTTTAGATAACGTACCTGAACCGATCAACTCTTGATATAGGAAATGTTCAAAACATTATCCAACAATACAAAATTATATCCTTCTTTATCTAAATAAAGAGATTGATATGATTTTGTATATCAGGTTCGGTATCTAATAACATTCGTTCAGAATCAATGTATTCTGGTAATACTGGGTGATAACTACCAACAGACTTGGCTGCAACTCTTGCACCGTTTCTATCCCATGAAACCTATCACCCGTTCTCAGTTCTATACCTATCTGTAGACCATGTAACATATTACATATGCGGGATCCTGATACGGTATCTCATACCCAGGACGTAAAGGATACTGAGAAACAGTTCTCTGTAATGAACACACCCGAAGAAGATGCATCAGCATGCACTTTCTTCGTTTGGGCGGCATGGGAATTCTGGTAGTCCCCAATTTCCTGCTCTGTCTTATAACAATTATAAGTTGGAGCGGGACCAACGTTCCACAACTCAGTATAACAAGCCGGTTCGGTCAATACATCCGTATTATTATCTTGATTAAGGCGTGACATGGTCGCTACCTGGAGAGAGAGAGAAGAAAACACTCAGCGTGCGCTTTTACAAGATTAGATTGGTTATCAATTTATCTAATCAGGATGTCTCCCACTGTTTTAGTCAAATCTTCCTTCAAACCCTAAAAGGAAAGACTAGCCGGGATTAATTACACGCTACAAGTTCGCCAATCTTTCAGCCAGGCCAGTGCCGGTACTTTGAGGGAGGTTCCCCGTGCTTTCGCACGGACCTAATTAAAATAAACCTCGTTTTCCCAGGAGCGTAACCCCGTTAACACCTTTCTAGAAACCTACTTGATCGGCTAATTGTAATGTGTAAAACTCTTCCAGGAGTAACTCTTACTCGCAGCGGGTATCGGGATCCAACTATCTCATAGAAGGTATGCAATCTCATTGCAAATTTCAACACTTGAAATTCCCAATAATATTTTACCCCTAGCAGCTATATGACCTTAACATAGTCAACAAACCATAAGTGCTAGTCAAGTTCAACCCGTCATTTCCCGATTGAATTAAACCCACCCGCACTACCCTTAACATAGTCAACAAAGTCGCACGACTACCCTAATCCAATCGCATCATATGCTTATACAGATTAGCACTAATCAGCTACCGCACACTACGCCTTAACATAGTCAACAAACGTAGCACGAATACTAACTAGTACTTATCTGAAATGACGGAGGGCTACGGCAGGTTTTTAAGAAAACCCTTTGCGTAATGAACTTGATATCGTTGTAGAATCGAGTGATTTTAAATGGAGTGTTTTTGAGGCTTTTCTAGTTTTGCTAAAGCGGTCACACCCTGTGAAGGGATCGTCGGCTCTTTCCTCATCGAATAAGGTGCAGGATATATCATATATACCGCTGTGCAAAGCAAGAACTATAGAAGCAATCAAAAGACAAACCGAGTTTGTAGCATCTGCTAGTTTCACTAAAGAGGTCACTCCCGGTGAAGGGATCTCGGCTCTTTCCTTATCGAATAAGGTGCTGGATGTTCTACAAGGAACACCGCTATGCAAAGCAAGAACTAGAGCTACCGGTTTTTAAACAAGTTTCTACAACATCTTAGGTTTCTTTTATTTCATTAATCTTATTAATGAAGTCCCATTTTAATATGCTTCACAAGCATCACATTTGAAACGAAATCTGCAATATAACATATATCTCATATATATAATATAAACATTCGTCTCAGGCAGTTATATGATCTCATCACAGAACATTGCAGCAGAAGAACATATATGAAATATTGGATATACTAGGACGTCCGTGTTTTAATACGAGCCTGTATAAAACACGGATTCCACGGTCGCGATGAATAGCCAAACTCACATCCCTAGACCCCTACGAGAGCGGCAAGCAACTCTGCCAATTCTAGGGTTAGGAGACCCGATCTCGACTCCTCGAGATGGTCTCCCACTGGACCCTAGAACACGGTTACTTGTGCTCCCCGCCTTGGGTCTACCTAATGCGGAAAAGTAAATAATATACAATGGTGACATCATCCTCAGCCCGGAAGTGCCCCAATAAAAGAATATTACATACAAATGAATTTTTCATGAATGAAAATAAAAACCATCATCTCACATAAAACCCCCGGCTATTCAAAACGCGACGATCCAATATAACATATCACAGCAACACATAATATCTCATATCATCAACGTAAACAAGTATGCGTATCCCGATTGTCGTTGATGTATAGCAACGAAGCCGGCGATACACCACATACTACGCTTACGGTCACAGAAAAGAAAGTGTAAAACTACAACATTTGGAATCCACAATCTTTTTAGACATCGTAAATCCGAAATATCACATACTTCACATTTCATGCCTAACTATATGAATTCCACATATTGTATCACATTTCAGATAAATAGACAGTATTAAACTTTCCGATCGAATAATCAAATACCCAAGTTTTCCCAAATAATTCTCAACACTTGAAATTAGTTTAAAAACATCCATCACATGCCACAGTACCAATGGTCCAGCCGTAGAAGGGTCAAGCCAACGCCTCACATGTGGCACGCCGTACTGCCACAAACCCTAAGGTTTAGAGGCAGTTCAAGATGGTCACATAATCGAGTTAAGGTTTGTTGTCTTCTAGAGGGTCCACCGCGTTCCTTGCACGACTTAGAACGTTCTTAAACTAAGGAAAAATCCAACGCTTGGAAATTTTCCGGCAGGGGAAAAAGTGAGTTATTGATATTCGTTCGAACTTTTTAACACGTTCTAAAAATTACCTGGACAAACTAAACGAAGTTAAATTATCCGATCGAATCAACGAGTCCCCAATACAACCCAGAAAACGCAACACTTGAGTATAATTAAAAATTCCCAGAATAATCAGTAAGCACCTAAGGTTATTACTGTGCAAACAGAAAACAACAAGTCAACTGTACGGCCGCGGAACTGCCCCGCAAGCCAGGTCATTGCCGCGGTTCCGCGGCACATTTAAGGAATTGGAGGCACGTGCTGCACAGTAATTCTTGTATTTCCCTGCTGATTTTTTTTGAGTATTTTTAATACAGAAAAATTCACAATTTTAGAAAATTTCCAGAAAGGGGTAAAAACTAGGGTTTCGGGGTTCGATCGGATTTTAAATTTCGTCTAGACATCGCCTAAAGCTCTAGCTTGGCTCTGATATCACTGTAGGGATGCTAGGCACCGCCACAAGGGTCTACGAGGCATCAACCATGCCCGATTAAAAATTTAGCCGTGTCGAACAACCCTTAACAAGATCTTTAAACTAGAGTTTATGCGAAAACAAGCATGTTAAACACTTTAACACTAAGTGAGAGGGATTACAACCTTTGTAGATCCGGTCCTTCACTTCTTAAGCTCCGTGTTGAGGTCCCTTCGCTGCGATCATCGTGTTCCGGACTCTCGAGAGGCTCCACGAAGAGAAAGATGCAGTCTTGCTTCCGATCTTCGATAACAAAGATGATCTACCTTGAAGTTTCATTAACACAAGCTAACACTCAGTAAATGAATTGAACACCCTCATCTAAATGGCAAGGATAGATAAGGATGATGAAGTAGGATTTTTAGCTCTCATTTATAATCTTTTTCTCACACATAATCATCACTTAGAAAAAACTAGAAAGCTTTTTCCATGAAGAATTCAAGGAAGAAGATGAAAATTAATCATTTGTGATGAATAATGAAAAGATAATAATGATGAATAATGCAACCATGGTCAACTAAACTCTTGTAGAGATTTAACTAGGGCTAGGGTTTGGGTTGGGTTAAAAGTGAGTTACTTGAAAATATCAAGCATAATATCTTTTCCATGACAAAAGAAAAACCTTCTAGAATGTTCATGAAACAACTAACCCAATTCAAACCCTAACCTTGTTTAATCTCCACTAATCATGTTGCATTAATAATCATATCATGTTACAATATTATATATCACATATATAATATTTATTGTAACAAAATAAAATAATACAATTAACATATATCGCATATATATCAATGTATTACCCGAGTGAGAAAAAGAATCTTTTAGTGAGCTAATATTAGTTAATGCAATTTAATATATCATATATATTATTATACATTAAATTATCGAATCAACACTTGATCCGACAATCCGGCTATATCGTATATAACCAACTAATAGGATGACCCGGCTATATCACATATACCCGGCCGATATCTCATATCGCGAGAATCCAATACGGTATCACATACCGCATTATCTTCGGTCCCGCACATATCACATATATGCTCCTACTCCGTTTTGCTTGAGTCAAGAAACTTCTGTGTAGGACTCTAAAGAATCGTCAATACGCCGGCAGTAGGTGATGATCATATAAAACACCCACAAGCTGCAAGAGGTCAGCTAAACGTAACAGCCACCCAGGTATTGAGCGCTCAGAAGATCAACAAGCAAGCCTGTACATTCTCCTACGAATCCAATCAGTAACACTCCCGTGCAGTCCGGTCTCGTCGTCTGATATGTCGCATATCTCGCCTAGGGGTGGTATACGTCAGACCCCAGTAGCTTGATAAGTCGTGTCGATTTGAGGTCTATAGCAGTCCGAGAAACTACTGATAAAATTTACCAGTAAATCTCAGCAACCATGGCCAGGGATTTCCAGTTATAGCCAATCGAACACAGCACAACATCAACTCCCTATACCGGGAGAGACGAATCCCCTTCTATCGCTCATTGCCTTTATGTGATTCGGGACTGTACCCAAAAGCCACCTTTTTGCACGCCTCTTGGACGTGGTATGATGGAAATCAAAGCACAGTGGGAATCACACAAGACTCTATGACGATCTCGGGTCAACAGACTACTCTGTACCAGTGTCACCGGAGAACTGCCATCTGCCGTAAGGTATAATACCATCTGGGAGTTCTCGGCGAGTCCGTCCAGTGTACCCAGTCTCTACTGAGCACTCGTACACCATCCTTGATGTCAAACACCGATGGATATGGGATCATTTATCTCTCATCATATGGGGTCAAGATACGTATACACTAGTCTACTCTGGTGTATCGATGCCTTGTCTCGATACACCCACGACTAGGAACAGTTATAGGATGTACTCGTCGACTACCGTGGCCCCACTAGTATGATCTCATCATAGTCCCAGTAGTCGAGTACATATCCTAAGGGATTTGTCAACATGTAATATAGAGACAATCAGAGTACATGTTAAGATAAAGTACAACCAGATAGCATACTATCATGTCGAGCAAGAAAGTCCTCCCAATATATGTCCTAGCATCCACTACAATATACATCGTATGTACAGTAATGGCCTCTAGGGCATACATATAACAAACACGAACCATGTCAAATAACGTATCGTGCGTAGTCGTAACACAAGAAACTAGCTATGTGATCCCAGATTTTGCATACAGAGAAAACCCAAAAATCAAACAGGACCAAACACACCAAAACCAAAGCATAGATCTACCCACAAAAACCCACACACCAACTCAACCAAGAGGCCGAGGTCGCCGGACCCCCCTCAAGACGTCGCCGGCCAAAACCGAGCTCTAGGGGTTCGTGCTCCAGGTGATGTCCTAAGGTCTCAGGTACAACACAACAACATTGTTTGGTTTTCTAGTATACTCTTGGGGTCACAGCAGATCACAGAAATCACAAATCGACACTAAAAATACGATATTTGCACGAAACTTAACTTTAAACGATCAAAACAGAAACTACAAGACTACACAACACTATAACAATAAAAAGAACAGATAGAAATCATTACCTAATCCCACAAGCTCAAAGATCCTAGCTTTCCAAGCTCCAAGGCATCCAAGAGGCAAAACATGGCAAAAGAAGTGATTTTGGTGAGATTTTATGAAGTTTGTAATGGATTAATGAAAATTTGTGAAGGAATGGCCAAGTGTTCAGTTAAGGAAATGAGGGAGATGAGAAGTATGAGAAAGAGATAGAGTGAGAGAGAATGAGAGTGAAAGAAATGATAAAGAAAGAGAGTGAGGTGAGATTAAGGTGAGTGCACCCTTGCATTAATTCTCACATTAATGCATGCATGACTCACATGCCACCTCTTCTCACAAACAAAACCCAAAGAAATATCTCTTTTCTCACAACAAATATCTAAATGTTTAGGTTAAGGGTTAAAGCAAGGATTGGATTAGGGTTAAGTTGTCATGGTCACTAATCTAGATAACACAAACACCCCCTCACATAAACATGCACATGTGTGTGCATGCAATAACAAATAATAATAAATTATTAATTAAATGTTATTAAACGTGAGGAACCCAAATTGGTAAACTTTTTACCAAAAACCTGCATTAACGTCTAAACTAACATTAATCGAAATCTAAACTCTAAAGACTCGTCAATACTTTGGCTGTGGATTTAACCACTGGTACGTCAGTGGTACTAGCGGTACATAACGGGCTACCAGGTATTGACCAAAAGGGAGGTCGATGAGCGAACTCATCCTGACACCCTACTGAGCCTGTCAGTGACAATATCCGTACAGTCCGGTCCGTTCGTCTATGAGCATCACATGTCGGGCCTATGGGGTTGGTAAAAGTCAGACCCCAAAAGTGGTACAAGTCGTGTCGGAGTGTAGCCCAGAACACTCTGAGATATTACTGGAATACCTACCAGTAAATCTCCTGCCTTGGCCAAGGACTTCGTGTAATGTCTCTCCTAGACACAGCGCGATCTCACCCCCAATACCGGGAGAGAAGAAACCCCTGCCGATCCGCTCACTGCCTCCATGTGGCTCGGGACTGTACCCAACTAAAACCTGTTTGCACGACTTCTTTGAGCCGTGGTAGGGTAGTAATCAAAGCACAGTGGGAACTCACACGAGACAAATGACGATCTCAGGTCGATGAACTAACCTGTACACATGTCACCATGGAACTGCTATCTGACGTCAGGTATAATACCAACTAGCATGTTCCCGGCAAGTCCTGTCCGGTGTACTCATAATCCAATGAGAACCTGTATTCATCTTAGGTGAACCAACTGACACCAATGGCTTGTGAGACCGGCCATCTCCCCTCGTCGGGGTCTCGATTGTATACACTAGTCTACTCCGGAGTATCGATGCTCTGTCTCGAAAACTCCCACGACTAGGGACCACTTTAAGGATATGCTTATAGACCCCAGCTCCCACGTATATGATCGCCATCATACTGCTGGTAGTCAAGCAAGAATCCTAAGGGCTCTATCCACGTGTAATAGCGACCTGTAAGGTCACCTAAAGCAGTACACGATGATAAAGATAAACCAGAGAGCATACTATCATCTTGAGTAAGACTGTCCTACCGGTATAGGTCCTCCCTCAATCATTGCAATCACGTGCCTGTGATCTAATAATTGACTCTGAGGGCACTATATCCAACAATCTCCCACTTGCACTCAAGGCTAATTATTGCGATGTTGCATACTCACAGCCCGTGTGATACCGAACACCCAATTCCTTTACTAATCAGTTTCACAAAGCCCGTTTGCGAAATTATTGCGTTCGAGGAATAGCCTCAGTGAGTGGATCCGCCCTAATGTTTCTTTCTATGTCTCTCTTTATCTCAAGTTCGCGGAGAAAGCTCCGAAATGAGCAATACCTGTCTTAGAATATGTTTGGATATCTGATGGGACCTAGTTCATAAATGAACTCTAAATCCAAACTTCTTAGACTGTATCGTCAACTGAATTTAATCAGTATCCTGCGCCATGCCTCCCTCATTATCCGCTTGGACCTCCTGTCCAAATAACTGCCCCTCGTCAGAGGGAAAACTATAACTCTGACAGTCATTCTGTCATCCAGGTCACCTTGGAAGCCTGGAATGATAACCGTCTCCCGAAAGAGGCTGTCGTTATCATATCTCTAGAACATCCACTTATGTTCTAAAACTGCTTCTGAACGTTTCTCCAGGATTGGATTAATATCACAACTTATTGCTTCTAGTGCAAAAACAACATCTGGTGTGGTACTTGCCATCTCATGATTGACTCAATTGCCTAAGCAAGTGATCTGCCAATCATGCACATCCCTCTCCCCTTTAGTCTGTAAGACATCTTTAGAGAGGGTGACTCCATCACCTGCAGGTACACTACCGTGCCAGGAGTCATCCGTTCTAAAACACCTGTAGAATGCTGTCTAAGTACCCAGATTGGGAAACTACCCAAATCTAGATCTAAAATCATAGATCTAGTAACCAGAATGTCTGATATTATATCTATATCCTATGTGGAGAAACCACTGTGTGACAACCAAAGTATAACCGATCGTAGTATAGGAATTTCACTTCCCACTCTGTGTATGTCATCGAAGTACCAGGACATCACACCCTACTACCTTCTTAACAGATCCATCCCCTTTTCTGATAAAATCAAACCTATGACCGTCACATCATAAATAGATGATATCTCTCCGCTATATCTGCTTTAGTCCATAGACATAAGCTACTTTTCCACTATGCTTCCGCTGCTCCCCCTGACTACGACAACCCTCTGGCAGAGTCATATACACGTACACTTCTAAACCTAGTTTAAAACGACACTATACTCATCCTCCTGCCGGGTCTCACAGTCTGGAACAATAGTAGTGTCAAGTCTGGGTAAATAAGAACCTCCCTGTCACCGTCCTTGAGCATACCGAAGTACCTCTCGAGTGCCAGAGGTTACCCACCATATCTGCGGAGTGGCTAATGGAATGACAATACAAATTGAATCTTTAGGTTCTTATCAAATTTCCAGTAATCGTTTGTGGTTCTGGAATCACTTCCCGTTCTACCATACTCCCACTACTGTTTTCTGAAAAAATCCATTTTTATCAAAACTGTGGCGAGTCAAGAACAATATCACTATTGATCTTCCAGATGGTAGAAAGTTAACCATCGTCATAGCCCGGGTCAACCCACAAACAGCCATTACAGAAACGTGCCTTGAGTTATCCAGAGTCTGGTTTTAAGCATAAGCCGGACAACTCCCCGTACCTTAACATTGTTAAGATACGAACTATTCTATATCCTAATATAGAAACAGAGGCACTGATTTAATTGGAACCAGATTCAAATCATGCAGCTGTCTCCAGTGAATGTCAACAAAATGGAGAGAGGTCGATCAGCATTACTCAACTTAGGAATACATCCAGATATGAGTAACCTGAAAGAGAAGCAAGTTCTCATAATTATTACTATCAACTGAATACCATACAAAAGTATCTACATCTTCGATCACCTTGAAGAATCCTGATACTTGCAACACCTGGTTCTCTACTTTATTCTTATACCTGTAACTTCTCAAAACTTAGACCTTGCATTTCTACGAAACACATGTCTAAGAACTAGAGAAGTCACAAGTAAACATAATATAGTACGGGTACCAACCCTTCTGTCCTAATGGACACTGGACAACATACAATACTCTGTATAAGTTCCCTCAGTCTAATAACTCATTCCCTGTGTGTCGTAGGTTGAAAACTGTACTTATGGTTAAGAAGAATTACACCGCTGTTTAATTCTCCTTACCTAACCATCTACTGATATAGGTAAATGTCATAGACATAATTTCGAAAAGTTATATCACTTTATAAAAATAAACGTACAGATATATCAATTTGAAATTGGTGCATTACAACGGATATTCAAAACCAAATATTTGCCATCCGGCAAACAACCCAGGCGATTTCCTTAAATATCACTAATTACAACGAATCCCGATATAATGAGGATGATCACCCAATTCCCAATAACTTACTCCCACTCATCATCTGTAACACCATACAGATGTGAGAATCAAACCTGGTAAATACATACCCTGGAGCAAGGACTAATTGGGAAATCAGTTTTCTTTTAACAATACACAGTGAAACTGAAACATGTAAATGTTTCGAAGGGGTATCCGGGTATTCTTAGTAATGCCTCTTCCATTATAAGATTCACAACTGTAACCGTATATTTTTTTGCCATCTCTCCAAATCCCTTTATATGTCTTTAGTCATTACCTTCTGTACACTCCTTTAGGCTAAATGGTTTTCTTCCCTCCCTACCGTTCGGCACCAGCCTATGGTTTGGAAGAAGACTATCCAATAAGCGTAATAGGTGTACTGTCCTAATCCTAGGAGCACTCGCAACCCGAGAGAAGGTAAAAATAAAAGACAACTGAATAAAACCTTATTCCTATTTCTCCTGAACTAGAATCCATCCCCGAACTGGAACAAGTTCCTTCGAGTTCGTATATTACCATACGATGGGGTATCCAATAACTGTGGATCTTCGTAGTGATACGGAGTGTTCTGGAGAAATACAAAGGTGAAATAGGAGTGGCGATGAAATACTTGGTTTGGTCGTGAATGATAGTAGTCACAATTTACTTTGTCCTCTTACTAATCCCTTTATTTGTCTTAACTTATTACCTTCTGTACAGCATCGTTAGGCTAATTGGTTTTCTTCATTCCCTACCATTCGGCACCTGCCTATGGTTTGGAAGAAGACTATCCAATTAGCGTAATAGGTGTACTATCCTAATCCAAGGAGCACTCGCAACCTGAGAGAAGGTAACAAGAAAAGACAACTGAATAGTCCTATTCATTTTCCCCAGAACCGGAAACCATCCTCGAATCCGGAACAAGTTCCTTCGAGTTTGTATATAACCATACGATGATTTTATCCAATGGAAGTGGATGTTCGTAGTAATACGGGGTGTTCTGGAGAAAATGGTAAAAGTAGGAGTGGCAATGAGGTATGCAACTCAGACAATCCAAAAGCCAGTGTTTTAAGAAGGTTCGGTTAACTTGGTCATTGAGTTATAGTCTAGGGTCGGGTCATGATCACTACCAAAGAGAGAGAGAAAAGAAACACTCTGCGTGCACTCTAACCTAGATCAGAATGGTTATCAATTTATCTAATCAGGAAACCTCCCACTGTAACCTCAAATTCTCCTCCAAACCTGAAAGAAGAATTAGTCGGGATCACCCGAGAAGTAAACCAACTCATCGGTAGGAATCGGGATCCAACTATCATTGCATGATAACGTGATGGAATCCACTCACGTTATCACATTCCAGAAGGTATGCGCATATCTGGCAAGTTTCAGTTTCTTTAGAAACTCCCGATGTGATTTTTACCCCATGCTCTTATGACCTTGACGAAGGCCAACATATCATAAGTCACATGTCAAGTTCTACCCGTCATTATCCAGGTTAATTCGAACCCACCCGTACAAGCCCTTGACGAAGGCTAACAAGGCTATACGACTGTCCCAAACCAACGCATCTATCTATGCAGCAGAAAAGTAACAAATAACTACCATACACTATGCCATGACGAAGGCCAACAAACATATCATGAATACTAAGTGCTACCCGTCTGAAATGACGGAGGGCTACAAATGGTTTTTGGCGAAAAACCTTTAACGTAATGAACTTGATATCGTTGAAGGAACCGGATAGCTTTTTATAAAAATATAGTGGCGAAAACCTTTGCTAAAGAGGTCACTCCCGGTAAAGGGATCTCGGCTCTTTCCCCGTAGAATGAGGTGCAGGATATTCCAATTGAATACCACGATGCAAAGCAAAAACTAATCGGCTATAGTGAAGTTATTACCCTGACGCAAACTTCTGTCCAAGGGGTCACTTCCGGTGAAGGGATCTCGGCCCTTGCCTCGTCGACTGAGGTGCTGGATATTCATAACCGAATACCACTGTGCAAAACAAAAGAGAACGTCCTTGCAATAACAGCGTTTTGAAAAATGTTCCAACAACATCAGCATAGGTTTGTTTAGCTTGCATTGATCCGAATCAATGCAGTCCCATCAATTAATCACACCACAAAAGAACGAAAATATGATGTACGTATATGCCATCCGCATTCGCCATTGGGTCCCGTCATCACCCGTTAGGTAACTTAACTAACGACAGAGCGGGGACTGGACTAGCACGGGTGTAAAACATATACAACATCTACTAGTATATATATCAATATATAATATTCGCTCATGGCGTGATAAAATGCAACATCACAGAAATGTAATAAGCCTCACAGAACAATACAGATAATCTGGGATCCCCAGGTTTCCTTTGAACCGCAAGTGAAACCCGACGTTCCCCTGGTCGTGTGGATAGCCTGTGCAATGATATCCTAGACCCCTACGGGTGCGGCAAGTTACCCGCCAAAACCTGAAGCGAGGCAGCCCTCTTCAACAAAGTGAATGGACCACCCAGCACTTCACGAAATCCGGTAACTTGGGTACCCCTCCTTGGGTCAACCTATACCCCCTACGAGTGCGGCGAATAGCCCGCCAATTCTAGAGTAAAGCCCCCTCCGTCTCAAAGCCATGAGATGCGGCCCCGTTTCCCTCTAGAACCCGGCTATCCGTGCACCCCACCGCGGGGTAATCCTAGTACAGAAAGTAAAATATATACAACGGGTACATCGACCTCAGCCCGGTCGTGCTCCAAAAGAATAATATACAAACAGGCAGTGACGGAAGTCCACATGTCA
The DNA here is from genome assembly GCA_030015575.1 of Agapanthus africanus. NCBI lineage: Eukaryota > Viridiplantae > Streptophyta > Magnoliopsida > Asparagales > Amaryllidaceae > Agapanthus > Agapanthus africanus. The sequence goes on along the minus strand of JASDDO010000010.1, from coordinate 102,991,476 downwards.
GACGCTCGCCCTGCAATATCAAATGTACAAATAATACCAAACTATACTACCATTGCAACAAGGCTATCCACCACGACAAATCTGCAACATCACAGCACAACACAGAACATCAACGTGAATGTCACGTTTGCAAATCCGTCTAAAAGAACTATAGCAATTAAACAAGATTTACCGCTCGAATGACATTCACGGTCACAGATATAAAGTAAGCACTGTGAACTAACATATTTAAAATTTTTGATCGACAAAATTTCCCGAAGTGGGCCCCAAGCACAAATCCAGTACTGTAACAAATCTGGGCCCAAACTAAAATTACCAGAAACCCCAATTCCAAGTCAAAGACCACTGTAGAAAATTTGGTGCAGTGATGCTACAGTACTGCGGCGGAACCGCGGCCAAAACATGGGTAAGGCCGCGGTTCCGTGGTGCTACAGTGAGATCACTCTACAAAATTTCTGCAGTGGTCTTAGAAAAGCCTGCCTGATTTTCTGACACACTCAAAATAATTTTTCGACGACAAAAAAAATTCGACAGAAACTGCATAAATTGGAATCGCGGTTTTGGAAATTTTATTCGATCAATGTTTTAAATACGTTAGAACAAGCTATTAAAGGTTAATGGCGTGGCTCTGATACCATGTAAGTCTACGGTAGCGCCCCGGCCGTCTGTCCGAGGCCAAAATACGGAAACGAAAAACTTGAAACCGGTGCTATCGCAGACTTTAATCCTGAATCGAACCATTAACCTACAACTAGCTTAATAGAGAAGGGTTAGAAAAGCTATACCGATCGATCCGTGTCCTTCGGTCTTTAGCCACCATCCCTAGCTCCTTGCGGCATCTCCGATCTCCGGTCTCCTCGTCGGAAAAGGGCACCACATCTTCGAGTCTTTTTACAGGCTCCCGCTTCGTCCGAAGCAACTCGGACACGAAGTTTGCTAGCCGACGTGTCCAAGGTGATGTAGAGAATGTGTGTGATCACTTTGTATCTAGCATCCATTGATTCTCAACGCATGAGAGTGTATGGATGGAGGATTTAGTGGATGCCATTAGTGAGGAAATAGTGAGCTCAAGAAAGAAGAGGAGGAAGAAGAAGTTTTCTTTTCTTTTTCTTTTGTGTTTAGATGATAATGAGAGTGAGAGCAAGAATAAAATACAAGAGCTAACCACCCCCTTATGGCTGCCCTTTCTCTCTCTACTTATCATTTCAACACATCAAGTAAACAATAATGTGACATATGCACAAGTAAAGAGACCATGACTCATCACTTGTGCATGTGTCACAATAAATGCTCCTAATCATGATTTTGAGCTCATTATTTCCATATGCAAACATTAATCCAAATGTTTGCAACAATGAAAAGAGAATGGCATCTACTAAAGTAAACTCGTGATGGATCACAAGAGTACCACTCACCTGTATATACATACCTGCATCCTGTTGGGGTAAAAATTTACACCCCCGTTGACCGAGTCAAAGTCAAGGTCAACCCCAAGCCAGGTGGGCCCAAGCCCAGGTCAAGCGGGCCCATGCCCAAGTCGAGCCCGCGGCCAGCCTCCCCATGCCAACAACAAAATCATGTAATAAATAATTTTTATGTAATTTTTTATACATGAATGTATGCAAAATGGGCATAAAGCCAATATTTTGTAAGCCCATGGCTTATGTGCAAAAATGAAATGGCACATGAGCCATGGGATGGCTAAAATGCCATTTTTGTGAAGCCCAAGGGGCTATATGCAAATATGTAAGCCTATAAAAGGCAACATGATGAATAAAAAAACATATACTTTTCATTCTCTCCAACAATTTAGATCTGAGATCTTTTCTTCCTTCTTCAAGGTTCCAAAACCTTCTTCTTTCTTTTGAATTAAATCAAGAGTTCTACTCTCCTTTTTATAAAACAAATTAGTTTTTCATCACAAAACCCATCAAGGGGAACACAGATCTTCCATTAGATCTCAAAAAGGAGTGATTTTTAAAATTCCATATCTCTTGATCTTCAAGATCCAGCAAACAACAGGAGGAAGAAGAAGAACATCTTCCACTAAACCCCCCAAAAAGAAGAAAAACACACTCAGGAGTCCAACTCCTCTCTGATTTCTCTTTTAAGAAATCCTTTTTTTCAGGCTAAAAGCCTCTTGTGCCTCTCCTGCGCGCAGCGCAAGTGCGCAAGGCGCCCGCGTGCCGACACGTGGCGCGCGCGCTTGCGCACCTGCGCGCTTGCGCAAGTGCGCAAGGCGCCCGCGTGCCGACACGTGGCGCGCGCGCTTGCGCACCTGCGCGCTTGCGCAAGTGCGCAAGGCGCCCGCGTACCGACACGTGGCGCGCGCGCTTGCGCACCTGCGTGCTTGCGCAAGTGCGCAAGGCGCCCACGTGCCGACACGTGGCGCGCGCGCGCTTGCGCACCTGCGCGCAAAGCGCATTGCGCACCTGCGCGCAAAGCGCATTGCGCAAAGCGCCCACGTGCCGACACGTGGCGCGCGCGCGCTTGCGCACCTGCGCGGAAAGCGCATTGCGCAAAGCGCCCACGTGCCGACACGTGGCGCGCTTGCGCCTGAGCGCACAACACCTAAGCGCACAGCGCCCAAGGTGCTGCCCCACGCATCCTTTGGATGCCTTTTTCCCTTTATTTATATATACATGTATATATACATATGTATACAAATGTACACATACACATACTCCGCCACACTTTCCCCCTCCAAAAAATTTTCGGGCCGGGGCGCTGCCCCGAACCCCGCAAGGGGGCTGCTAGCCCTCTTGACCCCCAGCCCGCTATCCGGGTAGCGGGACCCCCGTAAAAACTCTGCGTGGCTCCCGATATATCCAAAAACCCTTTTCAAAACAAAACACACGCACACTGCACATTGAGTTCGCATGACCAATTTAATCCGTTAATCGGAGGTTCCCTCGCCCCAAAGGCGAGGGGTAATTAACGGCAGCTTAGTCCGCGGCTGCCGGAGATTCGGATCCCCACAATCATTAAACCCCCGCCTACCCTAGGCAGGGGGAATCTGTAGTACGCCTGACAAGCGCTCGCGTATTCCCATCTCACTGGGGGGACGAAAAACACCCTACACATCCGTATTCCGACTGAATGCGAATGCGATGAGACTAAAGTAATCCAACAAATCTAATACTAGGATCCGGCTTAAACCAAAGCCCACTAGTATGATCCGCCCGATCATGATCCGTGCACTACTGTACGTATATGATCGAACCCCGCCATATATCATACGGCCTCTACAACGTTTCGCCCGAAACTTGAGAAACTGTCTGTGGGGGACTCTAAAGACTCGTCAATACTTTGGCTGTGGATTTAACCACTGGCACGTCAATGGTACTAGCGGTACGTAACGGGCTACCAGGTATTGACTAAAAGGGAGTTCGATGACCGAACTCATCCTGACACCCCACTGAGCCTGTCAGTGATAATATCCGTACAGTCCGGTCCGTTCGTCTATGAGCATCGCATGTCGGGCCTAGAGGGTTGGTAAAAGTCAGACCCCCAAAAGCGGTACAAGTCGTGTCAGAGTGTAGCCCAGAACACCCTGAGATACTACTGGAATACCTACCAGTAAATCTCCTGCCTTGGCCAAGGACTTCGTGTAATGGCTCTCCTAGACACAGCGTGATCTCACCCCCAATACCGGGAGAGACGAAACCCCTGCCGATCCGCTCACTGCCTCCATATGGCTCGGGACTGTACCCAACTAAAACCTGTTTGCACGACTCCTTTGAGCCGTGGTAGGGTAGTAATCAAAGCACAGTGGGAACTCACACAAGACAAATGACGATCTCAGGTCGATGAACTAACCTGTACACATGTCACCAGGGAACTGCTATCTGACGTCAGGTATAATACCAACTAGCATGTTCCCGGCGAGTCCTGTCCGGTGTACTCATAACCCAATGATCACCTGTATACATCTTAGGTGAACCAACTGACACCAATGGATTGTGAGACCGGCCACCTCCCCTCGTCGGGGTCTCGACTGTATACATTAGTCTACTCCGGAGTATCGATGCCCTGTCTCGAAAACTCCCACGACTAGGGACCACTTTAAGGATGTGCTTATTGACCCCAGCTCCCACGTATATGATCTCCATCATATTGCTGGTAGTCAAGCAAGAATCCTAAGGGCTCTATCCACGTGTAATAGCGACCTGTAAGGTCGCCTAAAGTAGTACACGATGATAAAGATAAACCAGATAGCATACTATCATCTTGAGTAAGATTGTCCTACCGGTATAGGTCCTCCCTCAATCATTGCAATCATGTGCCTGTGATCCAATAATTGACTCTGAGGGCACTATATCCAACAGGAAAACGGGGTGAATACTCAATAATCTGGGCGGAAGTGCCAAATTATAGGCAACAGAACTAACTCGCTTTAAGGATCTCAAAAGAACCTACAATCCTGGGACTATGCTTCCTAAAACTCAACACGTCATTCATCGGGAAGTCCATAGGAATACATGATCTACCACTGCGAACTCAAGTCTGCGACCACCACGGTCGGCTTAAGACCTCTGTCTGCACTGGGATACTCTCATCCTGACCTGAACCAACTGGATCATCTCTGAAGTCTCTAGACTAGCCGGGGTCCAAAAATCCTACTCACGCGGAGTCAGAAAAACAGACTGGCGATCAACATGACCTAGCATACAAGGCCAAAAGGTTTCCAATTGGAATGTCTCCCGATAACAGCTATCGAAGGAAAACCCTAACAATGGCAAGTGACGATCCCAACTGCCAACAACAATTAGTACGCACGCACAAGCATATCCTCCAGAGTCTGTATAGCCCGCTCTCACAAACCATCGTCCTGCGGATGGAAAAGCGGAGCTAAAGCTCAACCAGTACCCAAGGCTTCCTGAAGCTTCTGCTAAAAACAGCAAGCGAACAGGGTGCCTCTATTAGATACAACACATGAAGGAACTCCGTGCAACGCACAAACTTAACGAAGAACAATTGAGCAAACCGAGCATAACCGAACAACAAAAACCCAAATGGAGTCACACCTTGTCTAGACCTGGGTAGACACCACAACGAAATTCCTGGAGATCTTCTCCCATTCCCACTCCGGAACGGTTAAAGGTTGAAACTCTCCAGCCGGTCTCAAATGCTCAAACTTAGCTCACAACATGACAGACACCTTGAAACGAAATCCGAAACTTCACTCTTCATCCCTGCCCATCCGTAACTATCTCACAAGTCACGTCACATATTGGTGGAACTTGAATGAACACAGAAAGCTGACTGATGTGCCTGCTCTACGATTTTGCATCTCTACCCATCAGCATCCGGTACACACAAATGCGTCCCTAAACGTAGCACACCCTAGTCACAAATCAAGGACTCTGAATCTTTACCCAGCCGAATATGCTCAAGAATCTCTGACAAACGAGCTTCGGCGGGCTGTGCCTCACGAAAACGATTAAGTAAAAGTGGACGGGCGTGGACATGAGCAAGCTGTCCCCTCAGTAGAGGCGAACTTAAGCTGTACCCAACGATCGCACAAGAATTGTAAATCTGCAGAAGACTGTCTCAGAACTGCGCACAAATGGTACAAGCTAACCCCGGGCCTACGACTCCAGCATCAGCTACCACAATCGCCTTGCCACGGGTAACGAGGATCTCACAACACAATCCTTCACATGCTCCATCCAACGGCACTGTCTCAACAATCAAAACCCGCTGCAGGAAGATATACATTAAGCTCTGGTGGTCCGTGAAAATCTGACATGACTCTCCACACAAGTAGTGTCCCCAAATCTCCAACGCACGACCACCGCGGCCATCTCCAGATCATGAGTGGGATATCCTGCTCGTACTTCCTCCAACTGTCGAGAAGCAAAAACAATAATTTTATAGTGTCACATCAGTACACAATCGAGCCCCACTCGTGAAACATCACAATAAACAACAAAGTCGCCCGAACTAGAAAGCAAAGAAAGAACTGGTGCAGTTGTCAACCGAGTCTTCAACTGCTGAAAACTCCGCACGCATGCCTCAGTCCAAAGAAAAAGAACCTCCTTTCCGGTCAGTTCAGTCAACGATGCAGCGATACACTAACAATCCTGCACGAAACGGCGGTAAAAACCTGCTAAGCCCAAAAATCTGTGGACCTCCATCCCGTACACAAGTCTGGGCCCAAGCTGTACGGCCTCGATCTTCCTCGGGACCATACGAAAACCGTCTACCGTAACTACAAGACCTTATGAAGTCAACACAATTAAGCCTGAAGGAACACTCCGAGAATTTAGCAAACAGCTGGTGCTCTCCCAATGTTTTCAAAACAAATCCTCAAGTGCTGCCCACGTTCCTCACGACTCTTGGAATAGACCGGAATGTTATCAATAACATAACAATCAACTGGTCGAGGAACGGCCTGAAGAAATCTGGTTCATCACATCACGAATGCTGCTAGGGCACTGGTGAGTCCAACGACACCACCAAAACTCATATTGCCCGTATCACGCACAAAAGAAGTCTTCGGAATGTCATCACTCCGAACCCGTAACAATGATGACCTGATCCCAAACAACTTAGAAAATGTCTCGCACTCTGGTGCTGATCGAAGAAATCGTCAATGCAAGGGAAAGGATACCTATCCGCACCATAATCCGGTTCAATTGACGATCCATCAATACACAACCTCAACTGCCGTCCTTCTCCTGACGAACAGAATAGGAGCTCCCTAAAGCGAAACACTTAGACGCACAAGCCCCACTACAAGCAACTCTGCAGCTGATCCTTAAGCTCCCTAAGCTCCACCGACTCATCTGGAACAACGTCGAAAGACTCTCGCACTATAGGAACCCGGTCCAACAAACCCACTGTGGCTCATATATGATGAATGAAAGCCAAGAATCCACGACATCCTCTCCTCAAAAGCCGACTAGCGAAAAAGGCTGAATTCAAGCTATGAGAGGCGGCACCACTGTCCTCCCGCACAACAAGAACTGACTCGCCGGGAAAACAAAACCCAACTGTTTCCTCACGGCAGTCCATAGACGCCTGGCACGTAGCTAACCAGGCCGTGCCCAGGAGAACGTCAAATCCAACATCTCTAGAAGGATCACAACGACGGACGAATCTCTATCTCCTATCCGATTGGCACACGAACGTAACACGTGTCGCGCAACAAAACACAACAAACGGATGATCTAGCTAACACTACTCTCGGCCCAACTACGGCACAAAGTGTGTAAAATAACAAGTGCATCGAAAGAACATACGAATTAAGAATACCTGAAAACTCTGCATTGGACGCCCGCGCGTCCCGATGAGTAGAAGTAAACTCTCGTGTCTGCCCTCTACCCGCAACTGGCTGAACTCCTCCTATGCCAACCTGTCCCCTCTGAGCGAACCCTTCGCGACCACGACCTCTCTGAACACGAGTCTGACGCGGTGCTAAGAAACAATGTCTGACGAAGTGTTGAAGGCTCCCACATCGAAAACATCCATACGGTGGCTGCTGACCCTCCTGGGGATGAGAGCTGAACGACTGCCCTCGTCCTAAGCCTCTACTACTCCCGCGACGGTTATGAAATCTGTCTCGGCGACTGAACCTCTGTCCTTAGGCTGGTACACCTGCACGAGTCCTCCTCTGTTCCGAAACTCCCAAAGTCTTTGGAAGACGTGCCTCATCAACTATGGCTGCATCCACTGGTGCTGTATACGTAACACTATACTGTGTGCTAATCGTAAGGAACAACTGGGTAACAGGGGTGGAAACCTCCTGTCGCTGCGCTCGACTGGCCTTCACCAACGACCTCATCGTCTGGCGCAATTCCTGCATCTCTGCCTCAAGCCTAGCGATACGATCTATCGAAGGCGGATCCATCTACTCCTGTGCAACGAGCGTCCCATCCTGGTCAGTCCTTGCCCCAAACGAGTTAACTCTGACCTCGGCCCTCGCTGCACCTCTCTGATTCATCGGCGTCAAAGGCTATAAATGGAAAAGGATTCGATAAGAATACGGAAATCGAATCATAAGGATATGTATCATCAAGGAAGGAATTTCAAGCAATTAGTACTTAGGACACTTTAGGCGGAGTACTGTGTCGTGAGTATGCCACGGACACACACACTACGTTACTCTTCTTAAGCTACCCACTCCATCATACCAAGGTCATCCTACACTCCGAAAGGTAAAACCTAGCGCTCTGATACCAACTTTGTTACGAACCGAAATTGGCACATGACGGCCCTTAAACTACGCAACGTCAACAGGTGTAACGCAATTTAAGTAAGCCGAAAACCCAACAATCTAAACCATCAAAATTAGTAAGTGAAAATAATATTTTTAAAACCTTTGAAATCTCAACCCAAATTCTTTAAAATCCAACTTAATTTCCTTTAAAATTTTGGCAGCACCTCCTTTGTAAAAACCAGCCCCAAAATGGATACAACAAAAATATAAGTAAAGTATCCCCAAACGGGAGCAAATACACGCCCAAAGGCGGAAAACAACCACTACAACAGATATACGACGACGTAGCGAAGAAATAAAAGACGATATAAAGAAACTGCATAAAAGACCTCCAAGTCACAAAATAATATACAATATCGTCCTCACATCAAGTCTCTAAGTCATACATGAAAGTGGTAGATGGAGAGTACAAGATACAATGTACATAAACGAATAACCGCAAAACCCACCTAAAGCAAAACTGCACACAGTCAGCCGAAGCGGTATCCGCCGCAAAAGATGATACGATAGATAGAAAATAGCCCTGCCTCTGACTACTCTGAGGAACAACCTGCAAAACACTGTGGCACAACGGGGGTGAGTTGCCAACTCATGAATAGTAAATAACATATGCAGGTATTCGCAAGTATGCACGTACAACGCGAATCCAACATATGCAAGCTAATAGCAATAAATAGTCATATGCATGCAACAGTCATGAAAGGTACTCTAGAAGGTACAACTAATACATGAAGCAATTGTTAGTGTATATGCCCTAGAGGCCATTACTGTATCATACTAGTTTGTATATTACTTAATGGAAGCTTGGGATATTCACCTTGTATAAACAATCTTGCTCAATATAGTAGTATGCTACTTGGTTTGTTTCTACTTCAATGTGTACTTGTGTTTATTTTACTATATCACTTATACGCATTAGTGGAGCCCTTAGGATCTTTTGCTTGATTACCAGCGTTGTTATGGCAGTCATACTAGTGGGGGCTGGGTAATCTATAAGCACATCCTTATACAGGTCCCTAGTCGCAGGACTATCGAGACAGGGCATCGATACTCCGGAGTAGACTAGCGTATGCGCTTCTCATCCCAGTGTGGGAGATGGTCTGTCCCACAGCCGTCAGTACGTCGTACTGGAGATAGTATACGGGTGCTCGTTGGGTTACGAGTACACTGGACAGGACTCGTCGGGAACTGACAGGTTGGTATTATACCTATCGTCAGTTATCAGTTCCTAAGTGACATGAGTACAGCTTAGTCCGCTGACTTGACACTGGCACTTCGCCTCGAGTGTGTTCCCACTGCACTTTGATCACTACCCTACCACGGCTCAAAGGAGTCGTGCAAACAGGTGGTGGTTGGGTGCAGTCCCGAAGCACTTGGAGGCAGTGACGGTTAGACAGGATTCGTCTCTCCCGGTATTGGGGGTTGACATCGCGCTGTGTCTAGGAGAGCCATTACACGAGTAGTCCCTGGCCAGGGCAAGCGAGATATACTGGTAGGCTTCCAGTGTTATCTCAGGGTGTTTTGGGCTTCACTCCGACACGACTTGTACCGCTATTAGGGGACTGACGTTTTACCGCCCCCTAGGCCCGACATGCGATGTATCAGACGAACAGACCGGACTGTACAGAGACTGTCACATTCAGACTCAGTAGGAGTTCAGATGGGGTTCACCTCGTCAGCCTTCTTGTCGGCATCTACCTGGGGACCGTTACGCACAGCTAGTGCCGCTTGCGGTCTGTGGTTAAACCCACTGCCAGCGTAGTGTCGAGTCTTTAGAGTCCCACACAGAGGGTATTCGCCTCTGGGCAAAACAGAGTAGAGGTCGCATGGTTTTGCGACAGGGTTCGTTCTCATCCGCGCACTTGTGCACGATTGGAGTCCGGACGGATATTACTGGCTGGCTCTGGTTTGAGTCAGATACCGGTATATGTGTTAGGGTTGCTTTTATCTCTCAGTATTCATGTTCCTCGGAACAAGAATGCAGGTGTGTATGCACAGTTGTTTGAGGAGGAGGAAGAGGACTTTCATTAGGGTTTCGGAACGGGTGCGTATGCACAGTTGACAGTCGTCTTTTTCCAAACCCTAATGGATTTATGTTATATCAATTAATAATATTAATAAAATTGTGTCATGGTTGGTTTTTGTTGACTTGTTGACCATGGTTGACTTGTTGACCATGGTTGAAGATTTGACCATCATCATTACAAAAGCAAGATGCTTTTTGATTCTTGCAAAACATTTAATGTTTGAAATGATAATGGTCATTCCTAAACCTTCCATCAACTATTTCATTTTTCATTATTATTATTAATTAGATAATTCTTTTTCTTTTGGCTTTATGGTTGCAAAAGGAAAAAGATAGCTCATTCTTTTCATAACCATTCTTTCTCCTCACTTCATCTTCTTCTTCCTCAAGCTCAAGATGATTCCTTCTCATGTGTTGAGAATCCCTCACCTTGAAAAGAAAACAACCCCTAGACACTCTCCATTCATTCTAGGTTCAAGGTTTAGCAAGCCGGAGATCCTAGTTCACTCAAAGATCGAGGAAGAGCCCAAAGGTTGAACCCTCAGGTGGATCCATCTTCGACGGAAGAAGGCTACGAAGCAAGAACCATCAACCTCTACAAGGTTTGAAGAAGAAGGAGTTCAAGTTTGGTATAACTCTTCATCCGAGTAGCTAACGCTCCTTTGTATGCTTGCTAGTTTAGTTTAGACACGATCCCGACCTTGTTTAGTCCATGTTGCCCCTTGCGATAAAAATTTGTTTTTTATACCATTTCCGCCTCCCCGTAAGCACCAGGGGTCGCAACGTGGACTTACAGTGGTATCAGAGCCTAACTAAACTTAAACTAGCTTGGTAGCGAAGTGTATGGAAGTTCGAAACCGAAAAATCGCAAAACCGGGAAAAACTAAAACCCTAAGTTTCTGTTGAATTTTTTTTCTGCTCTAAATGAAAAACTTTATACTCCTAAAATCGGCTCAGGGTTTTCTGAGAACACCCACCAAAAACGATCCCATGATTCCATCAAAGCGCCGCCCATCCGCGGCCTCACCTGTTCATCTAGCCGCGGATCCGCCGCCGTTTGGGCACTTCATGAGATCGTGTTTTGTGCAGTGTTCTTCTGGTAGGGTTTTGAGATTTTTCAAATATGTTATATGTGCCCAGATTTTCCAGAACAGAAATTTACTTTTGGGGTCCTGTAAATCCGTATTTTTTCGAACTTCGCTACACTTTGGCTATGTTGGTTCTATCTGTGATGTTTGCATGTATTGAACGTCGGCTAATCGCTATAAGTCGATTGGTCGGGGTTATACATGATCTGTGTTTGATATTGGAATGTGTATATGAATGTATTGGACTGTCGCGGGTGAATCGCCGGGGTGTATGTGAGATGAGCTTTTGTTTTTCTTTCATTCATTGTAATTGTAAATTGATGTAATATTATTATTTGTTTGGCCGCACAACCGGGTCGGGGTTGTAGCCGTCATTGTATAATTCTTTTTACTGTTTTTGATCCTAGGATAGACCCACGGAGGGGTGCACAAACTGGCGAGTACTTGGCGGGTAGTTTGCCGCACCCGTAGGGGTCTTGGGTGGGGTATTTGGCTATTCACCGCGACCGTGTAATCCGCTTTTCGTTGCAGGCTCGAAAGGATTGCGGATTGCTAGTATATCCAATGTATTCATCTGTGATCTGTAATGTCTATCATTGCTTTCTATTTAGGCATTGTTTATGTTTTACAGCCGCGCTAGCCCAGCCCCCGCTCTGTCGTTAGTTAAGTAACCTAACGGGTGATGACGGGGCCCCGTGGCGAATGCATATGGCATAAGCGTACGTCATATTTTGGTTGTTTTCTGCAATGGTAGGATTTAATGATGGGACGCATTAAAAGTACTAATGCAAGAATATCACGCATTAAAAGAACTAATGCAAGATAATAAACCATGTTAAAATCGTTGGAACACTTTCGAAAAACCACTCGGTTCTTTTCAAAACTAACTTTTAAATGCGGAGCTTGAGCCACTCCTTCTAAAAGCTATCTCGTTCCATCGATTATATCAAGTTCACTACGTTCACGGTTTTACCAAAACCATTCGTAGCCCTCCGTCGTTTCACATGAATAGGCAATAGTATTCAAGCTATGTATTTTGGCCAAAGTCAAGGCATAGTGATTGGTAGCTATTGGGTGTTCATGTGTAGCATAGATAGATGCGTTGGTTTGGGACAGTCGTGCTGCCATTTTGGCCAAAGTCAAGGGTAGGTACGGGTGGATCCAAATTAACCTGGATAGTGACGGGTAGAACTTGACATGTGACTTATGATATTTTGGCCAAAGTCAAGGTCATAAGAACATGGGGCAAAAATCCACATCGGGAGTTTCATAAGTACTGAAACTTGCTAGATTTGCATACCATTTGGAGTGTGGTGATTCTGGTAGGATTCCTTCAGTTTCGTCACGCGATGATATTTGGATCCCGATCCTACTGTGAGTATATGCTACTCCTCAGGAAATTTCTCACTAAACGATCAATGCTATAAACCTAGTAGGTGTCTAGAAAGGTGTTAGCGGGGCTACGCCCCCAGGGAAAAGAGGTTATTTAATTAAGGAACTTCGCGAAAGCGTTGGAAAACCTCCCTCGAAGTACCGACACTGGCCTGGCTGAACGGTTAAGCAAGTATTGTACGGTGGGATTGATCCTGACTAATTCTTCCTTTATGGTTTGAGGAGGGATTCGAGAGACAGTGGGAGCCATCCTGTTTAGACAAATTAAAAACCATTCTAAACTTGCAAGAGCATCGTGCTAAAGTGTTTCTTCTCTCCCCCCCTGCAGCGACCAAATCGAAATGACTGGACTTAAGTTACTTCTAGATAAAAACATATTGACAGGGCCAAACTACAAAGATTGGCTCAGGAATGTCAAGTTGGCAATCACTTACGACAAGCTGGGGTATCTTCTTACCACCAAAGCTCCCCCCGTCCCAGGTCCCACCTCCAGCGTCGCGGATAAGGAAATCCGTAAGACTTGGGAGATTGACAGCGCGAAGGCCAGGTGCCTCGTACTTGCCTCGATGGACAACGAACATCAGAGGAGGCACGAGAATATGGATTTGGAATCCATATTTCTTCATACAAAAGAACTGTATGGAGAGCAGTCTCGTATCGCAAGATACGAAGTGTCGAAGAAGTTATTCTCGACAAGGTTGGCCGTCGGATCATCGGTAGCGGACCACGTGCTTAAGATGATTGGCTACACTGAGGAGCTCGCGGAACTTGGGACCACGTTGGACAGTGAACTCTATACGGATTTAATTCTCCAGTCCCTTCCATCCACTTACGCCCAGTTCATACTGAATTTCAACTTGCAAGAAAAGGAAGTTGAACTTTCAGAACTCCTCAACATGCTGAGGAGCGCAGAGGGCACCCTACAGAAGGGTAGGGAAACACCCGCTTTGTTTGTAGAAGGATCTTCTTCCTCTAGGTCCAAGGCGAAAGCCAAGGGAAAGAGGAAGAAAGCCCCCGTCAAACCAAGAGGCGGTGTTAGTAAAGTGGGTACGAAGGGAAAGGAAAAGGCAACAAAGATTGCGGGGAAGCTTGTGGGTAAAGAGGAATGCTTCTATTGTCACAAGAGTGGACACTGGAAGAAAGATTGCAGGGCTTGGAAGGCCAGGACACAGGAACTGAAGCAGGTTGCGGCTTCAGCTTCAGGTGTGTATGTTATTGAAAACTGTCTTTCTATAAACTCTACTTCCTGGGTATTGGATACCGGATCAGGATCTCATATCTGTAATTCTTTGCAGGCGTTGAGAAACCGTAGGTTTTTGAAGGCAGGTGACATGACCCTCAGAGTTGCGAACGGAGCTAGCATGGATGCTAAAGCCGTGGGGGACTATCACCTGGGAATGTCAGATGGGCATGTTTTGGTTTTGCGTAATTGCTTTTTTGTACCCAACGCAACTTGTAATATCATTTCTGTATCTTTGGTTTCTAAAGAAGGTTATGAATTTGCGTTTGTAAGTAATGTTGTAAACATTCACCTTAATCAAGTTCTGATTGGGTCAGGTACATTGAGCAATGGTATATACGTATTAAACCAACCACAGATTTTCAATGTCCAAAATACACACAAAAGAAAGTCTCCAGAAATCAATCTGACTTTCTTATGGCATTGTAGACTGGGTCACATCAATGAGAGAAGGTTGACTAAGTTACATACAGAAGGATATTTGGATTCGTTCGAATATCAATCGTATGCCACTTGTCAATCCTGTCTCAAAGGAAAGATGACAAAGACTCCGTTCACTGGACACGGAGTAAGAGCGAGCGAGCTCTTGGGGCTCATACACAGCGACGTGTGCGGTCCAATGTCTACACATGCGCGAAGCGGTTACTCTTACTTCATTACTTTTACGGATGATTTCTCAAGGTACGGTTATGTCTTCTTAATGAAACATAAGTCCGAAGCTTTTGAAAAATTCCAGGAATATAAGAATGAAGTGGAAAACCAAACCGGCAAAAGTATCAAGATTCTAAGATCGGATCGAGGGGGAGAATACTTGAGTGCCGAGTTCCTGAATTATTTAAAAGAGAACGGAATTCTCTCTCAGCTTACTCCTCCATACACTCCGCAACACAACGGTGTATCGGAGAGACGGAACCGAACCCTATTGGATATGGTACGGTCCATGATGAGTAGCGCTGAGTTACCGCGATCATTCTGGGGGTATGCGCTAGAATCAGCTGCGTACCTTTTGAACCGAGTTCCTACTAAGACTGTACCTACTACACCATATGAGATGTGGTGTGGGAAGAGGCCCCATCTCAGTCACATTAAGACTTGGGGAAGTCCATCTTTTGTTAAAAAGCAGCATGCAGACAAGCTCGAGGCATGCTCAGTACTGTGTAAGTTTGTGGGATATCCAAAGAATTCCAAGGGATATCTCTTCTACTACGAAGAGGAACAAAAAGTTCTTGTTTCTCGTCATGCCCACTTTCTAGAACACCAGTTCATAGAAAAAGAAACAAGTGGGAGCGCAGTAGAACTGGAAGAAATTACAGAACCACAGACTATTACTGAAAGCTTAATGGAACCAGAGGGTTCAAAAAGAACAGGACATTCCTATGCCGCTCCGCAGGAGTAGTAGGCAGTCTCATCCGCCCGAGAGATACTACAGTTTTCTCATAGACGGGGATAGAGAGGATTGCATCATAGATTATGATGAGCCTACTAGCTTCCAGCAGGCCGTTCAGAGCGTTGACTCGGTAAAATGGCTGGATGCAATACGGACCGAAATGGAGTCCATGTACACCAACAAAGTATGGACGTTGGACATTGCTCCAGACGGGGTAAAACCCGTAGGATGCAAGTGGATCTTCAAAAGGAAGATTGATGTAGATGGACAGGTTGAGACCTATAAAGCTAGACTTGTAGTAAAGGGTTTCCTTCAAAGACCTGGCTTGGACTATGACGAAACCTTTTCTCCAGTGGCTATGCTGAAATCCATTCGGATCCTTCTTGCCATTGCTGCCTTCCACGATTATGAGATTTGGCAGATGGACGTAAAGACCGCTTTTCTAAATGGAAATTTAAAGGAGTGTGTCTATATGGATCAGCCAGAGGGTTTCATTCAGAGTGGGAGCAGCGGAAAGGTGTGCAAGTTGCTTAAGTCCATCTATGGACTAAAGCAGGCATCGCGGAGTTGGAACATCTGTTTTGATGAGACGGTCAAGGAATTTGGCTTTATCAAAAATCCAGATGAACCATGCATCTATAGTAGATTTGTAGCGAGAACTGTAGTATTCCTCGTTTTATACATGGATGACATTCTCTTAATAGGAAATGACATTCCTATGCTACAATCTGTCAAGGGGTTCTTGTCACACAGGTTCTCCATGAAAGACCTGGGTGATGCCTCATACATCCTGGGGATCCGGATCCATCGTGATAGATCCAAGAGGATATTAGGACTTTCTCAGTCCAGGTACATCGACACCATAGTGAAGAGATTCAGTATGGAAGATTCCAAGCGCGGTACTGTATCATACTAGTTTGTATATTACTTAATGGAAGCTTGGGATATTCACCTTGTATAAACAATCTTGCTCAATATAGTAGTATGCTACTTGGTTTGTTTCTACTTCAATTTGTACTTGTGTTTATTTTACTATATCACTTATACGCATTAGTGGAGCCCTTAGGATCTTTTGCTTGATTACCAGCGTTGTTATGGCAGTCACACTAGTGGGGGCTGGGTAATCTATAAGCACATCCTTATACAGGTCCCTAGTCGCAGGACTATCGAGACAGGGCATCGATACTCCGGAGTAGACTAGCGTATGCGCTTCTCATCCCAGTGTGGGAGATGGTCTGTCCCACAGCCATCAGTACGTCGTACTGGAGATAGTATACGGGTGCTCGTTGGGTTACGAGTACACTGGACAGGACTCGTCGGGAACTGACAGGTTGGTATTATACCTATCGTCAGTTATCAGTTCCCAGGTGACATGAGTACAGCTTAGTCCGCTGACTTGACACTGGCACTTCGCCTCGAGTGTGTTCCCACTGCACTTTGATCACTACCCTACCACGGCTCAAAGGAGTCGTGCAAACAGGTGGTGGTTGGGTGCAGTCCCGAAGCACTTGGAGGCAGTGACGGTTAGACAGGATTCGTCTCTCCCAGTATTGGGGGTTGACATCGCGCTGTGTCTAGGAGAGCCATTACACGAGTAGTCCCTGGCCAGGGCAAGCGAGATATACTGGTAGGCTTCCAGTGTTATCTCAGGGTGTTTTGGGCTTCACTCCGACATGACTTGTACCGCTATTAGGGGACTGACGTTTTACCGCCCCCTAGGCCCGACATGCGATGTATCAGACGAACAGACCGGACTGTACGGAGACTGTCACATTCAGACTCAGTAGGAGTTCAGATAGGGTTCACCTCGTCAGCCTTCTTGTCGGCATCTACCTGGGGACCGTTACGCACAGCTAGTGCCGCTTGCGGTCTGTGGTTAAACCCACTGCCAGCGTAGTGTCGAGTCTTTAGAGTCCCACACAGAGGGTATTCGCCTCTGGGCAAAACAGAGTAGAGGTCGCATGGTTTTGCGACAGGGTTCGTTCTCATCCGCGCACTTGTGCACGTTTGGAGTCCGGATGGATATTACTGGCTGGCTCTGGTTTGAGTCAGATACCGGTATATGTTTTGGGGTTGCTTTTATCTCTCAGTATTCATGTTCCTCGGAACAAGAATGCAGGTGTGTATGCACAGTTGTTTGAGGAGGAGGAAGAGGACTTTCATTAGGGTTTCGGAACGGGTGCGTATGCACAGTTGACAGTCGTCTTTTTCCAAACCCTAATGGATTTATGTTATATCAATTAATAATATTAATAAAATTGTGTCATGGTTGGTTTTTGTTGACTTGTTGACCATGGTTGACTTGTTGACCATGGTTGAAGATTTGACCATCATCATTACAAAAGCAAGATGCTTTTTGATTCTTACAAAACATTTAATGTTTGAAATGATAATGGTCATTCCTAAACCTTCCATCAACTATTTCATTTTTCATTATTATTATTAATTAGATAATTCTTTTTCTTTTGGCTTTATCGTTGCAAAAGGAAAAAGATAGCTCATTCTTTTCATAACCATTCTTTCTCCTCACTTCATCTTCTTCTTCCTCAAGCTCAAGGTGATTCCTTCTCATGTGTTGAGAATCCCTCACCTTGAAAAGAAAACAACCCCTAGACACTCTCTATTCATTCTAGGTTCAAGGTTTAGCAAGCCGGAGATCCTAGTTCACTCAAAGATCGAGGAAGAGCCCAAAGGTTGAACCCTCAGGTGGATCCATCTTCGACGGAAGAAGGCTACGAGGCAAGAACCATCAACCTCTACAAGGTTTGAAGAAGAAGGAGTTCAAGTTAGGTATAACTCTTCATCCGAGTAGCTAACGCTCCTTTGTATGCTTGCTAGTTTAGTTTAGACACGATCCCGACCTTGTTTAGTCCATGTTGCCCCTTGCGATAAAAATTTGTTTTTTATACCGTTTCCGCCTCCCCGTAAGCACCGGGGGTCGCAACGTGGACTTACAGCAATAATATGAAAATATGTATATGCAACAGTCATGAAAGATACTCTATCAGGTACTACTAATACATGAAGCGATGCATATAAAACAAAAGTATGTAAATGCAACAGTCATAGAAGGTACTTTATCAGGTACTACTAATATATGAAGTGATGCATATAAAACAAAAGTATGTAAATGCAACAGTCATGGAATAAAACATGTCATTCCCACGGAATTCTGATCTCGTGGCAGGACCAAAGTCCATCAAGACAATCTAAATCCCAAATTTCCTCAAATCAGCCCCTAAATTGGTTCTCATATTAGGTATGTCTCATATATCCTGAGTGTCCAATATCAAGTAAATCTCATATATCCTGAGTGTCCAATATCAAGTAATTCTCATATATCCTGTATCCAATATCAAGTGAATCTTATAAATCCTATATCCAATATCAAGTGAATCGCATATATCCTGAATAAGTATATTTGCTTGAATCATTATGATGATGTATATAAATTAGATATGTATACATATATATTAGCGTCCCATTCCACTAATATATATATATATGTGTGTGTGTGTGTGCGCGCGCGCGCGCGCATATATAATAGCGTCCCATTCCACTATTATATATACTTAGGAGTAAAAATATCATGAAACCAAGTGTCAAGCATCGACACATAAATACTGATCTATCAGATGATGTCACCGCGACTGGCCCCCTGATAGGTACGTATCATACGCTATCCCGAAAACTCGAGTGCCTAGCTCCGACCCTCGCCTTTCGACGTATCCATACGTACATGATACCAGTAGGTATCCCCACGATAACCGCCGAGTCATAGGTACTGTCACCGGTAGGTATGGTTCCCCTGTCTGGCTCATCGGCGTGGTACATCGAAATCCCTTTCTTGCCCCGGGTACCTCCGGGCCCCACTATGTACCCACACACGGCCCATGACTCCTCCTCGCATGGGGTATATATATCAGAACCGATAAAACTCATGGTGGCTGCTGAAATATCATATCAAGAGAAACCGGGTTTTTCAAATAATGCATAATTTCATGAAACTACCACGGTCCTCAAATCCAGAAAACATCATGAAAAATCCATATCTCAATGCGAAAATCCATGAATATAATATATGCAACATACAACTGTAATGTGAGCATATAAAGGAAAAGCCGCTAATTAACTGCAACAAGTTAATATATATATCACGCGGTTCCTAATTTCTCCAAGTCTATATAACATCAAATAAAGGTGAACATGTAGCTATAGCCAGATATATGTGTAAACATGTAGGTATAGCAAGGTATATGTATCTACCTATCAGGAATGATGTAATATACCCTCCAGGTATAAGTGTAAGTATGTATGCAAGATGTACATGTAGCTATATCTCATATATGTATATACCTATCACTAATGGTATAATACCATATAGGTATATGGGTAACTAGCATGTAAGCATGTCAAGGCATATGTGTAAGCATGTAGGTATACAGATATGCTATTTGTCATATGCACGAAGGAAAATAAGGATCATGTCTCAATATCCCTAAACAATACAATATCACATATGTATAGGTGTTGTGCGTGTCATGGAAATTATTGACGGGGTGTGTATAGCATACAATCAGTGCTCGTGCAACATGAGCCGTCAATAATAGTGTAGTGTCCTAAGGGTACAATTCCAAGCACAACAAGTAAATATGCAATGAGATGTATGCGCAAACTCTATATATGCAATAGAATATGTGACTAATATCATAACATCTCTAGCCCAGACGCATAACGCCATACGGGAGATTCCCCTGTAGATGTTAAATCTACTCACCAACGCTCCTGGCTAAGTAAAGCCAACCACCTGTTTCTCCTTCTTCGCAGCGTCCGAAATCCCCGCCTGCGAACCTAAAACAATAAAGCAAATATATATTATCAATAGACCCAAAACACGTACAAACTACGTTTGACCGACGCGACAACCCAAAACATACTCTCAAGTGTTCGTATTGTGGTTAACGTGCGTAGCGACACCACGAAACCAACCCAAGAGCAAAACCACACAAAGTGCACGAACCGTATCGTATAACGTATCGCGCGTAGTCGTAACACAAGAAACTAGTTATGTGATCTCAGATTTTGCATACCGAGAAAACCCAAAAATCAAACAGCACCAAACACACCAAAACCAAAGCATAGAGCTACCCATAAAAACCCACACACCAACTCAACCAAGAGGCCGAGGTCCCCGGACCCCCCTCAAGACGTCGCCGGCCAAAACCGATACAACACAACTACATTGTTTGGTTTTCTAGTATACTCTCGGGGTCACAGCAGATCACAGAAATCACAAATCGACACTAAAAATACGATATTTGCACGAAACTTAACTTTAAACGATCAAAATAGAAACTACAAGACTACACAACACTATAACAATAAAAAGAACAGATAGAGATCATTATCTACTCCCACAAGCTCAAAGATCCTAGCTTTCCAAGCTCCAAGGCATCCAAGAGGCAAAACAAGGCAAAAGAAGTGATTTTGGTGAGATTTTGTGAAGTTTGTGATGGATTAATGAAAATTTGTGAAGGAATAGCCAAGTGTTCAGTTGAGGAAATGAGGGAGATGAGAAGTATGAGAAAGAGATAGAGTGAGAGAGAATGAGAGTGAAAGAAATGAT
The DNA here is from genome assembly GCA_030015575.1 of Agapanthus africanus. Taxonomy (NCBI): domain Eukaryota; kingdom Viridiplantae; phylum Streptophyta; class Magnoliopsida; order Asparagales; family Amaryllidaceae; genus Agapanthus; species Agapanthus africanus. The sequence continues at coordinate 102,970,493 of JASDDO010000010.1, read as the reverse complement.
AAAGAAAGAGAGTGAGGTGAGATTAAGGTGAGTGCACCCTTGCATTAATTCTCACATTAATGCAAGCATGACTCACATGCCACCTCTTCTCACAAAAAAAACCCAAAGAAATATCTCTCTTCTCACAACAAATATCTAATGGTTTAGGTTAAGGGTTAAAGCAATGATTGGATAAGGGTTAAGTTGTCATGGTTACTAATCTAGATAACACAAACACCCCCTCACATAAACATGCACATGTGTGTGCATGCCATAACAAATAATAATAAATTATTAATTAAATGTTATAAAATGTGAGGAACCCAATTTGGTAAACTTTTTACCAAAAACCCGCATTAACGTCTAAACTAATACTAATCGAAATCTACGGCGTTACAATCTTATTCTCCATTTAGAACCTCCAGGAACTCCATGCGCAAGTATTTGCCTCCTCGATCATATCGAAGGACTGTAATACTTCCACCCGTCTGGTTCCTAACTTCAAGCTTATATTCCTTGAATTTCTCAAAAGTTTCATACTTGTGTTTCAACAGGAACATATGTCCGAATCCTGAGAGATAATCAGTGATTATAATGAAGTACGAAGAACCAAGCCTGGCATTAGTAGATATCGGACCGAATATATCATCCTGTATCCGTCCCAATAGTTCACTAACTCATTCTCTGTTTCCAGTAAATGGAGTATAGGTCATTTTACCTTTGAGACAAGACTGGAAAGTATCATAAGATGAAACATTCGAACAGATTCTCATATTCATCCTTATGTAACTTAGCTGGTCGTGTCACATTGATATGACCTAGTCTACAATGGCCCAAGAAGAATTCGTCCATTTCTGAACTACTCCTCTTGTGTGTGTTCTACATACTTTGAACTGTGGTTTGATTTAGAATGTATATGTTATTATATAACGTTCCTGATCCAATCAACTCTTGATTCAGGAAAATGTTCACAACATTATCCTCCAATACAGAATTATATCTTTTTTCAACTCATTAAAGAAACCGATGTAATGTTGTATATCAGGTTCGGTATGTAATAACATTCGTTCAGAATCAATGTATTAATACAATGTGATATTTGCCAACTGATTTGGCTGCAACGCTTGCACCATTCTCTACACTTAGAGACATATCACCCATTCCCAGTTCTCTACCTATCTGTAGCCCATGTAACATATTACATATGCGGGATCCTGATCCGGTATCACATACCCAGGACGTAGAGGATACTGAAAAACAGTTCTCGGTAATGAACACACCCGAAGAAGATGCATCAATATGCACTTTCTTCGATTCGGTGGCATGGGAATCCGTATATTCCCCTATTTCCTGTTCAGACTTATAACAATTATAAGAAAAAATGGAACCAATGTTCTTTAGCTCGGTATAATAAGCAGGTTTGGTCAATGCATCCATATTATTATCTTGATTAAGGCGTGACATGGTCGTTACCAGGAGAGAGAGAGAGAAGAAAACACTCTGCGTGCGCTCTTGCAAGATAAGATTGGTTATTATTTTATCTAATCAGGATGGCTCCCACTGTTTTTATCAAATCTTCCTTCAAATCTTAAATGGTAAGACTAACTGGAATTAATTACACCCTACAAGTTCGCCAATCTTTCGGCTAGGCCAGTGTCGGTATTTTGAGGGAGGTTCCCCGTGCTTTCGCACGGACCTAATTAAAATAAACCTCATTTTCCCAGGGGCGTAACCCTATTAAAACTATTCTAGACACCTACATGATCGGCTAATTGTAATGTGTAAAACTCTCCCAGGAGTAACTCTTACTCGCAGTGGGTATCGGGATCCAACTATCTCATAGAAGGTATGCAATCTCATTGCAAATTTCAACACTTAAAATTCCCGATAATATTCTGCCCCCAGCGTACTATGACCTTGACGAAAGCCAACAAACCATAGTCCACTAGTCAAGTTCAACCCGTACATTTCATGATTGAATTAAATCTATCCGCATGGCCCTTGACGAAAGCCAACAAAGTCATACAACTACCCTAATCCAATCTCATCACATGCTTAAGCAGATAAGCACTAATCAGCTACCACACACTACGCCTTGATGAAAGCCAACAAACGTAGAACGAATACTAAATACTATTTATCTGAAATGACGGAGGGCTACGACAGGTTTTTAAGAAAACCTTTTGCGTAATGAACTTGATATCGTTGTAGAATCAAGTGATTTTGTAAAGGAGTATTTTTGAGGCTTTTACTAGTTTTGCTAAAGAGGTCACTCCCGATGAAGGGATCTCGGCTCTTTCCTTATCGAATAAGGTGCAGGATATTTCACAAATACCACTATGCAAAGCAAAAAATATAGAAGCAATCAAAAGACAAACCGAGTGGGTTGTAGCATTTGCCAGTTTCGCTAAAGTGGTCACTCCCGGTGAAGCGATCTCGGCTCTTTCCTTATCGAATAAGGTGTTGGATATTCTGCAAGGAATACCGCTATGCAAAGCAAGAACTAGAGCTACAAGTTTTTAAACAAGTTTCTACAACATCTTTAGGTTTCTTTTATTTCATTAATCTCATTAATGAAGTCCCATCGAATTATGCTTCCTAAGCATCACAGAAGAAACGAAAGCAGCAATATCTATTGTATATCATATATATAAAATATAAGCATTCGTCTCAATATATCAAGTGATCACATCACAGAATATCAGCAGCAGAAGAACATATATGAAATATTGGATATACTAGAAATTCCGTGTTTTAAATTAAGCCAGTATAAAACACGGATTCCACGGTCGCGATGAATAGCCAAACCCTCATCCCTAGACCCCTACGTGAGCGGCAAGCAACCTTACCAATTCTAGTGTTAGGAGACCCGGTCTCGACTCCTCGAGATGGTCTCCCACTGGACCCTAAAACCCGGTTACTTGTGCTCTCCTCCTCGGGTCTATCCTAATGTGGAAAAGTAAATAATATACATCAATGGTGACATCATCCTCAACCCGGAAGTACCCCAATAAAAGAATATTACATACAAGCTTTTACATGAATGAAAATGAAAAACTCTCATCTCACATAAAAATCCCCGGCTATTCAAAACATGACGATCCAATATAACATATCACAGCAACACATAATATCATATGTCATCAATGTAAGTAAATATGTGTATCCCAATAGTCGTTGATGTATAGCAATGAAACCGGCGATACACCACATATTACACTTACGGTCGCAGAAAAGAAAGTGAAAAACTACAACAATTGGAATCCGCAACCACCTTAGACATCATAAACCTAATGTATCACATACTTTGGATTTCATGCCTAACCAAATGAATTCCTTAGACATCACATGCCTAACAATTATAAACCCCGCATTTGAGTCTCGATATTGAGAACACTTTCCAATAACCAGTCGGGTAATTCAACAAGATTTCTGATAACCTGATCAATTACTCGTCAGAAACTTTAGTAGACGGCCACACCCCCGATGCCGACGATGAAGTGCACTAAGGCGGAACACCGCGGCCGCGAGCACCCGAACGGATGCTTTTGGCGACGGGATTCTCCTACAGTCACTTGGTCGGGGCTATGGGGCGTGGCTATCTAGTAAGGTTACCTGGCGAGTGTCCGCGTATACTACGTAATTGTGACTTACTTTTGATCCACATCAAAATTCTGTGGCAACCAATCATTTGAGACTAAACTGCTAGATTTATAAAATTCAAACCAGTTATCACATAATTAATTATTGTGGATTCCAAATATTGTATCACAATCACTGATAGCTAGACGATGTTAAACTTTTCGATCAAATAAACAAACACCCAAAATTTCCCAAAGAGCTCAACACTTGAGCGGAGTTCAAAAATACCTAGAACATGCTACAGCTCCTATGAACCATCCGTAGAAGGGCCGACCTATGCCTCACTCATGTCGCCACGGAACTGCTGCAAACCCTAAGGTATGACCGCGGTTCCGCGATCCAAAAAGTCGAGTTTGGGTATCGTTCTTCTAGAGGGTCCACAGAATTGCTTGCATGATTTTCTGAAGATTTTAAACTTGAAAAAAATCCAACTCTTGGAAAATTTCCAGCGAGGGAAAATGTGGGTTATTGATATGAAATTTTTAACGTCATCTAAATAACCCGAATACATGTTAGAATTATGACTACGAAACACTCCAAACTTCCTTTGTAGAAAGTTAACATCACATGCAAATTTAGCAAAAATAATCAACACCTGAAACACCAAAACCCAGAGACTGGAACACCCTAAAAATTTGAAGCCAAACACCCACCAAAAAACCTGTGAGAATGGTTTTTAAGCCTATGTGGCCTGTCACTTTTCAACAAAATTGCTTCAAATTTCTATGGTGTTCATGTTATATCACATACAACATTCTACAGTTGCTAAAAAAAATTTTAGAGGCCATTTAAAATTTGACAGAAACTAGGTATTGGTGTTGCAAGTTTCAGAGTAGTTTCGGTTTCGTAATCTAACAAACATCGTCTAATTCTCTAGCTTGGCTCTGAGACCATTGTAGGGTTCTTAGGCCGCAACAAGGTTTCGGGAGGTATCTTGTAACGTTTTAGAAATCGTTATGCGAATTTGTCCGTTTTGACCCGACTGTGTTCAAACGACCATATAGACTTGCGAGCACCTATTTTAGCTAAAATAAAGCTAGTGCGCAAGCTTTGGGGGTATATGGGACATTTTGGTTCAATTTGAATTTTTCCCAATTTTAATATATTTTAATGCGGTATTCACATTTTGGGAAATTTCTCTAAAGCGATCTTTTCTTCAAATTATTCTTGAGTAACCTAACCCACATGTATCTAGATATTTGTGTGGAGGTTAGGTTTATTGGATTAAACTTAAAGAAAAAGAAACGAGAATGATTGTTGATGCATGCATGAGTATTTATGTGTGTGTGAATGCAATAAATGGCTTTTATTGTTGGTAATTGCTAGGAAACCCTCACAAATCACTCACCTCCTCCCCTTGGCCGAGATTCCTTCTCCCTCTACTGCCCTTGAGCTCTTCTCTCTCATTTTTCATCAATCTTAACTCAAACTTCTCCAATTCTTCAAAACATATCACAAAAATACCAAAAGTTCTTGATTTTGCTCTTGGATCACTTGGAGCTAGGGAAAGCTTGGATCTTGTGAGCAAGGTTGTTAGGTATAATCCCTATACTGTCAAATTAGAGTTTTTATGTTGTTTTGTTCGTTGGTTGTAGCGTAGAACGCTTTTTATATCGATTAGTGCGATATCGGGTTTTTAGTGTATTTTTAGAGACTTTATACCTGCTGTGACCTGGAGTTTTTAGTGCTTGACCAAACAAAATTATAGAGATGTACTAGTAGACCTGAGACACCACCTGAGAGACGGGAACCACCTCACCGGCCGGGGCCGGCGACGCCTAAGGCGAAGTCCGGCTAGGTAGGAGAGGGTTGGGGTTGGGCTTCTGTGGGTAGTTGTCTGCTGTTGGTTAGGTATGTTTGGTACTGTTTACTTTTTTAGTAAATTCAGTATGCAAAATCTGGGATCGATTACCTATAATCTAGTGTTTTGAGTCCGCGTGTTATGTTTTGCGACACGAATCGTGATTTGGTGCAGCTGCGGTGTTTGGGTAGGTTTTGTGGTATCGTGACGCACATTAGCCACTTGACGCACACTCGTGAGTTAGTTTAGTGTTGGTGCGTTATTTAATACGTAATTTTACGTTATATTGATCAATTCTGAGATGTTCGCATTATTTCTTGTGTTTGTGGAATTATAGCGTCGCAAGCGGGGACTTCGGACGCTGTGAACAAGGGAAAGCAGGTGGTCGGATTTTCATAGCTGGAGACTATTGGTGAGTAGATTTAACATCTACGGGGAAATCGTCCGTATGGCGTTATGCGTCGGGGCGAGTATGATATGTTAGCTGCATAGTATTTGCATATTAGTTACTTTCATATGAATGTCATTGTATAGCATTATCTGTAGTACTTGACTCGTACCTTTAGATATAACACATTACTGACGGTTCATGTTGCACGAGCACTAAATATTATGCTACACCCACATCGTCAGTAATTGCCATGACACACACATACCACCTACATACGTGATACGGTAGTGGATAGGGATAGTTGAGGTAGTAGCCCTTATCCCATTGTGCATATGATATATTGTTGACACCTACACATGTGATATGGTAGTGGATAGGGATGATTGGAGTAGTAACTCTTATTCCATTGTGCATGTGAAATATTGTGGGCACATACATACATGATATTGCATTGGGCAGGAATAGTTGAGGTAGTGACCCTTATTCCACTTCACGTATATCTTATTATAGTTACCTGTACATCATTCATACATATTGACATGTACACCACATACCCGATTTCAGTTACTTGTACATCATTTATACATATTGACATGTACACCACATACTCGATTTCAGTTACTTGTACATCATGCATACATATTGACATGTACACCCACATAGTCTATTACTACTACATGTACATCATGCACACATACTGACATGTATACCACATATGCTTGCTATCGTTGTATAGACCCTGAGAGGTATCGTTTTATATGTGATATTGAGTTGTTAATCATTGCGCTTATGAAATGCACCATACCCACTTGCTTACATGTAGATACTTAAACCTTGCTACACTTACATGTACACTTCACATGATGCTGCATTTGTTTTCGGAGGATTTTGGGAACCGCAAGATATATTTTAAAAGCCAGATTCATTTAAAAGAGCGGTTTTCCCTTTATATGCTCATATTGTTGTTTTATGTTGCATATATCAGTTTTATATGGGTTTTACGCATTGAGATATGGATTTCATATGATTTATAGATTTGAGAACCGTGTGGGTATTTCAAGAAAACTATGTATTGTTTGAAAACCCGGTTTCTCTTGATATGATATTTCAGTGCGTCCACCATGTGATTTCTCGGTTCTGAGATTTGGCTTATGATACCCGATTCGAGGAGCGGAAGGCACTGTCTGCGGGTACATGGTGGACCCGGTATGGTATCCCGGGGCGAGTGATGATTTCGTGGTGTAGACGATAAGCCTGGCGGTAGGACCACTACCTACCGGTGATTGTATTTGGACTCGGCGGTTATCGTAGAGATACCGACCGGAGTGATGTACGACATATCGTTAGGGCCAGTCATGGTGACAGCGCCTGAGTTATGAGGATTTACGTGTCGATGTTAGACACGGGTTTCATGATGTTTCGAGTGTCGGTGTTAGACACTCAGGTTTTCATGATTTTTACGTATTGTCGGTGGACATACGTGGTTGATATCCTTATATATATATATATATATATATATATATATATACTTACATGTATATGTTTTCATGATGTTTCGGGTGTCGATGATAGACACTCAGGTTCCATGAAACTTACAGGATGTGAGGTCCGATCTGAGGATGCGGTGCCTGAGGATTTGGGATTTGATGTGTCATGAGGGACACTGGTGTTTTTCCATGCTGATGATTTTGCATGAGATTTTATTGTATCATCCCACATACTCAGGATTATGTTGATATGCATTGTTTCATGTAGTTGTAGTACCCTGATGATGTACCTTTACATGATTGTTGCATATTCACTTATCATACTTATACTATCGGATTACATGTGATAGATAGATCGCTGTTCGTGCATACCTGCGATTACAGTATGATGTTATTTACTATTCACGAGTTGGCAACTCACCCCCGTTGTTTCACAGTATTTTGCAGGACTTACCCTCAGAGTAGTCGCGGCAGGGCATCTTATCATCATTACTTTTGCGGATACCGCTACGTTAGGCCGTGAGGCCTTTGCTTTAGGTGGGTTTGCGGTTATCTGTTTGTACACTGTAGATCCTTTTTGTTGGATCTAGTATTCTCCATCTACCACTGTTGTATATGACTTAGAGACGACTTGTGAGGATTTGGTGTTGTATTATTTTGGTGACTTTGGGGTGCCGTGCTCGTGGGAGCCGGTGTGCTGGAAAGTTTACATCTTATTATAGTCGTTTCTTTGATATTTTCTTCGCTTCGGCGTCGTATACTTATTGTGGTGATTGTCTCCGCCGTTGGGCGTGATTTTGCTCCCATTTGGGATGCTTTATATATTATCTGTGTTGTACCCGTTTTCGGGGCTAGTTTTTACAAAGGAGGTGCTGCCGAAATTTTCAAGAAAGAAAACTGGAGTTAGAGTTTTTACTTATGATTTTCTAAATGTTCAAAACTATGTTTTTCTCCGTTGATCCAGATTTGGGTGGTTTAGATTCCTGGGTTTCGGCTTACTTGGGTTGCGTACACCTGTAGACGTTACGTATCTTAAGTGCCGGTTACGGGCCAAATTTCGGGTCGTGACACATCGTCCATGCCAATTTCAAAAATTGCCGCTAAAGGACCCTAACCCTATAATCTTAACTAGAGATTTAGACGAACTACAATGTAAACAACTTTACATCTTAAGTGAATGAGGAATACAACCTTTGTAGACCGGTCCTTCACTTCTAAAGCTCCGTGTAGTATCCCCTTCACTCCAAGTAGTGAACTCCCGGACCATAGAAAGTGTTCACATGAAGAAATGAACAAGCTTGCTCAATGTCTTTGAGGCCGAAGATGATCTACATCGAGGAGACTCAAGCTCAAGCTACCTCTTCACTAACGGTAGATTAGTAAAGCAAACACCCTAAACTAAATGTCTAATATAGTATAGGATGATGAAGTAGAAAATGGGCTCACTTTAGATTTAATTTTCTCACATTATTTCATCACCTTTTCAAAACTAAGAGAGCTTTCATGAGGAAGAAGAAGATGAAGTGATGAATGAATAAATCTCATGAGGTTAGAAATGCAACCATGGTGAGTTTTTGTCATACACTAACCATTGTAGAGACATAACCATGGCATATGATAATGGTTAGGTTAATAAATATCTTAAGCAAAACAAAAGGAGTGGACAAAGTCAATGGTTCTACAAGTTTCTACCAAACCCTAACCATGACTAATTCCACCAATTTTGAATTACCTAATAATAAATATTATCCCACATTAAATCAAGCATGGTGTGAGTCTCATACACCCTTTTTGCATGTATAACCTTGCATGACACACTAATATAAATCACATATATATATCTGTGCAAAGAAGAAAATAATACAATTAACATATATCACATATATATTAATGTATTATTAACTGAGAAAAAGAAATACTTAAGTGAGCTAATATTAGTTAATGTAATTTAATATATCAAATATATAATTATACATTAAATTATTAAATCAACATGTTCATATCAGAAAACTGCATTCTAATACCGCCCATTCAATATCTATTTGTTGTATTTATCGGTACTATTAACCAGTGTCTGCTCAGTAATACAGATTACAGGTATCCGTGACAAAATACTGGAAATACATTTAAAAGCACGGATATATCAATTGAGAGTCGACACTGCAACCAAAACCGCAATCCGACCGATACTTCAGGAGTCCCTTTTTGCAACAAGTTTGTGTACACATTTTTCTATCTAAATGATCCAACACAACAAATGTGTACATACGACTTTTAGGCATATGTGGATATGCATTCAAGGCAAAATATTATATGCATTCAAGGCTAAACATCATGTCTTGATTTTTTCCTTCCAAAACTGAAATCAAATCAAAGTTAATTAAACAAATCAGCATGAGCCATAATGGGGCAGCCATGAATCAATCCACATGTGGGAATGGAGTAATGAGCATTTAATGGCGAAGATTATGTGTTGAAATGAAGGTTCAAAATTCCTTCCAAAAACTGGGTGCAAGTCAGGTCGAAACAGAGGAAATAAATTGGACCAAAGAGACACCGGGGACAACAAAAGACAACGCACCAAATTCTAGACCCTACCACCTGTTTTGGACCGGCCTGCCCGTCCCCACCTCCTCATGTGGGCCCCAGCTCCTCACAGTGACTTCCTTGCTGCCACGTAGCCCTAATTTTGTTGTTTATTTTCTTTTCTTTTCTGCCTATAAAAGCAGGCAGTGGGCAAAGGTTCAAGGGGTGATTCTTTAGTCTTGGATTGTCATTCTTTTTCCAAGTTTTCTATTCCCTTTTCTTGTAAATAGCTTAGTCCCCTTGAGTTCTTAACCTTCTCTTGATCCTTCAACCTCTTCATTGAGCTTGAAAGTTTAAGGGTTGGTTATTGATCTCAAGGGGTTGTATCATTCTTGAAGTTTAATAAAGTGTTCTTTTGTGCTTCCTTCACCATGAGTTCTTTTCCCTCTCTTGATCTTGCAACCTCTTTATTGAGCTTGCAAGTTTAAGTTTGGATTATTGAACCCATGTCTTGCAATATGTTCTTTGGTTCCTAGCCTTTTACTTACTTGCATTTTATTCTTGCTCTTTTAATTCTTGTACTTAAATTCCATGCACTTTAATTACTTGCTTGTAATCTTTTCTTTTCTTTGTTCTTCTCTTTTGTTATCTCTTTTTGGTTTGTTTTGTGGATGGTGCGAATATTGTTGTTAGGAAAGGAGAAAGATATTGTAAGTTAACGTTTCATTTTTCATTTCTTTTTCCCGTCTTTTCTATTTGAAACTCCGCCCAAAGCCTACGCAAGCGCTCCGTTAGGCACCCTACCCTACCAAGGAAAAGTTGATTCCTAACCGTGACCGGTTGCATTCGGTTTGGCCGGAGGCGAAAGCAAGAGACAAGAACGGACGGACAAGGGTCAATAAGCCGGATTCCACGAATACCGTGCTTAAGTCCCCTAATCCACGTTGTTGCCGATTATTCTAGCTTCATTGGTTAAGTTCGGCTCAAAGTACTTGAATACGGAATCCATTAACTTACACTATCCTATCGTTTCCTAACAAGCCTTATACTTGAATATAACACATAGGTTAGATAACGAACAAATCCGCCACGTTGTTAACTCGTTAAAACAAGAACGTAAAATTTACCATCTTCATGTGGATCGACCCGTGCTCATCGCGGCTAGCTGCAAAGCAACACCGTCCTGATCGCGGTTAAACTTTAGAACTCTTAAATATCCGACACGCTTTTGGCGTGCGATCAAATGGCGCCGTTGCCGGGGAGACGGTAACGTTTTTGTTTTTGTTATTTCGGGTTAATCTTGTGAATATCCATCTAACACTTTATAAAAACAAACATAAAAATAAAAAAATTCAAAACCAAAACAAAAAAAACTAACTAAACTAACCATTTTGCTCTCTGGATTTTATACCTGCTCGCACTCTGTAACTAAAATAAAAAGAAAAAAAATACCAATGAGGCACTAGTGGGATACTGAAACACCTGAAGAATTTTGGAGCCAAGATTCCCAAAATAATCCGGTGAGAACCCCCAATAATCCGGCGTCGCCGGCCCTACCACCTCTTTCTGCCTCCAAAACTTTCTTCTGTGCTCCAGTGTTCTATTTTTGTCCTATTTTTATTGTTTTTTTTTTAAAAATTTTAGTGTGCAGGTATTTGGGTATTCGCATCACTTTTTCGCACTAATATCCATTTTTCCGACATTTGTAGATTTTGCGGATTTGCGAATAGCGAGCGTGGAGAGTAAAGTGCACATTCAAAGTTAAGGTGGTTACGAAATACAGTGCCAAATATCCGGGTAGTTTGACCCGCGCAAGCGAACTTTTCAAGCTTACCGGATTTGATTCAACGCGGGTTTCCTAACCCAAAAACTTAACGGTACATATTTCACAAACACCTTCTTCTCAAATCCGACGCTTCCAATATAATATCTTTGCAGGATTCTTTTCAAGTTCGCTAGCAAACGCCAAAAATTGACTAACCCGTATATGTTGCAGTGCTGTGCTTAAAGTAAAAAAAAAACGATTGTTTGATTCTTTATAGAATTTTTATTGAATTGTGCATTGCATACATTAATACGGACTTAAGGGCAAGCGAACCCCACAACATACGGTAAAGGATTTCATCACCTTTTCCGTGGCCCACAAATCACGAAACTGAGCATAAACGTTTAACCACACAAATTTTAAAAGAAACTAGACTTTAAGCCTTTAAGGACTTCGCGCTCATTAGGAGAAGTTAACTGTGTTTAGAGCGCCGCTTAACGATATATTGTTTACGAGGTGTCTAGGAAAGTGTTAACAGCGAAACCGCCAAAAGAGAAAGGGTTATTTAATGAAGGACCTTCGCGAAAGCGTCGGAAAACCTCCCCTTATCCCTGCACTTACTAGGCCTCATGATCAGTATATCTTGAACCTGTTTCTCGACACAGTTTTACTTCGACAATCAAGTTCTTGAGCAGGTCTAGTTGACCTAGGTGAACCCTAGAACGATTAGGTGTGTGGTATTTTTGTGTCGTGATTGTTATTGGTCCAGATTCTTTTTGTGTGTATATTTCATTCTTTTGTTTTAACTAACAAAAATATAAAAAATCACATTCTTTTCCCCCTCCTTTTCTTATCCTTTCTTTCTTTCTCTCTTCATAACATGGGTACCCCACCTCGAAAAACCCTTGCCGAACTTTGGTACCCACAACCAGACATAACTTCCTACGGTTCTTGCTTTGGTCGAATTTCGAACGACCCCTCCATGCCCAAAATTTCATTGAAAGATCGCATAGACGCGTCTAGGACAAACACTTGTACTCCGCAATCCACTTTGTATCAACCGTTTCAACCTCCCCCACCCTATTATGTTGATACCCCTTTTGCAAGTCGTCCTTTGTCCCTCGCTGAACATATTGAACAATCCCGTAGCCGATCTTTCACTACTTTCACCACTACAAATTCTATGGATCAACAATTCCATTCACCTTCTTATTCGTATGTTGATCTTAACCTTGTCCAGCCATTCAATTCCTACGAGTCCTACCCAACTTTTGCACCTGCCCTAGACATTGCTTCTGAACAACCATTTGGGAGTTTCCAATATCCAAACAACTTTGAATCTTTTACTGAAACCCCTTCACAACCTATGTCTAGTCTGGAACAGTTGTTGGAAAACATTAGGGTAGCGTCATGCCAACAGATGATGGATTTGAATGCGTCCATGGCCGTCCTCATACAACCTAGTGACCCGGTAGCTAGTTTTCAACTAGCTCCACATTTTACAATGTATGATGAGGCGGTAGGACAGGCTGAGAATTTGAGTAGTGAAAGTGAGCTGTACACCCTTCCTAATCAAACCTACTCATTGCAAATTGAATCACACAACTCCAGTTTTGAATGTCTATCTAGTGTCCCAAAAGATTTACCGATTAAAGATAGAACGTTTAATGAGTTGTGCGATTGTGTAGTGTTTGATTTACCAGATTGTGAAGGGTCCATTCCAAGTGAAACCAATCCTAAACCTTTTGACCTCTACACTTCCATCTTAGAACCAGAATCGATTGAAATCCATGCTTTTGATGAGGAGTCTGAGAATATTAATTTTCACTTGATTGAGGATATTGACGCAGGGAGTATTTTGGATGATGAACCCGTAGATTTGACTGAAATTTTCTCTCCAATTCATCATCCCGAGTCATTAAATGTTTCTCCCGAACTTCATGTGCGTCTTGATTTTGATGAGATTTGCATGGATGAGATAATTTTTGAGGAGAATTATGAGGATAGTATTGAGGAGAGTATTGAAGATAGTATTGAGGATGAACCATTTTTGTTTGATGTGTCGGATTTTCCAATTCATCCTTCTGAACCTTTAACTGTTATACTTCCTAAATCACCCTCCATCCTTTCCATCATTCCGACCACGCAAAAGATCATGCAGGAGGACTGTGAGTTTGAAAAATTTCTGTTCAATCACAGCACATTTGACGCCACTAGTGTGTTCCTCCTTGAATCTGACACTCTTCTCACAGCCGATAATGATTACGAGTGTTTCACTTTTTCGAAAGATGTTGAAGACTCACCGCCCGAGTTTGAGTCCTTTGAATTTTCAGATGAGTTAGTTGAACCATCAAACTCGGTTGCTCACAGTCAATTCGAACCATTGATGGAATCTTTCGAGTTCGAGACAGTTTACTTAGGTGAGAATAAGACTATCCCTAAATCACTCCCCTTCGTCCCTTCCATCGTTCCGACCTTGCACGAAACTGTATCACTTTCATTTTCTATGTCTGGTTTACCGAGTTCGGCGTACCCATGTTTTCTGACGAATTTTGAGGGATTTGACCCAATCTCTCGACGTGTTGATAGATTAGCACAATCGCTTTTTACATATCAGTCTTTACATATTGTGCTAATTTATTCACTCCATTTTCACTCTCAAGTTCGTACACCATTTCTTTTTCCCTTTCACCATTCTTCCTCTCATATACCGAGACATTATCCCGCTTTTATCTCCATACGGTCTCGCGTATTCTCCATTTCTTTTCTCTTCATCTTCTTTCACCAACCAGCATATTATCATGATAGAATTTTTGAATGGTTGGTGCTCACTTTTGGCCTGTGTATGGCCTTGTATAGCTTGATATTGTTCTTTCCCCCCTAAACTCTGAACTTCACCGCTTTAACAGTGGAAACACTGTTTTACTTAAGTTTGGGGGGAAACTTTTGGTGTACATATTTTTTTGGTTTTTATTTTTGTATATAATTTGGTTTTGGGGAGGCACTGACAATTTTGACCCTCTTGGTGTAGCCTGACAGTGAGGGCACTGTCAAGTTTAAGTTTGGGGTGTGTTCGGTAAGCTTTCTACCTTCGCATTTATTTGTATATTCTGCATTTGCATACTTATTTAAAAACCCATAAAAATCTGAAAATTTTCTAAAAACATAAAAACTTTGTCGTCAAGTTAGCTAGTGGGAGAACTTAGATTCAATATTTCGACGGTTTTGTTTGATAAGATAGGAACAACTAAATCCTATTTTTAGATTTTGAAAACCTGAAAGATAACCCTCCTTTGAAGTTAACAATAGCTAATATACGTCTTTACATCACACTACACGTGTCGTGAGTTTTTGAAAATTAGATGACAAGTCTTTTATGTCTGAAAACTTTTAAATTGATAAATTATTTTCTGAGGATCAAATAGGTTTGTTCTGAAATAAGTAATACCAAGAATAGTTTATTAAGTGAAGCGGATATGACGGGATGTTATTGATGCCTTAATTAGAACTAATTCTGAAAAATAACCCATCTGGAACTTGTTAGTTATATGTATGCCCTAGAGGCCATTACTATACATGAGATGTATATTGTAGTGGATGCTTGGACATATATAGGGAGGACTTTCTTGCTCGACATGATAATATGCTATCTGGTTACTCTTTACCTTAACGTGTACACTGATTGTCTCTCTGTCACATGTTGGTAAAGCCCTTAGGATGTGTACTTGACTACCTGGACTATGATGCAGATCATACTAGTAGGGACATGGTAGTCCATAAGTACATCCTTCAAGGTCCCTAGTTGTGGGTGTATCGAGACGGGGCATCGATATACCAGATTAGACTAGCATATACCTTCTCGACCCATATAGATGGGCGATGGATGATCCCATATCCATTGGTGTTTGACATCAGAGATGATATACGGGTGCTCAGTGGAGACTGGGTACACTGGACGGACTCGCCGAGAACTCCCAGATGTTATTATACCTCATGTCAGATGGCAGTTCTCTGGTGACACTGGTACAGGTTAGTCTGTAGACCCGAGATCGTTATAGAGTTTTGTGTGATTCCCACTGTGCTTTGATTTCCACCTTACCACGTCCAAGAGGGCGCGAAAAACGGTGGTTTTTGGGTACATTCCCGAGTCACATGGAGGCAATGAGCGATAGGAGGGGTTTCGTCTCTCCCGGTATTGGGGGTTGATGTTGCGCTATGCTCGATTGGCCATAACAGGGAAGTCCCTGGCCAGGGCTGGTATAGAGATTTACTGGTAAGTGTTACCAGTAGTTTCTCGACCCGTTATGAGCCTCGCATCGGCATGACTTATCGGTTATTGGTGTAGGGTTCCTAGGCACTCTAGTGAGGTCTCACAAGGCATCGAACATGCCAATTTCAAAAATTAATGGTGCCGAGAGACTCGACTACGGATCGTTTGCTAGATTTCTAGGCGAAAACAAAACTAGTTAACACTTAACTAAGAGTAACGGAAATACAACCTTTGTAGATCCAGTCATCCACCTCCACGGCTCCGTAATCAGGTCCTCTCCGCTGTCCAAATCGAAAACCCGGGCTCAAGCGTCGGCTTCATCGGAGAATGGACGGGCTAGGTCATCGACGACGTGCCGAAGATGATCTACGTCGAGGCATCGCTAAATCAAGCTCCAACTTCACCAAGTCTAGAAAACTTGTGAAGGAAACACACTCTACTACTTGGCAAGAGGTAGAGGATGAAGAAATAGGAAGTGGGTAGACTTTAGAATTGGATTTCTCACTTGTT
Source organism: Agapanthus africanus (assembly GCA_030015575.1). Classification (NCBI taxonomy): domain Eukaryota; kingdom Viridiplantae; phylum Streptophyta; class Magnoliopsida; order Asparagales; family Amaryllidaceae; genus Agapanthus; species Agapanthus africanus. The sequence goes on along the minus strand of JASDDO010000010.1, from coordinate 102,954,122 downwards.
TCATCAATCCACCATTGATGAAGTTTGCTTTCTTCATGTTGAAGAAGATGAAGAAAGAAGAAGATGATATAATAAGTCTTGAATAATTAGATAATTAATTCAATACTTATCACACTTTCAACCTTAGTTAGGTGTAGAGAAAAGACCATGGTTAAAAGGATGGTTAGGGTTAAGCAAAAGAACAAAAGAGTGACTTAGTCAAAGTTTCAAGAAACTTCAACTAAAAAACAAAAAATTCATCCATTCAATTATCCTTTTCTTTTTCCAAAAAGAATAAATAAGAAAGATAAATGAATAAATAAATGTATATGAAAAAAAAAACCCTAACCATTTAAATAACCATGGATCAATCTTTAACACAAACCAAGTAAGCATGCATCATCAAACATGATCCAATAAAGTGCACAAAAAGTATATCACATATACAATGCGCACATTCGAGTGAGAAAATCCATTTAAAGTGAACCAGTACTAGTTAACGCAAAGTAATATATCAAATATATAATTATGCATTAAATCATTAAATCAACACTTGATTTAACGATCCGGTCATATCGCATATAACCGACTAGTATCCAATGTATCGGCTTATCGAATCAACACTTGATTCGATAACTAGGTTATATCGCATACAACCATTCGACACATTCATCGCGAGAATAGAATACGGTATCACATACACGCATTATTCTCGGTCCCGCACATATCTCATATGCGCTCCTATTTCGTTTCGCTTGAGCCAGGAAACCTCTGTGTAGGACTCTAAAGACTCGTCAATACGCCGTCAGCAGATGATGATCATATCAAGCACCCACAAGCCGCAAGCGGTCTGCTAAACGTAACGGCCACCCGGGTATTGAGCGATCAGAAGATCGACGAGCAAGCCCGCTCACACTCCAGTGAATCCAACCAGTAACACTACCGTACAGTCCGGTCTGATCGTCTGATATGTCGCATATCTCGCCTAGGGGTGGTAAACGTCAGACCCCAATAGCTCGATAAGTCGTGTCGATATGAGGTCTATAACAATTCGAGAAACTACTGGTAACACTTACCAGTATATCTCAGCAACCCTGGCCAGGGATTTCTTGTTATAGCCAATCGAACACAGCGCAACATCAACCCCCTATATCGGGAGAGACGAATCCCCTCCTATCGCTCATTGCCTCCATGTGACTCGGGACTGTACCCAAAAACCACCGTTTTGCACGCCCTTTTGGACGTGGTAAGATGGAAATCAAAGCACAGTGGGAACCACACAAGACTCTATGATGATCTCGGGTCAACAGACTACTCTGTACCAGTGTCACCAGAGAACTGCCATCTGACGTGAGGTATAATACCATCTGGGAGTTCTCGGCGAGTCCGTCCAGTGTACCCAGTCTCTACTGAGCACCCGTATATCATCTCTGATTTCAAACACCAATGGATATGGGATCATCCATCGCCCATCTGTATGGGTCGAGAAGGTATACGCTAGTCTACTCTGGTATATCGATGCCCCGTCTCGATACACCCACGACTAGGGACTTTGAAGGATGTACTTATGGACTACCATGTCCCCACTAGTATGATCCGCATCATAGTCCAGGTAGTGAAGTACACATCCTAAGGGCTTTACCAACATGTAACAGAGAGACAATCAGTATACACGTTAAGGTTAAGATCAACCAGATAGCATACTATCATGTCGAGCAAGAAAGTCCTCCCTATATATGTCCCAGCATCCACTACAATATACATCCAATGTACAGTAATGGCCTCTAGGGCATACATATAATTAACAATCTCCCACTTGCACTAGGGCCATCTGATAGCAGTGGTTGTAGTATCTCATACTCAACCATCCCATAAAAGTCTCTCTCTGGGAATAGGCTTTCATGAGTGGATCCGCCGTATTATCCTCTGAGTCTGCTCTCCTAACCTCGATCACCCTGGAGATCAACTATCTCCATGATCAGGTGATACTGCCTCAGAATACGTCTGGGTCACTGATGGGACCGGGGTTTCTGGCATAAGCCACAACTCCATTGTCACACAATGGGAGGAACCAAGTTCATCTCATGAACCTATATACACCCAAACTTCCTCTTTGGTAGCATCTTAAGTAGCGATGTATCTAGCCTTTATCGTCTAGTATGCCATGGTATTTAGCTTGGAACTCTTCCAACATACCGTCCCTTTACTGAGGGTAAAGACAATGCCTGTGACTGACATTCAGTCGTCTTTATCACCTTGGAACACTTCCAGTGATTCTCCCCAGGATCGATTGATACCATCTCACTACTACTAGTGAGTATCCTAACATCCAATTAGATCTATCTCATAGATCCAAAAACCAGGATATAGAAGGTATCACATTGATCCTCTATGGAGAATCTTTGTGATAAACGGAGATTGATCGAGCGTAGCATAAGAAACTCCTTTCTTATCAAGAGTATGTCATCCACGTACTCTACGAGGATCACCACCATACTCCCTACTACCTTTTTGTTTATACAAGGTTCATCTACCATTTTGATGATGTCAACTTCTTTGACTACTTCATCAAAACATATGTTCCAACTCCGCGATGCCTGCTTTATCCTATAAAGCATCTTGCACACGTTTCCGCTGCTCCCACTGTTTACGAAGCCCTCTGGCTGTGTACTTATAGACGCACTCTTCTAAAACATCATTTAGAACAGCAGTCATGACACCCAACCGCCAGATATCGTATTCATGGTATGTAGCCGTGGCAAGTAGGATCTGGATGGACCTAAGCATAGGTACTGGAAAAGGTTTCATCATTATCCACGCCTGGTCAATGACGAAAACCTTTAACAAGTCTAGCTTTGAAAGTCTCAACTTTTCCATTTACACCAAGTAATCTTCTCAAGATATACTTGCTCCTGATGGGGATTTAACCCTTCAGATATAGCAACCAAAGTCCATACTTTGTTGGTGTACATGGATTCCATCTCAGATTACTAAGCATCCAGCCATTCTTACAGAGTCACACTCCTGATGGCCAGCTCGAAATTAGTTGGGTCATCATCTCATGATGCAATCCTCGCTCCCACTGTCATCGAGAAACCGAAGTATCTCTCAGGCAGGTGAGGAACCCTACTAGATCGGTGGAGGGGCTGAGGTTCGTTGGAATCTACTGAATCCTTCGGTTCTACCAAATCATCAACTCCAGTTTGTATAGCTGGAACGTTTCCAGTTCTACATAACAGACGTTGCCTTGAGCTTGTCCGAATTTTGCTTTTAGACATAGGCCGGACAACCCCAAATCTTAACTAACTTAAGAGATGGGCTCTTCCCTTTCCATATCACATATGAAGTGGTAGGCAACTGATTTGATTGGAACCCTATTCAATAGGTATGCATCTTCTCAAGTGCATAAAACCCCAAAGGAAATAGGTAACTCAGTAGTACTCATCATAGAGTGCACCTTATCATATAGGGTGTGATTGCTCCGCCCCGATATACCATCGTGCTATGGTGTATTCGGAGGAGTAATGCTGAGAGAGAATCTCATTCTCCTTATGAATAGTCCAGAATTTCCGTGCTCAAGTATTCTCCTCCTTGATCACATCAAAGGACATAATACTTTTACCCGTAACTTGGTTCTCTACTTCTAACTTATATTCTGTGAATATCTCAAAAGCTTCGGACTTGTGTTTCAACAGGAACATATGTCTGAATCTTGAGAGATCATCAGAGAACGTAATGAAGTACAAAGAACCGGTCTTGGTATGTGTAGACAGGGGACCTACATACTTCAACATGTATCATCCCAAGAGTTTACTAACTCTTTCTCTGCTTCCAGTAAACAGAGCTATGGTCATTTTATCTTTGTGACATGACTGGCGAGTTTCACAAGATGTAAATTCAAACTAATTTAAATATGTATCTAAATGTAACTCTAGCTAGTCGGGTCATATTGAACTAAACTAGTCTACAATACCTCAAGAAGGATCCGTTCATTTCTGAACTCTTCCTCTTGTGTGTGTTCTATTTACTAAGAACTGTAGTTTGATTTAGAATATTAATGCTTTTAGATAACGTGCCTGAACCGATCAACTTTTGATATAGGATATGTTCAAAACATTATCCAACAATACAAAATTTTATCATTTCTTTACTAATAAAGAGACTGATATGATTTTGTATATCAGGTTCGGTATCTAATAACATTCATTCAGAATCAATGTATTGGTAATACAGGGTGACAGTGACCGACAGACTTGGCTGCAACACTTGCCCCGTTTTCTGCCTCATGAAACTTATCGCCCGTTCTCAGTTTTTCTACCCTTTTGTAGCCCTATGTAACAGATTACATATCTGGGATCCTGATCCGGTATCATATACCCAGGATGCAGAGGATACTGAGAAACAGTTCTGTATAATGAACACACCCAAAAATGATGCATCAGCATGCACTCTCTTCGTTTGGGCGGCACGGGAAATCTGGTATTCCCCAATTTCCTGCTCTGTCTTATAACAATTATAAGTTGGAGCGGGACCAACGTTCTCCAGCTCAGTATAACAAGCGGGTTCGGTCAATAATCCGTTTAATTATCTTGATTAAGGTGTGATATGGTCGCTACCTGGAGAGAGAGAGAGAAGAAAACACTCAGCGTGCGCTCTGTCAAGAATAGATTGGTTATTATTTTATCTAATCAGGATGGCTCCCACTGCTTTTTATCAAATCTTCCTTCAAACCCTAAATGGAAAGACTAGCCGGGATTAATTACACACTACAAGTTCGCCAATCTTTCAGCCAGGCCAGTGTCGGTACTTTGAGGGAGGTCCCCCGTGCCTTCGCACGAACCTAATTAATGTAAACCTCGTTTTCCCAGAGGCGTAACCCCGTTGACACCTTTCTAGACACCTACTTGATCGGCTAATTGTAATGTATAAAACTCTCCTAGAAGTAACAATTACTCGCAGCGGGTATCGGGATCCAACTATCTCATAGAAGGTATGCAATCTCATTGCAAATTTCAACACTTGAAATTCCCGATAATCTTTTGCCCCTAGCTCGCTATGACCTTGACGCATGCCAAACAACCCATAGTCTGCTAGTCAAGTTCAACCTGTCATTTCCTGATTGAATTAAACCCACCCGCACGACCCTTGACGCATGCCAAACAACGCCGTACGAATACCCTAATCCAATCGCATCGTATGCTAGCAGATAAGCACTAGTTAGCTACCGTACACTACGCCTTGACGCATGCCAAATAACCGCAGCACGAATACTAACTAGTACTTATCTGAAATGACGGAGGGCTACGACAAGTTTTTCTGAAAACCTATTGCGTAATGAACTTGATATCGTTGTAGGAATCGAATGAATTTTGAAATGGAGTGCTTTTGAGGCTTTTCTAGTTTTGCTAAAGGAGTCACTCCCGGTGAAGGGATCGTCGGTCCTTTCCTCGTCGAATGAGGTGCGGGATATATCACATATATCACTGTGCAAAGCAAAAACTCTTAAAAGCAATCAAAAGACAAACCGAGGGTGTAGCATCTTCCAGTTATTGCTAAAGGAGTCACTCCCGGTGAAGGGATCTCGGTCCTTTCCTTATCGAATAAGGTGCAGGATATATCATATATACCGCTGTGCAAAGCAAAAAACTGTAGCTACCTGTTTTATTTTGAAATTCGATTCTACAACATCTTAGGTTTCTTTTATTTCATTAATCATATTAATGAAGTCCCATCATTTAAGTACCTAAACATCACAGATAAATACGACGTACACTTATGCCATCCGCATTCGCCTCGATGTCCCCTCGTGCACCGTTAGGTTAGGTAACTAACGATAGAGCGGGGCAGGGCTAGCGCGGGTGTAAAACATAAGTAACGTCTATATAATATATCATATATACTATATACGGTATCTATCACAGAACATCACATGATCACATCACAGATATCGCAGCAGAAGAATCATATGAAATATTGGATATACTAGGACGTCCGTGTTTTCAATACGAGCCAGTATAAAACACGGATTCAACGGTCGTGATGAATAGCCAAACCCACACCCCTAGACCCCTACGAGAGCGGCAAGCAACCCTACCAATTCTGGAGTTAGGTGACCCGGACTCGACTCCTCGAGTTGGTCTCCCACTGGACTCCAGAACCCGGTTACTTGTGCCCTCCTCCTTGGGTCTATCCTAGTGCAGAAAAGTAAATAATATACATCAACGGTGACAACTTCCGCAACCTGGAAGCGCCCTAATAAAAGAATATTACATACAAGTTTTTTACATGAATGAAAATGAAAAACACTCATCTCACATAAAAACCCCCGGCTATTCAAACACGACGATCCTATATAACATATCCAGTAACACATAACATCACATGTCATCAACGTAAGTAAATATGCGCATCCCAATTGTCGTTGACATATAGCAACGAAACCGGCGATATCACATATTACACATACGGTCACAGAAAAGAAAGTGTAAAACTACAACAGTTGGAATCCGCAACCTCCTCAGACATCGCATGCCTGACCAAATGAATTCTTTAGACATCGCATGCCTAACAATTATAAACCCCGCATTTTAGTCTTATAATCGAAAACACTTTTCAATATCAAGTCGGGCAATTCAACAAGATTGCCGACATCCTGACCGAATGCTCGTCGCAAACTTTAGTAGACGGCCGCACCCCCGATACCGTCGACGAAGTGCACCAAGGCGGAACACCGCTGCCGCGAGCATCTAATGGATGCTTTCGGCGACGGGGTTCTCCTACAGTCACTTGGTCGGGGCTATGGGGTGTAGCTGTCTATTAAGTTTACCCGGCGAGTATCCGCGTACGCTACGTGATTGCGACGGACTTTTGATCACATCAAAATTCCGTGGCAACCGATCAAGTGAGACTAAATTTCTATGTTTATAACATTCATCCAGTTATCTCACAACTTATTGTGAATTCCAATTATTGTATCCCATTCCGGATAAATAGTAAATGTTAAACTTTTCGATCGAACAATCGAACACCCAAGTTTTCCCGATACAGATCAACACATGAAATAAGTCTAACAACATTCAGTTCGTGCCTCAGTACCAACGGTCCAGCCGTAGAAGGGTCAAGCCAACGGCTCACATGTGGCACGCCGTACTGCCCCAAACCCGAAGGTTCAAAGGGCAGTTCAAGACGGTCACATAATCGAGTTAAGGTTTGTTGTCTTCTAGAGGGACCATCGCGTTACTTGCACTACTTAGAATGTCGTTAAACTACGGAAAAATCCAACACTTGGAAATTTCCCGACAGGGGAAAAATTGGGTATTTATATCCGGTCGAATTTTTTAACATATTCTAAAATTTATCCGGAAAGCACAAATAGACAAAATTTGATAAACCCGATCGAAACACCGAATCCCCAAAACAACTCCAGAAAAATTCAACTCTTGAAAAACAATTAAAAATTCCCAGAAAAGGAAGCACTGGAAATAAAGAATTACTGTTCAAATAACATAAAATAAGTCGGCCGTACGGCCGCGGAACCGCCGCATGAGCCTTGCTCATGCCGCGGAACCGCGGTGGAAAAGTTGAATTGGGCCCACGAAATTTACAGTAATTCCTAATAAACCCTGCTTGATTTTATGAATATTTTTAATTGCGAAAAATCCCAGATTTTGAAAAAAGGACAGAGAGCAATTTTAGGGTTTTGGTTTTGATTCGATCGGAGTTCAAATTCCGCCTAGACTTCGCCTAAGGCTCTAGCTAGGCTCTGATACCACTGTAGGGTTCCTAGGCACTCTAGTGAGGTCTCACAAGGCATCGAACATGCCAATTTCAAAAATTAACGGTGCCGAGAGACCCGACTACGGATCGTTTGCTAGATTTCTAGGCGAAAACAAAACTAGTTAACACTTAACTAAGAGTAACGGAAATACAACCTTTGTAGATCCGGTCCTCCACCTCTACGGCTCCGTAATCAGGTCCTCTCCGCTGTCCAAATCGAAAACCCGGGCTCAAGCGTCGGCTTCATCGGAGAATGGACGGGCTAGGTCATCGACGACGTGCCGAAGATGATCTACGTCGAGGCATCGCTAAATCAAGCTCCAACTTCACCAAGTCTAGAAAACTTGTGAAGGAAACACACTCTACTACTTGGCAAGAGGTAGAGGATGAAGAAATAGGAAGTGGGTAGAATTTAGAATTGGATTTCTCACTTGTTTCATCAATCCACCATTGATGAAGTTTGCTTTCTTCATGTTGAAGAAGATGAAGAAAGAAGAAGATGATATAATAAGTTTTGAATAATTAGATAATTAATTCAATACTTATCACACTTTCAACCTTAGTTAGGTGTAGAGAAAAGACCATGGTTAAAATGATGGTTAGGGTTAAGCAAAAGAACAAAAGAGTGACTTAGTCAAAGTTTCAAGAAACTTCAACTAAAAAACAAAACATTCATCCATTCAATTATCCTTTTCTTTTTCCAAAAAGAATAAATAAGAAAGATAAATGAATAAATAAATGTATATGAAAAACAAAACCCTAACCATTTAAATAACCATGGATCAATCTTTAACACAAACCAAGTAAGCATGCATCATCAAACATGATACAATAAAGTGCACAAAAAGTATATCACATATACAATGCGCACATTCGAGTGAGAAAATCCATTTAAAGTGAACCAGTACTAGTTAACGCAAAGTAATATATCAAATATATAATTATGCATTAAATCATTAAATCAACACTTGATTTAACGATCCGGTCATATCGCATATAACCGACTAGTATCCAATGTATCGGCTTATCGAATCAACACTTGATTCGATAACTAGGTTATATCGCATACAACCATTCGACACATTCATCGCGAGAATAGAATACGGTATCACATACATGCATTATTCTCGGTCCCGCACATATCTCATATGCGCTCCTATTTCGTTTCGCTTGAGCCAGGAAACCTCTGTGTAGGACTCTAAAGACTCGTCAATACGCCGGCAGCAGATGATGATCATATCAAGCACCCACAAGCCGCAAGCGGTCTGCTAAACGTAACGGCCACCCGGGTATTGAACGATCAGAAGATCGACGAGCAAGCCCGCTCACACTCCAGTGAATCCAACCAGTAACACTACCGTACAGTCCGGTCTGATCGTCTGATATGTCGCATATCTCGCCTAGGGGTGGTAAACGTCAGACCCCAATAGCTCGAAAAGTCGTGTCGATATGAGGTCTATAACAATTCGAGAAACTACTGGTAACACTTACCAGTATATCTCAGCAACCCTGGCCAGGGATTTCCTGTTATAGCCAATCGAACACAGCGCAACATCAACCCCCTATACCGGGAGAGACGAATCCCCTCCTATCGCTCATTGCCTCCATGTGACTCGGGACTGTACCCAAAAACCACCGTTTTGCACGCCCTCTTGGACGTGGTAAGATGGAAATCAAAGCACAGTGGGAACCACACAAGACTCTATGACGATCTCGGGTCAACAGACTATTCTGTACCAGTGTCACCAGAGAACTGCCATCTGACGTGAGGTATAATACCATTTGGGAGTTCTCGGCGAGTCCGTCCAGTGTACCCAGTCTCTACTGAGCACCCGTATATCATCTCTGATGTCAAACACCAATGGATATGGGATCATCCATCGCCCATCTGTATGGGTCGAGAAGGTATACGCTAGTCTACTCTGGTATATCGATGCCCCGTCTCGATACACCCACGACTAGGGACTTTGAAGGATGTACTTATGGACTACCATGTCCCCACTAGTATGATCCGCATCATAGTCCAGGTAGTCAAGTACACATCCTAAGGGCTTTACCAACATGTAACAGAGAGACAATCAGTATACACGTTAAGGTAAAGATCAACCAGATAGCATACTATCATGTCGAGCAAGAAAGTCCTCCCTATATATGTCCCAGCATCCACTACAATATACATCCAATGTACAGTAATGGCCTCTAGGGCATACATATAACTAACAATTGGGGTCTGACGTTTACCACCCCTAGACTTGATATGCGACATACCAGACGAGGAGACCGGACTGTATGGTAGTGTCACTGTCAGGCTTTTTGCAGGAGTTGGAGCGGGCTTGCTTGCTGATCTTCTGATCGCTCAATACCCGGGTAGCCATTACGTCCAGCTAGTACCGCTGACGTCTTGTGGGTGCTTGATATGATCATCACCTACTACCGGCGTATTGACGAGTCTTTAGAGTCCTACATAGAGGTTTTACTGGCTCAGGCAAAACGAAATAGGAGCGCATATGTGATATGTGCGGGACCGAGAATAATGCATGTATGTGATACCGTATTCTATTCTCGCGATGTTTGTATCGATCGGTTATATATGATATAACCAGGTTATCGAATCAAGGGTTGATTCGATAAGTCGATACATTGGATGTTAGTCGGTTATATGTGATTTAATCGGATTATTAAGTCAAGTGTTGATTTAATAATTTAGTGTATAATTGTATATGTGATATACTAATTTACATTAACTAACATTGGTTCACTTAAGCATTTATTTTTCTCACTTGTGCACAATTTAATATATATGTGATATATATTTATTTATGTTCATTTTGTATCATGGTTGTTGATACAACTTACATGGGTGTATGAGACATATACCATTATAATTATATTGGTGGGGTTTTAATATACAAAATAAATACAAAATTAGTGGATAATTGTTCAAGTGCATGAAGCTTCACGAAGCTTGTGAGTGCATTGACCAAAGTCCACTAGTTTTGTTTTACTTAGGATTTTTTATTAACCTAACCACTATAATTAGCCATGGTTATGTCTCTACATGAGTTAGTATATGATACCCACTCACCCATGGTTAGCTCTCTCTCTCTCTCTTGATTAGTTTTTCATTCTCATTTTGAGCTCTTCTTCTTCCTCGTTCAAAAGCTTGCTAGGGTTTGAAAAAGAGAGAAATATAGTGAGAAAAGAAATTCTAAAGTGTACCCATTTCCTATTTTATCATCCTTTACTAGACTATCACTTTAGTTTAGGGTGTTTGCTTCACTAATTCTCTTGTTAGTGAAGTAGAAATTTGAGTTCGTATTCCCTCGACGTAGATCATCTTCAGCCTCGAAGACTTCAAGCAATACCGTTGCTTTCTTCTCATGGAGCCGTCCGAGAGTCCGGGAGCATTATGATCGCAGCGAAGGGACTACAACAAGGAGCTTAAGAAGTGAAGGACCGATCTACAAAGGTTGTATTTCGTATTCACGTAGATATAATTGTTATTTACTTGCATGTGTTACCCTAATTATCTAGCAAAGATCTTGTTTACTGTTATTCGGCACGGCTAAAATTTTAATCGGGCATGGTTGATGCCTTATAGAACCTTATTAGAGTGCCTAGTAACCCTACAGAACTTGATTGGAATGATTACACACCTAACCCACTAAATACGTCTTTTATCCAAAAAAATTTAATTGAACTACCGGTTATATCTCCGTTCGCATTAAATCGTCATGATTTTCACGCTAAAATTGTCTTTTGTTTTAGGGCCTAGGTAACTTGAGTAATTAAGTCTGCTGGGGTGTCTCTACACCTAATGCCTTAAAACCAACTGGTTTGGGAGCATTGGCCCAAAGCTCGCTAAGAAGCCTAGAAAGTCCAGCTTAAAACAAAGCCAAGCAAGTGTTCTTTCCGAGTTAAAATTCCTAACGGTTCTTTGTGTGAGAAAAATCTTGACAAAAGATAGGTTTTTATAAAAAAGTATTTCTAGCGGAGATATGAAGGTTTTATTCTATAATAAAGACTATTGCACGTTCACAAAGGTGTGTATGAAATGAAAACAAGAAAAAGGTGGAGTGAAAAATAAGACTTAATTTCCTATTAAGGAAGATAGAAATTCTGAATTTGAAACCTTACTGGAAAACGAAACTGGGGAAATACTTAACTCTTTATAAAACTTATGTGATCCTTTTTAATTTTTTTTGTCTGGGCTTTATTTTGTGACAAGACGACTTTAATCGATCCTTTTGAAACTTAACGACACTATTTTCACTGCACGTAAAGACATATAAAATCTTAAGTTAAATAAGAAGCGAGGTGTGAAAAATAAAGTTTCGATAGTCTAGAATTAAGATAATAGAATTGTTATTTTTAAAACAAAACCTTAGGGTTTGAATCATAATTATTTCGCAAAACTAGCTTGACGGGATTTTGTGGGTGGAATCCGATGAAAACCGTCAGGAGACAACACTCCTCCTACTAGGGACACCTGGAGGTTTAACGGCTTATTGCACATGCTCAGTGCAATCGCGTTCCCTGCGAAAGTGCGGTTATGATTTTCTTTTGTGACTAAATGGTTTTGCTCGGGACGAGCAAAAGATAAGTTTGGGGGTATTTGTTCATATCAGAAAACTGCATTCTAATACCGCCCATTCATTATCTATTTGTTGTATTTATCGGTACTATTAACCAGTGTCTGCTCAGTAATACAGATTACAGGTATCCGTGACAAAATACAGGAAAAAAATTTAAAAGCACGGATATATCAATTGAGAGCCGACACTGCAACCAGAACCACAATCCGACCGATACTTCAGGAGTCCCTTTTTGCAAAAAGTTTGTGTACACATTTTTCTATCTAAATGGTCCAACACAACAAATATGTACACAAGACTTTTAGGCACATGTGGATATGCATTCAAGGCAAAATATTATATGCATTCAAGGCTAAACATCATGTGTTGATTTTTTCCTTCCAAAACTGAAATCAAATCAAAGTCAATTAAACAAATCAGCATGAGCCATAATAGGGCAGCCATGAATCAAGCCACATGTGGGAATGGAGTAATGAGCATTTAATGGTGAAGATTATGTGTTGAAATGAAGGTTCAAAATTCCCTCCAAAAACTGGGTGCAAGTCAGGTCGAAACAGAAGAAATAAACTGGACCAAAGAGACACCGGGGACAACAAAAGACAACGCACCAAATTCTAGACCCTACCACTTGTTTTGGACCGGCCGCCCTCCCCTCCCCTAAAAACCGGCCTGGCCGGCCCTACCTCCTCATGTGGGCCCCAGCTCCTCACAGTGACTGCCTTGCTGCCACGTAACCCTAATTTTGTTGTTTATTTTCTTTTCTTTTCTGCCTATAAAAGCAGGCAATGGGCAAAGGTTCAAGGGGTGATTCTTTAGTCTTGGATTGTCATTATTTGTCCAAGTTTTCTACTCCCCTTTCTTGTAAATTGCTTAGTCACCTTGAGTTCTTAACCTTCTCTTGATCCTTCAACCTCTTTATTGAGCTTGAAAGTTTAAGGGTTGGTTATTGATCTCAAAGGTTTGTATCATTCTTGAAGTTTAATTAAGTGTTCTTTTGTGCTTCCTTCACCATGAGTTCTTTGCCCTCTCTTGATCTTGCAAACTCTTTATTGAGCTTGCAAGTTTAAGTTTGGGTTATTGAACCCATGTCTTGCAATATGTTCTTTGGTTCCTAGTCTTTTACTTACTTGCATTTTATTCTTGCTCTTTTAATTCTTGCACTTAAATTCCATGCACTTTAATTACTTGCTTGTAATCTTTTCTTTTCATTGTTCTTCTCTTTTGTTATCTCTTTTTGGTTTGTTTCGTGAATGGTGCGAATATTGTTGTTAGGAAAGGAGAAAGATATTGTAAGTTAACGTTTCATTTTTCTTTTCCTTTTCCCGTCTATTCTATTTGAAACTCCGCCCAAACCCTACGCAAGTGCTCCGTTAGGCACCCTACCCTACCAAGGAAAAGGTGATTCCTAACCGTGACCGGTTGCATTCGGTTTGGCCGAAGGCGAAAGCAAGAGAAAAGAACGGACGGACAAGGCTCAATAAGTCGGATTCCATGAATACCGTGCTTAAGTCCCCTAATCCACGTTGTTGCCGATTGTTCTAGCTTCATTGGTTAAGTTTGGCTCAAAGTACTTGAATACGGAATCCATTAACTTACACTATCCTATCGTTTCCTAACAAGCCTTATACTTGAATATAACACATAGGTTAGATAACGAACAAATCCGCCACGTTGTTAACTCGTTAAAACAAGAACGTAAAATTTACCATCTCCCTGTGGATCGACCCGTGGTCATCGCGGCTAGCTGCAAAGCGACACCGTCCTGATCGCGGTTAAACTTTAGAACTCTTAAATATCCGACACACTTTTGGCGTGCGATCACAACACTTGATTTAATAATCCGGCTATATCATATATAACCGACTAATATCATATGTAACAACTTATCGAATCAACACTTGATCAAATAACCTGACTATATCACATATAACCGACTGATGTCACAAATCGTGATAATAGAATACGGCATCACATACTCGTATTAATCTCGGTCCCGCATATATCACATATGTTCTCCTACTCCGTTTCATATGAACCAGGAAACCTCTGTGTAGGACTCTAAAGAATCGTCAATACGCCGGCAGTAGGTGATGATCATATCAAACACACACAAGACGCAAGCGGTCAGCTAAACGTAACGGCCACCTGGGTATTGAGTGATCAGAAGATCAATACGCAAGCCTGCTTATACTCCTGCGAATCCAATCAGTAACACTATCGTAAAGTCCGGTCTCTTCGTCAGAAATGTCGCATACCACAGCCTGGGGGTGGTATAACGTCAGACCCCAATAGCCTGATATGTCATGCCGATGCAAGGTCCATAACGGTTCGAGAAACTACTGATAACACTTACCAGTAGATCTCAGCAATCCTGGCCAGGGATTTCCTGTTATGGCCAATCAAGCATAACGCAACATCAACTCCCAATACCGGGAGAGACGAATCCCCTCCTATCGTTCATTGCCTCCATGTGACTCGGGACTGTATCCAAAAACCACCTTTTTGCACGATCTCTTGACCGTGTTATGGTGGAAATCAAAATACAGTGGGAATCATACAAGACTCTATGACGGTCTCGGGTCGACAGACTAACCTGTACCAGTGTCACCAGAGAACTGCTATCCGACGATAGGTATAATACTATCTAGGAGTTCTCGGCGAATCCGTTCAGTGTACCCAGTCTCCACTGAGCACCCATATACCTTCTCTGATGTCAAACACCAATGGATATGGGATCATCCATCTCCCATCACATGGGTCGAGAAGCGTATACGCTAGTATAATCTGGAGTATCGATGCCCTGTCTCGATACTCCCACGACTAGGAACATTTGAAGGATGTACTTACCGACTACCTATGTCCCCACTAGTATGATCTGCAACATAATCCTGGTAGCCAAGTACTCATCCTAAGGGCTTTATCAACATGTAATAGAGAGACAATAAATGTACATGTTAAGATAAAGTTCAACCAGATAGCATACTATCATGTCAAGCAAGAAAGTCCTCCCTATATATGTCTAAGCATCCACTACAATATACATCACATATGCAGGAATGGCCTCTAGGGCATACATATAACTGACATCTTCAAGCATGACACAAAAAAGAAAACACAAATAATATATATCACATATATATTAAGTGTGCACATGTGAGAAAATAAATGTATAAGTGAGCAAATATAAGTTAATATAAATTAATATATCAAATATATAATTATACATTAAATTATCAAATCAACACTTGATTCAATAATCCGGCTATATCATATATAACCGACTAATATCATATGTATCATCTTAACGAATCAACACTTGATTCGATAACCCGGCTATATCTCATATAACCAACCGATACGAATAAATCACGAGGATAGAATACGGTATCACATACTTGTATTAATCTCGGTCCCGCACATATCATATATGTGCTCCTACTTCGTTTTGCCTAAGCCAGTAAACCTCTGTGTAGGACTCTAAAGACTTGTCAATATGCCGGCAGTAGGTGATGATGGACGTAATGGCTACCCGGGTATTAAGCGATTAGAAGATCAACAAGCAAGCCTGCTCATACTCCTGTAAAGCCTGTCAGTAACACTACCGTCTGGTCTCTTTGTCTGATATGTCGCATATCCAGTCTAGGGGTGGTAAACGTCAGACCCCAGTAACCGATAAGTCGTGCCGATGTGAGGCTCATAACGGGTTGAGAAACTACTGATAACACTTACTAGTAGATCTCCGTAGCAGCCCTGGCCAGGGACTTCCGATTATAGCCAATCGAGCACAGCGCAACATCAACCCCCAAAACCGGGAGAGACAAAACCCCTCCTATCGCTCATTGCCTCCATGTGATTCGGGACTGTACCCAAAAGCCACCGTTTTGCACGTTCTCTTGAACGTGGTAAGGTGGAAATCAAAGCACAGTGGGAATCACACAAGACTCTATGACGATCTCGGGTCTACAGACTAACCTGTACCAGTGTCACCAGAGAACTGCTATCTGACGATAGGTATAATACCAACTAGGAGTTCTCAGAGAGTCCGTTCAGTGTACCCAGTCTCCACTGAGCACCCGTATACCATATTTGATGTCAAACACCAATGGATGTGGGATCATCCATCGCCCATCATATGGGTCAAGAAGTGTATACGCTAGTCTACTCTGGAATATCGATGCCTTGTCTCGATACACCCTCGATTAGGAACAATTAAAGGATGTACTTGTAGACTACACTGGCCCCACTATTATGATCTCTATTATAGTCCTGGTAATCAAGTACACATCCTAAGGGCTTCATCAACATGTGAGAGCAAGACAATATCATAATACAAGTCTATATATTAAGACAAAGAGCAACCAGATAGCATACTATCATGTCGAGCAAGAAAGTCCTCTCTATATATGTCCAAGCATCCACTATAATATACATCATATATACAATAATGGCCTCTAGGGCATACACATAACTAACAATCTCCCACTTGCACTAAGTCCTGTTGTTTTAGTATCTCATACCCAACATCCCAAAGAGTCTCTCAAATTGTATCTTGGGTATGGCCTTTGTGAGTAGATTCGTAGTGTTGCTCTTCATGTCAACTCTCCTGACCTTGATCTCCCGGCGATCAACTATCTTCTGGATCAGGTGATACCGCCTCAGAATATGCCTGGATCTCTAATGGGACTTGGGTTACTTGGCCAAAGCCACAGCTCCATTGTTATCACAATACAAAGGTATTGGATGCTCGATGGACGGAACCACACCAAGTTCGTTAATGAACTTCTTGTAGGGTTTCCTTAGCACCATGCCTAGGGTTTGGAAGCATCACACATGCCACTATAAAATTTTTAGGAGGTGCTAAGCAAACTAACCATGAATCGGACTAGAAATTTAGGGTTACACATATAGTATCACATGCTATAAGGTATCTATCACTAAGTGGGGGAGAAATACATTCTTTGTAGTCCTCCTCTTGTGACTCCTTAGATCTTTGAGAGTTTGAACCGGCTCGCTAGAAACCTTCCTAATCCACGATGATCCACCCGGAGTCCCTTTGCCCAAGCTCCTAGCTTCACTTGATCAATGAGGAAGTGGAGCTAACACTCTACACTAATTGGCTAACTAGTATAGAATGGTGATGTGGTTTGTTTTCACACTTCAAAACCCTTTCTTTTTATCTACCTCACTCAAAGGAAAAACTCAAGAGAGCATGAGAGAGGAGGAAGAAGAAGATGGCAAGCTTTTTTGCTCAAGTTTTGTGATAAAACCCAAATAAAAAGAGAATATAAAATATAAATGAAAGTCACACTCTCATCTAACCATGGTAACTAAATATCTAGATATTTATTTTAGAGTTTAAAGCAACAAAGGAAAAGAAACCAAGGGTTAAGGTCATGGTTAAAAAAAGGAAGAGTGTGGAAACAATAATTAACCATGAAACAATTTCCTTTTCCTTTTTCTTTAAATCAAAAACAAATGTGTATATATTTATTTACCATGTGAGTCTTGCATTGCCATCTTATGTGTATCAACAACCATGACACAATTGTATGTATGTATGTGTGCATTCATATCATCATGTGCATGAACATAAATATATGCATACATGGATGCATACACTAAAAGAAAAGGTTTAATAAAAGTGAGATAAAAAGTCAATGTTAAATCAACACTTGATTTAACAAACCGGTCATATCACATACGATTCCACTAATAGTAAACGCCCGATTAATTTACGGTATCATTTACACGTATCTAATCGAGCTTCCGCGCATATCTCATATGCACACCATATCGTTTCGCCTGAGCTAGGAAACTCCTCTGTGGGACTTTAAGACTCGTCAATACTCTGGCAGTGGGTGATGATCATATCAAACACCCACAAGCCGCAAGCGGACAGCTAAACGTAATGTCCATCAGGGTATTGAGCGATCAGAAGAAAAACAAGCGAACCTGTTAAAACTCCCGTCGAGCCAACTGGCAACACTTACCGTACAGTCCGGTCTCTTCGTCAGATATGCTGCATGTCGAGTCTAGGGATGGTATCATCGACCCCGATAACTCAAGAAGTCATGCCGGTATATGGCTTATAACAGATCGAGAAACTTCTGATAATACTTATCAGTAAATCTCAGCAGCCCTGGCTAGGGACTTCCTGTTATAGCCAATCGAGAATAGAGCAACATCAACCCTCAATACCGGGAGAGACGAAGCCCCTCCTATCGCTCATTGCCTCCATGCGCCTCGGGACTGTACCCAAAATCCACCTGTTTGCATAACTCAGTAGAGCCGTGGTAGGGAGGAGATCAAAGTATAGTAGGAGGACATACAAGACTATATGACGATCTCGGGTCTACAGACTAACCTGTACCAGTGTCACCTGAGAACTGCTATCCAACGATTGATATAATACTACATAGGAGTTCTCGGCGAGTCCATTCAGTGTACCCAGTCTCCACTGAGCACCCGTATACAATTTTTGGTGTCACCACACCAGATGGATATGGGATCATCCATCGCCCATCATATGGGACAAGAATGGTATACGCTAGTCTACTTTGGAATATCGATTCCCCGTCTTGATACACCCACGACTAGGAACAGTTCAAGGATATGCTTATAAACTACATGTGTCCCACTAGTATGATCCGCATCATAGTCCCAGTAGTCAAGCAAATATCCTAAGGGCTTTATCAACATGTACCAAATGAGTAAGATGCATGATCAAATAAACATATCAAGATAAAGTAAACCAGATAGCCTACTATCATGTCGAGCAAGAATGTCCTCTGAATATATATATACACATACCGATACATCCACTATCATATAATGGTCTCTAGGTCATACATATAACCAACAATCTCCCACTTGCACTAAGGCCAATTATTGGCGTATCTCATACCCAACATCTCAAAAAGTCTCTCATGTTGCGGCTGAGGGAGGGCCTTGGTGAGTGGATCCGCGGTGTTATTTTTTGTTTCTACTCTCCTAATCTCGATCTCGTGGCGATCAACTATCTCTCGGATCAAATGATATCGCCTCAGGATGTGTCTGGACCTCTGATGGGACCTGGGCTCTTTGGCCAACGCCACAGCCCCGTTATTATCTCAATACAATGGTATTAGATCAATAATGGTTGGAACTACTCCTAGCTCCGAGATAAACTTCCTCATCTAGATGACTTCCTTGGCAGCTTCATTTGCAGCAATGTACTCAGCTTCCATCGTAGAGTCTGCAACAGTATCCTGTTTGGAACTCTTCCAACTAACCACCCCTCCGTTGAGGGTAAATGCAAACCCTGAGATAGAGTTGCAGTTATCTTTATCACTCTGGAAGCTCGAATCGGTAAAGGCCTCCATTTAGAGATCCCCGTTACCATACACCAAGAACAATTCTTTAGTCCTTCGCAAGTACTTAAGAATGATCTTCACAGCAGTCCAATGATTCTTTCTTGGGTTTGACTGATACCTGCTTACTACACCTAGTGCATAAGCTACATCAGGACGTGTATACAACATCGCATACATTATTGATCCTACGGCTGAAGCGTAGGGAATAATGCTGATGCGAGCTCTCTCTTCATCAGACTTTGGGCAAAAGTCCTTGGAGAGAGTGACTCCATGGCAAGCGGGTAAGGCACCCCGCTTAGAGTCTTCCATACTAAACCACTTTAGGATGGTGTTGATGTACCTGGTTTGGGATAATCCCAATAACCGTTTGGATCTATCCCTATAGACCCGTATGCCCAATATGTATTGTGGCATCACCCAGGTCCTTCATGAAGAACCTTTGTGATAAGAATGATTTGACCGACAGTAGCATAGGAATGTCATTTTCTATCAGAAGAATGTCATCCACGTATAATACGAGAAATGCGACAGTTCTCCCTACAGTCTTCTTATAAACACAAGGTTCATATGGATTTTTGACGAAATCAAACTCATTAATAACATCATCAAAACAGACGTTCCAACTCCGTGATGCCTGCTTTAATCCCATAAATGGATTTAAGCAACTACAATGCTTTTCCGCTGCTCCCACTATCAATGAAACCCTCTGGCTGATCCATATAAACACATTCTTCTAAATCACCATTTAGAAATGCAGTTTTAACATCCATCTGCCAGATTTCATAGTCGTAGTGAGCATCAATAGCAAGTAGGATCCGAATGGATTTAAGCATGGCTACCGGAGAGAAAGTCTCGTCATTGTCCAGTCCTGGTCTTGACGAAAGCCTTTCGCTACAACCTTGCCTTATAGGTCTCCACCTTCCCATTTACACCGATCTTTCTTTAAAGATCCATTTGCACCCTACGGGTTTTACCCCAGAGAGTACAACATCCAAAGTCCATATTTTGTGGTGTACATAGACTCCATTTCGGATCTCATGGCATCCAGCCACTTCACAAAGTCACCACTGGTGATACCTTGCAGAAACTGGTAGGGTCATCATCTTCCATGATGCAATCTTCTCTATCACCATCCATGAGAAAACCGTAGTATCTCTCTGGTGGGCGAGAAGTCCTACCAGATCTACGTAGTGGCTGAGGTTCATAAGATACTGTTGCAAGACATCAGGTTCACCAAGTCATCATTTGTACTTGTGTTTCTAAACCTCTTCTAGATCTACCACATTGTCATCAGTATCATTTGGAAAAATCTCATTTTCTAAAAATGTGGCATGTTGAGAAACAAACACCTTTGTCCTCTTTATGGTAGAAAAGATATCCCAACGAAATGTTTTGGATATCCCACAAATATACATTTGACCGATCGTGTCTCGAGTTTGTCTGGATTCTTCTTTTTGACAAAAGCCGGACAACCCCAAATCTTACTCGTTTAAGAGATGGTCTCTTCCCATACCATATCTCATATGGAGTGGTAGACACGGTCTTGGTTAGAATTTTGTTCAACAGAAAAGATGCAGTCTCCAATGGCATGCCCCAAAAGGAGAGATGTAACTCAGTATCACTCATCATGGATCGTACCATATCCAATAGGGTTTGATTCTGCCACTTTGACACACCGTTGTGCTGTGGTGTGTAAGGGGGGAGTGAGCTGAAAGAGAATCCCATTCTCTTTTAGGAAGTTCGAAAACTCTGTACTAAGATACTCTCCATCCTCGATCTGATCGAAGTATTTTGATACCTATTCCTGTTTGCTTTTCTACTTCAAGTTTGTACTCTTGAATTTCTCAAAGCTTCAGACTTATGTTTTAACAAAAACACATGACCGAATCTTGAGAAATCATCAGTAAAAAGTTATGAAGTAAGAAAAACTGCCTCTCGCATGTATAGACATTGGCCCAAATACATCACTATGTATGAGGCCTAAGAGCTCTGTAGCTCTTTCTCGTCCGTCCAGTAAACGAAGTTTTGGTCATTTTCCTTTGATACAAGGACTGACAAGTCGCATAAGATTTTACTCAAAAGGATTTAAATATCCATCATTATGAAACTTCTTTAGTCTTATTTCATTAATATGACCAAGTTTTACAATGCCAAAGAAAAGCTTCATTGATATCTGAAAATTTTCTTTTATTTGTGTGTTGTATGTTGAAAACTGTGTGTTGATTTAAGGGACGTATATCTCGTTATTAAGAGTACCACAACCAATCAACTCTTGATTCAGTTTAATGTTCATAACATTGTGCTGCAATACAAAATGATATCATTCATTGTCTACAAAGAAACGGATATTATATTACAAAGCATGCTTGGTACAAAATAACCTGGGTTCAAAACCAATATACAACCCAACGGCAACCCCAGGTGATACTCTCCCACTGAAATTGCATGTACATTGGAACCATTTCCAACTCGGAGAGTATGATCACCGGTCTTCAAACGTTGCTATTTCTCAACCTCTGCACAGAATTGCAAATATGAGAACCTGATCCGGTATCCAATACCCAGGAAGCAGAGTTAATAGAGAACAGTTTTTCAGTGGTACAAACACACTTGAAGAAGAAGCTCACCAAGCTTCTTTTTCTGAGTTCAAGTATTCCGTACAGTTCTGCTTCCAGTGCTCCGTCTTCTTGCAATGAAAACATTCTCCTTTCCCCGACTCCGCAGCTTTGGATTTGTCTTTCCTCTTCTCCTTCTTGATTCCACCTCTCGGTTTGGTGGATTTCTTCTTATTCTTTCCCTTGGCCTTGGCTTTTAGGACGGAAGAGGAAGATTGTCTAGCAAGCAGAAAGAGAGAGACTTCGCCTTAAGTAAGCCTCTCCGCACTTCTCAACATATTGAGAAGATCGGATAGTGACTTCTCCATGTTATGCGTGTTGAACTTCACTATAAATGGAGCAAAGGCGGAGGGAAGAGACTGTAGAACAATTTCAGTATACTGTTTGTTATCCATTGTCCATCCGTGGTCCTCAAGCTCTTCTATAAGAGCTATCATCTTCAAAACGTGATCGTCTACTGGTGCCAGGAGCCATCCGCATCTGAAACAGCTTTCGAGATGCTTCGTATCTCAGGGTCCGAGATTGCTTTCTATATAACTCTTTTACATGGAGAAAGATGGATTGAATATCCATCTGCTCGTGCTTCTTTGATGTGTATTGTCCATCGATGCAAGCGCGAGGCATTTGGCAGTAACACAGTCAATATCCACACGTTTTGGGGATCTCCTTTTCCGCAACAGAAGATTCAGGGCCTGGGGTTGGTGGGGCTGAGGCAGTGAGGACATATGATACTTTATCATATGTGAGAGCAATGATAATGTTCTCAGCCAGTCTTTATAGTTCGGTCCAGTCAGCTTGTTTTTATCTAGCAGAAGCTTAAGGCCTGTCATTGGTATCTGCCATTAAGAGAGAGAAAAAGAATACACTCAGTGAAGCTCTTGCAAAGATCAGATTGGTTATTATCTTATCTAGTCGGATGTCTCCTACTGCTTTTATCAAATTTTCTTTAAAACCTTTAAAAGAAAATTAGCCAGGATTAATTACATTCTACAACTTCGCTAACCGTTCAGCCAGGCCAGTGCCGGTACTTTGAGGGAGGTTCTCCGTACTGTCGCACGGACCTAATTAGAATAAAGCTCATTTTCCCAGAGGCGTAGCCCCGTTGACACCTTTCTAGACACCTAATGGGTTAGCTAATTATAAAGTGCAAAATTCTCCCGGGAGCAACTCTTGCTCACAGTGGGATCAGGATCCTACTATTGCATAGAAGGTATGCAATCTCATTGCAAATTTCACTCTTGAAACTCTCGATATGGTTTTTACCCCTAGCACTCATGACCTTGGCTATGGTCAACATATCATAAGCACTAGTCAAGTTCTACCCGTCATTTCATGATTAATTAGACCCACCCACATGACCCTTGGCTATAGTCAACATAATCATGTGACTGCCCTAATTAATCACATCATATGCTGTGTAGGAAGATATCACTTAGCTACCGTACACTACGCCTTGGATAAAGTCAACATATGTAGCATGAATACTAAGTACTCTACTTCCTAAAATGATGGAGGGTTGCGAATAGTTTTTAAGAAAACTTTTAACGCTTTAAACTTGATATCGTTGCAGAATCAAATGGGTTTAAAAGGAGTGGCTTAAGCTCCGCACTTTGAAAACTTGCTTTTTCATAAAAAGCCGAGTATGTTTCGAATCCGATTCTACAACATCTTTTTAGGTTCATTTTTCTTTACATTAATCTCATTAATGTAGTCCCATCATTTAAACCCTTAAGCCATCACAGAAAAGAAACGAAAATAGAACGTACGCTTATGCCATTCGCATTCGCCACAGTGTCCCGTTATGCATCATTAGGTTACTTAACTAATGGCATAGCGGGGCGGGACTAGTGCAGATGTAAAACATAAGCAACGTTTATTATATATCATATATATAATACCATTCGTCTTAGCATATAAAGTGATCACATCACAGAATATCAATAGCAGAAGCACATATGAAATTATAGGATATTCTAGGAGGTCTATATTTTTTATTTAGCAAACAATAGAAAATACGGATTCCACGGTCGCGATGAATAGCTAAGCCCACACACTTAGACCCCTACGAGAGCGGCAAGTGACCCTACCAATTCTAGAGTTTAGGAGACCCGGTCTTGACTCCTCGAGATGGCCTCCTACTGAACCCTAGAACCCGGTCACTAGTGCTCCCCTCCTTGGGTCTATCCTAATGCAGAAAAGTAAATAATATACAACAATGGTGACATCATTCTCAACCCGGAAGTGCCCCAAATAAAAGAATATTACATACAATTAATTTTTACATGAATGAAAATAAAAACTCTCATCTCACATAAAACCCCCGGCTATTCAATCACGACGATCCTGCACATCATATCTCAACAACACATAACATCACATGTCATCAACGTAAGTAAGTATGCGTACCCCGATTGTCGTTGATGTATAGTAACGAAACCGACGATACACCACATACTACACTTACGGTCGTAGAAAAGAAAGTGAAAAACAACAACACTTGGAATCATCACTTTCACATATATCTAGACGATATTAAACGTTTCGACCGAATCAACAAACACCCACAAATTACCCCGAGAGCTCAACACTTGAGCAAAGCTAAGATACCCAATAACGTGCCACAGTGCCTATGAACCAGCCGTAGAAGAGTTAACCCTTGCCTCACCTATGGCACCACAGGACTACGACAAACCCTAAGGTTTGGCCGTGGTTCTATGGTCATAAAATCGAGTTAGGGTTACGTTCTTCTAGAGGGTCCATAGGGATACTTGCACGATCTTCCGAATATGTTCAACTTGGAAAATTCCAACACTTGGAAAATTTCAGCGGGGGTCTTGATGTGGAGTTTGAAGTTCGTTCGAACTGTTAAACATTGTCTAGGTTACCATTACAATATTAAAATATACGACTACGAAATACTCCGAATTAGCCCTTAAGCAAAATAAACATCACATGAAATTTTGGGCTAAACAAACAATACCTGAAACCCCAAAACCTATAGAACATAGCACATATGAAAAACGAGGCGAATCAGAGCATCCTGGGCAGGCCTGCTCGGTTTTTAAGGGTTTGTCATCGGTTGAAATCTGATGGATTGGCCTCGTATTTCATGTGTGTTCTATATGTATCATATACAGTCTTCTGTAGCTGCTAAAATAATTTTTGACGACTTTTTAAAAATCAACAGAGAGCAATTTCTAGGGTTTCAAAATATCGTATTCTTGGAGTTGTTTTCATTTTCATAATAGTTATAACATCGTCTCTAAATTTCTAACTTGGCTCTGATACCACTGTAGGGTTTCCTTAGCACCATGCCTAGGGTTTGGAAGCATCACATATGCCACTATAAAAATTTTAGGAAGTGCTAAGCAAACTAACCATGAATCGGACTATAAATTTAGGGTAACACATATAGTATCACATGCTATTGTTAGTTATATGTATGCCCTAGAGGCCATTGCTGTACATTGGATGTATACTGTAGTGGATGATGGGACATATATAGGTAGGACTTTCTTACTCGACATGATAGTACGCTATCTGGTTGCTCTTTATCTTAACGTGTATACTTTCCATCTCTCTGTTACATGTTGATAAAGCCCTTAGGATGAGTACTTGACTTCCAGGACTGTGATGCAGATCATACTAGTGGGGCCTGGATAGTCCATGAGTACATCCTTCAATGTTCATAGTCGAGGGAATATCGAGACGGGGCATCGATATTCCAGAGTAGACTAGCGTATATCTTCTCGACCCATGCGATGGGCGATGGATGATCCCATATCCATTGGTGTTTGACATCAGAAATGATATACGGGTGCTCAGTGGAGACTGGGTATACTGAACGGACTCGCCGAGAACTCCCAGATGGTATTATACCTCACGTCAGATGGCAGTTCTCTGGTGACACTGGTACAGCTTAGTCTGTTGACCCGAGATCGTCATAGAGTCTTGTGTGTCTCCCACTGTGATTTGATTTCCACCCTACCATGGCTCTACTGAGTTGTGCAAACAGGTGGTTTTTGGGTACAGTCCCGATTCACATGGAGGCAATGAGCGATAGGAGGGGATTCGTCTCTCCCGGTATTGGGGGTTGATGTTGCGCTATGCTCGACTGGCCATAACAGGAAATCCCTGGCCATGGTTGCAGTGATATACTGGTAAGAGTTATCAGTAGTTTCACGAATGTTATGGACCTTACGTCGGCATGACTTATCAAGCTACTGGGGTCTGACGTTTACCACCCCTAGGCGAGATATGCGACATATCAGACGAACAGACCGGACTGTACGGTAAGTGTTACTGGTTGGATTCACAGGAGTGTGAGCGGGCTTGCTCGTCGATCTTCTGATCACTCAATACCCGGGTGGCCGTTACGTAGCAGACAACTTGCAGCTTGTGGGTGTTTGATATGATCATCATCTGCTGCCGGCGTATTGACGAGTCTTTAGAGTCCTACACAGAGGTTTCCTGGCTCAAGCGAAACGAAATGGGAGCGCATATGAGATATGTGCGGGACCGAGAATAATGCGTGTATGTGATACCGTATTTCATTCTCGCGATGAATGTGTCGAATGGTTGTATGCGATATAACCTAGTTATCGAATCAAGGATTGATTCGATAAGCCGATACATTGGATACTAGCCGGTTATATGCGATATGACCGGATCATTGAATCAAGTGGTGATTTAATGATTTAATGTATAATTATATATTTGATATATTACTTTGCATTAACTAGTATTGGTTCACTTTAAATGGATTTACTCACTTGATTTGCACAAGTTGTATATGAGATATACTTTTGTGCACAAGATTGTATCATGTTTGATGATACATGCAAGCTTGGGTTTGTGTAAAGAATTGACCATGGTTATATGAATGGTTAGGGTTTCTTTTATTTACTTATTCATTTATCTATTTATTTTTAAAAGGTAAAGAAAACAAAATGGTTTCTTTTGGATGCTTCAAGCATCTTTGACCTAATGACCATTTTGTCTTCTTCTCCTAAACCTAACCATTCTACTAACCTTAGTTGATTCTCTACACTAAACCATGGTTGTTGACATGATAAGTATCATATTGTTTTTATTTTTAAATAACACTTATCATATCATCTTCTTCTTCTTCATCTTCTTCTTCTATGAAGAAAGCTTGCTACATCAATGGCAAGTGATGAAAAAGTGTGAGAAATCCAAATCTAAAGTTTACCCACTTCCTATTTCTTCATCCTCTACCTCTTGCCAAGTTATATAGGGTGTTTCCTTCACAAGTTTTCAAGGCTTGGTGAAGTTGGAGCTTGTTCTTCTGATGCCTCGACGTAGATCATCTTTGGCATCGAACCGGCGATCAAGCCCGCCCATTCTTTGATGATGCCAATGCTAGAGTCATGAGTTCGATTTGGACAGCGGAGGGAGATCATCGTGGAGCTTAGGAAGTGGTAGACCGGATCTACAAAGGTTGTAGTCACTTTCCCTTAGCATTTAATTCGATTACATGCTTGCTTCACCTATATATCTAGTTAACGATCCGTAGTCTAGGGTTTCTCGGCACCGTAAAATTAGAAATTGACATGTTTGATGCCTTGTGAGACCTCTTGGGAGTGCCTAGGAACCCTACAGCTATAAGGTATCTATCACAAAGTGGGGAGAAATACAACCTTTGTAGTCCTCCTCTTGTGACTCCTTAGATCTTTGAGAGTTTGAACCGGCTCGTTAGAAACCTTCCTAGTCCACGATGATCCACCAGGAGTCCCTTTACCCAAGCTCCTAGCTTCACTTGATCAATG
The DNA here is from genome assembly GCA_030015575.1 of Agapanthus africanus. Taxonomy (NCBI): domain Eukaryota; kingdom Viridiplantae; phylum Streptophyta; class Magnoliopsida; order Asparagales; family Amaryllidaceae; genus Agapanthus; species Agapanthus africanus. The sequence goes on along the minus strand of JASDDO010000010.1, from coordinate 102,926,016 downwards.
AGGAAATGGAGCCAACACTCTACACTAATAGGCAAAACTAGTATAGAATGGTGATGTGGTTTGTTTTCTCACTTAAAAACCCTTTCTTTTTATCTACCTCACTCAAAGGAAAAACTCAAGAGAGCGTGAGAGAGGAGGAAGAAGAAGATGGCAAGCTTTTTTGCTCAAGTTTTGTGATAAAACCCAAATAAAAAGAGAATAGAAAACATAAATGAAAGTCACACTCTCATCTAACCATGGTAACTAAATATCTAGATATTTATTTTAGAGTTTAAAGCAACAAAGGAAAAGAAACCAAGGGTTAAGGTCATGGTTGAAAAAAGGAAGAGTATGGAAACAATAATTAACCATGAAACAATTTCCTTTTCCTTTTTCTTTAAATAAAAAAACAAATGTATATATATTTATTTACCATGTGAGTCTTGCATTGCCATCTTATGTGTATCAACAACCATGACACAATTGTATGTATGTATGTGTGCATTCACATCATCATGTTCATGAACATAAATATATGCATACATGCATGCATACACTAAAAGAAAAGGTTTAATAAAAGCGAGATAAAAAGTCAATGTTAAATCAACACTTGATTTAACAAACCGGTTATATCACATACGACCCGACCAATAGTAAACGCTCGATTAATATACGGTATCATTTACACGCATCTAATCGAGCTCCCACGCATATCTCATATGCACACCACATCGTTTCGCCTGAGCTAGGAAACTCCTCTGTGGTACTCTAAGACTCGTCAATACTCCGGCAGTGGGTGATGATCATAACAAACACCCACAAGCTGCAAGCGGTCAGCTAAACGTAACGGCCGCCCGGGTATTGAGCGATCAGAAGAAAAATAAGCGAACATGTCAAAACTCCCGTCGAGTCAACTGGCAACACTTACTGTACAGTCCGGTGTCTTCATCACTGCATATCGAGTCTAGGGATGGTATCGCCGACCCCAATAACTCAATAAGTCATGCCGGTTTATGGCTCATAACAGATCGAGAAACTACTGATAACATTTATCAGTAAATCTCAGCAGCCCTGGCCTGGGACGTCCTGTTATAGCCAATCGTACATGGTGCAACATCAACCCCCTATACCGGGAGAGACGCAACCCTCCTATCGCTCATTGCCTCCATATGCCTCGGGACTGTACCCAAAATCCACCTGTTTGCACGACTCAGTAGAGCCGTGGTAGGGAGGAGATCAAAGTACAGTGGGAGGACACAGAAGACTCTATGACGATCTCGGGTCTACAGACTAACCTGTACCAGTGCCACCTGAGAACTGCTATCCGACGATAGATATAATACCATATAGGAGTTCTCAGTGAGTCCGTTCAGTGTACCCAGTCTCCACTGAGCACCCGTATACAATTTTTGGTGTCACCACACCAGATGGATATGGGATCATCCATCGTCCATCATATGGGACAAGAATGGTGTACGCTAGTCTACTCTGGAATATCGATGCACCATCTCGATACACCCACGACTAGGAACAGTTCAAGGATATGCTTATAAACTATACGTGTCCCATTAGTATGATCCACATCATAGTCCTAGTAGTCAAGCAAATATCCTAAGGGCTTTATCAACATGTACCAAATGAGTAAGATGCATGATCAATTGAACATGTCAAGATAAAGTAAACCAGAAAGCATACTATCATGTCGAGCAAGAATGTCCTATGAATATATATATACACATATCAATACATCCACTATCATATAATGGCCTTTAGGGCATACATATATCCAACACTTCATCATCCAGACAGCCTCTTTGGCAGCATCGTTGGCAGCGATGTATTTAGCCTCCATCGTCGAGTCTGCCACGGTTTCCTGTTTGGAACTCTTCCAACAAACTGCCCCTCCATTAAGGGTAAAGACAAATCCCGAGACTGGCTTAGAGTCGTTCTTATCACTCTGGAAGCTCGAATCGGTAAAGGACTCCACTTGGAGTTCACCGTTACCATACACTAAGAACATATCTTTAGTCCTTCTCAAGTACTTGAGAATGTTCTTCACAGCTGTCCAATGACTCACTCCTAGATCTGCTTGATACCCACTCACTACACTTAGTGAGTATGCCACATCGGGTCTGGTACATAGCATCGCGTACATGATAGAGCCTACTGCCGAAGCATAGGGTATCCCTTACATGCGAGCTCTCTCCAAATCAGTCTTGGGAGACATCTCTTTGGAGAGAGTGAGTCCTGTGATTACGGGTAAATTCCCACGCTTGGATTCTTCCATACTAAACCTCTTTAGTATGGTGTAAATGTACCTGGATTGGGAAAATCCCAGTATCCGTTTAGATCTATCTTTTTAGATCTTAATCCTTAAGATATAGGAGGCATTTCTTAGATCTTTCATTGAGAATCTATGTGATAAGAAGAGCTTGAACGAGTGCAGCATAGGAACATCATTTCCTATCAAGAGTATGCCATCCACGTACAATACGAGGAAGACAACATTACTCTCTGCTACTTTCTTGTATATACAGGGTTCATCTATGTTCTTAATGAAGTCAAACTCTTTGACTACAACATCAAAACAGATGTTCTAACTCCACGATGCCTGCTTTAACCTGTAGATGGATTTAAGCAGCTTGCACACATTTCCGCTGCTCCCACTATCTACGAAGCCCTCTGGCCGAGTCATGTACACGCATTCTTCTAAATCACCATTTAGAAAGGCAATCTTAACATCCATTTGCCAGATTTCATAGTCATGGTATGCAGCGATGGCAAGTAGGATCTAGATGGACTTAAGCATAGCCACTGGAGAAAAGGTTTCATCATAATCCACACCTGGTTTTTGACGAAAACCTTTTTCAACAAGTCTATCTTCGAAAGTCTCAACTTTTCCATCTACACCAAGTTTCTTCTTAAAGATCCATTTGCTCCTAATGGGTTTTACCTCTTCAGGAGCAACTTCCAAAGTCCATACTTTGTTGGTGTACATGGATTCCATCTCAGATCGCATTGCATCCAGCCACTTCACAGAGTCCCCACACGTGATGGCCTGCTCGAAGCTAGTTGGGTCATCATCTTCCATGATACAATCCTCGCTCCCACCATCAATAAGAAAACCGTAGTATCTATCAGATGGATGAGGAACCCTACTAGATCGACGGAGAGGCTGGGGTTCGTTGGAAACTACTGAATCCTCTGGTTCCACCAAATCTTCTATCGTAGTTTGTATCACTGGAACTTCTTCCAGTTCTACCTCCTCGCCACAATTTTCTTTCACAAGAAATTCCTTTTCGAAAAAGGTAGCATGCTGAGCAACAAACATCTTTTGTTACTCACGGTGGTAGAAGATATATCCTCGCGAATACTTGGGATATCCTATATCTTGCACTGAAAAGACCTTGCCTCGAGCTTGTCCAGATTTTGCTTTTTAACATAGGCTGGGCAACCCCATATCTTAACAAAATTAAGACACGGTCTCTTTCCCTCCCATATCTCATATTGAGAGGTAGGCACTGATTTGGTTGGAACTCTATGTTGGGGTTGAAATTTACATCCCGGTTGACCAAGTCAAAATCAAAGTCAACCCCAAACCAAGTGGGCCCAAGCCCAGGTCAAGTGGGCTAATGCCCGGGTCGAGCCCGAACACGAAGCGTCCGGCCTTCCGCCATACCAAAATAAAAATTTTGTAATAAATAATTTTGGTGTATTTCCTTTTTTTAATTTTTTTGAATAAATTTAAGAAAAATGGGCATAAAGCCAAATTTTTGTAAAGCCCATGGCTTATGTGCAAAAAGAAATAGCACATGAGGCATGAGATAGACAAAATGCCATTTTTGTAAGGCCCAAGGGGCTATATATAAAGTGTATAGCCTATAAAGGCAAAGATAATGAAAATATCTCAACAAATTTTTTCTCTCTCCCAAAAAGAATCAATATCTGTGATCTTCTCCTTCCTCAAGGTTCTAAAAGCTTCTTCTTTCTTTTGAATTAAATCAAGAGTTTTACTCTTCCTTATCCAAAACTAAATAGTTTTTCACCACAAAATCCACAAAGAGGAGCTTGGATCTTCCATCAGATCTTAAAAAGGAGAGATTCTTAAAATCTCACCCCTCTTGTTATCCAAGAGCCGGCCAACAAAAGAGGAAGAAGGAGACCCATCTCCAAAGACCCCACTTTGGGGAAGATCCAGGGCTCAAGGGGAGAAGCCCCTTCATCAGCTTCAAAAATATCTTAGGAGTTTAACTCCTCATATATATATATATATAAAATAATGAGTATTTCTTTCTGGAAGTACAACTCCCAGTGTAGGGACCAAGTCCCTTTTGCCGCCCATTACCCGAGCTCCCACGTGCTTGGCACGTGAGGCGCTAGCGCCCAAGCGCCCAAAGCGCGAGCGCCTGAGTGCCCACGTTCCTGGCACATGAGGCGCTAGCGCCCAAAGCGCTAGAGCCCGAGCGCCCGCGTACCTGGCACGTATGGCGCTAGCGCCCAAAGCGCTTGCGCCCGAGCGCCCAAAGCGCGAGCGCCCGAGCGCTAGCGCCCGAGCGCCCATGTGCTTGGCACGTGAGGCGCTAGCGCCCAAAGCTCTAGCGTCCAGGCTCCCAAAGCGCTAGCGCCCAAGGCGATAGCACCAGCACCCAAGCGCCCGCGTGCCGCGCACATGAGGCGCTGGTGCTTCCTCCCATGCATCCTTTGGATGCCCTTTCCTTTTATACACACATACACACATACTCTACAACACTGTCTCCCGTTAGAAAAAAATTCTAACGGGGCACTATCCCGCACCCCGCAAGGGGGCTATTAGCCCTCTTGACCCCCAACCCGCTATCCAGGTAGCGTGACCCCCGTAAAAACTCTGCGGGGCCCCCGATATATCCAAAACCCCTTCAAAACACAACACTGCACACTGAGTTTGCATGACCTGTTTAACCCGTCAATCGGAGATTCTCTTGCTCCAAAGGCGATGGGTAATTAACGGCAGCTTAGTATGCGGCTGTCAGAGATTCAGATCCCCGCAATCAATAAACCCCAGCCTACCCTAGGCATGCGGAATCTGTAATGCACCTGATGAGCGCGGGCGTATTCCCATCTCAATAGGGTGATGAAAAACACCCTCCAGATTCTGGCACGCCCGGTAGGACCTTTCTCTCCTCCCATATCTCGGGTCAAGTGTTCATGCGAACTCATTTAACATATATGCCGATGTTTGTACTGAAATAATGTTTTTTCCATGCAGAAATCAACTTTCAACGACAATGTCTCCTAAGATGGATCCAGCTTCTGATGCGACCCCCATTCCGTACGTGGTCAAGATCAATGTTCGTGTGGTTCTCCCCGCAAGCCTCAGTCGACGGTGGGAGGAACTGCCCCGCCAATTTGGTTCTGTCACGACCCAAAGTTTGGATGTGACTGGCACTTAGATTGTATGATATCTAAAGATATCGACACAATCCGAGTAAGCCAAAAACCAAGATCAAAAACCCATTTTGCGAAATTTAGACAATTTTAGTTTTTTTAAGTAAAAGAATGAAGTAGCATGCCAAATGGTTTTTAATAATTGAAGTTTAAACATCTTATTTTAAAATTTCGACAGTACTCCCTTTTAATTATTAATAAACACAGATATAGGGTGTGTGAATAGGTTGCATCCCTAGTTGGGAGCAAAATGATGCCAAACAGCGGAAATCAATACACAATAATAATACGACACTCAAAATGAAGAATCTCATGCATAAGTAAAAGAAATATCATTTACCACAACTAAACGATCTCATCAGTCGAAATAAGATACAAACAACCACATCTCGTTCTAAGTCAATTATACAGGGTCTGATGGAGTAATACTAGATCCAATATACATAAACCAAAATAGGAGGGTACTGCGTAGGTAACCCACCTAGAAAAAAGAGCGATAAAAGCCGATAAGTGGATCCGCACTACTGCTACGCGTCCACACTACTCCTGCAAGGAACTATGGCACAACGGGGGTGAGTTGCCAACTCAGTGAATAAAACTAACATATATCGGCTGATAATGTAAGTATGACGAACTAGAGCTAATATCAACAAGGATGAATATAATGCATGATAATAGTTTGCAATATGAACATGTACTTCTAAGTATATAAATCAAAACTGAAATCTCATCAATTATTTCCAAATAAGTTTCATTTTTCCGTGTCCAATATCGACACAAATCTTCTATTTCCATCAGGCATCGTTCCCCGAACGATCCTGTCATCCAATAACACCGGTCGGTATCACCTAGATATCCGCCGTGTTTCACAACTGTCTCCGATATCGAGTATCCTCGCTAGGCTCCCCGCCTCAAATGCGGCTTTCCTGCCCCTCGGTCTCGACCGGGTCCACCATGAATCCGATTGTATAGCTCCCCCACTCAGTCTGGATAACGTAAAAATCCGCGACCGTATAGCTCCCCTACTCGGTCCGGAATAAAACCAAATCATAAAAACAATATCTCATGGTGGACATCTCACATCAACATGAAGAATCACTGAATCTACTCAATAGTATATAAAAACTCAAAACCATAAATCCTCAATAATCCAATGCATCTTATATCAAACTACTAACACTTGAATATGAAACATGATAACATTTATGCAAAGTAACTACCATTATTGATGCTTAAGGTATAATAGGAATCGTATTTAACATAATAAGTACTAATTGTGTATGTGACATGTTAATATCGACGATGTGTTGTGTAACATGTAGATATATGCACGTGCAGCTTGACTCGTCAATAATTTGTGTAGTGTTCTAACAATTATTAACATGATGATATTTATATATGAATGCATACGATCAAACCTTATATACCAATGAACAATTGTAATTTAAACTTAAAACTATGGGCGTATCACGCCATCCATACAAAATCCCCCGGTAGATATTTAATCTACTCACCGGAATACGTCGAATCTATTCAGAAATCATCAATCCCTTTCCTTTCCTTGCGGCCTCTGAAGTTTCCGTATTCGAATCTAATATTGAAATTAACTTCGTATAAGAAACGGCTAAACTCCGATACGACGAAAACATGAAAATACAAGTTTTACGTACTAACTATACTACGTACCAACTATAGTAAACTATCTAGTACTTATACTAACTGGATTTTAACCATTCGCTGTTCGTAACAGAAAACAGAAACGTGTCACGAAACATCCGCGTCGTATTTTAAAATTTTAACCCCATTACAGATATTAGCTTCCAGATTTCATATACTAATAAAATAACTTAAACAAACAATACCAAATATCCTAATACATTTACAGAGATCTACCCTAAAAACCCGAACACCTAACTCCCACAAAGACCCGGCGAGCTCGAATTTTCTATATGTGTCGCCGGCCAAAATCTGAGGGAATGGGTTCGTATTGCTATGGATTATTCTAGGTCCAAGTTACAAGATTAAAGCACAGTTTGATTTTTCTAATTAACATCTATACTATAGCAGATTCAAAATAGAGCCTATTCCTATCAAAATACGATATTTCCGATATCCGATTTCTACACTTAAACAATTACAGAACTAAAATTCTACAGAGTTTAAAGAATATACCTACAGCAAGATCATTGGAAAGCTCCCTCCAAGATGCACAAACTCAAGGATCCTAGCTTGAGGGTGATGGTAGTGATCTTTGTACTTAGTCTCTTTTCTTTTTTCTTTTTTCTTTTCTCTTCTTTGTTATTCTAAGATTTCCTTTTTCTTTCTTTTTGTTAATTAACTGATTTTAAATTGATTATATGAACTGAACAATTGTAGAAGATAAGGAGAGTGAGTGAGGGTTTTAGGAGGAGGTGTCACCTAGAAAGGATGTGGTAGTTTCATGCAAGTAGGAGGCGTAGCATGGAAAATGGTGTGGTTTTCATGCAAGGAGGAGGTGTATGCATGAAGTGTTATCTAGGATATGTTATGCCATGAGTGTAACTTAAGCTTAAACATGACCTTACCCTTTTACACATAGACACTCACAAATTTTTAATTTTCACAAATACTTAAACTTTTCACAAAACCCCTCAAACTATAATCATATTCCAGTGAAGTGATGCTGAAGCTAAACCAAAACCAAAATACCCAAACCCTGTCATGGCAGATGATGATTCGCTCCTGGTACCATATTCCAATATAGCGATGCTGATGTCAACCCAAATCATATCAAGTCAGCAAGACAACCAACAACCTCCCTGGCAGAATCATGCTCCACCTCGGAAACAAGTTAAATCCCGACACCGCAGAAAGCGGAGCAAGTCAAATCAGAACATTCAACCGTCCAAGTCGCTAAAAGGGCAGCAGCGATCGTCCAAGTCGCTAAAAGGGCAGCACCGACCGTCCAAGTCGCAAAAAGGGCAGCATCGATCGTCCAAGTAGCTAAAAGGGCAGCACCGACCGTCCAAGTCGCAAAAAGGGCAGCATCGATCGTCCATGTCGCTAAAAGGGAAACATCGACCGTCCAAGTCGCAAAAAGGGCAGAACCGACCGTCTACGTCGCTAAATTGGCAGCACCGACCGTCCACATCGCAAAAAGGGTAGCATCGACCGTCCAAGTTGCTAAAAGGGCATCATCGACCGTCCACGTATCAAAAAGGGCAACACCGACCGCCCACGTCGCTAAAATGGCAGCACCGACCGTCCAAGTCGCAAAAGGGCAAAATCGACCGTCCAAGTCGCTAAAAGGGCAGCATCGACCGTCCAAGTCATTAAAAGGGCAGCACCGACCGTCCAAGTCGCAAAAAGGGCTGCATCGACCGTCCAAGTCGCTAAAAGGGCAGCACCGACCGTCCAAGTCGCAAAAAGGGCAGCATCGACCGTCCACGTAGCTAAAAGGGCAGTATCGACCGTCCAAGTCACAAAAAGGGCAGAAACGACCGTCCATGTCGCTAAAATGGCAGCACCGACCATCCAAGTCGCTAAAAGGGCAACACCGACCGTCCAAGTCTCAAAAAGGGCAGCATCGACCATCCATGTCGCTAAAAGGGCAGCATCGACCGTCCAAGTTGCAAAAAGGGCAGCACCGACCGTCCACATCGCTAAAATGGCAGCACCGACCGTCCATGTCGCAAAAAGGGCAGTATCGACCGTCCAAGTCGCTAAAAGGGCATCATCGACCATCCACGTCATAAAAAGGGCAGCACCGATCATCCACGTCGCTAAAATGGCAGCACCGACCGTCCAAGTCGCAAAAAGGGCAGAACCGACCGTCCAAGTCACTAAAATGGCAGCATCGACCGTCCAAGTCGTTAAAAGGGCAGCACCGACCGTCCAAGTCGCTAAAAGGGCAGCACCGACCGTCCAAGTCGCAAAAAGGGCAGCATCGACCGTCCACGTCTCTAAAAGGGCATGATCGACCGTCCAAGTCGCAAAAAGGGCAGAACCAACCGTCCACGTCGCTAATATGGTAGCACCGACCGTCCAAGTCGCTAAATGGGCAGCACCGACCATCCAAGTCGCAAAAAGGGCAGCACCGACCGTCCACGTCGGTAAAAGGGCAGCATCGACTGTCCAAGTCGCAAAAAGGGCAGAACCGACCATCCACGTCACTAAAATGGCAGCACCGACCGTCCAAGTCGCTAAAAGGGCAGCACCGACCGTCCACGTCGCTAAAAGGGCAGCATCGACAATCCACGTCACTAAAAGGGCAGCATCGATCGTCCACGTCGCTAAAAGGGCAGCAACGACCACCTCGTCGGAATTATGCTCCGCCTTGGAATCAAGTCAACCAGACACTCCATCTCGGAGACATGTCAAGCATCGACCGTCCATGTCGTAAAAAGGGTAGTGCCATCTTCCCAAAAAGCGGGAACCAAATCAAGTCACCTCTACGTGAAAGAAGATCCATCAATTTCATGCACACGACCCACATATGATGTGTGCATTTATTGATGGGGTGCACTTTGTTGGGGTCGAAATTTACATCCCGATTGACCAAGTCAAAATCAAATTAAACCCCAAGCCAAGTGGGCCCAAGCCTATGTCAAGTGGGCCAATGCCAGGGTCGAGCCCGAACACGAAGTGTCCGGCCTTCCGCCATGCCAAAATAAAAATTTTGTAATAAATAATTTTGGTGTATTTCCTTTTTTTATTTTTTTGAATAAATGTAAGAAAATTGGCATAAAGCCAAATTTTTGTAAAGCCCATGGCTTATGTGAAAAGGAAATAGCACATGAGGCATGGGATGGGCAAAATGCCATTTTTGTAAAGCCCAAGGGGCTATATGTAAAGTGTATAGCCTATAAAGGCAAAGATAATGAAAATATCTCAACACATTTTTTCTCTCTCCCAAAAAGAATCAAGATCTGTGATCTTCTCCTTCCTCAAGGTTCTAAAACCATCTTCTTTGTTTTGAATTAAATCAAGAATTTTACTCTTCTTTTCCGAAACTAAATAGTTTTCACCACAAAACCCACAAAGGGGAGCTTGGATCTTCCATCAGATCTTAAAAAAGAGAGATTTTTAAAATCTCACCCCTCTTTTTATCCAAAAGCCGGCCAACAAAGGAGGAAGAAGGAGACCCATCTCCAAAGACCCCACTTTGGGGAAGATCCATGGCTCAAGGGGAGAAGCCCTTCATCAGCTTCAAAAATATCTTAGGAGTTTAACTCCTCATACACACACACACACACATACACAAAATAATGAGTATTTCTTTATGGGAGTACAACTCCTAATGCAGGGACCAAGTCCCTTTTGCCGCCCCAGCGCCCGAGCGCCCACGTGCTTGGCATGTGAGGCGCTAGCGCCCAAAGCGTGAGCGCCTGATCCCCTATGTACCTGGCACGTGAGGCACTAGCGCCCAAAGCGCAAGCGCACGAGCGCCCAAAGCGCAAGCGCACGAGCACCCAAGTGCCTGGCACGCGTGGCGCTAGCGCCCAAAGCGCTTGTGCCTGAGCGCCCACATGCCTGGCACGTGTGGCGCTAGCACCCAAGTGCCCAAAGCGCGAGCGCCCAAAGCGCTAGCGCTCGAGCGCCCATGTTCCTGGTCCGTGAGGCGCTAGCGCCCAAAGCGCTAGCATCCTGGCGCCCAAAGCGCTAGCGCCCAAGGAGATAGCGCCAGCGCCCGCGTGCCGTGCACGTGAGGCGCTGGCGCTTCTTCCCACGCATCCTTTGGATGCCCTTTCCTTATATACACACACACACACATACACACACACACACACATACTCTACAACACTGGACCCCCGTAAAAACTCTGCGGGGCCCCCGATATATCCAAAACCCCTTCAAAACACAATACTGCACACTGAGTTCGTATGACCTGTTTGACCCGTCAATTGGAGGTTCTCTCACTCTAAAGGCGAAGGGTAATTAACAGCAGCTTAGTCCGCGGCTGCCGGAGATTCGGATCCCCGCAATCAATAAACCCCAGCCTACCCTAGGCAGGGGGAATCTGTAATGCATCTGACGAGCACGTGCGTATTCCCATCTCAATGGGGTGACGAAAAACACCCTACACTCTATTCAATAGGTATGCTGCTGTCTCAAGCGCATAACCCAAAAAAGAAATAGGTAACTCAGCGGTGCTCATCATAGCGCTCCATATAATTGTTAGTTATATGTATGCCGTAGAGGCCATTACTGTACATACGATGTATATTGTAGTGGATGCTAGGACATATATAGGGAGGACTTTCTTGCTCGACATGATAGTATGCTATCTGGTTGTACTTTATCTAAACATGTACTCTGATTGTCTCTATATTACATGTTGATAAAGCCCTTAGGATATATACTCGACTACTGGGACTATGATGAGATCATACTAGTGGGGCCACGGTAGTCGACGAGTACATCCTATAACTGTTCCTAGTCGAGGGTGTATCGAGACAGGGCATCGATACACCAGAGTAGACTAGCGTATACGCATCTTGACCCATATGATGGGCGATAGATGATCCCATATCCATCGGTGTTTGACATCAAGGATGGTGTACGGGTGCTCAGTGGAGACTGGGTACACTGGACGGACTCGCCGAGAACTCCCAGATGGTATTATACCATACGTCAGATGGCAGTTCTCCGGTGACACTAGTACAGAGTAGTCTGTTGACCCGAGATCGTCATAGAGTCTTGTGTGATTCCCACTGTGCTTTGATTTCCATCATACTACGTCCAAGAGGGCGTACAAAAAGGTGGCTTTTGGGTACAGTCCCGAATCACATGGAGACAATGAGCGATAGGAGGGGATTCGTCTCTCCCGGTATAGGGAGTTGATGTTGTGCTGTGTTCGATTGGCTATAACCGGAAATCCCTGGCCAGGGTTGCTGAGATTTACTGGTAAGTGTTATCAGTAGTTTCTCGAACTGTTATAGACCTCATATCGACACGACTTATCGAGCTACTGGGGTCTGACGTATACCACCCCTAGGCGAGATATGCGACATATCAGACGACGAGACCGGACTGTACGGGAGTGTTACTGTTTGGATTCACAGGAGAAGTTACAGGCTTGCTTGTTGATCTTCTGAGCGCTCAATACCTGGGTAGTTGTTACGTTTAGCTGACCGCTTGCAGCTTGTGGGTGTTTGATATGATCATCACCTACTGCCGGCGTATTGACGATTCTTTAGAGTCCTACACAGAGAATTCTTGACTCAGGAAAAACGGAGTAGGAGCACATATGTGATATGTGCGGGACCGAGGATAATGCGATATATGATACCGTATTATATTCTCGCGATATTTAATATCAGCCGGGTCATCGGATCAAGTGTTGATTCGATGAATCGGTACGGATAAATATTAGTCGGTTATATGCGATATAGCCGGATTGTCGGATCAAGTGTTGATTCGATAATTTAATGTATAATAATATATTAGATATATTAAATTACATTAACTAATATTTGCTCACTAAAAGATTCTTTTTCTCACTCGGGTAATACATTGATATATATGCGATATATATTAAATGTATTATTTTATTTTGTTACAATAAATATTGTATATGTGATATATAATATTGTAACATATTATAATTATTAATGCAACATGATTAGAGGAGTTTAAACATGATTAGGGTTTGGATTAGGGTTAAACCTTCTAGATGTTTCTAGATGGTTTTACTTTGTCATGATAAAGATATTTGTGTTGATCTTTATCCATGACTCACACTTAACCCAACCCAAACCCTAACCCTAGTAAACTCTCTACAATGGTTAAGTGAACCATGGTTGCATAAATAATTATGATAACCTTTTTATTATTCATCACAAACATTATTCATCTTCTTCTTCATTCTCTTTTCATAAAAAAGCTTGCTTGATTTTTCAAAGGTGATGAATAATTGTGAGAAAAATATAAATAAAGAGAGCAAAAATCCTACTTCATCATCCTCATCTTCCCTTGCCATTTAGATGAGGGTGTTCACATCATTTCATGAGTGTTAGCTTGTGTTAAAGAAACTTCAAGGTAGATCATCTTAGTATCGAAGATCGGAAGCAAAGGTTGCGTCTTTCTCTTCGTGGAACCTCTCGAGAGTCCAGATCCCGATGATCGCGGCGAAGGGACCACAACACGGAGCATATGAAGTGAAGGACCGGATCTACAAAGGTTGTAATCCCTCTCACTTAGTGTTAAATTGTTTAGCATGCTTTTTTTCTCCTAATCTCTAGTTTAAAGTTCCGTATTCGGGTTGTTCGGCACGGCTAAATTTTAAATCGGGCATGGTTGATGCCTCGTAGACCCTTGTGCGCGTGCCTAGCAACCCTACAGTGGTATCAGAGCCAAGCTAGAGCTTTAGGCGAAGTCTAGACGAAGTTTAAAGTCCGATCGAACCCGGAAAACCCGATAAAACCCACTTTCTGGAAATTTTTTCAAAACTGTGATTTTTCCATATTAAAAATATCCAAAAATTACAGCAGGTAATTACAAGAATTACTGTGAAGCACGTGAGCGCAATTCGACCAAAGAGCCGCGGAACCGCGGCCCCACCACAGCTTGTGCGGCGGTTCCGCGGCCATATGGTCGATTATTGGCACGTGCGTTTCACAGTAACTCTTATTTTTTAATGTTGTATTTTCTGGGAATGTTTAATATTTATTCAACTGTTGAATTATCTGGGTTGTATTGGGGACTTAAAGATTCGATCGAATATTTTAACTTTGTTTAGTTTTGTCCGGATAATTTTTAGAAACTGTTAAAAAGTTCGAACGGATATCAATAACTCAATTTTTCCCCTATCGGAAAATTTTTCAAAAGTTGGATTTTTCTCGTGTTTAAGAATGTTCTAAGTCGTGCAAGTAACTCGGTGGACCCTCTAGAAGAAAACAAACCTTAACTCGATTATGTGACCGTCTTGAACTGCCCTTTGAACCTTAGGGTTTGGGGCAGTACGGCGTGCCACATGTGAGGCGTTGGCTTGACCCTTCTACGGCTGGACCATTGGTACCGTGGCATGTAATGGATGTTTTTAAACTGATTTCAAGTGTTGAGATATATTGGGGAAATCTTGGGTGCTTGATGATTCGATCGGAAAGTTTAATTTTTTCTATTTATTTGGAATGTGATACAATATTTGGAATCCACAGGTAGTTATGAGATAACTGATTTGAATATTATAAACATAGCAGTTTAGTCTCAGTTGATCGGTTGCTACGGAATTTTGATGTGATCAAAAGTCCGTCGCAATCACGTAGCGTACGCGGATACCCGTCGGGTAAACTTAATAGACAGCTACGCCCCATAGCCCCGACCAAGTGACTGTAGGAGAACCCCGTTGCCGAAAGCATCCGTTCGGGTGCTCCCGGTAGCGGTGTTCCGCCTTGGTGCACTTCGTCGACGGTATCGGGGGTGCGGCCGTCTACTAAAGTTTGCGACGAGCATTCGATCAGGACGTCGGGAATCTTGTTGAATTGCCCGACTTGATATTGAAAAGAGTTTTCGATAATGAGACTAAAATGCGGAGTTTATAATTGTTAGGCATGATATGTCTAAGGAATTCATCTGGTTAGGCATGCGATGTCTAAGGAGGTTGCGGATTCCAACTGTTGTAGTTTTACACTTTCTTTTCTGTGACCGTAAGCGTAGTATGTGGTGTATCGCCGGCTTCGTTGCTATACATCAACGACAATCGGGATACGCATACTTGCTTACGTTGATGATATGAGATATTATGTGTTGCTGTGATATGTTGTATTGGATCGTCGCGTTTGAATAGCCGGGGGTTTTATGTGAGATGAGAGTTTTTTCTTTTTCATTCATGTAAAATTCATTTGTATGTAATATTCTTTTATTGGGGCACTTCCAGGTAGCGGAAGATGTCACCGTTGTATATTATTTACTTTTCCGCATTAGGTAGACCCAAGGAGGGGAGCACAAGTAACCGGGTTCTAGGGTCCAGTGGGAGACCATCTCGAGGAGTCGAGACCGGGTCTCCTAACCCTAGAATTGGCAGTGTTGCTTGCCGCTCTCGTAGGGGTCTGGGGATGTGGGTTTGTCTATTCATCGCGACCGTGGAATCCGTGTTTTATACAGGCTCATATTGAAAACACGGACGTCCTGGTATATCCAATATTTCATATATGTTCTTCTGCTGCTATGTTCTGTGATGAGATCATATTACTGCCTGTGACGAATGTTTATATTATATATATGAGATATATGTTATATTGCAGATTTCGTTTCAAATGAGATGCTTGTGAAGCATAATAAAATGGGACTTCATTAATGAGATTAATGAAATAAAAGAAACCTAAGATGCTGTAGAAACTTGTTTAAAAACTGGTAGCTACAGTTCTTGCTTTGCATAGCGGTGTTCCTTGTAGAACATCCAGCACCTTATTCGATAAGGAAAGGACCGAGATCCCTTCACCGGGAGTGACTCCTTTAGCGATAACTGGCGGATGCTACTAACTCGGTCAGTCTTTTGATTGCTTCTATAGTTCTTACTTTGCACAGTGATATATATGATATATCCCGCACCTTATTCGATGAGGAAAGGGCCGACGATCCCTTCACCGGGAGTGACCCCTTCAGCAAAACTAGAAAAGCCTCAAAAACACTCCATTTAAAATCACTCGATTCTACAACGATATCAAGTTCATTACGCAAAGGGTTTTCTTAAAAACCTTTCGTAGCCCTCCGTCTTTTCAGATAAGAACTGTTTAGTATTCGTGCTGCGTTTGTTGGCCTTTGTCAAGGCGTAGTGTGCGGTAGCTGAATAGTACTTATCTGCTTATGCATATGATGCAGATTGGATTAGGGTAGTCGTGTGACCTTGTTGGCCTTTGTCAAGGGCCGTGCGGGTGGGTTTACTTCAATCAAGAAATGACGGGTTGAACTTGACTAGCAGCCTATGGTTTGTTGGCCTTTGTCAAGGTCATAGGAGGCTTGGGGCAAAATATTATCGGGAATTTCAAGTGTTGAAATTTGCAATGAGATTGCATACCTTCTATGAGATAGTTGGATCCCGATACCCGCTGCGAGTAAGAGTTACTCCTGGGAGAGTTTTACACATTACAATTAGCCAATCAAGTAGGTGTCTAGAAAAGTGTTAACGGGGTTACGCCTCTGGGAAAACGAGGTTTACATTAATTAGGTTCGTGCGAAAGCACGGGGGACCTCCCTCAAAGTGCCGACACTGGCCTGGCTGAAAGATTGGCGAACTTGTAGCGTGTAATTAATCCCGGCTAGTCTTTCCTTTTAGGGTTTGAAGGAAGATTTGACTAAAACAGTGGGAGACATCCTGATTAGATATATTATATAACCAATCTAATCTTGCAAGAGCATACGCTGAGTGTTTTCTTCTCTCTCTCTCCAGGTAGCGACCATATCACGCCTTAATCAAGATAATAAAACGGATATATTGACCGAACCCGCTTGTTATACTGAGCTGGGGAACGTTGGTCCCGCTCCAACTTATAAGTGTTATAAGACAGAGCAGGAAATTGGGGAATACCAGATTTCCCGTGCCGCCCAAACGAAGAAAGTGCATGTTGATGCATCATCTTCGGGTGTGTTCATTACAGAGAACTGTTTCTCAGTATCCTTTACGTCCTGGGTATGTGATACCGGATCAGGATCCCGCATATGTAATCTGTTACATGGGCTACAGAAAGGTAGAGAACTGAGAACGGGTAATAAGTTTCATGAGACAGAAAACGGTGCAAGTGTTGCAGCCAAGTCTGTTGGTCACTGTCACCCTGTATTACCGGAATACATTGATTCTGAACAAATGTTATTAGATACCGAACCTGATATACAAAATCATATCAGTCTCTTTATTAATAAAGAAAGGATATAATTTTGTATTGTTGGATAATGTTTTGAACATTTCCTATATCAAGAGTTGATCGGTTCAGGCACGTTATCTAAAAGCATTAATGTTCTAAATCAAACTACAGTTCTTAGTATACAGAACACACACAAGAGGAAGAGTTCAGAAATGAATGAATCCTTCTTGAGGTATTGTAGACTAGGTCATATCAATGCGACCCGACTGGCTGAAGTTACATAAAGATGCATATTTAAATTAGTTTGAATTTACATCTTGTGAAACTTGCCGGTCATGTCACAAAGATAAGATGACCACAGCTCTGTTTGTTGGAAACAGAGAAAGAGTTAGTGAACTCTTGGGATTGATACATGCTGATATATGGAAGTATCCTGTCTACACATGCCAAGACCGGTTCTTTGTATATGATCTCTCAAGATTCAGACATATGTTCCTGTTGAAACACAAGTCCGAACCTTTTGAGATATTCACAGAATATAAGTTAGAAGTAGAGAACCAAATACGGGATAAGTATTATGTCCTTTGATGAGATCAAGGAGGAGAATACTTGAGCACGGAATTCCTGGACTATTCTAAAGGAGAATGAGATTCTCTCTCAGCATTACTCCTTCGTATACAACATAGCACGATGGTATATCGGGGCGGAGCAATAGCACCCTATGTGATATGGTGTGCTCTATGATGAGTACTACTGAGTTTCCTATTTCCTTTAAAGAGTTATGCACTTGTGAAGCTGCATACCTATTGAATAGGGTTCAAATCAAATTAGTTGCCTACCACTTCATATGCGATATGGAAAGGGAAGAGCCCATATCTTAAGTTTGTTAAGATTTGGAGTTGTCCGGCCTATGTCTAAAAGCAAAATCCGGACAAGCTCGAGGCAAGGTCTGTTATGTAGAACTGGAAATGTTCCAGCTATACAAACTGCAGCTAATGATATGGTAGAACCAAAGGATTCAATAGTTTCCAACGAACCTCAGCCTCTCCGCCGATCTAGTACGGTTTCTCACCCATCTGAGAGATACTTCGGTTTCTCTATGACAGTGGGAGCGAGGATTGCATCATGAGATGATGACCCAACTAGTTTCGAGCTGGCCATCAGGAGTAGGACTCTGTAAGAATGGCTGGGTGCTTATCGATCTGAGATGGAATCCTTATACACCAACAAAGTATGGACTTTGGTTGCTTTATCTGAAGAGTTAAATCCCCATCAGGAGCAAGTATATCTTGAGAAGATTACTTGGTGTACATGGAAAAGTTGAGACTTTCAAAGCTAGACTTGTTAAAGGTTTGCATCATAGACCAGGTATGGATTATGTTGAAACCTTTTCTAAGGATCAATGCTTAAGTCCATCCAGATCCTACTTGCCACGGCTGCATACCATGACTATGATATCTGGTGGTTGGGTGTCATGACTGCTTTTCTAAATAATGTTTTAGAAAAGAGCGTCTATAAGTACACAGCCAGAGGGCTTCGTAGACAGAGGGAGCAGCGGAAACGTGTGCAAGATGCTTCATATGATAAAGCAGGCATCGCGGAGTTGGAACATCTGTTTTGATGTGGTGGTCAAAGAGTTTGACTTCATCAAAATGGTAGATGAACCTTGTATATACGAAAAGGTAGTAGAGAGTATGGTGATGATCCTCGTAGAGTACGTGGATGACATACTCTTGATAGGGAAGGAGTTTCCTATGCTACGCTCGGTCAATCTCCGCTTATTACAAGGATTCTCCATATAGGATCAAAGTGATACCTCCTAAATTCTAGGTTTTGGATCTATGAGATAGATCTGATTGGATGTTAGGATTCTTACTAGTTGTAGTGAGATGGTATCAATTGATCCTGGGGAGAATCACTGGAAAGGTTCCAGGGTGATAAGGACGACTGAATGTCAGTCGCAGGCATTGTCTTCACCCTCAGTGGAGGGACGGTATGTTGGAAGAGTTCCAAGCTAGATACCGTGACTTACTAGACGATTAAAGGCAAGATACATCGTTACAAAAAGATGCTACCAAAGAGGCAGTCTGGATAAATATAAGTTCATGAGATGAACTTCGTTCCTACCATTGTGTGACAATGGAGTTGTGGCTTTAGCTAAGGAACTACCGTCCCATCAGAAATCCAGATATAATTCTTAGGCAGTATCACCTGATCATGGAGATGGTTGATCTCCAGGGAGATCGAGGTTAGGAGAGTAGACACAGAGGACAATAGCGCGGATCCACTCACAAAGGCCTTTTTCCCAGTAGAGACTTTTACGGGATGGTTGAGTATGAGATACTTCAACCGTAGCTAATTGTTGGGTATGCGATACCATAACAGTTGTCCCTAGTCCAAGTGGGAGATTGTTAGTTATATGTATGCCCTAGAGGCCATTACTGTACATACGATGTATATTGTAGTGGATGCTAGGACATATATAGGGAGGACTTTCTTGCTTGACATGATAGTATGCTATCTGGTTGTACTTTATCTAAACATGTACTATGATTGTCTCTATATTACATGTTGATAAAGCCCTTAGGATATGTACTCGACTACTGGGACTATGATGAGATCATACTAGTGGGGCCACGGTAGTCGACGAGTACATCCTATAACTATTCCTAGTCGAGGGTGTATCGAGACAGGGCATCGATACACCAGAGTAGACTAGCGTATACGCATCTTGACCCATATGATGGGCGATGGATGATCCCATATCCATCGGTGTTTGACATCAAGGATGGTGTACGGGTGCTCAGTGGAGACTGGGTACACTGGACGGACTCGCCGAGAATTCCCAGATGGTATTATACCATACGTCAGATGGCAGTTCTCCGGTGACACTGGTACAGAGTAGTCTGTTGACCCGAGATCGTCATAGAGTCTTTTGTGATTCCCACTGTGCTTTGATTTCAATCATACCACGTCCAAGAGGGCGTGCAAAAAGGTGGCTTTTGGGTACAGTCCCGAATCACATGGAGACAATGAGCGATAGGAGGGGATTCGTCTCTCCCGGTATAGGGAGTTGATGTTGTGCTGTGTTCGATTGGCTATAACCAGAAATCCCTGGCCAGGGTTGCTGAGATTTACTGGTAAGTGTTATCAGTAGTTTCTCGAACTGTTATAGACCTCATATCGACACGACTTATCGAGCTACTAGGGTCTGACGTATACCACCCCTAAGCGAGATATGCGACATATCAGACGACGAGACCGGACTGTACGGGAGTGTTACTGTTTGGATTCACAGGAGAAGTTACAGGCTTGCTTGTTGATCTTCTGAGCACTCAATACCTGGGTAGCTGTTACGTTTAGCTGACCGCTTGCAGCTTGTGGGTGTTTGATATGATCATCACCTACTGCCGGCGTATTGACGATTCTTTAGAGTCCTACACAGAGGTTTCTTGACTCAGGCAAAACGGAGTAGGAGCACATATGTGATATGTGCGGGACCGAGGATAATGCGATATGTGATACCGTATTATATTCTCGCGATATTTGATATCAGCCGGGTCATCGGATCAAGTGTTGATTCGATGAATCGGTACGGATAAATATTAGTCGGTTATATGCGATATAGCCGGATTGTCGGATCAAGTGTTGATTCGATAATTTAATGTATAATAATATATTAGATATATTAAATTACATTAACTAATATTTGCTCACTAAAAGATTCTTTTTCTCACTCGGGTAATACATTGATATATATGCGATATATGTTAAATATATTATTTTATTTTGTTACAATAAATATTGTATATGTGATATATAATATTGTAACATATTATAATTATTAATGCAACATGATTAGAGGAGTTTAAACATGATTAGGGTTTGGATTAGGGTTAAACCTTCTAGATGTTTCTAGATGGTTTTACTTTGTCATGATAAAGATATTTGTGTTGATCTTTATCCATGACTCACACTTAACCCAACCCAAACCCTAACCCTAGTAAACTCTCTACAATGGTTAAGTGAACCATGGTTGCATAAATAATTATGATAACCTTTTTATTATTCATCACAAACATTATTCATCTTCTTCTTCATTCTCTTTTCATAAAAAAGCTTGCTTGATTTTTCAAAGGTGATGAATAATTGTGAGAAAAATATAAATAAAGAGAGCAAAAATCCTACTTCATCATCCTCATCTTCCCTTGCCATTTAGATGAGGGTGTTCACATCATTTCATGAGTGTTAGCTTGTGTTAAAGAAACTTCAAGGTAGATCATCTTAGTATCGAAGATCGGAAGCAAAGGTTGTGTCTTTCTCTTCGTGGAACCTCTCGAGAGTCCGGATCCCGATGATCGCAGCGAAGGGACCACAACACGGAGCATATGAAGTGAAGGACCGGATCTACAAAGGTTGTAATCCCTCTCACTTAGTGTTAAATTGTTTAGCATGCTTGTTTTCGCCTAATCTCTAGTTTAAAGTTCCGTATTCGGGTTGTTCGGCACGACTAAATTTTAAATCGGGCATGGTTGATGCCTCGTAGACCCTTGTGCGCGTGCCTAGCAACCCTACAGTGGTATCAGAGCCAAGCTAAAGCTTTAGGCGAAGTCTAGACGAAGTTTAAAGTCCGATCGAACCCGGAAAACCCGATAAAACCCACTTTCTGGAAATTTTTTCAAAACTGTGATTTTTCCATATTAAAAATATCCAAAAATTACAGCAGGTAATTACAAGAATTACTGTGAAGCACGTGAGCGCAATTCGACCAAAGAGCCGCGGAACCGCGGCCCCACCCCAGCTTGTGCGGCGGTTCCGCGGCCACATGGTCGATTATTGGCACGTGCGTTTCACAGTAACTCTTATTTTTTAATGTTGTATTTTCTGGGAATGTTTAATATTTATTCAACTGTTGAATTATCTGGGTTGTATTGGGGACTTAAAGATTCGATCGAATATTTTAACTTTGTTTAGTTTTGTCCGGATAATTTTTAGAAACTGTTAAAAAGTTCGAACGGATATCAATAACTCAATTTTTCCCCTATCGGAAAATTTTTCAAAAGTTGGATTTTTCTCGTGTTTAAGAATGTTCTAAGTCGTGCAAGTAACTCGGTGGACCCTCTAGAAGACAACAAACCTTAACTCGATTATGTGACCGTCTTGAACTGCCCTTTGAACCTTAGGGTTTGGGGCAGTACGGCGTGCCACATGTGAGGCGTTGGCTTGACCCTTCTACGGCTGGACCATTGGTACTGTGACATGTAATGGATGTTTTTAAACTGATTTCAAGTGTTGAGATATATTGGGGAAATCTTGGGTGCTTGATGATTCGATCGGAAAGTTTAATTTTTTCTATTTATCTGGAATGTGATACAATATTTGGAATCCACAGGTAGTTATGAGATAACTGATTTGAATATTATAAACATAGCAGTTTAGTCTCAGTTGATCGGTTGCTACGGAATTTTGATGTGATCAAAAGTCCGTCGCAATCACGTAGCGTACGCGGATACCCGCCGGGTAAACTTAATAGACAGCTACGCCCCATAGCCCCGACCAAGTGACTGTAGGAGAACCCCGTTGCCGAAAGCATCCGTTCGGGTGCTCCCGGTAGCGGTGTTCCGCCTTGGTGCACTTCGTCGACGGTATCGGGGGTGCGGCCATCTACTAAAGTTTGCGACGAGCATTCGATCAGGACGTCGGGAATCTTGTTGAATTGCCCGACTTGATATTAAAAAGAGTTTTCGATAATGAGA
The DNA here is from genome assembly GCA_030015575.1 of Agapanthus africanus. Classification (NCBI taxonomy): domain Eukaryota; kingdom Viridiplantae; phylum Streptophyta; class Magnoliopsida; order Asparagales; family Amaryllidaceae; genus Agapanthus; species Agapanthus africanus. Next base: position 102,903,077 of record JASDDO010000010.1, on the reverse strand, counting down.
CTAAAATGCGGAGTTTATAATTGTTAGGCATGAGATGTCTAAGGAATTCATCTGGTTAGGCATGCGATGTCTAAGGAGGTTGCGGATTCCAACTGTTGTAGTTTTACACTTTCTTTTCTGTGACCGTAAGCGTAGTATGTGGTGTATCGCCGGCTTCGTTGCTATACATCAACGACAATCGGGATACGCATACTTGCTTACGTTGATGATATGAGATATTATGTGTTGCTGTGATATGTTGTATTGGATCGTCGCGTTTGAATAGCCGGGGGTTTTATGTGAGATGAGAGTTTTTTCTTTTTCATTCATGTAAAATTCATTTGTATGTAATATTCTTTTATTGGGGCACTTCCAGGTAGCGGAAGATGTCACCGTTGTATATTATTTACTTTTCCGCATTAGGTAGACCCAAGGAGGGGAGCACAAGTAACCGGGTTCTAGGGTCCAGTGGGAGACCATCTCGAGGAGTCGAGACCGGGTCTCCTAACCCTAGAATTGGCAGTGTTGCTTGCCGCTCTCGTAGGGGTCTGGGGATGTGGGTTTGTCTATTCATCGCGACCGTGGAATCCGTGTTTTATACAGGCTCATATTGAAAACACGGACGTCCTGGTATATCCAATATTTCATATATGTTCTTCTGCTGCTATGTTCTGTGATGAGATCATATTACTGCCTGTGGCGGTCAGCTAAACGTAACGGCCACCCGGGTATTGAGCGATCAGAAGACAACAAGCGAACCTGCTACAACTCCCGCCGAGCCATCCGGCAACACTACCGTACAGTCCGGTTTCTTCGTCAGATATACTGCATATCGAGCCTAAGGATGGTCACGTCGACCCCAATAACTCAATAAGTCGTGTCGGTGAATGGTCTATAACAGATCGAGAAACTACTGATAACACTTATCAGCAAATCTCAGCAGCCCTGGCCAGGGACTTGCTGTTATAACCAGTCGGGCACAGCACAGCATCAACTCCCAATACCGGGAGAGACGAAACCCCTCCTATCTCTCATCGTCTTCGTGTGTCTCGAGACTGCACCCAACGGCCACCTGTTTGCACGATTCAGTAGAGCCGTGGTAGGGTGGCAATCAAAGTACAGTGGGAGAACACACAAGACTCCATGACGATCTCGGGTCTACAGACTAACCTGTACCAGTGTCACCTGAGAACTGCTATCCGACGATAGATATAATTCCATATAGGAGTTCTCGGTGAGTCCGTCCAGTGTACCCAGTCACCACTGAGCACCCGTATATGATCTTGATGTCAAACATCGATGAATGTGGGAACATTCATCGCCCATCGTATGGGTCTAGTATCATATACGCTAGTCTACTCTGGTATATCAATGCCCCGTCTCGATATACCTACGACTAGGGACGTTCCAGGATACGCTTATAGACTACAGATGTCCCACTAGTATGATCTCCATCATAATCAGAGTAGTCAAGCCGATATCCTCAGGGCTTTATCAGCATGTATGAATGAATAAAAGCATGATCTAATCAACATGTCAGATAAAGAAGAACCAGAGAGCATACTATCATGTCGAGCAAGAATGCAAACTGAATATATATACATGTATAGATACATCCACTATCACATAATGGCCTCTAGGGCATACATATATCCAACAATCTCCCACTTGCACTAAGGCCAGTTATTGGCGTATCTCATACCCAACATCTCAAAAAGTCGCTCATGCTGTGGCTGAGGGAGGGCCTTGGTGAGTGGATCCGCGGCGTTGTTCTTTGTGTCTACTCTCTTAATCTCGATCTCGCGGCGATCTACAATCTCCCGGATCAAATGAAAGCGCCTCAGGATATGTCTGGACCGCTGATGGGATCTGGGCTCCTTGGCTAACGCCATCGCCCCATTATTGTCACAATACAAAGGTATTGGATCAATAATGGTTTGAACTACTCCTAGCTCCGAGACGAACTTCTTCATCCAGACGGCTTCCTTGGCGGCATCATTTGCAGCAATGTACTCAGCTTCCATCGTAGAGTCTGCAACGGTATCTTGTTTGGAACTCTTCCAACTTACCGCCCCTCCATTGAGGGTAAATACAAACCCTGAGATAGATTTGCTGTCATCCTTATCGCTCTGGAAGCTCGAATCGGTAAAGGCCTCCATTTGGAGATCTGTATTACCATACACCAAGAACAATTCTTTAGTCCTTCATAAGTACTTAAGAATGTTCTTCACAGCTGTCCAGTGGTTCTCCCCTGGGTTGGATTGATACCTGCTTACAACACTAAGTGCATAAGCTACATCTGGGCATGTACATAACATCGCATACATTATAGACCCTACTGCCGAAGCATAAGGTATAATGCTCATGCGAGCTCTCTCTTCATCGGTCTTTGGACAAGAATCCTTGGAGAGAGTGACTCCATGGCAAGCGGGTAAGGCACCCCGCTTGGAGTCTTCCATACTAAACCTCTTTAGGATGGTGTTGATGTACCTGGTTTGGGACATTCCCAATAACTTTTTGGATCTATCCCTATAGATCCTTATGCCCAGGATGTATGTGGCATCACCTAGGTCTTTCATGGAGAACCTTAGTGATAAGAATGATTTGACCGACTGTAGCATAGGAATATCATTTCCTATCAGAAGAATATCATCCACGTACAATACGAGGAATGTGACAGCTCTTCCTACAGCCTTCTTATAAACACAAGGTTCATCTGGGTTTTTGATGAAATCAAACTATTTGATAACATCAGCGAAGCAGATGTTCCAACTCCGAGATGCCTGCTTCAACCCATATATGGATTTAAGCAATCTACATGCTTTCTCGCTGCTCCCACTGTCAATGAAGCCCTCTGGCTGATCCATATAAACGCATTCTTCTAAATCTCCATTTAGAAATGTTGTTTTAACGTCCATCTGCCAGATTTCATAGTCGTAGTGAGCAGCAATAGCAAGTAGGATCCGAATGGATTTAAGCATGGCTACGGGCGAAAAAGTTTCGTCATAGTCCAAACCTGGTCTTTGACGAAAACCTTTCGCCACAAGTCTTGCCTTATAGGTCTCTACCTGCCCATCCACACCAATCTTTCTTTTAAAGATCCATTTGCACCCTACAGGTTTTACCCCAGGGGGTACAACGTCCAAAGTCCATACTTTGTTGGTGTACATAGACTCCATTTCGGATCTCTTGGCATCCAGCCACTTCACAGAGTCACCACTCGTGATAGCTTGCTGAAAACTGGTAGGATCATCATCATCCATGATGCAATCTTCTTCGTTACCAACAATGAGGAAACCGTAGTACCTCTCCGGTGGGCGAGAAGTCATACCAGATCTACAGAGTGGCCGAGGTTCTTCAGTTTCTGTTGCAACAGCCGGTTCAACCAAATCGTCATTTGTAGTTTGTGTCTCCAGAACCTCTTCTAGATCTACTACCTTGCCATCATCTTTATCTGTGAAAAACTCTTTTTCCAAGAATGTGGCATACTGAGAAACAAACACCTTTTGTTCCTCTTTGTGGTAGAACAGATATCCATAAGAATTCTTTGGATATCCCACAAAGTTACACATGACTGACCGTGTCTCGAGTTTGTCCGGATTCTGCTTTTTAACATAGGCCGGGCAACCCCAAATCCTAATTCTTTTAAGAGATGGTCTCTTCCCATTCCATATCTCATATGGCGTGGTAGACACGGCTTTGGTTGGAACCCTGTTTAGCAGAAACGCTGCAGTCTCCAATGCATGTCCCCAAAACGAGACTGGTAACTCAGCGTCACTCATCATGGACCGGACCATATCCAATAGGGTCCTATTCCGTCGTTCTGACACACCGTTGTGCTGTGGTGTGTAAGGAGGAGTGAGCTGAGAGAGAATCCCATTCTCTTTTAGGAAGTTTGCAAATTCTGTACTGAGATACTCTCCACCTCGATCTGATCGAAGCATCTTAATAATCAAGCCGGTTTGTTTTTCTACTTCTTGTTTATATTCAATGAATTTCTCGAAAGCGTCGGACTTGTGCTTTAATAAAAATACATGACCGAATCTTGAGAAATCGTCAGTGAATGTAATGAAGTATGAAAAACCGCCTCTAGCCTGTGTAGACATAGGCCCACATACATCACTATGTATGAGGCCCAGGAGCTGAGTAGCTCTTTCTCCGTGTCCGGTAAACGGAGTTTTGGTCATTTTACCCTTGATACAAGACTGGCAAGTCGCATAAGATTTATATTCAAAAAAATTTAAATATCCATCTTTGTGTAACTTGTTTAGTCTTGTTTCGTTAATATGACCAAGTCTACAGTGCCAAAGAAAATCTTCATTTAATTCTGAAATTTTTCTTTTATTAGTGTGTTGTATACTGAAAACTGTGTGTTGATTTAGGACATATATTCCGTTATTAAGCGTACCATACCCAACCAACATTTGATTTAGGTGAATGTTCATAACATTGTTCTGCAACACAAAATTATACCCTTTATTGTCCAACAAAGAAACGGATATTATATTACATAGCATACTTGGTACAAAATAACATGGATTCAAAATCAAAATACATCCAGATGGCAACCCCAAGTGATACTCTCCCACTGCGACTGTATTTACATTGGAACCATTTCCAACGCGGAGAGTATGGTCACCTGTCCTCAAAACCTTGCTATTTCTCAGCCCCTGCATAGAATTGCAAATGTGAGAACCTGAACCGGTATCCAATACCCAGGAAGCAGAGTTTATAGAAAAACAGTTTTCAGTCACAAACGCACCTGAAGCAGAAGCATCACCATGATTCTTCTTGAGACTTAGGTACTCCATGCAATTGCGCTTCCAATGTCCTGTCTTGTGGCAATGAAAACACTCGCCTTTCCCTGGGTCTCCAGCTGTGGACTTTCCCTTTCCCTTCACCTTTTTGACTCCGCCCTTAGGATTAGTGGGTTTCTTCTTTTTCTTTCCCTTGGCCTTAGCTTTCGGGCGAGAAGAAGAAGACTGTCCAATAGTCATAACGGGAGTCTTTGCTGACTTCATAGTGCTCTCTGCACTCCTTAACATATTAAGGAGTTCAGGGAGTTCCTTCTCCATGCTATGCATGTTAAAGTTCACTATGAACTAAGCAAAGGTGGAGGGGAGGGATTGCAGAATTATATCTATATATTGTTCATTGTCCATTGTCCATCCGAGGCCCTCAAGCTCTTCTATAAGAGCTATCATCTTCAAAACATGGTCTCCTACTGGTGTGCCAGGGGCCATTCGCATCTGAAACAGTTTCTTTGATGCTTCGTATCGTAATACGCGGGATTGCTCCCCATACAACTCCTTTGTATGGAGCAATATTCCGTGAATGTCCATGTCCTCGTGCTGCTTTTGATGTGTGTTGTCCATCGATGCAAGCGCGAGGCATTTTGCCGTGGCACAGTCAGCGTCCCATGTCTTGCGGACTTCAATGTCCGTAACTGAGGATTTTGGGCCTGGGACGGGCGGGGCTGAAGCCGTGAGGACATATGATACTTTATCATAAGTCAAGGCGATCTTCAGATTCCTTAGCCAGTCTTTATAGTTGGTCCCATTCAGTTTGTTCTTATCAAGTAGAAGCTTAAGTCCAGTCATTGGTATCTGCCATTAAGAGAGAGAAAAGAATACACTCAGCGAAAGCTCTTGCACAAATTAGATTGGTTTATTATCTTGTCTAATCGATGTTTCCCACTGCTTTTTATCAAGTTTTCTTTCAAACCTTAAAAAGAAAAACTAGCCAGGATTAATTACAGTCTACAACTTCGCTAACCGTTCAGCCAGGCCAGTGTCGGTACTTTGAGGGAGGTTCCCCGTGCTTTCGCACGGACCTAATTAGAGTAAACCTCGTTTTCCCAGAGGCGGAGCCCCGTTAACACCTTTCTAGACACCTAATGAGTTATCTAATTGTAAACTGTAAAACTCTCCTAGGAGCAACTATTGCCCACAGTGGGATCGGGATCCAACCATCACATGGAAGGTATGCAATCTCATTGCAAATTTCAACACTTGAAATTCCCGATGTAATTTTTACCCCTAGTACTTATGACCTTAACTATGGTCAACAAATCATAAGTACCAGTCAAGTTCTACCCGTCATTTATTGATTAATTAGACCCACCCACATGACCCTTAACTATGGTCAACAAAGTCGCATGAATGTCCTAATTAATCTGCATCATATGCAGTGTAGGAAGACATCACTTAGCTACCGTACACTACGCCTTAACTAAACTCAACAAACTTAGCACGAATACTAAGTACTCTACTTCCTAAAATGACGGAGGGTTGCGAATGATTTTTAAGAAAATCTTTAACGCTTTGAACTTGATATTGTTGTAGAATCAAACATTTTTTCAAAAGGAGTGGCTTAAGCTCCGCAGTTTTGAAATGTAGCTTTTTCATAAAAAGCCGAGTAGTTTTTAAATTCGATTCTACAACATCTTTTTAGGTTTATTTTCTTTACATTAATCACATTAATGTAATCCCATCATTTAAGTCCTTAAGCCAATCACAGAAAAGAAACGAAAATAACACGTACGCTTATGCCATCCGCATTCGCCGCAATGTTCCGTTATGCACCGTTAGGTTACTTAACTAACGGCATATCGGGACGGGACTAGCGCGGGTGTAAAACATAAGCAACGTCTACTATATATCATATATATAATATGTCATTCGTCTCAGATATCACAGAACACAGGCAGCAGAAACATAGATATAACGTGGGATATCCTAGGACGTCCGTATTTAGTATTTAGCCTGAATAGAAAATACGGATTCCACAGTCGCGATGAATAGCCAAGCCCACACCCTGGACCCCTACAAGAGCGGCAAGTGACCCTACCAATTCTGGAGTTTAGGAGACCCGGTCTCGACTCCTCGAGATGGCCTCCCACTGAACCCCAGAACCCGGTCACCGGTGCTCCCCTCCTTGGGTCCATCCTAATACGGAAAAGTAAATAATATACAACACTGGTGACACAACCGCAACCTGGAAGTGCCCCAAATAAAAGAATAATACATTTGAATTTACATGAATGAAAATATAAAACTCTCATCTCACAAAAACTCCCCGGCTATTCGATCGCGACAATCCTGCACATCATATCTCAGCAACACATAATATCACATATCATCAACATAAGTAAGTATGCGTACCCCGATTGTCGTTGATGTATAGCAACGAAACCGGCGATATCGTACATACTACACTTACGGTCATAGAAAAGAAAGTGTAAAACTACAATATTTGGAATCCAGATTCTCTTTAGACATCATAAATGCGAAATATCACATATTTCGTATTTCATGCCTAAACTATATGAATTTCACATATTGTATCACATTCCAGACAAACAGACAGTATTAAAGTTTTCGAATGAACGATCAAGCACCCAAGATTCACCAAAGCTCAACACTTGAGCAGGGTTCAAAAATCCGGAGTGTGACACAGTAGTAGCGGTCCAGCCGTAGAAGGGTCAAGCCAACGCCTCACATGTGGCATGTCGTACTGCCCCAAACCCTAAGGTTCAAAGGGCAGTTCGAGACGGTCACATAATCGAGTTAAGGTTTGTTGTCTTCTAGAGGGACCACCGCAAAAAGACTTGCACGTATCTCCAAAGTATTTAAACCCCGTGAATAGTGAGTAAATGATACTCGTTCAAACACTTCAATACTTTCTAATTTACCCGGAAAAGCTACGAAATAAAAATCCTGATCGAAATGACGAGTTCAAAACCATCTCCAGAATTTTTCAAGACCAAATACAGATTAAAAATATCCAAAAATTTATACAAGCAGATTCATGAATTACTGTACAAAAAATATTCATCAATACATATATACGGCCGCGGAACCGCGGCCTAAGCAAGCTTAGGCCGCGTTTCCGCAGCGAGAATCACCGTTCACTGAAAAATTTTTGTACCGTAACTCTTATTTTTTCCTGCTGTATTTTTTTACATATTTTTAATTCTGCAAATTATCAAATTTTAGAAAATTTCCAGAGAGCACCCAAAAATACCGTATTTTTGTCCCATCGGGGTTTTCACTTCGTAAAAACGTCGCCTAATGTTCTAGGTCGGCTCTGATACCAATGAAAGGTTTGTTTAGCACCCTATGAAGAGTTTTGAAGCATCACATGACCCAAAGTTTTAATTTTTATGGTGCTAAACTAACATGCAAAGGGATCGATCCTAGAAAATTAGGGTTACGAAATAAAAAGCGAACTAATCTAGGGTTTCGAGACTACAACCTTTGTAGCTCCCTTTCGCTAGACTCCTTGGTCTCTAGGGTGTTGAACGAAGGTCCTCTTGAAGTCCCCTTGTGTCCACGACGATCCACCACGGAGATCTCCGTCCAAGCTCGCAACTTCGTCAAACCGAAGAGAACACTCTAAACAAAACGGCTAAGCTTGTGTAGAATGATGTTGTGGTTAGGTTTCTCACTTCAAAAACCTATCTTTAAGTGGTATTTGCTCACTAGAAAAAAACTAGAGAGCAAAAGAGCAAAAGGAAGAAGATGGTGGCAATTTTTTTGACAAGAGGTAAAAAGATAACTCAAGTGAAGAAAAAGAAATATATCAATATATATTTTATTCCTTCATGCTATGAACCATAGTTAAAGTGATGGAGACATTATTTAACTTTAGTTTGGAGTGATAAAGAGAAGGATAACCTTAGGTTAGTGGTAGTTGAGCATGGTTAGGTCAAAGAAAGAATGTAGAAGCAAGAATGATTATCCTTCCCTTTTTCATTTTCTTTTAAATCCAAAATTAAATAATAATCCATTATATAATCCATGGTGTGAGTCTTATATTGCCACCATTTCCATATGCTAACAACCATGATGGATGAGTGTATGTATGTGTGCATGTATGCACATCCACATGTGCATGAAACTAGCATGAAAGATAGAAAGAAAAGCACACATGCATGCACACATCTATCATCTAAGAAAAGGTTTTAAGTGAGAAAACTAATGGTTAAATGATAAATCAACACTTGATTTATCAATCCGGTCATATCTCATATGACCCCACCAAAAGCAGTTCACCCGATCAATGTTCGGTATCATATACGCACATTTCAATCGGGTGCATGCGCATATCGCATATGCGCACCACAACGTTTCGCCTGGACTGGGTAACTCCTGTATGGGACTCTAAGACTCGTCAATACGCCGGCAGAGGGTAATGATCATATCAAGTACCCTCAAGCCGCAAGCGGTCAGCTAAACGTAACGGCCACCCGGGTATTGAGCGATCAGAAGACAACAAGCGAACCTGCTACAACTCCCGTCGAACCATCCGGCAACACTACCGTACAGTCCGGTCTCTTCGTCAGATATGCTGCATATCGAGCCTAGGGATGGTCACGTCGACCCCAATAACTCAATAAGTCGTGTCGGTGAAAGGTCTATAACAGATCGAGAAACTACTGATAACACTTATCAGCAAATCTCAGCAGCCCTGGCCAGGGACTTGCTGTTATAACCAGTCGGGCACAGCACAGCATCAACTCCCAATACCGGGAGAGACGAAACCCCTCCTATCGCTCATCGTCTTCGTGTGTCTCGGGACTGTACCCAACGGCCACCTGTTTGCACGACTCAGTAGAGCCGTGGTAGGGTGGCAATCAAAGTACAGTGGGAGAACACACAAGACTCCATGACGATCTCGGGTCTACAGACTAACCTGTACCAGTGTCACCTGAGAACTGCTATCCGACGATAGATATAATTCCATATAGGAGTTCTCGGTGAGTCCGTCCAGTGTACCCAGTCACCACTGAGCACCCGTATATGATCTTGATGTCAAACATCGATGAATGTGGGAACATTCATCGCCCATCGTATGGGTCTAGTATCATATACGCTAGTCTACTCTGGTATATCAATGCCCCGTCTCGATATACCTACGACTAGGGACGTTCCAGGATATGCTTATAGACTACAGATGTCCCACTAGTATGATCTCCATCATAATCAGAGTAGTCAAGCCGATATCCTCAGGGCTTTATCAGCATGTATGAATGAATAAAAGCATGATCTAATCAACATGTCAGATAAAGAAGAACCAGATAGCATACTATCATGTCGAGCAAGAATGCAAACTGAATATATATACATGTATAGATACATCCACTATCACATAATGGCCTCTAGGGCATACATATATCCAACAATCTTCATCCTTGATCAAGTGAAGCTTGGAGCTTGGTGCAAAGGGATTTCGTGGTGGATCATCGTGGACTTGGAAGGACACAAGCCAACCGGTTCAAAACTCAATCGATCCAAGGAGTCTAGGAGGAGGTCTACAAAGGTTGTATCTCTCCCACTTAGTGTTAGACACTTGTAGTATATGATACTAGCTAGTTGTTACTCTATTTTTCTAGTTCGATTCATGTTTGGAATTGTTTAGCACCCTCTAAATTTTTGTTATAGCATGTGTGATGCAACCCTAAACCTAGAGTGGTTCTATAGAATCCCTACACATGGGACCGCATACATCACTATGTATCAGTCCCAAGAGTTTCGTAACTCTTTCTCCGTGTCCAGTAAACGGAGTTTTGGTCATCTTGCCTTTGAGACATAACTGGCAAGTGTCATAAGATGAAAATTCGAACAGATTCAAATATCCATCCTTATGTAACTTAGCTAGTCGTGTCGCATTGATATGACCCAATCTACAATGCCACAAGAAGGATTCGTTCATTTCTGAACTCTTCCTCTTGTGTGTGTTTTGTACATTAAGAACTGTAGTTTGATTTAGAACGTATATGCCATTATTTAACGAGCCTGATCCAATCAACTTTTGATTCAGGAAGTTGTTCATAACATTATCCTGTACTACAAAATTATATCCTTCTTTAGTTAATAAAGAAACTGATATAAGATTGCATATCAGGGTCGGTATGTAATAGCATTCGTTCAGAATCAATGTATTACCATTTGGTAATACAAGGTGATATTCGCTAACTGCTTTGGCTGCAACATTTGCACCATTCCCTACTCTTACGGAATGATCATCCATTCCTAGTTCTCTACCTTTCCTTAGCCCATGCAACATATTACATATGTGGGATCCTGATCCGGTATCTAATACCCAGGACGTAGAGTGAACTGAGAAATAGTTCTCGGTAACTAACAGAGCCAAAGAAGATGCATCAACATGCTTATTCTTCATTTGTACGGCATGGGAATCCGGATATTCCCATATTTCCTGCTCAGTCTTATAACAATTATAAGAAAGAACAGAACCAACATTCTCCTGCTCAGTATAACGAGCGGGTTCGGTTAATACATCCATATTATTATCTTGATAAAGGCCTGACATGGTCGCTACCTGGAGAAAGAGAGAAGAAAACATTTTAGCGTATGCTCTTGCAAGATTTAAATTGGTTATTATCTTATCTAATCAGGATGGCTCCTACTATTTTTATCAAATCTTCCTTTAAACCCTAAAAGGTAAGACTAGCCAGGATTAATTACACCTTACAAGTTCGCCAATTTTTCAGCCAAGCCAGTATTGGTTCTTTGATGGAGGTTCCCCGTGCTTTCGTACGGACCTAATTAAAATAAACCTCGTTTTCCCAGAGGCATAACCCCGTTAACACTTTTCTAGACACCTACTTGATCGGCTAATTGTGATGTGTAAAACTCTCTCAGGAGTAACTCTTACTCGCAGTTGGTATCGGGATCTAACTATCTCATAGAAGGTATGCAATCTCATTGCAAATTTCAACACTTAAAATTCATGACAATATTCTTCCCCTAGCGTCCTAAGACCTTGACGGAGGTCAACAAACCATAGGCTGCTAGTCAAGTTCAACCCGTCATTTCCCGATTGAATTAAACCAACCCGTACGATCCTTGATGGAGGTCAAAAAGGTCGTACGACTACCCTAAAACAATCGCATCATATGCAGCAGATAAGTACTAGTCTGCTACCGCACACTACGCCTTGACGAAGGTCAACAAATGCAGCACGAATACTAAGTAGGACTTATCTGAAATGACGGAGGGCTACGACAGGTTTTTAAGAAAACCTTTCGAGCAATGAACTTGATATCGTTGTAGAATCGAGTGATTTTGAAAAGGAGTGTTTTTTAGGCTTTCGCTAGTTTCGCTAAAGAGGTCACTCCCGGTGAAGGGATCTCGGCTCTTTCTTTATCGAATAAGGTGCAGGATATTTCACAAATACCACTATGCAAAGCAAGAACTAAAGAAGCAATCAAAAATAAAACTGAATGAGTTGTAGCATCTGCTAGCTTTTGCTAAAGAGGTCACTCCCGGTGAAGAGATCTCGGCTCTTTCCTTATCGAATAAGGTGTTGGATATTCTACAAGGAATACCGCTATGCAAAGCAAAAAACTAGAGCTACCCTTTTTGAAAATTTGATTCTACAATTTTTTTAGGTTTCTTTTCTTTCATTAATCTCATTAATGAAGTCCCATCAATTATGCTTCCTAAGCATCACAGAAGAAACGAAAATACAACGTACGCTTATGCCACCCGCATTCGCCACAGTGTCCCGTTATGCACCGTTAGGTTACTTAACTAACGGCATAGCGAGGCGGGGCTAGCACGGGTGCAAAACATAAGTAACGTTTATTATATATCATATATATAATAATAAAGCAATCATCTCAAGCATATAAAATGATCACATCACAGAATATCAGCAGCAGAAGATAACATATGAAATATTGGATATACTAGGAATTCCGTGTTTTAAATTAAGCCAGTATAAAACACGGATTCCACGGTCACGATGAATAGCCAAACCCACATCCCTAGACCCCTATGAGAGCGGCAAGCAACCCTACCAATTCTAGAGTTAGGAGACCCAGACCCGACTCCTCAAGATGGTCTCCCACTGGACTCTAGAACCCGGTCACTTATGCTCCCCACCTTGGGTCTATCCTAATGCGGAAAAGTAAATAATATACAACAATGGTGACATCATCCTCATCCCGGAAGTGCCCCAATAAAAGAATATTACATACAATGAATTTTACATGAATGAAAATAAAAACTCTTATCTCACATAAAACCCCCGGCTATTCAAAACACGACGATCCAATATAACATATCACAGCAACACATAACATCACATGTCATCAACTTAAGAAAATATGCGTATCCCAATTGTCGTTGACATATAGCAACGAAACCGGCGATACACCACATATTGCACTTACGGTCGCAGAAAAGAAAATGTCAAACTACAATATTTGGAATCCACAATCACCTTAGACATCCTAAACCCGAAATATCACATACTTTGGATTTCATGCCTAACAATATGAATTCCAAATATTGTATCACATTCCAGAAAAAGCGAGACGATGTTAAACATTCCGATCGAATCAACAAACACCCAAAATTTCCCAAAGAGCTCAACACTTGAGCGTAGTTTAAAAATACTAAGTTCATGCCACAGTACCTATGGACCAACCGTAGAAGGGTCAACCTTTGCCTCATCTATGGCGCCGCGGAACTACTGCAAACCCTAGGGTTTGGCGGCGGTTCTTACGGTCATAGAATCGAGTTAGGGTTTCGTTCTTCTAGAGGGTCTATCGCATTACTTGCATGATTTTTAAATGTTCTTTAACTTGGAAAAAATACAACTCTTTGAAAATTTTCCGTTGAGGGAAAAATTTGGTTATTGATATCCGTTCGAACTTTTTAACGCCGTCTAAATAACCCGAAACATTGTTAGAATTACGACTATGAAACACTCCGAATTGCCTATATAGAACAATAACATCTCATGCAAAGAAAAAACAAGCAACACCTGAAACACCAAAATCCAGAGACCAGAACACAGAACAAAAACGAACACCAGAAGCAACATATAGGCTGGCCAGCTCGGAAATTTAGGCCTTGTCACCGGGTCAAATCTGGCCAAATGTGTTCGTTTTTGTCCAGTGTTCATGTTACATCTCATATAACATTCTGCAGTTGCTAAATTTTTTTTTCGACGACTTAAAAAATTTGACAGAAACTAGATTTCAATGTTTCAAGTTTCGGAGTAGTTTCGGTTTCGTAATCTAACAAACATCGTCTAATTCTCTAGCTTGGTTCTGATACCACTGTAGGGTTACTTAGCACGACATCAAGGTTTCGGCAAGCATCATCCATGTCATTTTCCAAAATTTTCCATGCTACTTAACCCTAACCCTAGAATCTTAACTTGAGAATTAGACAATACAATATGTAAACTACTTTACATCTAAGTGGATATGGAATACAACCTTTGTAGACCGGTCATTCACTTCAAATACTCCTTGTAGAAGTCCTTTCGCTCAAAGTAGCGGTGATCCAGACTCTCTGTAGGCTCTACTAGTTGAAATGAATGAGCTTGCACAATGATCTTCGAGGCCGAAGATGGTCTACTTTGAGAAGACACCAACTCAAGCTACCTCTTCACTAATTAGGGATTAGTGAAGCTAACACCCTAAATTAAATGGCTAATCTAGTAGAGGATGATGAAGTAGGAATTTTGCTCACTTTAAAATTCTTTTTCTCACTCTATTTCTTTTTCTCACCAAAACCTTGAGAGCTTTCTCTTGTTGAGGACGAAGATGAAGAGAATAATGGATGAGAGAGTGAATGGCAACCATGTGTGAGAAATATCTCATATAACCCTTGTATAGACATAACCATGGCTAAAGATTAAGGTTAGGTTAATAAATATCTAATGCAAGACAAATTTAGTGGACTAAGTCAAGGGTTTCCACAAGCTTCCAAAGCTTGCAACCATGCTTAATTCCCACCAATTTAAATTTGCATTAAATAAATAAAACCCTAATAATCTAAGGGCATGGTATAAGTCTCATACACCCATGTAGTGTGTATTATCAAGCATGACACAAAAAAGAAAACACAAATAATATATATCACATATATATTAAGTGTGCACATGTGAGAAAAGAAATGTATAAGTGAGCAAATATTAGTTAATGTAAATTAATATATCAAATATATAATTATACATTAAATAATCAAATCAACACTTGATTCAATAATCCTGCTATATCACATATAACCGACTAATATCATATGTATCTTCTTATCGAATCAATACTTAATTCGATAACCCGTCTATATCTCATATAACCGACCGATACGAATAAATCGCGAGGATAGAAAACGGTATCACATACTTGTATTAATCTCGGTCTCGCACATATCACATATGTGCTCCTACTTCATTTTTCCTGAGCCAGTAAATCTCTGTGTAGGACTCTAAAGACTCGTCAATATGCCGGCAGTAGGTGATGATCATATCAAGCACCCACAAGCCGTCAGCAGTACTAGCTGGACGTAACGGCTACCCAGGTATTGAGCGATCAGAAGATCAACAAGCAAGTCTGCTCATACTCTTGTAAAGACTGTCAGTAACACTACCGTACAGTTCGGTCTCTTCATCTGATATGTCGCATATCCAGTCTAGGGGTGGTAAACATCAGACCCCGGTAACCGATAAGTCGTGCCGATGTGAGGCTCATAACGGGTCAAGAAACTACTGATAAGACTTACTAGTAGATCTCCGTAGCAGCCTTGGCCAGGGACTTCTTGTTATAGCCAATCAAGCACAACGCAACATCAACCCCCAATACCGGGAGAGACGAAACCCCTCCTATCGCTCATTGCCTCCATGTGATTTGGGACTGTACCCAAAAGCCACCATTTTGCACGTTCTCTTGAACGAGGTAAAGTGTAAATCAAAGCACAGTGGGAATCACAAAAGACTCTATGACGATCTTGGGTCTACAGACTAACCTGTATCAGTGTCACCAGAGAACTGCTATCTGACGATAGGTATAATACCAACTAGGAGTTCTCAGCAAGTCCTTTCAGTGTACCCAGTCTCCACCGAGCACCCGTACACCATCTTTGATGTCAAACACGAATGGATATGGGATCATCGATCGCCCATCATATAGGTCAAGAAGCGTATACGCTAGTCTACTCTGGAATATCGATGCCCTGTCTCGATACACCCTCGACTAGGAACAATTAAAAGATGTACTTGTGGACTACCCTGGCCCTACTAGTATGATCTCTATCATAGTCCTGGTAATCAAGTACACATCCTAAGGGCTTCATCAACATGTGAGAGCAAGACAGTATCACAATACAAGTCTACATGTTAAGACAAAGAGCAACCGGATAGCATACTATCATGTCGAAGCATCCACTATAATATACATCATATGTACAATAATAGCCTCTAGGGCATACACATAACTAACACGTTTAGCACGCTAAGCTCACACACAGTAGCTTATGAGAGTTGGTTCGTTCGTTTTGCGTATGTGTCCGTTATTTATCGAATATTTTATTAGCCTCACGTGTTATGGTTTTATACGATCCTAGGATCATTTGCGAGGACTTCGGACGCAGCTAGGAAGGGGAAGGTGGTGGTCAGATTCCTATAGCTCGAGACCGTTCCTATGAGTAGATTTAACATCTACGGGGGAATCGCTTGTATGGCGTTAAGCGCCGATGGCGATATTCTAGTTACAAACCTTATGTTGCATGCTTATACATTTGTGATTGTGCATGAGTATCATAGTGTTCATCCCATTACCTGTTATGCATTGACATATCCTTAGTAGGACACTGCACCATTTCCAACGGTTCATGTCGCACAAGCACTGATTCATATGCCCACACACACAGTTGGTAATTGCCATGATACACACACTATAAAAATTGACATGAATAACTACATTGGATTACATTCTTAATAGGTAGTTATACTCTCGTTATTGTACCAGTACACATCATGTCAGCATCATACGTACATTGCTATTAATACTATGTTCTCATATGATGTTTCATGAGATTTGCAGTTTTCCTGACATGATATTTGATGTCCACCATTAGTGTTCTCGGTTCTGAGTGATGAGTATACTCGATTCGAGGAGTGAGGAGGAACCATCTACGGGTACATGGTGGGCTCGGTATGGTACCCTGGGGCAAGAAGATTATATAGAAAGGCGTTGAGCCCGGCAGGGGAGCATTACCTACCGGTGACTATATGGAAACTCGGCGGATATCCGGAGGATACCATTCGGAGTTATATGATGAGATGGATATGAGGGCTGATTAGAGTGACGGTGCCTGAGATATTGGGATTTGAGTGTCGTTGATTGACACTGGTTTTTATGATGATTTATCGATGGTATCGCTATTTTATTTCACATTCAGGACTTATTATGACATGCTTTGTTCATATAGTTGTTGCATACTGATGTTGCACCTTGCTCATGATTATGTTGCATTCACACTGTTATACATATTCCATCATAACCTCACATTATGAATTATCGCTATTTTATGCATGCTTGCGATTACACGTATAATGTTATTTACTACTCATGAGCCGGCAACTCACCCCCGTTGTGCCACAGTATCTTACAGGACTGATCCTCAGTGTAGTCGCGGCGGGGCACTCTACTTCTTCTATTTCTGCGGATATCGCTACTTTTGGGCTTGACATATTTTGTAGGTGGGTGGCGAGTATACATGTGCTTTATATCTGTACTCTTATCCTTGTATCCAGTATATTCCATATACCATATGTATGTATTGACTTAGAGACGAGACTGAGAGAATTGATATCTATATTATTCGTGACTTTAGGTATCCTGTAAGTCCACGTTGCCCACCCCGGTACTTGCGGGGAGGCGGAAAACATAATAAAAACGGATTTTTTAATGACTTAGGCAACATGGACCAAGCTTGTGAGGATCTTTGCTAAACTAAAACTAGCTAACCCTAACTACAAAGTAGCTAAGTGATGGAAAGGTTATACCTTTGGTCTTTAGTCCTTCTCTCCTTGCTCGTCGGAATGGTAGAAAGGCCTCACCTTGCTTGTCTCCTTCCGTCAAAGAACGATCCACCCGAAAGCCTCGACCTTTGGCTTCAACTCCAAGCTAGGAGTAACTAGAGTGCAAGAAATGCTAAGACTTGAACCCTAGAAGTGAGTAGAGAAGATCAAGTGAAGGTTTTTCTCAAGCTTTTGTTTCTCAACACATGAGAGGGAGAGAGCTTGAGGGAGAGGATGAGCAAGAGAGAGAAAAGATATGATAGAATGAAGAATTAGTGAGCCATTCTCACTAATATGTGTGGATAATTTTAATTAGATAATTAGCTTGAAAATTGTCATGATAAATCATGACATGACCATTATCATTTCAATTTTGCAAAGATCAAAGAGCATCTTCCAAAACAAATGATGATGGTCAAGTAGTCAACAAGGTCAACGAAGTCAAAGTGTCAACAACAACCATGCACAATTTATTAAGCTAATTATCAATTAACTATAATCCACACAAAATCAATAGGGTTAATAAAATGACAATAGTCATTAACCCTAAACAAGGTCCTCTCCCTCAATCTCAAGCAACCGTGCATACGCACCCGCATTCGTGATCCGAGGAACACGAACACAATGAGAAAAACCAATCTCAAATCATATACTAGGATCTGGCTTAAACCAAAGCCCGCTAGTATAAACTGTCCGGACAGCAACCGTGCACAAGTGCGCGGATGCGAACGAACCCTGTCGCAAAACCATGCGACCTCTACTCGTTTTGCCTAAAGGCGAATAGCTCTCTGTGTGGGACTCTAAAGACTCGACACTACGCTGGCAGTGGGTTTAACCACAGACCGCAAGCGGCACTAGCTGTACGTAACGGTCCCCAGGTAGATGTCGATAAGAAGACTGACGAGGTGAACCCCATCTGCACTCCTACTGAGCCTGTATGTGACAATCTCCGTACAGTCCGGTCTGTTCGTCTGATACATCGCATGGCGGGCCTAGGGGGGCGGTGAACGTCAGTCCCCTAATAGCGGTACAAGTCGTGTCGGAGTGAAGCCCAGAACACCCTGAGATAACACTGGAAGCCTACCAGTATATCTCGCTTGCCCTAGCCAGGGACTACTCGTGTAATGGCTCTCCTGGACACAGCGCGATGTCAACCCCCAATACCGGGAGAGACGAATCCTGTCTAACCGTCACTGCCTCCAAGTGCTTCGGGACTGCACCCAAAAACTACCTGTTTGCACGATTCCTCTGAGCCGTGGTAGGGTAGCAATCAAAGTGCAGTGGGAACACACTCGAGGCGAAGTGACAGTGTCAAGTCAGCGGACTAAGCTGTACTCATGTCACCTGGGAACTGATAACTGACGATAGGTATATTACCAACCAACAGTTCCCGACGAGTCCTGTCCAGTGTACTCGTAACCTAACGAGCACCCGCATACTATCCCAAGTACGACGTACTAACGGCTGTGGGACAGACCGTCTCCCACACTGGGATGAGAAGCGCATACGCTGGTCTACTCCGGAGTATCGATGCCCTGTCTCGATAGTCCAACGACCAGGGACCTGTATAAGGATGTGCTTATAGATTACCCAGCTCCCACGAGTGCGAGCGCCATCGCAACGCTGGTAATCAAGCACAGATCCTAGGGGCTCTACTAATATGTATACCTGCAATATGCTAAAAGAAACACATGCACATATTAAAGCAGAGACAAACCAAGTAGCATACTACCATTTCGAGCAAGATTGTATATACAACTGTGAATATCCCAAGCTTCCATTAAGTAATATACAAACTAGTATGATACAGTAATGGCCTCTAGGGCATATACACTAACAATCTCCCACTTGCACTAAGGCCATGTACTGGCGTATCGAAGACCTATCATCTCGATCAGCCGCTCGAACTGAGTCTGGGGCAAGGCCTTGGTGAATGGATCTGCTGTGTTATCTTCTGATGCAACTCTCCGGACCTCGATCTCCTGGCGATCCACAATCTCCCTGATCAGGTGATACCGCCTTAAGATGTGTCTGGATTTCTGATGGGACCTGGGTTCCTTCGCTAAAGCTATAGCCCCGTTGTTGTCGCAATACAGAGGTATTGGGTCAACAATGGACGGAACCACCTGAAGTTCTTTCAAGAACTTCCTCATCCAGACAGCTTCTTTTGCGGCATCAGATGCAGCGATGTATTCCGCTTCCATAGTCGAGTCAGCAACGGTTTCCTGTTTGGAGCTCTTCCAACACACCGCCCCTCCATTGAGGGTAAAGACAAAACCCGACATGGACTTGGAATCATCCTTGTCACTCTGGAAGCTGGAGTCAGCAAAGGCCTCAATCTGCAGGTCTTTTGCACCATACACCAAGAACATCTCCTTAGTCCTTCTCAGGTACTTGAGAATGTTTTTTACTGCTATCCAATGTTTCTCCCCAGGGTTTGACTGATACCTGCTTACCACACTCAGTGCATAAGCCACATCCGGTCTGGTACACAACATCGCATACATTATAGAGCCTACCGTAGAAGCGTAGGGTATAATAGACATGCGATCCCTCTCCAAATCAGTCTTGGGAGACATCTCTTTGGAGAGGGTGATCCCGTGACAAGCCGGTAGATTACCGCGCTTGGAATCTTCCATACTGAATCTCTTCAGTATGGTGTCGATGTACCTGGACTGAGAAAGTCCCAATATCCTCTTGGATCTGTCACGGTAGATCCGGATACCCAGAATGTATGAGGCATCACCCAGGTCTTTCATGGAGAACCTGTGTGACAAGAACCCCTTGACAGATTGTAGCATAGGAATGTCATTTCCTATTAAGAGAATGTCATCCACGTATAAAACGAGGAATACTACAGTTCTCGCTACAAATCTACAATAGATACATGGTTCATCCGGATTTTTGATAAAGCCAAATTCTTTGACCGTCTCATCAAAACAGATGTTCCAACTCCGCGATGCCTGCTTGAGTCCATAAATGGACTTGAGCAACTTGCACACCTTTCCGCTGCTCCCACCCTGAATGAAACCCTCTGGCTGATCCATATAGACACACTCCTCTAAATGACCATTTAGAAAAGCTGTCTTTACGTCCATCTGCCAGATCTCATAATCGTGGAAAGCAGCGATGGCAAGAAGGATCCGAATGGATTTCAGCATAGCTACTGGAGAAAAGGTTTCGTCATAGTCCAAACCAGGTCGCTGACGAAAACCCTTTGCTACCAGTCTAGCTTTATAGGTCTCAACCTGTCCATCTACACCAATCTTCCTTTTGAAGATCCACTTGCATCCTACGGGTTTTACCCCGTCTGGAGCAATGTCCAACGTCCATACTTTGTTGGTGTACATGGACTCCATCTCGGTCCGCATTGCATCCAGCCATTTTACCGAGTCGACGCTCTGAATGGCTTGCTGGAAGCTAGTAGGCTCATCACAATCCAGGATGCAATCTTCTCTATCCCCGTCAATGAGAAAACCGTAGTGCCTCTCGGGCGGATGAGACTGCCTACTACTTCTGCGGAGTGGCATAGGAATGTCCTGTTCTTTTGAACCCTCTGGTTCTACTAAGCTTTCAGTAATAGCTTGCGGTTCTGGAATTTCTTCCAGTTCTATCGCGCTCCTACTTAATTCTTTTTCTAAAAACTGATGTTCCAGAAAATGGGCATTACGAGAAACAAGGACTTTTTGTTCCTCTGCGTAATAGAAAAGATACCCCCTGGAGTTCTTTGGGTATCCCACAAACTTGCACAGTACTGAGCGTGCCTCGAGCTTGTCCGTATGCTGCTTTTTGACATAAGCTGGACATCCCCAAATCTTTAAGTATTGAAGATAGGGTTTCTTCCCACTCCATAACTCATATGGTGTGGTAGGCACAGTCTTAGTGGGAACACGGTTCAAAAGATATGCAGCTGTTTCTAGTGCATATCCCCAGAACG
This sequence comes from Agapanthus africanus, assembly GCA_030015575.1. Taxonomy (NCBI): domain Eukaryota; kingdom Viridiplantae; phylum Streptophyta; class Magnoliopsida; order Asparagales; family Amaryllidaceae; genus Agapanthus; species Agapanthus africanus. Next base: position 102,881,314 of record JASDDO010000010.1, on the reverse strand, counting down.
ATCGCGGTAACTCAGCGTTACTCATCATGGACCGTACCATATCCAATAGGGTCCGGTTCCGTCTCTCCGATACACCGTTATGTTACGGGGTGTATGGAGGAGTAAGCTGAGAGAGAATTCCATTCTCTTTTAAGTAATTCAGGAATTCGGCACTTAAGTATTCTCCTCCTCGATCCGATTTTAGGATCTTGATACTTTTGCCGGTCTGGTTTTCTACTTCATTCTTATATTCCTGGAACTTATCAAAAGCTTCGGATTTATGCTTCATTAAGAAGATGTGTCCGAATCTTGAGAAATCATCCGTAAAAGTGATGAAGTAAGAAAAACCGCTTCGCGCATGTGTCGACATCGGACCGCACACGTCGCTGTGTACGAGTCCCAAGAGCTCGCTCGCTCTTTCTCCGTGTCCAGAAAACGGAGCCTTTGTCATCTTTCCTTTGAGACAGGATTGACAAGTTGCATACGATTGATATTCGAACGGATCCAAATATCCTTCAGTATGTAACTTAGTCAATCTTCTCTCATTGATGTGACCCAGTCTACAATGCCATAAGAAAGTTTTATTAATTTCTGGAGACTTTCTTTTGTGTGTATTCTGGATATTGAAAACCTGCGGTTGGTTTAAAACGTAAATACCGTTGTTTAATGTACCTGACCCAATCAAAACTTGATTAAGGTGAATGTTCACTACATTACTTACAAATGCAAATTCATAACCTTCTTTAGATAATAAAGATACAGATATGATATTACAGGTTGCATTTGGTACATAATAACAACTACGCAAAACCAAAAAGTGTCCATCAGATAATCCCAGGTGATAGTCCCCCACGGCCTCTGCATCCATGCTAGCACCGTTCGCAACTCTGAGGGTCATGTCACCTGCCTTCAAAACTCTACGCTTTCTCAACGCCTGCAAAGAATTACAGATATGAGATCCTGATCCGGTATCCAATACCCAGGATGCAGAGTTTATTGATAGACAGTTTTCAATAACATACACACCTGAAGCTGAAGCTGCAACCTGCTTCAATTCCTGTGTTCTGGCCTTCCAGGCCCTGCAATCACTCTTCCAGTGTCCTTTCTTATGATAAAAGAAGCATTCCTCCTTATCCACAAGCTTCCCCGCTACCTTTGTTGCTTTACCTTTTCCCTTCGTATCCACTTTACCAACACCGCCCCTTGGTTTGGCGGGGGCTTTCTTCTTCTTTTCCTTGGCTTTCGCCTTGGACCTAGAAGAAGATGATCCTCCTACAAACAAAGTGGATGTTTCCCTACCTTTCTGTAGGGTGCCCTCTGCGCTCCTCAGCATGTTGAGGAGCTCTGAAAGTTCAACCTCTTTTTCTTGTAGGTTGAAGTTCAGTATGAACTGGGCGTAAGTGGAAGGAAGGGACTGGAGAACTATATCCGTATATAGCTCACTCTCCAATGTGATCCCTAGGTCAGCGAGCTCCTTAATGTAGCCGATCATCTTTAGCACATGCTCGGCTACTGATGATCCGACGGCCATTCTTGTCGAAAATAACTTTTTCGAAGCTTCGTATCTCGCGATACGTGATTGCTCTCCATACAGTTCTTTTGTATGGAGCAATATGGATTCCATGTCCATATTCTCATGCCTCCTCTGATGTTCGTTGTCCATCGAGGCAAGCAGGAGGCACTTGGCCTTCGCGCTATCAATCTCCCAAGTCTTGCGGATTTCCTTATCCGCGATACTGGAAGTTGGACCAGGGACGGGGGGAGCTTTGGTGGTAAGAAGATACCCCAGCTTGTCATAGGTGATTGCAATCTTGACATTCCTGAGCCAATCTTTGTAGTTTGGCCCTGTCAATTTATTTTTATCTAACAGTAACTTAAGTCCGGTCATGTTGAATGGTTGCTGCAATTAGGAGAGAGAAAAGAAACACTTTAGCATGATGCTCTTGCAAGTTTAGAGTGGTTTTTAGTTTGTCTAAACTGGATGGCTCCCACTGTTTCTCGAATCCCTTCTCAAACCATAAAGAAAAAGGATTAGCCGGGATCATTCTCACCGTACAATACTTGCTTAACCGTTCAGCCAGGCCAGTGTCGGTACTTCGAGGGAGGTTTTCCAACGCTTTCGCGAAGTTCCTTAATTAAGTAACCTCTTTTCCCTGTGGGCGTAACCCCGCTAACACCTTTCTAGGCACCTACTAGGTTTATAACATTGATCGTTAAGTGAGAGTTTTCCCGAGGAGTAGCATATACTCACAGTAGGATCGGGATCCAAATATCATCGTGTGATAAAACCGAAGGAATCCTACCAGAATCATCACACTCCAAATGGTATGCAACGCTAGCAAGTTTCAGTGCTTATGAAACTCCCGATGTGGATTTTTGCCCCATGCTCTTATGACCTTGGCGTGAGGTCAAAATGTCATAAGTCACATGTCAAGTTCTTCCCATCATTATCCTGGTTAATTTGAACCCACCCGTACCTACCCTTGACGTAGGCCAAAATGGCAGTACGACTGTCTCAAATCAACGCATTCTATCTATGCAACGGATAAATATCCGGCAGCTACCAATCACTATGCCTTGGCGTGAGGTCAAAATACATAGCTTGAATACTACCGAATATTTAACCGAAATGATGGAGGGCTACGGATGGTTTTGGCGAAACCGTGAACGTAGTGAACTTGATATAATCGATGGAACGAGATAGCTTTTAAAAGGAGTGGTTCAAGCTCCGCGTTTAAAAGTTCAGTTTTGAAAAGAACCGAGTGGTTTTCAAAGTGTTCCAATCGACTTTTACTTGGTTTATTTCTTGCATTAGTTCTTTTAATGCGTCCCATCAATTAATCCTACCATTGCAGAAAACAACCAAAATATGACGTACGCTTATGCCATTCGCATTCGCCACGGGGCCCCGTCATCACCCGTTAGGTTACTTAACTAACGACAGAGCGGGGGCTGGGCTAGCGCGGCTGTAAAACATAAGCAACGCCTAAATAGTTATTTATATATATATATATACAGCAATGATAGACATTACAGATCACAGATGAATACATTGGATATACTAGGAATCCGCAATGCGTTCGAGCCTGCAACGCAAAGCGGATTACACGGTCGCGGTGAATAGCCAATACCCCACCCAAGACCCCTACGGGTGCGGCAAACTACCCGCCAAGCACCCGAAGCGAAGCAACCTCCCTCACCACCGTGAGTAGGCCACTCGGCACTTCGAGTACCCGGTAGTTTGTGCACCCCCTCCATGGGTCTATCCTAGGAGCAAAAACAGTAAAAAGAATTATACAATGACGGCAACAACCCCGACCCGGTTGTGCGGCCATACAAAGAATATTATTACATCAATTTACATGTTACAAATGAATGAAAGAAAAACAACGCTCATCTCACATCCACCCCGGCCATTCACCCGCGACAATCCAATCCATTCATATCCACAAACCAATAGCAATCACAGATCATGTATAACCCCGACTAATCGTCTTATAGCGATTAGCCGACGTTCAATACATGCAAGCATTACAGATATAACCGATGTAGTTAAAGCGTAGTGAAGTTCCGAAAAATACGGATTTATAGGCCCACAAAAGCAAATTTTAGTTCTGGAAAATCTGGGCATATAATATATATCCTAAAAATCCCAAAATCAACACAGTAAGACACTGCACGAAAAACGATGCAGAGAAGACATCAAACCGCGGCGCTTCCGCGGCACGAGCCTACCTCGTGCGGCGGAAGCGCGGCGGTTTGGATGATTCTCTGTCTCGTTTTTCATGGGTGTTTTTAAAAAACCCTGAGATGAATTTACAAATATAAAGTTTTCTATTTTGAGCAGAAAAAAATTCAACAGAAACTAGGGTTTTTCAAAGTTCGGTTTTTGGATTTTTCGGTTTCGAAACTTCGTTACACTTCACTACCTAGCTAGTTTGAGTTTAGTTAGGCTCTGATACCACTGTAAGTCCACGTTGCCCACCCCGGTACTTGCGGGGAGGCGGAAAACATAATAAAAACGGATTTTTTAATGACTTAGGCAACATGGACCAAGCTTGTGAGGATCTTTGCTAAACTAAAACTAGCTAACCCTAACTACAAAGTAGCTAAGTGATGGAAAGGTTATACCTTTGGTCTTTAGTCCTTCTCTCCTTGCTCGTCGGAATGGTAGAAAGGCCTCACCTTCCTTGTCTCCTTCCGTCAAAGAACGATCCACCCGAAAGCCTCGACCTTTGGCTTCAACTCCAAGCTAGGAGTAACTAGAGTGCAAGAAATGCTAAGACTTGAACCCTAGAAGTGAGTAGAGAAGATCAAGTGAAGGTTTTTCTCAAGCTTTTGTTTCTCAACACATGAGAGGGAGAGAGCTTGAGGGAGAGGATGAGCAAGAGAGAGAAAAGATATGATAGAATGAAGAATTAGTGAGCCATTCTCACTAATATGTGTGGATAATTTTAATTAGATAATTAGCTTGAAAATTGTCATGATAAATCATGACATGACCATTATCATTTCAATTTTGCAAAGATCAAAGAGCATCTTCCAAAACAAATGATGATGGTCAAGTAGTCAACAAGGTCAACAAGTCAACGAAGTCAAAGTGTCAACAACAACCATGCACAATTTATTAAGCTAATTATCAATTAACTATAATCCACACAAAATCAATAGGGTTAATAAAATGACAATAGTCATTAACCCTAAACAAGGTCCTCTCCCTCAATCTCAAGCAACCGTGCATACGCACCCGCATTCGTGATCCGAGGAACACGAACACAATGAGAAAAACCAATCTCAAATCATATACTAGGATCTGGCTTAAACCAAAGCCCGCTAGTATAAACTGTCCGGACAGCAACCGTGCACAAGTGCGCGGATGCGAACGAACCCTGTCGCAAAACCATGCGACCTCTACTCGTTTTGCCTAAAGGCGAATAGCTCTCTGTGTGGGACTCTAAAGACTCGACACTACGCTGGCAGTGGGTTTAACCACAGACCGCAAGCGGCACTAGCTGTACGTAACGGTCCCCAGGTAGATGTCGATAAGAAGACTGACGAGGTGAACCCCATCTGCACTCCTACTGAGCCTGTATGTGACAATCTCCGTACAGTCCGGTCTGTTCGTCTGATACATCGCATGGCGGGCCTAGGGGGGCGGTGAACGTCAGTCCCCTAATAGCGGTACAAGTCGTGTCGGAGTGAAGCCCAGAACACCCTGAGATAACACTGGAAGCCTACCAGTATATCTCGCTTGCCCTGGCCAGGGACTACTCGTGTAATGGCTCTCCTGGACACAGCGCGATGTCAACCCCCAATACCGGGAGAGACGAATCCTGTCTAACCGTCACTGCCTCCAAGTGCTTCGGGACTGCACCCAAAAACTACCTGTTTGCACGACTCCTCTGAGCCGTGGTAGGGTAGCAATCAAAGTGCAGTGGGAACACACTCGAGGCGAAGTGACAGTGTCAAGTCAGCGGACTAAGCTGTACTCATGTCACCTGGGAACTGATAACTGACGATAGGTATATTACCAACCAACAGTTCCCGACGAGTCCTGTCCAGTGTACTCGTAACCTAACGAGCACCCGCATACTATCCCAAGTACGACGTACTAACGGCTGTGGGACAGACCGTCTCCCACACTGGGATGAGAAGCGCATACGCTGGTCTACTCCGGAGTATCGATGCCCTGTCTCGATAGTCCAACGACCAGGGACCTGTATAAGGATGTGCTTATAGATTACCCAGCTCCCACGAGTGCGAGCGCCATCGCAACGCTGGTAATCAAGCACAGATCCTAGGGGCTCTACTAATATGTATACCTGCAATATGCTAAAAGAAACACATGCACATATTAAAGCAGAGACAAACCAAGTAGCATACTACCATTTCGAGCAAGATTGTATATACAACTGTGAATATCCCAAGCTTCCATTAAGTAATATACAAACTAGTATGATACAGTAATGGCCTCTAGGGCATATACACTAACATATCGTGCTCATGTGAGCCGACTTTTATGCTATGTTACGATGTTGTTACATTTCTTATCCGCTTATTTTTCGCCTTTGGCGTCGTATATCTGTTGTGGTTGTGTTTCGCCTTTAGGCGTGAGACTTGCTCCCAAGTGTGAATGCTGTTTTTATATATCATGTTTTGTATATGTTTTTGGATCAGGTTTGTACAAAAGATATGCTGCTGAAATTTTTAGTAACAGCTTGAGATTTTAAAAAGGTTGATATTTTGAAACAAATGTTTTACCACCCTACTTCATTTCACGGTTTATATTTATGTGTTTTCGGCTTACTTTAATTACATACGCCTTTAGACGTTGCATGATTTAAGTGCCGGTTGCGTTCCTAAATTGGGTCGTAACAAAGTTGGTATCAGAGCGTTAGGTTTTACCTTTCGGAGTGTAGGATGACTGTTCATCACTGAAAACTGCATTTTAATACCGCTCATTCATTATCTATTTTGTTATATATCGGTACTATTGACCAGTGTCTGCTCAGTAATACAGAGTACATGTGTTCGTGATAAAATACTGGCAACACACTCAAAATCACGAATATAACGTTTGGAGCCGACACTGCAAACAGAACAGAAAACCGATCAATGTCCAAAGAGTTCTTTTTGCAAATAAATGTGTGCACACAATTTTGGTCCAATACAATGCAAGTGTGCACATAGACCATGGTGGGGCTGCCTTGGCTACATGACATGATGAAATTGTGCAATAGGGAACATGAGCATTAAATGCTAAAAGAGTTGATGTGATTTGAAGCATCATGATTTCCTTCCAAAAGCTACTAGCAACCCATATTGTTATCAAGAAATCAAGCAATGCTAGTAGACTTGTAGAGTGCATACAACTTCACAGAACCAAGACGAGACCCATTAGCCTACACGAGACCGGCGACATCCTGAGAATTGCTGGTGGCGCCGGGCCCACCAAGGAGAAATGGCTTCAAATTTTGTCCGTCTACTCATTGTTGTCCCATCTTCCTGTTTTTATTATTTGTTTATTTTAATTTTGAGCCTATAAATACCAGATCAATGAGCAAGGGGAAGGGATACTTTGCTTTAGCTTTTTCTTTAGAACACTTGTAATTTGTAACTTGTTTTTCCTTTGAACTCTTGAGCTCTTGCCCCTTTGTCTTGACCTTACAACTTCTTCATTGAACTTGCAAGCTTAAGATTTAGGTTCTTGACTTCAAGATTAGTTGTATCTTTTTTGAAATTCAATAAAGTTATCATTTCATTACATATGTCTTGCTTTCTACATACTTTGAACTTGTGAAATCATTGCTTTACTTTGATCTTTCAACCTCTTAAGTGAGCTTGCAACCTTAAAGTTTTATATTTTTTTTCACATTGGTATGGGATTAGAGAACAATTGAAGGAATTTGCACGTTTTATCGGTTCTGTCTTTGTCTTTTCTTTTATTGCAATTTTTTGTTATATTGCCTTACTCTTTTCTTTTTATTTTGGTATTGTAAATATGTCTGAGTAATTGATTTACTTGTTAAGGGTAGAATATGGTTAGTTTGTGTTAGGAGATGTGTTTGCTAAAACCTTAAAAACCTTAACTTCGCAATTGAAACTCTGAGCTAACCACTTGCAATTCCTCTCCGTTAGGCATCCTATCCTACCACGATAGCGGTGAATCCTAATCGTGACCGGATTGTAAGTGGTTTTCCGAGAGCTAAGGTCAAGAGACATCAATGGAAGGACAAGGGACAAGGAATACGGATTTAGCTTAAAAATCGCAAATACCGTATTTCAAATTGCCTAATCCACGTTGTTGCCTATTGCCTTAGTGTCAATATCAAAATTGGGTCTATAAGGAAGCGGCAAACATCATCCTCATGCAAGCTAACCTAAAACTACCCTTAATAATTCCTTTTTTTATTAAACATATCATTGTTACAACACTTAGTATAAACAACAACTCAAAACACGGTATTAACTCGTTAAAACAAGCTTGAAAACTTACCATCTCCTTACGGACGACCCGTACTCATCGCGGCTCTCCACACGCGACACCGTCTTTGATTGCGATTAACTTTAGAACTGAAAATGACACGCCAAAAGCGTATCAATCAAATGGCGCCGCTGCCGGGGAGACGGTAACACTTTTACACTTGTACGCTCGGGTTAATTTGTGAATATTGTTTACAAAAACTAATTTTCTAACACATTCAACGGATAAAACTCATTCTTTTCAAACCAACACGAAAACTTAAAACAAGGATGTTCTCTGGAATTCTGTTTTGCTAACACACTGTGATTTAAAATAAAAATCAAAGTATAAGAATGGAATACAATTATTACACAGAGGAAGCACACAAAATTTGAGCACCAAAATTGCAAAATAGACCGGCGAGATATTGATATTTCCCGATCTCGCCGACTCTGTTGTGGGTTTTTAAAAAATTATTTTTTGTGTTGCCTCCAGTGTTCTGTTAGTATCCCATTTTTATTATTTGATTTTCTTAATTATTTGTGTTCAACACTTTGGCTATCTATATCGCTTTCTAGCTCAAATATCCGTATTTTTCCGACATTTGCAGATTTGACGGATTGACGAGCAGCGATCGTGCGGAACAAGGGGGCGTTTTCAAGTATAAGGAGATTGAACACTTAGTGCCAAAGAGCCGGGTAGTTTGACCCGTGCAAGCGTACCATTCAAACACTCGGAGGAAATATCGACACGAGTTTCTTAAACTCAACTCTTTTGGTACGTATTTTTCTAAACTTCCTCTTCTCAAATCCGACGCTCCACTATTCCTATCTTTACAGGATTCTTTGCAATATTGCCGCAATAGCCAAAGAAAAACTAACCGTATTTGTTGCAGCGCCACATTTAAAGTAAAAGAAAAATTAATTGATTGTTTGATAACAAAACCTTGTTGATTTGCGCATTGCATCATTAATACGGACTTAAGGGGCTATAACACCAATTCAGATTGGGTGGGGATTTCCCCGGAAATCACTAATTGCATAAGTGTCACCTCAAACTTAATAAAAAAAATATCTAGACTTAGCCAACTAAGGACTTGTCGCGCTCAATAGGACAAAGGAAGATTGTGGGCATTCGGTCGTTTATCTAAACATGATTTTTGTGGTGCCTAGACTAGACAAGTGAGGAGGTAACTTTAAAAGGCCCGTCTCATGGTGATTCGTGAGCGGAACCCTCCTTACCTCACTTGTGCTTACTTGGCCACAACTGGATGTGAAGAGGTGATTTGAGGGTTATCTCACAATTTGTCACTCTGGAACAATTAGCAGCAGGTCTAGTGGACTTAGGGAACCCTGGTCTAGGTATTGATTGTGCATTTGTGACCGTGCGTTTGTGATTGGGTTTGTTGAACTGACGTTTCATTTACCCATTCTTGCGAAACAAACACAAATTCACCATTTTTACCACCTTCACCCAATTTTTCTCCACTTTCGTTTTCTTACCCTCACATTCTACGCTTTGACTACACTAAACTCGTTTAGTGTATGCCCGCTTGGACAAGGGACACTAGTGCCCGTTTAGTCCGCATTTCGTTAGTCGGTACGGACTACGCGATCGACACCGCAGTCGAAACTCCTTCCACGCCTCTTTCACCTTTACCTTTGCCGGTCAACTCCGACGTTGACTGTGATTCTGTCCATACTTCTTCACCTTCACTTTCACCAGACCCTTCTTCCGAGATGTCGGGATTTCCTCCTAACATCACTTTACCTCCCCCGGGAATTATTCCACCTCCATCAGGGACGAATAACCCGCGACCACCTCTTGTTGAAGCGCCACAGCGAATTGCGCTCCAAGATCGATTCTATCCTACCCGCGCCGCACTCCCTACTTGTCTTTCACTTCTACCGGCCAATGGGGATAATTTTGAAATTAAGCCCCACTTCATCAACATGTTGCCCAAATTTCACGGTCTTGAATCCGAAGATGCCTACATCTTCATCAATAATTCTAGAACGTTTGTGTGATGATGAAGACGGCCCAACTGTCTGACGATGCTATACGGCTATGAGTTATTCCTTTCACTTTGTGCGACCTTGCTAAAAAGTGGCTGTATAGCACCATATCTCATTCGATAACGAGTTGGGATGAGTTTGTAAAAGCGTTTTAAAAGAAATTCTACACAAATTATAAGACCGCACGGATTCGAAACGAAATTAACCAATTCACCCAGCTTCCTACGGAACCTTTCTGGAAGTGTTTTGACCGGTACAAGGACCACCTTGTTCAATGTCCTCATCATGGCATAGAGAAATGACAACTTTTCCAAACTTTATATGAGGGCTTGAATCCAGCAACTAAGCGGTTGCTGGAAACCATTTGTCAAGGCCACTTCCTATCCAAATCTGACAAGGTGGCTTGGCAATTCGTCGACGATCTTGCAGAGCAAACATTGCAGTGGGAGAGCACCCGACCGAACACCTCAACTTCTTTTTCTTCTTCAGTTCTCTCTAGGGCAGGAGTTCATCAACTCGACATCTCAATTGCAATGAAGGCCGAGATGGCTGCAATCACACGAAAACTGGAAGCTATTGAGAGCAAATTCTCATCTCCTTCTCATGTCCCTGCTCTTACCCCTCATACCATTTGCGCTTGTTGTTCGGATCCATATCATTTTACCGAAGAGTGTCCTTACAATCCACCATCTCAAGGACATGATCAGGTTAATGCTGCATTTCAGTAAAGACCAAGAAACGATCTATACTCTTCTACATACAATCCTGGTTGGAGGAACCATCCCAATTTCTCTTGGAATCAGAACCAGCATCAGTTCCAAGGACACAACAACTTCTGGAGGCCTCCTCCTCCTCAAAAACAAGCTCAACAACAAACTCAACTACAATTTCAGCAGCCTATCCAACCCCAACCTTTTCAGAATCCGACGGACAACATTGCACCCTGCAACAATTCTTTTCCGGAAAATAAACTTGTTCCGTCAAATAACGATAAGGTTTCCTCGCTAGAACGGAGTCTAGAGGCTTTTGTAAAGCAATCGACTCAATCCACCGCCAACATCCAGTCTTCTATTCAGTCTTTAGTGCAACATACCGCTGCACACGGCCAAAGCATCAAGACCATCGAAGCCCGGATTGCACAGTTGAACGCGGATTTATGCGAGCGAGAGAAAGAAAGGCTTCCATCTCAACCACTCCCAAATTCTGGTCACCCACATAATGTACATGTTGCTCTGGAACAACAGAACCATAATGTGAGTGCCGTGACTACATTGAGATTAGGAAGGATGCTGCACAACAACATTGGCACACAGATAGATGATCAAACCCCGGCCGTTTCTTCTACTCCTTCGTCTTCTTCTGAGCCTATTCTCCATTCTTCAAAAGGCTCTTCTTCTTCTTCAATTGCTGCTCCGAGAGGATCCACTTCTCACTCCACTCAAACTCCAGTTCTGGGATCCGTTCCAACTCCACAATCTCCTCTACAAGCATTAGACTCAACCAATTTCAAAAATGTTCTATTTCCAAACCGGTTGAGGTCCAATAAACAAAATCCATAAATAGAGAAGATTCTGGAGTTGTTTAAACAGGTTAATATCAACATTCCCCTCTTAGATGGAATCCAACAAGTCCCCTCCTATGCAAAAATCTTGAAAGACTTGTGCACTAAGAAGAGGAAATCTCAGGTACCAAAGAAGGTTTTCCTAGCTAGTAACGTGAGTGATGCTCTTACCCAAAATTTACCACAAAAATGGAAGGACTCTGGCTGTCCTACGATTTCAATAACCATTGGGGATAAGAACATAAACCATGCTCTTTTGGATCTTGGTTCCAGTATTAACCTGCTTCCTTATTCCGTATATGAGCAACTAGGTGTAGGAGAACTGAAACCTACACATTGTACTCTTCAAATGGCCGACTGTTCTATCACCCATCCTAGAGGTGAGCTAGAGTATGTGTTAATAAAGGTTGGGGACTTCATATTCCCCGTTGACTTCATTATTTTAGATACACAACCTGTAGCTAACCCCTAGAATCAGATTCCGGTGATACTCGGTCATCCATTCGTTGCAACCTCAAATGCTGTGATCAATTGTCGAAATGGTTCGATGAACCTATCCTTTGGCAACATGACAATTGAACTCAACATTTTTAGGTTAGGGAATCAGCCATCCGAACCAAGAGCTCGTATACTAGATTTTTGTTCCATCCAGGAGATCGCCCCAGAGGACTGTGAATTTGAGGAATTCTTGTTTGATCACGGTAATTTTAACGCCACTAGTGTGTTCCTCTTTGAATCTGCTGCTACTTCCGCTCCTGACAACGATTATGAGTGCTTTATGTTTTCAAACGACCTTGGCTTGTCACCGCCCGAGTTTGAATCTTTAGAATTTTCGGATACCTTAGTTGAACCATCCGACTCGGTCGCATACACTCACTTTAAGCCTCTGATGGAATCTTTTGAGTTCGAAAAATTTTCTCTAATCTTGCCTTCAATTATTTCACCTCCGACGCTCAAACTCAAACCTCTGCCATCTCACCACAAGTATGCTTGCTTGGATGAAAACGAGATCCTCCCAGTTATCATCTCAGCTTCTCTAGCTCTAGAGCAAGAGAAAGCCCTTCTCACGGTGTTGCAATCTAATCGGCAAGCTTTTGTAGGGTTACTAGGAACTCTAAGAAGGTTCTACAAGGCATCTACCATGCCCGATTAAAATTTTAGCCGTGCCGAATAACTCTAAACAAGATCTTTGCTAGATAATTAGGGTAACACATACTAGAAAATAACAATTATCACTAAGTGAATACGAAATACAACCTTAGTAGATCGGTCCTTCACTTCTAAAGCTCCTTGTTGTAGTCCCTTCGCTGCGATCATCAAACACCCGGACTCTCGGACGGCTCCATGAGAAGAGTGTTAGTTATATGTATGCCCTAGAGGCCATTACTGTACATACGATGTATATTGTAGTGGATGCTAGGACATATATAGGGAGGACTTTCTTGCTCGACATGATAGTATGCTATCTGGTTGTACTTTATCTTAACATGTACTCTGATTGTCTCTATGTTACATGTTGATAAAGCCCTTAGGATATGTACTCGACTACTGGGACTATGATGAGATCATACTAGTGGGGCCACGGTAGTCGACGAGTACATCCTATAATTGTTCCTAGTCGTGGGTGTATCGAGACAGGGCATCGATGCACCAGAGTAGACTAGCGTATACGCATCTTGACCCATATGATGGGCGATGGATGATCCCATATCCATCGGTGTTTGACATCAAGGATGGTGTACGGGTGCTCAGTAGAGACTGGGTACGCTGGACGGACTCGCCGAGAACTCCCAGATGGTATTATACCATACGTCAGATGGCAGTTCTCCGGTGACACTGGTACAGAGTAGTCTGTTGACCCGAGATCGTCATAGAGTCTTATGTGATTCCCACTGTGCTTTGATTTCCATCATACCACGTCCAAGAGGGCGTGCAAAAAGGTGGCTTTTGGGTACAGTCCCGAATCACATGGAGGCAATGAGCGATAGGAGGGGATTCGTCTCTCCCGGTATAGGGAGTTGATGTTGTACTGTGTTCGATTGGCTATAACTGGAAATCCCTGGCCAGGGTTGTAGAGATTTACTGGTAAGTGTTATCAGTAGTTTCTCGAACTGTTATAGACCTCAAATCGACACGACTCATCAAGCTACTGGGGTCTGACGTTTACCACCCCTAGGCGAGATATGCGACATATCAGACGACGAGACCGGACTGTACGGGAGTGTTACTGTTTGGATTCACAGGAGAATGTACAGGCTTGCTTGTTGATCTTCTGAGCGCTCAATACCTGGGTAGCTGTTACGTTTAGCTGACCGCTTGCAGCTTGTGGGTGTTTGATATGATCATCACCTACTGCCGGCGTATTGACGATTCTTTAGAGTCCTACACAGAGGTTTCTAGGCTCAGGCAAAACGGAGTAGGAGCACATATGTGATATGTGCGGGACCGAGGATAATGTGGTATGTGATACCGTATTGTATTCTCGCGATATTTGATATCAGCCGGGTCATCGGATCAAGTGTTGATTCGATGAATCGGTACGGATAAATATTAGTCGGTTATATGCGATATAGCCGGATTGTCGGATCATGTGTTGATTCGATAATTTAATGTATAATAATATATATGATATATTAAATTACATTAACTAATATTTGCTCACTAAAAGATTCTTTTTCTCACTCGGATAATACATTGATATATATGCGATATATGTTAATTGTATTGTTTTATTTTGTTAGGATAAATATTATATATGTGATATATAATATTGTAACATGATATAATAAATAATGCAACTTGTTTACTAGAGATTAAACATGGTTAGGGATTGATTAGGGTTAAGGTTTTCTAGAAGTTTCTAGAAGCTTTCTTTCTTTATCTTTGTTAAGATATTATGCTAGATATTTCCTTAACCTAACCAAACCTTTAACCTTAGTCAAATCTCTACAAGGGTTCACTTGACCATGGTTGCATAATTCTATCATATTATTCTTTTCCTATTCATCACAAAAGGATTCTATTATTGTTCATCATCTTCTTCCTTCTTCTTCCTTGCTTGAAATGGTTTCTTGCTTTGATTTTTGTGATGGATAAATATGAGAAAAAGATAAATAAAGAGAGCAAAAATCCTACTTCATCATCCTCATCTTCCCTTGCCATTTAGATGAGGGTGTTCACATCATTTCATGAGTGTTAGCTTGTGTTAAAGAAACTTCAAGGTAGATCATCTTAGTATCGAAGATCGGAAGCAAAGGTTGCGTCTTTCTCTTCGTGGAACCTCTCGAGAGTCCGGATCCCGATGATCGCAGCGAAGGGACCACAACACGGAGCATATGAAGTGAAGTACCGGATCTACAAAGGTTGTAATCCCTCTCACTTAGTGTTAAAGTGTTTAGCATGCTTGTTTTCGCCTAATCTCTAGTTTAAAGTTCCGTATTCGGGTTGTTCGGCACGGCTAAATTTTAAATCGGGCATGGTTGATGCCTCGTAGACCCTTGTGCGCGTGCCTAGCAACCCTACAGTGGTATCAGAGCCAAGCTAGAGCTTTAGGCGAAGTCTAGACGAAGTTTAAAGTCCGATCGAACCCGGAAAACTCGATAAAACCCACTTTCTGGAAATTTTTTCAAAACTGTGATTTTTCCAAATTAAAAATTGCCAAAAAATTCAGCAGGGAATTCTATGAGTTACTGTGAAGCACGTGTTGCTAACTCGACAAAAGAGCCGCGGAACCGCGGCCCCACCCTGGGTTTCACGGCGGTTCCGCGGCCGTTTTGGTGAATCACACCACGTGGCTTGCACAGTAATTCTTGTCTTCAAGTGCTGAGTCTTCTGGAAATTTTTATTTTTTTATTATTCAACTGTTGAATTATCTGGGTTGTATTGGGGACTTAAAGATTCGATCGGTTATTTTTACTTTGTTTAGTTTTGTCCGGATAATTTTTAGAAACTGTTAAAAAGTTCGAACGGATATCAATAACTCACTTTTTCCCCTGTCGGAAAATTTTTCAAAAATTGGATTTTTTTTGTTCTCGTGTTTAAGAATGTTCTAAGTCATGCAAGTAACTCGGTGGACCCTCTAGAAGACAACAAACCTTAACTCGATTATGTGACCGTCTTGAACTGCCTTTTGAACCTTAGGGTTTGGGGCAGTACGACGTGCCACATGTGAGGCGTTGGCTTGACCCTTCTACGGCTGGATCATTGGTACTGTGGCATGTGATGGATGTTTTTAAACTGATTTCAAGTGTTGAAATATATTGGGGAAATCTTGGGTGCTTGATGATTCGATCGGAAAGTTTAACTTTTTCAATTTATCTGGAATGTGATACAATAATTGGAATCCACATGTAGTTATGAGATAACTGATTTGAATATTATAAATTTAGCAGTTTAGTCTCAGATGATCAGTTGCCACGGAATTTTGATGTGATCAAAAGTCCGTCGCAATCACGTAGTGTACGCGGATACTCGCCGGGTAAACTTAATAGACAGCTACGCCCCATAGCCCCGACCAAGTGACTGTAGGAGAACCTCGTCGCCGAAAGCATCCGTTCGGGTGCTCCCGGTAGCGGTGTTCCGCCTTGGTGCACTTCGTCGACGGTATCGGGGGTGCGGCCGTCTACTAAAGTTTGCGACGGGCATTCGATCAGGACGTCGGGAATCTTGTTGAATTGCCCGACTTGATATTGAAAAGAGTTTTCGATAATGAGACTAAAATGCAGGGTTTATAATTGTTAGGCATGTGATGTCTAAGGAATTCATTTGGTTAGGCATGCGATGTCTAAGGAGATTGCGGATTCCAACTGTTGTAGTTTTACACTTTCTTTTCTGTGACCGTAAGCGTAGTATGTGGGGTATCGCCGGCTTCGTTGCTATACATCAACGACAATCGGGATACGCATACTTGCTTACGTTGATGATATGTGATATTATGTGTTGCTGTGATATGTTATATTGGATCGTCGCGTTTTGAATAGCCGGGGTTTTATGTGAGATGAGAGTTTTTTCTTTTTCATTCATGTAAGATTCATTTGTATGTAATATTCTTTTATTGGGGCACTTCCAGGTAGCGGAAGTTTTCACCGTTGTATATTATTTACTTTTCCGCATTAGGTAGACCCAAGGCGGGGAGCACAAGTAACCGGGTTCTAGGGTCCAGTGGGAGACCATCTCGAGGAGTCGAGACCGGGTCTCCTAACCCTAGAATTGGCAGTGTTACTTGTCGCTCTCGTAGGGGTCTAGGGATGTGGGTTTGGCTATTCATCGCGACCGTGGAATCCGTGTTTTATACAGGCTCGTATTGAAAACACGGACGTCCTAGTATATCCAATATTTCATATATGTTCTTCTGCTGCAATGTTCTGTGATGAGATCATATTACTGCTTGAGACGAATGTTTATATTATATATATGAGATATATGTTATATTGCAGATTTCGTTTTCAAATGTGATGCTTGCGAAGCATAATAAAATGGGACTTCATTAATGAGATTAATGAAATAAAAGAAACCTAAGATGTTGTTGAAACTTGTTTATAAAAACTAGTAGCTCTAGTTCTTGCTTCGCATAGCGGTGTTCCTTGTAGAACATCCAGCACTTTATTCGATAAGGAAAGGACCGAGATCCCTTCACCGGGAGTGACTCCTTTAGCAATAACTGGCAGATGCTACAAACTCGGTTTGTCTTTTGATTGCTTCTATAGTTTCTGCTTTGCACAGCGGTATTTGTGAAATATCCTGCACCTTATTCGATGAGGAAAGGGCCGACGATCCCTTCACCGGGAGTGACCCCTTTAGCAAAACTTGAAAAGCCTCAAAAACACTCCATTTAAAAATCACTCGATTCTACAACGATATAAATGTAGCGTCTTGAAAAGTCGTTTTGGTGTTTTCCTGAAATTCGGTGAAAATTCGGTATTTTTCCGAAAACCGTCTTTCTCGATATTTTGCAGTTTAGGGCTAATTATACTTAAAGTGGATAGGTAATTACTTGTTTTTAGTGGCTAATGAGTTTAATATGAAATTTTGGTCATTTAAAAAATTTTCCCTATTTTTCAATTTTTTTTATATTATTTAAGCCGGTAAGAAAATACATTAAATAAGCGATAAATACAAATTTTTCCGGGCTAATTTTAATCTCTAAAATTATGATAATTATATTCTAGTGATAACATGAATTTTTAGTAATTTATTTTGTTTTTTTTCAAATTTTTATGATTTGAAACGAAATTATTGAATTTTTGGGCTAAAACTTGCAATTTTTGAGTTGTAGGGGGCCTTTTTGCATAAAATTTCTTTTGTAAAACCCCTCTATCTTTTCCCTCAGCCCAAGAACAGCCCAAACCTTGGCCAAGTCCAGAAATTCTGACCTCTCTCTTCTTGGGTTCTTTCTTGAGTTAAATTGATAGTTTATGGTATTAATTTAAATAAAATGGTTAATGTATGATACATTTGACTTTAGAAACTTGACCATGACTTTCCCCACTTGCCCACACCCTCCCCCATCCCTCCATTCTGGCCGAACCTGCACCATTTCCCTCCTCCATTATTTTCCTTCTCTTTCTCTCTCATTTTCTTCAAAATTTGCAACAAAATTCAATAAATATCCACAAATCCTTCTCTTTTTCAACACAAAATCCTTGTGCTACCTCTTCTCAAGCCTAATATGGTTGAAATCATGTGGAAAGGAGGCATTTTTGGAGCAAACTTTCTTGCTTGATCCATTGATCAAGAGGCATAATTCCTATCTTGTTAAATCCTTTGTTTAAGTGCTTATATTATATGGTTTAGTGATAATTTAGTGTAGTTAATCTAGATTTCTTAGATTTTGTTTGAAAATTGAAACTAGGGTTTGAAAGCCATAATAGTTAATTAAGTTATTTTATAGTTAATCTAGTTGTTAATGACTAATCTATTTGGTTACCTTGTTGATATAGTTTTCAATTATGCTAATTTGATTAAATTAGAAGTGTGAAATTTGCTTTTTAGGATTTTCAAGAAAAGGTTTTTGTATGGAAATGGTATTTGAAAACATGATTAGTGAGTTGATTAAACCTAATTTGTGTTGATTAAACCTAATTTGCTATCTAGTGTTTTGCTAACCTTAATCTAAGTGGTTAATTTGCTTATTAGGCTAAAATATAGTGTTAAAGAAAGGATTTCATATATAGTTTGGGTTATGTTTGCTAAGTACAAAAATCAAGAAAAGGTTTTGTTATGTAAATTAGGTTTTTAAGCTTAGTTAATGGTTTAGAATTTGTGTATTGGCTAACTTTTTGGTTAGCTTGGAATATTGGTGTTGGGTGGTGTTGACTTTGTCGCTATATTGTCGATGTTTGCATCAAATTGCAATTTCTGCTTACTAGATTTTTATCAAAGTTATGTGATGAGTTAATTGTGGCATCTTGATGATCTTGTTGGCTTGTCCTACGACTTTTAGGATGCGTGAGTGCGGTTTTTGGGTAGTCGGGATTTAGTTTTGCCGGGTGACCCAAATCGGCGTTTTTGGCAGTTTTTGCGATTTTCGCGTGTGTCCGCGCACTTTGTGCACGTTGTAACTAGCTAACGAACTTTAGTAGTTTCGTTGGGGTTTTGCGTCGTTCTTGAATGTGTAACCTTATATTTGGTATTGATGTAAATTCCAGGTTCGGTCGCGGAAACGTCAGACGCGGCGCGAAAGGGAAAGGCGGTGATTGGACACAGCTAGCCAGGAATCCCGGTGAGTAGATGTAACATCTACGGGGGACTATCGTTGGATGGCGCAAGCCGCCCGATAGTTTTAGTAACTTACAAGACCCTAAGTAATGTTAGTAATTAGGGGTGAAATACCTATTCGACTATTTGCTGCATCCATGCATTATATTGACATATCTATACGAAACCATTTCATAGGACACCTGCACCATTACCAGGGTTTTTATATGCAGCACGAGCACTATTCATGTTTACACACACACCCTGGTAATTGCCATGCCACCACACTAGATAACTTTTAAATTGAAACCTTTTACAAATTGATACTTAAACTGGTACTATTGCCTTTAATTCCTTAAAAATGAAACCGTAGTATTGCTATTCATGTGCATGTACTTCATCATATTAATTGTTCATGCTTAATACATTAATCACACATCGCAACTTGATTATTGATATCATATGCATTCATTATCATAGATATATGCACTTATGAGGATTTCTTGGGATTTTATGATATTGCTGGATTTCGGGGGAAAGCCGCAAAATTTCTAAACTTATTATATTTTTAAAATATGTAAATTGCGGTTTTCTAGTGATGTAAGTGTCGTCCACCATGAGTTTGCTGTGGATTTGGAAATCCGTGTCGAGGAGTGGAGGAACCGGCATGGGTACATGGTGGGCCCGGTAAGGTACCCCGGGGCAAGAGGAATGTGGTGATGACGTTGAGCCTGGCAGGGGACGGATTACCTACCGGTGACTGTTTGGGACGGCGGATATCCAGAGGATACCGACCGTGGCCGCTAGATGATGAGATATTGATATTTGAGATGGGTCAGCCGGACGGCTGAGGCCAGAGATACATTATGAGATTTGAGACAGCTTTTGGGGTGTCGTTGCTGGACACCGATTTTCGTCGATTCATTGACATTTGCTGGCATTCTAAAAGAGTTTCAAAAACAAAAAAAAAGAGATAAGATAATTTTATGTATAAACCTATTGAGACCTCAGATTTTCATGTTGCATACATATTAGCACACTGATATGATATACACACCTGCTAGTGCATCCAGTCATACCTGTATTTTAGATGCTAGGATGCTTGTGTGCATGCATACGATAGCCTTTGTAGATGCTATTTATTACTCACGAGTTGGCAACTCACCCCCGTTGTGCCATAGCCTTTTGCAGGTCCGCTCCGTCAGTTCAGTAGCGGCGGGCGCACTTGTCTTTTGCCTCTTTTGCCTGAGCTCGAGATTTGCTCATAGGTGGGTTATGTTATTTTTGTACCACCTTGTATATTCTTGTATCTAGTGTACTCCATCTACTGTTCTACCAGATTATTGTATATTGACCTAGAGATGAGACTGTGAGGTTTGTGGATTTTATACTGTATTTGGGGTCGAGCTCACTTGAGCCGACATGCTACTTTTTCATGCTTCCTTATGCTTTATTATGCTTTATTATGCTTGTTGTCATTTACATTGCGTGGGATTTGTGACCGCCGTATGGCGAAGAGCTAGCTCCCGCTTGGGGATGCCCTATTTTGTGGATTCATGTATATATTTTGTTGTACCCATTTTTGGGGGTCAGTATTTACAAAGGAGACTCTGCCGAAATTTTCGGGAAAAATTTGTATTGTTTTTAAAAAGTGTTTTACATGACTTATTGATAACTCGCTTTCAATTGATTGGGTTTTCTTCACTCTTTTGCTTCATCGGTTTTGTTTTCTGGGCTTTGGCTTACTTGTTTTACGGACGCCTTTAGACGTTTCGTAAACTTAAGTGCCAGTCACGTTCCGTACCCTACGGGTCGTGACAAAGTTGGTATCAGAGCGATAGGTTTTACCTTTGTGAGTGTAGGATGACCCTTGGTAGATGGAGTAAGTGACTTAAGCAGGGTAACGTAGCGTGCGTATGTCCGCGGCATACTTACGATACGGTACTCCGCCTAAGTGACTTTAGGATATACTTGCTTGAAAAATTCCTTCTTCAATTCCGTGTATCCTATGATCCTATTGCACTGTCCTTACTATCCGTTTTCCTGTGACAGCCACTATGTCGCCGAAGGCTACGAGGGCACAGAGGGCTGCCGCCAGAGACGAGATTCGAGCTGGCTCGTCCGAGACTAGGACTGAGCAGGGTGGTATGCCTACGCCACTGGGACAGACCGATCCACCTTCCCCAGGCCGTATGGATAGGCTCGAGACCGGTATGGAGGAGTTGCGACAGATGATGGGAGGCATGCAGGAGCTGCGTCAGATGGTAGGATCCCTAGTTGCAGCCAGTCGTACACCGAGGCCGGATGACGTACCTACTACATCACAGACGACCATGATACCTGCTCCTACTACCACCACCGTGGCCATTCCGGTTTCACTACAGGATTTCATGAGGCTGAGACCTCCAGTATTCACCGGCACCGAGGCAGCGGAGGACCCACAGACGTTCCTTGATAGTTTAGCCAGGATCTGCCGTTCGCTGAGATGTTCGGATGATCGATGGGTAGAGCTTGCCAGCTTCCGGCTAGAGGGTCTCGCGCAGACATGGTGGGAGTCAGTCTTGAGAGGTCGAGCTGCAGATCTGCCGCCTATGACTTGGGCCGAGTTTACAGCGGTCTTTCTAGCCCGTTTCCTTCCAGAGAGCGTTCGTGACGCCAGAGCTCGCAGTTTCGAGGCCTTAGTCAAGACACCTGGGATGACGGTGTCTGAGTATGACATCCAGTTTACTCAGTTATCCCGATATGCTCAGTATTTGGTGGATACCGAGGAGAAGATGGTGAAGAGGTTCGTACAGGGACTTGATGCCCAGCTATATCTTGCCATTGGCGCCCAGCGCTACGACACTTATTCAGCTGCTAGGGATACGGCATTGCGGATGGAGGCACGCATATCACAGACTTCGGCCGTTTCTGGGCCGAAGAGGATGCGCACCGATGTACCACCTCAGAGGCAGCGCGCCAGATTCTTTCCGAGAGATAGGCCTGGCAGAGGATTTGGGCGGGGACAGTTATATGGTTCTTATTCCCAGGGGCAGCAGCCGTCGCCAGGATGTTTTGGGTGCGGGAGTTTGCACCATCTTGTCAGAGACTGCCCGGTGAGACGACAGGCAGCAGCGACAGTTCCGCACGTGACCCTACCACCATCACCACCCCCTCCTCAGAGAGCCCTACTTCCTACCCCAGGCGATGCTCCACGCCAGTTAGGTGCACCGAGAGGCCGTGGACGCGGCGGTCCTGTTCAGAGAGGACGAGGAGGCAGAGGCCGAGGTCGAGGTCAGCCCGCTATCGGTGGAGGACAGGCCCGAGTTTTTGCTTTGACACCGCAGGATGCGCAGGCATCCAATGCCGTCGTGACAGGTACCTTGCCAGTCTGTTCTTTCGACGCACGGGTATTATTCGACCCAGGTTCCACACATTCGTACGTCTCTACACACTTTGCACCGATGTTGGGCCGTGAGTCGTCGTCGTTAGACCAGCCGCTTGTTGTTGTTACTCCGGTAGGCGAGTCGTTTGTCGCTCGGTTTGTATTTCGTTTGTGTTCCGTTCGTATCGGGGAGAGGGATTCATCAGTTGATTTGATACTCCTCGATATGTTGGACTTTGATGTGCTTCTGGGCATGGATTGGCTAGCCACTTGTTATGCTTCGGTGGACTGCCGTGAGAAGGCAGTCAGATTTAGCTTTCCGGGAGAGCCAGTCCTTGTTATTCAGGGAGACCGCAGTGTCGCCCTTCCCAGCTTAATTTCGTCTCTTCGCGCTGGTCAGCTCTTGCGGAAGGGATGTCAGGGATTCTTAGCGTTTGTTTGTGATACTCGAGCTACAGAGGTTCCGTTGGACCAGGTCCCGGTAGTTTGTGAGTTCCCTGATGTTTTCCCTGATGAGCTACCTGGGCTACCGCCTGAGCGCGATGTTGAGTTCTGCATTGATTTGATTCCCGGTTCGGGGCCTATTTCTATACCGCCTTATCGGATGGCCCCGGCAGAGCTTCGAGAGCTGAAGGATCAGTTGCAGGATTTGTTGGACAAGGGGCTTATTCGACCGAGTGTTTCTCCGTGGGGTGCTCCGGTCCTGTTTGTCAAGAAGAAGGATGGAAGTTTGCGCTTATGTATCGACTACCGCCAGCTGAACAAAGTTACCGTTCGGAACAGATATCCGTTGCCGCGCATTGATGATTTGTTCGACCAGCTTCAGGGTGCGGGGTATTTTTCGAGGATCGACTTGCGATCAGGATACCATCAGCTGCGAGTTCGACAGGAGGATATACCGAGGACAGCTTTCCGTACACGCTATGGCCACTACGAGTTTTTGGTGATGTCGTTCGGACTCACCAATGCCCCAGCAGCATTTATGGATTTGATGAACCGTACATTCAGGCCGTATCTTGACTTGTTCATCATCGTGTTTATCGACGATATCTTGGTGTACTCCCGGAGCAGAGAGGAGCACGAGCAGCACTTGCGGATTACGTTACAGACTCTGAGGGAGCATCAGCTGTTCGCGAAGTTCTCCAAGTGTGCTTTCTGGCTGGACAGCGTCGGATTCTTAGGTCACGTGGTTACGAGAGACGGCATTGGTGTGGACCCGAAGAAGATTGAGGCTGTTCAGCAGTGGCCCCGACCTACATCGGTTACTGAGATCCGTAGTTTTCTAGGCTTGGCGGGCTACTACAGGCGTTTTGTTCAGGACTTCTCCCGTATAGCTGCACCGTTGACCAGTTTGACCCGGAAGGGAGTTCCTTTCGTTTGGACAGAGGAGTGCGAGCACAGTTTTCAGCAGCTGCGGACATGTTTGACTACGGCGCCGGTATTATCTTTACCTTCGGGATCAGGCGGATTTGTTGTCTACTGTGATGCTTCGCGAGTGGGATTAGGATGCGTTTTGATGCAGCATGGCCGGGTGATCGCTTATGCTTCTCGGCAGTTGAAGAAGCATGAACAGAACTACCCCACTCATGATTTGGAGATGGCTGCAGTGGTCTTTGCACTGAAGATTTGGCGACATTACCTTTACGGCGAGTCATGTCAGATATTCACCGATCACAAGAGCTTAAAGTACATATTTCAGCAGCGAGACCTGAACCTCAGACAGCGTCGTTGGATGGAGTTGGTGAAAGACTACGACTGCGAGATCTTATATCACCCCGGCAAGGCAAATGTGGTGGCAGATGCGTTGAGTAGGAGGCCCGGGGGTAGTCTATCCTTTTTGCGCGCAGTGCAGAGGCAGTCGTCAGCAGATTGGCAGACGTTATGCGACAGCCGAGTTGAGTTCGAGTTCACTCAGACAGGGGGACAGCTCGCGCATGTTCGTGCACGCCCACAGTTGCTTGACCGTATATATGAGGCACAGCGTAGTGACGACCGTTGCTCAGAGATCATGGCACAGATGGGACAGGGCAGATTTTCTGAGTTCGTGATTGACGATCAGGGGATTTTACGATATGGATCTAGACTGTGCGTACCAGATGCTGATGGATTGCGGCGCGACATTCTTGAGGAGGCACATCGATCAGTGTATAGTGTCCACCCCGGTTCCACCAAGATGTACCATGATATGAGAGAGACCTACTGGTGGGACGGGATGAAGAGGGACATTGCGGAGTTCATTTCGAGATGCCTGACTTGTCAGCAAGTCAAGGCCGAGCACCAGAGGCCCGCAGGAGAGCTACAGCCGTTACCCATTCCAGAGTGGAAATGGGAGCAGATTTCGATGGACTTCGTTGTGGGTCTACCCAGGACCAGTCGAGGGTACGAATCCATCTGGGTGATCGTGGATAGATTGACGAAAGCGGCTCACTTCCTGCCAGTGAAGACGACTTTCAGCTTCGCTCAGTATGCTCAGCTCTATATTGACGAGATCGTGCGACTACATGGCGTACCGACTTGTATCGTGTCAGATCGAGGCACTCAGTTCACCAGCCGACTTTGGCAGAGACTTCAGGAGGCTTTGGGCACTCGTTTGAGCTTTAGCACAGCGTTTCATCCGCAGACGGACGGACAGTCAGAGCGGACCATTCAGACCCTCGAGGACATGCTCAGAGCGTGCGTTTTAGACTTTGGTGGTAGCTGGGATCGTCATTTGCCTCTAGTGGAGTTCTCCTACAACAACAGCTTCCAGGATACTATTCAGATGGCACCTTTCGAGGCATTGTATGGGAGGAGATGCAGATCGCCCGTTTGTTGGACAGAGCTCAGCGAGAGCAGTATTTTGGGGCCGCAGCTTGTTGAGGAGACGACAGCGAAGATACAGTTGATCCGAGACCGGATGAGAGCGGCTCAGAGCAGGCAGAAATCCTATGCAGACAGGCGCCGTCGCAGATTAGAGTTCGCAGTTGGCGACCATGTTTTTCTGAAGGTCTCACCGATGAAGGGCGTGATGCGTTTTGGGCGAAAGGGGAAGCTTAGCCCTAGATTCGTAGGTCCTTTCGAGATCCTCGAGCGTGTCGGCGCTGTTGCATATCGTTTGGCTCTTCCACCCAGCTTTCCCGATGTTCACCCCGTCTTCCATTTTTCGATGCTCCGCAAGTACCTTCACGACCCTTCGCATGCGATTCAGCACCCGACAGTCCAGCTAGAGCGCGACCTTTCCTTTGCAGAGCAGCCGGTGGCCATCCTGGATCGGCAGGTGAAGAAGTTGAGGTCGAAGAGTATACCAACCGTCAAGGTCCTTTGGCGTAGCCCGAGCAGCGAGGAGGTTACCTGGGAGACCGAGGGCGAGATGCGGAAGAAATATCCCCATCTCTTCGAAGGTACGCGCAGCTATATTTTTAAATTCGGGGACCGAATTTCTTTAAGGGGGGAAGATTGTAGCGTCTTGAAAAGTCGTTTTGGTGTTTTCCTGAAATTCGGTGAAAATTCGGTATTTTTCCGAAAACCGTCTTTCTCGATATTTTGCAGTTTAGGGCTAATTATACTTAAAGTGGATAGGTAATTACTTGTTTTTAGTGGCTAATGAGTTTAATATGAAATTTTGGTCATTTAAAAATTTTTCCCTATTTTTCAATTTTTTTTATATTATTTAAGCCGGTAAGAAAATACATTAAATAAGCGATAAATACAAATTTTTCCGGGCTAATTTTAATCTCTAAAATTATGATAATTATATTCTAGTGATAACATGAATTTTTAGTAATTTATTTTGTTTTTTTTTCAAATTTTTATGATTTGAAACGAAATTATTGAATTTTTGGGCTAAAACTTGCAATTTTTGAGTTGTAGGGGGCCTTTTTGCATAAAATTTCTTTTGTAAAACCCCTCTATCTTTTCCCTCAGCCCAAGAACAGCCCAAACCTTGGCCAAGTCCAGAAATTCTGACCTCTCTCTTCTTGGGTTCTTTCTTGAGTTAAATTGATAGTTTATGGTATTAATTTAAATAAAATGGTTAATGTATGATACATTTGACTTTAGAAACTTGACCATGACTTTCCCCACTTGCCCACACCCTCCCCCATCCCTCCATTCTGGCCGAACCTGCACCATTTCCCTCCTCCATTATTTTCCTTCTCTTTCTCTCTCATTTTCTTCAAAATTTGCAACAAAATTCAATAAATATCCACAAATCCTTCTCTTTTTCAACACAAAATCCTTGTGCTACCTCTTCTCAAGCCTAATATGGTTGAAATCATGTGGAAAGGAGGCATTTTTGGAGCAAACTTTCTTGCTTGATCCATTGATCAAGAGGTATAATTCCTATCTTGTTAAATCCTTTGTTTAAGTGCTTATATTATATGGTTTAGTGATAATTTAGTGTAGTTAATCTAGATTTCTTAGATTTTGTTTGAAAATTGAAACTAGGGTTTGAAAGCCATAATAGTTAATTAAGTTATTTTATAGTTAATCTAGTTGTTAATGACTAATCTATTTGGTTACCTTGTTGATATAGTTTTCAATTATGCTAATTTGATTAAATTAGAAGTGTGAAATTTGCTTTTTAGGATTTTCAAGAAAAGGTTTTTGTATGGAAATGGTATTTGAAAACATGATTAGTGAGTTGATTAAACCTAATTTGTGTTGATTAAACCTAATTTGCTATCTAGTGTTTTGCTAACCTTAATCTAAGTGGTTAATTTGCTTATTAGGCTAAAATATAGTGTTAAAGTAAGGATTTCATATATAGTTTGGGTTATGTTTGCTAAGTACAAAAATCAAGAAAAGGTTTTGTTATGTAAATTAGGTTTTTAAGCTTAGTTAATGGTTTAGAATTTGTGTATTGGCTAACTTTTTGGTTAGCTTGGAATGTTGGTGTTGGGTGGTGTTGACTTTGTCGCTATATTGTCGATGTTTGCATCAAATTGCAATTTCTGCTTACTAGATTTTTATCAAAGTTATGTGATGAGTTAATTGTGGCATCTTGATGATCTTGTTGGCTTGTCCTACGACTTTTAGGATGCGTGAGTGCGGTTTTTGGGTAGTCGGGATTTAGTTTTGCCGGGTGACCCAAATCGGCGTTTTTGGCAGTTTTTGCGATTTTCGCGTGTGTCCGCGCACTTTGTGCACGTTGTAACTAGCTAACGAACTTTAGTAGTTTCGTTGGGGTTTTGCGTCGTTCTTGAATGTGTAACCTTATATTTGGTATTGATGTAAATTCCAGGTTCGGTCGCGGAAACGTCAGACGCAGCGCGAAAGGGAAAGGCGGTGATTGGACACAGCTAGCCAGGAATCCCGGTGAGTAGATGTAACATCTACGGGGGACTATCGTTGGATGGCGCAAGCCGCCCGATAGTTTTAGTAACTTACAAGACCCTAAGTAATGTTAGTAATTAGGGGTGAAATACCTATTCGACTATTTGCTGCATCCATGCATTATATTGACATATCTATACGAAACCATTTCATAGGACACCTGCACCATTACCAGGGTTTTTATATGCAGCACGAGCACTATTCATGTTTACACACACACCCTGGTAATTGCCATGCCACCACACTAGATAACTTTTAAATTGAAACCTTTTACAAATTGATACTTAAACTGGTACTATTGCCTTTAATTCCTTAAAAATGAAACCGTAGTATTGCTATTCATGTGCATGTACTTCATCATATTAATTGTTCATGCTTAATACATTAATCACACATCGCAACTTGATTATTGATATCATATGCATTCATTATCATAGATATATGCACTTATGAGGATTTCTTGGGATTTTATGATATTGCTGGATTTCGGGGGAAAGCCGCAAAATTTCTAAACTTATTATATTTTTAAAATATGTAAATTGCGGTTTTCTAGTGATGTAAGTGTCGTCCACCATGAGTTTGCTGTGGATTTGGAAATCCGTGTCGAGGAGTGGAGGAACCGGCACGGGTACATGGTGGGCCCGGTAAGGTACCCCGGGGCAAGAGGAATGTGGTGATGACGTTGAGCCTGGCAGGGGACGGATTACCTACCGGTGACTGTTTGGGACGGCGGATATCCAGAGGATACCGACCGTGGCCGCTAGATGATGAGATATTGATATTTGAGATGGGTCAGCCGGACGGCTGAGGCCAGAGATACATTATGAGATTTGAGACAGCTTTTGGGGTGTCGTTGCTGGACACCGATTTTCGTCGATTCATTGACATTTGCTGGCATTCTAAAAGAGTTTCAAAAACAAAAAAAAAGAGATAAGATATTTTTATGTATAAACCTATTGAGACCTCAGATTTTCATGTTGCATACATATTAGCACACTGATATGATATACACACCTGCTAGTGCATCCAGTCATACCTGTATTTTAGATGCTAGGATGCTTGTGTGCATGCATACGATAGCCTTTGTAGATGCTATTTATTACTCACGAGTTGGCAACTCACCCCCGTTGTGCCACAGCCTTTTGCAGGTCCGCTCCGTCAGTTCAGTAGCGGCGGGCGCACTTGTCTTTTGCCTCTTTTGCCTGAGCTCGAGATTTGCTCATAGGTGGGTTATGTTATTTTTGTACCACCTTGTATATTCTTGTATCTAGTGTACTCCATCTACTGTTCTACCAGATTATTGTATATTGACCTAGAGATGAGACTGTGAGGTTTGTGGATTTTATACTGTATTTGGGGTCGAGCTCACTTGAGCCGACATGCTACTTTTTCATGCTTCCTTATGCTTTATTATGCTTTATTATGCTTGTTGTCATTTACATTGCGTGGGATTTGTGACCGCCGTATGGCGAAGAGCTAGCTCCCGCTTGGGGATGCCCTATTTTGTGGATTCATGTATATATTTTGTTGTACCCATTTTTGGGGGTCAGTATTTACAAAGGAGACTCTGCCGAAATTTTCGGGAAAAATTTGTATTGTTTTTAAAAAGTGTTTTACATGACTTATTGATAACTCGCTTTCAATTGATTGGGTTTTCTTCACTCTTTTGCTTCATCGGTTTTGTTTTCTGGGCTTTGGCTTACTTGTTTTACGGACGCCTTTAGACGTTTCGTAAACTTAAGTGCCAGTCACGTTCCGTACCCTGCGGGTCGTGACAATAAAGTTCATTACGCAAAGGGTTTTCTTAAAAACCTGTCGTAGCCCTCCGTCATTTCAGATAAGTAATAGTTAGTATTCGTTCTGCGTTTGTGGACTCAGTCAAGACGTAGTGTGCGGTAGCTGATTAGTGCTTATCTGCAAAGCATATGATGCGATTGGATTAGGGTAGTCGTGCGGCCTTGTTGACTCAGTCAAGGGTCGTGCGGGTGGGTTTAATTCAATCGGAAAATGACGGGTTGAACTTTACTTGCGGTCTATGGTTTGTTGACTTAGTCAAGGTCATAGGGTGCTAGGGGAAAAATTATTGGGAATTTCAAGTGTTGAAATTTGCAATGAGATTGCATACCTTCTATAAGATAGTTGGATCCCGATACCCGCTGCGAGTAAGAGTTACTCCTGGGAAAGTTTTACACATTATAATTAGCCGATCAAGTAGGTGTCTAGAAAGGTGTTAACGGGGTTACGCCTCTGGGAAAACGAGGTTTACTTTAATTAGGTTCGTGCGAAAGCACGGGGGACCTCCCTCAAAGTACCGACACTGGCCTGGCTGAAAGATTGGCGAACTTGTAGCGTGTAATTAATCCCGGCTAGTCTTTCCTTTTAGAGTTTGAAGGAAGATTTGATTAAAACAGTGGGAGACATCCTGATTAGATATATTATATAACCAATCTAATCTTGCAAGAGCATACGCTGAGTGTTTTCTTCTCTCTCTCTCCAGATAGCGACCATATCACGCCTTAATCAAGATAATAAAACGGATATATTGACCGAACCCACTTGTTATACTGACCTGGGGAACGTTGGTCCCGCTCCAACTTATAATTGTTATAGGACAGAGCAGGAAATTGGGGAATACCAGATTTCCCATGCCGCCCAAACGAAGAAAGTACATGTTGATGCATCATCTTCGGGTGTGTTCATTACACAGAACTGTTTCTCAGTATCCTTTACGTCCTGGGTATGTGATACCGGATCAGGATCCCGTATATGTAATCTGTTACATGGGCTACAGATAGGTAGAGAACTGAGAACGGGTGATAAGTTTCATGAGACAGAAAACGGTGCAAGTGTTGCAGCCAAGTCTGTTGGTCACTGTCACCCTGTATTATCTGAATACATTGATTCTGAACAAATGTTATTAGATACCGAACCTGATATACAAAATCATATCAGTCTCTTTATTAGTAAAGAAAGGATATAATTTTGTATTGTTGGATAATGTTTTGAACATTTCCTATATCAAGAGTTGATCGGTTCAGGCACGTTATCTAAAAGCATTGACGTTCTAAATCAAATTACAGTTCTTAGTATACGGAACACATACAAGAGGAAGAGTTCAGAAATGAACGAATCCTTCTTGAGGCATTGTAGACTAGGTCATATCAATGCGACCCGACTGGCTGAAGTTACATATAGATGCATATTTAAATTAGTTTGAATTTACATCTTATGAAACTTGCCGATCATGTCACAAAGATAAGATGACCACAGCTCTGTTTGTTGGAAACAGAGAAAGAGTTAGTGAACTCTTGGGATTGATACATGCTGATGTATGAAAGTCCCCTGTCTACATATGCCAGGACCGGTTCTTTGTACTTCATTACATTCTCTGATGATCTCTCAAGATTCAGACATATGTTCCTGTTGAAACACAAGTCCGAACCTTTTGGGATATTCACAGAATATAAGTTAGAAGTAGGGAACCAAAATACGGGTAAAAGTATTATGTCCTTTGATGTGATCAAAGAGGAGAATACTTGAGCACGGAATTCCTGGACTATTCTAAAGGAGAATGAGATTTTCTCTCAGTCTTACTCCTCCGTATACACCACAACACGTCGGTGTATCGGGGCGGAGCATTAGCACCCTATTTGATATGGTGTGCTCTATGATGAGTACTACTGAGTTTCCTTTTTCCTTTTGGGAGTTATACACTTGAGAAGCTGCATACCTATTGAATAGGGTTCGAATCAAATCAGTTGCCTACCACTTCATATGTGATATGGAAAGGGAAGAGCCCATATCTTAAGCTTGTTAAGATTTGGGGTTGTCCGGCCTATGTCTAAAAGTAAAATCCGGAAAAACTCGAGGCATGGTCTGTTATGTAGAACTGGAAAGGTTCCAGCTATACAAACTGCAGCTGATGATTTGGTAGAACCAAAGGATTCAATAGTTACCAACGAACCTCAGCCTCTCCGCCGATCTAGTAGGGTTCCTCACCCACCTGAGAGATACTTTGGTTTCTCTATGACAGTGGGAGCGAGGATTGCATCATGAGATGATGACCCAACTATTTTCGAGCTGGCCATCAGGAGTGGGACTCTATAAGAATGGCTGGATGCTTATCGATCTGAGATGGAATCCTTATACACCAACAAAGTATGGACTTTGGTTGCTTTATCTGAAGGGTTAAATCCCCATCAAGAGCAAGTATATCTTGAGAAGAATACTTGGTGTACATGGAAAAGTTGAGACATTCAAAGCTAGACTTGTTAAAGGTTTGCATCATAGACTAGGTATGGATTATGTTGAAACCTTTTCTAAGGATCTATGCTTAAGTCCATCCAGATCCTACTTGCCACGGCTACATACCAAGACTACGATATCTGGTGGTTGGGTGTCATGACTGCTTTTCTAAATGATGATTTAGATGATAGCGTCTATAAGTACACAGCCAGAGGGATTCATAGACTGTGGGAGCAGCGGAAACGTGTGCAAGATGTTTTATATGATAAAACAGGCGTCGCGGAGTTGGAACATCTGTTTTGATGTGGTAGTCAAAGAGTTTGACTTCATCAAAATGGTAGATGAACCTTGTATATACAAAAAGGTAGTAGAGAGTATGATGGTGATCCTCGTAGAGTACGTGGATGACATACTCTTGATAGGGAAGGGTTTTCCTATGCTACGCTCGGTTAATCTCCGCTTATCACAAGGATTCTCCATATAGGATCAAGGTGATACCTCCTAAATCCTGGGTTTTTGGATCTATGAGATAGATCTAATTGGATATTAGGATTCTTACTAGTTGTAGTGAGATGGTATCAATCGATCTTGGGGAGAATCACTGGAAAGGTTCCAGGATAATAAGGACGACTGAATGTCTGTCGCAGGCTTGTCTATACCCTCAGTGGAGGGATGGTATGTTGGAAGAGTTCCAAGCTAGATACCGTGACAAACTAGACGATTATAGGCAAGATACATCGTTACCAAGGATACTACCAAAGAGGCAGTCTGGATATTTATAAGTTCATAAGATGAACTTCGTTCCTACCATTGTGTGACAATGGAGTTGTGGCTTCAGCCAAGGAACTACCGTCCCATCAGAAATCCAGATATAATTCTTAGGCAGTATCACCTGATCATAGAAATGGTTGATCTCCAGGGAGATCGAGGTTAGGAGAGTAGACACAGAGGACAACAGCGTGAATCCACTCACAAAGGCCTTTTTCCCAGTAGAGACTTTTATGGGATTGTTGAGTATGAGATACTTCAACCACAGCTAATTGTTGGGTATGCGATACCATAACAGATGGCCCTAGTGCAAGTGGGAGATTGTTAGTTATATGTATGCCCTAGAGGCCATTACTGTACATACGATGTATATTGTAGTGGATGCTAGGACATATATAGGGAGGACTTTCTTGCTCGACATGATAGTATGCTATCTGGTTGTACTTTATCTTAACATGTACTCTGATTGTCTCTATGTTACATGTTGATAAAGCCCTTAGGATATGTACTCGACTACTGGGACTATGATGAGATCATACTAGTGGGGCCACGGTAGTCGACGAGTACATCCTATAATTATTCCTAGTCGTGGGTGTATCGAGACAGGGCATCGATGCACCAGAGTAGACTAGCGTATACGCATCTTGACCCATATGATGGGCGATGGATGATCCCATATCCATCGGTGTTTGACATCAAGGATGGTGTATGGGTGCTCAGTAGAGACTGGGTACACTGGACGGACTCGCCGAGAACTCCCAGATGGTATTATACCATACGTCAGATGGCAGTTCTCCGGTGACACTGGTACAGAGTAGTCTGTTGACCCGAGATCGTCATAGAGTCTTGTGTGATTCCCACTGTGCTTTGATTTCCATCATACCATGTCCAAGAGGGCATGCAAAAAGGTGGCTTTTGGGTACAGTCCCGAATCACATGGAGGCAATGAGCGATAGGAGGGGATTCGTCTCTCCCGGTATAGGGAGTTGAT
The DNA here is from genome assembly GCA_030015575.1 of Agapanthus africanus. Taxonomy (NCBI): domain Eukaryota; kingdom Viridiplantae; phylum Streptophyta; class Magnoliopsida; order Asparagales; family Amaryllidaceae; genus Agapanthus; species Agapanthus africanus. The sequence continues at coordinate 102,847,420 of JASDDO010000010.1, read as the reverse complement.
GTTGTACTGTGTTCGATTGGCTATAACTGGAAATCCCTGGCCAGGGTTGTAGAGATTTACTGGTAAGTGTTATCAGTAGTTTCTCGAACTGTTATAGACCTCAAATCGACACGACTTATCAAGCTACTGGGGTCTGACGTTTACCACCCCTAGGTGAGATATGCGACATATCAGACGACGAGACCGGACTGTACGGGAGTGTTACTGTTTGGATTCACAGGAGAATGTACATGCTTGCTTGTTGATCTTCTGAGTGCTCAATACCTGGGTAGCTGTTACGTTTAGCTGACCGCTTGCAGCTTGTGGGTGTTTGATATGATCATCACCTACTGCCGGCGTATTGACGATTCTTTAGAGTCCTACACAGAGGTTTCTAGGCTCAGGCAAAACGGAGTAGGAGCACATATGTGATATGTGCGGGACCGAGGATAATGTGGTATGTGATACCGTATTATATTCTCGCGATATTTGATATCAGCCGGGTCATCGGATCAAGTGTTGATTCGATGAATCGGTACGGATAAATATTAGTCGGTTATATGCGATATAGCCGGATTGTCGGATTAAGTGTTGATTCGATAATTTAATGTATAATAATATATATGATATATTAAATTACATTAACTAATATTTGCTCACTAAAAGATTCTTTTTCTCACTCAGATAATACATTGATATATATGCGATATATGTTAATTGTATTGATTTATTTTGTTAGGATAAATATTATATATGTGATATATAATATTGTAACATGATATGATAAATAATGCAACTTGTTTACTAGAGATTAAACATGGTTAGGGTTTGATTAGGGTTAAGGTTTTCTAGAAGTTTCTAGAAGCTTTCTTTCTTTGTCTTTGTTAAGATATTATGCTAGATATTTCCTTAACCTAACCAAACCTTTAACCTTAGTCAAATCTCTACAAGGGTTCACTTGACCATGGTTGCATAATTCTATCATATTATTCTTTTCCTATTCATCACAAAAGGATTCTATTATTGTTCATCATCTTCTTCCTTCTTCTTCTTTGCTTGAAATGGTTTCTTGCTTTGATTTTTGTGATGGATAAATATGAGAAAAAGATAAATAAAGAGAGCAAAAATCCTACTTCATTATCCTCATCTTCCTTTGCCATTTAGATGAGGGTGTTCACATCATTTCATGAGTGTTAGCTTGTGTTAAAGAAACTTCAAGGTAGATCATCTTAGTATCGAAGATCGGAAGCAAAGGTTCCGTCTTTCTCTTCGTGGAACCTCTCGAGAGTCCGGATCCCGATGATCGCAGCGAAGGGACCACAACACGGAGCATATGAAGTGAAGGACCGGATCTACAAAGGTTGTAATCCCTCTCACTTAGTGCTAAAGTGTTTAGCATGCTTGTTTTCGCCTAATCTCTAGTTTAAAGTTCCGTATTCGGGTTGTTCGGCACGGCTAAATTTTAAATCGGGCATGGTTGATGCCTCGTAGACCCTTGTGCGCGTGCCTAGTTACCCTACAAAGAGGGCAACGGTTTTGCTTGAAGTCTTCGAGGCCGAAGATGATCTACGTCGAGGGAATACGAACTCAAGCTTCTACTTCACTGACTTGAGAATTAGTGAAGCAAACACCCTAAACTAAAGTGCTAGTCTAGTAGAGGATGATGAAATAGGAAATGGGTACACTTTAGAATTTCTTTTCTCACTATCATTCTCTCTCTTTATCAAACCCTAGAAAGAAATTGAAGGAGGAAGAAGATGAGCTCAAAATGAGAATGAAAACTAAATCAAGAGAGAGTTAGCTAACCATGGGTGAGTGGGTATCATATACTAACTCATGTAGAGACATAACCATGGCTATTTATAGTGGTTAGGTTAATTAATATCGTAAGTAAAACAAAACTAGTGGACTAAGTCAATGCAACTATAAGCTTCATGAAGCTTCATGCATGTGAGCTCATTATCCATTTGTTTTTAGAATTACTTTAAGTATAAAAACCTAACCAATATAATTATAATGGTGTATGTCTCATACACCCATGTAGTGTGTATCAACAACCATGATACAAAATGAACACAAATTAATATATATCACATATATATTAAGTTGTGCACAAGTGAGAAAAACAAATGCTTAAGTGAACCAATATGAGTTAATGTAAATTAGTATATCTCATATACAATTATACACTAAATTATTAAATCAACACTTGACTTAATAATCCGGTTATATCTCATATAACCGACTAACACAAAATGTACCAACTTATCGAATCAACACATGATTCGACAACCCGGCTATATCTCATATAACAGGCCGATACAAAAGTCGCAAGAATAGAATACGGTATCACATACACGCATTATTCTCGGTCTCGCACATATCACATATGCGCTCCTATTTCGTTTTGCCTGAGCCAGTAAAACCTCTATGTAGGACTCTAAAGACTCGTCAATACGCCGTCAGTAGGTGATGATCATATCAAGCACCCACAAGCCGTCAACGGTACTAGCTGGACATAACGGCTACCCGGGTATTGAGCGATCAGAAGATCAGCAAGCAAGCCCGCTCCAACTCCTGCAATATGCCTGACAGTGACACTACCGTACAGTCCGGTCTCCTCGTCTGATATGTCGTATATCAAGTCTAAGGGTGGTAAAACGTCAGACCCCAATAACCGATAAGTCATGCCGATATGAGGCTCATAACGGGTCGAGAAACTACTGGTAACACTGACCAGTAAATCTCTAAACCAGCCATGGCCAGGGACTTCCCTGTTATGGCCAATCGAGCATTGCGCAACATCAACCCCCAATACCGGGAGAGACGAAACCCCTCCTATCGCTCATTGCCTCCATGTGACTCGGGAACGTACCCAAAAACCACCGTTTTGCATGCCCTCTTGGACGTGGTAAGGTGGAAATCAAAGCACAGTAGGAATCACACAAGACTCTATGACGATCTCGGGTCTACAGACTAACCTGTACCAGTGTCATCAGAGAACTGCCATCCGACGTAAGGTATAATACCATCTGGGAGTTCTCGACGAGTCCGTCCAGTGTACCCAGTCTCCACTGAGCACCCGTATATCATCTCTGATGTCAAACACCAATGGATATGGGATCTTCCATCGCCCATCTACATGGGTCGAGAAGGTATACGCTAGTCTGCTCTGGTATATCGATGCCCCGTCTCGATACACCCATGACTAGGGACCTTGAAGGATGTACTTATGGACTACCATGTCCCCACTAGTATGATCCGCATCATAGTCCAGGTAGTCAAGTATACATCCTAAGGGCTTTACCAACATGTAACAGAGAGACAATCAGTGTACACGTTAAGGTAAAGAGTAACCAGATAGCATACTATCATGTCGAGCAAGAAAGTCCTCCCTATATATGTCCAAGCATCCACTACAATATACATCTCATGTATAGTAATGGCCTCTAGGGCATACATATAACTAACAATCTCCCACTTGCACTAGGGCCATCAGATAACAGTGGTTGTAGTATCTCATACTTAACCATCCCATAATAGTCTCTCTCTGGGAAAAGGCCTTTGTGAGTGGATCCGCCGTGTTGTCCTCTGAGTCTACTCTCCTAACCTCGATCCCCTGGAGATCAACCATCTCCATGATCAGGTGACACTGCCTTAGAATATGTCTGGATCACTGATGGGACGGGCGTTCCTAGGAATAATCCACAACTCCATTGTCACACAATGGTAGGAACGAAGTTCATCTCATGAACAAATATACAACCAGACTGCCTCTTTGGTAGTATCTTTGGTAGCGATGTATCCATCCTTTATCGTCTAGTATGCCACGGTATCTGTCTTGGAACTCTTCCAATATACAGTCCCTTTACTGAGGGTAAAGACAATGCCTATGACTGACATTCAGTCGTCATTATCACCCTGGAACCCTTCCAGTGATTCTCCCCAGGATCAATTGATACCATCTCACTACAGCTAGTGAGTATCCTAACATCCAATTAGATTATCTCATAGATCCAAAACCCAGGATTTAGTAGGTATCACTTTGATCCTATGTGGAGAATCATTGTGAGAAGCGGAGATTGACCGAGCGTAGCATAGGAAACTCCTTCCCTATCAAGAGCATGTTATCCACGTACTCTACGAGGATCACCACCATACCCCCTACTACATTTTTGTATATACAAGGTTCATCTACCATTTTGATGATGTCAAACTCTTTGACTAACACATCAAAATAGACCTTCCAACTCCGCGATGCCTGCTTTATCACATAAAATATCTTGCACACGTTTCAGTTGCTCCCACTGTCTACAAAGCCCTCTGACTGTGTACTTATAGACTCTCTCTTCTAAAACATTATTTAGAAAAGCAGTCATGACACCCAACCGCCAGATATCGTAGTCATGGTATGTAGCCGTGGCAAGTAGGATCTGGATGGACTTAAGCATAGCTTTGAAAGTCTCAACTTTTCCATGTACACCAAGTAATCTTCTCAAGATATACTTGCTCCTGATGGGGATTTAACCTTTCAGATAAAGCAACCAAAGTCCATACTTTGTTGGTGTATAAGGATTCCATCTCAAATCGCTAAGCATCCAGCCATTCTTATAGAGTCCCACTCCTGATGGCTAGCTCGAAACTAGTTGGGTCATCATCTTATGATGCAATCCTCGCTCCCACTGTCATAGAGAAACCGAAGTATCTCTCAGGTGGGTGAGGAACCCTACTAGATCGGCGGAGAGGCTGAGGTTCGTTGGAAACTATTGAATTCTTTGGTTCTACCAAATCATCAGCTGCAGTTTGTATAGCTGGAACTCTTTCCAGTTCTACCTTATGTCCATTAATTTCTTCACAAGAAATTTCCTTTCACAAAGGTGGCATATTGAGAAACAAAACATCTTTTGTTCCTCGGTTTGGTAGAAGATATTCCCTTGCATATGATTGGGATATCCAACAAACTTCTACAGAACTGACTTTGCCTCGAGCTTGTCCGGATTATGCTTTTAGACATAGGCTGGACAACCCCAAATCTTAACAAACTTAAGATATGGGCACTTCCCTTTCCATATCTCATATGAAGTGGTAGGCAACTGATTTGATCGGAACCCTATTCAATAGGTATGCAACTTCATAAGTGCATAACTCCCTAAAAGGAAATAGGAAACTCAGTAGTACTCATCATAGAGCGCACCATATCAAATAGGGTGTGATTGCTCCGCCCCGATACACCGACGTGCTGTGGTGTATGTGGAGGAATAATGCTGAGAGAGAATCTCATTCTTAGAATAGTCCAGGAATCCCATGCTCAAGTATTCTCCTCCCTGTTCACATCAAAGGACATATTACTTATACCCGTTTTGGTTCTCTACTTCTAACTTATATTCTGTGAATATCTCAGACGCTTCGGACTTGTGTTTCAACAGGAACATGTGTCTGAATCTTGAGAGATCATCAGAGAATGTAATGAAGTACAAAGAACCGGTCTTGGAATGTATAGACAGGGGACCTTCATACATCAACATGTATCATCCCAAGAGTTCACTAACTCTTTCTCTGTTTCCTATAAACAGAGCTATGGTCATCTTATCTCTGTGACATGACCGGCAAGTTTCACAAGATGTAAATTCAAACTAATTTAAATATGCATCTTTATGTAACTTTAGCCAGTCGGGTCATATTGATATGACCTAGTCTACAATGCCTCAAGAAGGATTCGTTCCTTTCTGAACTCTTCCTCTTGTGTGTGTTCTGTATACTAAGAACTGTAGTTTGATTTAGAACGTCAATGCTTTTAGATAACGTGCCTGAACCGATCAACTCTTGATATAGGAAATGTTCAAAACATTATCCAATCAATACAAAATTATATCCTTCTTTACTAATAAAGGGACTGATATGATGTTGTATATCAGGTTCGGTATCTAATGACATTCGTTCAGAATCAATGTATTCTGGTAATACAAGGTGATAACTACCAACAGACTTGGCTGCAACACTTGCACCGTATCTATCTCATGAAACTTATCACCCGTTCTCAGTTCTCTATCTATCTGTATCCCATGTAACAGATTACATATGCGGGATCCTGATCCGGTATCTTATACCCAGGACGCAAAGGATACTGAGAAACAGTTCTCTGTAATGAACATACCCGAAGAAGATGCATCAACATGCACTTTCTTCGTTTGGGCGGCACGGGAATTCTGGTAATCCCCTATTTCCTGCTCTGTCTTATAACATTTATAAGTTGGAGCGGGACCAACGTACCCCTAGCACAGTATAACAAGCGGGTTCGGTCAATACATCCGTATTATTATCTTGATTAAGGCGTGATATGGTCGCTACCTGGAGAGAGAGAGAAGAAAACACTCTGCGTGCACTCTTGCAAGATTAGATTGGTTATTATTTTATCTAATCAGGATGGCTCCCACAGTTTTTATCAAATCTTCCTTCAAACCCTAAAAGGAAAGACTAGCCTGGATTAATTACACCCTACAATTTCGCCAATCTTTCAGACAGGCCAGTGTCGGTACTTTGAGGGAGGTTCCCCGTGCTTTCGCACGGACCTAATTAAAGTAAACCTCGTTTTCCCAAAGGCATAACCCCGTTAACACCTTTCTAGACACCTACTTGATCGGCTAATTGTAATGTGTAAAACTCTCCCACGAGTAACTCTTACTCGCAGCGGGTATCGGGATCCAACTATCTCATAGAAGGTATGCAATCTCATTGAAAATTTCAACACTTGAAATTCCCAATAATATTTTACCCCTAGCGTGTATGACCTTGACGCATGCCAAACAACCCATAGTCCGCTAGTCAAGTTCAACCCGTACATTTCTTGATTGAATTAAACCCACCAGCACGCCCCTTGACGCATGCCAAACAACGTCGTACGAATACCCTAATCCAATCGCATCGTATGCTAGCAGATAAGCACTAGTTAGCTACCGTACACTACGCCTTGACGCATGCCAAACTACCGCAGCACGAATACTAAATAGTACTTATCTGAAATGACGGAGGGCTACGACAGGTTTTTAAGAAAACCTTTTGCGTAATGAACTTGATATCGTTGTAGAATCGAGTGATTTTATATGGAATGTTTTTTAGGCTTTTCTAGTTTCGCTAAAGAGGTCACTCCCGGTGAAGGGATCGTCGGCTCTTTCCTCGTCGAATGAGGTGCAGGATATATCATATATATCACTGTGCAAAGCAAGAACTAGAAAGGTAATCAAAAGACAAACCGAATGTTGTAGCATCTGCCAGTTATTGCTAAAGGGGTCACTCCCGGTGAAGGGATCTCGGCCTTTTCCTTATCGAATAAGGTGCATGATGTTCTACAAGGAACACCGCGATGCAAAGCAAGAACTGTAGCTACCTGTTTTTGAAAATTCGATTCCACAACATCTTTTAGGTTTCTTTTCTTTCATTAATCATATTAATGAAGTCCCATCATTTAATTCACCTAAACATCATAGATAAATACGACTTACACTTATGCCATCCGCATTCGCTTCGATGTCCCCTCATGCACCGTTAGGTTAGGTAACTATCGGCAGAGCGAGGCAGGGCTAGCGCGAGTGTAAAACATAAGTAACGTCTATATAATATATCATATATACTATATACAGTATCTATCACAACATATCAAATGATCACATCACAGATATCGCAGCAGAAGAAACATATGAAACATTGGATATACTAGGACGTCCGTGTTTTATTGTGAGCCTCTATAAAACACGGATTCCACGGTCGCGATGAATAGCCAAACCCACACCCATAGACCCCTACGAGAGCGGCAAGCAACCCTACCAATTCTAGAGTTAGGAGACCCGGACTCGACTCCTCGAGTTGGTCTCCCACTGGACTCTAGAACCCGGTTACTTGTGCTCTCCTCCTTGGGTCTATCCTAGTGCGGAAAAGTAAATAATATACAAATGATGACATCAACCTCATCCCGGAAGTGCCCCAATAAAATAATATTACATACAATTGAATTTTACATGAATGAAAATAAAAACCCTCATCTCACATAAAACCCCCGGCTATTCAGAACGCGACGATCCAATATAACATATCCAGCAACTCATAACATCACATGTCATCAACGTAAGTAAATATGCGCATCCCAATTGTCGTTGACATATAGCAACGAAACCGGCGATAACATATATTACACTTACGGTCGCAGAAAAGAAAGTGTAAAACTACAACAGTTGGAATCCGCAACCTCCTTAGACATCGCATGCCTAACCAAATGAATTCCTTAGACATCGCATGCCTAACAATTATAAACCCCACATTTTAGTCTCATTATCGAAAACTCTTTTCAATATCTAGTCGGGCAATTCAACAACCTTCCCGATATGTGATCGAATGCTAGTCGCAAACTTTAGTAGATGGCCGCACCCCCGGATGCCGTCGACGAAGTGCACTAAGGAGGAACACCGCTGCCGCGAGCACCCGAATGGATGCTTTTGGCGATGGGGTTCTCCTACAGTCACTTGGTCGGGGCTATGGGGCATGGCTGTCTATTAAGTTTACCCGGCGAGTATCCGCGCACGCTACGTGATTGCAACGGACTTTTGATCGCATCAAAATCCCGTGGCAACCGATCATCTGAGACTAAACTGCTATGTTTATAACATCCAAATTAGTTATCTCATAACTACTTGAGGATTCCAAATATTGTATCACATTCCAGATAAATAGACAATGTTAAACTTTCTGATCGAATGATCAAACACCCAAGTTTTCCCAAATAGTTCTCAACACTTGAGGGGAGTTTAAAAACATCCATCACATGCCACAGTACCAATGGTCCAGCCGTAGAAGGGTCAAGCCAACGTCTCACATATGGCAACGCCGTACTGCCCCAAACCTTAAGGTTCAAAAGGCAGTTCAAGAAGGTCACATAATCGAGTTAAGGTTTGTTGTCTTCTAGAGGGTCCATTGCGTAACTTGCACGATTTAGACGTTCTTAAACTACGGAAAAATCCAACACTTGGAAATTTTCCGGGTCGGGAAAAAGTGAGTTATTGATATCCGTTCGAACTTTTTAATACTTTCTAAATATCCGGAAAACACAACGAAATTAAATTTTTCCGATCGAATCAACGAATACAAAATAAACCCCAGAACACTCAACACTTGAGTCAGATTAAAAATACCCAGAAGAATACACTAGCAGATACAGTCATAACTGAGCAAAAAGAAAAGTCAAACCCGACTGTACGGCCGCGGATCCGCGGCGCAAGCAAGCTCTTGCCGCGGTTCCACGGCGGTCCGTACGGTTTAGCCCCTCCTTTTTCACAATTATGTTTAAAATTCCTTGCTGATTTTTTAAGGTATTTTTAATCCAGAAAATATCGCATTTTTAAAATTTGTCCAGAGAGGGGGTTGAATTGACGTTTCCGGGTTCGATCGGGATTTTAACGTCGTATACACGTCGCCTAATGCTCTAGCTAGGCTCTGAAACCACTGTAGGGTTACTAGGCACTCTAAGAAGGTTCTACAAGGCATCTACCATGCCCGATTAAAATTTTAGCCGTGCCGAATAACTCTAAACAAGATCTTTGCTAGATAATTAGGGTAACACATGCTAGTAAATAACAATTATCACTAAGTGAATACAAAATACAACCTTTGTAGATCGGTCCTTCACTTCTAAAGCTCCTTGTTGTAGTCCCTTCGCTGCGATCATCGAACAACCGGACTCTCGGACGGCTCCATGAGAAGAGGGCAACGGTTTTGCTTGAAGTCTTCGAGGCCGAAGATGATCTACGTCGAGGGAATACGAACTCAAGCTTCTACTTCACTAACTTGAGAATTAGTGAAGCAAACACCCAAAACTAAAGTGCTAATCTAGTAAAGGATGATGAAATAGGAAATTGGTACACTTTAGAATTTCTTTTCTCACTATCATTCTCTCTCTTTATCAAACCGTAGAAAGAAATTGAAGGAGAAAGAAGATGAGCTCAAAATGAGAATGAAAACTAAATCAAGAGAGAGTTAGCTAACCATGGGTGAGTGGGTATCATATACGAACTCATGTAGAGACATAACCATGGTTAATTATAGTGGTTAGGTTAATTAATATCTTAAGTAAAACAAAACTAGTGGACTAAGTCAATGCAACCATAAGCTTCATGAAGCTTCATGCATGTGAGCTCATTATCCATTTGTTTTTAGAATTACTTTAAATATAAAAACTTAACCAATATAATTATAATGGTGTATGTCTCATACACCCATGTAGTGTGTATCAACAACCATGATACAAAATGAACACAAATTAATATATATCACATATATATTAAGTTGTGCACAAGTGAGAAAAACAAATGCTTAAGTGAATCAATGTTAGTTAATGTAAATTAGTATATCTCATATACAATTATACACTAAATTATTAAATCAACACTTGACTTAATAATCCGGTTATATCTCATATAATCGACTAACACAAAATGTACCAACTTATCGAATCAACACTTGATTCGATAACCCGGTTATATCTCATATAACCGGCCGATAAAAAAGTCGCGAGAATAGAATACAGTATCACATACACGCATTATTCTCAGTCCCGCACATATCACATATGCGCTCTTATTTCGTTTTGCCTGAGCCAGTAAAACCTCTATATAGGACTCTAAAGACTCGTCAATACGCCGGCAGTAGGTGATGATCATATCAAGCACCCACAAGCCGTCAGCGGTACTAGCTGGACGTAACGGCTACCCGGGTATTGAGCGATCAAAATATCAGCAAGCAAGCCTGCTCCAACTCCTGCAAAAAGCCTGACAATGAAACTACCGTACAGTCCGGTCTCCTCGTCTGATATGTCGCATATCAAGTTTAGGGGTGGTAAAACGTCAGACCCCAATAACCGATAAGTCATGCTGATATGAGGCTCATAACGGGTCGAGAAACTACTGGTAACACTTACCAGTAAATCTCTAAACCAGTCCTGGCCAGGGACTTCCCTGTTATGGCCAATCGAGCATTGCGCAACATCAACCCCCAATACCGGGAGAGACGAAACCCCTCCTATCGCTCATTGCCTCCATGTGACTCGGGACTATACCCAAAACCACCGTCTTGCATGCCCTCTTGGACGTGGTAAGGTGGAAATAAAAGCACAATGGGAATCACACAAGACTCTATGACGATCTCGGGTCTACAGACTAACCTATACCAGTGTCACCAGAGAACTTCCATCTGACGTAAGGTATAATACCATCTGGGAGTTCTCGGCGAGTCCGTCCAGTGTACCCAGTCTCCACCGAGCACCCGTATATCATCTCTGATGTCAAACACCAATGGATATGGGATCTTCCATCGCCCATCTACATGGGTCGAGAAGGTATACGCTAGTCTACTCTGGTATATCGATGCCCCGTCTCGATACACCCACGACTAGGGACCTTGAAGGATGTACTTATGGACTACCATGTCCCCACTAGTATGATCCGCATCATAGTCCAAGTAGTCAAGTACACATCCTAAGGGCTTTACCAACATGTAACAGAGAGACAATCAGTGTACACGTTAAGGTAAAGAATAACCAGATAGCATACTATCATGTCGAGCAACAAAGTACTCCCTATATATGTCTAAGCATCCACCACAATATACATATCATGTATAGTAATGGCCTCTAGGGCATACATATAACTAACAGCTTTCGGCTGGACGATAGCGGACATCAAGGGGATTAGTCCCCTGATCGTTGAACATCACATTCACTTGATGGATGATGCCAAACCAGCTAGGGATCCACAGAGGAGGTTAAATCTAGTCATGAAGGAGGCTGTGAAAAAGGAAATCGTCAAATGTCTGGATAGTGGTATCATTTACCCTATTTTAGACAGCCAATGGGTCTGTCCTATACACGTTGTCCCTAAGAAGTCGGGTATTACGGTCATCACAAACGAGGCGAATGAGTTGATCCCTACTCGCATCCAGACCGGGTGGCGAGTATGCATTGATTATCGAAAACTCAACGCCGCAACGCGGAAAGATCACTTTCCGCTGCCATTCTTTGACCAAATGCTCGAAAGATTAGATGGACATGAGTATTACTATTTTTTGGACGGTTACTCAGGCTACAACCAGATTCCCATCGCCGAGAAGACAAAACCACTTTCACTTGTCCTTTCGGCATGTTTGCATATCGCTACATGCCCTTTGGGATATGCAATGCTCCCGCTACCTTCCAGCGGTGTATGATGGGAATTTTCTCTGACATGATTGAGAATTTTTGGAGATATTCATGGATGATTTCTCCATCTTTGGCGATTCTTTCGACGAGTGTCTGCAACATCTTGACGCTGTCCTTACCCGATATAAGGATAAAAATCTCACTTTAAACTGGGGAAAATGCCACTTCATGGTGCGCGAAGGTATTGTCCTAGGACAGATCATTTTGCAGAATGGCATTGAGGTTGACAAAGCAAAGATTGATGTCATTTCCAACCTCCCTCCTCCCAAATGCGTCAGAGATATCCGATCTTTCCTTGGCCATGCCGGTTTTTACAGACGGTTTATCAAGGACTTTAGCAAGATTGCTAGACCCTTGACTCTTCTTCTGACCAAGGATACCACGTTCAACTTCGACTCGAGCTGTTTTACTGCTTTCGAATCACTGAGAAGCTCACTCACCACTGCTCTCGTACTTTCTTCACCCGACTGGACGCATCTTTTCGAGATTATGTGCGATGCATCCGATTTTGCTATCGGTGTGGTCTTAGGACAACACATCGATACGATTTCGCATGTAATCTACTATGCGAGTCGGACCCTGAATGACGCCCAAATGAATTACACTACAACCGAGAAAGAGTTCTTGGCTGTTGTGTTTGTTTTAGAGAAATTTAGGCCCTATCTGATCGGCTCCCCAGTCATTGTCTATACCGATCAATCATCTCTGTGGCATCTTTTTGCGGAAAAGGATGCAAAATCTTAGTTAATACGTTGGATCCTCTTACTTCAAGAATTTGACCTTGTCATTAAGGATAAAAGAGGATGTGAAAATGTAGTAGCCGATCATCTTTCACGACTTCCTTCTTCGCCGATGCTTCCTCTCCCAATCGACGACACTTTCCCTGATGAACAACTCTTGATGATATCTTGCGAACCCTGGTTCGCAGATATTGTGAACTACCTGGCGACTGGACTCATACCTGATGATTGGTCGAGTCAGGACAGACTTAGATTTTTATCCCAAGTAAAACACTTTTACTGGGATAAGCCCTACCTGTTCAAGTACTGTCCAGACCAAATCATCCGACGTTGTGTTCCAGAAAATGAATTCAAGAGTGTGTTGACTTTTTGCTACGATCAAGCATGTGGCGGGCACTTTGGCCTAAGAAAGACAGCTGAGAAAGTCTTGAAATGTGGCTTTTACTGGCCAAAACTTTTCAAAGATACACATGAATACTGCAAGACTTGCTCCCGGTGCCAACATTTGGGCCGGATTTCCAGGCGAAATGAGATGCCGCTCCAACCAATCTTGGTTGTTGATATGTTCGATGTTTGGGGAATTGATTTCATGGGCCTATTTCCCAACTCTTTTGGGAACCTGTACATTCTCTTGGCTGTTGATTATGTCTCCAAATGGGTCAAGGAGGTACCGAGCCGGACTAATGACAACAGGGTTGTTATTAAATTCCTTAAAGAAAAAATCTTTTCCCGGTTTGGGAACCCTCGCGCTGTCATCGTCGACAATGGGACGCATTTTTGCAATAGGTCTTTCGAGGCCTTGATGCGGAAATACTCAATTAATTATAAGCTATCCACGTCCTACCACCCCCAAACACGTGGGCAAGCCGAAATTTTGAATCAGCAGATCAAGCAGATTTTGGAGAAAACGGTTTTCAAGAACCGTAAAGATTGGTCTTTGAAACTAACCGATGCCCTTAGGGCATTTCGAACTGCGTAGAAGACTGATCTTGGAATGCCTCCCTATCGGCTTGTGTATGGAAAGGCTTGCCACCTCCATGTGAAAATTGAACATCGTGCTATTTAGGCGATCAGAGAGCTAAATCTCAATCTTCAAGCTGCAGGCAACTATCGGAAGCTACAACTGAACGAACTAAATGAGCTTCGAGATGAGTCTTACGACAACGCGGTTGTTATAAAGAACCGAACGAAGGTGTTTCATGATAAACATCTTACGCGCAAAACCTTCACGACTGGACAACAGGTACTTCTTTATGACACCATACTCTATTTTCATTCCGGTAAACTTCGATCTCGCTGAAAGGGACATTTTCTTGTGTGGTGTGTGTACCCGCACGGCGCAGTGGATTTGGAGAATCCAAAGGATGGTTCGTTCTTCAAAGTAAACGGACACAGATTGAAACCGTTCCTTAGCACAGAACCATCAGAGGAGCTCCTGATATTGCAGGAGCCAGTTTACCCTGCATAATCTTCCTTTGTTTACCACCAAACTTCAGTTATCCAGCCATAAACAGTAGAAACACTGTTTCAAATAAGTTTGGGGGTCTGTATATACTATTTTTTGGTATATATATGTGGATATTCTTGTCTTGTGTATATCCATTTTTCTTTTTGACGAGCAATCTTGTCTGGTGATGCTCGGTCTTCATTTCATTTCATTTCATCAAAAAATAAAATAAAATAAAATTCAGGAAAAACTGTCGCTTTTGACCCTTCAACAATTTTGCCCTCTTGATGTACATTGACAGTGAGGGCACTGTCCAGTTTAAGTTTGGGGATATGCTCGGTACCCTTTCTCCCTTCGCATTCATTTATATATTCTGCATTTGGATACATATTTAAAAACCCATAAAAATTGAAAATTTTTACAAAAATATAAAAACTTTGTCGTCAAGTTAGCTAGTGGGAGAACTTTGATTCGATATTTTAACGGTTTTGTTTGATAAGAAAGGAACAACTAGATCCTATTGTTAGATTTTGAAAACCTGAAAGATAACCCTCTTTGAATTTAACTATAGCTAATATACGTCTTTACATTATACCACACGTGTCGTGAGTTTTTAAAATTAGATGACAAGTCTAATATGTCTAAAAACTTTAAATTGATAAACTTTTTTTGAGGATCAAATAGGTTTATTCTGAAATAAGTACTATCAAGAATAGTTTTGAAAGTAAAGGGGATATGAAGGGACATTATAGATGCCTTAATAGGAACTAATTCTGAAGAATAACCCATCTGGAACTTGATTGGAGTGATTACACACCTGATCCACTAAACACGTCTTTTATCCTAAAAATAATTGAACAACTGGTGATATCTCCGTTCGCATTAAATTGTTATGATTTTCACGCTAAAATAAGTCTTTTGTTTTAGGGCCTAGGTAACTTGAGCAATTAAGTCCGCCGGGTTGTCTCTATACCTAATGTCCTAAAATCAACTGGTTTGAGAGCATTGGCCCAAAGCTCGCTAAGAAACCTAGAAAGTCCAAATTAAAACAAAGTCAAGCAAGTCTTCTCTCTGAATTAAAAATTCCTAACGGTTCTTTGTGTGAAAATAATCTTGACAAAATACAAGTTTTTATAAAAATATTTTTAATGGAGATATGAAGGTTTTATCCTATGATAAAGACTATTGCACGTTTACGGAGGTGTGTATGAAACGAAAACAAGTAAAAGATGGAGTGAAAAAGAAGACCTAGTTTCCTATTAAGGAAAATAGAAATTCTGAATTTGAAACCTAACTGGGAAACGAAACTTGAAAAATACTTAACTCTTTATAAACTTGTGTGATCCTTTTTATTATCTGGGCTTTATTTTATGACATGACGACTTTAATCGATCCTTTTAAAACTAAACGACACTATTTGCACTGCACGTAAAGATGTATAAGATCTTCAGATTAAATAAGAAGTGAGGTGTGAAAAATAAGGGTTCGATATTTCTAACTTAGGATAATAGATTTGCTAGCTTTGAAGCAAAACCTTAGGGTTAGAATCACAGTTATTTCGCAAAACTAGCTTGACGGGATTTTGTGGGTAAAATCCGCTGAAAACCCTAAGGAGACTTCACTCCTCCTAGTAGGGACACCTAGAGATTTAACGGCTTGTTGCACGAGCTCAGTGCAATCGCGTTCCCTGCAAAAGTGAGGTTAGGATTTTTGTTTTGCTCGGGACGAGCAAATGATAAGTTTGGGGGTATTTGTTCATTAGTGAAAACTGCATTTTAATACCGCTCATTCATTATCTATTTTGTTATATATCCGTGCTATTGACCAGTGTCTGCTCAGTAATACAGACTACAGGTGTTCGTGATAAAATACTGGAAACACACTCAAAATCATGAATATAACGTTTGGAGCCGACACTACAAACAGAACAGAAACCCGATCAATATCCAAAGAGTTCTTTTTTCAAATAAATGTGTGCACACAATTTTGGTCCAACACAATGCAAGTGTGCACATGGACCATGGTGGGGCTGCCTTGGCCACATGACATGATGAAATTGTGCAATGGGGAACATGAGCATTAAATGCTAAAAGAGTTAATGTGATTTAAAATATCATGATTTCCCTCCAAAAGCTACTAGCAACCCATGTTGTTATCAAGAAATCAAGCAATGCCAGTAGACTTGTGGAGTGCACACAACTTCATAAAATCAAGACGAGACCCATTGGCCTACACGAGACTGGCGACATCCTCAGAATTGCCGGCGGCGCCGGGCCCACCAAGGAGAAATGGCTTCAATTTTTGTCTGTGTACTTATTGTTGTCCCATCTTCCTGTTTTTATTATTTGTTTATTTTAATTTTGAGCCTATAAATACCAGATCAATGGGCAAGGGGAAGGGATACTTTGCTTTAGCTTTTTCTTTAGAACACTTGTAATTTGTAACTTGTTTTTCCTTTGAACTCTTGAGCTATTTCCCCTCTGTCTTGACCTTGCAACTTCTTCATTGAACTTGCAAGCTTAAAAATTAGGTTCTTGACTTCAAGCTTAGTTGTATCTTGTTTGAAATTCAATAAAGTTCTTATTTCATTACATATGTCTTTCTTTCTACATACTTTGAACTTGTGTGTCACGACCCGAAATATTAGCTCGTGACCAGCACTTAAATCATGCGACGTCTACAGGCGTAACGAAATTTAAGTAAGCTAAAACCCAGAAATCTAAACCTTTATAAGAAATAAAGAGGTGAAGCTTTGAAAGGTATAATAAATCATGTTTTTTTTGAAAATTTGGGCAGCACCTCCCTTGTAAAAACTAGGCCCGAAAACGGGTGCAACACAGAATATAAATAAAGCATCCCCAAACGGGAGCAAATCACGCTCAACGGCGGAAACAAACACCACAAACATAAATATATACGACGCCCAACGGCGAAGATCCACAGAAGGAAATAAAGTAAAACAAGACATCAACCCCAAAAGCGAACATAAAACCCATCGCTCAAGTCTCACAACTACAAGTCTTTCTAAGTCTTCAACATATACAATTTCTAGTTTCTTATTTGATGGAGTTGACAAGATACAAAAGGAATAATAATAATGCAAGAAGGGCACGATCCAACATGTACTACCTACCAAATCAAAACACCCGAATGCAAGCTTTGTGCCAGCGATGTCGCTACTGATCCATGCGGTCAACCTGCAAGAACTCTGGCATAACGGGGATGAGTTGCCAACTCGTGAGTAGAAAACATCAACAGGTACAAATCGAAATAAATAACGATTTCCTAGGTCAACTATATCATAAGGTAATACTATGATATCTAGGGTGACCGTATCTGCATATGTGCCAACACATAATCAATGCCTATCAGCAAGTGGATATCATCCAACCATATAAATCAAATGCATGTATACAGGTGGATCTCGTCCAACAAAATAATCAATGCATGTATGCGGGTGGATCTCGTCCACATGTCAACCACTGACACAACAACTCCTTCATGTAAATATTATAAAAGAATATGCAGGTAAATATGAGGATAAAATCAACGTGTGTCCCTCGCGACACATCAAAATCATGGAACCTGAGTGTCTAACATCGACACTCGAAATATCATGAACCCCGTGTCCAGCTTCGACACGTAAATCCTCATATCTCGGGCTCCGTCAGTCTGGATCGGCCCATATCAATATCTCGGGCTCCATCAGTCCGGATCGGCCCTCGGGCTCCATCAGTCTGGATCGGCCCACATCATCTCACGACTCCGGTCGGTATCGTTCGGATCACCGCCGAGCCCAAATACTATCACCGGTAGGTAGTGTTCCCTCTGCCAGGCTCATCGGCTACACCACGACAATCATTTCTTGCCCTGGGGTACCATACCGGGTCCACCATGTACTCGCAGACGGTGCCTACCGCTCCTCGAATCGGGTATCTAACACAAGTCTCAGAACCGAGAAAACTCATGGTGGACGCACTGAAATATCATATCAAGAGAAACCGGGTTTTCAAACAATATATAATTTCTTGAAAACATATCCACGGTTCTCAAATCCCAAAATCTCATGAAAACAGCATATCTCAATGCGTATAATCATAAAGCATGATGTATGCGACATAAAACAGAATGTAAGCATATCCGTATATCATGCAACATGGAACAGTGATGTGATCATAGCAAGTAAATCGTGCAACATAGCATAATGGTGTGAGCATAACCAATATATCATGCAATCTAGCATAGTGATGTGAACATGGCAAGTATATCATAGCATGATGTAGCAATTCTACTGTGTAAGTGACATAGCAATTATCGATGATGAAGTGTGTGAGCCGGCAATCTGTGTAAGTGTAACATACGCATAATCGATAATGGTGTAGGTGTACTAGCACAGGTATATGAAATGCAATGAGAATAACATGAATGCAGCATAATGCATAACGTGAACTAATATGCTATAAGGTATACATATCTATCATGACCGAGTCGGTGAATCTATCAATCGGCATCCAGCCTCACAACATCACGTACGGTACAATCCATCGTACGACATCCTTTAATAAAGGGTATGGATAAATCAACAAGTAAAACTCATCGCATACGGTAATCTATCGTACGACAACATTAAACAAATTAGGGATTCTATCAACCTATACAACATCGGGGGTACGGATCTAAGTCTCGTATGGCATATCACTCATTATGCAATCATTATCCATATAAGTATACCTATCTCTCAGGTCATATCCGCATAAATCTCGTATCAGGGGACCGGCAAGGTATCAACTATTTCTTATCGACTCGCATCCATACAACGACATATCAACCAATTCATCATATCTCATCGTATACTCTTTCTATCGCATTAATCTCTCACATCAAGTCATTTTACATATACATTCATTCATATGAATCTCATGTCACTCTACTCTAATATTCATACTTAAACCTGTGCAACTACATACCTATATATTGTAATTAACATTCACTTTTCATATCCTTATATCATTTTGAGACATCATTGCTATCATAGCATGTCAAAAGGTTATGTCCCTAACTTTCATCTCATCTCTCGATATATATACTAAATCATTAATATCACCTCTAACTGTCTTTTAAACACATCAATAGTTTTCTAGTGTAGGATTCTCCTACTGTATTCTGTGTGTGTGTGTGTGTGTGTGTGTGTGTGTGTATCGTTCTCCATTCATAAATTTGCGGGGGTGCTATACGCCATCCGCCCGACTTCCCTCGTAGATATAAATCTACTCACCTGCTAAACTCCTCGCTTAGCCGTAGTCGATGTGCTTCGTCATCTCGGAATCCATGCGAATGTACCTACAATCAATATGAAATCGCAAAGCTATTAACATCAAGTTCTGAAATCCAAATACGGCACGCGGTGCGCTCATAGGTTAGAACCTATAGCCTACGCATGCGAAACAATGAAACAACCCTCGTCGTTGATGTACAAACGTCCAACGACCAAATAAAATATCCAGTCGCAAAAGCAAGAAATCTCAATACAGGAAAATATAGCCAAAACCCTAACTAGGGTCGCTATTCATGAAAACCGCGACGCCAAAAACCCAATCGTACCAATACTCATTCACAACACAATAATTATCATAGATAATAATATTTACGTCATCTCTATGACAATTAAAACCCACGTCTAATTTTACCGAAAAACTAGTAAGCATCTTTAAATCATTTTAGCACAAAGCTAGATTTTTAAACAATTCTAGTGATCACAATCATCACAAAGCGGCTTAATTAAGTCACCCAAACCTTTACTACAATTTTAATCTCACCCAAATAGGATTTAGAAAACTTAGTTTGCTAATAATCTTAATTAGACAAATTAGGAAATTAACAAATATCATTCTCACAATTTGATTAAGTTTTCCAAGTCTATACATCTTGATTTACCATTTTAACAAATCAAAACCCTAACTTGATTTTTCATAACCCTTTTCAAGAATTCCAAACATGCTAATTTAAACATCTAATAATTAGATTTAGGTATTTAAACAATACAGAAGCTTACGGTTAGGATTTATACCTCACAAATTTGCTTCACAAACTTGCAAAAACATCAACAAAATAACCTCCAAAAATGCTTTCTTTCATGAAGATCCAAGCTAGATTAGGCTAAAGAATAATGGGTATGGATTTATATTTGTGTTTGTGGGATTATTTGAGGATTTTTGATGATTTATTTGGACTTGGAAAAGTGAAAATGGGGTGAAGAGAGAGGAAGGGCAGCAAGGGGAGGGGGCTCGGCCACTTGAGGAGAGTACGGAACATGACCGACACTTAAATTACGAAACGTCTCGAGGCGTACGTAATCTAACTAAGCCAAAACCCAGAAATCAAAACCAAAGAAGCAGTAGAGTGAAGGAAAAACCAATTTAAAGCAAGTAGTTTTAATAACATAGGACGAAGTATGTATTTTTAAAATCTCAAGTATTTTCTGGAAATTTCGGCAGAGTCTCCTTTGTAAATACTGGTCCCAAACGGGATACAACATGAATAGTATACGTAATAAATAAAAAGGCATCCCCAAGCGGGAGCTAGCTCTTCGTCAATCGATGGTCACAACCACGCAAGCAATATAATATACAACGCCGAAGGGCGAGGATCAAAACTCAAAAGAAAACCTAAAATCAGCATGAAAACCATAATAATACAACGCGCGACTCTAAGGTCGAAATAATAACAAGTCTGGTCTTCTATCTCAATCAAATATACAATCTGGTTGATGGAGTTTCTAGACACAACTGAAATAATAAATAAACAATGATGGTCCTGATGCAAAAGAACCCATCTACCAAAGCAATCACCCGGAAGGAACAGTGTGCCAGCAAAGCCGCAACGAAACCTGTACGGCAAAACCTGTAAGGAACTGTGGCACAACGGGGGTGAGTTGCCAACTCGTGAGTAGAAAACATCTATGAGTAGAAATCGCATGCATAACGCTATCCTAGGTCATATCAGGTAATATCCTCAAATAATATCCTGATCTATCTACATATAAATGCAATACCACATGCTCATGTCAGTGCCTCAGATAGAAACATATTAGATATATATGAAGGGAAACAGAATATATCTTGAGTGAGACAACTGTTTTCTTTAATCAATGAGATTTCTATATGTATATAAATCGAGTAACATCATTGAAATCAACTGAGAAATCCGTGTCAAGTAGCCACACAAAACATAAATCAAAATATCTCAATATCTCAGTGTCTCCAATCTCAAATCTCAATATCTCAAATCTCAAATATCAATATCTCAGGCATCCGTATCATCTGCGGGATCGGCCCGTGGGCTCCGGCAGAACGGATCAGCCTGTATCCATCTCATGACTCCGTCCGGTATCCTTCGGATAACCGACAAGTCCAAATAATATCATCGGTAGGTAGTGTTCCCCTGCCAGGCTCATCGAATACAACTCGAGCTTCTTGCCCCGAGGTACCATACCGGGCCCACCATATACCCGAGACGGTTTATCCAACTCTTCGAATCGGGTCTCAAAATCCAATAACAATCCTGAAAACTCATGGTGGACGACTCATACATCACGGGAAAATCGCAATTTGCCTTTTAAAATGATGATACTAAGCTTTTATTAAATTCTTGCGGTTTCCCCCTAAATCCAGAAATCTCATGTAAATCCGAAATCATCAAAATCATGATACCAATAAATAGTGAATACCGGCATAAATCTCCATAATACTGCATAACCAACGAATATATGAATGCACCTAATATCATGCAATAAATGCAATATTTAAACTAGCATATGGAAGCTATAACATATTGCGACTATCAGCTATCAAGCTATGTCAACGAAAAGGTATTTTCTAACGTGTACGTGGAATGACAATTACCGATGATGATGTGTGTGAGCCGGCAAGTAAGTGTATGTGGAACATACGCATCATCGGTAATGGTGCTGGTGTCCTGACAGCATGGTTCATAATCACTAAGTACACAATAAACATGCAATGAGACAATAATAACATGATAAATGGCATTGAAAAGTAGTTGCAATAATAATATGCGGAACTTGAATGATAACGTAACAATAAGGAATCTACATCGCTACACCTGTGTTATACTGTTTTGCCGTTTGAAATATTACGAATCGTGGTGTTTTGAAAATAAGGGCTACGGTGTTTTTAAGAATAGGTACGTCTTTTGAAATATCTGTAGTATCCATTGACATGTCTTTAAAATCCTCACGATTCGTTAGTTTTGGAAATAGGTATGACTCGGGTCCAGTCTAACATCTACTAGGTAACTGCAGGTCTAACTAACAACCAATCGGAAGGGGTATGGAAACTACCTAAATCTGATTCGGTATATTTATGTGTATAAAAGTCGGTGATCCTGCCTCAATAGTATCCCATACGATACCCTATATAATATGACATCCTCAAGTCAAGAGTGTGGATCTATCATCAATATATAGCTCGTACGGTAAATCCGTCGTACGGCCTCCCAAATCTGGGTACGGGTCAAATATCATATTTATCTCAATATTCGTCTGGTATCCTTTCCATCATATATCATGATCTGGGGTACTGATCTAAGTCTAGTACAATACTGATACCATCTATGTAATGCATGTGTGTGTATGAAAACACCATGCCTAAAGAACCCACTAAAATATCATGTCGTGCCTCAAATACGAACCATATCATATCACCGATCTCATAGCCCCAAGCCCAATCTCATCGACTCATCTCAAATCCCAAGTACTATGCTCATAACCCATGTGTATATATATATATATACACATGGGTTATGAGGATAGTACTTGGGATTTGAGATGAGTCCATAGTCCCATACCCATGTGTGTATATATCCATAGTCCCATACCCATGTGTGTGTGTGTGTGTGTGTGTGTGTGTGTATACATATCCCCATATACGCACATGTAAAAAGAAGTATGCAAATACGTGTGTGTGCATGTGGGTGTGAACCTATTCTAGGGTTCGCGACTAAGAAGCTATGCTAGTTTACTTCTAATTATCCTAAACTAAACCATGAACACAATAATCATCTCTTGATTAACATCCACGTATCATAAATCACATTTATAAACATATATATAAATCATAACTATACTACGAACTGCGGGGGTGCTATACGCCATCCACCCGACTTCCCCCGTAGATATATATCTACTCACCTGAGCTTCGTTTGCCGATACTGACGTCGCCACACGCTTGCTTGTCGTCTCGAAGTCCACATGGGGGTGCCTACATGTAAACATATAGTATCGTAAACCGAAATCGCGGATGAAAGTCCAAAGCAGCATACGAATTTCACATAGGTTAAAACCAAGGATCTGCTCAAGTAAAAGAACCAAATATCCCTCGACATCGGCGTATAAATGCCAATTGATCGAGATAAAACCCAAACGCACCCATTTGCACATTCACAAACACTAATTATAATATGAAATAGGTTAAAATTCATAAAAACCCCAAAAAACTTTAAAAGCCATTTTTCCGAAAACCTAGTGTCACGCCCCGCTTCCCAAAAGAAGGAGAAGGATGACGTGGCCTGGTCCGCAACCTAATTGTATTGAAGGTGGTCTATTCAATACAGTTACGTTAAGCGTATGAATATTTAACATGCAGGATGTGTACCAAAACAAAAATAATAAAAGCGAAAGGCATTTATTTCCATTAACCAAACTTTATTACATCCCAAAAGAAAGAGTAAAATAAACTAAGTAGTTTAATTACATCGAGGAGAAACAAAAACCCTAAACATGTGGGCAACAACAAAAATTTAATCTAACTAATCTTCCATCGTCCAGTCTGCATAATCTTCATAAGTTGGCTTCACACCTTGATACTCGCCATAATACTTATTCTTATCTGACGGACATTCCAAAGATAGAGGAAGAAAAGGAAGGTCCGTCAGTGAGTTATACTCGGGTATGATTGCCTCATAAGGAAGTAGGTATAGAAACAAACTTGTGTATATAAATATAATGAATATGATGTACATGGGTATAAAGGTATGAGGTTGTATGCAAATTAGATATGGTGACAGAGGTATATGTTTGGTAAAGGTTCAAGTCATGTCAAACGAATATTCAGTCTAAGAGTTAAATCAGGTTAAACAAGGTGTGTATGGATGGAATTGACTGGTGAACATACTCGTATCCTTGAGGTATCCCATGACTAGCTGGAAGCAGTATGAGCTGGTGCTCGTGCCTGGGATGGCAATCAATGTGGTAGCGTGAACATCCCCGAAAGGTGTCCCATGACTACGATAGAGCTTTGTCTAGCGTGAATATCACTCAAGTACACAGGTATTACCACCCTTCAGTTCCATAATAAACAACAAGTCTAAACTGGTAGAATATCCACATCCAAGATACTGAATAACTCGTGTCTCATGAAGAAAGGTAGATAAGATAACAGGTAGGTATATCACAAGATGTGGGTTTAGTATTGAGTATCAATAGATATTGTAAACATTTTAGTTTGTTAAACAAGGGTCCGGATACTCGCGATTATTCCATTGTGGCCACGGAACAACAACTGGGGAAGTGAAATGTACCGTTTCACTTCCCGGGATCATGATCGAGTAGTAGGGGAATCCGAGTTCCGAATCTCCTTGCCTAATCAAACTACCCATCCCCTGGTTCAGTATAAAGGTTTTGACGAATTAGAGTTAGTGCGTATACCTCTAGGCTTGGAATTTCCACATTGTATGTCATCCACATATTGGACGCCCTCAAATAGGGTTAGTATTAGCCCGAATATCGGGTTAGTAGTCGTCCACACTTTGGACTAGCCACCCTGCCTGCAGAGATCTTCATATATGCATAGTCGTCCGTACATCAAACTGGTCACCCGGAATATCGGGATCTTCTCAATAAGTATTCCATACCTAGGTCCGCGCATTCTAACCCTAACCGTATCATGTGTCATGTATGTCATAAACTTGAAATTTAAAAAGTGGATCTCGTTTAATATGGCCTTCCACAACCGCTTGTTTTATCTTGTTATCTTTTAAAATTTGTAATGTATTTCGTATCATCTTATAACACATTTAGTTTAATAGTGTTTAATTATTTTTAGTGTTTATAAGAAAACCATGATGTTTGGAATATTTATCGTTTTGGAAACCCATAACATTTTACTGAGAAAATATCCTTTTAATAAAAGGACATGGTATTTGTTTGAAAATTATCTTTTAATAAAGTTTTAGATATCTTTTTAGAAAATATTATTTATAAGGGTTATGTTCTTTGTTGAAAATAACCTTTTAGTAAAGGTCAAGGTATTTAAATGAAGTTATCTTCTTTTAGGATGGATTGAGGTATTTTATTGTAATTAATAATTTTATGAAATTATAGTGTTTTAAGTTTGAGGTAACGTTTTCGAAAATACGTTCGTGTTGGCAACCGCTGCACATGGACGGCAGGATTTGTGTCCTTTTCAAGGACGATTGCCTCTAAACCACGAGGTACTCGAGTAAAACATTACCCTATTATTAGGGTAACTTATTAAACTTTATTTAAAATTCTAAGAAGAATTAATATAAAAATATCCTTTCGAGGGAAAGGGCTAAGTTGGAAAAAACCATATGCCGTAATTTAAATTTAGTATTATCCCCTTTCAAAGGTAAAGGGATTTAACAAAACTAAAGGAGTTGGTGTAAAAGTGTAAGTAATATATATATATATATATATATATATATATATATATATATCGTATCTAAAACATTTATTCCAAATATTTTATCTCCGGTGGATATTTTAAACAAATACAACATTTTAATAAAACGAGGGTATTTTGTGGAAGTACGCTATTTCGAGATCAAATTGGTAGTATGGGTAAGTGTGGGTATGTGAGGGGTGAAGTGATACCCTGTGGGTTATAACATTAGGCATATCACATTTCATGTAGTACGGGGGTGCAATATTTTTTTTGGCATATAGGAGTGATTAAGGAAACCATTTTAATCATGTGTTAAGATTATCATCATTGAAGGGTATAAAAGAATAGGCATGCAAGAATATTGTAATATCATTTTAATATGGGGTTGTTGATTAGAAGTTGGAACTAAGGTTATTGAAAAAGAAGAAGGCGACAGATGAGGGGAGAGAGGCGGATCCTACATTTTGTTTGAGTCGGATGCCGATGGGTTGGAAGCGCAGGCTTTTACAAACTCCTCAATAGCTCCGCGCTCAGATTTTTCCTTTGTGATTTGGTGGAGCCGTAGCGTCGGCGTGTTGATATGAAGACGTGGGTATTTTTTTCAGAATTTTTGGAGTTTTGAGGTGTGAGAAATCAATGTTTGAAGGTGTCTATTTATAGGGTTTTATTTCTAACCATAAAATCCAAAATATCGGTAAAATTCTATGAAAATCCGTGCCGCCCAATGATTTCCTAATCATCTGTTGATGATTAGCCGCCGCCGCCCTTCATCTCATCCGTTGAATCAAGATCCAACGGTCTGGATCGCGCCGCCGCCCACTCAACTGCGCGCCACGTGTCACGCGTGGGGGGGATCACGCGTTTTCGCGTGGTCCCCACCACGTGGGCGCCGTCGGTGGGTTCTGGGCCGTCGGATCTTGTATCCAACGGTCTAGGATCAAGGGGATTTAAATATATATATATATATTTTTTTATATAAATAAAAATACTACTGTTTATTATTTAAAAATTTGAATTTGGTTTTAAAAAAATTGTTAAAAATAGTTAAAAATACGGGAAAATTATGGAAAGATTTTAGAAAATATAATTTATTGTTATCTTTAGTATAAAAATAATTTTGGGCTAAAACTAAATTATATACCCTATATCTATGGTTTTCGCTAGTTATTATAAATTTAAAATTTAGTTTATCCTTGAAAATATTTTTAATTATGAATTAATTATTTTAATTGATAAAAAAAATATGTAGATTATTTTAAGGCATTATAAAATTTTATTCAAACATTTTAAGCCTATAAAAACGATAAAAAGATTTTTGAAAATTCCTTTAATCATTTTCAATGCTTTGAAAATTATTAACATTACTTTAAAAATATTCTCCGATCAACGAAACACGTAAATAATTATTTGATAATAGAAATTTAAATAAAACATATTTTATTAGGTATTAGAAAACACGGTCGTTACAATCTACCCTCCTTAAAATAATTTCGTCCTCGAAATTTCAGAAGGTAGGTCAAGAAAAAAGAATTCACTAAGAAGGGATTATCGCGGTTAAATATTTTACATCTCGCACTCTCGTCCCGTTTCCTCGCTTCCGTTTATATCTGCCTAGTAGTTCTTTCTCCACTTATCTCTAGCCGGCTGGATGGTCTTGTCCCTCAAGGTTTCATTCTTCTAGTATCCCGACCGGTCGCCGCTCGTAGGTTACGCCAACTTTTCCGTGATCTCGGAACGATCAAAAGTATGACTAGGGTTGTGAGCATACCCTCTTAACTGTGAGATATAAAAGTATTATGCACGCCCTCCATAGAAAATAGCAAAACTAGGCTATACACAAACCCACCGTCTCCTTCCAAGATGTTAAACGGCCGATGAGTCGTGGGCTGAGCTTTCCGTGCTCGCTGCATTGTACCACCATCTCCATTTTTTTTTCTACAATTATGTCAATCTTACAATTCTCCATCTTCAGGGTCGTCCCAATCGATCGGCACTTCTCCCATATAAAACTTGACCCCTATTATCCGTTTCAGGTGTTTCAACCCTCCGTGTCCTCACGTTCTCCTTAGAGTAGTGTTTCTATATCTTCAAGATGAATATTACTATCGCCAGTTCTAGATCTGAACATGATAGTTGCGTCCACAAGTCGTTGGTTGTCTTGACGCATGTGCAACTATATCTCCATGCTGATACATCACACCACCAAGTCCCTTCTCCGAAAAATCGTTGTGGATGTTTAAAACTTCTGGGTTTGCTAAGAATTGCAAGAATGGTTGTGATAGTTACGATCTACCTTCCTTAGAATAATTTTATATTTGAAATTTTCAAACGAGTAGCCACTACTAGGCACGGAAATCAGTAACGCTGTCAGGAAACCTCTTTGTTGCTGTGTCGCTCCCGCGAGTTGGTGTATCACTTGATGCGTAGAAAGCCTCTGAAGGGTTTAGGTATAAGGAATCGGAAAATGTAAAATCAGTAGTTGCTTCTGGGTAGAAAAGTTTGGAAGTTGAAGGAAAGATGTGAATTGATGGAAAACATGAGAGCTATAACATAAGGGCAACTGGTCGAAATTACGGAAACTAGGGGAATTATGGTGAGTTTAACTAATATTTGCATCGAAGGATGGTTAAGCATGGTATCAAAGAAAGGTTGAAAAAGAAAAGAGTACCTCTGCTGTCTTGCCACATGGCATCAGCCTTCACGGCCGTCATGGTGAAGGTCTGACGTTTGGGTCCATTCCTTTGCGCTTGTTGAAAAACACGCTCCTGTGATGGCAAGGGTGGTCCTTTTAGTGATGCCCCTTGACCGGTTGGTTGAGTGGCGGAAGGTGGCTGGTTTCCCTGTCGTGGTGCCATATAGTTAGCCGGCTTGTTGACGGGGCCTGATTGTCTCCCTCTCTGAGGATAGTCCCCAATAGCATGATCCGGAGACCCACAGACTATGAAAAGTTTGTTCAAAATGCGACAGTCTCTCATATAGTGTCTGGTCCTACCATAATGGTTGCATATAACGGCTGGTTTTCCGAAGATAGTTGGTCCTGCTGGTCTCTTGGGTTGTTGTCTTCTGTTGAATCTGGAAGATGATCCCTCACGAATTTGATTGGCTGGTCGCTTAATGCCAGACAAACGATCATCCTTCCTCATGCGTCTCTGAAGGTCTTCAAAGTTTCGCGCCACCTCTAAGATTTCATCATAAGTCAAAAGGGTGGCAGAAGACATGGAGGACTGCGTCATCAGGTCCAATCCTTGCCGGAATCTCTTAGCATAAAGTTCTGGGGTTGCCACCAGATGATGCGCGGACCGAATTAAACTTGCGAACTCCGAAGTGTACACATCCATCGACTTACCCCACATTCTCCCTTGTTGGAGTTGTATAAACTCCCTTTCCATCTCTAGGTGTGCCACGGCTAGGAAGTACTGGGTATCAAAACGTTGTTTGAACGTCTCCCAGTCGATGGGCTCCTTCAATCTACTTTCCTCTGCCTCCCACCATATCCTGGCATTATCCGTAAGTTATAGCTTAGCGATGTTCACCCATGCGTCCTTCAGAATTTGGGCAGCACCGACATCGTTGACTGTTCCCTTGAGCCATTCCTCAGCTTCTAAGGGAGTTTCCTTCCCCGAAAAAGTCTTAGGGTGGAGTGATCTGAACTACTTCACTCCCGCCGAACCTTGAGAAACTGGGGTTAGTGCCTTACTTAAAATCTCTGCTTGCTTCTGCCTACTTTCTCTCAGTTCCTGATGAAGGGCAGCTGTCTGCTGCTGCTGTTGCTCCAGTAGTCCTTGCATCATTTGTAGCATCGCTGCTTGTTGGGCAGTGGCTTCATTGTCTCCATTTCCCCTTCGGTTGCGGTGATGGTGTCATCCAGCCATTGATGATCTGAATTAGAATAGGTTAGGTTACAAACAGGCTGAGGGATGAGACAAGATAATAACTTGCATGGAAGAACAACAATTAATGCAAGAGAGAGACTAATAGGAAGAGCAAGAGACACAAGAGAGATTTTTTTTTTCGAAACTAAGATTTTTTTTTCCAACTTCAATATGGAGAGTATAACCGAAAATTAATTACATGCCCCTACTATTCTTACATCGTTTTATTCGTCCAAAGAAAAGGAAAAAAGACTTAATAGTCTCGATTATGGGAGTTCAACAAGTGGTGATAGGTCCTCGCACTAAGAAAGGTATGGCCATTCCCATGGTGCCTTGTGGGGACAACTGCTTGAGTTTCTTCGGCCTCGAGTTCCTCCTCACTCGAAGCTTCGTCCTTCGACTCGTCCTCGGCAGGAGCCTCCTCTCGGATTCCACCTCTATAGAGTCTTCTTCTTCTGCAGGAGTCTCCCCATCAGGATCATATTCCATAGGATTCTCTTCCGCCGCAGGTGGCTCTTTTTCTGGCCCCTCCTGTATATGCTCCTCTTCCATAGGATCTTCTTCTTCATCTTCAGAGTCATTGGCCATCATAAGCTCTGGAGTTGCAGCATCGACTTCTTCGTCTTCCGAGTTGCTGTCGGAAATAACCGCCTGAGCGTCTACGACATCGTCGTCTGAATCTCTAGATGTAGCTTCAAAATTAATATCGGACATGTCATCCTCGTCGGAAAGATTTGCCATGACCTGAAGGGAAGGTCATGGACAGGGTACAGAATGTCAAGGAAGGGACAAGGGGCATAGGAAAACTATGATATCGGTATAGATGGATGAGATTCACAAATATAATAAGTCAGTTAACGGTTTCATTTTAGTATACAAGAGGACCTGCATGGGCCACCACTAAAACCTGTCACGCCCCACTTCCCAAAAGAAGGAGAAGGATGGCGTGGCATGCTCCGCAACCTAACTATATTGAAGGTGGTCTATTCAATACAGTTACGTTAAGCGTATGAATATTTAACATGCAGAATGTGTACCAAAACAAAAATAATAAAAGCGAAAGGCATTTATTTCCATTAACCAAACTTTATTACATCCCAAAAGAAAGAGTAAAATAAACTAAGTAGTTTAATTATATCGAGGAGAAACAAAAGCCAAAAACATGTGGGCACCAACAAAAATTTAATCTAACTAATCTTCCATCGCCCAGTCTGCATAATCTTCATAAGTTTGCTTCACAGCTTGATCCTCGCCATAATACTCATTCTTATCTGACGGACATTCCAAAGATAGAGGAAGAAAAGGAAGGTCCGTTAGCGAGTTATACTCGGGTAGGATTGCCTCATAAGGAAGTAGGTATAGAAACAAACAGGTGTATATAAATATAATGAATATGATGTACATGGGTATAAAGGTATGAGGTTGTATGCAAATTAGATATGCTGACAGAGGTATATGTTTGGTAAAGGTTCAAATCAAGTCAAACGAATATTCAGTCTAAGAGTTAGATCAGGTTAAACAAGGTGTGTATGGATGGAATTGACTGGTGAACATACTCGTATCCTTGAGGTATCCCATGACTAGTTGGAAGCAGTATGAGCTGGTGCTCGTGCCTGGTATGGCAATCAATGTGGTAGCGTGAACATCCCCGAAAGGTGTCCCATGACTACGATGGAGTTTTGTCTAGCGTGAATATCACTCAAGTGCACAAGTATTACCACCCTTCAGTTCCATAATAAACAACAAGTCTAAACTGGTAAAATATCCACATCCAAGATACTGAATAACTCGTGTCTCATGAAGAAAGGTAGATAAGATAACAGGTAGGTATATCACAAGATGTGGGTTTAGTATTGAATATCAATAGATATTGTAAACGTTTTAGTTTGTTAAACAAGGGTCCGGATACTCGCGATTATTCCGTTGCGGCCATGGAACAACAACTGGGAAAGTGAAATGTACTGTTTCACTTCCCGGGATCATGATCGAGTAGTAGGGGAATCCGAGTTCCGAATCTCCTTGCCTAATCAAACTACCCATCCTCTGGTTTAGTATAAAGGTTTTGACGAATTAGAGTTAGTACGTATACCTCTAGGCATGGAATTTCCACATTGTATGTCATCCACATATTGGATCATTCGCCCTCAAATAGGGTTAGTATTCGCCCGAATATCGGGTTAGTAGTCGTCCACACTTTGGACTGGTCACCCTGCCTGCAGGGATCTTCATATATGTATAGTCGTCCATACATCAGACTGGTCACCCGGAATATCGGGATCTTCTCAATAAGTATTCCATACCTAGGTCCGCGCATTCTAACCCTAACCGTATCATGTGTCATGTATGTCATAAACAAGAAATTTAAAAAGTGGATCTCGTTTAATATGTGTTAGTTATATGTATGCCCTAGAGGCCATTACTGTACATAGGATGTATATTGTAGTGGATGCTGGGACATATATAGGGAGGACTTTCTTGCTCGACATGATAGTATGCTATCTGGTTATTCTTTACCTTAACGTGAACACTGATTGTCTCTCTGTTACATGTTGGTAAAGCCCTTAGGATGTGTACTTGACTACCTGGACTATGATGCGGATCATACTAGTGGGGACATGGTAGTCCACAAGTACATCCTTCAAGGTCCCTAGTCGTGGGTGTATCGATACGGGGCATCGATATACCAGAGTAGACTAGCGTATACCTTCTCGACCCATACAGATGGACGATGGATGATCCCATATCCATTGGTGTTTGACATCAGAGATGATATACGGGTGCTCAGTAGAGATTGGGTACACTGGACGGACTCGCCGAGAACTCCCAGATGGTATTATACCTTACGTCAGATGGCAGTTCTCTGGTGACACTGGTACAGAGTAGTCTGTAGACCCGAGATCGTCATAGAGTCTTGTGTGATTCCCACTGTGCTTTGATTTCCACCTTACCACGTCCAAGAGGGCGTGCAAAACGTTGGCTTTTGGGTACAGTCTCGAATCATATGGAGGCAATGAGCGATAGGAGGGGATTCGTCTCTCCCGGTATAGGGAGTTGATGTTGCACTGTGTTCGATTGGCTATAACCGGAAATCCCTGGCCAGGGTTGCTGAGATTTACTGGTAAGTGTTACCATTAGTTTCTCGAACTGTTATAGATATCATATCGACACGACTTATCGAGCTATTGGGGTCTGACGTTTACCACCCCTAGGCAAGATATGCGACATATCAGACGACGAGACCGGACTGTACGGTAAGTGTTACTGGTTGGATTAACAGGAGTGTGAGAGGGCTTGCTCGTCGATCTTCTGATCGCTCAATACCCGGGTGGCCGTTACGTTTAGCAGACCGCTTGCGGCTTGTGGGTGTTTGATATGATCATCACCTGTTGCCGGCGTATTGACGAGTCTTTAGAGTCCTACACAGAGGTTTCCTGGCTCAAGCGAAACGAAATAGGAGCGCATATGAGATATGTGCGGGACCGAGAATAATGCGTGTATGTGATACCGCATTGTATTCTCGCGATGAATGTATCGATTGGTTGTATGCGATATAACCTAGTTATCGAATCAAGGATTGATTAGATAAGTCGATACATTGGATACTAGTCGGTTATATGCGACATGACCGGATCATTGAATAAAGTGTTGATTTAATGATTTAATGTATAATTATATATTTGATATATTACTTTGCATTAACTAGTATTGGTTCACTTTAAATGGATTTTCTCACTTGAAATGCACATTATATATGTGATATATTTTTGTGCACTTGTTTGTATCATGTTTGATGATACATGCTCACTAGGGTTTGTGTAAAGATTAAACCATGGTTGTGTAATGGTTAGGGTTTTCATTTTATTATCTATTTATTTATTTATTATTCTTTTTGAAATGATAAAGAGAAAATGGTGGCTTTCTTTGTTTGTTGTTGAAGCTTCATGAAGCTTTGACTAAGTGACCATTTTGTCTTCATGCTTAACCCTAACCATTCAAACTAACCATGGTTTATTCTCTACACCTAACTATGGTTGCTATATGATAAGTATTCATTTATTTTCTATTTTAGAATAATACTTATCATATTCTTTTTCTCCTTCTTCTTCTTCATCAACAAGAAGAAAAGCTTGCAACCTTTAATGGCAACTTGAGAAAAAGAGTGAGAAATCCAATTCTAAAGTGAACCCACTTCCTATTTCTTCATCCTCTACCACTTGCCATGTAGTATAGGGTGTTTTCTTCACAAGTTTCATGGCTTGGTGAAGTTGGAGCTTGATCTTGTGTTGCCTCGACGTAGATCATCTTCAGCATCGAAGTCGACAACCTAGCCCGCCCATTTCTCTGATGAAGCCGATGCTAGAGTCCGGGATTCGATACGGACAGCGGAGGGACGTCATCACGGAGCCTAGGAGGTGGAGGACCGGATCTACAATGGTTGTATTTCCGTTCACTTAGTTAAGTAGTTAACTAGTTGCATAGTTATCGCCTAATCTCTAGTCAACGATCCGTATTAGGGTTTCTCGGCACTTGTAAAATTTGAAATTGGCAAGGTTGATGCATTGTGAGACCTCATTAGTGTGCCTAGGAACCCTACAGTGGTATCAAAGCCTAGCTAGAGCCTTAGGCGATGCGTAGACGGAATTAGAAGTCCGATTGAACTGAAACCTTAACTCCAAAATGCTCTCTGGACATTTTTCAAAAACTGGGTTTTTTCCATATTAAAAATGCTTAAAAATTTCAGTAGGAAATTCTAAGAATTACGGTGCAAAAACGAGCAAACGATACGCCTAAAGCGCGGCGGAACCGCGGCACGAGCATGGCTCGTGCGGCGGTTCTGCGGCCAAGTTGTCACACCACCTCTTGAAAATTGCACAGTAATTCCTATATTTTAGTGCTGAGTTTTCTGGGAATGTTTAATATTTACTCAAGAGTTGAGTTTTCTGGGTTGTATTGGGAGTTCGTAGATTCGATCGGATTATCAAACTTTGTCTATGTGTTTTCCGGATAATTTGTTGAATATGTTAAAAAGTTCGACCGGATATAATTACCCACTTTTTCCCCTGCCGGGAAATTTCCAATTGTTGGACTTTTCCGTAGTTTAATGACGTTCTAAGTAGTGCAAGTAATGCTATGGTCCCTCTAGAAGACAACAAAACTTAACTCGATTATGTGACCATCTTGAACTGCCCTTTGAACCTTCGGGTTTGGGGCAGTACGGCGTGCCACATGTGAGGCGTTGGCTTGACCCTTCTACGGCTGGACCGTTGGTACTGAGGCACGAAGTGAATGTTTTTAAACTTATTTCATGTGTTGAGCTGTTTCGGGAAAACTTGGGTGTTCGATTGTTCGATCGGAAAGTTTAACATTTTCTATTTATCCGGAATGTGATAAAATATTTGGAATCCACAAGTAGTTATGAGATAACTGAATGAATGTTATAAGCATAGGACTTTAGTCTCACTTGATCGGTCGCCACGGAATTTTGATGTGATCAAAAGTCCGTCGCAATCTCGTAGCGTACGCGGATATTCGCCGGTAAACTTAATAGACAGCCTCACCCCATAGCCCCGACCAAGTGACTGTAGGAGAACCCCGTCGCCGAAAGCATCCGTTCGAGTGCTCGCGGCAGCGGTGTTCCGCCTTAGTGCACTTCGTCGACGGCATCGGGGGTGCGGCCGCCTACTAAAGTTTGCGACGAGCATTTGATCAGTAGGTCGGGAATCTTGTTGA
Source organism: Agapanthus africanus (assembly GCA_030015575.1). NCBI lineage: Eukaryota > Viridiplantae > Streptophyta > Magnoliopsida > Asparagales > Amaryllidaceae > Agapanthus > Agapanthus africanus. The sequence continues at coordinate 102,811,715 of JASDDO010000010.1, read as the reverse complement.
ATTGCCTGACTTGATATTGAAAAGTGTTTTCGATTTTGAGACTAAAATGCTGGGTTTATAATTGTTAGGCATGTGATGTCTAAAGAATTCATTGGTTTAGGCATGCGATGTTTAAGGTGGTTGCGGATTCCAACTGTTGTAGTTTTACACTTTCTTTTCTGTGACCGTAAGTGTAATATGTGATATCGCCGGTTTCGTTTCTATATGTCAACGACAATTGGGATGCGCATATTTACTTACGTTGATGACATGTGATGTTATGTGTTGCTGGATATGTTATATTGGATCGTCGTGTTTGAATAGCCGGGGGTTTTTACGTGAGATGAGTGTTTTTCATTTTCATTCATGTAAAAACTTGTATGTAATATTCTTTTATTGGGGCACTTCCAGGTTGCGGAAGTTGTCACCGTTGATGTATATTATTTACTTTTCCGCACTAGGATAGACCCAAGGAGGGGAGCACAAGTAACCGGGTTCTGGAGTCCAGAGGGAGACCAACTCGAGGAGTCGAGTCCGGGTCTCCTAACTCTAGAATCGGTAGGGTTGCTTGCCGCTTTCGTAGGGGTCTTGGAGTGTGGGTTTGGCTATTCATCGCGACCGTGGAATCCGTGTTTTATACTGGCTCGTATTGAAAACACGGACGTCCTAGAATATCCAATATTTCATATGATTCTTCTGCTGCGATATCTGTGATGTGATCATTTGATATTCTGTGATAAATACTATATATAGTATATATGATATATTATATAGACGTTGCTTATGTTTTACACCCGCGCTAGCCCTGCCCTGCTCTGCCGTTAGTTACCTAACCTAACGGTGCACGAGGGGACATCGAGGCGAATGCGGATGGCATAAGTGTACGTCGTATTTATCTGTGATGTTTAGGTATATTAAATGATGAGACTTCATTAATGTGATTAATGAAAGAAAAGAAACCTAAAGATGTTGTGGAATCGTATTTCAAAATTAAAACAGGTAGCTACAGTTCTTGCTTTGCATCGCGGTGTTCCTAGTAGAACATCCTGCACCTTATTCGATAAGGAAAGGACCGAGATCCCTTCACCGGGAGTGACTCTTTTAGCAATAACTGGCAGATGCTACAACCCTCGGTTTGTCTTTTGATTGCTTCTATAGTTTCTGCTTTGCACAGTGATGTATATATGATATATCCCGCACCTCATTCGACGAGGAAAGGACCGACGATCCCTTCACCGGGAGTGACTCCTTTAGCAAAACTAAAAAAGCCTCAAAAACACTCCATTTCAAAATTCATTCGATTCTACAACGATATCAAGTTCATTACGCAATAGGTTTTCAGAAAAACCTGTCGTAGCCCTCCGTCATTTTAGATGAGTTGTATATAGTATTCGTGCTGCATTTGTTGGCTTTCGTCAAGGTGCAGTGTGTGGTAGATATATGCTGCTTATCTGCAGCATACAATGCGATTGGATTAGGGTAGTCGTGCGGGTTTGTTGGCTTTCGTCAAGGGTCGTGCGGGTGGGTTTAATTCAATCAGGAAATAACGGGTTGAACTTGACTAGCGGGCTATGGTTTGTTGGCTTTCGTCAAGGTCATAGCACGTTAGGGGCAAAATATTATCGGGAATTTCAAGTGTTGAAATTTGCAATGAGATTGCATACCTTCTATGTGATAGTTGGATCCCGATACCCACTGCGAGTAATTGTTACTCCTGGGAGAGTTTTACACATTACAATTAGCCGATCAAGTAGGTGTCTAGAAAGGTGTCAACGGGGTTACGCCTCTGGGAAAACGAGGTTTACATTAATTAGGTTCGTGCGAAAGCACGGGGGACCTCCCTCAAAGTACCGACACTGGCCTGGCTGAAAGATTGGCGAACTTGTAGTGTGTAATTAATCCCGGCTAGTCTTTCCTTTTAGGGTTTGAAGGAAGATTTGATAAAAACAGTGGGAGCCATCCTGATTGGATAAAATATATAACCAATCTGATCTTGCAAGAGCATACGCTGAGTGTTTTCTTCTCTCTCTCTCCTGGTAGCGACCATATCACGCCTTAATCAAGATAATAATACAGATATATTGACCGAACCAACTTGTTATACTGAGCTGGGGAACGTTGGTCCCGCTCCAACTTATAATTGTTATAAGACAGAGCAGGAAATTGGGGAATACCAGATTTCCCATGCCGCCCAAACGAAGAAAGTGCATATGATGCATTTTCTTCGGGTGTGTTCGTTACATAGAACTGTTTCTCAGTGTCCTTTACGTCCTGGGTATATGATACCGGATCAGGATCCCGCATATGTAATATGTTACATGGGCTACAGATAGGTAAAGAACTGAGAACGGGTGATAAGTTTCATGAGGCAGAAAACGGGGCAAGAGTTGCAGCCAAGTCTGTCGGTCACTGTCACCCTGTATTACCAATACATTGATTCTGAACAAATGTTATTAGATACCGAACCTGATATACAAAATCATATCAGTCTTTTTATTTAGATAAAGAAGGATATAATTTTGTATTGTTGGATAATGTTTTGAACATTTCCTATAATCAAAAGTTGATCGGTTCAGGCACGTTATCTAAAAGCATTAATATTCTAAATCAAACTACAGTTCTTAGTATACGGAACACACACAAGAGAAAGAGTTCAGAAATGAACGGATCCTTCTTAAGATATTGTAGACTAGGTCATATCAATGTGACCCGACTAGCTTAAGTTACATAGTCGATGCATATTTAAATCAGTTTAAATTTACATCTTGTGAAACTTGCCAGTCATGTCACAAACATTAGATGACCATAGCTCTGTTTATTGGAAACAGAGAAAGAGTTAGTGAACTCCTGGGATGATACATGTTGATGTATGTAGGTCCCCTGTCTACACATGCCAAGACTGGTTCTTTGTACTTCATTAAATTCTCTGATAATCTCTCAAGATTCAGACATATGTTCCTGATGAAACACAAGTCCGAACCTTTTGAGATATTCACAGAATATAAGTTAGAAGTAGAGAACCAAAACGGGTATAAGTATTATGTCCTTTGATGTGATCGGGGAGGAGAATACTTAAGCACGGAAATCCTGGATTATTCTAAAGGAGAATGAGATTCTCTCTCAGCATTACTCCTCCATATACACCATAGCATGATGGTATATCGGGGCGGAGCAGATACACCCTATTTGATATGGTGTGCTCTATGATGAGTACTACTGAGTTACCTATTTCCTTTTGGGAGTTATGCACTTATGAAGTTGCATACCCATTGAATAGGGTTCCGATCAAATCAGTTGCCTACCACTTCATATGTAATATGGAAAGGGAAGAGCCCATATCTTAAGTTAGTTAAGATTTGGGGTTGTCCGGCCTATGTCTAAAAGCATAATCCGGACAAGCTCGAGGCAAGCACTGTTATGTACAACTGGAAAAGTTCCAGCTATACAAACTACAGCAGATGATTTGGTAGAACCAAAGGATTCAGTAGATTCCAACGAACCTCAGCCTCTCCGCCGATCTAGTAGGGTTCCTCACCCACCTGAGAGTTACTTCGGTTTCTCTATGACAGTGGGAGCGAGGATTGCATCATGAGATGATGACCCAACTAGTTTCGAGCTGGCCATCTGGAGTGAGACTCTGTAAGAATGGCTGGATGCTTAGCGATCTGAGATGGAATCCTTATACACCAACAAAGTATGGACTTTAGTTGCTTTATCTGAAGGGTTAAATCCCCATCAGGAGCAAGTATATCTTGAGAAGATTACTTGGTGTATATGGAAAAGTTGAGACTTTCAAAGCTAGACTTGTTAAAGGTTTGCATCATTGACCAGGAATGGATTATGTTGAAACCTTTTCTAAGGATCTATGCTTAAGTCCATCCAGATCCTACTTGCCACGGCTACATACCATGACTACGATATCTGGCGGTTGGGTGCCATGACTGCTTTTCTAAATGATGTTTTAGAAGAGTGCGTCTATAAGTACACAGCCAGAGGGCCTCGTAGACAGTGGGAGCAGCGGAAACGTGTGCAAGATGTTTTATGTGATAAAGCAGGTATCGCGGAGTTGGAACGTCTGTTTTGATGTGTTAGTCAAAAAGTTTGACATCATCAAAATGGTAGATGAACCTTGTATAAACAAAAAGGTAGTAGGGAGTATGGTGGTGATCCTCGTAGAGTACGTGGATGACATACTCTTGATAGGGAAAGAGTTTCCAATGCTACGCTCGGTCAATCTCCGCTTATCACAATGATTCTCCATATAGGATCAAATTGATACCTCCTAAATCCTGGGTTTTGGATCTATGAGATAGATCTAATTGGATATTAGGATACTCACTAGTTGTAGTGAGAAGGTATCAGTTGATCCTAGGGAGAATCACTGGAAAGGTTCCAGAGTGATAAGGATGACTGAATGTCAGTCACAGGCATTGTCTTTACCCTCGGTAAAGGGACGATATGTTGGAAGAGTTCCAAGCTAGATACCGTGGCATACTAGACGATAAAGGCGGGATACATCGCTACTTAAGATGCTACCAAAGAGGAAGTTTGGGTATATATTGGTTCATGAGATGAACTAGGTTCCTACCATTGTGTGACAATGGAAGTGTGGTTTTAGCCCAGGAACCCCGGTCCCATCAGTGACCCAGACGTATTCTGAGGCAGCATCACCTGATCATGGAGATAGTTGATCTCCACGGTGATCGAGGTTAGGAGAGCAGACTCAGAGGATAACACGGCGAATCCACTCACGAAGGCCTATTCCCAGAGAGAGACTTTTATGGGATGGTTAAGTATGAGATACTGCAACCACTGCTATAGATGGCCCTAGTGCAAGTGGGAGATTGTTAGTTATATGTATGCCCTAGAGGCCATTACTGTACATAGGATGTATATTGTAGTGGATGCTGGGACATATATAGGGAGGACTTTCTTGCTCGACATGATAGTATGCTATCGGGTTGATCTTTACCTTAACGTGTATACTGATTGTCTCTCTATTACATGTTGGTAAAGCCCTTAGGATGTGTACTTGACTATCTGGACTATGATGCGGATCATACTAGTGGGGACATGGTAGTCCACAAGTACATCCTTCAAGGTCCCTAGTCGTGGGTGTATCGATACGGGGCATCGATATACCAGAGTAGACTAGCGTATACCTTCTCAACCCATACAGATGGGCGATGGATGATCCCATATCCATTGGTGTTTGACATCAGAGATGATATACGGGTGCTCAGTAGAGACTGGGTACACTGGACGGACTCGCCGAGAACTCCCAGATGGTATTATACCTTACGTCAGATGGCAGTTCTCTGGTGACACTGGTACAGAGTAGTCTGTAGACCCGAGATCGTCATAGAGTCTTGTGTGATTCCCACTGTGCTTTGATTTCCACCTTACCACGTCCAAGAGAGTGTGCAAAATGGTGGCTTTTGGGTACAGTCCCGAATCACATGGAGGCAATGAGCGATAGGAGGGGATTCGTCTCTCCCGGTATAGGGAGTTGATGTTGCACTGTGTTCGATTGGCTATAACCGGAAATCCCTGGCCAGGGTTGCTGAGATTTACTGGTAAGTGTTACCAGTAGTTTCTCGAACTGTTATAGATATCATATCGACACGACTTATCGAGCTATTGGGGTCTGACGTTTACCACCCCTAGGCAAGATATGCGACATATCAGACGATGAGACCTGACGGTACGGTAAGTGTTACTGGTTGGATTCACAGGAGTGTGAGCGGGCTTGCTCGTCGATCTTCTGATCGCTCAATACCCGGGTGGCCGTTACGTTTAGCAGACCGCTTGCGGCTTGTGGGTGTTTGATATGATCATCACCTGCTGCCGGCGTATTGACGAGTCTTTAGAGTCCTACACAGAGGTTTCCTGGCTCAAGCGAAACGAAATAGGAGCGCATATGAGATATGTGCGGGACCGAGAATAATGCATGTATGTGATACCGCATTCTATTCTCGCGATGAATGTATCGATTGGTTGTATGCGATATAACCTAGTTATCGAATCAAGGATTGATTCGATAAGTCGATACATTGGATACTAGTCGGTTATATGCGACATGACCGGATCATTGAATCAAGTGTTGATTTAATGATTTAATGTATAATTATATATTTGATATATTACTTTGCATTAACTAGTATTGGTTCACTTTAAATGGATTTTCTCACTTGAAATGCACATTATATATGTGATATATTTTTGTGCACTTGTTTGTATCATGTTTGATGATACATGCTCACTAGGGTTTGTGTAAAGATTAAACCATGGTTGTGTAATGGTTAGGGTTTTCATTTTATTATCTATTTATTTATTTATTATTCTTTTTGAAATGATAAAGAGAAAATGGTGGCTTTCTTTGTTTGTTGTTGAAGCTTCATGAAGCTTTGACTAAGTGACCATTTTGTCTTCATGCTTAACCCTAACCATTCAAACTAACCATGGTTTATTCTCTACACCTAACTATGGTTGCTATATGATAAGTATTCATTTATTTTCTATTTTAGAATAATACTTATCATATTCTTTTTCTCCTTCTTCTTCTTCACCAACAAGAAGAAAAGCTTGCAACCTTTAATGGCAACTTGAGAAAAAGAGTGAGAAATCCAATTCTAAAGTGAACCCACTTCCTATTTCTTCATCCTCTACCACTTGCCATGTAGTATAGGGTGTTTTCTTCACAAGTTTCATGGCTTGGTGAAGTTGGAGCTTGATCTTGTGTTGCCTCGACGTAGATCATCTTCAGCATCGAAGTCGACAACCTAGCCCGCCCATTTCTTTGATGAAGCTGATGCTAGAGTCCGGGATTCGATACGGACAGCGGAGGGACGTCATCACGGAGCCTAGGAGGTGGAGGACCGGATCTACAAAGGTTGTATTTCCGTTCACTTAGTTAAGTAGTTAACTAGTTGCATAGTTATCGCCTAATCTCTAGTCAACGATCCGTATTAGGGTTTCTCGGCACTTGTAAAATTTGAAATTGGCATGGTTGATACCTTGTGAGACCTCATTAGTGTGCCTAGGAACCCTACAATATGGCCTTCCACAACTGCTCGTTTTATCTTGTTATCTTTTAAAGTTTGTAATGTATTTCGTATCATCTTATAAAAAAATTAGTTAATAAAAGATTGTGGTGTTTAATTATTTTTAGTGTTTATAAGAAAACCATGATGTTTGGAATATTTACCGTTTTGGAAACCCATAACATTTTACTGAGAAAATATCCTTTTAATAAAAGGTCATGGTATTTGTTTGAAAATTATCTTTTAATAAAGTTTTAGATTTCCTTTTGGAAAATATCATTTATAAGGGTTATGTTCTTTGTTGAAAATAGCCTTTTAGTAAAGGTCAAGGTATTTAAATGAAGTTATCTTCTTTTAGGATGGATTGAGGTATTTTATTGTAATTAATAATTTTATGAAATTATAGTGTTTTAAGTTTGAGGTAACGTTTTAGAAAATACATTCGTGTTGGCAACCCCTGCACATGGACGGCAGGATTTGTGTCCTTTTCAAGGACCATTGCCTATAAACCACGAGGTACTCACGTAAAACATTACCCTATTATTAGGGTAACTCATTAAACTTTATTTAACATTCTAAGATGAATTAATATAAAAATATCCTTTCGAGGGAAAGGGCTCATTAAACTTTATTTAACATTCTAAGATGAATTAATATAAAAATATCCTTTCGAGGGAAAGGGCTAAGTTGGAAAAAACCATATGCCGTTATTTAAATTTAGTATTATCCCCTTTCAATGGTGAAGGGATTTTAACAAAACTAAAGTAGTTGGTGGAAAAGTGTAAGTAATATATATATATATATATATATATATATATATATATATATATATATATATATATATATCGTATCTAAAACATTTATTCCAAATATTTTATCTCCGGTGGATATTTTAAACAAATACAACATTTTAATAAAACGAGGGTATTTTGTGGAAGTACGCTATTTCGAGATCAAATTGGTAGTATGGGTAAGTGTGGGTATGTGAGGGGTGAAGTGATACCCCGTGGGTTATAACATTAAGCATATCACATTTCATGTAGTACGAGGGTGGAATATTTTTTTTGACATATAGGAGTGATTAAGGAAACCATTTTAATCATGGGTTAAGATTATCATCATTAAAGGGTACAAAAGAATAGGCATGCAAGAATATTGTAATATCATTTTAATATGGGGTTGATGATTAGAAGTTGGAACTAAGGTTATTGAAAAAGAAGAAGGCGACAGATGAGGAGAGAGAGGCGGATCCTACCTTTTGTTTGAGTCGGATGCCGATGGGTTGGAAGCGTAGGCTTGTACAAACTCCTCAATAGATCCGCGCTCAGATTTTTCCTTGGTGATTGGGTGGAGCCGTAGCGTCGGCGTCGTCGATACGAAGGCGTTGGTATTTTTTTCAGAATTTTGGAGTTCTGAGGAGTAAGAAATCATTGTTTGAAGGTGTCTATTTATAGGGTTTTGATTCTAACCATAAAATCCAAAATATCGGTTAAATTCTATGAAAATCCGCGCCGCCCATGATTTCCTAATCATCTGTTGATGATTAGCCGCCGCCGCCCTTCAACTCATCCGTTGGATCAATATCCAACGGTATGGATCGTGCCGCCGCCCACTCAACTGCGTGCCACACGTCACGCGTGGGGTGATCACGCGTTTTCGCGTGGTCCCAACCACGTGGGCGCCGTAGGTGGGTTCTGGGCCGTCGGATCTTGTATCCAACGGTCCAGGATCAAGGGGATTTAAATATATATATATATATATATATATATGTATATATATATATTTATACTACTGTATATTTTTTAAAAATTAAAATTTGTTTTTAAAAAAATTGTTAAAAATAGTTAAAAATACGGGAAAATTATGGAAAAATTTCAGAAAATATATTTTATTGTCATCTTTAGTATAAAAATAATTTTGGGCTAAAACTAAATTATATGCCCTATATCTATGGTTTTAGCTAGTTATTATAAATTTAAAATCTAGTTTATCCTTGAAAATAGTTTTAATTACGAATTAATTATTTTAATTGATAATAAAAATATGTAGATTATTTTAAGGCATTATAAAATTTTATTCAAACATTTTAAGCCTAAACAAATGATAAATAGATTTTTGAAAATTCCTTTAATCATTTTCAATGTTTTGAAAATTATTAACATTACTTTAAAAATATTCTCCTATCAACGAAACACGTAAATAATTATTTGATAATAGAAATTTAAATAAAATATATTTTATTAGGTATTAGAAAACACGGTCGTTACACCTAGTAAGCAAAAATTAACCGTTTTAGTACAAAACTTGATGTTTTAGCAAAACTAGTGGTCACACTATTCACTAATTATCTTAATTATGCCACATAAACATTTATTAGATTTTTATCACACCATTTTGTATTAATCGATAAAATTTAGTTTGCGAATTTATCCAATTTTAACCATTTTAAAGTAATAATATACGATTTAACAACTAAATTAGGTTTTGCATAAATTAAGATGTTGAACTAGACATCATAACTAGCACCAAGTGATCAAACCCAAATCTTGAATTCATAAAACCCTCACTTGAATTTTTATCTCTCCTATTTATATTATTTAAAAAATCCTAGTTTGCAATATTATGCAATTTGGACAATTTTAAATGTAGCAATTTACAAATAAGCAACAAGATTAAGTTTTTTGTGTCTTAGCATGCTAACTACACCATGTAATCATAACATTTTATAAAAACCCTAATTGATTTAAAAACCCTAAATCTTGAATTTCCAAATTAACAACTAAACCTAATTAAACACCTAATTAGCTTCAATTGAAGTATGATAGCAACAATTTAGTAACTTGGTTAGGATTTATACCTCACAACCATAGATCTAGCTTGCAACATTTCCATCCTAAAATGCTCTCTCGTTCCTTAGATCCATGCATGTAAGGCTAAGGAAAAATGCGTAAGAATTGGATTTTGATTTTGTGGGATTTTTTTTGCATTGATTTTTGAGTGAAAATTGATGAATTTTGATGTGAAGAGTGTGAGGATTTTGGAAAGGGGGAGGGCTGATCAGTTTCGGCCAAAGAGAAAAGAGGGGTGAGGTGTGGTGTGGGTGGGTGAAGTCAAGGGAAGAAAAGAAGACTAATACCTCAAGTCAACACACCCACTTCTTTATTGATTTCATTTTCTTTTCTTTTCTTTTCATTGACTTTTGGAAGTGGGAAATGGGCAGCCCCCCCTTTGGTCGGCCAGAAATTAGTGACGGGAGAGTGTGTGTGTGAGGGGTGAGTTTGGGTGAGGGAAAAATGATAAATGTTATACCCCAATTTCTATTTACACTAATTTCATTATTTAAGCCCTTTTTACTTGATATTTCTAAAACCGTTTGACAATATCATTTCATTTCAGAAACAATATTTTACAAGTTAGTTTAATGTGTCATGATACACAAAATTTGTATCAACCCATTCCAATTTGTAATTATCCCTAATTAAATGTATTAATAACGGCTTAGAATAATATTAAAATAATTAATTTCGGAAAAAAATTCAGTAAATTAGAAATTTTACAAGTGGCTCAATAAACACCAAATACTAGCAACTACATAGCTAGAATATGTATATTTAATTTTATATTAAAAGATATTTATATCTTGATTTTTACGGAAAACACCCATTATTTTACCGATTTTCCGAAATTTCACCTAAACGATTTTCAAAACGTTACAATCTTCCTCCCTCAAAGAAATTCGGTCCCCGAATTTAAATTAAAACTCCCTACAAATACTAAAACATTTAAGCAAAACCATCAAGTCGTCAGGGCTCCGAAATCATAAATACATAAAACACATTGTAGCGCAATGCATGCGCATGAAAAACAGATATATAAACCAAAATCAAAACTCCGTTAAGCATCCCGCAATCATTGGAGTTATGGGGAAGACATCAATGTCAAGATCCAATACGAAAACCAACATGATATACATCATTAAAACATCTAGAAGTAATGCATGCCAAACCTTTTTCAAATCGCCGTGCGATGTTCGCAACACTGCACAGTGGCGGGCGTCTATTATAAGAAAACAACTATATATATACATATATATCCTTTGTTTAATATGCATGTCCCGCCATTTTGAAAGAAATTTTAGAAGGGTTTCCTTTATAAAATGTTTCGTGTCATCTCGGACACGTAGGTAAATACTGAGACTATAGCTCCTCTTTGGAAATCCCTTCAATAACTATCAATGCATGCAAAAATATACTCAGGTACTGTCCTCTGACTAGTCCTGCTCAGTACTAAACCAAATAGTAAGTATCATAAAATTTACTGCTCCAAATGAAATCAATCCCAAATATATATATAAATGCCACGTGCGTCTGGTGCGCACGGAAATCGAAATCCATGAATGTGCCATACATGTGCACGGAAACAAAATCTTAGTGCAACTGGTATGCATGAAAACACCTGTCAAAGGCAATATGTGTGCCTGACAGCAAAACCAGGTGCATCTGATATGCACGAAGAATCTCGATTTAGTGCATCTAGTGTGCACCTAAATCGCATCAAGCGCCTTAAGTATGCGCAAAATCCAAATCAAGTGCACAATGTGCACGAAAACGAATATCGAATATCACAATCGAAATCAACGGTATACAACACATTTCAATCAAAATCCCAATCAGGTATACCGTGGTATAAAATCCCACCATCCTGTGCATCGGCGTGCACAAAAGCAAATCAAATACTAAAAGTGCATGAAAACTATGCCGAAAGCATAAGTTAATTCATATGCTTGCCCTAGGCATGAAATCAAATATTATGAAACTCGGTCATCAAAACTCAATCATGAAATAAATCACCCAAAAATACTGAAAATTCAAAGTGATGGATATGTGATGGTCAATCACAAAATCACAAATCATAAATATTGTCGTCGATATGTCCGTCCTTCAAAGTTGAGAAGGTGTCAGTGCATCCAATGCTAGAATAGCAAGATATCTACTTGCCTTCTGATCATGGCCTGTCGCCTAGTGCCCTTAGGCTCTCGTCTCTCACTACGAATTGCTAAGTACACAACTCCTCGGCTCAACGGTCCAATATGGAAACGATAATGGAAGTAGTCCGCTCTGGCACATTCTCTAAAGATCTCTGGCCAACTCTTATGGTAAGTCATAACATGTCTCGTCGACGATGGTGAACTCTGGCCTGCTGGGTGTGCGTCATATGACCGCTCCTAGGTCCAGGTCTTCTCGTTCAGTATTTCCAGAAAGGTCCTTTCGAAGTCTCTCCCAAGTCTCGTTTCTGTCGAACTGCCCGGAAGTCATCATCCTTACCAAATCTATTTCTTGTTTCGGAACGGCTGCATACTCATCACGACTCCTCCTGGAAGATATATCCATAGTCAACGCTTCTGCTTGCGTATCACATCTCTGATGTCGACGGAGTGGAACGTCATCTCATCAATATCTCGTACGAACCTCTTACTCCACTTTTCTCTAATGTCGACTGATTCGGACTCGTCTCCTAGTGGCTGCATGGTGTTAGTGTATATGCCCTAGAGGCCATTACTGTATCATACTAGTTTGTATATTACTTGATGGAAGCTTGGGATATTCACCTTGTATTGACATTCTTGCTCAAAATGGTAGTATGTTACTTGGTTTGTTTCTGCTTTAATGTGCGCATGTGTTTCTTTTAGAATATCGCCTTTACACATTAGTGGAGCCCTTAGGATCTTTGCTTGATTACCAGCATTGTGATGGCAGTCACACTCGTGGGGGATGGGTAATCTACAAGCACATCCTTATGCAGGTCCCTAGTCGTAGGACTATCGAGACAGGGCATCGATACTCCGGAGTAGACTAGCGTATGCGCTTCTCATCCCAGCTTGGGAGACGGTCTGTCCCACAGCCGTCAGTACGTCGTACTTGGGATAGTATGCGGGTGCTCGTTAGTTTACGAGTACACTGGACATGACTCGTCGGGAACTGTTGGTTGGTATTATACCTATCGTCAGTTATCAGTTCCCAGGTGACATGAGTACAGATTAGTCCGTTGACTTGACACTGTCACTTCGCCTCGAGTGTGTTCCCACTGTACTTTGATTACGACCCTACCACGGCTCAAAGGAGTCGTGCAAACAGGTAGTTTTTGGGTGCAGTCCCGAAGCACTTGGAGGCAGTGACGGTTAGACAGGATTCGTCTCTCCCGGTATTGGGGGTTGATATCGCGCTGTGTCTAGGAGAGCCATTACACAAAGTCCCTGGCCAGGGCAAGAGAGATAGACTGGTAGGTTTCCAGTGTTATCTCAGGGTGTTCTGGGCTACACTCCGACACGACTTGTACCGCTACTAGAGGACTGAAGTTTACCGCCCCCCTAGGCCCGCCATGCGATGTTCTTAGACGAACAGACCGGACTGTACGGAGACTGTCACATTCAGGCTCAGTAGGAGTGCAGATGGGTTTACCTCGTCAGTCTTCTTATTGGCATCTACCTGGGGACCGTTACGTACAGCTAGTGCCGCTTGCGGTCTGTAGTTAAACCCACTGCCAGCGTAGTGTCGAGTCTTTAGAGTCCCACATAGAGGGTTATTCGCCTTTAGGCAAAATGAGTAGAGGTCGCATGGTTTTGCGACGGGGTTCGTTCAAATCCGCGCACTTGTGCACGTTTGGTGTCCGGACAGCTTATACTAGCGGGCTTTGGTTTAAGCCAGATCCTAGTATATGTTTTGGGATTGGTTTTATCTCATTGTATTCGTGTTCCTCGGAACACGAATACGGGTATGTATGCACAGTTGACTGAGACAGAGGCAGAGGATTTTCATTAGGGTTAATGATCGTTGTCATTTTCTTAACCCTAATGTTTATTTGTGAAATATGATTTATTAATATTAGTTAATTATAATTGTGTATGGTTAGGGTTGTTGACCATTTGATTTTGCTTGACTTTTTGACCTAGGTTGACAAGTTGACCATCATCATTTCATATGAAAGATGCTCTTTGATCCTTGCAAAAGTAATTAATGTGAAATGATAATGGTCATGTCAAGATTAACCATCACAATTATTTTTAGCTAAATATTTATTTATCATAATTCACATATATGTGAGAAGGTTGGTTTATTTTTCTCACTTGATCATTTTCATTCTCTTTCCTCCTCTTCCTCTCTCTAGCTCTCCCCTCTCGTGAGTTGAGAACCATTTGAGCTTGAGATAAAACCCTCAAAAATACTCTTTACTCTTTCTAAGGTCCTAGGTTTAGCACACCAAGCACTTTAGTTACTTCTAGTTTGAAGTTGGAGCCAAAGATAGAGGCCCTCGGGTGGATCTTTCTTTGGCAAGAGAAGGCGATAAGGAGAACCCGTTCTTTCACTCCAAGGAGCAAGAAGAGAAGGACTTGAAGACCTAGGTATAACCCCCTTTCCGAGTAGCTAACTATTTTAGCTTGTTAGTTAGTTTTGTTTAGCAAAGATCCCTCCTTTAGCATAGTCCATGTTGCCTAGTGTTGCAAAAATCCGAGTTTTCATAACGTTTCCACCTCCCCGCAAGTACCGGGGTGGGCAACGTAGACTTACAGTGGTATTAGAGACTAGCTAAACACAAACTAACTAGTTAGCAAAGTAACTAGAACTTCGATCGGAAAAAATCGCAAAACACATTTTCAAAAACCCTAGTTTCTGCCGATTTTTATTTCTGCTTTAAAAATAATAAATCATACACTAAAAATCGTCTCAAGGTTTTTTACAGAATACCCAAGAAAAACGAACCAGCGAGTCGACCAACTCAACGCGGAACCGCGGCAAGAGCATGCTCTTGCCGCGGATCCGCGACCGAGTTGACTCGGCCGTGGGTCGTTTTTCCTGCAGTGTTCTTCTGTTCCTGTTTTGTGATTTTTGAGATGGTTTGTTTCTGCCCAGATTTTCCAGAGAACAAGTTAGTTTTTGGGGTGGTCACAAATTCGTATTTTGATCGAATTTCTTTACACTTTGGCTAATGGGTTATATCTGTGATGTGATATATGTATTGAACGTCTGCTAATCGCTATATGTCGATTAGTGGGGGTTATACATATCTGTGATCTGTAATGATTAATGGTTTGTGTATATGAATTCGTTGGATTGTCGCGGATGAATAGCTGGGGGGTTGTGAGATGAGAGTTTTCTTATTCTTTCAATTCTTGTAATATGTAAATTGATGTAATATTATTTGTTTGGCCGCACAACCGGGTCGGGGTTGTAGCCGTCATTGTATAATTTCTTTTTACTGTTTTTGCTCCTAGGATAGACCCAAGGTGGGGTGCACAAACTACTGGGTATCTCGAAGTGCCGAGTAGCCTACTCATGGTGTTGAGGGAGGTTGCTTCGCTTCGGGTACTTGGCGGGTAGTTTTCCGCACCCGCAGGGGTCTAGGGTGGGGTTTGGCTATTCATCGCGACCGTGTAATCCGCTTTTCGTTACAGGCTCGTACGAAATGCGGATTCCTAGTATATCCAATGTGTTCATCTGTGATCTGGAATGGCTATCATTGCATGTGACGAATGTTTATATATATCTATATGATATCTATTTAGGCGTTGCTTATGTTTTGCATCCGCGCTAGTCCAGCCCCCGCTCTGTCGTTAGTTAAGTAACCTAACGGATGATGACGGGACCCCGTGGTGAATTCGGATGGCATAAGCGTACGTCATATTTTCGTTGTTTTCTGCAATGGTAGGATTAAATGATGGGACGCATTGGAATTAATGCAAGAAAAATAAACCAAGTAAAAGTCGTTGGAACACTTTCAAAACCACTCGGTTCTTTTCAAAACCAAATTTTAAATGCGGAGCTTGAGCCACTCCTTTTGAAAGCTATCTCGTTCCTTCGATTATATCAAGTTCACTACGTTCACGGTTTCGCCAAAACCATTCGTAGCCCTCCGTCGTTTCACATGAATGGTCAATAAGTATTCAAGCTATGTATGTTGGCCAAAGTCAAGGCATAGTGATTGGTAGCTATTGGGTATTCATGTGCAGCATAGATAAATGTGTTGGTTTGGGGCAGTCGTTCTACCATGTTGGCCAAAGTCAAGGATATATGCGGGTGGGCTCAAATTAACCTGGAGAATGACGGGTAGAACTTGACATGTGACTTATGATATTTTGGCCAAAGTCAAGGTCATAAGAGCATGGGGCAAAAATCCACATCGGGAGTTTCAAAAGAAACTGAAACTTGCTAGCGCTGCATACCATTTGGAGTGTGATGATTCTGGTAGGATTCCTTCAGTTTTGTCACGCGATGATATTTGGATCCCGATCCTACTGTGAGTATATGCTACTCCTCCGGAACTTTCTCACTTAACGATCAATGCTATAAACCAAGTAGGTGTCTAGAAAGGTGTTAGCGGGGCTACGCCCACAGGGAAAAGAGGTTACTTAATTAAGGAACTTCGCGAAAGCGTTTGAAAACCTCCCTCGAAGTACCGACACTGGCCTGGCTGAACGGTTAAGCAAGTATTGTACGGTGAGATTGATCCCGACTAGTTCTTCCTTTATGGTTTGAGGAGGGATTCGAGAAACAGTGGGAGCCATCCTGTTTAGACAAATTAAAAACCACTCTAAACTTGCAAGAGCATCATGCTAAAGTGTTTCTTCTCTCTCTCCTAATTGTAGCGACCAATTATCATGACTGGACTTAAGTTACTTCTTGATAAAAACATACTGACATGGCCAAACTACAAAGATTGGCTCTGGAATGTCAAAATGGCAATCACTTATCACAAGTTTGGGTATCTTCTTACCACCAAAGCTCCCCCTGTCCCAGGTCCCAAAACCAGCGCCGTGGATAGGGAAATCCGTAAGACCTGGGAAATCGACTGCGTGAAGGCCAAGTGCCTCGTGCTTGCCCCTATGGACAATGAACATCAGAGGAGGCACGAGAATATGGACCTCGAATCCATATTTCTCCATACAAAAGAACTGTATGGAGAGCAATCCCGTATCGCAAGATACGAAGTGTCGAAGAAGCTGTTTTCGGAAAGATTGGCCGTCGGATCATCGGTAGCGGAACACGTGCTTAAGATGATTGGCTACATAGAGGAGCTCGCGGACCATGGGACCACATTGGAGAATGAGCTCTATACGGACTTGATTCTCCAGTCCCTTCCTTCTACTTACGCCCAGTTCATCCTGAATTTCAACTTGCAAGAAAATGAAGTTGAACTTTCAGAACTCCTCAACATGCAGAGGAGTGCAGAGGGCACCCTACAGAAAGGTAGGGAAACATCCACTTTGTTTGTAGGAGGATCTTCCTCTTCTAGGTCAAGGGCGAATTGTTAGTTATATGTATGCCCTAGAGGCCATTACTATACATGAGATGTATATTGTAGTGGATGCTGAGACATATAT
The DNA here is from genome assembly GCA_030015575.1 of Agapanthus africanus. Classification (NCBI taxonomy): domain Eukaryota; kingdom Viridiplantae; phylum Streptophyta; class Magnoliopsida; order Asparagales; family Amaryllidaceae; genus Agapanthus; species Agapanthus africanus. The sequence continues at coordinate 102,794,318 of JASDDO010000010.1, read as the reverse complement.
AGGTAGGACTTTCTTGCTCGACATGATAGTACGCTATCTGGTTGCTCTTTATCTTAACATGTATACTTGCTATCTCTCTATTACATGTTGATAAAGCCCTTAGGATGTGTACTCGACTTTCAGGACTATGATGTAGATCATACTAGTGGGGCCTGGGTAGTCTATGAGTACATCCTTCAATGTTCCTAGTCGTGGGAATATCGAGACGGGGTATCGATATTCCAGAGTAGACTAGCGTATATCTTCTCGACCCATGTGATGGGAGATGGATGATCCTATATCCATTGGTGTTTGACACCAGAGATGGTATGCGGGTGCTCAGTGGTGACTGGGTACACTGAATGGACTCGCCGAGAACTTCCTGATGGTATTATACCTCACGTCAGATGGCAGTTCTCTGGTGACACTGGCACAGCTTAGTCTGTTGATCCGAGATCGTCATTGAGTCTTGTGTGTCTCCCACTGTGCTTTGATTTCCACCCTACCACGGCTTTACTGAGTCGTGCAAACAGGTGGTTTTTGGGTACAGTCCCGATTCACATGGAGGCAATGAGCGATAGGAGGGGATTCGTCTCTCCCGGTATTGGGGGTTGATGTTGCTCTATGCTCGACTGGCCATAACTGGAAATCCCTGGCCAGGGTTGCACTGATTTACTGGTAAGTGTTATCAGTAGTTTCATGCTTGTTATGGACCTTACATCGGCATGACTTATCGAGCTACTGGGGTCTGACGTTTACCACCCCTAGGCGAGATATGCGACATATCAGACGAACAGACCGGACTGTGCGGTAAGTGTTACTGGTTGGATTCACAGGAGTGTGAGCAGGCTTGCTCGTTGATCTTCTGATCGCTCAATACCTGGGTGGCCGTTACGTTTAGCAGACCGCTTGCGGCTTGTGGGTGTTTGATATGATCATCACCTACTGCCGGCGTATTGACGAGTCTTTAGAGTCCTACACAGGGGTTTCCTGGCTCAAGCGAAACAAAATAGGAGCGTATATGAGATATGTGTGGGACCGAGAATAATACCAGTATGTGATACTGTATTCTATTCTCGCGATTTGTATCATCGGACGGTTATATGTGATATAGCCGGGTTACCGAATCAAGTGTTGATTCGATACATTGATACACTTGATATTAGTCGGTTATATGCGATATGACCGGATCATTAAATCAAGTATTGATTTAATGATTTAATGTATAATTATATATTTGATATATTACTTTAAATTAACTAGTATTTGTTCACTTAAAATTGATTTTCTCACTTGATGTGCACAAGTTGTATATATGATATATGTTTGTGCACTAGTTTGTATCATGATTGATGATACATGCAAACTTGGATGTGTGTATGACTTACACCATGTTTAGGTTAATGGTTAGGGTTTTATTTATTTTAATTATTTTGGCAAAAATAAAATGGTGGCTTTCTTTGTTTTATGCTTGAAGCTTCATGAAGCTTTTAAGCATCATTGACAAAGTCTAAACATTTTGTTTTGCATGATACTTTCATTAACTTAACCATTAACTTAAACTCTAGTTTAGTCTCTACAATGGTTACACTCACCCATGGTTGCATCATGATAGACTTCACTTGATTATTCATTTTTTTTATTTTATTATTCATATTATTTTCTTTCTTCTTCATCTTCTTCAAGTGAAGAAAGCTTTCTTGAAAATTTTCAAGTGAAGAAAAAGAGTGAGAAATCCAAATCCAAAGTGAACCCACTTCCTATTTCTTCATCCGCTACCACTTGCCATGTTTTATAGGGTGTTCTCTTCACAAAGTTCTTGACCAAGTGAAGGAATAGCTTGAGTTTGAGTCTCCCCGACGTAGATCATCTTCGGCCTCGAAGTCAACGACCTAGCCTGCTCATTTCTCCGAAGAAACCAACGCTAGAGTCCGGGATCCCGATGATCGCAGCGAAGGGACGTCAACACGGAGCTTTAGAAGTGAAGGACCGGATCTACAAAGGTTGTTATCCCTTTCACTTAGTACCAAAGTAGTTTGCTTGCTTTTAGTTTCGCCTTACCTCTAGTTAACGATCTTGCATAGGGTTGTTCGGCACATCAAAAATTTGATTTTGGCATGGTTGATGCCTTGTGGAACCTTATGAGTGTGCTGGAACCCTGCAGGCGAAAGCCAAGGGAAAGAAGAAGAAAACCCCCGCCAAACTAAGGGGCGGTGTTAGTAAAGTGGATACGAAGGGAAATGCAAAAGCAACAAAGGTAGCGGGGAAGCTTGTGGATAAGGAAGAATGCTTTTACTGTCACAAGAGTGGACACTGGAAGAAAAATTGCAGGGCTTGGAAGGCCAGAACACAGGATCTGAATCAACTTGCGGCTTCAACTTCAGGTGTGTATGTTATTGAAAACTGTCTATCAATAAACTCTACTTCCTGGGTATTGGATACCGGATCAGGATCTTATATCTGTAATTCATTGCAGGCATTGAGAAAGCGTAGGTTTTTGAAGGCAGGTGACATGACCCTCAAAGTTGCAAACGGAGCTAGCATGGATGCTGAGGCCGTGGGGGACTATCACCTGGGAATGTCAGATGGACATATTTTGGTTTTACGTAATTGCTTTTTTGTACCCAATGCAACTTGTAATATCATTTTTGTATCTTTAGTATCTAAAGAAGGTTATGAATTTGCGTTTGTAAGTAATGTTGTAAACATTCACCTTAATCAAGTTCTGATTAGGTCAGGTACATTGAGCAATGGTATATACGTATTAAACCAACCACAGATTTTCAATGTCCAGAATACACACAAAAAAAGGTCTCCGGAAACAAATCAGACTTTCTTATGGCATTGTAGACTGGGTCACATCAATGAGAGAAGGTTGACGAAGTTACATACAGAAGGATATTTGGATCCGTTCGAATATCAATCATATGCAACTTGTCAATCCTGTCTCAAAGGAAAGATGACAAAGACTCCGTTCACTGGACACGGAGTAAGAGCGAGCGAACTCTTGGGACTCGTACACAGCGACGTGTGCGGTCCAATGTCTACGCATGCACGAAGCGGTTATTCTTACTTCATTACTTTTACAGATGACTTTTCAAGGTACGGATATGTCTTCTTAATGAAACATAAATCCGAAGCCTTTGGAAAATTCCAGGAATACAAGAATGAAGTAGAAAAACAAACAGGCAAAAGTATCAAGACACTGAAATCTGATCGAGGTGGTGAATACTTGAGTGCCGAGTTCCTGGATTACTTAAAAGAGAATGGTATTCTCTCTCAGCTCACTCCTCCATACACTCCGCAACATAACGGTGTATCGGAGAGACGGAATCGCACCCTATTGGATATGGTACGTTCCATGATGAGTAACGTTGAGTTACCGCGATCATTCTGGAGATATGCACTAGAATCAGCTGCATACCTTTTGAACCGAGTTCCAACTAAGACTGTGTCTACTACACCATATCAGATGTGGTGTGGGAAGAGACCCTATCTTAATCATATTAAGACATGGGGATGTCCAGCTTTTGTCAAAAAGCAGCATGCGGACAAACTCGAGGCACGATCAGTACAGTGCAAGCTTGTGGGATATCCAAAGAACTCCAAGGGATATTTCTTCTATTGCGAAGAGGAACAAAAGGTTTTTGTTTCTCGTCATGCCCACTTCTTGGAAACTCAGTTTTTGGAAAAACAGATAAATGGGAGCGCAATAGAACTGGAAGAAATTCCAGAACCACGAGCTATTACTGAAAGCTTAGTAAAACCAGAGGGTTCGAAAGATCAGGACATTCCTACGCCGCTCCGCAGAAGTAGTAGGAAGTTTCATCCGCCCGAGAGATACTATGGTTTTCTCGTAGACGGGGATAGAGAGGATTGCATCATTGATAGTGATGAGCCGACTAGCTTCCAGCAGGCCATTCAGAGCGTTGACTCGGTAAAATGGCTGGATGCAATGCGGACCGAAATGGAGTCTATGTACACCAACAAAGTATGGACGTTGGACGTTGCTCCAGATGGGGTAAAACCCGTAGGATGCAAGTGGATCTTCAAAAGGAAGATTGGTGTAGATGGACAGGTTGAGACCTATAAAGCTAGACTTGTTGCAAAGGGTTTCCGTCAAAGACCTGGCTTGGACTATGATGAAACCTTTTCTCTAGTAGCTATGCTGAAATCCATTCGGATCCTCCTTGCCATTGCTGCCTTCCACGATTATGAGATCTGGCAGATGGACGTAAAGACCGCTTTTCTAAATGGAAATTTAGAGGAGTGTGTCTGTATGGACCAGCCAGAGGGTTTCATTCAGAGTGGGAGCAGCGGAAAGGTGTGCAAGTTGCTTAAGTCCATCTATGGACTAAAGCAGACATCGCGAAGTTGGAACATCTATTTTGATGAGACGGTCAAAGAATTTGGCTTTATCAAAAATCCAGATGAACCATGCATCTATAGTAGATTTGTAGCAAGAACTGTAGTATTCCTCATTTTATACGTGGATGACATTCTCTTGATAGGAAATGACATTCCTATGCTACAATCTGTCAAAGGGTTCTTATCACACAGGTTCTCCATGAAAAACCTGGGTGATGCCTCTTACATTCTGGGGATCCAGATCTATCGTGACAGATCCAAGAGGATATTAGGACTTTCACAGTCCAGGTACATCGACACCATACTGAAAAGATTCAGTATGAAAGATTCCAAGCGCGGTAATCTACCGGCTTATCACGGGATCACCCTCTCCAAAGAGATGTCTCCCAAAACTGATTTGGAAAGGGATCGCATGTCTATTATACCCTACGCTTCTGCGGTAGGCTCTATAATGTATGCGATGTTGTGCACCAGACCAGATGTAGCTTATGCACTGAGTGTGGTAAGCCGGTATCAGTCAAACCCTGGGGAGAAACACTGGATAGCGGTAAAGAACATTCTCAAGTACCTGAGAAGAACTAAGGAGATGTTCTTGGTGTATGGCGGAAAAGACCTCCAGATCGAGGCCTTTGCTGACTCCAGCTTCCAGAGTGACAAGGATGATTCCAAGTCCATGTCGGGTTATGTCTTTACCCTCTATGGAGGGGCGGTGTGTTGCAAGAGTTCCAAACAGGAAACCCTTGCTGACTCGATGATGGAAGCAGAATATATCGCTGCTGCAGATGCCGCAAAAGAAGCCGTCTGGATAAGGAAGTTCCTAACAGAACTTCAGGTGGTTCCGTCCATTGTTGATCCAGTACCTCTGTATTGCGACAACAACGGGGCTATAGCTTTAGCGTAGGAACCCAGGTCCCATCAGAAGTCCAGGCACATCTTGAGGCGGTATCACCTGATCAGGGAGATCGTGGGTCGCCAGGAGATCGAGGTTCGGAGAGTTGCTACGGAAGATAACACCGCTGATCCATTCACCAAGGCCTTACCCCAGACTCAGTTCGAGCGGCTGATCGAGATGATAGGTCTTCGATACGCCAGTATATGGCCTTAGTGCAAGTGGGAGATTGTTAGTGTATATGCCCTAGAGGCCATTACTGTATCATACTAGTTTGTATATTACTTGATGGAAGCTTGGGATATTCACCTTGTATTGACATTCTTGCTCAAAATGGTAGTATGCTACTTAGTTTGTTTCTGCTTTAATGTGTGCATGTGTTTCTTTTAGCATATCGCCTTTACACATTAGTGGAGCCCTTAGGATCTTTGCTTGATTACCAGCGTTGTGATGGCAGTCACACTCGTGGGGGCTGGGTAATCTACAAGCACATCCTTATGCAGGTCCCTAGTCGTAGGACTATCGAGACAGGGCATCGATACTCCGGAGTAGACTAGCATATGCGCTTCTCATCCCAGCTTGGGAGATGGTCTGTCCCACAGCCGTCAGTACGTCGTACTTGGGATAGTATGCGGGTGCTCGTTAGGTTACGAGTACACTGGACAGGACTCGTCGGGAACTGTTGGTTAGTATTATACCTATCGTCAGTTATCAGTTCCCAGGTGACATGAGTACAGCTTAGTCCGTTGACTTGACACTGTCACTTCGTCTTGAGTGTGTTCCCACCGTACTTTGATTACTACCCTACCACGGCTCAAAGGAGTCGTGCAAGCAGGTAGTTTTTGGGTGCAGTCCCGAAGCACTTGGAGGCAGTGGTGGTTAGACAGGATTCGTCTCTCCCGGTATTGGGGGTTGATATCGCGCTGTGTCTAGGAGAGCCATTACACAAAGTCCCTGGCCAGGGCAAGCGAGATAGACTGGTAGGTTTCCAGTGTTATCTCAGGGTGTTCTGGGCTACACTCCGACACGAATTGTACCGCTAGTAGGGGACTGACGTTTACCGCCCCCTAGGACCGCCATGCGATGTTCTTAGACGAACAGACCGGACTGTACGGAGACTGTCACATTCAGGCTCAGTAGGAGTTCAGATGGGTTTACCTCGTCAGTCTTCTTATCGGCATCTACCTGGGGACCGTTACGTACAGCTAGTGCCGCTTGTGGTCTATGGTTAAACCCACTGCCAGCGTAGTGTCGAGTCTTTAGAGTCCCACATAGAGGGTTATTCTCCTTTAGGCAAAATGAGTAGAGGTCGCATGGTTTTGCGACGGGGTTCGTTCACATCCACGCACTTGTGCACGTTTGGTGTCCGGACAGCTTATACTAGCGGTCTTTGGTTTAAGCCAGATCCTAGTATATGTTTTGGGATTGGTTTTATCTCATTGTATTCGTGTTCCTCGGAACACAAATACGGGTGTGTATGCACAGTTGACTGAGACAGAGGCAGAGGATTTTCATTAGGGTTAATGATCGTTGTCATTTTCTTAACCCTAATGTTTATGTGTGAAATATGATTTATTAATATTAGTTAATTATAATTGTGTATGGTTAGGGTTGTTGACCATTTGACTTTGCTTGACTTGTTGACCTAGGTTGACAAGTTGACCATCATCATTTCATATGAAAGATGCTCTTTGATCCTTGCAAAAGTAATTATTATGAAATGATAATGGTCATGTCAAGATTAACTATCACAATTATCTTTAGCTAATTATTTATTTATCATAATTCACATTTATGTGAGAAGGTTGGTTTATTCTTCTCACTTGATCATTTTCATTTTCTCTCCTCCTCTTCCTCTCTCTCTAGCTCTCCCCTCTCATGAGTTGAGAACCATTTGAGCTTGAGATAAAACCCTCAAAAATACTCTTTACTCTTTCTAAGGTCCTAGGTTTAGCACACCAAGCACCTTTGTTACTTCTAGTTTGAAGTTGGAGCCAAAGGTAGAGGCCCTCGGGTGGATCTTTCTTCGGCAAGAGAAGGCGACAAGGAGAACCCGTTCTTTCACTCCAAGGAGCAAGAAGAAAAGGACTTGAAGACCTAGGTATAACCCCCTATCCGAGTAGCTAACTCTTTTAGCTTGTTAGTTAGTTTTGTTTAGCAAAGACCCCTCCTTTAGCATAGTCCATGTTGCCCAGTGTTGCAAAAATCCGAGTTTTCATAACATTTCCGCCTCCACGCAAGCACCGGGGTGGGCAACGTGGATTTACACATGTACTACGCTCCAACGGCTATACTCGTATCTGGAGTCTCCCAAGCAATGTTTCCCATCATATGATGTCCGAATGATATCGAACTTTTTGATCGATTCGTCGAGGTTCCATAATCCCCCAAGAGCTCAATATCTTGGGTACAGTTTAATAGTATTGAATATATGCCACAGCACCTCTGGACCAACCGTAGAAGGGCAGACCCAAGCCTCATTAATGGCGCCGCTGAACTGCCGCAAACCCTAAGGCTCACTGGCGTTCCATTGTCATTAAGTCGAGTTAGGGTTTCATTCTTTTAGAGGGTCCGTAGAATTGCTTGCATTATTTTCCTAATACTTTAAACTTAGAAAATGGGTTCCTGACATTCGATCGTCTCTATCGACTCTCAACTTATCAGCGTGAAGTCGTCTCTAGCTGGAATCAATCTATCTGATGACTTCGCATCGGGGTAGGCAATGAATCACATGTCTTAGTCTTTCATCTCTGGTGATTAGCGATCTTCTATCATAACTCAATGTATAACTCGTGCGGCGTTAGCTTCAAACATCTAGGGCGATATCTTTTCATTCGCTAAAATCACTGGCTTATTCGTCCGCATGCTGATCAATGCCTCAATCATCAAAATAATCTGTGCTCTGACGGTCATCACAATCTGGCTGGCCTCTTGAAGGGGCCCAATCCTCTGGTGCTGATCTGCACGTCCGAGAATTCTCGTAAAAGCGATCCATCAAACGCTCGTAGCGCGAAAACACAATAAAATGGCGCCTCTATGCAAACCGTATGTCCCTGGAATCACACCCAAGTCAGTCCTCGTTCGTGACGAGCTCGTGCTGACCGCAACTCTAGCCGCAGCTCTCTCTCTGCCCGTACCACCGTGATAACAAAACCATAAACTGGTACTGATGAGGTTAGATCATAGGAATGAATATAATGCTGTGCAAAGAAATGTACATCCTAAGGCTTCTTAAGTGGAGTATCGTATCATAATTATGCCACGGAACATACGTACAGTACATCACTTTACTCAAGCTACCTACTCCATCAACCAAGGGTCATCCTACACTCCGAAGGTAAAACTTAACGCTCTGATACCAACTTTGTCACGACCCGAAAAGTACGGAACATGACCGACACTTAAATTACGAAACGTCTCGAGGCGTACGTAATCTAAGTAAGTCAAAACCCAGAAATCCAAACCAAAGAAGCAGTAGAGTGAAGGAAAAACCAATTTAAAGCAAGTAGTTTTAATAACATAGGCCGAAGTATGTATTTTTAAAGTCTCAAGTATTTTCTGAAAATTTCGGCAGAGTCTCCTTTGCAAATACTAGTCCCAAACGGGATACAACATGAATAGTATACGAAATAAATAAAAAGGCATCCCCAAGCGGGAGCTAGCTCTTCGTCAATCGATGGTCACAACCACGCAAGCAATATAACATACAACGCTGAAGGGTGAGGATCAAAACTCAAAAGAAAACCCAAAATCAACATGAAAACCATAACAATACAACGTGCGACTCTAAGGTCGAAATAATAACAAGTCTGGTCTTCTATCTCTATAAAATATACAATCTGGTTGATGGAGTTTCTAGATACAACTGAAATAATAAATAAACAATGGTGGTCCTGATGCAAAAGAACCCACCTACCAAAGCAATCACCCGGTAGGAACAGTGTGCCAGCAAAGCCGCAAAGAAACCTGTATGGCAAAACCTGCAAGGAACTGTGGCATAACGGGGGTGAGTTGTCAACACGTGAGTAGAAAACATTTACGAGTAGAAATCGCATTCATAACGCTATCCTATGTCATATCAGGTAATATCCTCAAATAATATCCTGATCCATCTACATATAAGTGCAATACCACGTGCTCGTGTCAGAGCCTCAGATAGCAACATATCAGATATATATGATGTATGAATGCATTACGAATGGAAACATAATATATCATGAGTGAGACAATTGTTTTCTTTAATCAATAAGATTTCTATATGTATATAAATCGAGGAACATCAATGAAATCAACTGAGAAATCCGTGTCAAGCATCGACACAAAACATAAATCCAAATATCTCAATATCTCAGTGTCTCCAATCTCAAATCTCAATATCTCAAATCTCAAATATCAATATCTCAGGCATCCGTATCATCTGCGGGATCGGCCCGCGGGCTCCGGCAGAACGGATCAGCCTGTATCCATCTCATGACTCCGGCCGGTATCCTCCGGATAACTGACGAGTCCAAATAATATCACCGGTAAGTAGTGCTCCCCTACCAGGCTTATCGAATACAACTCGAGCTTCTTGCCCCGGGGTACTGTTAGTTATATGTATGCCCTAGAGGCCATTACTGTACATAGGATGTATATTGTAGTGGATGCTGGGACATATATAGGGAGGACTTTCTTGCTCGACATGATAGTATGCTATCTGGTTGATCTTTACCTTAATGTGTATACTGATTGTCTCTCTATTACATGTTGGTAAAGCCCTTAGGATGTGTACTTGACTATCTGGACTATGATGCGGATCATACTAGTGGGGACGCGGTAGTCCATAAGTACATCCTTCAAAGTCCCTAGTCGTGGGTGTATCGAGACGGGGCATCGATATACCAGAGTAGACTAGCGTATATCTTCTCGACCCATACAGATGGGCGATGGATGATCCCATATCCATTGGTGTTTGACATCGGAGATGATATACGGGTGCTCAGTAGAGACTGGGTACACTGGACGGACTCGCCGAGAACTCCCAGATGGTATTATACCTCACGTCAGATGGCAGTTCTCTGGTGACACTGGTACAGAGTAGTCTGTTGACCCGAGATCGTCATAGAGTCTTGTGTGGTTCCCACTGTGCTTTGATTTCCATCTTACCACGTCCAAGAGGGCGGGCAAAACGGTGGTTTTTGGGTACAGTCCCGAGTCACATGGAGGCAATGAGCGATAGGAGGGGATTCGTCTCTCCCGTTATAGGGGGTTGATGTTGCGCTGTGTTCGATTGGCTATAACAAGAAATCCCTGGCCAGGGTTGCTGAGATTTACTGGTAAGTGTTACCAGTAGTTTCAATTGTTATAGACCTCATATCGACACGACTTATCGAGCTATTGGGGTCTGACGTTTACCACCCCTAGGCGAGATATGCGACATATCAGACGACGAGACCGGACTGTACGGTAGTGTTACTGGTTGGATTCACTGGAGTGTGAGCGGGCTTGCTCGTCGATCTTCAGATCGCTCAATACCCGGGTGGCCGTTACGTTTAGCAGACCGCTTGCAGCTTGTGGGTGTTTGATATGACCATCATCTGCTGCCGGCGTATTGACGAGTCTTTAGAGTCCTACACAGAGGTTTCCTGGCTCAAGCGAAACGAAATAGGAACGCATATGAGATATGTGCAGGACCGAGAATAATGCGTATATGTGATACCGTATTTCATTCTCGCGAACAATGTGTCGAATGGTTGTATGCGATATAACCTAGTTATCGATTCAAGCGTTGATTCGATATGCCGATACATTGTATACTAGTCGGTTGTGTGCGACATGACCGGATCATTGAATCAAGTGTTGATTTAATGATTTAATGCATAATTATATATTTGATATATTACTTTGCATTAACTAGTATCGGTTTACTTAAGATGGATTTTCTCACTCGGATGTACACATTGTATATGTGATATACTTTTGTACACTTGATTGTATCATGTTTGATGATACATGTTTACTTGTGTTTGTGTGAAGATTGAACCATGGTTATATGAATGGTTAGGGTTATGATTATTTATTTATTCATTTATTTATTCTTTTGGAAAAAGAAAAGCAAATGAGAAAATGGTGGCTTGTTTTGTTTTGTTCATGAAGCTTCATGAAGACTTTGACCAAGTGACCATTTTGTCTCATGCTTAACCCTAACCATCCCACTAACCATGATTTATTCTCTACACTTGACCATGGTTTGGTCATGATAAGTATTCTTTTAATTTTCTTTTTGGAATTAACTTATCATAACATTATTCTTCTTCTTCTTCATTTCTTCAAGTGAAGAAAGCTTGCCTCCATCAATGGCAAGTGATGAATTAGAGTGACAAATCCAATTCTAAAGTCTACCCACTTCCTATTTCTTCATCCTCTACCTCTTGCCAAGTAGTAGAGTGTGTTTCCTTCACAAGTTTTCATGGCTTGGTGAAGGTGGAGCTTGATCTAGTGATGCTTCGACGTAGATCATCTTCGGCATGGACATCGACGACCTAGCTCGCCATTTCTCCGACGAAGCCGACGCTAGAGCCCAGGAATTCATTTGGACAGCGAGGAGACTTCGTTGCGGAGCTATGGAGGTGGAGAACCGGATCTACAAAGGTTGTATTTCTGTATTCATTTAGTTAAGTGTTAACTAGTTTTCTTTTTCGCCTAGTTTTCTAGCCAACGATCCGTAGTCGGGTTTCTCGACACCTAGATTTTTTGAAATTGGCATGGTTGATGCCTTGTGAGACCTCTAGTGTGTGCCTAGGAACCTTACAGTGGTATCAGAGCCTAGCTAGAGCCTTAGGCGAAGTCTAGACGACGTTTGAAACCCGATCGAACCGAAAACCTAACCCGGAAAATGCTCTCTGGACTTTTTCTAAAAACTGGGTTTTTTCCAGATTAAAAATTCGTAAAAAAATTAGCAGGGAATTTTAAGAATTATGGCGCAAAAATTTTCTCATGATCCCTCTTATGTGCGGCGGAACCGCGGCATAAGCCTAGCTTATGCGGCGGTTCCGCGGCAAGTTGATGACATCATCATTCACTGTTTGTACAGTAATTCATTATTTCTGGTGCTGGATTTTCTGGGATTTTTTAATATTTATTCCAGAGTTGAATTTTCTGGGGTTGTTTTGAGGATTCGATGAATCGATCGGATTATTTAAACTTTGTCTATTTGGCTTTCCGGATAAATTTTAGAATATGTTAAAAAGTTCGACCGGATATAAATACCCAATTTTTCCCCTGTCGGGAAATTTCCAAGTGTTGGATTTTTCCGTAGTTTAAAGACGTTCTAAGTAGTGCAAGTAACTCGATGGACCCTCTAGAAGACAACAAACCTTAACTCGATTATGTGACCGTCTTGAACTGCCCTTTGAACCTTCGGGTTTGGGGCAGTACGGCGTGCCACATGTGAGGCGTTGGCTTGACCCTTCTATGGCTGGACCGTTGGTACTGAGGCATGAACTGAATGTTTTTTGACTTGTTTCATGTGTTGTTCTGTATCGGGAAAACTTGGGTGTTCGATTGATCGATCGGAAAGTTTAACATTTTCTGTTTATCCGGAATGTGATACAACAATTGGAATTCACAAAAGTTATGTGATAACTGAATGAATATTATAAACAGAGCAGTTCAGTCTCACTTGATCGGTTGCCACGGAATTTTGATGTGATCAAAAGTCCGTCGCAATCACGTAGCGTACGCGGATACTCGCCGGGTAAACTTAATAGACAGCCTCACTCCATAGCCCCGACCAAGTGACTGTAGGAGAACCCCGTCGCCGAAAGCATCCGTTCGGGTGCTCCCGGTAGCGGTGTTCCGCCTTGGTGCACTTTGTCGACGGTATCGGGGGTGCGGCCGTCTACTGAAGTTTGCGACGAGCATTCGATCAGTTTTTCGGGGATCCTGTTGAATTGCCCGACTTGATATTGAAAAGTGTTTTCGATAATGAGACTAAAATGCGGGGTTTATAATTGTTAGGCATGCGATGTCTAAGTAATTCATTTGATTAGGCATGCGATGTCTATGCGGATTGCGGATTCCAACTGTTGTAGTTTTACACTTTCTTTTCTGTGACCGTAAGTGTAATATGTGATATCGCCGGTTTCGTTGCTATATGTCAACGACAATTGGGATGCACATATTTACTTACGTTGATGACATGTGATGTTATGTGTTGCTGGATATGTTATATTGGATCGTCGTGTTTGAATAGCCGGGGTTTTTTATGTGAGATAAGTGTTTTTCATTTTCATTCATGTAAAAACTTGTATGTAATATTCTTTTATTGGGGCACTTCCAGGTTGCGGAAGATGTCACCGTTTGTATATTATTTACTTTTCCGCACTAGGATAGACCCAAGGAGGAGGGCACAAGTAACCGGGTTCTGGAGTCCAGTGGGAGACCAACTCGAGGAGTCGAGTCCGGGTCTCCTAACTCTAGAATTGGTAGGGTTGCTTGCCGCTCTCGTAGGGGTCTAGGGGTGTGGGTTTTGGCTATTCATCGCGACCGTGGAATCCGTGTTTTATACTGGCTAGTATTGAAAACACGGACGTCCTAGTATATCCAATATTTCATATGTTTCTTCTGCTGCGATATCTGTGATGTGATCATGTGATGTTCTGTGATAGATACTGTATATAGTATATTTGATATATTATATAGCCGTTACTTATGTTTTACACCCGCGCTAGCCCTGCCCCGCTCTGCCGTTAGTTACCTAACCTAACGGTGCACGAGGGGACATCGAGGCGAATGCGGATGGCATAAGTGTACGTCGTATTTATCTGTGATGTTTAGGTATTTAAATGATGGGACTTCATTAATGAGATTAGTGAAATAAAAGAAACCTAAGATGTTGTAGAATTGAATTTCAAAATAAAACAGGTAGCTACAGTTCTTTCTTTGCACAGCGGTATATGTGATATATCCTGCACCTTATTCGATAAGGAAAGGACCGAGATCCCTTCACCGGGAGTGACTCCTTTAGCAATAACTGGCAGATGCTACACACTCGGTTTGTCTTTTGATAGCTTTTAAGTGTTTTGCTTTGCACAGCGATATATATGATATATCCCGCACCTCATTCGACGAGGAAAGGACCGACGATCCCTTCACCGGGAGTGACTCCTTTAGCAAAACTAGAAAAGCCTCAAAAGCACTCCATTTTTAAAATCATTCAATCCTACAATGATATCAAGTTCATTACGCAATAGGTTTTCAGAAAAACCTGTCGTAGCCCTCCGTCATTTCAGATAAGTCCTATTTGGTATTCGTGCTATGTTTGTTGACCTCCATCAAGGCGTAGTGTGCGGTAGCTAACTAGTATTTATCTGCTTATGCATATGATGCAGATTGGATTAGGGTAGTCGTGCGGCCTTGTTGACCTCCGTCAAGGGTCGTGCGGGTGGGTTTAATTCGATCAAGAAATGACGGGTTGAACTTGACTAGTAGCCTATGGTTTGTTGACCTCCGTCAAGGTCATAGGGTGCTGGGGGCAAAATATTATCGGGAATTTCAAGTGTTGAAATTTGCAATGAGATTGCATACCTTCTATGAGATAGTTGGATCCCGATACCCGCTGCGAGTAATTGTTACTCCTGGGAGAGTTTTATACATTACAATTAGCCGATCAAGTAGGTGTCTAGAAAGGTGTCAACGAGGTTACGCCTCTGGGAAAACGAGGTTTACATTAATTAGGTTCGTGCGAAAGCACGGGGGACCTCCCTCAAAGTACCGACACTGGCCTGGCTGAAAGATTGGCGAACTTGTAGTGTGTAATTAATCCCGGCTAGTCTTTCCTTTTAGGGTTTGAAGGAAGATTTGATAAAAAGCAGTGGGAGCCATCCTGATTAGATAAAATAATAACCAATCTATTCTTGCTAGAGCGCACGCTGAGTGTTTTCTTCTCTCTCTCTCCTGGTAGCGACCATATCACGCCTTAATCAAGATAATAATACGGAATATTGACCGAACCCGCTTGTTATACTGAGCTGGGGAACGTTGGTCCCGCTCCAACTTATAATTGTTATAAGACAGAGCAGGAAATAGGGGAATACCAGATTTCCCATGCCGCCCAAACGAAGAGAGTGCATGCTGATGCATCATCTTCGGGTGTGTTCATTACAAAGAACTGTTTCTCAGTATTCTCTGCATCCTGAGTATATGATACTGGATCAGGATCCCAGATATGTAATTTGTTACATAGGGCTACAAAAGGGTAGAAAAACTGAGAATGGGTGATAAGTTTCATGAGGCAGAAAACGGGGCAAGTGTTGCAGCCAAGTCTGTCGGTCACTGTCACCCTGTATTACCAATACATTGATTCTGAATGAATGTTATTAGATACCGAACCTGATATACAAAATCATATCAGTCTCTTTATTAGTAAAGAAATGATAAAATTTTGTATTGTTGGATAATGTTTTGAACATTTCCTATATCAAAAGTTAATCGGTTCAGGCACGTTATCTAAAAGCATTGACGTTCTAAATCAAACTACAGTTCTTAGTATACTGAACACACACAAGAGGAAGAGTTCAGAAATGAACGAATCCTTCTTGTGGTATTGTAGACTAGGTCATATCAATGCGACCCGACTAGCTTGAGTTACATATAGATGCATATTTAAATCAGTTTGAATTTACATCTTGTGAAACTCGCCAGTCATGTCACAAAGATAATATGGCCATAGATCTGTTTATTGGAAACAGAGAAAGAGTTAGTGAACTCTTGGGACTGATACATGATGATGTATGCAAGGTCTCCTGTCTACACATACCAGGATTGGTTCTTTATATTTCATTACGTTCTCTGATGATCTCTTTAGATTCGGACATATGTTCTTGTTGAAACACAAGTCCGAACCTTTTGAGATATTCATAGAATATGATTTAGAAGTAGAGAACCAAAATACGGGTAAAAGTATTATGTCCTTTGATGAGATCAAGGAGGAGAATACTTGAGCACGGAATTCTTGGACTTTTCTAAAGGAGAATGAGATTCTCTCTCAGCATTACTCCTCCGTATACACCATTGCACGATGGTATGTCGGAGCGGAGCAGATACACCCTATTTGATATGGTGTGCTCTATGATGAGTAATACTGAGTTACCTTTTTCCTTAGGGGGTTGTGCACTTGAGAAGTTGCATACCTATTGAATAGCGTTCAAATCAAATCTGTTGCCTACCACTTCATATTTGATATGGTATGGGAAGAGCCCATATCTTAAGTTAGTTAAGATTTGGGGTTGTCCGGCCTATGTCTAAAAGCATAATCCGGACAAGCTCGAGGCAAAGTCTGTTATGTAGAACTGGAATCGTTCCAGCTGTACAAACTACAGATGATAATTTGATAGAACCAAAGGATTCAATAGATTCCAATGAATCTCAGCCTCTCCGCCGATCTAGTAGGGTTCTTCACCCACCTGAGAGATACTTCGGTTTCTCTATGACAGTGGGAGAGAGGATTACATCATGAGATGATGACCCAACTAGTTTCGAGCTGGCCATCAGGAGTGAGACTCTGTAAGAATGGCTGGATGTTTAGCGATCTGAGATGGAATCCTTATACACCAACAAAGTATGGACTTTGGTTGCTATATCTGAAGGGTTAAATCCCCATCAGGAGAAAGTATATCTTGAGAAGATTACTTGGTGTACATGGAAAAGTTGAGACTTTCAAAGCTAGACTTGTTAAAAGTTTGCATCATTTACCAGGCGTAGATAATGATGAAACCTTTTTCCAGTGGCTATGCTTAAGTCCATCCAGATCCTACTTGCCACGGCTACATACCATGACTACGATATCTGGTGGTTGGGTGTCATGATAGCTCTTCTAAAATGATAATTTGGAAGAGAGCGTCTATAAGTACACAGCCAGAGGGCGTCGTAAACAGTGGGAGCAGCGGAAACGTGTGCAAGATGTTTTATGTGATGAAGCAGGCATCGCGGAGTTGGAACGTCTGTTTTGATATGTTAGTCAAAGAAGTTGACATCACCAAAATGGTAGATGAACCTTGTATAAACGAAAAGGTAGTAGGGAGTATGATGGTGATCCTCGTAGAGTACATGGATGACATACTCTTGATAGGGAAGGAGTTCCATATGCTATGCTCGGTCAATCTCCGCTCATCACAATGATTCTCCATATAGGATCAAAGTGATACCTACTAAATCCTGGATTTTGGATCTATGAGATAGATCTAATTGGATGTTAGGAATCTCACTAGCTGTAGTGAGATGGTATAAGTTGATCCTGGGGAGAATCACTGGAAGTGTTCCAGGGTGATAAAGACGACTGAATGTCAGTCGCAGGCATTGTCTTTACCCTCAATAAAGGGACGGTATGTTGGAAGAGTTCCAAGCTAGATACCGTGACATACTAGACGATAAAGGCTGGATACATCGCTACTTATGATGCTACCAAAGAGGATGTTTGGGTGTATATTAGTTCATGTGATGAACTACGCTCCTACCATTGTGAGACAATGGAGTTGTGGCTTATGCCAAGGAACGCCGGTCCCATCAGTGATCCAGACTTATTCTAAGGCAGTATCACCTGATCATGGAGATGGTTGATCTCCAGGGTGATCGAGGTTAGGAGAGTAGACTCAGAGGACAACACGGCGGATCCACTCACGAAGGCCTATTCCCAGAGAGAGACTTTTATGGGATGGTTGAGTATGAGATACTACAACCACTGCTACAGATGGCCCTAGTGCAAGTGGGAGATTGTTAGTTATATGTATGCCCTAGAGGCCATTACTGTACATAGGATGTATATTGTAGTGGATGCTGGGACATATATAGGGAGGACTTTCTTGCTCGACATGATAGTATGCTATCTGGTTGATCTTTACCTTAACGTGTATACTGATTGTCTCTCTATTACATGTTGGTAAAGCCCTTAGGATGTGTACTTGACTATCTGGACTATGATGCGGATCATACTAGTGGGGACGCGGTAGTCCATAAGTACATCCTTCAAAGTCCCTAGTCGTGGGTGTATCGAGACGGGGCATCGATATACCAGAGTAGACTAGCGTATACCTTCTCGACCCATACAGATGGGCGATGGATGATCCCATATCCATTGGTGTTTAACATCGGAGATGATATACGGGTGCTCAGTAGAGACTGGGTACACTGGACGGACTCGCAGAGAACTCCCAGATGGTATTATACCTCACGTCAGATGGCAGTTCTCTGGTGACACTGGTACAGAGTAGTCTGTTGACCCGAGATCGTCATAGTGTCTTGTGTGGTTCCCACTGTGCTTTGATTTCCATCTTACCACGTCCAAGAGGGCGTGCAAAACGGTGGTTTTTGGGTACAGTCCCGAGTCACATGGAGGCAATGAGCGATAGGAGGGGATTCGTCTCTCCCGGTATAGGGGGTTGATGTTGCGCTGTGTTCGATTGGCTATAACAGGAAATCCCTGGCCAGGGTTGCTGAGATTTACTGGTAAGTGTTACTAGTAGTTTCTCGAATTGTTATAGACCTCATATCGACACGACTTATCGAGCTATTGTGGTCTGACGTTTACCACCCCTAGGCGAGATATGCGACATATCAGACGACGAGACCGGACTGTACGGTAGTGTTACTGGTTGGATTCACTGGAGTGTGAGCGGGCTTGCTCGTCGATCTTCAGATCGCTTAATACCCGGGTGGCCGTTACGTTTAGCAGACCGCTTGCGGCTTGTGGGTGTTTGATATGATCATCATCTGCTGCCGGCGTATTGACGAGTCTTTAGAGTCCTACACAGAGGTTTCCTGGCTCAAGCGAAACGAAATAGGAGCGCATATGAGATATGTGCGGGACCGAGAATAATGCGTGTATGTGATACCGTATTTCATTCTCGCGAACAATGTGTTGAATGGTTGTATGCGATATAACCTAGTTATCAATTCAAGCGTTGATTCGATAAGCCGATACATTGTATACTAGTCGGTTGTGTGCGATATGACCGGATCATTGAATCAAGTGTTGATTTAATGATTTAATGCATAATTATATATTTGATATATTACTTTGCATTAACTAGTATCGGTTTACTTAAGATGGATTTTCTCACTCGGATGTACACATTGTATATGTGATATACTTTTGTACACTTGATTGTATCATGTTTGATGATACATGTTTACTTGTGTTTGTGTGAAGATTGAACCATGGTTATATGAATGGTTAGGGTTATGATTATTTATTTATTCATTTATTTATTCTTTTGGAAAAAGAAAAGCAAATGAGAAAATGGTGGCTTGTTTTGTTTTGTTCATGAAGCTTCATGAAGACTTTGACCAAGTGACCATTTTGTCTCATGCTTAACCCTAACCATCCCACTAACCATGATTTATTCTCTACACTTGACCATGGTTTGGTCATGATAAGTATTCTTTTAATTTTCTTTTTGGAATTAACTTATCATAACATTATTCTTCTTCTTCTTCATTTCTTCAAGTAAAGAAAGCTTGCCTCCATCAATGGCAAGTGATGAATTAGAGTGAGAAATCCAATTCTAAAGTCTACTCACTTCCTATTTCTTCATCCTCTACCTCTTGCCAAGTAGTAGAGTGTGTTTCCTTCACAAGTTTTCATGGCTTGGTGAAGGTGGAGCTTGATCTAGTGATGCTTCGACGTAGATCATCTTCGGCATGGACATCGACGACCTAGCTCGCCATTTCTCCGACGAAGCCGACGCTAGAGCCCGGGAATTCATTTGGACAGCGAGGAGACTTCGTTGCGGAGCTATGGAGGTGGAGAACCGGATCTACAAAGGTTGTATTTCCGTATTCTTTTAGTTAAGTGTTAACTAGTTTTCTTTTTCGCCTAGTTTTCTAGCCAACGATCCGTAGTCGGGTTTCTCGACACCTAGATTTTTTGAAATTGGCATGGTTGATGCCTTGTGAGACCTCTAGTGTGTGCCTAGGAACCCTACAGGTACCATACCGGGCGTACCATGTACCCGAGACGGTTCATCCAACTCCTCGAATCGGGTCTCGAAATCCAACAGCAATCCTGAAAACTCATGGTGGACGACTCATACATCACGGGAAAACCGCAATTTGCCTTTTAAAATGATGATACTAAGCTTTTATTAAATTCTTGCTGTTTTCCCCCAAATCCAGAAATCTCATGTAAATCCGAAATCATCAAAATCATGATACCAATAAATAGTGAATACCGGCATAAATCTCCATAATACTGCATAACCAATAAATATATGAATGCACATAATATCATGCAATAAATGCAATATTTAAACTAGCATATGGAAGCTATAACATATTGCGACTATCAGCTATCAAGCTATGTCAATGAAAAGGTATTTTCTAACGTGTACGTGGCATGGCAATTACCGATGATGATGTGTGTGAGCCGGCAAGTAAGTATATGTGGAACATACGCATTATCGGTAATGGTGCTAATGTCCTGGCCCGGGTTGTTCGACCCTGGTTCTACGCACTCTTATGTATCCACGCACTTCGTACCGAGGTTGGGCCGAGATTCGTTTTTGTTAGATCAATCGCTCATTGTGATTACTCCCGTTGGAGAGTCTTTTGTTGCTCGACATGTGTTTCGGTCGTGTACTGTTCGTATTGGAGATAGAGATTCTTCCGTCGATTTGATCCTTCTTGATATGTTGGACTTTAACGTTCTCCTCGGCATGGATTGGTTAGCCACTTGCTATGCATCCGTGGACTGCCGTGAGAAGGTGGTTAGGTTTTATTTTTCGGGAGAGTCGGTTCTTATTATGCAGGGGGACCGCAGTGCCGCCCCTCATAGTTTGATTTCTGTCCTTTGCGCTGGTTGACTCTTGAGGAAAGGATGTCGGGGATTGTTAACTTATATTCGTGATACTGGAGCCACTGCGGATCCATTGGATCAGGTTCTGATTATGAGAGAGTCTCCTGATGCTTTTCTTAATGAGTTACCTGGATTGCTTCCAGAGTGCGATGTTGAGTTTTACATCGACTTGATTTTCGGCACGGGGTCTATTTCTATACCGCCTTATCGGATGGCCCTGGCGGAGCTTAAAGAGCTTAAAGATCAATTGCTAGATTTTCTTGAAAAAGGACTTATTCATCCGAGTGTGTCGCCTTGGGGAGCTCCGGTCCTGTTCATTAAGAAGAAGGATGACAGTATGAGATTGTGTATCGACAATCATCAATTGAACCGAGTTACGGTGCGGAATAAGTATCATTTACCTCGTATTGACGATTTGTTTGATCAGCTCCAGGGAGTGGGATACTTCTCCAAGATTGATTTGCAGTCAGGTTATCATCGGTTGCGGGTTCGGAATGATGACATTTTGAAGACTGCTTTTCGGATGCGCTACGGGCATTACGAGCTCTTGGTGATATCATTTAGGCTCACCAATTCCCCGACAGTGTTCATGGATTTGATGAACCAGATCTTCAGGACGTTCCTCGACCAGTTTATTATTGTATTCATTGATGACATTCTGGTCTACTCCAGGAGTCGAGAGGAGCATGAGCAGCACTTGAGGATTACTTTGCAGACATTGAGAGAGCACCAGTTGTTTGTTAAATTCTCGAAGTGTGCTTTCTGGCTTGACAGTGTTGATTTCTTGGGTCATGTGTGCTGGGTTCCTTAGCACCCCCACTGGGTTTTCCAATGCATCAACCATGCAAGTTTAAAGTTCTATGGTGGTAAAGAACTATTAGCCTAGGATCTAACTAGAGGAATTAGGGTAAAGCAACATGTAATCAAATATTACACTAAGTGAATGAGGAATACAACCTTTGTAGACCGGTCCCTTCACTCCAATTAGTGATCTCCCGGACTCAAGTTAGGCTCCACAAAGCGAAATGAACAAGCTTGCTTGAAGTCTTCGAGACCGAAGATGATCTATATCAAGAAGACTCTAACTCAAGCTACCTCTTCACTAATTGGGAATCAGTGAAGCAAACAACCTAAACTAAATGGCTAATCTAGTATAGGTTGATGAAGTAGGATTTTTGCTCACTTTAGAATAATTTTTCTCACAATATTTCTTCACCTTAAGAAAAGCTAGAGCTTTCTTGAGATAAGGAAGAAGATGAAGTATAGAATGGAATGAGTGAGAATTTTAACCATGGGTGAGATAATATCTCATATTAACTCATGTAGAGACTTAACCATGGCTTAAGATAATAGTTGGGTTAATAAATATCTAGGATGAGACAAAATTAGTGGACTAAGTCAATGGTTTTATAAGCTTCCACTAAGCTTCAAACCATGTGATTATTCTACCTAATTTTGTATTTACCTAAATAAATAAAAACCCTAATTATCTATGACATGGTATGAGTCTCATACACCCATGTTAGATGTATCCTCAAGAATGACACAAATAATATATATCACATATATATTAAATGTGCACAAGTGAGAAAAAGAAATCCTTAAGTGAGCTAATATTAGTTAATGTATGTTAATATATCAAATATATAATTATACATTAAATTATTAAATCAACACTTGATTTAATAATCTGGCTATATCACATATAACCAACTAATATCATTTGTATCAACTTATCAAATCAACACTTGATTCGATAACCCGGCCATATCACATACAACCGACCGATATCACATATCGCGAGATTAGAATAGGGTATCACATACGCGTATTAATCTCGGTCCCGCACATATCACATATGTGCTCCTACTTCGTTTCGCCTGAGCCATTAAACCTCTGTGTAGTACTCTAAAGACACGTCAATACGCCGGCAGTAGGTGATGATCATATCAGTCACCCACAAGCCGTCAGCGGTACTAGCTGGACGTAACAGCTACCCGGATATTAAGCGATCAGAAGATCAACAAGCAAGCTTGCTCATACTCCTGCAAATCCAATAAGTAACACTACCATACAGTCTGGTCTCTTCGTCTAATATGTCGCATATCCAGCCTGGGGTGGTGAACGTCAGACCCCAATAGCCTGATAAGCCATGCCGATGTGAGGCCCATAACAGTTCGAGAAACTACTGATAACACTTACCAGTAAATCTCAGCAACCCTGGCCAGGGATTTCCTGTTATGGCCAATTGAGCATAGCACAACATCATCCCCCAATACCGGGAGAGACGAAATCCCCTCCTATCGCTCATTACCTCCATGTGACTCGAGACTATACCACGTTATCTTGAACGTGGTAAGGTGGAAATCAAAGCATAGAGGGAATCACACAAGACTCTATGACGATCTCAGGTCTACAGACTAACCTGTACCAGTGTCACCAGAGTACTGCTATCTGACATAAGGTATAATACTATCTAGGAGTTCTCGGCGAGTCCTGTCCAGTGTACCCGGTCTCCACTGAGCACCCGTATGCAATCTTTGATGTCAAACACAAATGGATGTGGGATCATCCATCACCCATCATATGGGTCAAGAAACATATACGCTAGTCTACTCTAGAATATCGATGACCCGTCTCGATACTCCCACTACTAGGAACAATTGAAGGATGTACGTATAGACTAACCTGGCCCCACTAGTATGATCTGCATCATAATCCTGGTAGTCAAGTACATATTTTAAGGGCTTTATCAACATGTAACAGAGAGGCAATAAGTGTATATGTTAAGATAAAGAGTAACCAGATAGCATACTATCATGTCGAGCAAGAAAGTCCTCCCAATATATGTCCAAGCATCCACTATAATATATATCTTATGTACAATAATGGCCTCTAGGGCATACATACAACTAACAATCTCCCACTTGCACTAGGGCCAGTTGTTGTAGTATCTCATACTCAACGTCCCATAAAAGTCTCTCTAGAGAAAGGTCTTTGTGAGTGGATCCGCCGTGTTATCCTTTGCGTCAACTCTCCTTACCTCGATCACTTGGAGATCAACCATCACCCTTATCAGGTGATACTTCCTCAGAATATATCTGGATCGCTGATGGGACCGAGGTTCCTAGGCCAAAGCCACAACTCCATTGTTGTCACAATAACAGTTATTTGACACTCAATGGTAGGAACCATGTTCATCTCATGAACAAGAAATATACAGACATCCACTTTGGCAGTATCGTCGGTAGCGATGTATTTAGCCTTTATCGTCTAGTTTGCCATGGTATCTAGCTTGGAACTCTTCCAACATACCGTCCCTCTACTGAGGGTAAATACAAAGCCTGAGACTGACTTTCAGTCGACCTTATCACTCTGGAAGCTCAAATTGGTAAAGGACTCCACTGGAGTTCACTGTTACCAAACACCAAGAACATTTCTTCTGTGCTTCACAAGTACTTAAGAATGTCCTTCACAGCTGTCCAGTGATTCTCCCAAGATCCGATTGATTCCTTATCACTACACCTAGTGAGTTAGCTATATCTGGTACGTAAAATCGCATACATCATAGATCCTACTGCCGAAGCAAATGTTATCTCTTATACGCGAGCTCTCTCCAAATCAGTCTTGAGAGACATATTTTTGGAGAGAGTGATTCCTGAGTAAGTGGGATAACCACCACGCATAGAATCTTCCATACTAAACCCCTTTAGTATGGTGTTAATATACCTGGATTTGGGACACTCCGAACATCGGCTTAGATCTATCTCTATAGATCGTAATCGTTAAGATGTAGTAGGTATCATCCAGATCTTTCATGGAGAATCCTCGTGATAAGAGAAGCTTGACCGAGTGTAGCATAGGAAACTCATTTCCTATCAATAGTATGTTATTTACGTACAATACGAGAAAGACAATTATACTCTTTACAATCTTCTTTTATATACAAGGTTCATCTACATTTTTGATGAAGTCAAACTCTTTGACTGCCTCATCAAAATATATGTTCCAACTCTACGATGCCTGCTTTAATCCTGATGGACTTAAGCATAGTCACTGGAGAAAAGGTTTCGTCATAATCCACACCTGGTTATTGACGAAAACCATTTACTACAAGTCTAGTTTTGAAAGTCTTAACTTTTCCATCTACACCAAGAATCTTCTCAAGATCCACTTGCTCCCGATAAGTTTTACCCCTTCAGGTGCAACATTCAAAG
Source organism: Agapanthus africanus (assembly GCA_030015575.1). Classification (NCBI taxonomy): domain Eukaryota; kingdom Viridiplantae; phylum Streptophyta; class Magnoliopsida; order Asparagales; family Amaryllidaceae; genus Agapanthus; species Agapanthus africanus. Next base: position 102,769,036 of record JASDDO010000010.1, on the reverse strand, counting down.
TCATACTTTGTTGGTGTACATGGATTCCATCTCAGATCCCATAGAATCCGGCCAATTCACAGAGTCTCCACTCATGATGGCCTGCCTGAACCTAGTTGGGTCATCATCTACCATGATGCAATCCTCGTTCCCACAGTCACTGAGGAAACCGTAGTATCTCTCAGGTGGATGAGGAACCTACCAGATTCACGGAGAGGCTGAGGTTCATTGGAGACTATTGAATCCTTTGGTTCCATTAAATCATTAGTTCCAGTTTGTGTAGCTGGAACTCCTTCCAGTTCTATCTCATAACAACTAATTTGTTTTTCAAGAAATTCATTTTTCTAAAAAAAGTTGGTATGTCGAGAAACAAAACACCGTTTGTTTCTCGGTTTGGTTGAAGATATTCCATCACAAATGTTTGGGATATCCAACAAACTTGCAGAACTGACCTTGCCTCGAGTTTGTCCGAATTCTGCCTTTCAACATAGGCCGGACAACCCCATATCTTAACTCGTTTAAGACATGGTCTCTTCCCATACCATATTGCATATGGAGTGGTAGGCACATAGATTTGGTTGGACCCTATTCAATAGGTATGCAACTTCTCAAGTGCATAACTCAAAAAGGAAACATGCAACTCAGCAGTACTCATCATAGAGCGCACCATATCTAATAGGGTGCGATTCCTCCGTCCCGATACACCGTTGTGCTGTGGTGTACACGAAGGAGTAAGCTGAGAGAGAATCCTATTCTCTTTTAAGAAAATCCAGGAACCCTATGCTCAAGCATTCCCTTCTCCGATCAGATCGAAGGACTTAATTCTTTTACCCATCTGGTTCTCAATTTCAAGCTTATATTCCTCGAATTTCTCAAAATTTTCAGACTTGTGTTTCAATAGGAACATATGTCCGAATCTTGAGAGATGGTCAGTGAATATAATGAAGTACGAGGAACCAACCCTGGCATTTGTAGACATAGAACCATATACATCATCATATATCAGTCCCAAGAGTTCAGTAACTCTTTCTCTGTTTCCAGTAAACGGAGTATTAGTCATTTTACCTTTGAGACAAGACAGCCAAGTATCATAAAATGAAAATTCAAACGGATTCTCATATTCATCCTTATGTAACTTAGCTCGTCGTGTCGCATAGATATGACCTAGTCTATAATGCCAGAAGAAGGATTCATTCATTTCTAAACTATTCCTCTTGTGTGTATTCTGTTTACTTTGGACTGTGGTTTGATTTAGAACGTATATGTCAATACATAACGTTCTTGATTCAGGAAAATGTTCACAACATTATCTTCCAATACAGAATTATATCCTTCTTTAACTTAATATAGAATTTGATGTAATGTTATATATCAGGTTCGGTGTCTAATAACATTTGTGTTGGGATGTTCAGTACGACAGCAAGGTTTTGGGAGGCATCGTCCATGACAATTTCAAAAAATTTCCATGCTAAACAACCCTAACCCTAGAATCTTAGCTAGAGATTTAGACGAAACGACAATGTAAACAACTTTACATACAATGTGAACAAGGAATACAACCTTTGTAGACCGGTCCTTCACTTTAATAGCTCCGTGTAGTAGTCCCTTCGCTCCAAGTAGTGAACTCCCGGACTCTAGAAAGGCTCCACAAGATGAACGGAACAAGCTTGCTTGAAGTCTTCGAGGTCGAAGATGATCTACGTCGAGGAGACACAAACCCAAGCTACCTCTTCACTAAATTAGGGTTTAGTGAAGCAAACACCCTAAACTAAATGGCTAATCTAGTAGAGGATGATGAAATAGGAATTTTGCTCACTTTAGATTTATTTTTCTCACAATATTTCTCCACTTGGAGAAAAGCTAGAAAGCTTTTTCTTGAGGAAGAAGAAGATGATGTGGAGAAGAGAATGAAACTCATGAAGTGAGAATAGCAACCATGGGTGAGTTTATATCATATACTAACTCTTGTAAAGACTAAACTATGGCTAAGGATAATGGTTAGGTTAATAAATTGTTAGTTATATGTATGCCCTAGAGGCTATTACTGTACATAGGATGTATATTGTAGTGGATGCTGGGACATATATAGGGAGGACTTTCTTGCTCGACATGATAGTATGCTATCTGGTTGATCTTTACCTTAACGTGTACACAGGCTGTCTCTCTATTACATGTTGGTAAAGCCCTTAGGATGTGTGCTTGACTACCTGGACTATGATGCGGATCATACTAGTAGGGACTTGGTAGTCCATAAGTACATCCTTCAAAGTCCCTAGTCGTGGGTGTATCGAGACGGGGCATCGATATACCAGAGTAGACTAGCGTGTACCTTCTCGACCCATACAGATGGGCGATGGATGATCCTATATCCATTGGTGTTTGACATCAGAGATGATATACGGGTGCTCAGTAGAGACTGGGTACACTGGACGGACTCGCCGAGAACTCCCAGATGGTATTATACCTCACGTCAGATGGCAGTTCTCAGGTGACACTGGTACAGAGTAGTCTGTTGACCCGAGATCGTCATAGAGTCTTGTGTGGTTCCCACTGTGCTTTGATTTCCACCTTACCACGTCCAAGAGGGCGTGCAAAACGGTGGCTTTTGGGTACAGTCCCGAATCACATGGAGGCAATGAGCGATAGGAGGGGATTCGTCTCTCCCGGTATAGGGAGTTGATGTTGCACTGTGTTCGATTGGCTATAACAGGAAGTCCCTGGCCAGGGCTGATCAGAGAATTGCTGGTAAGTGTTACCAGTAGTTTCTCGACCCGTTATGAGCCTCATATCGACACGACTTATCGAGCTATTGGGGTTTGACGTTTACCACCCCTAGGTAAGATATGCGACATATCAGACGATCAGACCGGACTGTACGGTAGTGTTACTGGTTGGATTCACTGGAGTGTGAGCGGGCTTGCTCGTCGATCTTCAGATCGCTCAATACCCGGGTGGCCGTTACGTTTAGCAGACTGCTTGCGGCTTGTGGGTGTTTGATATGATCATCACCTGCTGCCGGCGTATTGACGAGTCTTTAGAGTCCTACACAGAGGTTTCCTGGCTCAAGCGAAACGAAATAGGAGCGCATATGAGATATGTGCGGGACCGAGAATAATACGTGTATGTGATACCGTATTCCATTCTCGCGATGAATGTATCGAATGGTTGTATGCGATATAACCTAGTTATCGAATCAAGGATTGATTCGATAAGCCGATACATTGTATACTGGTCGGTTGTGTGCGACATGACCGGATCATTAAATCAAGTGTTGATTTAATGATTTAATGTATAATTATATATTTGATATATTACTTTGCATTAACTAGTATCGGTTCACTTTAAATGGATTTTTTCACTTGGTTTGTGCACATTGTATATGTGATATACTTTTGTACACAAGATTGTATCATGTTTGATGATACATGCTAGTTTGGGTTTGTGTAAAGAATTAAACCATGGTTACTTAAGTGGGTAGGGTTTCATTTCCTTTTCTCATTTATTTATCTATTTATTCATTTTGGAAAAAGGAAAGCATAAAGAGAAAATGGTTGCTAACTTTGTTTGTATTATGAAGCTTCATGAAGCTTTGACCAAAGTGACCACTTTGTCTTCATCTTTAACCCTAACCATTCATCTAACCTTAGTCAATTCTCTACACTTCACCATGGTTGATTATGATAAGTATTCTTTTATTTTCTATTTTCAAAATAACTTATCATAATATTATCTTCATCTTCTTCTTCACTTGAAGAAGCTTGACTTCATCAATGGTGGATTGATGAAATGAGTGAGAAATCCAATTTTAAAGTCTACCCACTTCCTATTTCTTCATCCTCTACCTCTTGCCAAGTAGTAGAGTGTGTTTCCTTCACAAGTTTTCATGGCTTGGTGAAGGTGGAGCTTGACCTAGTGATGCCTCGACGTAGATCATCTTCGGCACATCGTCGATGACCTAGCCCGTCCATTCTCCGATGAAGCCGACGCTAGAGCCCGGGGTTCGACTTGGACAGCAAGGAGACTTCATTGCGGAGCTATGGAGGTGGAGCACCGGATCTACAAAGGTTGTATTTCCGTTATCTTATAGTTTAGTTGTAAACTAGCTCATTTTATCGCCTAAACTTCTAGCCAACGATCTAGTCTAGGGTTTCTCGGCACCGTAATTTTTGAAACGGGCATGGTTGATGCCTTGTGAGACCCCTTGAGAGTGCCTAGGAACCCTACAGTGGTATCAGAGCCTAGCTAGAGCCTTAAGCGAAGTCTAGACGGAGTTTGAAATCCGAACGAACCCGAAACCCAAAGTCCAAAATGCTCTCTGTCCAATTTTTAAAAATATGGATTTTTCCATATTAAAAATATGCAGAAAATTAAGCAGGGATTTTTATGAATTACTGTGAAAAACGGAGATCTAACTCCGTCATAACGCCGCGGAACCGCGGCCTAAGCCCACGTGGCGCGGTGGTTTCGCGGCCATATTGTTGACTCTTTGACTCCTATTTGCACAGTAATGTTTATAATTAATTCCTGTGTTTTCTGGGTAATTTTAATATATACTATACAGTTGAGTTTTCTGGGGTTGTTTTGGGATTTCATGGATTCGATCGGATTGTCTAAACTTGTCTACAATTTTTCCGGATAATTTTTTGAATATGTTAAAAAGTTCGACCGGATATAAATACCCAATTTTTCCCGTGTCGGGAAATTTCCAAGTGCTGGATTTTTCCGTGGTTTAAAGACGTTCTAAGTAGTGCAAGTAACGCAATGGACCCTCTAGAAGACAACAAACCTTAACTCGATTATGTGACCGTCTTGAACTGCCCTTTGAACCTTCGGGTTTGGGGCAGTACGGCGTGCCACATGCGAGGCGTTGGCTTGACCCTTCTACGGCTGGACCGTTGGTACTGAGGCACGAACTGAATGTTTTTAGACTTGTTTCATGTGTTGATCTGTTTCGGGAAAACTTGGGTGTTTGACTGTTCGATCGGAAAGTTTAACATTTTCTAATTATCTGGAATGTGATACAATAATTGGAATTCACAAACAGTTATGAGATAACTGAATGAATGTTATAAACATAGCAGTTTAGTCTCACTTGATCGGTTGCCACGGAATTTTGATGTGATCAAAAGTCCATCGCAATCACGTAGCGTACGCGGATACTCGCCGGGTAAACTTAATAGACAGACTCGCTCCATAGCCCCGACCAAGTGACTGTAGGAGAACCCCGTCGCCGAAAGCATCCGTTCGGGTGCTCGCGGTGGCGGTGTTCCGCCTTGGTGCACTTCGTCGACGGCGTCGGGGGTGCGGCCGTCTACTAAAGTTTGCGACGAGCATTCGATCAGGATGTCGGGAATCTTGTTGAATTGCCCGACTTGATATTGAAAAGAGTTTTCGATTTTGAGACTAAAATGCGGGGTTTATAATTGTTAGGCATGCGATGTCTAAGTAATTCATTAGGTCAGGCATGCGATGTCTGAGGTGGTTGCGGATTCCAACTGTTGTAGTTTTACACTTTCTTTTCTGTGACCGTAAGTGTAATATGTGATATCGCCGGTTTCGTTGCTATATGTCAACGACAATTGGGATGCGCATATTTACTTACGTTGATGACATGTGATGTTATGTATTGCTGGATATGTTATATTGGATTGTCGTGTTTGAATAGCCGGGGGTTTCTATGTGAGATGAGTGTTTTTTCATTTTCATTCATGTAAAAACTTGTATGTAATATTCTTTTATTGGGGCACTTCCAGGTTGCGGAAGTAGTCACCCTTTGTATATTATTTACTTTTCCGCACTAGGATAGACCCAAGGAGGAGGGCACAAGTAACTGGGTTCTGGAGTCCAGTGGGAGACCAATTCGAGGAGTCGAGTCCGGGTCTCCTAACTCTAGAATTGGTAGGGTTGCTTGCCGCTCTCGTAGGGGTCTAGGGATGTGGGTTTGGCTATTCATCACGACCGTGGAATCCGTGTTTTATACTGGCTCGTATTGAAAACACGGACGTCCTAGTATATCCAATATTTCATATGATTCTTCTGCTGCGATATCTGTGATGTGATCATGTGATGTTCTGTGATAGATACAGTATATAGTATATATGATATATTATATAGGCGTTACTTATGTTTTACACCCGCGCTAGCCCTACCCCGCTCTGCCGTTAGTTACCTAACCTAACGGTGCACGAGGGGACATTGAGGCGAATGGGGATGGCATAAGTGTACGTCGTATTTATCTGTGATGTTTAGGTAACTTAAATGATGGGACTTCATTAATGAGATTAATGAAATAAAAGAAACCTAAGATGTTGTAGAATCGAATTTCAAAAATAAAACAGGTAGCTACAGTTCTTGTTTTGCACAGCGGTATATGTGATATATCCTGCACCTTATTCGATAAGGAAAGGACCGAGATCCCTTCACCGGGAGTGACTCCTTTAGCAATAACTGGCAGATGCTACAACCCTGGGTTTGTCTTTTGATTGCTTTTAAGTGTTTTTGCTTTGCACAGTGATATATGTGATATATCCCGCACCTCATTCGACGAGGAAAGGACCGACGATCCCTTCACCGTGTGTGACTCCTTTAGCAAAACTAGAAAAGCCTCAAAAGCACTCCATTTTTAAAATCATTTGATTCTACAACGATATCAAGTTCATTACCCAATAGGTTTTCAGAAAAACCTGTCGTAGCCCTCCGTCATTTCAGATAAGTTGTATATAGTATTCGTGCTGCATTTGTTGGCTTTCGTCAAGGTGCAGTGTGCGGTAGCTATATGCTGCTTATCTGCCAGCATACGATGCGATTGGATTAGGGTAGTCGTGCGGCTTTGTTTGCTTTCGTCAAGGGTCGTGCGGGTGGGTTTAATTCGATCAAGAAATGTACGGGTTGAACTTGACTAGCGGGCTATGGTTTGTTGGCTTTCGTCAAGGTCATAGCACGCTAGGGGCAAAATATTATCGGGAATTTCAAGTGTTGAAATTTGCAATGAGATTGCATACCTTCTATGAGATAGTTGGATCCCGATACCCGCTGCGAGTAAGAGTTACTCCTGGGAGAGTTTTACACATTACAGTTAGCCGATCAAGTAGGTGTCTAGAAAGGTGTCAACGAGGTTACGCCTCTGGGAAAACAAGGTTTACATAAATTAGGTTCGTGCGAAAGCACGGGGGACCTCCCTCAAAGTACCGACACTGGCCTGGCTGAAAGATTGGCGAACTTGTAGTGTGTAATTAATCCCGGCTAGTCTTTTCTTTTAGGGTTTGAAGGAAGATTTGATAAAAACAGTAGGAGCCATCCTGATTAGATAAAATAATAACCAATCTATTCTTGCAAGAGCGCACGCTGAGTGTTTTCTTCTCTCTCTCTCCAGGTAGCGACCATATCACGCCTTAATCAAGATAATAATACGGATATTTGACCGAACCCGCTTGTTATACTGAGCTGGGGAACGTTGGTCCCGCTCCAACTTATAATTGTTATAAGACAGAGCAGGAAATTGGGGAATACCAGATTTCCCGTGCCGCCCAAACGAAGAAAGTGCATGATGATGTATCTTCTTCGGGTGTGTTCATTACAAAGAACTGTTTCTCAGTATCCTCCGCATCCTGGGTATTTGATACCGGATCAGGATCCCAGATATGTAATATGTTACATAGGGCTACAGAAAGGTAGAGAACTGAGAACGGGTGATAAGTTTAATGAGACAGAAAACGGGGCAAGTGTTGCAGCCAGGTCTGTTGGTCACTGTCACCTTGTATTACCTGAATACATTGATTCTGAATGAATGTTATTAGATACCGAACCTGATATACAAAATCATATCTGTCTCTTTATTAGTAAAGAAACGATAAAATTTTGTATTGTTGGATAATGTTTTGAACATTTCCTATATCAAAAGTTGATCGGTTCAGGCACGTTATCTAAAAGCATTACTGTTCTAAATAAAACTACAGTTCTTCGTATACAGAACACATACAAGAGGAAGAGTTCAGAAATGGGCGGATCCTTCTTGAGGTATTGTAGACTAGGTCATATCAATGCGACCCGACTAGCTGGAGTTACATATAGATGCATATTTAAATTAGTTTGAATTTACATCTTGTGACACTCGCCAGTCATGTCACAAAGATAAGATGACCATAGCTCCGTTTACTGGAAACAGAGAAAGAGTTAATGAACTCTTGGGACTGATACATGATGATGTATGTAAGGTCTCCTGTCTACACATGCCAAGACTGGTTCTTTATACTTCATTATATTCTCTGATAATCTCTCAAGACTCAGTCATATGTTCCTGTTGAAACACAAGTCCGAACCTTTTGAGATATTCACAGAATATAAGTTAGAAGTAGAGAACCAAAATACGGGTATAAGTATTATATCCTTTGATGAGATCAAGGAGGACAATACTTGAGCATGGAATTCCTGGACTATTCTAAAGGAGAATGAGATTCTCTCTCAGCATTACTCCTCTGTATACACCATAGCACGATGGTATATCGGGGCGGAGCAGATACACCCTATTTGATATGGTGTGCTCTATGATGAGTACTACCGAGTTACCTATTTCCTTTTGGGAGTTATGCACTTGAGAAGCTGCATACCTATTGAATAGGGTTCCAATCAAATCAGTTGCCTACCATCTCATATGTGATATGGAAAGGGAAGAACCCCTCTCTTAAGATAGTTAAGATTTGGGGTTGTCCGGCCTATGTCTAAAAGCAAAATCCGGAAAAGCTCGAGGCAACGTCAGTTATGTAGAACTGGAAAGGTTCCAGCTATACAAACTACAGCAGAAGATTTGGTAGAACCAAAGGATTCAGTAGATTCCAACGAACCTCAGCCTCTCCGCCGATCTAGTAGGGTTCCTCACCCACCTGAGAGATACTTCAGTTTCTCTATGACAGTGGGAGTGAGGATTGCATCATGAGATGATGACCCAACTAGCTTCGAGCTGGCCATCAGGAGTAAGACTTTGTAAGAATGGCTGGATGTTTAGCAATCTGAGATGGAATCCATGTACACCAGCAAAGTATGGACTTTGGTTGCTATATCTGAAGGGTTAAATCCCCATCAGGAGCAAGTATATCTTGAGAAGATTACTTGGTGTAGATGGAAAAGTTGAGACTTTCAAAGCTAGACTTGTTAAAGGTTTTCGTCATTGACCAGGCGTGGATAATGATGAAACCTTTTCCAGTACCTATGCTTAAGTCCATCCAGATACTACTTGCCACGGCTACATACCATGACTACGATATCTGGCGGTTGGGTGTCATGACTGCTTTTCTAAATGATATTTTAGAAGAGTGCGTCTATAAGTACACAGCCAGAGGGCCTCGTAGACAGTGGGAGCAGCGGAAACGTGTGCAAGATGCTTTATAGGATAAAGCAGGCATCGCGGAGTTGGAACATCTGTTTTGATAGATAGTCAAAGAGTTTGACATCATCAAAATGGTAGATGAACCTTGTATAAACAAAAAGGTAGTAGGGAGTATGGTGGTGATCCTCGTAGAGTACGTGGATGATATACTCTTGATAAGAAAGGAGTTTCTTATGCTACGCTCGATCAATCTCTGATTATCACAAAGATTCTCCGTAAAGGATCAAAGTGATACCTACTAAATCCTGGATTTTGGATCTATGAGATAGATCTAATTGGATGTTAGGATACTCACTAGTCGTAATGAGATGGTATCAATTGATCCTGGGGAAAATCACTGGAAGTGTTCCAGGGTGATAAAGATGACTGAGTGTCAGTCACAGGCATTGTCTTTACCCTCAGTAAAGGGACGGTATGTTGGAAGAGTTCCAAGCTAGATACCGTGACATACTAGAAGATAAAGGCTGGATACATCGCTACTTAAGATGCTACCAAAGAGGCAGTCTGGATGTATATTTGTTCATGAGATGAACTTAGTTCCTCCAATTGTGTGACAATGGAGTTGTGGCTTTTGGCAAGGAACATTCGTCGCATCAGTGATCCAGACATATTCTAGGGCAGTATCACCTGATCATGGAGATGGTTGATCTCCAGGCTGATCGAGGTTAGGAGAGCAGACTCAGAGGACAACACGGCGGATCCACTCACGAAGGCTTATTCCCAGAGAGAGACTTTATTGGATGGTTGAGTATGAGATACTACAACCTCTGCTACAGATGGCCCTAGTGCAAGTGGGAGATTGTTAGTTATATGTATGCCCTAGAGGCCATTACTGTACATAGGATGTATATTGTAGTGGATGCTGGGACATATATAGGGATGACTTTCTTGCTCGACATGATAGTATGCTATCTGGTTGATCTTTGCCTTAACGTGTACACAGGCTGTCTCTCTATTACATGTTGGTAAAGCCCTTAGGATGTGTGCTTGACTACCTGGACTATGATGCGGATCATACTAGTGGGGACTTGGTAGTCCATAAGTACATCCTTCAAAGCCCCTAGTCGTGGGTGTATTGAGACGGGGCATCGATATACCAGAGTAGACTAGCGTGTACCTTCTCGACCCATACAGATGGGCGATGGATGATCCCATATCCATTGGTGTTTGACATCAGAGATGATATACGGGTGCTCAGTAGAGACTGGGTACACTGGACGGACTCGCCGAGAACTCCCAGATGGTATTATACCTCACGTCAGATGCCAGTTCTCAGGTGACACTGGTACAGAGTAGTCTGTTGACCCGAGATCGTCATAGAGTCTTATGTGGTTCCCACTGTGCTTTGATTTCCACCTTACCACGTCCAAGAGGGCGTGAAAAACGGTGGCTTTCGGGTACAGTCCTGAATCACATGGAGGCAATGAGCGATAGGAGGGGATTCGTCTCTCCCGGTATAGGGAGTTGATGTTGCACTGTGTTCGATTGGCTATAACAGGAAGTCCCTGGCCAGGGCTGATCAGAGAATTGCTGGTAAGTGTTACCAGTATTTTCTCGACCCGTTATGAGCCTCATATCGACACGACTTATCGAGCTATTGGGGTCTGACGTTTACCACCCCTAGGCAAGATATGCGACATATCAGACGATCAGACCGGACTGTACGGTAGTGTTACTGGTTGGATTCACTGGAGTGTGAGCGGGCTTGCTCGTCGATCTTCAGATCGCTCAATACCCGGGTGGCCGTTACATTTAGCAGACCGCTTGCGGCTTGTGGGTGTTTGATATGATCATCACCTGCTGCTGGCGTATTGACGAGTCTTTAGAGTCCTACACAGAGGTTTCCTGGCCCAAGCGAAACGAAATAGGAGAGCATATGAGATATGTGCGGGACCGAGAATAATACGTGTATGTGATACCGTATTCCATTCTCGCGATGAATGTATCGAATGGTTGTATGCGATATAACCTAGTTATCGAATCAAGGATTGATTCGATAAGCCGATACATTGTATACTGGTCGGTTGTGTGCGACATGACCGGATCATTAAATCAAGTGTTGATTTAATGATTTAATGTATAATTATATATTTGATATATTACTTTGCATTAACTAGTATCGGTTCACTTTAAATGGATTTTCTCACTTGGTTTGTGCACATTGTATATGTGATATACTTTTGTACACAAGATTGTATCATGTTTGATGATACATGCTAGTTTGGGTTTGTGTAAAGAATTAAACCATGGTTACTTAAGTGGTTAGGGTTTCATTTCCTTTTCTCATTTATTTATCTATTTATTCATTTTGGAAAAAGGAAAGCATAAAGAGAAAATGGTTGCTAACTTTGTTTGTATTATGAAGCTTTGACCAAAGTGACCACTTTCTCTTCATCTTTAACCCTAACCATTCATCTAACCTTAGTCAATTCTCTACACTTCACCATGGTTGATTATGATAAGTATTCTTTTATTTTCTATTTTCAAAATAACTTATCATAATATTATCTTCATCTTCTTCTTCTTCATCACTTGAAGAAGCTTGACTTCATCAATGGTGGATTGATGAAATGAGTGAGAAATCCAATTTTAAAATCTACCCACTTCCTATTTCTTCATCCTCTACCTCTTGCCAAGTAGTAGAGTGTGTTTCCTTCACAAGTTTTCATGGCTTGGTGAAGGTGGAGCTTGACCTAGTGATGCCTCGACGTAGATCATCTTCGGCACGTCGTCGATCTAGCCCGTCCATTCTCCGATGAAGCCGACGCTAGAGCCCGGGGTTCGACTTGGACAGCGAGGAGACTTCATTGCGGAGCTATGGAGGTGGAGCACCGGATCTACAAAGGCTGTATTTCCGTTATCTTATAGTTTAGTTGTAAACTAGCTCATTTTATCGCCTAAACTTCTAGCCAACGATCTAGTCTAGGGTTTCTCGGCACCGTAATTTTTGAAACGGGCATGGTTGATGCCTTGTGAGACCCCTTGAGAGTGCCTAGGAACCCTACATAAATATCTCATGTAAAACAAAGTTAGTAGACTAAGTCAATGGTTAGCATAAGCTTCTCCAAGCTTCTAGCCATGACATATTTCCATCAATTTTGAATTACTTGGATAAATAAAAACCCTAATATTATATTAAGTACAGTGTAAGTCTCATACACCCATGAAGCATGTGGCATCAAGCATGACACAAATAAAATGTATATTAATATATATCAATATATACTATATGCACACAAGTGAGAAAAAGATATGTTTAAGTGAGCTAATATCAGTTAATGTAATTCAATATATTAAATATATAAATATACATTAAATTATTAAATCAACACTTGATTTAATAATCCGGCTATATCACATACAACCAGCTAATATCAAATGTAATATCTTATCGAATCAACACTTGATCCGATAACCCGGCTATATCACATATAACCGTCCGATATAACATATCACGAGAATAGAATACGGTATCACATACACGTATTAATCTCGGTCCCGCACATATCACATATGTGCTCCTACTTCGTTTCGCTTGAGCCAGGAAACCTCTGTATTGGACTCTAAAGAGTCGTAAATACGCCGGCAGTAGTGGTGATCATATCAGTCACACACAAGCCGCAAGCGGTCTGCTAAACGTAACGACCACCCGGGTATTGAACGATCAGAAGATCAACAAGCAAGCCTGTTCATACTCCTGCGAATCCAATCAAGTAACACTACCGTACAGTCCGATCTCTTCGTCTGATATGTCGTATATCACAGCCTGGGGGTGGTAAAACGTCAGACTCTAATAGCCAGATAAGTCATGCCGATGTGAGGCGCATAATGATTCTAAAAACTACTGATAACACTTACCAGTAGATCTCAGCAACCCTGGCCAGGGATTTCCTGTTATGGCCAATCAAGCATAGCGCAACATCAACCCCCAATACTGGAAGAGACGAAATACCCTCCGATCGCTTACTGCCTCCATGTGATTCGGGACTGTACCCAAAAACCACCGTTTTGCATGATCTCTTGAATGTGGTAAGGTGGAAATTAAAGCACAGTGGGAATCACATAAGACTCTATGACAATCTCGAGTCGACAGACTAACCTGTACCAGTGTCACCAGAGAACTGCTATCCGACAATAGGTATAATACCATCTAGGAGTTCTCGGCGAGTCCGTTCAGTGTACCCAGTCTCCACTGAGCACCCGTATACCATCTCTGATGTCAAACACTAATGGATATGGGATCATCCATCGCCCATCATATGGGTCGAGAAGCGTATACGCTAGTCTACACTGGAATATCGATGCCCCGTCTCGATACTCCCACGAATAGGAACATTTGAAGGATGTACTTACTGACTACCTCTGCCCCACTAGTATGATCTGCATCATAATCCTGGTAGTTAAGTACTCATCCTAAGGGCTTTATCAACATGTAATAGAGAGACAATAAGTGTACATGTTAAGATAAAGAGCAACTAGATAGCATACTATCATATCGAGCAGGAAAGTCCTCCCTATATATGTCCAAGCATCTACTATAATATACATCATATGTATTATAATGGCCTCTAGGGCATACATATAACTAACAATCTCCCACTTGCCCTAAGGCCATTTGTTGTAGTATCTCATACTCAACGCCCATAAAAGTCTCTTTAGGGAAAGGCTTCTGTGAGTGGATCCGCCGTGTTATCCTTCGCGTCAACTCTCCTTCTCTCGATCCCCTGGAGATCAACTATCTCCCTGATCAAGTGATACTTTCCTCAGAATATGTCTGGATCGCTGATGGGACCGGTTTTCCTAGGCCAAAGCCATAACTCCATTGTTGTCTCGATAACAGTTATTAGACGCTCAATGGTAGGAACCATGTTCATCTCATGAACAAGAATTATCCAGACATCTACTTTGGTAGCATCGTTGGTAGCATTGTATTCAGCCTTTTATCGTCTAGATTGCCACGGTATCTAGCTTGGAACTCTTCAAACATACCGTCCCTCCACTGAAGGTAAAGACAAAGCCCGTGACTGAATTTCAGTCGTCCTTATCACTCTAGGAGATGGAACCAAGAATATTCATTTAGTGCTTCTCAAGTACTTATGACTATCCTCCACAGCTGTCCAGTGATTCTCCCAAGATCTGATTGATTCCTGATCACTACACCTAGTGATTTAGCTACATCTAGTCTAGTACATAACATCGTATACATGATAGAGCCTACTGCCGAAGCATAGGGTATCCCTTGCACGCGAGCTCTCTCCTAATCAGTCTCGGGAGACATCTTTTGGAGAGAGTGATTCATGAATAAGTGGGCGAACAACCACACTTACAATCATCCATACTAAACCTCTTTAGAATGGTGTTAATGTACCTAGATTTGGGACACTCCCAATATCCATTTAGATCTATCACCATAGATCATAATCCACAAGATGTAGTAGGTATCTTCCAGATCTTCTATGGAGAATCCTTATGATAAGATGAGCTTGACCGAATGTAGCATAAGAAACCATTTCCTATCAAGAGTATGCCATCGACGTACAATACGTGAAAGACAGCCTTACTCTCTGCAACCTTCTTGTATATAAAAGGTCCATCTACCTTTTTGATGAAGTAAAACTCTTTGACTGTCACATAAAAACAGATGTTCCAACTCCGCGATGCGCGCATTGATCCTGATAGACTTAATCATAGCTTTGAAAGTCTCAACATTTCCATCTACACCAAGAATCTTCTCAAGATCCACTTGCTCCAGATGAGTTTTACCCCTTTAGGTGCAACATTCAAAGTCATACTTTGTTGGTGTATATGGATTTCGTCTTTGATCGCATAGCATCCAGCCATTTCACAGAGTCCCCTCGGCCTGCCTGAACCTGGTTGGGTCATTATCTACCATGATGCAATCCTCGCTCTTACCGTCGCCGAGGAAACTGTAGTATCTGTTAGGTGGATGAGGAACCCTACCAGATTCGCGGAGAAGCTATGGTTCGTTGGAGACTATTGAATCCTTTGGTTTTACGAAATCATCATCTGTTAGTTTGTCTAGCTGAAACTCCTTCCAGTTCTACCTCATGTCCACAAATTTCTTCGTAAGAAATTCCTTTTCTAGAAAGGTGGCATGCTGAGAAACAAAACACCATTTTCTCCTCAGAGTGGTAGAAGATATTCCCTCGCAAATGTTTGGGATATCCAACAAACTTACACAGAACTGACCTTATCTCGAGCTTGTCCGGATTTTTCTTTTCAATATAGGCCGGACAACCCCATATCTTAACATGTTTAAGACATGGTCTCTTCCCATACCATATCACATATGGAATGGTAGGCAATTGATTTGGTCGGAATCCTATTCAATAGGTATGCAGCTTCACAAGTGCATAACACCAAAAAGAAACAGGAAACTCAGCAGTACTCATCATAGAGCGCACCATATCTCATAGGGCGCGATACCTCCGCCCCGATACACCGTTGTGCTGTGGTGTATATGAAAGAGTAAGCTGAGAGAGAATCGCATTCTCCGTTTAGAGAATCCAGGAACTCCATGCCCAAGTATTCGCCTCCTCGATCTCATCGAAGGACTTTAATACTTCTACCCGTCTGGTTCTCAACTTCAAGCTTATATTCCTTGAATTTCTCAAAAGTTTCAGACATGTATTTCAACAGGAATATATGTTTAAATCCTGAGAGATGATCAGTGAATATAATGAAGTACGAAGAACCAACCTTGGTATTTATAGACATAGGACCATATACATCATCATGTATCTGTCCCAAGAGTTCAGTAACTCTTTCTCTGTTTCCAGTAAACGGAGAATTGGTCATTTTACCTTTGAGACAAGACTGGAAAATATCATAAGATGAAAATTCGAACAGATTCTAATATCATCCTTATGTAACTTAGCTGGTCGTGTCGCATAGATATAACCTAGTCTATAATGCCACAAGAAGGATTCGTTCACTTCTGAACTACTCCTCTTGTGCGTGTTCTACATACTTTGAACTGTGGTTTGATTTAGAACTTATATGCCATTACATAACGTGCCTGATCCAATCAACTCTTGATTAAGGAAAATGTTCACAACATTATCCCCTAATACAAAATTATATCATTCTTTAACTTAATAAACAAATTGATGTAATATAGTATATCAGGTTCGTCTTGTAATAACATTTGTTCAGAATCAATGTATTAATACAAGGTGATATTTGACAACTGATTTGGCTGCAACAACTGCAGCATTCCCTAACACTTAGAGACTTATCTCCTCTAGTGGGGACATG
This sequence comes from Agapanthus africanus, assembly GCA_030015575.1. Lineage (NCBI taxonomy): Eukaryota > Viridiplantae > Streptophyta > Magnoliopsida > Asparagales > Amaryllidaceae > Agapanthus > Agapanthus africanus. The sequence goes on along the minus strand of JASDDO010000010.1, from coordinate 102,752,397 downwards.
GTAGTCCATAAGTACATCCTTGAAAGTCCCTAGTCGTGGGTGTATCGAGATGGGGCATCGATATACCAGAGTAGACTAGCGTGTACCTTCTCGACCCATACAGATGGGCGATGGATGATCCCATATCCATCGGTGTTTGACATCAGAGATGATATACGGGTGCTCAGTAGAGACTGGGTACACTGGACGGACTCGCCGAGAACTCCCAGATGGTATTATACCTTACGTCAGATGGCAGTTCTCTGGTGACACTGGTACAGAGTATTCTGTTGACCCGAGATCGTCATAGAGTCTTGTGTGATTCCCACTGTGCTTTGATTTCCATCTTACCACGTCCAAGAGGGCGTGCAAAACGGTGGTTTTTGGGTACAGTCCCGAGTCATATGGAGGCAATGAGCGATAGGAGGGGATTCGTCTCTCCCGGTATAGGGAGTTGATGTTGCGCTGTGTTCGATTGGCTATAACAGGAAATCCCTGGCCAGGGTTGCTGAGATTTACTGGTAAGTGTTACCAGTAGTTTCTCGAATTGTTATAGACCTCATATCGACACGACTTATCGAGCTATTGGGGTCTGACGTTTACCACCCCTAGGCAAGATATGCGACATATCAGACGATCAGACCGGACTGTACGGTAGTGTTACTGGTTGGATTCACTGGAGTGTGAGCGGGCTTGCTCGTCGATCTTCTGATCGCTCAATACCCGGGTGGCCGTTACGTTTAGCAGACCGCTTGCGGCTTGTGGGTGTTTGATATGATCATCACCTGCTGCCGGCGTATTGACGAGTCTTTAGAGTCCTACACAGAGGTTTCCTGGCTCAAGCGAAACGAAATAGGAGCGCATATGAGATATGTGCGGGACCGAGAATAATGCGTGTATGTGATACCGTATTCTATTCTCGCGATGAATGTATCGATTGGTTGTATGCGATATAACCTAGTTATCGAATCAAGTATTGATTCGATAAGCCAATACATTGAATACTAGTCGGTTGTGTGCGACATGACCGGATCATTGAATCAAGTGTTGATTTAATGATTTAATGCATAATTATATATTTGATATATTACTTTGCACTAACTAGTATTGGTTCACTTTAAACGGATTTTCTCACTTGGTTTGTGCACATTGTATATATGATATACTTTTGTACACATGATTGTATCATGTTTGATGATATATGCTTTTTGGTTAAGTGCAAAGAATTAAACCATGGTTAAGTTGGAAATTAGAGTTTTGTTTTATCCATTATTTATTTATTCATTTATTTATTTGTTTATTTATTTTGGAAAAATATTAAGCATAAAGAAATGAAATGGTGGCTAATTTTGGACTTGCATGTTGAAGCTTCATGAAGCTTTGACTTAGTCACCATTTTGTCTCATGCTTAACCCTAACCACTCCACTCAACCCTAGTTGATTCTCTACACTTCACCATGGTTAGATTATGATAAGCATTCCTTTTATTTTCTATTTGAAATAACTTATCATAACAATATGCATCTTCTTCTTCTTCTTCATCACTTGAAGAAAGCTTACTTCATCAATGGTGATTGATGAAAACAAGTGAGAAATCCAATTCTAAAGTCTACCCACTTCCTATTTCTTCATCCTCTACCTCTTGCCAAGTAGTAGAGTGTGTTTCCTTCACAATTTTTCTAGACTTGATGAAGTTAGAGCTTGATCTAGCGATGCCTCGACGTAGATCATCTTCGGCACGACGTCGACGACCTACCCGTCCATTCTCCGATGAAGCCGACGCTAGAGCCCGGGGTTCGACTTGGAAAGCGAGGAGACTTCATTGCGGAGCTATGGAGGTGGAGGACCGGATCTACAAAGGTTGTATATCCGTTCTTTTAGTTTAGCTGTAAACTAGTTTCATTTTATCGCCTAAACTTCTAGCCAACGATCTAGTCTAGGGTTTCTCGGCACCGTATTTTTATAAAATGGCATGGTTGATGCCTTGTGAGACCTCCTTGGTGTGCCTAGGAACCCTACAGTGGTATCAGAGCCTAGCTAGAGCCTTAGGAGAAGTCTAGACGGATTTTGAATTCCGAACGAACCCGAAACCCTAATACAAATTGCTCTCTGTACTTTTTCTGAAAACGTGGATTTTTCCAAATTAAAAATTGCTAAAAAATTCAGCAGGAATATCTAAGAGTTGCTGTGAAATTAGTCGGCCCAATTCGACTATCCCACCGCGGTTCCGCGGCATGAGCAAGGCTCATGCGGCGGTTCCGCGGCCGTACGGTCCTATCTCACTGTTATCTTTGCACAGTAACTCCTCTTTTCTGATGCTGGATTTTATGGGAATTTTTAAATTTTATTCAACAGTTGAATTTTCTGGGGTTGTTTTGGGGACTCGGTGTTTCGATCGGATTGTGAAATTTTGTCTATGTGGCTTTCCGGATAAATTTTAGAATATGTTAAAAAGTTCGACCGGATATAAATACCCAATTTTTCCCCTGTCGGGAAATTTCCAAGTGTTGGATCTTTCCGTAGTTTAAAGACGTTCTAAGTAGTGCAAGTAACTCGAGGGACCCTCTAGAAGACAACAAACCTTAACTCGATTATGTGACCGTCTTGAACTGCCCTTTGAACCTTCGGGTTTGGGGCAGTACGGCGTGCCACATGTGAGGCGTTGGCTTGACCCTTCTACGGCTAGACCGTTGGTACTGAGGCACGAACTGAATGTTTTTAGACTTGTTTCATGTGTTGATCTGTATCGGGAAAACTTGGGTGTTCGATTGTTCGATCGGAAAGTTTGACATTTTCTATTTATCCGGAATGGGATACAATAATTGGAATTCACAAGAAGTTATGAGATAACTGAATGAATGTTATAAACGTAGCACTTTAGTCTCACATGATCGGTTGCCACGGAATTTTCATGTGATCAAAAGTCCGTCGCAATCACGTAGCATACGCGGATACTCGCCGGGTAAACTTAATAGACAGCCTCACCCTATAGCCCCGACCAAGTGATTGTAGGAGAACCCCGTCGCCGAAAGCATCCGTTCGGATGCTCGCGGTAGCGGTGTTCCGCCTTGGTGCACTTCGTCGACGGTATCGGGGGTGCGGCCGCCTACTGAAGTTTGCGACGAGCATTCGATCAGGATGTCGGGAATCTTGTTGAATTGCCCGACTTGATATTGAAAAGAGTTTTCGATTTTGAGACTAAAATGCGGGGTTTATAATTGTTAGGCATGCGATGTCTAAGTAATTCATTTGGTCAGACATGCGATGTCTGAGGTGGTTGCGGATTCCAACTGTTGTAGTTTTACACTTTCTTTTCTTTGACCGTAAGTGTAATATGTGATATCGCCGGTTTCGTTGCTATATGTCAACGACAATGGGATGCGCATATTTACTTACGTTGATGACATGTGATGTTATGTGTTGATGGATATGTTATATTGGATCGTCGTGTTTGAATAGCCGGGGTTTTTTATGTGAGATGAGTGTTTTTCATTTTCATTCATGTAAAAACTTGTATGTAATATTCTTTTATTGGGGCACTTCCAGGTTGCGGAAGTTGTTACCCGTTGTATATTATTTACTTTTCCGCACTAGGATAGACCTAAGGAGGAGGGCACAAGTAACCGGGTTCTGGAGTCCAGTGGGAGACCATCTCGAGGAGTCGAGTCCGGGTCTCCTAACTCTAGAATTGGTAGGGTTGCTTGCCGCTCTCGTAGGGGTCTAGGGGTGTGGGTTTGGCTATTCATCACGACTGTGGAATCCGTGTTTTATACTGGCTCGTATTGAAAACACGGACGTCCTAGTATATCCAATATTTCATATGATTCTTCTGCTGCGATATCTGTGATGTGATCATGTGATGTTCTGTGATTGATACAGTATATAGTATATATGATATATTATATAGACGTTACTTTTGTTTTACACCCGCGCTAGCCCTGCCCCGCTCTGCCGTTAGTTACCTAACCTAACGGTGCACGAGGGGACATCGAGGCGAATGCGGATGGCATAAGTGTACGTCGTATTTATCTGTGATGTTTAGGTACTTAAATGATGGGATCTCATTAATGTGATTAATGAAATAAAAGAAACCTAAGATGTTGTAGAATCGAATTTCAAAATAAAACAGGTAGCTACAGTTCTTGCTTTGCACAGCGGTATATACGATATATCCTGCACCTTATTCGATAAGGAAAGGACCGAGATCCCTTCACCGGGAGTGACTCCTTTAGCAATAACTGGCAGATGCTACACACTCGGTTTGTCTTTTGATTGCTTTTAAGAGTTGGTTGTAGCATCTGCCAGTTTCACTAAAGAGGTCACTCCCGGTGAAGGGATCTCGGCTCTTTCCTTATCGAATAAGGTGCTGGATATTCTACAAAGAATACCGCTATGCAAAGCAAGAACTAGAGCTATCAGTTTTTAAAACAAGATTCTGCAACATCTTTAGGTTTCTTTTATTTCATTAATCTCATTAATGAAGTCTTATCAATTATTCTTCCTAAGCATCACAGAAGAAACAAAAGCAACGATATTTATTATATATCATATATATAAAATATAAGCATTCATCTCAACATAAAAAGTGATCACATCACAGAATATCAGCAGCAGAAGAACACATATAAAATATTGGATATACTAGAAATTCCGTGTTTTAATTAAGCCAAATAAAAAACGCGGATTCCACGGTCGCGATGAATAGCCAAACCCACATCCCTAGACCCCACGAGTGCGGCAAGCAACCCTACCAATTCTAGAGTTAGGAGACCCGGTCTCGACTCCTCGAAATGGTCTCCCACTGGACCCTAGAACCCGGTTACTTGTGCTCTCCTCGTTGGGTCTATCCTAATGCAGAAAAGTAAATAATATACATCAATGGTGACATCATCCTCAACCCGGAAGTGCCCCAATAAAAGAATTTTACATACAAGTTTTTACATGAATGAAAATGAAAAACTCTCATCTCACATAAAAAAAACCCGGCTATTCAAAACACGACGATCCAATATAACATATCACAACAACACATAACATCACATGTCATCAACGTAAGTAAATATGCGTATCCCAATTGTCGTTGACATATATCAACGAAACCGGCGATACACCACATATTACACTTACGGTTGCAGAAAAGAAAGTGAAAAACTACAACAATTGGAATCCGCAACCACCTTAGACATCATAAACCCAATGTATCACATACTTTGGATTTCATGCCCAACTAAATGAATTCCTTAGACATCACATGCCTAACAATTATAAACCCCGCATTTTAGTCTCGATATTGAAAACACTTTCTAATAACATGTCGGATAATTCAACAAGATTCCCGATAACCTGATCGAATGCTCGTCAGAAAATTTAGTAGACAGCTGCACCCCCGATACCGTCAACGAAGTGCACTTAGGCGGAACACCGCGGCCGCGACCACCCTAATGGATGCTTTTGGCAATAGGGTTCTCCTATAGTCACTTGGTCGGGGCTATGGGGCGTGGCTATCTAGTAAGGTTACCCGGCAAGTATCCGCGTACGCTATGTAATAGCGACGGAGTTTTGATCCACATCAAAATTCCGTGGCAACCGATCAAATGAGACTAAATTGCTAGATTTATAAAATCCAAACTAGTTATCACATAACTAATCATTGTGGATTCCAAATATTGTATCATAATCACAGATAGCTAGACGATGTTAAACTTTTCGATCGAATAAACAAACACCCAAAATTTCCCAAAGAGCTCAACACTTGAGCGGAGTTTAAAAAGTACCCAGAACATGCCACAGCACCTATGGACCAACCGTAGAAGGGTCAACCTGTAACATTTTGAAAATTTGGGAAAATAAATAAATTTAATTAATTAAATAATAAGCTGTTAATTTAAAAGGTTATTAAAACCAAATAGGACATCTTCATAAGTAGTATGTGAAACTAATTTAATTGAAATTTTAATTTGTACCGTTAGTAAATTACAAGGTTTTTAGTGTGAAATTTAGCTTCATTTTAATAAAATTGGTGTTATATAATAACACATGTAGTGGAGGGTTTTAATGTAAAAGTCTAGGAAATTGTGCAAACTTGGAAATGTTGAGGGTGTATGTGTAAAAAGGGGTAGGTAATGTTTTAGCTCAGAAATTCCTCAAGACACCACAACTTAGGATTTATCTTGCATTTCCACCTCATTCTTGCATGAAAATCCCACATTTTCTCCTTGCTACATCACCTCCTTACATGAGAATGACACACCCTTGTTTGGTGACACCTCCTCCTACACCTCACTCATTCCCTTTACCTTATATCTTGTGTTCAGATCAGTAAACCAAATGAAAAATCAGAAAAATTCAAAGGAAAGAAAGAAAACTTAGAACAACAAAGAAAAATAAAAGAAAAGAAAAGTGAAGAGAAGAACTAGGCTAAGGATTTTCACCATCAAGCTAGGAGCTAAGGATTTGGGTATCTTGGAAGAAAACTTTCAACCATCCTCAGTAGATATAATTCTTAACTCAGTAAATTTTAGTTCTGTAATTGTAAAATTTTAGAAATCGAATATCGGTAATATCGTATTTTAGGTAAAATTTAGCTCTGTGTTAATCTTCTATAGTTTAGATGAAAATCAACTTAACAAAACAGTGCCTAAAACTTATAAACTAGACCTAGAATAAACCTTAGGAGTACGAACCTCCCTGCTCCGATTTTGGCCAGCGAGGAATGGGGCAGATCCGGCGTCGCCGGATTTTTAATGGAGTTAGGTGTTTTCGGTTTTAGGGCAGGTCTCTGTATAGGTGTTGGGATATTTTGGTATTGTTTATTTAAGTTAATTTAACAATAAATGAAATCTGGGAACTAATATCTGAAATGGGGTTAAAACGTTTAAAACACGACACAGACGTTTCGTAACTCGATTCTGTTTTCTATTATGAACAGCGAGGGGTTAAATCTCAGTTAGTATAAGTGTTAGATAGTTTAGAATAGTCGTAGGTGGTATAGTTAATGTTGGTGTGTAGTAGCGCCTCTAGTAAGGTTTCATCATCATAAAGTAGTGAACTTTTAAATTCTAGAGGGCTATTACAAACGAACTATGAATCGTAACTAGAGATTAGGGTAAAAACATCATTATGAGAAGTCTAAACTAAAGGAAAAGGAAATACAACCTTTGTAGCCAACTCCTTCGGTCTTTAGGACTCCTACGGCTTTGCTCGAAGCATGGAACGACTCCCTCAAGATCCTTCGCCGTCTACGATGATCCACCCGGAGATTTCTAGATCAAGCTCTAAGCTACACAAAATGTAGCAAACACTCTACACTAAAGGGATAAGGTAGTGTAGAATGGTTGTGTGGTTTGTAAACTCACTTAAAAACCCTTTCTTTTTGAGTTCTTCACTCTAAACAAAACTCAAGAGAGCTTGAAGAAGGAGGAAGATGAAGATGGCAAAAGCTTTTGTAAATATAATGAAAACTTATTTCCAAAAGGAAAAAGAAAAGAATATATATGAGACACTCTCAAATATAACCATAGTTAACTAAATATCTAGATATTTTGTAGATGGGTTAAAGAACAAAGGAAATCTAACCATGGTTAAAGTCAATGGTCAAAGAAGAAGTGTGTAGAAAATGAGTCATTATGCTAATTTCTTTTTTCTTTAATTCATTAACAAAAATCTAGATATTTACCAACCATGTGAGTCTTGTATTGCCATCTTCTATGTATCATCCACCATGACACATATGTATGTATGTATGTGTGCATGCACATCATCATGTGTATGTATAAATATATATGCATACATCCAAAAGAAAAGGTTTAATTAAAAATGAGCTAAAAGTTAATATTAAATCAACACTTGATTTAATAAATCGGTCACATCAAATGCGACCCGACCAATATTGAACGTCCGATTAAAATACGGTATCACATATTCGTATTTAATCGAGCTTCTGCGCATATCACATATGCACATCACAACATTTCGCCTGAGCTATAAAAATCCTGTGTGGGACTCTAAGACTCGTCAATACGCCGGCAGTAGGTGATGATCATATCAAAACACCTACAATCCGCAAGCGGTCAGCTAAACGTAGCGGCCACCCGAGTATTGAGCGATCATAAGAAAAACAAGCGAACCCGTCAAAACTCCCGTCGAACCATTGGCAACACTTACCGTACAGTCCGGTCTCTTCGTCTGATATGTTGCATATCAAGTCTAGGGATGGAATCGTCGAGCCCTAATAACTCAATAAGTCATGTCGATATGTTCTATGACCGGTCGAGAAACTACTGATAACACTTATCAGTAAATCTCATCAGCACTGGCCAGGGACTTCAAGTCAGAGCCAATCGCACATTGCACAACATCAACTCCCAATACCGAGAGAGACGAAACCCCTCTTATCGCTCACTATCTCCATGTGTCTCGGTACTATACCCAAAAGCCACCTGTTTTCACGACTCAGCAGAGCCATGGTAGGGTGGAAATCAAAGTACGGTGGGAGAACACACAAGACTCTATGACGATCTCGGGTCTACAGACTAACCTGTACCAGTGTCACCAGAGAACTGCTATCCGACGATAGATATAATACCATATAGGAATTCTCGGTGGGTCCGTTCTGTGTACCCAGTCTCCACTTAGCATCCGTATACAATCTTCGATGTCACAACACCAATGGATATGGGATCATCCATCGCCCATCATATGGGTTAAGAAAAGTATACGCTAGTCTACTCTGGAATATCGATGCCCTGTCTCGATATACCTACGACTAGGAACACTTAAGGATATGCTTATAGACTACTCATACCCCACTAATATGATCTCTATCATAGCCATGGAAGTCAAGCAAATATCCTTAGGGCTTTATCAACATGTATCAAATGAATAGTATCAAGTAAACATGCCAGATAAAGTAAAACCAGATAGCATACTATCATGTCGAGCAAGAAAGTCATATATCAAAATATACATATATATATGTCTAAGCATCCACTATACATATAATGGCCTCTAGGGCATACATATATCCAACAATCTCCCACTTGCACTAAGGCCAATTATTGGCGTATCTCATACCCAATATCTCAAAAAGTCGCTCATGTTGCGGCTGTGGAAGGGCCTTGGTGAGTGGATCCGCTGTGTTATTCTTTGTATCTACTCTCCGAATCTCGATCTCTTGGCAATCAACAATCTCCCGGATCAAATGATATCGCCTGAGGATGTGTCTGGACTTTTGATGGGATCTGGGTTCTTTGGCCAACGTCATAGCTCCATTATTGTCACAATACAATGGTATTGGATTAATAATGGTTGGAACTACTCCTAGCTCCGCAACGAACTTCCTCATCCAGACGGCTTCCTTGGCAGTATCATTTGCAGCAATATACTCATCTTCCATCGTGGAGTCTGCAATGGTATCCTGTTTGGAACTCTTCCAACATACCGTCCCTCCATTGAGGGTAAATACAAACCTTGAGATAAATTTACTGTCATCCTTATCACTTTGGAAGCTAGAATCGGTAAAGGCCTCCATTTGGAGATCCCCATTACCATACACCAAGAACAATTCTTTAGTCCTTCGCAAGCACTTAAGAATGTTCTTCACGGCTATCCAGTGTTGCTCCCCTGGGTTGGATTGATACCTGCTCACTACAGCTAGTGCATAAGCTACATCAGGGCGAGTACATATCATCGCATACATTATAGATCGTACGGCTGAAGCGTAGGGTATAATGCTCATGCGAGCTCTCTCTTCATCAGTCTTCGGACAGAAGTCCTTAGAGAGAGTGATTCCATGGCAAGCGGGCAAGGCACCACGCTTGGAATCTTCCATACTAAACCTTTTTAGGATGGTATCAATGTACTTTGATTGGGACAATCCCAATAATCTTTTGGATCTATCTCTATAGATCCTTATGCCCAAAATGCACGAGGCATCACCCAGGTCCTTCATAGAGAACCTTTGTGATAAGAATAATTTGACCGATTGTAGCATAGGAATATCATTTCCTATCAAGAGAATGTCATCTACGTACAATACGAGGAAAGTGACAGTACTCCCTACAATCTTCTTATAAATGCATGGTTCATCTATATTTTTGATAAAATCAAACTCTTTGATTGTATCATCAAAACAGATGTTCCAGCTCCGTGATGCCTGCTTTAATCCATAAATGGATTTAAGCAACCTACACGCTTTTTCGCTGCTCCCACTGTCAATGAAGCCCTCTGGCTGATCCATAAAAACGCACTCTTCTAAATCACCATTTAGAAATGCAGTTTTAACATCCATCTACCAGATTTCATAGTCGTAGTGAGCAGAAATAGCAAGTAGGATCCGAATGGATTTAAGCATTGCTACTGGAAAGAAAGTTTCATCATAGTCCAGTCCTGGTATTTGACGAAAACCTTTCGCTACAAGCCTTGCTTTATAGGTCTCTACCTACCCATCTACACCAATCTTTCTCTTAAAGATCCATTTGCACCCAACGGGTTTTATCCCAGGAGGTGCAACGTCTAAAGTCCATACTTTGTTGGTGTACATGGACTCCATTTCAGATCTCATGGCATCCAGCCACTTCACTGAGTCACCACTCATGATAGCTTGCTGAAAACCAATAAGGTCATCATCATCTATGATGCAATCTTCTCTATCACCATCAATGAGAAACCCATAGTATCTCTCCGGCGGACGAGAAGTTCTACTAGATCTCCGAAGCGGCTGAGGTTCTTGAAGTTCTACTGCAACATCAGTTTCAACCAATTCGTCCTGAGTAATTTGTGTCTCTAGAACCTCTTCTAGTTCTACCACTTTGCCTTCAGTACTGTCTGTAAAGATTTCATTTTCCAAAAATGTGGTATATTGAGAAACAAACACCTTTTGTTCCTCCTTGTGGTAGAATAAATATCCATACGAGTGTTTTGGATATCCCACAAATTTACACATGACCGATCGTGTCTCGAGTTTATCCGGATTCTGCTTTTTGACATGACAACCCCAAATCCTAACTCTTTTAAGAGATGGTCTCCTTCCACACCATATCTCATATGGAGTGGTAGACACGGTCTTTGATGGAACCCTGTTCAATAGATAAATCATTGTCTCTAATGCATGTCCCCAAAAGGAAAATGGTAACTCAGCATCACTCATCATGGACCGTACCGTATCTAATATGGTACGATTCCTCCGTTCTGACACACCGTTGTGCTGTGGTGTGTACGGAGGAGTGAGCTGAGAGAGAATCCCATTCTCTTTTAAGAAGTCTGAAAACTCAGTGCTTAAATACTCTCCACCTCGATCTGATCGAAGTTTCTTGATACTCGAGCCAGTTTGTTTTTCTACTTCAAGTTTGTATTCCTTGAATTTCTCGAAAGCTTCGGATTTATGCTTCAATAAAAACACGTGTCCGAATCTTGAGAAATCATCAGTAAAAGTGATGAAGTATGAAAAACCGCCTCTAGCATGTGTAGACATTGGTCCGCATACATCACTATATATGAGGCTTAAGAGTTCTGTAGCTCTCTCTCCGAGTCCTATAAACGGAGTTTTGGTCATTTTACCTTTGATACAAGACTGGCAAGTTGCATAAGATTTATATTCAAAAGATTTTAAATATCCATCTTTATGTAGCTTGTTTAGTCTTGTTTCATTAATATGACCAAGTCTACAATGCCAAAGAAAAGATTCATTTATATCTGAAATCTTTCTTTTATTTGTATGTTGTATATTGAAAACTGTGTGTTGGTTTAGGACGTAAATTCCGTTACTTAGTGTACCATAACCAATCAACTGTTGATTCAAGTTAATGTTCACAACATTATTTTGCAACACAAAATGACATCCTTCATTGTCCAACAAAGATACGGATATTATATTACATAGCATACCAGGTACAAAATAACAAGGGTTCAAAACCAAAATACATCCTGAAAGAAACCTCAGATGATACTCTCCTACGGATACAGCATGTACATTGGAACCATTTCCAACCCGTAGAGTGTGGTCCCCAGTCTTCAAAACTCTACTGTTTCTCAATCCCTGCATACAATTACAGATGTGAGAACCAGAACCGGTATCTAATACCCAAGATATAGAGTTTAATGAAAAACAGTTTTCAGTTACAAACACACCTGAAGCGGAAGCATCAACATGCTTCTTCTTCTTGAGATCTGCAAGGTACAAAGCACAATTGTGTTTCCAGTGTCCCGACTTATGGCAGTAAAAACATTCTCCTTTTCCACTTCCCGCGGTCCCAGATTTGTCTTTCCCCTTCGCCTTTTCAACTCTACCTCTCCGCTTTGTGGGATTCTTCTTCTTCTTTCCCTTGGCCTTGGCTTTCGGGACTGAAGAGGAAGATGGCCCATAAAGCAGAGCGGGAGTTTTCGCTGTCTTAAGCGTGCTCTCTGCATTTCTCAACATATTGAGAAGTTCAGGCAATGATTTCTCCAAATCGTTCATATTGAAATTCACTATGAACGGAGCAAAGGCGGGGGAGAGAGACTGCAGAACAATATCTGTATATTGCTCATTATACATAGTCCATCCCAGTTCCTCAAGTTCATCTATAAGACCAATTATCTTCAGAACATGGTCTCCTACTGATGCACCGGGGGCCAACCGCATCTGAAACAGCTTTTGAGATGCCTCGTATCGTAAAGTACGAGATTGCTCTTCATATAACTCCTTTGTATGAAGAAAGATGGATTGTATATCCATCTTCTCGTGCTATTTCTGATGGATACTGTCCATAGAAGCAAGCGCGAGGCACATAGCCGTGTTGCAATCAATATCCCATGTTTTTCGGATCTCCTTATCCGAAACAGATGATTCAGGTCCTGGGATGGGTGGGGCTTTGGTAGTAAGGATATATGATACTTTATCATATGTGAGTGCAATGTTCAAGTTCCTCAACCATTCTTTATAATTTGGTCCAGTCAGTTTGTTTTTCTCTAAAAGAAGCTTAAGTCCCGTCATCGGTATCTGCCATTAGGAGAGAGAAAAGAATACACTCAGCGAAATGCTCTTGCAAAGATCAGATTGGTTATTATCTTATCTAATCGATGTCTCCCACTGTTTTTATCAAATTTTCTTTCAAACCTGAAAAGAAAACTAGCCAGGATTAATTGCATTCTACAGTTTCGCTAACCGGTCAGCCAGGGCAGTGTCGGTACTTTGAGGGAGGTTCCCCGTGCTTGCGCACGGACCTAATTAAAATAAACCTCGTTTTTCCCAGAAGTCAAACCCCGTTAACACTTTTCTAGACACCTACTGGATTAGCTAATTGTAAAGTGCAAAATTCTCCTGAGAGTAACTCTTACTCACAATGGGACCGGGATCCAAATATCATATAGATGGTATGCAATCTCATTGCAAATCTCAACTCTTGAAACTCCCGATATGGTTTTTACCCCTAGATGCTTATGACCTTGGATATGGTCAATATATCATAAGCACTAGTCAAGTTCTACCCGTCATTTCGAGATTAACTAGACCCACCCATATGACCCTTGACTATAATCAACATAATCACATGAATGTCCTAACTTATCGCATCATATGCTTTATAGGAAGATATCATTAGCTATCGTACACTACGCCTTGACTATAATCAACATACGTAGCACGAATACTAAGTACTCTGCTTCCTAAAATGACGGAGGGTTGCAGATGGTTTTTTTTATGAAAATCTTTAACGCTTTGAACTTGATTTTGTTGTAGAATCTAAATTGTTTTTAGAAAAGGAGTGGCTTAAGCTCCGCATCTTTTGAAACTTGCTTTTTCATAAAAAGAAGCCGAGTGGGTTTCAAATCCGATTCTACAACATCTTTAGGTTTCTTTTCTTTTACATTAATCTCATTAATGTATTCCTATCATTTAAGTTCCTAAGCCATTACAGAAAGAAACAAAAAATAGTATTACATATCACATATATAACAATATCACATTCGTCTCAGATATTAAGCAATCACATCACAGAATAATCAGCAGCAGAAACACATATATGAAAATATAGGATATACTAGGAACTCCGTATTTTCTACTTAGCCTAAGATAGAAAATACGGATTCCGCGGTCGTGATGAATAGCCAAGCCCACACCCTTAGACCCCTACGAGAGCGGCAAGTGACCCTTCCAATTTTGGAGTTTAGGAAACCCGGTCTCGACTCCTCGAGATGGCCTCCCACTGAACTCCAGAACCCGGTCACTCGTGCTCCCCTCCTCGGGTCTATCCTAATGCGGAAAAGTAAAATATACATCAATGGAGACATCATCCTCAACCCGGATGTTCCCCAATAAAAGAATAATATATACAATGAATTTTACATGAATGAAAAGATAAACTCTCGTCTCGCATAAAAACCCCGGCTATTCGATCACAACGATCCTATACATCATATCACATCAAAAATTGAAAAGCATAGACGACGTTAAAATATATCAATCAACACATCAACATACCCATTGTTGTAATAGATCTCAACAGTTGAACCTGCATAAAAAATTTCCAGAGAGCATATATAGTACCTACGGATCAACGCAAGAGCGCACGGTCCAAGCCTCACCAACGGCGCCGCGGAACCGCCGCAAATACACCTATTTGGCCGCGGTTCCGCGGTCGTTATATCAAGTTAGGCGCTCGTTTTTCTTGGGGATCCATAGAAAACCCTGATCTATTTTCTGAATATTTTTAATTACAAAAATTCTAACTTTTGAAAAAATTTCCAGTGGGCATGTAAAAATCTCATTTTTTTTTAATGTTCGATTGAGTTTTTAAACATCGTCCGGTTTACCCTAAAGCTCTAGTTAGGCTCTGATACCATGTTGGTGTGTGGTAGCGTCTCTAGTAAAGTTGCATCATCATAAAGTAATGAACTTTTAAATTCTAGAAGGCTATTACAAACGAACTACGAATCGTAACTAGAGATTAGGGTAAAAACATCATTATTTGAAGTCTAAACTAAAGGAAAAGGAAATACAACCTTTATAGCCAACTCCTTCGGTCTTTAGGACTCCTACGGCTTTGCTCGAAGCTTGGAATGACTCCGCTCAAGATCCTTTGTCGTCTACAATGATCCACCCGGAGATTTCTAGATCAAGCTCTAAGCTACACAAAATGAAGCAAACACTCTACACTAAAGGGCTAGGGTAGTGTAGAATGGTTGTGTGGTTTGTAAACTCACTTAAAAACCCTTTCTTTTTAAGTTCCTCACTCTAAACAAAACTCAAGAGAGCTTGAAGAAGGAGGAAGATGAAGATGGCAAAAGCTTTTGTAAATATAATGAAAACTTATTTCCAAAAGGAAAAAGAAAAGAATATATATGAGACACTCTCAAATATAACCATAGTTAACTAAATATCTAGATATTTTGTAGATGGGTTAAAGAACAAAGGAAATCTAACCATGGTTAAAGTCAATGGTCAAAGAAGAAGTGTGTAGAAAATGAGTCATTATGCTAATTTCCTTTTTCTTTAATTCATTAACAAAAATCTAGATATTTATCAACCATGTGAGTCTTGTATTGCCATCTTCTATGTATCATCCACCATGACACATATGTATGTATGTATGTATGTGTGCATGCACATCATCATGTGTATGTATAAACATATATGCATACATCCAAAAGAAAAGGTTTAATTAAAAATGAGCTAAAAGTTAATATTAAATCAACACTTGATTTAATAAATCGGTCACATCAAATGCGACCCGACCAATATTGAACGTCCGATTAAAATACGGTATCACATATTCGTATTTAATCGAGCTTCTGCGCATATCACATATGCACACCACAACATTTCGCCTGAGCTAGAAAAATCCTGTGTGGGACTCTAAGACTCGTCAATACGCCGGTAGTAGGTGATGATCATATCAAAACACCTACAAGCCGCAAGCGGTCAGCTAAACGTAGCGGCCACCCGGGTATTGAGCGATCAGATGAAAAACAAGCGAACCCGTGAAAACTCCCGTCGATCCATTGGCAACACTTACCGTACAGTACGGTCTCTTCGTCTGATATGTTGCAAATCAAGTCTAGGGATGGAATCGTCGAGCCCTAATAACTCAATAAATCATGTCGATATGGTCTATAACCGGTCAAGAAACTACTGATAACACTTATCAGTAAATCTCATCAGCCCTGGCCACGGACTTCAAGTCAGAGCCAATCGCACATTGCACAACATCAACTCCCAATACCGAGAGAGACGAAACCCCTCCTATCGCTCACTGTCTCCATGTGTCTCGGGACTATACCCAAAACCACCTGTTTGCACGACTCAGCAGAGCAATGGTTGGGTGGAAATCAAAGTACGGTGGGAGAACACACAAGACTCTATGACGATCTCGGGTCTACAGACTAACTTGTACCAGTGTCACCAGAGAACTACTATCCGACGATAGATATAATACCATATAGGAATTCTCGGTGAGTCCGTTCAGTGTACCCAGTCTCCACTGAGCACCCGTATACAATCTTCGATGTCACAACAGCAATGGATATGGGATCATCCATCACCCATCATATGGGTCAAGAAACGTATACGCTAGTCTACTCTAGAATATTGATGCCCTGTCTCGATATACCTACGACTATGAACATTTAAGGATATGCTTATAGACTACTCATGCCCCACTAGTATGATCTCTATCATAGCCATAGAAGTCAAGCAAATATCCTTAGGGCTTTATCAACATGTATCAAATGAACAGTATCAAGTAAACATGTCAGATAAAGTAAAACCAGATAGCATACTATCATGTCGAGCAAGAAAGTCATATATCAAAATATACATATATATATATATAGATATATATATGTCTAAGCATCCACTATACATATAATGGCATCTACGGCATACATATATCCAACAGTTAATACTTAACACTTGTGTTTTCATGTTTTGCCGTATCGGAGTTAGCCGTTTCTTATACAAGTAAATTTCAATATTAGATTCGAATACGAAAACTTTGGAGGCTGCAAGAAAAGGAAAAGGATTGGTGATCTGAGTTGATTCGACGTATTCCGGTGAGTAGACTAAACATCTACCGGGGAATTTTGTATGGATGGCGTGAGACGCCCGTAGTTAAGTTTAGATAAAAATATAGGCTTTTGTATGTTAAATTGATCATATGCATTCATATAGATATATATACATCACCATGTTAATTGTTAGAACACTGCACTGTTATCGATGAGTTATGCCGTACATGCACATATCTACATGTTACACTACACCTCGTCGATATTAATATGTCACTTTCACACTTAGTATTTATTCTGTCAATAATGATTCTTATCATACCTTAAACATCATTAATATTAGTACTTTGCATAAATGACATCATGTTTCATATTCAAGTGTTAGAAGTTGATATAATTGGCATTTGTATTTTTGAGGATTTGTGGTTTTAAGTTTTCATATACTATTGCATAAAATCAGTGATTCTTCATATTGATGTGAGATGTCCACCATGAGATATTGTTTTTATGATTTGGTTTTATTCCGGACCGAGTGGGGGAGCTATACGGTCGCAGATTTTTACATTATCCGGACTGAGTGGGGGAGCTATACAGTCGGATTTATGGTGGACCCGGTCGAGAGCGAGGGGCAGGAAAGCCGCATTTGAGGCGGGGAGCCTAACGAGGATACTATATACCGGAGACAGTTGTGAAACACTGCGGATATCTTGATGATACCGACCGGTGATATTGATTGCAAGATCGTTCGAGGAACGATGCATGAGGGAAACAGAAGATTTGTGTCGATGTTGGACACGGAAAGATGAACTTGATTTGGAAATAAGTGATGAGATTTCAGTCTTGATTTATATGATTAGTAGTACAAATTCATGCTTTTACATTCTATCCTGCATCATACTTATCCTTATTGTAGTTAGTTATAACTCGTCATATTTACATTATCAGCCGTTATATGTTAGTTTTATTCACTGAGTTGGCAACTCACCCCCGTTGTGCCACAGTTCCTTGCAGGGGTCATGTGGACGATTAGTCGCGGTGCAGATCCACTTATCAGCTTTATCGCATCTTTTACTAGGTAGGTTAACTATTTAGTAACCTCCTCTTTTGGTATTGTATGTTGAATCTAGAATATCTCCATCAGACTCTGTATAATGACTTAGAACGATATGTGGTTGTATGTATATTACTTCGACAGATGAGATCATTTGTGGTGTCACATGATATTTCTTTTACTTTTGTTTAAGATTCTTCTTGATGTCGTATATAGTTGTGTATTGATTTTCCGCTGTTGGCATTGTTGATCCCGACTAAGGATGCAACCAAATTAAACACTTTACAATTGCTTTTATTATTAATTCAATAATAAGTTACTGTCAAAATCTTAAATACTTAAAACTGAGAATTTTACTTAAAAAAAATAATTTTTCCTAAAATTCCGCAAAAAGGGTTTTGATATGGGTTTTTGGCTTACTCGGATTGTGTCGATATCTTTAAATATTGTACCATCCAAGTGTCGGTCACATCCAAACATTAGGTCATGACAAAGTTGGTATCAGAGCTTAGGATTAACATTACGGAATCGAGTAGTGAATTGGAGTTAGTAGGCTTAAGTTTCGTTACGTAGGATGACCTTGGTTTGGAGTAGGTGATTCAGGATGAGTAGAGTACTGTACATATGTTCCGCGGCATATTTACGCTACGATACTCAGCCTAAGTAACCTTAGGAGATGTTGTTCGTATTTCTTTTCTTGATTCCATGTATCTTGTGATTCGATTGCAGTGTCCTTATCAATCCTGTTTCTTACTCCACCCACTATGTCATCAACGATTACGGGGACTCAGAGGGCCGCTGTCAGAGATGAGATTGGAGCGGGCTCGTCTGAAATGGGGACAGACCTGGGCAGTACGCCTATCTTTCATGAACCGATTGATCTACCCTATATTGATCGTATAGCTAGGATGGAGGCAAATGTTCAAGAGATGCGCTGAATGATCGGATCCTTTTTAGAGATTAGTCGAGCACGGAGATCGACCATTACTCCGCGTACGGTTGTTCGGAGACCAAAGCGAATTCGTACTAATACATCAGCACCTAGACATGTTCATAGAGGCCATGGAAGATTCTGTATGGATCAGTTATGTCACTTTTACCCATATGTTCAGCAGCCCATGCAAAGATGTTTTAGGTGTGGGTGTCCGTATCACTTTATTCGTAATTGCCCCGTGATGCGACAGGGTGAGGCATCGGTCTCACATGTGACTTCACCACCTTCACCACCTCCTCCGAGCACATTACCTCCTACACCTGTCGTCGTTCCATGCCAGATCAACGTCCATAGAGGCCGTGGTTGAGGCGGTCGTAATTGAGGGGACGAGGAGGCAGAGGCAGACAAGAGTTGGTCACTGGAAGAGGGCAGGCTTTAACTCTTATGTTAACTCTTCGGGACGCACAGGCGTCGAACGTTGTCATAACAGGTAGTCTTTCGGTACATTCCTTAGATGCACATATTTATTTAAATCCCGGTTTTACGCATTCTTACATATCTTCACGCTTCGCACTTTCTCTGGAGAGAGAATCGTCGTTGTTAGAGTTACCGCTAGTTGTGATTTCTCCGGTGGGGGATTCTTTTGTAGCTCGGCATGTATTCAGGTCTTGCTTAGTACGTATTGGTAATAGGAATTCATTAGTTGATCTGGTTTTCCTGGATATGTTAAATTTTGATATACTTCTTGGTATGGATTGGTTGGCCGCTTGTCATGCTTATATAGATTGTTGGGGGAAAGCGGTCGGATTTTGTTTTCCGGGTGAACCAATTTTTGTTGTGCAGGGAGACTGTAATATAACTCTTGCCAATATGATTTCTATTCTTTGTGAGGAATGGCTCTTGAAGAAGGGCTGTCAGGGGTTCTTAGCCAGGTTCCGATCGCACGAGAATTTCCGGATGTGTTTCCTGCCGAATTACCAGGATTACCGCCCGATCCCGATATCAAATTTTGCATTGAATTGATTCCGGGTGCTGGACCTATTTCTATACCACCTTACCGGATGGCCCCGACGGAGTGGAAGGAACTGAAAAGCCAGTTGCAAGAGTGATAAATAGAGGACTTGTTCGTCCAAGTGTATCGCCGTGGGGAGCTCCTGTCTTATTTGTTAAGAAGAAGGACGCTAGTATGATTGTGCATCGACTACAGGCAGCTGAATCGAGTTATTGAGCGAAATAGGTATTCTCTACCTCGTATCGATGACTTGTTCGATCAGCTGCAGGGAGCTGGCTACTTCTCAAAGATTGATTTGCGGTCAGAGTATCACCAGTTGAGGGTTCGAAAGTATGACATTCCGAAGACTGCTTTTCACACACGTTATGGGCATTACAAGTTCCTGGTGATGTCGTTCGGACTCATCAACGCCCCAACAACTTTTATGGATATGATGAACCATATTTTTAGGCCATTCCTTGATCAGTTTATTATAGTATTCATTGATGATATACTTGTTTATTCCCGGAGTCGGGAGGAGCACGAGCAGCGATTGCGCATTACGTTGCAGACCTTGAAGGAGCATCAGCTGTTCGCTAAATTCTCCAAGTATGCTTTCTGGCTGGATAGTGTAGATTTCTTGGGTCACGTAGTTGCGAGAGATAGGATACGTATAGACCCAAAGAAGATCGAAGCGGTACAGCACTGGCCCAGACTGTGTTAGTTAAAGAGGTTCGAAGTTTCTTGGGTCTGGCCGGTTATTACCGACGTTTTGTGCAGGATTTTTCTTGGATCGCTGCACCGTTGACCCGATTGACTAGAAAGGAAGTTCCATTTCTTTGGACAGATGCATATGAGCAGAGTTTCCAGCAGTTGAAGACTCGCTTGACGACTGCACCAGTCTTATCTTTACCTTCTGGGTCAGGCGGGTTTGTTGTGTATGGTGATGCTTCTCGTGTAGGTTTAGGCTGTGTGTTGATGCAACACGGCAGAGTTGTAGCTTATGGTTCTCAGCAGTTGAAGAGGCACGAGCAGAACTACCCCACTCATGATTTGGAGATGGCTGTTGTAGTTTTCGTAATGAAGATTTGGAGGCATTACTTGTATGGAGAGTCATGCCAGATTTTCACAGATTATAAGAACTTGAAGTATATTTTTCAGCAAAAAGGATCTGAATCTAAGGCATCGTCGATGGATGGAACTCGTGAATGATTACGATTGTGAGATCTTGTATCATCTAGGAAAAGCAAATGTTGTAGCAGATGCTTTGAATCGGAGGTCTGGAGGTAGCTTTTCTCAATTGCGCACCTTGCAGAGGCAGTCTTCTACAGACCGGCAGATTCTATCTGATAGCCATGTACAGTTTGAGTTCACATCGACAGGAGTACAGTTAGCACATGTTCGCACCCGTCCTCAGTTATTGGATCGTATTCGAGAGACACGGCCCGTAGATGCTCGTATGTCGGAGACTATGGATCAGATTATGCAGGGCAAAGAGACGGAGTTCATGATCGATGACCATGGAGTATTACGTTTTGGGACTCATCTTTGTATGCCAGATTCGGAGGGACTGAGACGTGAGATCTTAGAGGAGGCCTATCGATCAACATATAGTATTCATCCTGGTTCCACCAAGATGTATCATGACTTGAAGGATGTTTATTGGTGGGAAGGAATGAAGAGGGGATGTCACGGAGTTTGTTTCGAGATGCTTGACTTGTCAGCAAGTCAAAGAAGAGCACCAGAGGCCGACAGGAGAGTTGCAGCCCTTACCCATTCCGGAGCGGAAATGGGAGCAGATTTCCATGGATTTCATTGTGGGTCTACCCAAGACTAGCAGATGGTATGATTCCATCTGGGTGATTGTAGATAGATTGACAAAGGCAGCTCACTTTCTTCCGGTGAAGACAACATATGGGTTTGCGCAGTATGCTCAGATTTATATCGACGAGATTGTATGATTGCATGGAGTTCCGACGTGCATGGTGTCCGATAGGGGAACACAGTTTACCAACAGGTTATGGCAGAAACCTCAAGAAGCTCTTGGTACACGATTGAGTTTTAGTACAGCTTTTCACCCACAGATAGATGATCAGTCAGAGCAGACCATTCAGACTCTAAAGGATATACGTCGAGCTTGCATCCTTAATTTCGGTGGTAGTTGGGATCGTCACTTAACTTTGATAGAATTCTCATACAACAACAGTTTTCAGGAGACGGTCCAGATGGCACCCTTTGAAGCTTTGTATGGGAGGAAATGTCGATCACCCGTTTGCTGGACGAAACTGAGCGAGAGTAGCAATTTGGGACCGCAAATAGTACAGGAGACTATGGAAAAGATTCAGTTAATACAATACAAAATGATAGCGGCCCAGTGTAGACAGAAATGATATGCCGATCGACGCCGTCGTAGACTCGAGTTTGATGTGGGAGATCATGTGTTCAATCGTGTATCTCCGATGAAGGGTGTGATGCGTTTAGGGAAAAAGGGGAAGCTCAGCCCCAGTTATGTCAGACCTTACGAGAGAGTGGTTGCTATAGCTTATCGTTTAGCACCTCCACAGAGTTTCCCGATGTGCATCCGGTGTTTCACGTGTCTATACTTCACAAGTATCTTTACAATCCCTCTCACGCGATCCAGCATCAGACCTTACAGCTTGAGCCGGATTTATCCTACACAGTACAGCCAGTAGCTATTCTAAACCGACAAGCAAAGAAACTGAGATCAAAGGTACTTCCATCTGTAAAGGTTTTTTGGCGAGCAACGAATCGCGACGAGATCACTTAGGAGACCGAGGATGCGATGCGGAAGGAATTTCCACATCTTTTTGAAGGTATGTCTAGTTAAGTTTTAAATTCGGGGACCGAATTTTCTTAAGGGGGAATATTGTAACATTTTGAAAATTTGGGAAAATAAATAAATTTAATTAATTAAATAATAAGCTATTAATTTAAAAAGTTATTAAAACCAAATAGGACATCTTCATAAGTAGTATGTGAAACTAATTTAATTGAAATTTTAATTTGTAACATTAGTAAATTACAAGGTTTTTAGTGTGAAATTTAGCTTCATTTTAATAAAATTGGTGTTATATAATAACACATGTAGTGGAGGGTTTTTATGTAGAAGTCTAGGAAATTGTGCAAACTTGGAAATGTTGAGGGTGTATGTGTAAAAAGGGTTAAGTAATGTTTTAGCTCAGAAATTCCTCAAGACACCACAACTTAGGATTTATCTTGCATTTCCACCTCATTCTTGCATGAAAATCCCACCTTTTCTCCTTGCTACACCACCTCCTTGCATGAGAATGACACACCCTTATTTGGTGACACCTCCTCGTACACCTCACTCATTCCCTTTACCTTATATCTTGTGTTCAGATCAGTAAACCAAATGAAAAGTTAGAAAAATTCAAAGGAAAGAAAGAAAACTTAGAACAACAAAGAAAAGAAAAGTGAAGAGAAGAACTAGGCTAAGGATTTTCACCATCAAGCTAGGAGAGCTAAGGACTTGGGTATATTGGAAGAATACTTTCAACCATTCTCAGTAGATATAATTCTTAACTCAGTAGATTTTAGTTCTGTAATTGTAAAATTTTAGAAATCGAATATCGGTAATATCGTATTTTAGGTAAAATTTAGCTCTGTGTTAATCTGCTATAGTTTATATGAAAATCAACTTAATAAAACAGTGCCGAAAGCTTATAAACTAGACCTAGAATAAACCTTAGGACTACGAACCTCCCTGCTCGGATTTTGGTCGGCGAGGAATGGGGCAGATCCGGCGTCGCCAGATTTTTAATGGAGTTAGGTGTTTTGGGTTTTAGGGTAGGTATCTGTATAGGTGTTGGGATATTTTGGTATTGTTTAAATAAGTTAATTTAACAGTAAATGAAATCTGGGAACTAATATCTGAAATGGGGTTAAAACGTTTAAAACACGACACGGACGTTTCGTAACTCGATTCTGTTTTCTATTACGAACAGCGAAGGGTTAAATCTCAGTTAGTATAAGTGTTAGATAGTTTAGAATAGCCGTACGTGATATAGTTAATACTTAACACTTGTGTTTTCATGTTTTGCCGTATCGGAGTTAGCAGTTTCTTATACAAGTAAATTTCAATATTAGATTCGAATACGGAAACTTCGGAGGCTGCAAGAAAAGGAAAAGGATTGGTGATCTGAGTTGATTCGACGTATTCCGGTGAGTAGACTAAATATCTACCGGGGGATTTTGTATGGATGGCGTGAGACACCCGTAGTTAAGTTTAGATAAAAATACAGGCTTTTGTATGTTAAATTGATCATATGCATTCATATAGATATATATACATCGCCATGTTAATTGTTAGAACACTGCACCGTTATCGACGAGTTATGCCGCACATGCACATATCTACATGTTACACTACACCTCGTCGATATTAACATGTCACTTTCACACTTAGTATTTATTCTGTCAATAATGATTCTTATCATACCTTAAACATCATTAATAGTAGTACTTTGCATAAATGACATCATGTTTCATATTCAAGTGTTAGAAGTTGATATAATTGGCATTTGTATTTTTGAGGATTTGTGGTTTTAAGTTTTCATATACTATTGCGTAAAATCAGTGATTCTTCATATTGATGTAAGATGTCCACCATGAGATATTGTTTTTATGATTTGGTTTTATTCCGGACCGAGTAGGGGAGCTATACGGTCGCAGATTTTTACATTATCCGGACTGAGTGGGGGAGCTTTACAGTCGGATTCATGGTGGACCCGGTCGAAAGCGAGGGGCAGGAAAGCCGCATTTGAGGCGGGGAGCCTAACGAGGATACTCTATACCGGAGACAGTTGTGAAACATGGCGGATATCTAGATGATACCGACCGGTGATATTGATTGCAGGATCGTTCGAGGAACGATGCTTGAGCGAAACAGAAGATTTGTGTCGATGTTGGACACGGAAAGATGAACTGGATTTGGAAATAAGTGATGAGATTTCTGTCTTGATTTATATGATTAGTAGTATAAATTCATGCTTTTACATGCTATCCTACATCATACTTATCCTTATTGCAGTTAGTTATAACTCGTCATATTTATATTATCAGCCGTTATATGTTAGTTTTATTCACTGAGTTGGCAACTCACCCCCATTGTGCTACACTTCCTTGCAGGGGTCGTGTGGACGGTTAGTCGCGCTGTAGATCCACTTATTAGCTTTATCGCATCTTTTGCTAGGTGGGTTAACTATGTAATAACCTCCTCTTTTGGTATTGTATGTTGAATCTAGAATATCTCCATCAGACTCTATATAATGACTTAAAACGATATGTGGTTGTATATATATTACTTCGACAGATGAGATCGTTAGTGGTGTCACATGATAGTTCTTTTACTTATGTCTGAGATTCTTCTTGATGTCGTATATAGTTGTGTATTGATTTTCCGCTTTTGGCATTGTTGATCCCGACTAGAGATGCAACCAAATTAAACACTTTACAATTGCTTTTATTATTAATTCAATAGGAAGTTGCTGTCAAAATCTTAATTACTTAAAACTGAGATTTTTACTTAAAAAAAACTAAAGTTTCCTAAAATTCTGCAAAAAGGGTTTTGATCTTGGTTTTTGGCTTACTCGGATTGTGTCGATATCTTTAGATATTATACTATCTAAGTGTCGGTCACATCCAAACTTTGGGTCGTGACACAACCTTTTCCTCACCTATGGCGCTGTGGAACTACCACAAACTCTAGCATTTGGTTGCGGTTCCGACGGTCACAGAATCGAGTTTGGGTTTCGTTCTTCTAGTGGGTCAACAGAATCACCTGCATGATTTTCTAAAGATTTTGAACATGGAAAAAATCCAACTCTTGGAAAATTTCCAGCGAGAGAAAAATTGGGTTATTGAAATGCATTCGAACTTTTTTACGTCGTCTAAATAACCCGAAACGATGTAAGAATTACGACTATGAAACACTTCGAATTGCCTTTGCAGAAATATAACATCACATGCAATATCAGTAGAAACAAGCAACACCTGAAATACCAAAACCCAGAGACCGGAACACCATAAAAAATTCAACCCATAACAATGAGGAAAAACCGAGCAGGCCGGTTTTTATGTACATGTGGCCGGCCAAAATTCGGCGAGGAGGGATAAATTTTCTGTGGTGTTCATGTTACATCTCATGTAACATTCTGCAATTGCTTAAAAAAAATTTAGAAACTCTGAAAATTTCGACAGAAACTAGATTTTTATTTCGTGTGTTACGGAGTTGTTTCGGTTTCGTAATTCTACAAACATCGTCTAATTCTCTAGATTCGCTCTGATACCACTGTTAGGATGTTCAGCACGACAACAAGGTTTTGGGAGGTATCGTCCATGCCAATTTCAAAAAATTGCCATGCTAAACAACCTTAACCCTAGAATCATAACTAGAGATTTAGACGAAACAACAATGTAAATAACTTTACATACAATGTGAACAAAGAATACAACCTTTGTAGACCGGTCCTTCACTTCAATAGATCCGTGTAGTAGTCCCTTCGCTCTAAATAGTGAACTCCCGGACTCTAGAAAGGCTCACAAGATGAACGGAACAAGTTTGATTGAAGTCTTCGAGGCCGAAGATGATCTACGTCGAGGAGACACCAACCCAAGCTACCTCTTCACTAAATTAGGGTTTAGTGAAGCAAACACCCAAAACTAAATGGATAATCTAGTAAAGGAAGATGAAGTAGTAATTTTTCTCACTTTAGATTTATTTTTCTCTCAATATTTCTCCACTTGGAGAAAAGCTAGAAAGCTTTTTCTTGAGGAGGAAGAAGATGAAGTGGAGAAGAGAATGAAACTCATGAGGTGAGAATAGCAACCATGGGTGAGTTTGTATCATATACTAACTCTTGTAGAGACTAAACTATGGCTAAAGATAATGGTTAGGTTAATAAATATCTCATGTAAAACAAAGTTAGTGGACTAAGTCAATGGTTAGCATAAGCTTCTCCAAGCTTCTAGCCATGACATATTTCCATAAATTTTGAATTACTTGGATAAATAAAAACCCTAATATTATCTTAAGTATAGTGTAAGTCTCATACACCCATGAAGAATGTGGAATTAAGCATGACACAAATAAAATGTACATTAATATATATCACATATATACTATATGCACACAAGTGAGAAAAAGAAATGTTTAAGTAGGTTAATATTAGTTAATGTAATTCAATATATCAAATATATAAATATACATTAAATTATTAAATCAACGCTTGATTTAATAATCCGGCTATATCACATACAACCGGCTAATATCAAATGTAACATCTTATCGAATCAACACTTGATCCGATAAACCGGCTATATCACATATAACCGTCCGATATCACATATTGCGAGAATAGAATACGGTATCACATACACGTATTAATCTCGGTCCCGCACATATCATATATGTGCTTCTACTTTGTTTCTCTTGAGCCAGGAAACCTCTGTGTAGGACTCTGAAGACTCGTCAATACGCCGGCAGTAGGTGGTGATCATATCAGTCACCCACAATCCGCAAACATAACGGCCACCCGGGTATTGAGAGATCAGAAGATTAACAAGCAAGCTTGCTTGTACTCCTGCGAATCCAATCAAGTAACACTACCGTACAGTCCGGTCTCTTCGTCTGATATGTCGTATATCACAGCCTGGGGGTGGTAAAATGGCAGACCCCAATAGCCTGATAAATCATGCCGATGTGAGGCACATAATGGTTTGAGAAACAACTGATAACACTTAACAGTAGATCTCAGCAACCCTGCCCAGGGATTTCCTGTTATGTCCAATCGAGCATAGCGCAACATCAACCCCCAATACCGGAAGAGACGAAATCCCCTCCTATCGCCCATTGCCTCTATGTGACTCAGGACTGTACCCAAAAACCATCGTTCTGCACGATCTCTTGAACGTGGTAAGGTTGAAATCAAGGCACAGTAGGTATCACACAAGACTTTATGACGATCTCGGGTCGACAGACTAACCTGTACCGGTGTCACTAGAGAACTGCTATCCGACGATAGGTATAATACCATCTAGGAGTTCTCGGCGAGTCCGTTCAGTGTACCCAGTCTCCACTGAGCACCCGTATACCATCTCTGATGTCAAACACTAATGGATATGGGATCATCCATCGCCCATCATATGGGTCGAGAAGCGTATACGCTAGTCTACTCTGGAATATCGATGCCCCGTCTCGATACTCCCATGACTATGAACTTTTGAAGGATGTACTTACCGACTACCTTTGCCCCACTAGTACGATCTGCATCATAATCCTGGTAGTCAAGTACTCATCCTATGGGCTTTATCAACTTGTAATAGAGAGACAATAAATGTACATGTTAAGATAAAGAGCAACCAGATAGCATACTATCATGTCGAGCAAGAAAGTCCTCCATATATATGTCCAAGCATCCACCATAATATACATCACCTGTATAATAATGGCCTCTAGGGCATACATATAACTAACAATTTGTTCAGAATCAATGTATTTACTATTTGGTAATACAGGGTGATATTTGCCAACTGATTTGGCGGCAACAATTGCACCATTCTCTAACACTTAGAGACATATCACCCAATCCCAATTCTCTACCTTTCTGTAGCCCATGTAACAGATTAGATATGTAGGATCCTGTTCCGGTATCTCATACCCATAACGTAGAGTGTACTGAGAAACAGTTCTTGGTAACGAACACACCCGAAGAATTTGCATCAACATGCTCATTCCTCGATTGGGTCGCATAGGAATCCGGATATTCCCCTATTTCCTGCTCGGACTTATAACAATTATAAGATAGTGCGGAACCAACATTCCTCAGCTCAGTATAATAAGCAGGTTCGGTCAATGCATCCATATTATTATCTTTATTAAGGCATGACATGGTCGCTACCAGGAGAGAGAGAGAGAAGAAAACACTCTGCGTGCGCTCTTGCAAGATCAGATTGGTTATTATTTTATCTAATCGGGATTGCTCCCACTGTTTTTATCAAATCTTCCTTCAAACCCTAAAAGGTAAGACTAGCAGGGATTAATTACACTCTACAAGTTTGCCAATCTTTCGGCCAGGCCATTGTCAGTGCTTTGAGGGAGGTTCCCCGTGCTTTTGTACGGACCTAATTAAAATAAACCTCATTTTCCCAGGGGCGTAACCCTATTAACACCTTTCTAGATACCTACTTGATCGGCTAATTGTAATGTGCAAAACTCAAGGAGTAACTCTTACTCACAGTGGGTATCGGAATCCAACTATCTCATAGAAGGTATGCAATCTCATTGCAAATTTCAACACTTGAAATTCCCGATAATATTTTGCCCCAAGTGATCTATGACCTTGACAAGGTCAACAAACCATAAATCGCAAGTCAAGTTCAACCCGTACATTTCATGATTGAATTAAACCTACCCGCATGACCCTTGACAAGGTCAACAAGGCTGCATGACTATCCTAATCCAATTGCATCTCATGCTTTAGCAGATAAGCACTAATCAGCTACCGTACACTACGCCTTGACAAGGTCAACAAACGCAGCACGAATACTAAATAATCCTTATCTGAAATGACGGAGGGCTACGAAAGGTTTTTAAGAAAACCTTTTGCGTAATGAACTTGATATCATTGTAGAATCGAGTGATTTAGAAAAGGAGTGTTTTTTTAGGCTTTTACTAGTTTTGCTAAATAGGTCACTCCCGGTGAAGGGATATCGGCTCTTTCCTTATCGAATGAGGTGCTGGATATTCATCGAGGAATATTACTATGGAAAGCAAAAACTAGAAAAGCAATCAAAAGACAAAACTGAGTGGGTTGTAGCATCTGCTAGTTTCGCTAAAGAGGTCACTCCCGGTGAAGGGATCTCGGCTCTTTCCTCATCGAATGAAGTGTTGGATGTTCATCAAGGAACACCACTATGCAAAGTAAGAACTAGAGCTACCGGTTTTGAAAATTTTATTCCACAACGTCTTGGGTTTCTTTTCTTTTCATTAATCTCATTAATGAAGTCCAATCATTTATGCTTCCTAAGCATCACAGATAAAGAAACGAAAATAGAACGTACGCTTATGCTATCTGCATTCGCCACAGTGTCCCGTTATGCACCGTTAGGTTACTTAACTAACGGAATAACGAGGTGAGACTAGCGCGGATGCAAAACATAAGCAACGTTTATTTTATATCATATATATAATAACCACATTCGCCTCATCATATAAAGTGATCACATCACAGAATATCAGCAGCAGAAGTCCACATATGAAATAGTGGATATACTAGGAATTCCGTGTTTTAAATTAAGCCTGTAAAAAACACGGATTCCACGGTCGTGATTGTTGGCTATAGTTCCCTCAAGGCAATTATTGTAGTCGTAGGCAGGTGATTATGAAGATTGAGGTAGGACCTATACCGGTAGAACAGTCTTACTCGAGAAGATAGTATGCTATCTGGTTTTTCTTTGTCATCACTATTACATGTTGATAAAGCCCATAGGATTCTTGCTTGACTACCAGCATTATGATGGCGATCATATACATGGGAGCTAGTGGTCTATAAGCACATCCTTAAATGTCCCTAGTCGTAGGAGTTTCGAGACTGGGCATCGATACTCTAGAGTAGACTAGTGTATATTGATCGAGACCCCGACGAGGGGCGGTGGTCTGGTCTCATAAGCCATTAGTGTTAGTTTGTTCACCTAAGATAGTATACAGGTGCTAATTGGGTTATGAGTACACTGGACGGACTCGTTGGGAACCTGCTAGTTGGTACTATACCTATTGTCAGATAGCAATTCCTAGGTGACATGTGTACAGGTTAGTCTGTCGACCTGAGATCGACATTTGTCTCGTGTGAGTTCCCACTGTTCTTTGATTACTACCCTAGCATGGCTCAAAGGAGTCGTGCAAACAGGTTTTAGTTGGGAACATTCCCGAGCCATATAGAGGCAGTGAGCAGATTGTCGGGGATTCGTCTCTCCCGGTATTGGGGGTTGATGTCGCGCAGTGCACGGGTGGCCATCACCAGAAATCCTTGGCCAAGGTAGTCAAGAATTACTGATCTAGGATCGGTAGTTTCTCATGTGGTGATGGGTTTTATACCGACACGAATTATCGCGTTATTAGGGGTCTGACTTTATCCACCCCCCTAGACTCGATATGCGATACTCTTAGACGAACAGATCGGACTGTACGTATATTGTCACTGTCGGCTCAGTAGGGGTTCAGGATGAGTTTGCTCGTCGGCCTCAGTTTCGCTCATTACCTGGGTAGCCGTTACATACAGCTAGTGTCGCTGACGTGCTTGTGGTTAAACCCACTGCCAGCGTATTGACGAGTCTTTAGAGTCCCACACAGAGGGTTTCCCTGGTTCCGAAATGATGTAGTAGCTGTATTGGATACGTGCAGGGTTCCGATCGATTGATGTACTTTGTACCCAAACTTTCGATTGGACAGTTGATAATACTGGCTGGCTCGGGTTAGAGCCGGATTATTAAATCAGGTATTGATTTAATAATTTACGTATATGTATTTCGATACGTATATTCTAGTATTATGTTCTTTGTGTTATTCTATCTCTTTGGGTATTCGTATTTCAGTACGAATGCAGGCATGTATATACAGTAGAATGTAATCCGTATTTTATAAGGAAAACATTCTAGAAGGTGGCCACCTTATTTTTGGATTTGACCTTTTTTTTGGAAAATGGTAAATGAGGTGGAAATTGGAAAATGGGGAGTATGGTGGTGACCATGCTTGCATAGTGTGCATTCATTTGTGCATACTATTCAAGTATGGGTGGTATTTTAAAATGAAAGATATTTTTTTACAAAACCTATCATGCTTGATTTTCTCTCTCATGAGAGCTTCATTATTTGAGATGGTTGGTTTTCTCTTGAGCATGCTTTGTTCTCATCCCCATTTGTGCTTCACTCCTCTCTTGATTTTCCATGGTTGCCTCCACCTTCATTCACCACCTCCTCTCAACCCTCTCATATGTTGAGAATCGTGAGAAGAGGTGAGATGAGATAGACCAACACTTGGATTACACTCACTACATCCTAGGCATTCTAGAGTAGCATCCTAGAAACCCTAGTTGCTTCACTTGCATCCATTATGTGGAGCTAGAGCCATGACTACATCTCTCAGGTGGATCATCTTCGATGAAGGGAGATCGGCGACCAAGCTTCATCAAGGAGACTCTAGGAGCTTGGGAAGATGGTTGAAGACCAAAGGACAAGATTCAACTCGGTATAACCATTCCTAACTCCTTTTATTTGCTTGCTAGTATAGGGTTTAGGGTAGATCCGGGTATCGGGTAATGGTAGCGCCAGTTTAGTAATTTTTTGTTCCGCATTTGGCCACGGTTTGATGGTCAGGACGCTGCCGTAACCCAACATGGTATAAGTGCCAACCCGTATACCCCTTACTAGCTAGTTTAGACAATGTTAAAGTATCGAAACCGAAACAACTCCGAAATATCACTCGATGTATTCCATTCTCTGTCGATTTTTCAGAGTCTTCAAATTTTTTTTTAAGGAATTGCAGAAGACTATTTAGATGACCACTAGACTACACCCCAAAAACGAGCCAGTTTCACCTGTATTCGACCGGCCACATTTGCAAATTTTCTGAGCTCGCCGGCCCTGCACTTGAGTTTGGGCTTCGTATTTTGGATGTGGTCTGGTCTCTGGAATAGTTGTTCGGTGGTATTGCTTGTTTTGCCCAGTTTGGATATAGTGTTGTCTTTTGTTCAAGGGAAATTCGGGGTGTTTCGAAATCAATAATTTAACATTGTTTAAATGTTTATCAGTACATGCATTACTATCTGCGACCGTGAATGTTATTCGAGTAGTACAACTCGTCTAATTGCTATATGTTCTTTTAGACGGATTTGCGAACGTGACATTCACGTTGATATTCTGTGTTGTGCTGTGTTGTGGTTGGATCATCATGGTGGATAGCTATGGTGCAATGGTAGAACAATTTAGTTTCATTTGTACATTTGAGATTACGGGGCGAGCGTCCGATATATGGACTGCCATCACTGCCAGTTTGTATATTATTTGTTTGGGGCATGACCGGGTTGAGGTCGAAGTCACCGTTGTACATATTCTTTTCTTTTCTGTACTAGGATTACCCCGCGGTGGAGTGCACGAATAGCTGGGTTCTAGAGGGCAACGGGTCCGCATCTCATGGCGTTGAGACAGAAGGGACCTTACTCTAGAATTGGCGGGCTATTCGCCGCATTCGTAGGGAGTATAGGTTGACCCACGGAGGGGTGCCCAAGTTACCGGATTCCGTTAAGTGCTGGGTGGCCAATTCACGTTGTTGAAGGGGGTTGCCTCACTTCTGGTTTTGGCGGGTTACTTGTCGCGCTCATAGGGGTCTAGGTTTTCATTGCATAGACTATCCACACGACAGGGAACGTCGGGTCTTATTTGTGGCTCAAGTGAAACCCGGGGCTCCAGGATTATCCACCATTCTGTGTTGCTTCTGTGATGTTTCTTTATATCATTCCTGGGACGATTGTTATATATATTTATATATATACTAGTAGATGTTGTATATGTTTTGCACCTGCGCTAGTCCAGTCCCCGCTCTATCGTTAGTTAAGTGACCTAACGAGTGATGACGGGACCCAGTGGCGAATGCGGATGGCATATACGTACATCATATTTTCATTCTTTTCTGGTGTGATTAATTGATGGGACTGCATTGATTCTTATCAATGCAAGGATAAAACAAACCTATATGATGTTGTTGGAACCAAGTTTTTTAAAAGCTGACATTACAGACGTTTTCTTTTGCTTTGCACAGTGGTATTCGGTTATGAATATCCAGCACCTCAATCGACGAGGCAAGGGCCGAGATCCCTTCACCAGGAGTGACCCCTTGGGCAGAAGTTTACGTCAGCGTAATAACTTCACTATAGTCGATTCTTTTGCTTTGCATCGTGGTATTCAGTTTGGAATATCCTACACCTCATTCGACGAGGAAAGAGTCGAGATCCCTTCACCGGGAGTGACCTCTTTAACGAAAGTTTTTCGCCACTATATATTTACAAAACCACTCGGTTCCTTCAAAAATATCAAGTTCATTACGTTAAAGGTTTTTCTCCAAAAACTAGCCATAACCCTCCGTCATTTCAGACGAGTATTGCTTAGTATTCGTGCTACGTATGTTGACTGTGTCAAGCGTAGTGTGCGGTAGCTCCATAATGCTTTTCTGTCGCATAGATATATAGATTGGTTAGGACAGTCGTACGGTCATATTGACTGTGTCAAAGACTCGTACGGGTGGGTTTAATGCAATCAAGATAATGACGGGTTGAACTTGACTAGGACCCTTTGATATGTTGACTGTGTCAAGGTCACTTGGGTCCTAGGGGTAAAAATCACATCGGGAGTTTCAAACATACAGGAAACTTGCCAGGCATGTGCAAACCATCTGGAGTGTGGTGACTTGAGTGGCTTCCATCAAGTTATCATGCGATGATAGTTGAATCCCGATTCCCACTGATGAGTAGGATTACTCCTCGGGTGATTTTAGATGATCCCGACTAATTCTCCTTTAGGGTTTGGAGGAGAATTCGAGGAAACATTGGGAGACATCCTGATTAGATAAAGTGATAACTATTCTGATCTAGGTTAGAGTGCACGCTGAGTGTTTCTTTTCACTTTCTCTTCGGCAGCGACCATGGCCCGATCCTTAACTAAAACTCATTAACCAAGTTAACCGAATCTTCTTAAAACATTTGGATTTTTGGAATGTCACGGTGTCGCATATATCATTGCTACTTCTATATCACCTTTGCATTTCACCATAACACCCCGTATCACTACGAACATCCACTCCTATTAGATAAATCCATCGTATAGTTACATACGAACTCAAAGGAACTTGTTCCAGATTCGAGGATGGATTCTGGTTCAGGAGAGATTGAATAGGATTATTCGGTTGTCTTTTTCCTTTACCTTCTCTCAGGTTGTGAGGGCTCCTAGGGTAAGCAGAGGGTATACCTATTAAGCTTATTAGATAGTCTTCCTCCAGACCATAGGCAATTTCCGAAAGGTGAGAAAGGAAGAAAACCAATTAGCCTAAAGGTGGTGTACAGAAGGTAATAAGTAAAGACATATAAAGGGATTAGAATAATGTCAAAGAAAATTGCGACTACTATCATTCACGACAAAACCGTGTATACCCCTGCCACTCCCACATCCACTTTGGATTTCTCCAAAACACTTCGTATCACTACGAATGTCCATAATGCTTGGACATGCCATCGTATACTTACATACGAACTCGAAGGAATTCGTTCCAGATTCGAGGATGGTTTCCTGTTTAGGAGAAATAGAATAGGATTATTCAGATGTCTTTTCCCATTACCTTCTCTCAGGTTGCGAGGGCTCCTGGCATAAGGAGTGTACACCTACTACGCTTATTGGATAGTCTTTTTCCAAACCTTAGGCTGGTGTCGAAGGGTAGGGAAGTAAGAAAACCAATTAGCCTAAAGAAGGTGTACAGAAAGTAATAAGTAAAGACATAATAAAAGGATGGGAGTGAGAGTATGGAAGTATACTGTTACAGTCATGAATCAGGATAGTGGAAGAGGCATTAGTAGGAATAACCGATTACCCCTTCGAAACATTTTCATGTTTCAGATTTACCTTGCAATGTTAATTGAAAACTGTTTTCCCAATTGGATTTTAACTCCAGGGTATGTATTTACCAGATCAATTTCCCACATCTGTATGTTATTACAGATGGTGAGTGGGAGTAAGATATTAGGAATTAGGTGATTATATCCTCATTATATCGGAATTCGTTGTAATTGTTGATATTTAAGGAAATCACCTGGGTTTTTGCCGGACGGCAAATATTTGGTTTTGAATATCCGTTGTTATGCACAAATTTCAAACCGATATATCTGTACGTTTATTTTATAAAGTAAGATATAAATTTTTGAAATTATGTCTATGACATTTACGTATATCAGTTGGTGGTTAGGTAAGGTGCATTCAACAGCGGTGTAATTCCTCTTAACCATAGTACAGTTTTCAACTTATGACGCACAAGGTTTGAGTTATTAAACTCAGGGGACATATACAAAGTATTGTATGTTTTCCAGTGTCCATAAGACAATGGGGTTGGTACTCGTACTGTATTCTGTTTACTCATGACTTCTCTAGTTTTAGACAGGTATTTGGTTGAAATACAAGGTCCAGGATTTAAGAAGTTATATGTATAAGAATAAAGAAGAGAACCATTTATTTGAAGTATCAGGATTCTTCGAGATAGTCGAAGATGTAGATACTTGTGTTTGGTATTCCATTGATAGTAATGGTTTTGAGAACTTGCATCTCTTTCAGGTTACTCATATATGGATGCACTCTTTGATGAGTAATGCTGATATGCCTCTTTCCATTTGGTTGATATGCACTAGAGATAGCTGCATAATTTTGAATCTGGTTCCAATTAAATTAGTGCTTTTGTTTCTATATTGGACATATATAGAATCAATTTATATCTTAACGATGTTAAGATATTAGGGAGTTGTCTGGCTGATGCTTAAAACCAGAATCCGGATAAAATCAAGGCACGTTTCAGTAATGGTTGTTTGTGGGTTATCCCGGACTTTGATGAGGGTTAACTTTCTACCATCAGGAAGATCAATGGTGGTATTGTTCTTGACTCGCTGTTCATATCAGAAAACTGCATTCTAATACCGCTCATGCATTATCTATTTGTTGTATTTATCGGTATTATTAACCAGTGTCTGTTCAGTATTACAGATTATAGGTATCCATGACAAAATACTGGAAATACATTCAAAAGCACGGATATATCATTTGAGAGCCGATACTGCAACCAGAACCGCAAACCGACCGATACTTCATGAGTTCCTTTTTGCAACAAGTTTGTGTACACACTTTTTTTTATCTAAATGGTCCAACACAAGCAAGTATGTACACAAGACTTTTAGGCACATGTGGATATGAAGTAATCAATGCTAAGGATTATGTGTTGATTTAAAGATTCAAAAATTCCCTCCAATAATAAGTGCAAAATAAAATCAAATGGACAAATCAACAAGACCATAATGGGGGCAGCCATGGATTTAGGCACATGTGGGAATGAAGCAATGAGCATTTAATGGTAAAGATTATGTGATTCAAAATTCCCTCCAAGCACTGGGTGCAAACCAGGTCAAAACAGAGAAAATAAACTGGACCAAAGAGACACTGGGGAAAACAAAAGACGACGCACCAAATTCTAGACCCTACCATCGGTTTTAGGCCGAGCCCCTTCCCCACAAAACCGGCCTGGCCGGCCCCACATCCTCCAGTGGGCCCCAGCTTCTCACACACACCCCTTGCTTCCAGTTGGTCTTGATTTTATTATTTATTTATTCTCTTTCTGAGCCTATAAATACAGACCAGAGGGATGAGGAAAGGGATAGCTTTTTCTTTAGTTTTTTTTTAGAATTCTTGTAATTTCTCTTTTAATTCTTGAGCTCTTGCCCCTTTGTCTTGACCTTGCAACTTCTCATTTGAACTTGCAAGTTTAAGGCTTAGGTTTTTGACTTCAAGATCTCTTGTAACATGTTTGCAAATCAATAAAAAGTTCTCATTTTTATTACATGTCTTGTTCTATTTTACATATTTGCAATTGTGAAATTCTTGCTTTACTTTGATCTTGCAACCTCTTAAGTGAGCTTGCAACCTTAAAGTTTGGTATTTGAATTTCATATTTCACCGATCTTAAGAACACTTGGAGATAATAGCACTTGGATTCATCGGTTCTCTTTTTATCTTTCTTCTCTTGCATTTTTTTTATTATGTTACTTACTCTTTTCTCTTTTCTTTATTTTTACTTTGTGAATATGTGTGAGTAATCCATTCACTTGTTAAGGGTGTAATACGGTTAGATTGTATTTGAAGATGTTCTTTGCTAAAACTTTAAAAACCTTAAAACTTTGCAATTGAAACTCCGTGCAAATCACTAGCAATTCCGCTCCACTAGGCATCCTATCCTACCCCGATAGCGATGATTCCTAATCATGACCGGATTGCTAGTGGTTTGCCGAAGGCTAAAATCAAGAGATAACAACGGAAGGACAAGGGACAAGGAAAACGGATTTAGCGAAATGCCGCAAATACCGTATTTCAAGTTTCCTAATCCGCGTTGTAACCTATTGCTTTAGTGTCAATACCAAAGTTGGGGCTATAAGGAATCGGCAAACATCACCTTCATACAATCTAACATATTACTACCCTTAAAAAGTCTCTTTTTTATTCATATCCTTATTACGACATTTAGTTAACCAACAAATCAAAACACGGTATTAACTCGTTAAAACAAGCCTAAAAACTTACCATCTCCCTGCGGACGACCCGTATTCATCGCGGCTCGCTATACGCGACACCGTTTTGATTGCGGTAATTTCAAAACTCTTTTTAAATATGACACGGTGAGAACGTGACAATCAAATGGCATCGTTTCCGGGGAGACGGTAACTCTTTTATACTTGCAGTCTCGGGTTAAATTTGTGCATATTTTGTATAAAAATTAACTTTCTAACACATTCCAACGGATAAAACCATTCTTTTTCAAAACCAACACAAACACAAAATATTCTTTTTTCTTCTCTGGATTTGTAATCTGCTAACACTCTGAGGTTTAAAGAAAAAATCAAGTTATAAAAATAGAATGATGTTACTTCACTGAGGAAACACACAATACTTGATCCCATTCCCACACAACAAAACTGGCGACATACCTTGAAAAACCGAGGACGCCGGCCTTCTTGTGGCCTTTTCACTTGTGGTTTTTTTGTGTTGCCTCCAGTGTTCTGATTTCATCCCATTTTTATTGTTTGATTTTCTTAATTATCTGTGTTCAGAATTTTGGTTATCCATATCGCTTTTTGGCTCAAATATCCGTATTTTTCCGACATTTGCAGATTTGACGGATTGTGAGCAGTGATCGTGCGGAACAGGGGGGCATTTTCAAGTACAAGGGGAGTGAACTCTCAGTGCCAAAGATCCGGGTAGTTGGACTCGCGCAAGTGAACCATTCGACCACTCGGAGGCAATATCGACACGAGTTTCTTAAACTCGATACTTTTTGGTACGTGTTTTTCTAAACTTCCCTTCTCAAACCCGACGCTCCAATATTCTTGTCTTTGCAAGATTCTTAGCAAAATCACCGCAAAAAGCCAAAGAAAAGACTAACCGTATTTGTTGCAGCGCCACATTTAAAGTAAAAAACGAATTGAATGATTGTTTGAAAACAAAACTTTGTTGAATTTGCGCATTGCATCATTTAATACAGACTTAATGGGGCTCTAACACCAATCCAGATTGGGTGGGGATTTCATCACCCTTCCTAAGACACCGGAAATCACTAATTGCATAAGTGTCACCTCAAGTTTAATAAAAAATATCTAGACTCAGCCAACTAAGGACTTGTCGCGCTCAATAGGATAAAGGAAGATTGTGGGCATTCAGTCGTTTATCTAAACATGACTCTTGTGGTGCCTAGGCTAGACAAGTGAGAAGGTAATTTTAAAAGGCCCGTCTCACGGTGATTCGTGAGCGAAACCCTCCTTACCTCACTTGTGCTTACCTGGCCACAACTGGTTGTAAAGAGGCGATTTGAGGGTTATCTCACAATTTGTCGCTTTGGAATAGTTAGGAGCAGGTCTAGTAGACTTAGAGGACCCTAGTCTAAGTATTGATTGTGCATTTATGACTGTGCATTTGTGATTGTGTTTGTTGAACTGTCATTTCATTTTCCCATTCTTTTGAAACAAACACAAATTCGCTATTTTTACCACCATCACCCAATTTTTCTCCACTTTCATTTTCTTACCCTCACATTCTATGCTTTGACTACACTAAACTCGTTTAGTGTATGTCCGCTTGGACTAGGGACCCTAGTTCCCGTTTAGTCCGCGTTTCGTTAGTCCCTACGGACTACACGATCAACTCTAACGTCGAAACTCCCTCCAACCCTTTATTACCCTTACCTTTGCCGGTCAACTCCGACGTTGACCGAGATTCTGTTCATACATCTTCACCTTCTCTATCACCAAATTCTTCTTTTGAGATGTCAGGATTTAATCCTAACATCCCTCCACCTGCCCCGTAACTGATTCCACCTTATCTGGGTGCGAATAACCCGCAACCTATTGCAGCGCCACAGTGAATCGCGCTCCAGGATCGTTTCTATCCTACCCGCTCTGCACTTCCAACCTGTCTTTCACTTCCGCCGGCCAATGGGGATAATTTCAAAGTTAAGCCCCACTTCATCAACATGTTGCCCAAATTTCATGGGCTGGAATCCGAAGATGCCTACATCTTCATCAACAAATTCCAGAACGTCTGTGCAATGATGAAGACAACCCAACTGTCCGACGATGCTATACGGCTACGAGTTATTCCGTTCACTTTGTGCGATCTTGCTGAAAAGTGGCTGTATAGCACCGCATCACACTCCATAACCGATTGGGACGAATTTGTGAAAGCATTTCTTAAAAAGTTCTACCCGAACCACAAGACCGCGAGAATCCGAAACGAAATCAACCAATTTTCTCAGCTTCCTACCGAACCTTTTTGAAAGTGTTTTGACCGATACAAAGATATTCTTATTCAGTGCCCTCATCACGGTATTGAGAGATGGCAACTTTGCCAAACTTTATACCAGGGCCTGAATCCAGCAACCAAGCAGTTGCTGGAAACCATTTGTCAAGGCCACTTCCTATCCAAATCTGACGAGGAAGCATGGCAATTCTTCGACGATCTTGCGGAACAAATGCTTCAATGGGAGAGCACCAGACCAAGTAATTCTTCTTCTTCTACTACTTCTACTGGTCAGTCTAGGGCAGGCATTCACCAACTTGATGTCTCTATTGCGATGAAAGCTGAAATGGCTGCAATAACGAAAAAACTTGAAGCAATAGAGAGCAAATTTTCATCTCCCGCTCCTGCCCCCATTCTTCCCCTTCGTACCATTTGCACTTGTTGTTCCGATCCATCCCACCTAACCGAAGAGTGTCCTAACAACCTGTTAGTTATATGTTGTAATCGTTGATTCGATCGGAATATTTAATTTCGTTGTGTTTTCCGGATAATTTAGAAAGTATTAAAAAGTTCGAACGGATATCAATAACTCATTTTTTCCCGACCCGGAAAATTTCCAAGTGTTGGATTTTTCCGTAGTTTAAGAACGTTCTAGATCGTGCAAGTTACGCGATGGACCCTCTTGAAGACAACAAACCTTAACTCGATTATGTGACCGACTTGAACTGCCTTTTGAACCTTAGGGTTTGAACAGTACGGCGTTGCCACATGTGAGGCGTTGGCTTGACCCTTCTACGGCTGGACCATTGGTACTGTTGCATGTGATGGATGTTGTTAAACTCCCCTCAAGTGTTGAGAACTATTTGGGAAAACTTGGGTGTTTGATTATTCGATCGGAAAGTTTAACATTGTCTATTTATCTGGAATGTGATACAATATTTGGAATCCACAAGTAGTTATGAGATAACTAATTTGGATGTTATAAACATAGCAGTTTAGTCTCACATGATCAGTTGCCACGGAATTTTGATGCGATCAAAAGTCCGTCGCAATCACGTAGCGTACGCGAATACTCGCCGGGTAAACTTAATAGACAGCCATGCCCCCATAGCCCCGACCAAGTGACTGTAGGAGAACCCCGTCGCCAAAAGCATCCGTTCGGGTGCTCGCGGCAGCGGTATTCCGCCTTAGTGCACTTCGTCGACGGCATCCGGGGGTGCGGCCGTCTACTAAAGTTTGCGACGAGCATTCGATCACATATCGGGAATCTTGTTGAATTGCCCGACTAGATATTGAAAAGTGTTTTCGATATAGAGACTAAAATGCGGGGTTTATAATTGTTAGGCATGCGATGTCTAAGGAGGTTGCGGATTCCAACTGTTGTAGTTTTACACTTTCTTTTCTGCGACCGTAAGTGTAATATGTGATATCGTCGGTTTCGTTGCTATATGTCAACGACAATTGGGATGCGCATATTTACTTACGTTGATGACATGTGATGTTATGTGTTGCTGGATATGTTATATTGGATCGTCGCGTTTTTTAATAGCCGGGGGTTTTATGTGAGATGAGGGTTTTTATTTTCATTCATGTAAAATTTAATGTATGTAATATTCTTTTTTTTTGGGGCACTTCCGAGATGAGGTTGATGTCACCATTTGTATATTATTTACTTTTCCGCACTAGGATAGACCCAAGGAGGAGAGCACAAGTAACCGGGTTCTGGAGTCCAGTGGGAGACCAACTCGAGGAGTCGAGTCCGGGTCTCCTAACTCTAGAATTGGAAGGGTTGCTTGCCGCTCTCGTAGGGGTCTAGGGGTGTTGGTTTGGCTATTCATCGCGACCGTGGAATCCGTGTTTTATAGAGGCTCAAAATAAAACACGGACGTCCTAGTATATCCAATGTTTCATATGTTTCTTCTGCTGCTATATCTGTGATGTGATTATTTGATATGTTGTGATAAATATTGTATATAGTATATATGATATATTATATAGACGTTACTTATGTTTTACACCCACGCTAGCCCTGCCCCGCTCTGCCGTTAGTCACCTAACCTAACGGTGCACGAGGGGACATCAAGGCGAATGCGGATGGCATAACTGTACGTCGTATTTATCTGTGATGTTTAGGTGTTTAAATGATGGGACTTCATTAATATGATTAATGAAAGAAAAGAAACCTAAAAGATGTTGTGGAATCGAATTTTCAAAAACAGGTAGCTACAGTTCTTGCTTTGCATCGCGGTGTTCCTTGTAGAACATCCTGCACCTTATTCGATAAAGAAAGGGGCGAGATCCCTTCACCGGGAGTGACCCCTTTAGCAATGACTGGCAGATGCTACAACCCTCGGTTTTGTCTTTGATTGCTTTTCTAGTTCTTTCTTTGCACAGTGATATATATGATATATCCTGCACCTCATTCGACGAGGAAAGAGCCGAGATCTCTTCACCGGGAGTGACCTCTTTAGCGAAACTAGCAAAAGCCTAAAAAACACTCCATTTTAAAATTATTTGATTCTACAACGATATCAAGTTCATTACGCAATAGGTTTTCAGAAAAACCTGATGTAGCCCTCCGTCATTTCAAATAAGTCCTGCTTAATATTCGTGTTGCGTTTGTTGACCTTGTCAAGGCGCCGTGTGCGGTAGCTGACCAGTTTTTATCTGTTTATGCATATGATGCAGATTGGATTATGGTAGTCGTACGGCCTTTTTGACCTTGTCAAGGGTCGTGCGGGTGGGTTTAATTCAATCAAGAAATGACGGGTTGAACTTGACTTACGGTCTATGGTTTGTTGACCTTGTCAAGGTCATAGATCGTTCGGGGCAAAATTATCGGGAATTTCAAGTGTTGAAATTTTCAATGAGATTGCATATCTTCTATGAGATAGTTGGATCCCGATACCCGCTGCGAGTAAGAATTACTCCTGGGAGAGTTTTACACATTACAATTAGCCGATCAAGTAGGTGTCTAGAAAGGTGTCAACGGGGTTACGCCTCTGGGAAAACGAGGTTTACTTTAATTAGGTTCGTGCGAAAGCATGGGGAACCTCCCTCAAAGTACCGACACTGGCCTGGCTGAAAGATTGGCGAAGTTGTAGGGTGTAATTAATCCCGGCTAGTCTTTCCTTTTAGGGTTTGAAGGAAGATTTGAAAAAAACAGTGGGGGCCATCCTGATTAGATAAAATAATAACCAATCTGATCTTGCAAGAGCGCACGCAGAGTGTTTTCTTCTCTATCTCTCTAGGTAGCGACCATGTCACGCCTTAATCAAGATAATAATACGAATGTATTGACCAAACCCGCTTGTTATACTGAGCTGGGGAACGTTGGTCCCGCTCCAACTTATAATTGTTATAAGACAGAGCAGGAAATTGGGGATTACTAGAATTCCCGTGCCGCCCAAACGAAGAAAGTGCATACTGATGCATCATCTTCGGGTGTGTTCATTACAGTGAACTGTTTCTCAGTATCCTTTACGTCCTGGGTATGAGATACCAGGTCAGGATCCCGCATATGTAATGTTACATGAGCTACAGATAGGTAGAGAACTGAGAACAGGTGATAAGTTTCATGAGATAGAAAACGATGCAAGTGTTGCAGCCAAGTCTGTTGGTCACTATCACCCTGTATTACCAGAATACATTGATTCTGAACGAATGTTGTTAGATACCGAACCTGATATACAACATCAT
Organism: Agapanthus africanus; assembly: GCA_030015575.1. NCBI lineage: Eukaryota > Viridiplantae > Streptophyta > Magnoliopsida > Asparagales > Amaryllidaceae > Agapanthus > Agapanthus africanus. Next base: position 102,708,144 of record JASDDO010000010.1, on the reverse strand, counting down.
ATCAGTCTCTTTATTAGTAAAGAAGGATATAATTTTGTATTGTTGGATAATGTTTTGAACATTTCCTATATCAAAATTTGATCGGTTCAGGCACGTTATCTAAAAGCATTGACGTTCTAAATCAAACTACAGTTCTTAGTAAACAGAACACACACAAGAAGAAGAGTTCAGAAATGAACGAATCCTTCTTGAGGTATTGTAGACTAGGTCATATCAATGCGACCCGACTAGATGAAGTTACATAAAGATGCATATTTAAATTAGTTTAAATTTACATCTTGTGAAACTTGCCGGTCATGTCACAGAGATAAGATGACCACAGCTCCGTTTATTGGAAACAGAGAAAGAGTTAGTGAACTCTTGGGATGATACATGTTGATGTATGTAGGTCCCCTGTCTACACATGCCAAGACCGGTTCTTTGTACTTCATTACATTCTCTGACGATCTCTCAAGTTTCAGACATATGTTCCTGTTGGAACACAAGTCCGAAGCTTTTGAGATATTCACAGAATATAAGTTAGAAGTAGAAAACAAAAACGGGTATAAGTATTATGTCCTTTGATGTGATCAAGGAGGAGAATACTTGAGCACGGAATTCCTGGACTATTCTAAAGGAGAATGAGATTCTCTCTCAGCATTACTCCTCCGTATACACCACAGCACGTCGGTGTATCGGGGAGGAGCAATCACACCCTATGTGATAAGATGTGCTCTATGATGAGTGCTACTGAGTTACCTATTTCCTTTTGGGAGTTATGCACTGGAGAAGTTGCATACCTATTGAATAGGGTTCCGATCAGATCAGTTGCCTACCACTTCATATGAGATATGGAAAGGGAAGAGCCCATATCTTAAGTTTGTTAAGATTTGGGGTTGTCCAGCCTATGTCTAAAAGAATAATCCTGACAAGCTCGAGGCAAAGTCAGTTCTGTAGAAGTTTGTTGGATATCCCAAGCATTCGCAAGGGAATATCTTCTACCAAACCGAGGAACAAAAGATGTTTTGTTTCTCACAGCATGCCACCTTTATGAAAGGGAATTTCTTGTGAAGAACTTAGTGGATATGAGGTAGAACTGGAAGGAGTTCCAGCTATACAAACTGCAGCTGATGATTTGGTAGAACCAAAGGATTCAATAGTTTCCAACGAACCTCAGCCTCTCCGCCGATCTAGTAGGGTTCCTCACCCGCCTGAGAGATACTTCAGTTTCTCTATGACAGTGGGAGCGAGGAATGCATCATGAGATGATGACTCAACTAGTTTCGAGCTGGCCATCAGGAGTGGGACTCTATAAGAATGGCTGGATGCTTAACGATCTGAGATGGAATCCTTATACACCAACAAAGTATGGACTTTGGTTGCCTTATCTGAAGGGTTAAATCCCCATCAGGAGCAAGTATATCTTGAGAAGATTACTTGGTGTACATGGAAAAGTTGAGATTTTCAAAGCTAGACTTGTTAAAGGTTTGCATCATTGACCAGGTATGGATCATGATGAAACCTTTTCTAAGTAGCTATGCTTAAGTTCATCCAGATCCTACTTGCCACGGCTACATACCATGACTACGATATCTGGCGGTTGGGTGTCATGACTGCTTATCTAAATGATGATTTGGAAGAGAGCGTCTATAAGTACACAGCCAGAGGGCTTCGTAGACAGTGTGAGCAGCGGAAGCGTGTACAAGTTGCTTTATGGGATAAAGCAGGCATCGCGGAGTTGGAACGTCTGTTTTGATGTGGTAGTCAAAGAGTTTGACTTCATTAAAATGGTAGATGATCCTTGTATATACAAAAAGGTAGTAGGGAGTATGGTGGTGATCCTCGTAGAGTACGTGGATGACATACTCTTGATAGGGAAGGAGTTTCCTATGCTACGCTCGATCAATCTCCGCTTATCACAATGATTCTCCATATAAGATCAAAGTGATACCTACTAAATCCTGGGTTTTGGATTTATGAGATAGATCTAATTGGATGTTAGGACACTCACTAGCTGTAGTGAGATGGTATCAATCGATCCTGGGGAGAATCACTGGAAGGGTTCCAGGGTGATAAGGATGACTGAATGTCAGTCACAGGCATTGTCTTTACCCTCAGTAAAAGGGACGGTATGTTGGAAGAGTTCCAAGACAGATATCGTGGCATACTAAACGATAAAGGCTAGATACATCGCTACCAAAGATGCTACCAAAGAGGCAGTCTGGGTGTATATTAGTTCATGAGATGAACTTCGTTCCTTCCATTGTGTGACAATGGAGTTATGGCTTATGCCTAGGAACGCCCGTCCCATCAGTGATCCAGACAAATTCTAAGGCAGTATCCCCTGATCATGGAGATGGTTGATCTCCAGGGGATCGAGGTCAGGAGAGTAGACTCAGAGGACAACACGGCGGATGTAGGGTTCCTAGGCACTCTAACAAGGTTCTACAATGCATCAACCATGCCCGTTTAAAAAAAAAATAGCCGTGCCGAACAACCCTAACCAAGATCGTATACTAGAGATTATGCGAAAACAAGCAAGTTAACAACTTTAACTACAAGTGAAAGGGATTACAACCTTTGTAGATCCGGTCCTTCACTTCTAAAGCTCCGTGTTGACTTCCCTTTGCTGTGATCATCGGAATCCCGGACTCTGGCGATGGTTTCTTCGGAGAAATCAGTGGGCTAGGTCGTTGACTTCGAAGCCGAAGATGATCTACGTCGAGGAGACTCAAACTCAAGCTATTCCTTCACTTGGTCATAAACTTTGTGAAGAGAATACCCTAAACTAAATGGCAATTAGTAGAGGATGATGAAATAGGAAGTGGGTTTACTTTAGATTTGGATTTCTCACTCTAAATCTTCACTTAAAAAAAATCTAGCAAGCTTTCTTCTTCTTCAAGAAGAAGAAGAAGAAGAAGAAGAAGAAAAGAAGAAGAATTAATTAAAATGAATAATCAAGTGAAGTCTGTCATAATGCAACCATGGGTGAGTTAACCTTTGTAGAGATTAAACCCTAGTTTGAGTTAATGGTTAGGTTAATGAAAATCTCATGCAAAACAAAATGGTTAGACTTTGTCAAAGATGCTTACAAGCTTCATGAAGCTTTAAGCAAAGACAAAGAAAGCCACCATTATGTTTTACCAAAATAAATAAAACCCTAACCATTATCTCAAATATGGTGTAAGTCATACACACACCCAAGTTTGCATGTATCATCAAACATGATACAATCTAGTGCACAAAAATATATCACATTTACAACTTGTGCACATCAAGTGAGAAAATCAATCTTAAGTGAACCAATACTAGTTAATGTAAAGTAATATATCAAATATATAATTATACATTAAATCATTAAATCAACACTTGATTTAACGATCCGGTCATATCGCATATAACCGACTAATATCTAGTGTATCAAAGTATCGAATCAACACTTGATTCGGTAACCCGGCTATATCACATATAACCGACCGATAATACAAATCGCGAGAATAGAATACAGTATCACATACTGGTATTATTCTCGGTCCCGTACATATCTCATATGCGCTCCTATTTCGTTTCGCTTGAGCCAGGAAACCTCTGTGTAGGACTCTAAAGACTCGTCAATACGCCGACAGTAGATGGTGATCATATCAATCACCCACAAGCCGCAAGCGGTCTGCTAAACGTAACGGCCACCCGGGTATTGAGCGATCAGAAGATCAACGAGCAAGCCTGCTCACACTCCTGCGAACCCAATCAGTAACACTCACCGCACAGTCCGGTCTGTTCGTCTGATATGTCGCATATCTCGCCTAGGGGTGGTAAACGTCAGACCCCAGCAGTTTGATAAGTCATGTCGATGTAAGGTCCATAACAAGCATCAAACTACTGATAACACTTACCAGTAAATCAGTGCAACCCTGGCCAAGGATTTCCAGTTATGGCCGGTCGAGCATAGCGCAACATCAACCCCCAATACCAGGAGAGACGAATCCCCTCCTATCGCTCATTGCCTCCATGTGAATCGGGACTGTACCCAAAAACCACCTGTTTGCACGACTCAGTAGAGCCGTGGTAGGGTGGAAATCAAAGCACAGTGGGTGACACACAAGACTTTATGACGATCTCGGGTCAACAGACTAAGTTGTACCAGTGTCACCAGAGAACTGCCATCTGACGTGAGGTATAATACCATCTGGGAGTTATCGGCGAGTCCGTTCAGTGTACCCAGTCACCACTGAGCACCCGCATACCATCTCTGATGTCAAACACCAATGGATATGGGATCATCCATCACCCATCATATGGGTCGAGAAGATATACGCTAGTCTACTCTAGAATATCGATGCCCCGTCTCGATATTCCCACGACTAGGAACATTGAAGGATGTACTCATGGACTACCCAGGCCCCACTAGTATGATCTGCATCATAGTCCTGCAAGTCGAGTACACATCCTAAGGGCTTTATCAACATGTAACAGAGAGACAGTAAGTATACATGTTAAGATAAAGAGCAACCAGATAGCGTACTATCATGTCGAGCAAGAAAGTCCTACCTATATATGTCCCAGCATCCACTACAATATACATTTCATGTACAGTAATGGCCTCTAGGGAATACATATAACTAACAGTGGATCCACTCACAAAGGCTTTTTCCCAGAGAGAGACTATTATGGGATGGTTGAGTATGAGATACTACAACCACTGTTATCAGATGGCCCTAGTGCAAGTGGGAGATTGTTAGTTATATGTATGCCCTAGGGGCCATTACTATACATGAGATGTATATTGTAGTGGATGCTTGGACATATATAGGGAGGACTTTCTTGCTCGACATAATAGTATGCTATCTGGTTACTCTTTACCTTAACGTGTACACTGATTGTCTCTCTGTTACATGTCGGTAAAGCCCTTAGGATGTGTACTTGACTACCTGGACTATGATGCGGATCATAATAGTGAGGACATGGTAGTCCATAAGTACATCCTTCAAGGTCCCTAGTCGTGGGTGTATCGAGACGGGGCATCGATATACCAGAGTAGACTAGCGTATAGCTTCTCGACCCATGTAGATGGGCGATGGATGATCCCATATCCATTGGTGTTTGACATCAGAGATGATATACGGGTGCTTGATTGATCTCAAAAACTATCTAATAACCGCAATCAAGAACGGCGTCGCTTGGTAGCTAGCCGGGGAGTATGGGTCGGTCCATAGGGATGTTGTGAATTTCCTAGTCGCTCAAACGAGTTAATTCCGATTGTGGTCGGATTGATTATTAAATCTAAAAACTAAATTAATCTATATATAAATCTTGCTAGGGTTAGGTCTAGGTTAAGTTTGGAAAGTCAAAAAATCTCACCGCTTTCTATACCCATATGAAGATCTAATTAGGTGTTATGGTAATTATTAATAAAAGGGATTAGAATCATTTGGAAAGATGTTTCTTCCTCTAGGTTCTTGTCCTTCTTTTATCAATCCTTACCCTAACCTCCATGGAAAACAATCACAACCGGGCCTTTATACTACGGTATCACCGCTACCTCGTGGGATAGGGTGCCGTAGGGAGCGGTATGTGCATGTATGCATAGAGTCCTATGAAAATATATGACGGGCAAGAAAGGGGATGAGAGATCTTCATCTCTCAAACCTTCCCCAGATCTAACCCTAACAAGCGAGGAGACTACTCACTCATTAGGGAATTTAAAAACATTTATCTAGGGCAGAGAATGAAAATTACCTAGGGCAAGAATTGAAATCTAAACTAGGGAAATTAAATAAATCTACTTACTTTACAGATGGCTCTCTCCAAACATTTACACATGGTTGTCAGATCTGAATAGATGATATGAAAAGAGGCATCGATGCTCTCCAAAAGAATTCTAAATTTTATTCATAAAAAGAGGCATAGGGAGGCATGAAAAGAATACAATGATTTGGGCTTCTATTTATAGAAGATAGAAACCCTAGGTTACAATTGATTCGCATGTCTACATTGGAACCTGGTTCAATTAAATCAGTGCCTCTGTTTCTATATTGGATATAGAACAGTTCATATCTTAACGATGTTAAGGTACGGGGAGTTATCCGGATTATGCTTAAAACCAGACACTGGATGACTCAAGGCACGTTTCTGTAATGGATGTTTGTGGGTTGACTCGGGCTATGACGAGGGTTGACTTTCTACCATCTGGAAGATCAATAGTGATATTGTTCTTGACTCGCCACAGTTTTAATAAAAATGGATTTTTTCAGAAAACAGTAGTGGGAGTATGGTAGAACTGGAAGTGATTCCAGAACCACAAACGATTACTGAAGATTTGACAAGAACCTAAAGATTCAATCTGGTTTGACATTCCGTTGTCCACTCCGCAGATATGGTGGGTAACCTCAGGCACCCGAGAGGTACTTCGGTATGCTCAAGGACGGTGGCAGGGAGGTTCTTGTTTACCCAGACTTGCCATTGCTGTTGTTCCAGACTGTGAGACCCGGCAGGAGGATGAGTATAGCGTCGTTCTAAACTAGCTTTAGAAGTGTACGTCGATATGACTCTGCCAGAGGGTTGTCATAATCAGTGGCAGCAGCGGAAGCATTAGTGGACATCAGGCTTATGTCTATTTATAGACTAAAGCAGATATAGCGGAGATAGATCATCTATTTCTGATGTGACAGTCATAGGTTTGACTTCATCAGAATAGGGGATGGATCTGTTAAGAAGGTAGTAGGGTGTGATGTCCTGGTATTTGATGACATACACAGAGTAGGAAGTGATATTCCTATACTACGATCGGTTATACTTTGGTCGTCACACAGTGTTTTCTCCACATAGGAATTGGATCTTATATCGTATATTCTGGTTACTAGATCTATGGTTTTAGATCTAGATTTAGGTGGTTTCCTAATCAGGGTACTTAGACAGCATTCTAAGAGTATTTAGAATGGACGACTCCTAGCATGGTGGTGTACCTGCAGATGATGAAGTCACCCTCTCTAAACGTGTCTTACAAACTAAAGGGGAGAGGGATGCGCATGATTGGCAGATCATTTGCTTAGGCAATTGAGTCAATCATGAGATGTCAAGTACCGCACCAGATGTTGTTCTTGCAGTAGATGCAATAAGTTGATATTGATCCAATCCTGGAGAAACAGTCGGAAGCAGTTTTAGAACATAAGTTGATGTTCTAGGGATATGATAACAGCATTCTCCTTCGGGAGACAGTTATCATTCCAGGCTTCCAAGGTGACCTGGATGACAGAGAGGCTGTCAGAGTTATAGTTTTCCCTCTGACGGGGGGCAGTATTTTGGACAGGTTGTCCAGGTGGATACTGAGGGAAGGCATGGCGTAGGATACTGATTAAGTTCAGTTGACGATACAGTCTAAAGAAGTTTGGATTTGGAGTTCATTTTTGAGCTAGGTCCCGTTAGATATCCAGACACATTCTAAGACAGGTATTGCTCATTTCGGGAGATGGCTTTCTCCGCGAACTTGAGATATAGAGAGACATAGAAAGGAACATCAGAGCGGATCCACTCACTGAGGCTATTCCTCGAACGCAATAGTTTCGCAAACGAGCTTTGTGAGACTGGCTAGTAGAGGAGTTGGGTGTTCGGTATCACACGGGCTGTGAGTATGCGACATCGCAATAATTAGCCTTGAGTGCAAGTGGAATATTGTTGGAGATAGTGCCCTCAGAGTCAATTATTGGATCACAGGCACGTGATTGCAATGATTGAGGGGAGGACCTATCCCAGTAGGACAGTCTTACTTGAGATGATAGTATGCTATCTGGTTTATCTTTATCATCGTGTACTGCTTTAGGTGACCTTACGAGTCGCTATTACACGTTGATAGAGCCCCTAGGATTCTTTCTTGACTACCAGCAGTATGAGGGCGATCATATACGTGAGAGCTGGAGTCTATAAGCACATCCTTAAATGGTCCCTAGTCGTGGGAGTTTCGAGACAGGGCATCGATACTCCGGAGTAGACTAGTGTATACAGGCGAGACCCCGACGAGGGGCGGTGGCCGGTCTCACAAGCCACTGGTGTTAATTGGTTCACCTAAGATGTATACAGGTGCTCATTGGGTTATGAGTACACCGGACAGGACTCGCCGGGAACCTGCTAGTTGGGATTATACCAGACGTCAGATAGCAGTTCCCAGGTGACATGTGTACAGGTTAGTTCATCGACCTGAGATCGTCATTTGTCTCGTGTGAGTTTCTACTGTGCTTTGATTACTACCCTACCACGGCTCAAAGGAGTCGTGCAAACAGGTTTTAGTTGGGTACAGTCCCGAGCCACATGGAGGCAGTGAGCGGATCTGCAGGGGTTCGTCTCTCCCGGTATTGGGGGTGAGGTCGCGCTGTGTCTAGGAGAGCCAGAACATGAAAAGTCCTTGGCCAAGGCAGGAGATTTGCTGGTAGGTATTCCAGTAGTATCTCAGGGTGTTCTGGGCTACACTCCGACACGACTTGTACCGCTTTTGGGGGTCTGACTTTTACCAACCCCCTAGGCCCGCCATGCGATGCTCATAGACGAACGGACCGGACTGTACGGATATTGTCACTGACAGGCTCAGTAGGGTGTCAGGATGAGTTTGCTCATCGACGTCCCTTTTGGTCAATACCTGGTAGCCCGTCACGTATTGGCTTATACCTCTGACGTGCTAGTGGTTAAATCCACAGCCATAGTATTGACGAGTCTTTAGAGTCCACCACACTCAGTTACTCAGGTTTCGGGCGAAACGCTGTAGAGGCCGTATGGAGATATGGCAGGGTTCGATCAGATACGTGCGGTATTGCACGGATCGTGATCGGACGGTTTTTACTAGCCGGCTTTGGCTTAAGCCGGATCCTAGTATTTGATAGTGTAGTTTTGTCTCTTTGCATTTGTGTTCAGTTGGAATACAAATGCGGGCATGTATTTGCAGTAGCGGGGTTTTCCTGTAATTTATTACGGGATCAGTTTTCTGAAGTTGCCAGTTTGCATTCCGTTCCGGCCGGTTTTCTTTTATTCCTTCACGACCGGACTTTTCGATGGAAGGGGTTAATTGCAAGTTTGCAATTAACTTATATGAGAGGGATTTCTTGCATAATTGTAGCCTCTTCATCATGAGATTCTTTTCTAGTCTTTATCCTTGCATTTATTGTGATGGTTAGTGAAAGGGTTTGAGCTTGATTTTGGTGTGACCATTTTCTATTGATAATGATACCTTTTTATTCATTATTGATCAATCCTTTTAATATGATGATAAGAATTCTTTTTCCACCGCCATTTTTTTTCTCTTTGGAAGAGGGGCCGGCCACTAGAGTGAGGGAGAGAGATGATTGTGGTTCTCATTTTTGGCTATCTCATTATTCATTCATGCAACAATAGGAAAGACCCTCTTCAAAAGTATTTCATTCTTCCATTACCAAAGGCAACTTCTAAAACCCTAAAGAGACATGGCCACTACACTATTCTATAGCAAGTCTTGGACGCGTCGGCTAGCCAACTTCGCGCCCGAGTTGCCTCGGTCAAGAGGTGGGAGCCCGTAAAAGATTCCTGCTACGTGGTGCCTTTCCGACGAGCGAGGAGGTGACGAACATTCCGCAGGAGATCGGAGTGGAGACGAAGATCGAAGGACACGGATCGCTTGGTATAGCTTCTCTACTCTTTTCTTGTTTGCTAGTTAGCTAGGTTAATGGCCCGATCCGGGTGAAAAGTGCGCGGTGGTGCCGGTTGCAAGTTTTGCAAAGTTTTTGTTTCCGCGTTTCCGGCGTCGGATCGACGGCCGGGGCGCCCCCGCAGACTTACATTGGTATCAGAGCCACGCCATTAACCATGCCTAGCTTGCTCTAGTGTGTTTATAACTCGATCGAACAAAAATCCCCAAAAACCGTATTTTCCTATGCATGTGTTTTCTGTCGAAATTTTTTTATGCTCCAAAAATTTTTCAGGTCTTTGAAGAAACACAAGCATGAAAATCTGAGAATTCTGTGAAACTTTGGTCGCGAGATCGCTCTATACCACCGCGGAACCGTGGCCAAACCCATGCTTGGGCCGCGGTTCCGCCGCGCTTTTAAATGATCAGCATGCCAAATTTTTCCAGAGGGCTTTAGACTTGGAAATAGGGGTTTTGGGATATTCTTTTTGGGCCCAGATTTTCTGTAAGTGCAACAGTACTGCTTGGGTCCCACTTGATAAAATTTGTTCGATCGGATATTTTAAACATGCTAATTCACAGTATTTACATTATATCTGCGACCGTGAATGTCACTCGATCGGTAAATCCAGTCTATCTGCTATAGCCCTTTTAGACGGATTTGCGAACGTGACATTCACGTTGATATTTTGTGTTGTGCTGTGATGTTGCGGATCGGTCGTGGGGGATAGCTTGGATGCAATGTTAGTACAGTTTTGTTTTATATGTACATTTGATATTGCAGGGCGAGCGTCCGACATGTGGACTGCCGTCACTGCCTGATTGTATTATTATTTTGGGGCACGACCAGGTTGCAGTCGATGTACCCGGTGTATGTATATTTTACTTTCTGTACTAGGATTACCCCACGGAGGGGTGCACGGATAGCCGGGTTCTAGAAGGCAACAAGCACGCATCTCATGGCATTGAGACGGAAGGGGCTTCACTCTAGAATTGGCGGGCTATTTGTCGCACTCGTAGGGGGTATAGGTTGACCCAGGAGGGGTGCCCAAGTTACCGGATTCCGTGAAGTGCTGGGTGGTCCATTCACGTTGCTGAAGGGGGCTGCCACGCTTCAGGTTTTGGCGGGTAACTTGCCGTGCCCGTAGGGGTCTAGGATTTCATAGCACAGGCTATCCACACGACCAGGGGAACGTCAGGTTTCAGTAGCGGCTCTGTGAAACCCGGGGATCCCAGATATCTGTATTGATCTGTGTTGCTATACATTTCTGTGTTGCTGCATTTTATCACGCCTTGAGCGAAAATTATATATTATATATATACTAGTAGATGTTGTATATGTTTTTCATCCGCGCTAGTCCAGTCCCCGCTCTGTCGTTAGTTAGCTAACCTAACGGGTGATGACGGGACCCAGTGGCGAATGCGGATGGCATATACGTACGTCAGTATATTTTCGTTCTTTGTGGTGTGATCAATTGATGGGACTGCGTTGATTTGGATCAATCCAAGATAAACAAACCTATTCTGATGTTGTTGGAACACTTTTTCAAAAAGTTGTTATTGCAAGGGCGTTCTCTTTTGTTTTGCACAGTGGTATTCAGTTGGAATATCCTGCTCCTCAGTCGACGAGGCAAGGGCCGAGATCCCTTCACCGGGAGTGACCCCTTGAACAAAAGTTTGCGTCAGGACAGTAACTTCACTATAGCCGATTGCTTTTGCTTTGCATCGTGGTATTCAGTTGGAATATCCTGCACCTCATTCTACGGGGAAAGAGCCGAGATCTCTTCACCGGGAGTGACCTCTTTAGCAAAGGTTTTCGTCACTATATATTTCTTAAAAGCTATCAGTTCCTTCAACGATATCAAGTTCTTTACGTTAAAGGTTTTCGCCAGAAACCATTCGTAGCCCTCCGTCATTTCATATGGATAGTCAATAGTATTCAAGCTGTGTTTGTTGGCCATAGTCAAGGCACAGTGTTTGGTAGCTATTGGGTGTTCATATGCTGCATAGATAGATGCGTTGGTTTGGGACAGTCGTATAGCCTTGTTGGCCCTAGTCAAGGGCTTGTACGGGTGGGTTCAAATCAACCTGGATAATGACGGGTGGAACTTGACATGTGACTTATGATTTGTTAGCTTTAGTCAAGGTCATAAGAGCATGGGGCAGAAATCCACATCGGGAGTTTCAAAAGAACTGAAACTTGCCAGATATGCGCATACCTTCTGGAGTGTGATAGCGTGAGCGGATTCTATCACGTTATCATGCGATGATGGTTGGATCCCAATTCCCACTGATGAGTTGGTTTACTCCTCGGGTGATCCCGGCTGATTCTTCTTTCAGGTTTGGGGAAGAATTTGACGTTACAGTGGGAGGTTTCCAGATTAGATAAAGTGATAATCATTCTGATCTAGGTTAGAGTGCACGCTGAGTGTTTCTTTTCTCTCTCTCTTTGGCAGCGACCATTGACCCGACCCTAGACTATGACTCAGTGACCAAGTTGACCGAACCTTCTTAACACTGGCTTTTGGATTGTCAGAGTTGCAAACCTCATTGCCACTCCTACTTTTACCCTTTTCTCCAGGACACCCCGTATTACTACGAACGTCCACTTCCATTGGACAAAACCATCGTATGGTTATATACGAACTCGAAGGAATTCGAGGATGGTTTATGGTTCTGGAGAAAACGAATAGGATTATTCAGTTGTCTTTTCCTTTTACCTTCTCCCTCAGATTGCGAGTACTCCTTGGTTTAGGAGATAGTACACCTATTACGCAAATTGGATAGTCTTCTTCCAAACCATAGGCCGGTGCCGACCGGTAGGGAATGAAGAAAACCAATTAGCCTAAACGGTGTACAGAAAGTATTATGTTAAGACAAAATAAGGGATTAGTAAGAGGGCAAAGTAAATTGCGACTACTATTCACGACCAAACCAAGTATTTCTTCGCCAATCCTAAATCACCTTTGTATTTCTCCGGACACTCCGTATCACTACGAAGATCCCAGTTGATTGGATAATCCATCGTATGTTTATATACGAACTCGAAATGAACTTGTTCCAGTTCGGGGATGGATCCTGGTTCAGGAGAAATAGGAATAAAGTACATTCAGGTGTCTTTTATCTTCACCTTCTCTCGCGTTACGAGTGCTCCTAGGACTAGGACAATACACCCATTAGGCTTATTGGATAGTCTTCTTCCAAACCATAGGCTGGTGCCGAACGGTAGGGAAGGAAGAAAACCATTTGGCCTAAAGGGGTGTACAGAAGGTAATGACTAAAGACATATAAAGGGATTTGGAGAGATGGCAAAGAGATATACGGTTATAGTTGTGAATCTGGATAATGGAAGAGACATAACTAGGAATACCAGGATACCCCATCGAAACATTTCAATGTTTCAGTTTCACTGTGTACTGTTAAAAGAAAACTGATTTCCCAATTAGACACTTGTTCCAGGGTATGTATTTACCAGATTTGATTCTCGCATCTGTATGGTTTTACAGATGATGAGTGGGAGTAAGTTATTGGGAATTAGGTGACCATCCTCATTATATCAGGATTCGTTGTAATTGGTGATATTTGAGGAAGCCACCTGGGTTGTTTGCCAGTAGGCAAATATTTGGTTTTGAATATCCGTTGTTGTGCACCAATTTCAAATTGATATATCTGTACGTATATTTTTATAGAGTGAGATATACTTTTTGAAATTATGTCTTTGACATTTACCTATATCAGTGGATGGTTAGGAAAGGAGCATTGAACAGCGGTGTAATTCTTCTTAACCATAAGTACAGTTTTCAACCTACGACACACAGTGAATGAGTCACTAGACTCAGGGGACTTATACAGAGTATTGTATGTTGTCCAGTGTCCATTAGGACAGAGGGGTAGGTACTCATACTATATTCTGTTTACTTGTGACTTCTCTAGTTCTTAGATAGGTGCTTCGTACAAACACAGGGTCTGAGTTTTGAAAAGTTATAGGTATATGAATAAAGTAGAGAACCAGGTATTGCAAGTATCGGGATTCTTCAAAGTGATCGAAGATGTAGATACTTGTGGATGGTATTCAGTTGATAGTAGTGATTAAGAGAACTTGCTTCTTTTTCAGGTTACTCATAATTGGAAGCATTCCTAAGTTGAGTAACACTGATCGGCCTCCTTCCATTTAGATGACATGCACTGGAGACAGCTGCATGATTTGAATCTGGTTCAATTAAATCAGTGCCTCCGTTTCTATATTGGATATAGAACAGTTCATATCTTAACGATGTTAAGGTACGGGGAGTTATCCGGCTTATGCTTAAAACCAGACACTGGATGACTCAAGGCACGTTTCTGTAATGGATGTTTGTGGGTTGACTCGGGCTATGATGAGGGTTGACTTTCTACCATCTGGAAGATCAATAGTGATATTGTTCTTGACTCGCCACAGTTTTAATAAAAATGGATTTTTTCAGAAAACAGTAGTGGGAGTATGGAAGAACTGGAAATGATTCCAGAACCGCAAACGATTACTGAAGATTTGACAAGAACCTAAAGATTCAATCTGGTTTGACATTCCGTTGGCCACTCCGCAGATATGGTGGACAACCTCAGGCACCCGAGAGGTACTTCGGTATGCTCAAGGACGGTGGCAGGGAGGTTCTTATTTACCCAGACTTGCCATTGCTGTTGTTCCAGACTGTGAGACCCGGCAGGAGGATGAGTATAGCGTCGTTCTAAACTAGCTTTAGAAGTGTATGTCGATATGACTCTGCCAGAGGGTTGTCGTAGTCAGTGGGAGCAGCAGAAGCATTGGTGGACATCAGGCTTATGTCTATTTATAGACAAAAGCAGATATAGCGGAGATAAATCATCTATTTCTGATGTGACAGTCATAGGTTTGACTTCATCAGAATTGGGGATGGATCTGTTAAGAAGGTAGTAGGGTGTGATGTCCTGGTATTTGATGACATACACAGAGTAGGAAGTGATATTCCTATACTACGATCGGTTATACTTTGGTCGTCACACAGTGTTTTCTCCACATAGGAATTGGATCTTATATCGTATATTCTGGTTACTAGATCTATGGTTTTAGATCTAGATTTAGGTGGTTTCCTAATCAGGGTACTTAGACAGCATTCTAAGAGTATTTAGAATGGACGACTCCTAGCATGGTGGTGTACCTGCAGATGATGGAGTCACCCTCTCTAAAGGTGTCTTACAGACTAAAGGGGAGAGGGATGCGCATGATTGGCAGATCATTTGCTTAGGCAATTGGGTCAATCATGAGATGTCAAGTACCGCACCAGATGTTGTTCTTGCAGTAGATGCAATAAGTTGATATTGATCCAATCCTGGAGAAACAGTCGGAAGCAGTTTTAGAACATAAGTTGATGTTCTAGGGATATGATAACAGCATTCTCCTTCGGGAGACAGTTATCATTCCAGGCTTCCAAGGTGACCTGGATGACAGAGAGGCTGTCAGAGTTATAGTTTTCCCTCTGACGAGGGGCAGTATTTTGGACAGGTTGTCCAGGTGGATACTGAGGGAAGGCATGGCGCAGGATACTGATTAAGTTCAGTTGACGATACAGTCTAAAGAAGTTTGGATTTGGAGTTCATTTATGAGCTAGGTCTCATCAGATATCCAGACACATTCTAAGACAGGTATTGCTCATTTCGGGAGATGGCTTTCTCCGCGAACTTGAGATATAGAGAGACATAGAAAGGAACATCAGAGCGGATCCACTCACTGAGGCTATTCCTCGAACGCAATAGTTTCGCAAACGAGCTTTGTGAGACTGGCTAGTAGAGGAGTTGGGTGTTCGGTATCACACAGGCTGTGAGTATGCGACATCGCAATAATTAGCCTTGAGTGCAAGTGGGAGATTGTTGGAGATAGTGCCCTCAGAGTCAATTATTGGATCACAGGCACGTGATTGCAATGATTGAGGGGAGGACCTATCCCAGTAGGACAGTCTTACTTGAGATGATAGTATGCTATCTGGTTTATCTTTATCATCGTGTACTGCTTTAGGTGACCTTACGAGTCTCTATTACATGTTGATAGAGCCCCTAGGATTCTTTCTTGACTACCAGCAGTATGAGGGCGATCATATACGTGAGATCTGGAGTCTATAAGCACATCCTTAAATGGTCCCTAGTCGTGGGAGTTTCGAGACAGGGCATCGATACTCCGGAGTAGACTAGTGTATACAGGCGAGACCCCGACGAGGGGCGGTGGCCGGTCTCACAAGCCACTGGTGTCAGTTGGTTCACCTAAGATGTATACAGGTGCTCATTGGGTTATGAGTACACCGGACAGGACTCGCCGGGAACCTGCTAGTTGGGATTATACCAGACGTCAGATAGCAGTTCCCAGGTGACATGTGTACAGGTTAGTTCATCGACCTGAGATCGTCATTTGTCTCGTGTGAGTTCCCACTGTGCTTTGATTACTACCCTACCACGGCTCAAAGGAGTCGTGCAAACAGGTTTTAGTTGGGTACAGTCCCGAGCCACATGGAGGCAGTGAGCGGATCTGCAGGGGTTCGTCTCTCCCGGTATTGGGGGTGAGGTCGCGCTGTGTCTAGGAGAGCCAGAACATGAAAAGTCCTTGGCCAAGGCAGGAGATTTGCTGGTAGGTATTCCAGTAGTATCTCAGGGTGTTCTTGGCTACACTCCGACACGACTTGTACCGCTTTTGTGGGTCTGAATTTTACCAATCCCCTAGGCCCGCCATGCGATGCTCATAGACGAACGGACCGGACTGTACGGATATTATCACTGACAGGCTCAGTAGGGTGTCAGGATGAGTTCGCTCATCGACGTCCCTTTTGGTCAATACCTGGTAGCCCGTCACGTATTGGCTTATACCTCTGACGTGCTAGTGGTTAAATCCACAGCCATAGTATTAACGAGTCTTTAGAGTCCACCACACTCAGTTACTCAGGTTTCGGGCGAAACGCTGTAGAGGCCGTATGGAGATATGGCAGGGTTCGATCAGATACGTGCGGTATTGCACGGATCGTGATCGGACGGTTTTTACTAGCCGGCTTTGGCTTAAGCCGGATCCTAGTATTTGATAGTGTAGTTTTGTCTCTTTGCATTTGTGTTCAGTTGGAATACAAATGCGGGCATGTATTTGCAGTAGCGGGGTTTTCCTGTAATTTATTACGGGATCAGTTTTCTGAAGTTGCCAGTTTGCATTCCGTTCCGGCCGGTTTTCTTTTATTCCTTCACGACCGGACTTTTCGATGGAAGGGGTTAATTGCAAGTTTGCAATTAACTTATTTGAGAGGGGTTTCTTGCATAATTGTAGCCTCTTCATCATGAGATTCTTTTCTAGTCTATATCCTTGCATTTATTGTGATGGTTAGTGAAAGGGTTTGAGCTTGATTTTGGTGTGACCATTTTCTATTGATAATGATACCTTTTTATTCATTATTGATCAAGCCTTTTAATATGATGATAAGAATTCTTTTTCCACCACCATATTTTTTCTCTTTGGAAGAGGGGCCGGCCACTAGAGTGAGGGAGAGAGATGATTGTGGTTCTCATTTTTGGCTATCTCATTATTCATTCATGCAACAAAAGGAAAGACCCTCTTCAAAAGTATTTCATTCCTCCATTACCAAAGGCAACTTCTAAAACCCTAAAGAGACATGGCTACTACACTATTCTATAGCAAGTCTTAGACGCGTCGGCTAGCCAACTTTGCGCCCGAGTTGCCTCGGTCAAGAGGTGGGAGCCCGTAAAAGATTCCGGCTACGTGGTGCATTTCCAACGAGCGAGGAGGTGACGAACATTCCGCAGGAGATCGGAGTGGAGACGAAGACCGAAGGACACGGATCGCTTGGTATAGCTTCTCTACTCTTTTCTTGTTTGCTAGTTAGCTAAGTTAATGGCCCGATCCGGGTGAAAAGTGCGCGATGGTGCCGGTTGCAAGTTTTGCAAAGTTTTTGTTTCCGCGTTTCCGGCGTCGGATCGACGGCCGGGGCGCCCCCGCGGACTTACAATCTTTTGCTCGTCCTCGAGCAAACTTATTATTTTATTCTCTACAAAAACCTAACCACACTTTCGCAGGGAAACTCGATCGCACTGAGCTCGTGCAACAAGCCGTTAAACCTCTAGGTGTCCCTAGTAGGAGGAGTGTTGTCTCCTGAGGGTTTTCAGCGGATACTACCCACAAAATCCTATCAATTCGGCCCATTAACTTTAATTCTCCAATTAGGTCTTCTAACAAGGAATTCTATTATCGCCGACTCGTAAATTATCTACCCATATTTTTCACACTTCCTCATCATCTAACTTAAGATTGTATATGTTCTATAGACTTACTTAGCTTTCGGCATCTCTTAAGTTTTCCTTCTAGGGTTCCATCTCCACTTAGGAATTTCTATCAACTCTACTAAAGATACAAGTTCTCTTCTTCACCCCTTTCTCTCATCTAAACTCCAATCACATATCCTTACATGTGTGTATAGATCACCCCTACACTTGGAAATTCAAATCAAGCAATCATACTCTTGTCCGTTGTCCAAAGTACTTATTAATTGGTGAATTTTTAAATGAAATTTGCTTACACATCCTTCATGCGACCGTTAATACTTCTTGAGGTACCAACAACCGATTACAAGATGTGTTTGCACATTTAAGCATAATTTCTAGTCTTGCAACACCCAAGGCTTTTAGCAGTGACTCCCAAACCAGTTGGTTTAAATCACTAGGTGATGAAGCACCCCCGCTAAGTATTTTTCTATTTTTTTGCAGCCTTAAGTAATCACAAAAACCAGTGTCCATTTTTTTATTCTTTATTCACACTTATATATTTTTTCATTTTCTTCGTACTAAGGACTTTAGACAAGAGCATTTCAAGGTCTTTTCTACTATTCTAAGTTTCAAGGTGCGTGATTGTACAAATTTGTAGGGTATACATTTTCAGAATCTAGACTTAAGCTAGGAATTATTTTTCAAACTTATACTCTAATAAGAACATCAATACTTTTCCTTTGTTTCAACTTAGCCCAAGAACTGAACACAAAATTTGCCTATTTCTAAATAAACTACAAAGACAAATACTTTCTACCGTTAAACTTTAAGGGAGGTTATTTTTAGGGTTTTTAATTTACTACGTCAAAGATCTAGTTGTTCCTAGCTAATTAACCTTTTGTCAAACTCAAGTTAATTAACCAAAATTGAATACATTAATTTTTATAATTTTTGAAATTTTTCAATTTTTATGGGTTTTCAAAATATGCAAATGCAAAAATATACATATGAATGCGAAGGAAGAAGACGTACCGAGCATACCCCCAAACTTAAACTTGACAGTGTCCTCACTGTCATGCTACACCAAGAGGGTCAAAATGCCGGCACTCCCCTGTTTATTTATTTATAAAAAAATTTATATATTTTTTAATGTTTTGAATTTTTTTATTTTTATTTTTTATAGAAAAAGAAAACAAAATATATATATACATATATACAATAAGGTCCTCCCCAAACTTAAGCTTGGCCTTACACAAGCCAAATGTTAGCACCAACCATTCAAAAATCTCATCGTGGTAATGGTAGAGTTGGTGAAAGAATGGAGTGGAAATAAGAGAAATGAGAAGCACACGAGACCACATGGGAAGAAGAGTGGAATATGGTCTCGGTGGAGTAGAAGAATGATGGAAAAGAGAAAGAAGTGGAGTACGATCTTGAGGGTGTAAATCGAGTGAATAAATTAGCACAATTTGTGATGACCGATGTGTTAAAAGCGATTGTGCTAACCTATCAACCCGTCGAGAAATGGGGTCAAATCCCTCAAGATTCGCAAGAAAGCATGGGTACGCCGAACTTGGTATAGGAGATGAAAGCATAACGGTCTATTGTACAGTCGGAACGATAGGAAGGATGAAAAGGAGTGAATTAGGGATAGTCTCATTCTCACCGTAGTAAACTGTCTCGAAATGGAAAGATTCCAACAATGGTTCAAAACGACTGTAAGCAACCGAGTCTGATGGTTCAACTAACTCATCTGAAAATGTAAAGGACTCAAACTCGGGCGGTGAGTCATCAACATCGTCCGGAAAAGCGAAACACTCGTACGTGTTATCGGCTGTTAGAACTGTGTCAGATTCAAAGTAAAAGTTTTCAAGCTCACAGTCGTCAAGCGTGATCTTGTGCGTGGTCGGGACGATGGAAAGGAGGGACGGTGATTTAGTTAAAGGTTCAAGAGGATGAATTGGAAAATCCGACACATCAAACAAAAATGGTTCAACCTCAATATTATCCTCAATACTCTCCTCAATACTATCCTCATAATTCTCCTTAATATTTATCTCATCCATGCCATTATCATCAAAATCAAGACGCATATGAAGTTCGGGAGAAACATTTAAGGGTTCGGGATGATGAATTGGACATAAAAGTTCAATCAAATCGACAGGTTCATCATCCGAAATTTTCCCGGCATCTATATCCTCAATCAAGTGAAACTCAATTTTTTCTGACACCTCATCAAAAGCATGGATATTTATCGATTTAGGTTCTAGAGTGGAGATGTAAAGGTCAAAAGGATTACATGTGGTTTCACTCGAAAGGGGTTCTTCACAATCTGGCAAATCAAGCACTACAAAGTCACACAACACATCATTTTGGACAATCGATGGAAAACCGGAGTTGTGGGCTTTAATTGGGTAAGGGTAGGTTTGATTTGGAAATCCTCTCACATTCTCACTCTGCCCTACCGCCTCCTTATACATTGAAAAATTTGGAGCCAGCGAGAAACTAGCTACCGGTTCAGCAGGTTGCATAAGGGCGGCCACGGACGCTTCCACATTCCTAACCATTTTGTTTGTTGAAGCAATATAAGCTTCCAACGACTCTTCCAAACTAGACTTTGGTGGTAAGGGGGTTTCGGTACAAGATTCGAAATTGTTTGGATATGTGAAGCTCCTAAAAGGCTGTGTAGAAATTGTAAGTCGATGTAGTACACCCCAGTACTTGTGGGG
The DNA here is from genome assembly GCA_030015575.1 of Agapanthus africanus. Taxonomy (NCBI): domain Eukaryota; kingdom Viridiplantae; phylum Streptophyta; class Magnoliopsida; order Asparagales; family Amaryllidaceae; genus Agapanthus; species Agapanthus africanus. The sequence goes on along the minus strand of JASDDO010000010.1, from coordinate 102,687,531 downwards.
AGGCGGAATTTACAAAAACGATCAAGTTTAAGGAACGAACATCGACTAACCGCTTAAATCGAAGCTAAACAAATAATAACCAAACACATAGCTATACTAAACTATAGTGTTAAGGGATTATACCTATCGAAACTAGTCCTTCGTCTTTATGTCCTCCTTTGTTCTCCTCGACCTTCTCTAGGTAGTAGACGATCCACCCGAGAGCAAGACACCAAGCTACACCTCTAACTTGAGGTAACTAATCAACTTTGATTGCTAATCAAAGATGAAAGGATGAGATAGAGTGATGGTTATGGATGCTTAAGTCTAACTAAACCTTTGATCTCAACACATGAGGATTAAGGATTAGTCACTTGAAGATGAGAGCTTGAGGAGAGAGAATGTGAGATAAGATAATGAGAAGAGAGAGAGTGTATCATAATATATTATGAAGCATTTTCAATAATGAGAAAAGAATAAAGAGTGATGATAAATCATGCTTCATAAAATATCTAGTGGTGATTCATTAGCATGAGTCATTAAGCAATAAATGTGCATTAATGAAATGAATGAATCACCACCATGACTCACAACCTCATCCAAAGTAACCTCCTTAGTCACATCTTCTAGAAGCTTCTCGTACAATTACGAGAACGCCCCTCCAATCCGCAAAAATACGGAAAAACTTTAGACTGTAAAAATCCAATAACCGGATACCAGTAACTGGCTTATACCAAAGCCGACTGGTAAAAACTGTCCGAAAGTCGTACGTGCGTAAACGCACGTATGCGTCCGAACCCTTTGTCGCAAAACCATGCAACCTCTATATCGTTTCGCCTGGAGTAGGAAACTCTCTGTGTGGGACTCTAGAGACTCGACTACTACGCTGGCAGTGGGTTTAACCACAGACCGCAAGCGGCACTAGGTGTACGTAACGGTCCCCAGGTAGTTGTCGATAAGAAGGCCGATGAGAAAACCCATCCGAACTCCTACTGAGTCTGATGTGACAATCTCCATACAGTCCGGTCCGTTCGTCCAAGACTATCGCATATCGGGCCTAGGGGGCGGCAAGCGTCAGTCCCCTAATAGCGGTATAAGTCGTGTCGGAGTGAAGCCCATTACACCCTGAGAAACTACTGGAACCTACCAGCAAATCTCGCTTGCCCTGGCCAGGGACTTTGCGTAATGGCTCTCTGACACAGCACGATATCTACTCCCAATACCGGGAGGGACGAATCCTGTCTAACCGCCACTGCCTCCAAGTGCTCGGGACTGCACCCAACTGCTACCTGTTTGCACGACTCCTTTGAGCCACGGTAGGGTAGCAATCTAAGAACAGTGGGACACACTCGAGGCGAAGTAGCAGTGTCAAGTCTGCGGACTACGCTGTACTCATGTCACCTGGGAACTGTTCACTGACGACTGGTATCAAACCAACCAACAGTTCCCTATGAGTCCTGTCCGGTGTACCCGTAACCTAACGAGCACCTGCATACTATCTCCAGTACGACGTACTGACGGCTGTGGGACAGACCATCTCCCCAACTGGGATGAGAAGCGTACACACCAGTCTACTCCGGAGTATCGATGCTCTGTCTCGATAATCCAACGACCAGGGACCTGAATGAGGATGTGCTTGTAGACTATCCAGCCCCCACTAGTGTGACTGCCATCACAACGCTGGTAGACAAGCAAGATCCTAAGAACTCTATCAATACGTACACTCACATATTAAGATAGAAAAACCAAGTAGCATACTACCATGTTTAGCAAGACTGTTATATACATGTGAATATCCCAAGCTTCCATTAAGTAATATACAAGCTAGTATGATACTGTAATGGCCTTCTAGGGCATAAACACTAACAATCTCCCATTTGCACTAGGGCCATGTACTGGCATATCGTAGACCAATGATCTCGAGCAGCTTCTCGAACTGAATCTGAGGAAGGGCCTTCGTGAATGGATCAGCAATGTTCTCTTCTGAAGCAACTCTCCGAACCTCGATCTCCTGACGATCAATGATCTCCCTGATCAGGTGATACCGCCTCAAGATGTGTCTGGACTTCTGATGGGACCTTGGTTCCTTCGCTAAAGCTATAGCTCCGTTGTTGTCGCAATACAGAGGTATTGGATCAACTATGGTAGGAACCACCTGAAGTTCTGTTAGGAACTTCTTCATCCAGACTGCTTCTTTTGCGGCATCGCAAGCAGCTATATACTCCGCTTCCATCGTCGAGTCAGCAACGGTGTCCTGCTTGGAGCTCTTCCAGCACACCGCCCCTCCATTGAGGGTAAAGACATAACCCGACATGGACTTAGAATCGTCCTTATCACTCTGGAAGCCGGAATCAGCAAAGGCCTCCAACCTGAGGTCTTTTCCGCCGTAAACCAAGAACATTTCCTTAGTCCTCCTCAGGTACTTGAGAATGTTCTTTACTGCTATCCAGTGTTTCTCCCCTGGGTCTGACTGATACCGGCTTACCACGCTTAGTGCGTAAGCTACATCTGGTCTGGTACACAACATCGCATACATTATAGAGCCTACCGCAGAAGCGTAGGGTATAATAGACATGCGTTCCCTTTCCAAATCAGTCTTGGGAGACATCTCTTTAGAGAGGGTGATTCCGTGACAAGCCGGTAGATTACCGCGCTTAGAATCTTCCATACTGAATCTTTTCAGTACAGTGTCGATATACCTGGACTGCGAAAGTCCCAACATCCTCTTGGATCTATCACGATAGATCCGGATCCCCAGAATGTAAGAGGCATCACCCTGGTCTTTCATGGAGAACCTGTGTGACAAGAATCTTTTGACAGATTGTAGCATAGGAATGTCATTTCCTATCAATAGAATGTCATCCACGTACAAGACGAGGAATACGACACTTCTGGCCACGACTTTACTATATATGCACGGTTCATCTGGATTTTTGATAAAGTCATATTCTTTGACTGTCTCATCAAAACAGATGTTCCAACTCCGCGATGCCTGCTTTAGTCCATAAATAGACTTAAGCAGCTTGCATACTTTCCCGCTGCTCCCACTCTGATTGAAACCCTCTGGCTGATCCATATAGACGCTCTCTTCTAAATTTCCATTCAGAAAAGCCGTCTTTACGTCCATCTGCCAGATTTCATAATCATGGAAGGCAGCAATAGCAAGAAGGACCCGAATGGATTTGAGCATAGTCACTGGAGAAAAGGTTTCGTCATAGTCCAAACCAGGTCTTTGACGAAAACCCATTGCAACAAGTCTAGCCTTATAGGTTTCCACCTATCCATCTACACCAATCTTTTTCTTGAAGATCCATTTGCAACCTATGGGTTTTACCCCATCTGGAGCAAAGTCCAAAGTCCATACTTTGTTGGTGTACATGGACTCCATTTCGGTCCGCATTGCATCTAGCCATCGTACCGAGTCGCCGCTCTGGATGGCCTGCTGGAAGTCAGTAGGTTCATCATCATCTATGATGCAATCCTCTCTATCCCCATCTATGAGAAAACCGTAGTATCTCTCAGGCGGATGAGACGGCCTACTACTCCTGCGGAGGGGTGCGGGAATGTTCTGTTCTTCTTGAACCTCTGGTTCTACCAAACTTTCAGTAGCAGTTTGTGGTTCTGGAATTTCTTCCAGTTCTATTTCGCTCCCACTCTTCTGATTTTCCAAAAATTCAGTTTCTAAGAAGCGGGCATGACGAGAAACAAAAACCTTTTGTTTCTCTGCGTAATAGAAGCAATATCCTGTAGAGTTCTTTGGATATCCCACAAACTTACACTCTACTGAGCGTGCCTCGAGCTTGTACGGACGCTGCTTTTTTACAAAAGCTGGACATCCCCACGTCTTCAGGTACTGAAGATAGGGTTTCTTCCCACTCCACATCTGATATGGTGTAGTAGGCACAATTTTGGTTGGAACTCTGTTCAAAAGATGTATCGCCGATTCTAGCGCATACCCCCAGAAAGATCGCGGTAACTCAGCATTACTCATCATGGATCGTACCATATCCAATAGGGTTCGATTCCGTCTCTCCGATACACCGTTGTGCTGTGGAGTGTATGGAGGAGTAAGCTGAGAGAGAATTCCTTTCTCTTTTAGGTAACCTAGGAACTCGGCACTTAAGTATTCTCCACCTCGATCAGATCTCAGTGTCTTAATACTTTTGCCTGTTTGGTTTTCCGCTTCACTCTTGTATTCCAGGAATTTCTCAAAGGCTTCGGATTTATGCTTCATCAAGAAGACATGTCCAAACCTAGAGAAATCATCCGTGAAAGTAATGAAATAGGAAAAACCACCTCTTGCATGTGTAGACATTGGACCGCATACATCGCTGTGTATGAGTCCTAAGAGCTCGCTCGCTCTTACTCCTTGTCCAGTGAATGGAGTCTTTGTCATCTTTCCTTTGAGACAGGATTGACAAGTGTCATAAGATTGATATTCGAACGAGTCCAAATATCCTTCTCTATGCAACTTAGTCAACCTTCTCTCATTGATGTGACCCAGTCTACAATGCCATAAGAAAGCTTTATTCAAATCTGGAGACTTTCTTTTTAGTGTGTTCTGGACATTGAAAATTTGGAGTTGGTTTAAAACATATATGCCGTTATTTAGAGTACCGGACCCAATCAAACCATGATTAAGGTGGATGTTGACAACATCTCTTACAAACGTGAAATCATAACCTTTATTTGATAACAAGGAAACTGATATGATATTACACGTTAAGCTGGGTACAAAATAACAGTTATGTAAAACCAAAATGTTTCCACTCGTCAATCCTAGGTGATAATCCCCGACGGACGCAGCTCCCACGCTAGCTCCGTTAGCAACCCTGAGGATCATATCACCTTCCTTCAGCACTCTACGGTTTCTCAGTGCCTGCAATGAATTGCAAATATGAGATCCTGATCCGGTATCCAATACCCAGGAAGTAGAGTTGATTGACAGACAATTCTCAATTACAAACACACCTGAAGTCGAAGCCACAGCTTGCTTCGGTTCCTGGTTCTTGGCGTTCCACGCCTTGCAATCCTTCTTCCAGTACCCTTTCCTGTGACAATGGAAGCACTCATCCAGGCCAACTACCGGTGCTGTAAACTTTTTCTTTCCCTTCCCTCCCACCTTACTAACACCTCCTCTAGGTCTGGGTGCGGCCTTCTTCTTCCTTCCTTTGGCCCTAGCCTTGGACCCGGAAGAAGATGAACCGCCAACAAACATAGCGGGTGTTTCCCTTGCCTTCTGCAAGGTGCCCTCCGCACTCCTTAACATGTTCAGGAGTTCCGCAAGTTCAACTTCTTTTCCTTGAAGATTGAAGTTGAGGATAAACTGGGCGTAGGTGGGAGGAAGGGACTGGAGAACAAGATCTGTATAGAGCTCATTATCCAAAGTCGTCCCAAGGTCTGCGAGCTCTTCTATGTAGCCAATCATCTGTAGGACATGTTCACCTACCGATGACCCGACAGCCAACCTCGCTCGAAACAATTTCTTAGAGGTCTCGTATCTTGCTATACGAGATTGCTCTCCATAAAGTTCCTTTGTATGGAGAAATATGCCATCTAAGGACATATCCTCGTGCCTCCTCTGATGTTCATTGTTCATCGAGGCAAGCACGATGCACTTGGCTCTCGCGCAATCTAATTCCCAGGTTTTGCGGATTTCCTTATCCGCATTACTGGATTTGGGACCAGGGACAGCAGGTGCCGTAGCGGTGAGGACGTACCCCAGTTTGTCATAGGTCAAAGCCATCTTGACATTCCGCAGCCAATCTTTATAGTTTGGCCCCGTCAGTATATTTTTCTCTAAAAGTAACTTAAGTCCAGTCATTTTCAGGGTCGCTGCAATTAGGAGAGAGAGAAGAAAACTCTTTAGCATGATTCTCTTGCAAGTTTAGAATGGTTTTTAGTTTATCTAAACTGGATGGCTCCCACTGTTTCTCGAATCCTTCCTCAAACCATAAAAGAAGAATTAGCCATGACTATTCTCACCGTACAATACTTGCTTAACCGTTCAGCCAGGCCGGTGTCGATACTTCGAGGGAGGTTTTCCAACGCTTTCGCGAAGTTCCTTAATTAAATAACCTCTTTTCTCTAGGGGCGTAACCCCGCTGACACTTTTCTGGACACCTACTAGGTTTATAGCATTGATCGTTAAGCGACGAATATCCTGATAAGTAGCATATACTCACAGTAGGATCGGGATCCAAATATCATCGTATGATAATGTTGAAGGAATCCTACCAACATTCATCAAACTCCAAATGGTATGCATCTCTTTGCAAATTTCAGTTTCTTTAGAAATTCCCGATATATGTTTTTGCCCCATGCTCTTATGACCTTGACGTATGCCAACAAATCATAAGTCACATGTCAAGTTCTGCCCATCATTATCTTGTTAATTTGAACCCACCCGTATATACCCTTGACGTATGCCAACAAGGTAATGCGACTGTCCCAAACCAACACATCTATCTATGCAACAAATGAATACCCCAGCAGCTACCAAACACTATGCCTTGACGTATGCCAACAAGCATAGCTTGAATACTACTGACCATCCATAAGAAATGACGGAGGGCTACGACTGGTTTTTGCGAAACCGTGAACGTAGTGAACTTGATATAACCGAAGGAACCTGATAGCTTTTAAAAGGAGTGGTTAAGACTCCGCATTTAAAAATATCTGTTTTAAAAATAACCGAGTGGTTTCTTTTAAATTGTTCCAACGATTTAAACTTTGGTTTGTTTTACTTTGCATTATAGATAATGCGTCCCATCATTAACCTATCATTGCAGAAAACAACGAAAATACAACGTCCTCTTATGCCATCCGCATTCGCCACGGGGTCCCGTCATCACCCGTTAGGTTACTTAACTAACGACAGAGCGGGGGCTGGGCTAGCGCGGGTATAAAACATAAGTGGCGTCTAAATAGCTATCATAAATATAGATATTTTACATTCGTCTGACGCAATGATATTCATTCCAGAACACAGATAAACAATATTGGATTTGCAAGCAATCTGTATTTCTTTTGAGCCTGCAAGAAAAGACAGATTACACAGTTGTGATGAATAGCCGTTACCCCACCCTCGACCCCTACGGGTACGGCAAACTACCCACCCGGCAGTCTGTGTACCCCACCTTGGGTCAGTCCTAGGAGCAAAAACAGTAAAATGAAATAATACAACGGTGGCTACAACCGCAACCTGGAAGTGCCCCGCGAAAATAATATTACAACAAATTACATTTACAACAAATGAATTAATCAATAACCCATTGCGAACCCCGGCTATACACCACAACAGTCCAATACAGTTTATATGCACAAACAGATATAACCATTTCAGAAATGTGCAACCCTCTGCCAACCGACATACTAGCAGTTAGGGGAGGTTTACGAACACATTAAACAATCACAGATATAATCCAATATGCAAATACTGTACAATTCGATCGAATAAACAACATCAATATTGCTCCAAAATCTGCTCTGTTAAACAGTAACCTGAGCAATAATTAAATATTCCAGAAAACCCCAAACACCAGAGAGGACCCACCCATGAAAGATGAGCCCATGACTCGGCAACTCGGCCGCGGAAGCGCGGCGGATCGGTGGGATCCGCCGCCCTTCCGCGGCGCTTTAGTCGAATCATGGGCTCGAATTTCTTGGGTGTTCTCCTGTGGTCATGTCAAGCTCTCTGAAAACACCTGAAAAATTTTAGGACTTCATTTTAACTTCGACAGAAACTTGACAGAATTAGGGTTTTGCGGCTTTGTTTTTCCGTTCGAAATTCGTACAAATTTGTAATTAAGTTATTTATTGTTTAGCGAGGCTCTGATACCACTGTAAGTCGATGTAGTACACCCCAGTACTTGTGGGGAGGCAGAATTTACAAAAACGATCAAGTTTAAGGAACGAACATCGACTAACCGCTTAAATCGAAGCTAAACAAATAATAACCAAACACATAGCTATACTAAACTATAGTGTTAAGGGATTATACCTATCGAAACTAGTCCTTCGTCTTTGTGTCCTCCTTTGTTCTCCCCGACCTTCACTAGGTAGTAGACGATCCACCCGAGAGCAAGACACCAAGCTACACCTCTAACTTGAGGTAACTAATCAACTTTGATTGCTAATCAAAGATGAAAGGATGAGATAGAGTGATGGTTATGGATGCTTAAGTCTAACTAAACCTTTGATCTCAACACATGAGGATTAAGGATTAGTCACTTGAAGATAAGAGCTTGAGGAGAGAGAATGTGAGATAAGATAATGAGAAGAGAGAGAGTGTATCATAATATATTATGAAGCATTTTCAATAATGAGAAAAGAATAAAGAGTGATGATAAATCATGCTTCATAAAATATCTAGTGGTGATTCATTAGCATGAGTCATTAAGCAATAAATGTGCATTAATGAAATGAATGAATCACCACCATGACTCACAACCTCATCCAAAGTAACCTCCTTAGTCACATCTTCTAGAAGCTTCTCGTACAATTACGAGAACGCCCCTCCAATCCGCAAAAATACGGAAAAACTTTAGACTGTAAAAATCCAATAACCGGATACCAGTAACTGGCTTATACCAAAGCCGACTGGTAAAAACTGTCCGAAAGTCGTACGTGCGTAAACGCACGTATGCGTCCGAACCCTTTGTCGCAAAACCATGCAACCTCTATATCGTTTCGCCTGGAGTAGGAAACTCTCTGTGTGGGACTCTAGAGACTCGACTACTACGCTGGCAGTGGGTTTAACCACAGACCGCAAGCGGCACTAGCTGTACGTAACGGTCCCCAGGTAGTTGTCGGTAAGAAGGCCGATGAGAAAACCCATCCGAACTCCTACTGAGTCTGATGTGACAATCTCCATACAGTCCGGTCCGTTCGTCCAAGACTATCGCATATCGGGCCTAGGGGGCGGCAAGCGTCAGTCCCCTAATAGCGGTATAAGTCGTGTCGGAGTGAAGCCCATTACACCCTGAGAAACTACTGGAACCTACCAGCAAATCTCGCTTGCCCTGGCCAGGGACTTTGCGTAATGGCTCTCTGACACAGCACGATATCTACTCCCAATACCGGGAGGGACGAATCCTGTCTAACCGCCACTGCCTCCAAGTGCTCGGGACTGCACCCAACTGCTACCTGTTTGCACGACTCCTTTGAGCCGCGGTAGGGTAGCAATCTAAGAACAGTGGGACACACTCGAGGCGAAGTAGCAGTGTCAAGTCTGCGGACTACGCTGTACTCATGTCACCTGGGAACTGTTCACTGACGACTGGTATCAAACCAACCAACAGTTCCCTGTGAGTCCTGTCCGGTGTACCCGTAACCTAACGAGTACCTGCATACTATCTCCAGTACGACGTACTGACGGCTGTGGGACAGACCATCTCCCCAACTGGGATGAGAAGCGTACACACCAGTCTACTCCGGAGTATCGATGCTCTGTCTCGATAATCCAACGACCAGGGACCTGAATGAGGATGTGCTTGTAGACTACCCAGCCCCCACTAGTGTGACTGCCATCACAACGCTGGTAGACAAGCAAGATCCTAAGAGCTCTATCAATACGTACACTCACATATTAAGATAGAAAAACCAAGTAGCATACTACCATGTTTAGCAAGACTGTTATATACATGTGAATATCCCAAGCTTCCATTAAGTAATATACAAGATAGTATGATACAGTAATGGCCTTCTAGGGCATAAACACTAACAGAAATAGAGTCTAGTGAAGGTGGGAAAGTCAGGTAGGACTGGTAGGAAGTGGATGGTTGGACAGGATTAGGATCAACATGTGGATAAAAAGGTGAATAATCGTGTGGATCCCTAGAACTAGATGTGTGGAGAGAGGTGAAAGATCAGCTACGAGATTGAGCAATATGCTCAGCAATGGACATCGGTTTAGGAGTTACAGCAGGACTTGAAAAAGTGGTATCAACATCTGGAGGTGGTAAATGTTTACTTGGTTGACACAAAGTGGGTTGAAAAGTCAAACTGTTTCTCCTAGACGCTTCTATTTGATCTTTCAAAGATATTTTAGGCATGGAAGGATCGTCTTTAAATTGACCGAAAAAATTGACGAACGAGGCAAAATTAGGTTCGGGATACCAAAGTTCGGCAAGTGATTTATGATGTGGGGTACCCATGATGTCAGAAGGAGAAGAGAAAGAAGGTGGGTGTAAGTGGGGTGTAAGGATTTCTTAGCGATAAAATTTTGCAAGTTTTTATTAAAAAAATCCTTTTTTCTTTTTTTCTCTTTATTTAGAACTGTTTGCAAAAAGATTTTCGAGAAAAAAAACTAAGACACACTTTTGATCAACCAAAAATGCACATTCAGGCCTAAATCTAGGGTCACCTAGGTCGGCTAGACAGCTCCTAACTGTTCCAAAGGGCTAGAAATAGGACCTCAAACCGCCTCTTCACAGCCAATTGCGGCCAGGTAAGTGCCAGGTAAGTGGGAGGATCCCCGCTACAAGTAGCGGTCCTAATTAAGTAACCACTTGCCTTAGACACACTTTCCTAGACACCGCAAAGTCAGGTTAGGATAAACGGTCGATGCCTATAACTAGTCCTCTGTCCTATTGAGCTCGAAGTCCTTAGGGCTGAGTCTAGTATTTTTTAATTAAAGATTGGTCAATGCAAATGCTTTATGTGATTTCTAGGGTCCTGGGAAGGGTGATGAAATCCCCACCCAATCTGAATTGGTCAAAAGCCCCTTAAAGTCCGATTAAAGATATGCAAAACAGTAAATCACTTGCAATCAAATCTTTTTGTGAATTTCAAAGTTTGCAAGTTTCCTAATTAAAATTTTCCTTTTTCCGCTTGCTCTTTATTTGGAAATTTTGCAAAAATATTTTCGATAAAAGATATGCAAAACGAAAAAAATTACTTGCAATCAATTTCTATTTTTAGCGAGCGCAAAGAATCCTGCACAAGATTTGTTATTTGGAAGGGGAAAGATTTTTTTAAGCGCAAAGAATCCTGCAGGAGATTTTTCAGAAGATATATCAGAGATTTGCAGACGAGGAGATTCGAAGACTTACAAATTTTTTTTTTCGCCCCTGAATCGGCCAGGCCGCGGCGGTTCCGCGACCAAAAAGGGGTGGCGCGGGTTTTTTTTTTTTGGGGACCAGATCACCGCGATTCTTCTTATTTGACTCAGTCCTCCAAATTTCTTCTGTTCCTCGATTGTTGTGATCTTCTGTTTGTTCGGATTTGATATTTTCTGTTTTTATCTCTGGAGATTTCCAGATCCGAACTTGATTGTAGATCCCGCAAAATTCAAACAAAGATACCCTTCACAAAATAATAAAATGATAAATTTTTATATTTTTTGTGATTATTCAGATTTTTATGATTTTTTGAATTTTGATTAACCCGAAATTGCAAAAAGGAAATTACTACGCCATCCCCGGCAACGGCGCCATTTGATTGATCTCAAAAACTATCTAATAACCGCAATCAAGAACGGCGTCGCTTGGTAGCTAGCCGGTGAGTACGGGTCGGTCCACAGGGATGTTGTGAATTTCCTAGTCACTCAAACGAGTTAATTCCGATTGTGGTCGGATTGATTATTAAATCTAAAAACTAAATTAATCTATATCTAAATCTTGCTAGGGTTAGGTCTAGGTTAAGTTTGGAAAGTCAATAAATCTCACCGCTTTCTATACCCATATGAAGATCTAATTAGGTGTTATGGTAATTATTAATAAAAGGGATTAGAATCATTTGGAAAGATGTTTCTTCCTCTAGGTTCTTGTCCTTATTTTATCAATCCTTACCCTAACCTCCATGGAAAACAATCACAACCGGGCCTTTATACTACGGTATCACCGCTACCTCGTGGGATAGGGTGCCGTAGGGAGCGGTATGTGCATGTATGCATAGAGTCCTATGAAAATATATGACGGGCAAGAAAGGAGATGAGAGATTTTCATCTCTCAAACCTTCCCCAGATCTAACCCTAACAAGCGAGGAGACTACTCACTCATTAGGGAATTTAAAAACATTTATCTAGGGCAGAGAATGAAAATTACCTAGGGCAAGAATTGAAATCTAAACTAGGGCAATTAAATAAATCTACTTACTTTACAGATGGCTCTCTCCAAACATTTACACAGGGTTGTCAGATCTGAATAGATGATATGAAAAGAGGCATCGATGCTCTCCAAAAGAATTCTAAATTTTATTCATAAAAAGAGGCATAGGGAGGCATGAAAAGAATACAATGATTTGGGCTTCTATTTATAGAAGATAGAAACCCTAGGTTACAATTGATTCGCATGTCTACATTTACCAAAATATCCTTAGGAAGACCTAATTAAAGTAAACTTCCAAGCTTTGGTAAAATTTTATGTCTGGAAATTTTGGAACTGATTCTGGGCTTCTTGGGCTTTTTATTTCTTTGGATCTTTATTCAATTTGGCTTCTCTATTTCTTCCAGATCTCCAGTGAACAATTGCAGTGGACTTTTAACCGTTTACTTTGTAATCTTGGACCTTGCGTTGCCTTGTACTGATCTTTTGTGTAGGCTTGATTAAGATCCTTCTATTTGTTGGTCAAAGTCCCTTTTTTGTGTCCTCTTGTCTTTTTCACTGTTTTCGCTCCAAGAACCTGTAACCTGTAATATGTAGCAGACATGCGTCAAAAGCACATGTTTATTTGTAAAAAGAATAAGAATGGGGAATATAATAATGCAATATTATGGTGTGAACAGTGCTCAGTGGAGACTGGGTACACTGGACGGACTCGCCGAGAACTCCCAGATGGTATTATACCTTACGTCAGATGGCAGTTCTCTGGTGACACTGGTACAGGTTAGTCTGTAGACCCGAGATCGTCATAAAGTCTTGTGTGATTCCCACTGTGCTTTGATTTCCATCTTACCACGTCCAAGAGGGCGTGCAAAATTGTGGTTTTTGGATACAGTCCCGAGTCACATGGAGGCAATGAGCGATAGGAGGGGTTTCGTCTCTCCCGGTATTGGGAGTTGATGTTGCGCTATGCTCGATTGGCCATAACAGGGAAGTCCCTGGCTATGGCTGGTTTAGAGATTTACTGGTAAGTGTTACAAGTAGTTTCCCGACCCGTTATGAGCGTCATATCGGCATGACTTATCGGTTATTGGGTTCTGACGTTTTACCACCCCTAGACTTGATATGTGACATATCAGACGAGGAGACCGGACTGTGCGGTAGTGTCACTGTCAGGCTTTTTGCAGAAGTTGGAGCGGGCTTGCTTGCTGATCTTCTGATCGCTCAATACCCGGGTAGCCGTTACGTCCAGCTAGTACCGTTGACGGCTTGTGGGTGCTTGATATGATCATCACCTACTGCCGGCGTATTGACGAGTCTTTAGAGTTCTACATAGAGGTTTTACTGGCTCTGGCAAAACGAAATAGAAGCGCATATGTGATATGTGCGGGACCGAGAATAATGCGAGTATGTGATACCGTATTCTATTCTCGTGATGTTTGTGTCGATCGGTTATATTCGATATAACCAAGTTATCGAATCAAGGGTTGATTCGATAAGTCGATACATTAGATGTTAGTCGGTTATATGTGATATAACTGGATTATTAAGTCAAGTGTTGATTTAATAATTTAGTGTATAATTGTATATGTGATATACTAATTTACATTAACTAACATTGGTTCACTTAAGCATTTATTTTTCTCACTTGTGCACAACTTAATATATATGTGATATATATTTATTTGTGTACATTTTGTATCATGGTTGTTGATACACAATACATGGGTGTATTAGACATACACCATTGTAATTATATTGGTGTTGTTTTAATATACAAAGTAAATACAAAATTAGTGGATAATTGTTCAAGTGCATGAAGCTTCATGAAGCTTATAAATGCATTGACCAAAGTCCACTAGTTTTGTTTTTACTTAGGATTTTTATAAACCTAACCACTATAATTAGCCATGGTTATGTCTCTACATGAGTTAGTATATGATACTCACTCACCATGGTTAGCTATCTCTCTCTTGATTACTCTTCATTCTCATTTTGAGCTCATCTTCTTCCTCCTTCAATTTCTTTCTAGGGTTTGAAAAAGAGAGAGAATGAAAGTGAGAAAAGAAATTCTAAAGTGTACCCATTTCCTATTTCATCATCCTCTAGTAGACTAGCACTTTAGTTTAGGGTGTTTGCTTCACTAATTCTCTAGTTAGTGAAGTAGAAGCTTGAGTTCGTATTCCCTCGACGTAGATCATCTTCGGCCTCGAAGACTTCAAGCAATACCGTTGCAATTTTCTCATGGAGCCGTCCGAGAGTCCGGGAGTTCGATGATCGCAGCGAAGGGACTACAAAAAGGAGCTTTAGAAGTGAAGGACCGATCTACAAAGGTTGTATTTCGTATTCACTTAGTGATAATTGTTATTTACTAGCATGTGTTACCCTAATTATCTAGCAAAGATCTTGTTTAGAGTTATTCGGCACGGCTAAAATTTTAATCGGGCATGGTTGATGCCTTGTAGAACCCTATTAGAGTGCCTAGTAACCATACACAACCCACCTTCCCAAGGACATGATCAGGTCAATGCTGCATTTCAGTAGAGACCAAGAAACGATCCATACTCTTCCACGTACAACCTTGAATGGAGAAACCACCCTAACTTCGCTTGGAACCAGAATCAAAATCAGTTCCAAAGGCAGAACAACTTTCAAAGGGGGCCTCTTCAACAACAAGCACAACAACAATATCGGCAACCCTTCCAACCCCAACCTTTTCAAAATCCGATGAACAATTTTGCACCCAACAATTCTTTTCCTCAAAACAACTTTGTTCCGTCAAACAATGATAAGGTTTCCTCGCTAGAATGAAGTCTGGAGGCGTTCGTAAAACAATCAACTCAATCCACCGCCAACATCCAGTCTTCTATTCAGTCTCTGGTGCAACACACCGCTGCTCATGGGCAAAGCATCAATACCATCGAAGCCCAGATTCCACAGCTGAATGCGGCTCTAAGCGAGCGAGAGAAAGGGAAGCTTCCATCTCAACCACTCCCAAATCCTGGTCACCCATATAATGTACATGTTGCTCTTGAACAACAAAACTATAATGTGAGTGCCGTGACTACATTGAGATCTGGAAGGATGCTGCATAATAACACTGGCACGCGGATAACTGATGACACCCCGGCTTCTTCTTCTGCTTCTTCTTCTTCTTCTTCGTCTTCTGAGCCTATTCTCTATTCTTCAAAAGGCTCTTCTTCTTCTGCTACTCCGAACGGACCCACATCTCACTCCATGAAAACTCCAGCTCTGGGATCCGTTCCAACTCCACAATCTCCTCCACAAGTATTGGACTCAACCAATTTCAAAAACGTTCCATTTCCAAACCGGTTGAGGTCCAATAAACAAAATCCATAAATGTAGAAGATTCTGGAGTTGTTTAAACAGGTTAACATCACCATTCCCCACTTATATGCAGTCCAACAAGTCCCATCCTATGCAAAAATCTTAAAGGACTTGTGCACTAAGAAGAGGAAATCTCAGGTACCCAAGAAATTTTTCTTAGCTAGTGCCGTGAGTGATGCTCTTACCCAATCTTTACCTCAAAAATGAAAAGGCCCTGGCTGTCCTACGATTTCAATAACCATTGGGGATAAGAACATCAACCGCGCACTTTTGGATCTTGGTGCCAGTGTTAACCTACTTCCTTATTCTGTATATGAGCAACTAGGTGTAGGAGAGCTAAAACCCACACATTGTACTCTCGAAATGGCCGACCGATCTATCACCCATCATAGGGGTGAGCAAGAGGATGTGTTAATAAAGGTTGGGGACTTCATATTCCCCGTTGACTTCATTGTTTTAGACACATAACCTGTAGCTAACCCCCGGAATCAAATTCCGGTGATACTCGGTCATCCATTCCTTGCAACCTCAAATGCTGTGATCAATTGTCGAAACGGTTCGATGAACCTATCTTTTGGAAACATGACAATTGAACTCAACATTTTTAGGTTAGGGAATCAGCCCTCTGAACCTAATGCTCATATACTGGACGTTTGTTCGATCCAGGAGATCACATCTGAGAACTGTGAATTTGAGGAATTTTTGTTCGATCATAGCAATGTTGACGCCACTAGTGCGTTCATCTTTGAACCTGCTGCTGCTTCTGCTCCCGACAGTGATTACGAGTGTTTTACTTTCTCGAACGATCTTGGCCAGTCACCACCCGAGTTTGAATCCTTTAAATTTCCGTATGAGTTAGCTGAATCATCCAACTCGGTCGCTTACATTCATTTTGAATCTCTGCTGGAATCCTTTGAGTTCGAGACCTTTTCACCAATCTTCCCTTCAATCATTTCACCTCCAACGCTCGAACTCAAGCCATTGCCGTCTTACCTTAAGTACGCTTACTTGGGTGAGAACGAGACCCTCCCTGTTATCATCTCGGCTTCTCCAGCTCCAGAACAGGCGAAAGCCCTTCTTACGGTCTTGCACAGCAATCGGCAAGCTTTTGGCTGGTCAATGGAGGACATCAAGGGGATTAGTCCTCTGATCGTTGAACATCATATTCATATGATAGATGATGCCAAACCAGCCAGGGATCCACAAAGGAGACTTAACCCAGTCATGAAGGAGGCTGTAAAAAAGGAGATCGTAAAATGTCTGGATAATGGTATCATTTACCCTATCTCTGATAGCCAGTGGGTTAGCCCCATTCACGTTGTCCCCAAGAAGTTGGGCATAACGGTCATAACCAATGAGGCAAATGAGTTAATCCCTACTCGCACCCAGACTTGGTGGCGAGTATGCATCGATTATAGAAAACTCAACACCGCAACATAGAAAGACCACTTTCCGCTACCTTTCATTGACCAAATGCTTGAACGATTGGCTGGACACGAGTACTACTGCTTTCTGGATGGCTACTCCGGCTATAATCAGATTCCCATCGCTGAAAAAGACCAGGACAAGACCACATTCACCTGTCCTTTCGGCATGTTTGCATATCGCCGCATGCCCTTTGGGTTATGCAATGCGCCCGCTACCTTCTAGCGGTGTATGATGGGAATCTTCTCAGACATGGTGGAAAAATTCTTGGAGATCTTCATGGATGATTTATCCATTTTCGGTGATTCCTTTGACGAGTGTTTGCTGCATCTCGACGCTGTCCTTACCTGGTGTAAGGATAAAAACCTCACTTTGAACTGGGAGAAGTGCTACTTCATGGTACGCGAAGGTATTGTCCTAGGACATATCATCTCGAAAAATGGCATTGAGGTAGATAAAGTGAAGATTGAAGTCATTTCCAATCTCCCTCCTCCCAAATGCGTCAGAGACATCCGAGCCTTCCTTGGCCATGCCGGTTTCTATAGACGGTTCATCAAGAACTTTAGCAAGATTGCTAGGCCATTGACTCTTTTGCTGGCCAAGGACACGACATTTGACTTCAACTCGAGCTGTGTGACTGCGTTCGAGTCATTAAAAAGCTCACTCACTTCTGCTCCCGTTCTTTCTTCTCCTGACTGGACGCATCCATTTGAGATTATGTGCGATGCATCCGATTTTGCCATCAGTGTAGTCCTTGGACAGCACATCGATAAGATGTCGCACGTAATCTATTATGCTAGCCGAACCTTGAACGATGCCCAACAAAACTACACAACAACCGAGAAGGAATTCTTGGCTGTTGTGTTTGCTTTAGAAAAGTTCAGGCCTTACTTGATCGGCTCTCCAGTCATCGTCTACACGGACCATTCAGCTCTTCGCCATCTTTTTGCAAAGAAGGATGCAAAATCTCGGCTGATACGTTGGATTCTCTTGCTTCAAGAGTTTGACCTAGTCATCAAGGACAAAAGAGGATGTGAAAACGTAGTCGCCAACCATCTTTCACGACTTCCTTCTTCGTCGATGCGTCCACTTCCAATAAACGACGTTTTTTCAGATGAACGGCTCTTGACAGTATTATGTGAACCCTGGTTCGCGGATATTGTGAACTATTTGGCCACAGGACAACTACGGAATGAATGGTCAAGTCAGGACAGACTTCGATTCTTATCCCAAGTAAAACACTTTTACTGGGACGAACCCTATCTGTTCAAGTACTGTCCCGACCAGATTATTCGTCGGTGTGTCCCTGACAATGAATTCAAGAGTGTGCTGTCGTTTTGCTACGATCAAGCGTGTGGCGGGCATTTTGGCCCCAGAAAGACAGCCGAGAAGATCTTGCAGTGTGGCTTTTACTGGCCACAACTCTTTAAAGACGTTCATGATTACTGCAGGACTTGCTCCCGGTGCCAACACTTGGGCCGGATATCCAGAAGAAACGAGATGCCGCTCCAACCAATCTTGGTTGTCGAGATTTTCGATGTTTGGGGTATTGACTTCATGGAGCCATTTTCCAGCTCTTTTGGGAACCTGTATATTCTTCTAGCTGTTGATTACATCTCTAAATGGGTCGAGGCCGTGCCCAGCCGAACTAACGACAACAAGGTTGTCGTTAGATTCCTTAAGGAAAACATCTTTTCCCGGTTTGGACACCCCGCGCGATCATTAGTGACAATGGAACACATTTCTGTAATAGGACTTTTGAGGCCTTAATGCGGAAATATTCTATTAATCATAAGCTATCTACGCCTTATCACCCCCAAACGTGTGAGCAAGCCGAAGTGTTTAATCGGCAAATCAAACAAATTTTGGAGAAGACGGTTTCCAAGAACCGTAAGGATTGGTCTTTGAAACTCACTGATGCTTTTTGGGCATTTCGAACTGCTTATAAGACCGATCTTGGCATGTCTCCTTATCGGCTTGTTTACGGAAAGGCTTGCCACCATCCAGTGGAAATAGAGCATCGCGCATTTTGGACGATAAAAGAGCTAAATCTATCTCTCGAAGATGCGGGCAGCTATCGGAAGCTGCAGCTGAACGAATTGAACGAGCTTCGGGATGAAGCTTATGACAACGCGGTTATTGTAAAGAACCAAACGAAGGTGTTTCATGATAAACACCTTACACGTAAAACTTTCACACCTGGACAGCAGGTGATTCTTTACGACACCCGACTACATTTTCATCCCGGTAAACTCAGATCTCGCTGGAAGGGACCCTTTGTTGTGCGGACTGTATATCCGCACGGCGCGGTGGATTTGGAAAATCCAAAGGACGGTTCCCTTTTCAAAATAAACGGACACAGACTGAAACCGTACCTTAGCGCGAAACCATCAGAGGAGCTCCTGCTCTGGCAGGAGCCTGTTTACCCTGCATAATCTTTCTCTACCTACCACCAAACTTCGGTTATCCAGTCAAAACAGTGGACACTGTTTCAAATAAGTTTGGGGGTATGTATATACGATTTTCCTTTGTATATATATGTGGATATTCTTTTCCGGTGCATATCCATTTTTGACGAGCAATCTTGTCTGGTGATTGCTCAGTTTCTCATTTTTATTAAAAAAATGTATATCTAACCGACGTTTTTGACCCTTCAATATTTTCGCCTTCTTGATGTACAATGACAGTGGGGGCACTGTCCAGTTTAAGTTTAGGGGTACGCTCGGTATGCTTTTCTAACCTTCGCATTCATTTGTATATTCTGCATTTGCATACATATAAAAAAAACTACAAAAAAAAAACTTTTTCGTCAATTAGCTAGTGGGAGAACTTAGATTCAATATTTCGACGGTTTTGTTTGATAAGATAGGAATAACTAAATCCTATTTTTAGATTTTGAAAACCTGAAAGATAACCCTCCTTTGAAGTTAACTATAGCTAATATACGTCTTTACATCACACTACACGTGTGGTGAGTTTTTGAAAATTAGATGACAAGTCTGTTATGTCTGAAAACTTTTAAATGGATAAATTATTTTCTGAGGATCAAATAGGTTTGTTCAGAATTAAGTAATATCGAGAATAGTTTATGAAGTGAAGCGGATATGAAGGGATGTTATTGATGCCTTAATTGGAACTAATTCTGAAAAATAACCCATCTGGAACTTGATTGGAATGATTACACACCTAACCCACTAAACACGTCTTTTATCGAAAAAATAATCGAACTACCGATTATATCTCCGTTCGCATTAAATCATCATGATTTTCACGCTAAAATTGGTCTTTTGTTTTAGGGCCTAGATAACTTGAGTAATTAAGTCCGCTGGGGTGTCTCTACACCTAATGCCCTAAAGCCAACTGGTTTGGGAGCATTGGCCCAAAGCTCGCTAAGAAGCCTAGAAAGTCCAGATTAAAACAAAGTCAAGCAAGTGTTCTCTCCGAATTAAAATTCCTAACGGTTCTTTGTGTGAGAATAATCTTGATAAAAGACGGGTTTTTATAAAAAAGTATTTCTAGTGGAAATATGAAGGTTTTATTCTATGATAAAGACTATTGCACGTTCACAGGGTGTGTATAAAATGAAAAGAAGAAAAAGGTGGAGTGAAAAATAAGACCTAGTTTCCTGTTAAGGAAGATAGAAATTCTGAATTTGAAACCTAACTGGAAAACGAAACTTGAGAAATACTTAACTCTTTATAAAACTTATGTGATCCTTTTTAAGTTTTTATCTGGGCTTTATTTTGTGACATGACGACTTTAATCGATCCTTCTGAAACTTAACGACACTATTTGCACTGCACGTAAAGACATATAAAATCTCAAGTTAAAAAAGAAGAGAGGTGTGAAAAATAAAGGTTCGATAGTTCTAGTTTTGGGATAATAGAATTGCTATCTTTAAAACAAAACCTTAGGGTTTGAATCATAGTTATTTTGCAAAACTAGCTTGACGGGATTTTGTGGGTAGTATCCGCTGAAAACCCTCAGGAGACAACACTCCTCCTATTAGGGACACCTAGAGGTTTAACGGCTTGTTGCACGAGCTCAGTGCAATCGCGTTCCTTGCGAAAGTGAGGTCAGGATTCTTTTTGTTTTGCTCGGGACGAGCAAAAGATAAGTTTGGGGGTATTTGTTCATATCAGAAAACTGCATTCTAATACCGCTCATGCATTATCTATTTGTTGTATTTATCAGTATTATTAACCAGTGTCTGCTCAGTATTACAGATTACATGTATCCATGACAAAATACTGGAAATGCATTCAAAAGCACGGATATATCATTTGAGAGCCGACACTGCAACTGTTGGATATAGTGCCCTCAAAGTCAATTATTGGATCGCAGGCACGCGATTGCAATGATTGAGGATGACCTATACTGGTAGGACAGTCTTACTCGAGATGATAGTATGCTATCTGGTTTGCCTTTATCAGTCGTGTACAGGTTCAGGTGAATGATCACTGTTACACGTTGATAGAGCCCTTAGGATCTTGCTTGACTACCAACAGTATGATAGCGATCATATACGTGAGAGTTGGGTAATCTATAAGCACATCCTTAAAAGTGGTCCCTAGTCGTGGGAGTTTCGAGACAGGGCATCGACACTCCGGAGTAGACTATTGTATACAGTCAAGACCCCGACGAGGGGTGGTGGCCGGTCTCACAAGCCACTGGTGTCAGTTGGATCACCTAAGATGTATACAGGTGCTCATTGGGTTATAAGTACACCGGACAGGAATCGCCGGAAACCTGCTAGTTGGTATTTATACCTAGCGTCAGATAGCAGTTCCCTGGTGACATGTGTACAGGTTAGTTCATCGACCTGAGGTCGTCATTTGTCTCGTGTGAGTTCCCACTGTGCTTTGATTTCTACCCTACCACGGCTCAAAGGAGTCGTGCAAACAGGTCTTTTTTGGGTAAAGTCCCGAGCCACATGGAGGCAAGTGAGCGGATCGGCAGGGGATTCATCTCTCCTGGTATTGGGGGTGAGATCGCGCTGTGTTTAGGAGAGCCATTACACAAAGCCCTCGGCCGAGGCAGGAGATTTACTGGTAGGTACTCCAGTAGTATCTTAGGGTGTTCTGGGCTACACTCTGACACGACTTATACCGCTATTGGGGGTCTGACGTTACCAGCCCCTAGGCCCGATATGCGATACTCATAGACCAACGGACCGGACTGTATGTATATTGTTACTGTTAGGCTCAGTAGGGTTCCAGGATGAGTTCGCTCATCGGCTTCCCTTGAGGTCAGTACATGGGCAGCCGTTATGCACAGCTAGTGCCACTGACGTGGTTGTGGTTAAACCCACTGCCAGGGTACTGATGAGTCATTAGAGTCCACCACAGATAGTTTCCCAAGTTCGGGCGAAACGTTGTAGAGGCCATATGGTTTTATGGCAGGGTTCGGAAAATGCACGTGCATTTATGCACGTGTCATATTTCGGGCTGATAATACTGGTGGGCTTTGGTTTAAGCCGGATCCATGTATTATACTGTGTAGATATAATATCTTTGTCTCAGTTGCATTTGTATTCGGTCGTAATACAAATACGGGTATATATATACTGTTACGGGGTTATCCTGAAATTCGTTTCGGGATCGTTTTTCGATGTTGCCAGTTTTCTATCACCCGTCTTAAACATTCGGTTTAATGTGGAATTATCTTTTTTCTTCATTTGGGTGAGTGTCACGACCCGAAAGAGCACGTGACTGGCCCTTGAACCATATGAAGTCTATAGGACTCCATCTGATCCAAGTAAGCCAAAAGCCCAGAAATCTAAAACCATTTTAAGAGTAAGTAAAGAAAACTAGTTTAAAGAAGTGAAGGAAAACATGTTGAAGTCAAGGTTTTTAAATAACTAAGCCAAAAATGCATTTTTAAATGTCAAGTCTTTTCTAAAAATTTCGGCAGAGTTTCTTTTGTAAATACTGGCCCCGAACGGGGTACAACAAGAATAATATATGTATGCCATGATAAAAGGCATCCCCAAGCGGGAGCTAGCTCTTCGTCAAACGACGGCCATAACCACGCAAGCAATAATAATATACAACGCCGGAGGGCGAGGATCAAAACTCAAATAACATGAAAACCGTAACACTGCTAAGCGCGACTCTAAGGTCAAAAAAATACAATACAAATGTCTAAGCCTGAAACAGTATACAAGTTTCGGTTGATGGAATTCTAGATACAAAGAATAATACAAGTACAATGGTGATTCTTGATGCAAGGAACCCACCTACCAAATGCAATTTACCCGCAAGGAAGCAATGTGCCAGAAATGCCGTAAAGGAACCTGTACGGCAGAACCTGCAAGAACTGTGGCACAACGGGGGTGAGTTGCCAACTCGTGAATAGAGAATATCTACAAGCAGAAACCGAAAGCAAGACATAATCCTAGGTCAATACGATCAGTATAAAAATCCTCAATTTAACAAGCAGCCTATAACAAGGCTAGGGTAAATATCTAACCCGAGTGTAATCTCATATGCCTGTGTCAGTGCCTCCGGTAGCAATATATCATATGAATGAGATATGAATGCATGAAAACAGAATACATGTACATGAAGAAACTGTTTTCATAACTAGTGAGAATTCCTTTGTATTTTTAAAATGAGGTATCATAATGAAATCAGCATAAGACTGTGCCTAGCATCGGCACAAAACGTAATCCCAAAATCTCGATATCTCAAGTCTCAACCACAAAATCTAAGGCGCCGTCAGTCCAGACCGGCCCCTACCATCCATCTCAAGACCACGACGGTATCCTCCGGATATCCGACGCGTCGGGTAAAATCACCGGTAGGTAGTGCTCCCCTGCCAGGCTCAACGTCATCACCACATTCATCTTGCCCCGGGGTACCGCACCGAGTCCACCATGTACCCGAAACGGTTCATCCGTCTCCTTGAATCGGGTTTCCAAATCCATCAGCAAACTCATGGTGGACGACTCATACATCATGGGAAAACCGCACTTTTTATTTTAAAAGAGAGAATATGTTTATTTGTGTTTTTGCGATTTTCCTCCAAATCCAGAAAATCTCATGGAAATCCAAATCCAAAACCTCAATAGCACGTAAAATAGTGAATGTATGCATGCGAATCCATGAATGCGGCATAACAATGAATAACAGTATGCATGAAGTAGCAGGTAATAACTACAATGTCTAAACTATTAGCTAATAGGCTATGTCAAGCAATAATATTTTCTAAGGTGTACGTGACATGGCAATTACCGATGAAGATGTGTGTGAGCCGGCAAGTAAGTGTACGTGGTACATACGCATCATCGGTAATGGTGCTGGTGTCCTATCAGCATAATATTAATAATAGAGTATGAAACATAATATAAGAATGCGATGCAAAGCGAACCACAAAAAAATGAGTGGGAGCTGAAACTAGATGTAACTAAAACTAATCTGCATTAATCTAATATAAGTCCTACGAATGGTGCCTTTTGAAATAACACGAATCATGGGGTTTTGAAAATAGGGGCTACGGTGTTTTTATGAAAAGATACGCCCTTTGAAATATCCGTAGATCCCTTGACCTGTCTTTTAAAATACCCACGACCGCTAGTTTTGAAATAGGTAAGAGTCTAATCTAATCTAACAACTACACTAAACTATACGGCTGAACTAACAAGCTGAGCTACAGGTAAGGAAACCGCCTAACATCTGAGTCGATATAATAGATATAATAGTCGGTGATTCCGCCTCAATAGTATCGCGTACGATACAGTATATCATATGACATTCTCAAGTCATGAGTGCGGATCTATCATCAATGTAAAGCTCATACGGTAAATCGTCGTACGGCATCTCAATAGCTGGGTACGGTTTAATATCACCCTATCTCATTACATTTCAGATAACACTTATCATCATATCATATAATCTGGGGTACTGATCTAAGTCTAGTACAACTGATACCATCAAGATCCTGCGTGTGCAAGCACACGTCCCAAGGCCCGCTAGAGATCACGTATCGTGTCCCCAAATACGAATCACATCAAATCACCGATCTCACGGCACCATGCCCAACATCATCGACTCATCTCCAATGTCACCCAATATCATCAAACACAGTGCAAATATAATGAATATGCAAGGATGTGTGTGTAGGTGTAAATCTACTCTAGGGTTCGCGACTATGAACTACACTAGTCACTTCTAACCCAACACTATCCATAGTACACCTAGCTATCATATAAATATATATATAAACTACGGACTGCGGGGGTGCTATACGCCATCCACCCAACTTCCCCCTGTAGATAAAATCTACTCACCTGCGTCTTTATCTTTCGATGCCACCACGCGTTTGCTTGTCATCCCGAAGTCTTCATGTTGTACCTACATATCAAAGTGTCGTATATGCGCATTAAAACCAATCAAAGCTAAAACGGCACATGAAATCCAAAACGATACGATAAGGGGCCTATAGGTTAGAACCTATGGCACGCCTTCAAAACCATCAATAAATCCTCTATATCGTCGTATAAACGCCAAATAGTCGAGGTAAATCACAAGACACAATTTCAGAATTAAAAATACGAAATACGGAAACACGAATCCAAAACAGCAACTTAGGAAATATGTCCCAGATTTCACCCTAGGTCAATTTATACAAATCTATATATACCAGGGGTCTAACATAAACATGTAGGAGCTACAGAACCAATACGAGGCAAAATGGTGGGACCCAGGCCGCAATTTGCGGCCAATTGGGAGAAATTGGCTGCCGGGAAGAAGAAGTGGGAGCTGAAGTCTCAGTGGTATCTTCCTGGGTGCCTGCACATACTACTGTCCAATCAATTTTATTTTAGGGTGTCTCGGGTGATAGCAGATTCAAATTAACCTTCACAGATTCCATAATTTCCCCGATATCGGTTTCTAAAATCCGTATTCTGGTTTAAGCTTCAGATTTTGGGTTCCAATTCATACACTAGGGTGATGGTATAACCTCTACTAACCTCAATTTCACAATACAACACCAATTTCCCTCAATCCCTAACTTGGTTATCCTCAAGTCCACAATATCACACAATATCGATTCTATAAAAACATTGGGTTATAAGGAATGCTAGAATTAAGCTAATGGTCCAGAAATTACCTCAATTGGCAACTCAAGAAAATTCTTGAGTTGCCCCTAGTGGCCAAAATCCATGCTTTCTTGGTCCATTACGTAGATCTCGAGCTTGTGCATCTTTTTAATGAAATGAGGGTGGGGTTTTGGAGTGATTTTTGAGGTGATTAGAGGGCTTGATGATGGGGGGAAAATAAATGGCAGGAGCAGCAGCAGCAGCTCAAGAAGAGGGGGGGGAAATGAGAGGAAAACCAAGGGAAAGGCTAAGGTTTAAGTCAAAAGTCCTCACCTACCCTCTCTTCTCACCATACCTATTTCTCATTTTCTTTTTCTTTATCCTCTAATCCAAATCCTTCTCACACCAATTGTAAACCCAAAGTAACATGGTAGAAAATGTAACACAAGTGTAGGAAAAGATATGTGCACATTTTTGCACAAAAAGCCAAAAATCCGATTAGCGGTTTTTAATCGCGATTAGCACTAATTAAGTATATAACTAGTCAATTAAACTTAGAAATGGCATAATTCTTTAATTTACCCTATTTTAGAATTTTCCATAATTTTTCTAACATTTTTCCTATATATTTGTATTTAATAATACCAAAATATTAAATTATTCAATAAAATAATATTAAATTATAAAAATTCCCAAAATTAATATTTTATCTTTTTGAAATGTTACAATCTACCCCCCTTAAAGAAATTCGGTCCCCGAATTTAAATTTAAACCCCCAATACTAAAGCAATTTCAGTAATAATCCATTTTGTCGGGGCTCCGAAAACATCAACACATAGAGAATATCATAAAAATGTACTGCTCTACTAGAAATCAATCCCCAAAATGCATATATAAGAATATCCTATGCGTCTGGTGCGCAAGGAATCAAAATCCATATATGTGTCAAACAGGTGTACAAAACAACATCTAGGTGCAACTGGTGTGCACGAAACATCTGTCGTAGGCAACGTGTGTGCCTGACAGAAAAATCAGGTGGATGTGACATGCACGAAGAATCCCGATTTAGTGCATCTGGCGTGCACCAAAATCGTATATCAAAACACTGAAGGTGCATGAAAACTATGCCGGAAGTGTAAATCAAATCACTGCATAAGATAGGCGTGAAATCTCAATCAATATCTCAAACGTAATAACTATGCGCAAACATAAATATCCAGTGGGTGCATGAAACAAATATCATGAAACTCAGTCATCGAAACTAAATCATGCAAACAGAATGCCGAAAATACCGAAATCCAAAACGACGGATACGTGATAATCGAATCACAAAATCACAATCATAAATACCGTCTTCGGTAATTCCTCCTTCAAGGTCGAGAAGGAGTCGGTGCATCCACTGCTAGCAGCGCAGGATATCTACTTGCCTCTTGCTCACGGTCTGGCGTCCTCTGACTCTGGGTTCTTATCTTTCCTGCGGATTACCTATCTCGAAATCAATCGGCTCATCGGCTCGGTCAGGTGTGCTAACGGGGAAGATTCCGTTCTGGCACTTCTCTGGTCGCCTCTCGGTCATTCCTCACGACCACTCATAAAGCAGCATATCACTGGCGTCGGCCTCTGGCTCTCTGAATGCACATCACACATCTGATCCTGGATGCAACATCATTGCAGCAATGTCTTGGAAGGAATCCTGCTCAAGGTCTCTTCCGATCTTGCCTATGCCGAACTGTACGAAGGCTGGCTCTCTTGCATAATCTCTTTTCGTTCAATGGACATCTGTGTCCTCAGCACAACATTTCTCGAAATCTGGTTGCATCCCAATGCCTCTGTAAGCATATCTGACCTCTGGTCTCGACGGGAAGCCAATGACAGCTCGTCAGCGTCTCGCCCGAACCTCTGGTTCCACCTGTCTCTATCGTCGTCCACTATGACGTCACGCCATGCTATCTATGCTCTGCCCTGTTCTCGGCCACAGTCAATCTGAAGTCTCTCGCACGGACTCGAAATTGCGTACTCTGTAGCTTCATCATTCTGTAGAAGATGTCAGGCCGAACAGGTCCTCGGGAACACGTCCCAAACGTCGAAGGAATACTCAATACTCGTCCATCCCTGATCAATTCGCAACGTATCTGGGTAAGTTCCTTATCCGAGCCTCATCAACTACCCTGTCGAAGATGCCGAACTCTGGCCTGCTGGGTGGTGCGCAAAATGACCACTCCTAGGTCTAGGTCTTCTCGTATCGTTTTCCAGAAGGGTCCTGTCGAGGTTCCTCTCTCAAATCTCATTCCTGCCGAATTGCCCAGAAGTCATCATCCATTGCTGAAGCTAGTTCTTATTCCGGAACGGCTGCATACTTATCGCGCTTCTTTCTGGAAAATATATCCATATACCACGCCTCTGGGTGCGTATCACATCTCTGATGTCAATGGAGTGGGACGTCATCTCGTCGAAATATCTTGCGAACTCTTTTCTTCACTCTGCTTCACTGTCGACTGATTCGGACTCGTCTCATCATGGCTGCATGGACTGTGCTCCAACGGCTATCCTCGTATCTGGAGTATCCCAAGCAATGCATCCCATCACATGATATCCGAATGATGTCGAACCATCCGATCGACTCGTCAGAACCTCATAATCCCCCAAGAGATCAACATCATGGGTACAGTTTAATAGTATCGAGTACATGCCACAGCGTCGGTGGTCCAGCGGTAGAAGGGCAAACCCAAGCCTCACTAATGGCGCCGCGGAACTGCCGCAAACCCTAAGGTTCAAAGGCTTTCACACGGTCATTAAGTCGAGTTAGGGTTTCATTCTTCTAGAGGGTCCATAGAATCACCTGCATGTCTTTCCGTATACTTTAAACTTGGAAAATGGGCTCCTGATATTCGATCGTCTCTATCGACTCTCAACGAATCTGCGTGAAGTCGTCTTTAGCTGGAAACAATCTATCTGATGACCTCGCATCGGTAACCGAACGAACCACATGTCCTAGTCATTAGTCCTCAGGTGACTAGCGACCGTCCATCATATCTCTAGGTATAAGCTCATGCTGCAGTAGTTCCAACCATTTGGGTGATATCTCGTCATTGCCGCAACAACTGGCTCATTCACCTGTATGCCGAACAGCGCCTCAATCCTCCAAGAAAGGCAATACATTGGCGGTCATCTCTGAATCGGTCTGCTCTAGATCTGAGTAAGACTCTCCTTACTGGAAATCTTCAACTCAACTGGGCCTGCTCCGGCGCATAAATCGGACGAATCACCTTCGTCTCTCAAATCGGGTAGACTAGCTATCATATGTCTTATATCTGCCTGGAAGCTCCGACAATCTCAGCTCGTAAGCTTCGGAAGCAACATCCTGTCAATCTCAGCAACAGCTGGTCCATCTGTCTGCACGGTAGGCGACATCATAATCTCTGAGGTATGTTGTACATCAACAGTCCTTTCTCAACTGACAGCTCTAACAATGGCCCGATCATCCGGTGTAAAACCAAGCACTCGCCTCTACTAGAGGTCACAATCATCAATGCCAACTCGAGACGTTCCCATGTCACCAGAAAACACAATGGTCAGCCCTCGTACCAGACGAGCTCGCACTGACCGTAACCCTAGCAGCAGCCCAACTGCGCTCAAACATGGCGACAGGAACCTCAATCGAGTATCGAAGAGAGTAGATCAAAGGAAGAAAGAGAACGACAAATCCAGAGTGGATACATGATCATAAGAAGGAACAGCATCAATAAAGGTATGATCATGAAACTAATAGAATCGAGGATCTCAAATGGATGTATAATCATGGATATGAAGAGAATCACTGATCTCGAAAATATGTACATCCTAAGGTTCCTTAAGCGGAGTGGCGTGTCGTAAGTATGCCGCGGAACATACCCACGGTACGTCACTCTACTTTAGTCACCTATTCCATCAACCAAGGGTCATCCTACGCGACGAAAGTTCGGGTCTAATACCCCCTCGACCAAGTCTAAGTTCCGTAAGGTCAAGCCTAAGTTCCGTATATATATAACGCCCTAGGCTCCACATAGTCAAACTTAGACTCGAACCAAGGTCAACCTAGCGCTCTGATACCAACTTTGTCACGACCCGAAAGAGCACGTGACTGGCCCTTGAAGCATATGAAGTCTATAGGACTCCATCTGATCCAAGTAAGCCAAAAGCCCAGAAATCTAAAACCATTTTAAGAGTAAGTAAAGAAAACTAGTTTAAAGAAGTGAAGGAAAACATGTTGAAGTCAAGGTTTTTAAATAACTAAGCCAAAAATGCATTTTTAAATGTCAAGTCTTTTCTAAAAATTTCGGCAGAGTTTCTTTTGTAAATACTGGCCCCGAACGGGGTACAACAAGAATAATATATGTATGCCATGATAAAAGGCATCCCCAAGTGGGAGCTAGCTCTTCGTCAAACGACGGCCATAACCACGCAAGCAATAATAATATACACCGCCGAAGGGCGAGGATCAAAACTCAAATAACATGAAAACCGTAACACTGCTAAGTGCGTCTCTAAGGTCAAAAAAATACAATACAAATGTCTAAGCCTGAAACAGTATACAAGTTTTGGTTGATGGAATTCTAGATACAAAGAATAATACAAGTACAATGGTGATTCTTGATGCAAGGAACCCACCGACCAAATACAATTCACCCGCAAGGAAGCAATGTGCCAGAAATGCCGTAAAGGAACCTGTACGGCAGAACCTGCAAGAACTGTGGCACAACGGGGGTGAGTTGCCAACTCGTGAATAGAGAATATCTACAAGCAGAAACCGAAAGCAAGACATAATCCTAGGTCAATACGATCAGTATAAGAATCCTCAATATAACAAGCAGCCTCTAACAAGGCTAGGGTAAATATCTAACCTGAGTGTAATCTCATATGCCTGTGTCAGTGCCTCCGGTAGCAATATATCATATGAATGAGATATGAATGCATGAAAACAGAATACATGTATATGAAGAAACTGTTTTCATAACTAGTGAGATTTCCTTTGTATTTTTAAAATGAGGTATCATAATGAAATCAGCATAAGACTGTGCCTAGCATCGGCACAAAACGTAATCCCAAAATCTCGATATCTCAAGTCTCAACCACAAAATCTAGGGCGCCGTCAGTCCAGACCGGCCCCTACCATCCATCTCAAGACCACGACGGTATCCTCCGGATATCCGACGCGTCGGGTAAAATCACCGGTAGGTAGTGCTCCCCTGCCAGGCTCATCGTCATCACCACATTCATCTTGCCCCGGGGTACCGCACCGGGTCCACCATGTACCCGAAACGGTTCATCCGTCTACTCGAATCGGGTTTCCAAATCCATCAGCAAACTCATGGTGGACGACTCATACATCATGGGAAAACCGCACTTTTTATTTTAAAAGAGAGAATATGTTTATTTTTGTTTTTGTGATTTTCCTCCAAATCCAGAAAATCTCATGGAAATCCAAATCCAAAACCTCAATAGCACGTAAAATAGTGAATGTATGCATGCGAATCCATGAATGCGGCATAACAATGAATAACAGTATGCATGAAGTAGCAGGTAATAACTACAATGTCTAAACTATTAGCTAATAGGCTATGTCAAGCAATAATATTTTCTAAGGTGTACGTGACATGGCAATTACCGATGAAGATGTGTGTGAGCCGGCAAGTAAGTGTACGTGGTACATACGCATCATCGGTAATGGTGCTGGTGTCCTATCAGCATAATATTAATAATGGAGTATGAAACATAATATAAGAATGCGATGCAAAGCGAACCACAAAAAAATGAGTGGGAGCTGAAACTAGATGTAACTAAAACTAATCTGCATTAATCTAATATAAGTCCTACGAATGGTGCCTTTTGAAATAACACGAATCATGGGGTTTTGAAAATAGGGGCTACGGTGTTTTTATGAAAAGATACGCCCTTTGAAATATTCGTAGATCCCTTGACCTGTCTTTTAAAATACCCACGACCGCTAGTTTTGAAATAGGTAAGAGTCTAATTTAATCTAACAACTACACTAAACTATACGGCTGAACTAACAAGCTGAGCTACAGGTAAGGAAACCGCCTAACATCTGAGTCGATATAATAGATATAATAGTCGGTGATTCCGCCTCAATAGTATCGCGTACGATACAGTATATCATATGACATTCTCAAGTCATGAGTGCGGATCTATCATCAATGTAAAGCTCATACGGTAAATCGTCGTACGGCATCTCAATAGCTGGGTACGGTTTAATATCACCCTATCTCATCACATTTCAGGTATCACTTATCATCATATCATATAATCTGGGGTACTGATCTAAGTCTAGTACAACTGATACCATCAAGATCCTGCGTGTGCAAGCACACGTCCCAAGGCCCGCTAGAGATCACGTATCGTGTCCCCAAATACGAATCACATCAAATCACCGATCTCACGGCACCATGCCCAACATCATCGACTCATCTCCAATGTCACCCAATATCATCAAACACAGTGCAAGTATAATGAATATGCAAGGATGTGCGTGTAGGTGTAAATCTACTCTACGGTTCGCGACTATGAACTACACTAGTCACTTCTAACCCTACACTATCCATAGTACACCTAGCTATCATATATATATATATATAAACTACGGACTGCGGGGGTGGTATACGCCATCCACCCGACTTCCCCCTGTAGATAAAATCTACTCACCTGCGTCTTTATCTTTCGATGCCACCACGCGTTTTCTTGTCATCCCGAAGTCTTCATGTTGTACCTACATATCAAAGTGTCGTATATGCGCACTAAAACCAATCAAAGCTAAAACGGCACACGAAATCCAAAACGATACGATAAGGGGCCTATAGGTTAGAACCTATGGCACTCCTTCAAAACCATCAATAAATCCTCTATATCGTCGTATAAACGCCAAATAGTCGAGGTAAATCACAAGACACAATTTCAGAATTAAAAATACGAAATACGGAAACACGAATCCAAAACAGCAACTTAGGAAATATGTCCTAGATTTCACCCTAGGTCAATTTATACAAATCTATATATACCAGGGGTCTAACATAAACATGTAGGAGCTACAGAACCAATACGAGGCAAAATGGTGGGACCCAGGCCGCAATTTGCGGCCAATTGGGAGAAATTGGCTGCCGGGAAGAAGAAGTGGGAGCTGAGGTCTTGGTGGTATCTTCCTGGGTGCCTGCACATACTACTGTCCAATCAATTTTATTTTAGGGTGTCTCGGGTGATAGCAGATTCAAATTAACCTTCACAGATTCCATAATTTCCCCGATATCGGTTTCTAAAATCCGTATTCTGGTTTAAGCTTCAGGTTTTGGGTTCCAATTCATACACTAGGGTGATGGTATAACCTCTACTAACCTCAATTTCACAATACAACACCAATTTCCCTCAATCCCTAACTTGGTTATCCTCAAGTCCACAATATCACACAATATCGATTCTATAACAACATTGGGGTATAAGGAATGCTAGAATTAAGCTAATGGTCCAGAAATTACCTTAATTGGCAACTCAAGAAAATTCTTGAGTTGCCCCTAGTGGCCAAAATCCATGCTTTCTTGGTACATTACGTAGATCTCGAGCTTGTGCATCTTTTTAATGAAATGAGGGTGGGGTTTTGGAGTGATTTTTGAGGTGATTATAGGGCTTGATGATGGGGGGAAAATAAATGGCAGGAGCAGCAGCAGCAGCTCAGGAAGAGGGGGGGGGAAGGAAATGAGAGGAAAACCAAGGGAAAGGCTAAGGTTTAAGTCAAAAGTCCTCACCTACCCTCTCTTCTCACCATACCTATTTCTCATTTTATTTTTCTTTATCCTCTAATCCAAATCCTTCTCACACCAATTGTAAACCCAAAGTAACTTGGTAGAAAACGTAACACAAGTGTAGGAAAAGATATGTGCACATTTTTGCACAAAAAGCCAAAAATCCGATTAGCTGTTTTTAATCGCGATTAGCACTAATTAAGCATATAACTAGTCAATTAAACTTAGAAATGGCATAATTCTTTAATTTACCCTATTTTAGAATTTTCCATAATTTTTCTAACATTTTTCCTATTTATTTGTATTTAATAATACCAAAATATTAAATTATTCAATAAAATAATATTAAATTATAAAATTTCCCAAAATTAATATTTTATCTTTTTGAAATGTTACAGTGAGTCATGAGGGTGAGTCATGAGTGGAAGCTTCTAGATTGGTGACTAGGTTTAGTGACTCATTCATTGCATTAATGGTTGATGGGGTGTTTTTAGTGACTCATTGTTTTGCATTAATGGCTTTTGGTAATGCTTAGGATATTATTCTTTGTGGTCACCCCCTTGCTCCTACACTCACCCTCCATCTTTCATATATGTGGCCGGCCAATTTTTGGAAGCCCCATGGTTGTAAAAATGATATGATGATTCATTTGATAAATTTTCTAGTTCAATTTATCAATCAAAAAGGAAACTTCATTAACCGTTCATCCATGGTTTTGGATGAAATAAGACAAAGTATTCTACTCATTCTCTACATCAATCTTAGACATGTCGGCTAGCAAACTTCATGTCCGAGTTGCCTCGGTTCAGAGGCGGGAGTCCGTATAAAGATCCGTTGACGTGGTGCCACCTGGACGAGGAGACCGGAGATCGAGCGAGATCGGAGTTGCCGCAAAGGAGCGTGGGATGATGGCTAAAGACCGAAGGACTCGTATCGATCGGTATAGCCTTTCTACCTTTTTACAGTTTGTTAGTTTAGCGTTAATGGCAAGATCCGGGTTATAGTATGCGATAGCGCCAGTTATAAAAGTTTTTGTTCCGCGTTTGGCGTCAGAATGACGGCCGGGGCGCTACCGTAGACGTACATGGTATCAGAGCCACGCCATTAACCTTTACTAACATGTTCTAACGCGTTTAAAACATCGATCGAACGAAATTTCCGAAACCGCGATTTTCAGGCTAAATTTTCTGTCGAATTTTTAAACAAGTCTAAAAATCATTTTGAGCATCTCAGAAAATCGTGCAGGCTTTTTTAAGAATACTGGTGAAATTTGGTCAACTGTTGACTCCAGAGCGCCGCGGAACCGCCGCACAAGCCATGCATTGGCCGCGGTTCCGCCGCAGCTTTGGAGCAACAGTGCACCAATTTTCTACAGTGGGGTCTTTCATGTAAATTATAGTTTCTTGAATGTTTTGTTTGGGCCCAGATTTTGTTACTGTACTGCAGATGTACGTGGGGCCCACTTCGGGAAGTTTTGTCGATCGGAATTTTAAACTTGTTAATTTACAGTACTTACATTATATCTCCGACCGTGAATATCATTCGAGCGGTAAATTGCGTCTAATTGCTATAGTCCTTTTAGACGGATTTGCGAACGTGACATTCGCGTTGATGTTCTGTGTTGTGTTGTGATGTTGCGGATTTGTCGTGATGGATAGTAGTGTGCAATGGTAGTGCAGTTTGGATTTATTTGTACATTTGATATTGCGGGGCGAGCGTCCAACATGTGGACTGCCGTCACTTCCTGTTTGTATAATATTCTTTTGGGGCACGACCGGGCTGAGGTCGATGTACCCGTTGTACATATTTTTCATTTCTGTACTAGGTTTTACCCCGCGACGGAGTGCACGGATAGCCGGGTTCTGGAGGGCAACGGGTCCGCATCTCATGGCTTTGAGATGCAGAGGGGCCTCACTCTAGAATTGGCAGACTATTTCGCCGCACTCGTAGGGGGTACAGGTTGACCCAAGGAGGGGTGCTCAAGTTACCGGATTCCATAAAGTACAGGGTGGTCCATTCACTTTGCTGTAGGGGGCTGCCTCGCTTCAGTTTTTGCCGGGTAACTTGCCGCACCCGTAGGGGTCTAGGTTTTCATTGCACAGGCTATCCACACGACCAGGGGAACGTCAGGTTTCCGCAGCGGCTCTGTGAAACTCGGGGATCCCAGATTATCTGTATTGTTCTGTGATGCTTATTACTTTTCTGTAATGTTGCATTTATCATACCTGGAGCGATTATTGTATATTGGTATATATACTAGTAGATGTTGTATATGTTTTACACCCGCGCTAGTCCAGTCCCCGCTCTGTCGTTAGTTAAGTAACCTAACGGGTGATGACGGGACCCAGTGACGAATGCAGATGGTATATACGTACATTTTATTTTCGTTCTTTTCTGGTGTGATTAATTGATGGGACTGCGTTGATTTTGATCAATCCAAAGGAAAACAAACCTGTTTGGACGTTGTTGAAGCAGTTTTAAAAAGTGTTATTACAAGGACGCTTTCTTTTATTTTGCATAGTGGTATTCGGTTGGAATATCCTGCACCTCATTCGACGAGGCAAGGGCCGAGATCCCTTCACCGGGAGCGACCCCTTGGGCAGAAGTTTGCGTCAGGGTAATAACTTCACTATAGCCAATTACTTGTTGCTTTGCATCGCGGTATTCAGTTGGAATATCCTGCACCTCATTCCACGAGAAAAGAGCCGAGTTCCCTTCACCGGGAGTGACCTCTTTAGCAAAGGTTTTCGCCACTATATTTTTATAAAAAGCTATCAGGTTCCTTCAGCGATATCAAGTTCATTACGTTAAAGGTTTTTCGCCAAAAACCAGCCGTAGCCCTCCGTCATTTCATTTGGGTATTCAGTAGTATTCAAGCTATGTATTTTGACCTACGCCAAGACATAGTGTTTGGTAGCTGCTGGGTATTCATCTGTTGCATAGATAGATGAGTTGGTTTGGGACAGTCGTTCTGCCATTTGGCCCACGTCAGGGGCATGTAGGCATGTACGGGTGGGTTCAAATTGACAAGATAATGATGGGTAGAACTTGGCATGTGACTTATGGCATTTTGGCCTACGTCAAGATCATAAGAGCATGGGGAAAAAATCATATCGGGGGTTTCTAAAGAAACTGAAACTTTCCAGGCATGTGCATACCTTCTGGAGTGTGATAACGTGAGTGGATACCTTCACGTTATCATGCGATGAGAGTTAGATCCTGATTCCCACTGATGAGTTGGTTTAAACTTTGGGTGATCCCGATTGATTCTTCATTCAGGTTTGGAGGAGAATTTGACAGTACAGTGGGAGGTTTCCTGATTAGATAAAGTGATAACCATTCTGATCTAGGTTAGAGTGCACGCAGAGTGTTTCTTTTCTCCCTCTCTTTGGCAGCGGCCTTTGACCGACCCTAGACTATGACTCAGTGACCAAGTTGACCGAACCTGTTGGATATATATGCCCTAGAGGCCTTCATTGTATAGGATGCTAGGGATATGTATGTACATGACAATCTTGCTTGATATGATAGTACGCTATTTGGTTTGTCTTTATCTTAACATATGATATATTTTACTTTGTATTTATAAACATGTTGATAAAGCCCATAGGGCTGACTACCGGCGTTGTGATGGCAGTCATACTTGTGGGAGCTGGATAGTCAATAGGCACATCCTTAAATGTCCCTGGTCGCAGGAGTATCGAGACAGGGCATCGATGCTCCAGAGTAGACTAGTGTATACATATCTAGACCCTGACGAGGGGCGATGGATTGGTCCCGCAGCATTGGTGATGTGCACCAAAGATTGTATACAGATGCTCACTGGGTGTGAGTACACCGGACAAGACTCGCCGAGAACTGACTGGATGGTATTTATACCTAACGTCAGATAGCAGTTCTCAGGTGACATGTGTGCAGATAGTCCGTTGACTTAAGGTCGTCATTTGTCTCGTGTGAGTTCCCACTGTGCTTTGATTACTACCCTACCACGGTTCAAAGGAGTCGTACAAACAGGTTTTAGTTGGGCACAGTCCCGAGCCACGTGGAGGCAGTGAGCAACTGTTAGGGATTCGTCTCTCCCGGTATAGGGAGTTGATATCACACAGTGATCGGTTGGTCATTACCATAAGTCCCTGGCCAGGGCTGATTGAGAATTACTGATGGACTGATCAATAGATTCTCGGATGTTCTTGAGCCATGCCGGCACGACTTGTACGGTTATTAGGGGTCTGACGTTCACCATCCCCCTAGACCATACATGCAATACTCTTAGATGAACAGACCGGACTGCGCGGATATTGTCACGGACAGGCTCAGTAGGAGTTCGGATGGGTTTCCTCATCGGCCTTCTTATCGACATCTACCTGGGGACCGTTACGTACAGCTAGTGCCACTTGCGGTCTGTGGTTAAACCCACTTCCAGCGTAGTAGTCGAGTCTTTAGAGTCCCACACAGAGATTTCCCTACTCCAGGCGAAACGATATAGAGGTCGTATGGTTTTACGACAAAGGGTTCAGACGAATACGTGTTTAAACGCACGTACGACATTCGAACAGTTTTTACTAGACGGCTTTGGTTTAAGCCAGATTATAGTATCAGGTTATTGGATTTATACGGTCTATAGTTTTTCCGTGTTTTCACGGATAAGAGGGGCATTCTCGTAATTTTACGGGAAGCTTCTAGAAGCATGGTGACTTGAGGGTTTAGGTGGCATTATCATTAAATGATATTGTGACTCATTTTGTGTGATTCATCATGTCATTAATGCATTATTAAATGCTTAATGACTCACATAGTGAATCACTCATATTGAATTAATGTAGCATGATGAATAATCACATTTATTCATTTATTTGTTTATTCATTATGCTTCATATATTCAAGTGAGAAACAATATCATTATGATTATCATCTTCACCTTCTCTCTCCTCAAGCTCACTTTCTCTTCAAACTCTAATCCTACCACTCATGAGTTGAGATCAAGGATTAGAATAGACTAAACACTCCATAACCTAACTCTATATGATCTAAGTTCCTTTGATTAGCAACTAGAGAAACTTAGTTACCTCAAGTTTGGAGGTGAAGCTTGGATTAGGGTTCTCGGGTGGATCATCTATCATGGGAAAGAGGCCGAGAAGGACGTAGAGATCGAAAAGATGAAGGACACGATTCACTAGGTATAATCTCTTTACATAGTAGCTAAGAACTTTTATGGTTGTTGTTAATTATCGTTTAGTAAAGATCTTCGGTTAGTCGATGTTTGCTTAAAGAACATGATCGTTTTTCAAATTTCTGCCTCCCCGCAACTCGTGGGGTGTTGCACATCGACTTACAGTGGTATCAGAGCCTCACTAAACATTAATTAACTTATTTGTAAAGTCGTATGAATTTTGAATGCAAAACGAACCGGAAAATACACGGATATCACCATGTTTCTGTCGATTTTAAAATGAGGCCTAAAAATTCTTCAGGGACCTCCAGAATAACCTACATGAAAGTATAAGAACACAGGAAAAAAATGGGCTCCTGGATCGGCCACTGAGCCGCGGAACCGCGGCCGATCCCACCGATCCGCCGCGGATCCACGGCCGAGTTGGAGCCGATTCAGCCCAGTTTTTCCCTGTGGATCTTCTGTGATGTTTTGTCTTTTCTGGAATGATTTATTTTCTGCTCAAGTTTCAGATTTACAGAGAAGTTTTGGAGTAGAATCTAATGTGTTTGATCGATCGAAATTATACGATGTTTGCTTATATGATTATATCTGTGAACTGTATTATGTGTTCGTAAACCTCCCATAACTGCTAGTATGTCGGTTTGCAGGGGGTTGCACATATCAGTGATGTTTTAAACTGTTTGTGATTATGAACTGTATTGGATTATTGTGATGATTAGTCGGGGTTTTGTGATAGGTTATTGTATTAATTCATTAGATGTAATTGTAATAAGTTGTAATATTATTTTGCAGGGCACATCCAGGTTGCGGTTGTAGCCACCGTTGTATTATTTCTTTTTACTGTTTTTGCTCCTAGGATAGACCCAAGGTGGGGTGCACAAACTACCAGGTATTTCGAAGTGTTTAGTGGCCTACTCACGTTGTTGAGGGAGACCGCTTCACTTCGGATACTTGGCGGGTAGTTTGAC
Source organism: Agapanthus africanus (assembly GCA_030015575.1). Taxonomy (NCBI): domain Eukaryota; kingdom Viridiplantae; phylum Streptophyta; class Magnoliopsida; order Asparagales; family Amaryllidaceae; genus Agapanthus; species Agapanthus africanus. The sequence goes on along the minus strand of JASDDO010000010.1, from coordinate 102,647,764 downwards.
GTACCCGTAGGGGTCTGGGATGGGGTAATGGCTATTCATCACAACTGTGTAATCCGTCTTTCGTTGCAGGCTCAAAAGAAACGCGGATTGCTTGTATATCCAATAATGTTCATCTGTGATCTGGAATGCCTATTATTGCGTCTGACGAATGTACAATATCTATATATGATAGCTATTTAGACGTCACTTATGTTTTACACCCGTGCTAGCCCATCCCCCGCTCTGTCGTTAGTTAAGTAACCTAACGGGTGATGACGGGACCCCGTGGCGAATGCGGATGGCATAAGAGGACGTTGTATTTTCGTTGTTTTCCGTAATGATAGGTTAATGATGGGACGCATTATTATTAATGCAAAGAAAATAAAACCTAAACTGAATCGTTGGAACAATTTCAAAACCACTCAGTTTTCTTCAAAAAGAAAAATTTAAATGTGGAGCTTAAACCACTCCTTTTAATAAAGGCTATCTTGGTTCCTTCGATTATATCAAGTTCACTACGTTAACGGTTTTTTGCCAAAAACCAGCCGTAACCCTCCGTCGTTTCAAATAGACAGCACATCGTATTCATGCTATGCTTGTTGGCCTACGTCAAGGCATAGTGTATGGTAGCAGTGTGTTGGCTTATTTGTTGCATAGATAGATGCATTAGTATAGGACAGACGTACAACCTTGTTGGACTACGTCAAGGGCATGTACGATGTACCTAAATTAATCAGGACAACGACGGGTAGAACTTGACTTGCGTCTTATGATTTGTTGGCCTACATCAAGGTCATAAGAGCTTGGGGTAAAAATCACATCGGGAGTTTCAAACATAAAGGAAATTTTCAGATTTAGCATACCTTCTGGAGTGTGGTGACTAGAGTGGCTTCCATCTAAGGCATCATTCAATGATAGTTGGATCCCGATCCCACTGATGAGTAGGATTACTCTCGGGAATTTTTCTCACTTAACAATCAATTCTATAAACCAAGTAGGTGTCCAGAAAGGTGTTAGAGAGGCTGCGCCTCCAGGGAAAAGAGGTTATTTAATTAAGAAACTTCGCGAAAGCGTTGGAAAACCTCCCTCGAAGTACCAACACTGGCCTGGCTGAAAGGTTAAGCAAGTATTGTGACGTGTGATTAAATCCTGACTAATTCTTCTTTTAGGTTTTGAAGAAGGATTTGAGGAAACGGTGGGAGCCATCCTGTTTAGATAAACTGATAACCAATCTAAACTTGCAAGAGCATATGCTGAGTGTTTTCTTTTCTCTTTCTTTGGCAGCTACCATGACAGGACTAAAACTATTACTTGAAAAAAATATACTGACCGGGCAGAACTATAAAGATTGGCTAAGGAACGTCAACATTGCACTAACTTATGACAAAGTAGCATATGTTACCACCGTTGTTCCTCCCCTTATCCCAGGACTAGATTCCTCTGTTACGGACAAAGAAGTTCGCAAAACCTGGGATCTAGACTGTGAGAGAGCTAAGTGTATCGTGCTGGCGTCCATGAACAATGAACTCCAGAAACAGCACGAGAGTATGGATATTATATCCATCTTTCTCCATTGCAAGGAATTGTATGGGGAGCACTCCCGTATCGCGAGGTACGAGACCTCAAGGAAACTCTTCAAGATGAGGTTAGCTCCAGGAATACCTGTAGGAGAGCACATCCTAAAATTGATCAGCCTCATTGAGGAACTCGCAAATCTGGGATGCGTGCTAGAGAATGATTTGTATATCGACTTGATTTTGTAGTCCATTCCCCACACCTTCTCTCAGTTCGTGCTGAGCATCAACATGCACGAAATGGAAGCTGATCTTCCAAAGCTCCTCAACATGTTGAGGGTAGCAGAGACCTCCTTGAAAAAGGAGAAGACCCCCGTTCTGTATGTTGGCCAATCATCCTCTTCTAAATCTAAAGCGAAAGCTAAAGGGAAGAAGAAGATAAAAGCCACCAAACCGAAAGGCGGGGTCAAGAAGGTGCAGGGAACAAACAAGGCAGGAAAGGTGAAAGCGGATATAAATGAAAGCTTTTATTGTCACAAGCAAGGGCACTGGAAGAAAGATTGTATGGCCTTCAAAGCCAAGGACAAGAAGCAAGCTGTTGCTTCTGCTTCAGGTGTGTTCGTAATCGAAAATTGTCTTTCAGTAAACTCTACATCATGGGTACTTGATACCGGTTCTGGTTCTCACATCTGTAATTCTTTGCAGGATCTGAGAAATAGTAGAGTACTGGGGACAGGTGATATGACTCTCCGGATGGGCAATGGAATGCATGTAGATGCTATTGCAATAGGGGAATATCACCTAGGGTTGACTAGTGGGCACATTTTGGTGTTGTACAGCTGTTTTTGTATTCCCAGTATATTGTGTAATATTATATCAACATCTTTGTTATCTAATGAAGGATATTGTTTTGCGCTTGAAAGAAATGTCATGAACATTCTCCTAAATCAAGAACTGATTGGGTATGGCACACTGGAAAACGGCATATACATACTTAATCAACCTCGAATTTTCAATATTCAAAACACGCATAAAAGAAAGGCTCCATATTCAAATCAAGCCTTCCTATGGCATTGTAGACTTGGTCATATAAACGAAAAAAGGTTGACTAAGTTACATAATGATGGATATCTAGATCCGTTTGAATATTCATCATATGCAACTTGTCAATCATGTATCAAAGGAAAAATGACCAAATCTCCGTTCACCGGACACGGAGAAAGAGCCACAGAACTCTTGGGACTTGTACACAGTGATGTATGTGGTCCAATGTCTACGCATGCACGAAGCGGTCACTCCTACTTCATCACTTTTACTGATGACTTCTCTAGGTATGGACATGTGTTCTTAATGAAACATAAATCCGAGGCCTTTGAGAAGTTTAAGGAGTATAAAAATGAAGTAGAGAAACAAACTGGTAAAAACATCAAGACACTTCGATCTGATCGAGGTGGAGAATACTTAAGTACCAGTTTCCTTGAATGCTTAAAAGAGAATGGAATTCTCTCTCAGCTTACTCCGCCTTATACACCTCAGCATAATGGTGTATCAGAAAGGAGGAATTGCATGCTATTAGATATGGTGTGTTTAATCATGAGTAGTGCTGAGTTGCCACTTTCCTTCTGGGGATTTGCTCTAGAATCAGTAGCATACCTATTGAATAGAGTTCCGACTAATTCTGTGCCTACCACTCCATATGAGATGTGGAGCGGGAAGAGACCATATCTCAAGTATGTCAATATATGGGGGTGCCCGGCATATGTTAAAAAGCATAATCCGGACAAGTTCGAGGCACGATCGGTTTTATGCAAGTTTGTAGGATACCCCAAGCATTCAAGAGGGTATATGGTCTACCACACTGAAGAACAAAAGGTGTTTGTCACTCGCCATATTGTCTTCTTAGAAAGCAAATTTCTTGCAAAAGAAATTAGTGGGAACGCGGTAGAGCTGGAAGAAATTCCAGAACCTCAAACTGCTGCCGAGGACTTAGTAGAACCTCAGGTTTCAATAGAACATAACGAACCAACGCCACTCCGCAGATCTAGTAGGCTTTCTCATCCTCCTGAAAGATAGTATGGTTTTCTTCTAGATGGGGATCGAGAGGATTGCATCATCGATGATGACGAGCCTACTAGTTTTCAACAGGCTATCACGAGTATAGACTCGGTGAAATGGCTGGATGCTATGAGATCCGAAATGGAATCCATGTACACCAATAAAGTTTGGACTTTAGAAGTTGCTCCTCCTGGAGTAAAACCAGTTGGATGCAAATGGATCTTCAAAAAGAAGATTGGTGCATTTGGACAAGTGGAAACCTACAAAGCTAGACTCGTTGCAAAAGGTTTTCGTCAAATACCAGGATTGGACTATGATGAAACCTTTTCACCTGTAGCTATGCTTAAATTGATTCGGATCCTGCTTGCCATTGCTGCCTTCCATGACTATGAAATCTGGCAGATGGACGTAAAAACAGCTTTTCTAAATGGACATTTAAAAGAGAGTGTTTACATGGATCAACCAGAAGGTTTCTTAGACAGTAGGAGCAGCGGAAGAGTGTGCAAGTTGCTTAAATCCATCTATGGATTAAAGCAAGTATCGCGGAGTTGGAACATCTGCTTTGATGAGACAGTCAAAGAATTTGACTTTATCAAAAATGTAGATGAACCATGTATTTATAGGAAGATTGTAGAAGGAGCAGTAGTCTTCCTCGTTTTATACGTCGACGACATACTACTGATAGGGAATGATGTCCCTATGCTACAATCAGTAAAGCTCTTCTTGTCACAGAAATTCTCCATGAAAGACTTGGGAGATGCAACCTACATTATGGGCATTAAGATCTATCGTGATAGATCTAATAGAATGTTGGGACTTTCACAGTCTAGGTATATTGAAACTATACTAAAGAGATTTATTATGGAAGATTCCAAGCGTGGTAATTTACCCGCTTGTCACGGGATCACCCTCTCCAAAGAGATGTCTCCAAAGACTGATGAAGAAAGGGTTCGCATGGGCATTATACCCTACGCTTCGGCAGTAGGATAATGTATGCGATGTTATGTACCAGACCAGATGTAGCTTACGCACTTAGTGTGGTAAGCAGGTATCAATCTGACCCAGGTGAGAAACATTGGATAGCGGTAAAGAACATTCTCAAGTACCTGAGAAGGACTAAAGAGATGTTCTTAGTTTACGGTAATGGGGACCTCCAGGTAGAGGCTTTTACTGACTCCGGCTTCCAAATTGACAAAGATGATTCTAAATCCATTTCGGGTTTTGTGTTTACCCTCAATGGAGGGGCGGTATGTTGGAGGAGTTCCAAACAGGATACCGTCTCGGACTCAACTATGGAAGCTGAGTATATAGCTGCTAGTGAAGCCATAAAAGAGGCTGTCTGGATGAGGAAGTTCATCTCTGAACATCAGGTGGTTCCGTCCATTGCTAATCCAATACATTTGTATTGTGATAACAATGGGGCTGTAGCATTAGCGAAGGAACCAAGGTCCCATCAGAAATCCAGGCATATCTTAAGGCGGTTTCACCTGATCAGGGAGATCGTGGATCGTCAGGAGATCGAGGTATGGAGAGTGGACACAAAAGACAACACGGCAGATCCATTCACCAAGGCCATCCCTCAAGTCCAGTTCGAGAGGCAGTTTGAGATGTTGGGCATGCGGTACGCCAGCAACTGGATCTAGTGCAGATAGTGGGTACTCATTGCGCCAATTATAGGCCTTAGTGCAAGTGGGAGATTGTTGGATATATATGCCCTAGAGGCCTTCATTGTATAGGATACTAGGAATATGTATGTACTGTAAGTCCACGTTGCGACCCCCGGTTCTTACGGGGAGGCGGAAACGGTATAAAAATCAAATTTTTAGCGCATGGGGCAACATGGACTAACAAAGTCGGGATCTTTTCTAAACTAAACTAGCAAACAAGCTAAAGAGAGTTAGCTACTCGGAAAGATGGTTATACCTAACTTGAACTCCTTCTTCTTCAAACTTTTGTAGAGGTTGATGGTGCTTTCCTCGTTTCCTTCTTCCGTCAAAGATGGATCCACCTGAGGGTTCAACCTTCGGGCTCTTTCTCGAACTTTGAGAGAACTAGAATCTTCGGCTTGCTAAACCTTTGATCCTAGAGTGAGTAGAGAGTGTCTAAGGGGTGTTTTTCTTTCTAGGAGAGGGATTCTCAACACATGAGAAGGATTCTCCTTGAGCTAGAGGAAGAAGAAGATGAAGTGAGGAGAGAGAAGCCAAATGATAGAATGAGTTCTTTTTCTTTTGCAACCATAACAAAAGCAAAAAAATTATCAAATTAATAATAATAATGAAAATGAAATAGTTGATGGAAGGTTTATGAATGACCATTATCATTTCATTCATTAAATGAATTTTGCTAGAATCAAAGAGCATCTTTGCAAAGTAATGATGATGGTCAAACATTCAACTATGGTCAACTAGTCAACCATGGTCAACAAGTCAACAAAAACCCAACCATGACACAATTTCATTTTATTAATATTATTAATTGATATAACATAAATCCATTAGGGTTTGGAAAAAGACGACTGTCAACTGTGCATACGCACCCGTTCCGAAACCCTAATGAAAGTCCTCTTCCTCCTCCTCAAACAACTGTGCATACACACCTGCATTCTTGTTCCGAGAAACATGAATACTGAGAGATAAAATCAACCCCAAAACATATACCAGTATCTGACTCAAACCAGAGCCAGCCAGTAAAATCCGTCCGTACTCCAAACGTGCACAAGTGCGCGAATGAGAACGAACCCTGTCGCAAAACCATGCGACCTGTACTCTGTTTTGCCCAATGGAGAATAGCCCTCTGTGTGGGACTCTAAAGACTCGACACTTACGCTGGCAGTGGGTTTAACCACAGACCGCATGCGGCACTAGCTGTGCGTAACGGTCCCCAGGTAGATGCCGATAAGAAGACTGACGAGGTGAACCCCATCTGAACTCCTACTGTGTCTGAGTGTGACAATCTCCGTACAGTCCGGTCTGTTCGTCTGATACATCGCATGGCGGGCCTAGGGGGCGGTAAACCTCAGTCCCTTAATAGCGGTATAAGTCGTGTCGGACTGAAGCCCAAAACACCCTGAGATAACACTGGAAGCCTACCAGTATATCTCGCTTGCCTTGGCCAGGGACTACTCGTGTAATGGCTCTCCTAGACACAGCGCGATGTCAACCCGCAATACCGGGAGAGACGAATCCTGTCTAACCGTCACTGCCTCCAAGTGCTTCGGGACTGCACCCAACCATTACCTGTTTGCACGACTCCTTTGAGCCGTGGTAGGGTAGTGATCAAAATGCAGTGGGAACACACTCGAGGCGAAGTGCCAGTGTCAAGTCAGCGGACTAAGCTGTACTCATGTCACCTGGGAACTGATAACTGACGATAGGTATAATACCAATCTGTCAGTTCCCGACGAGTCCTGTCCAGTGTACTCGTAAACCAACGAGCACCCGTATACTATCTCCAGTACGACGTACTGATGGCTGTGGGACAGACCATCTCCCACACTGGGATGAGAAGCGCATACGCAAGTCTACTCCGGAGTATCGATGCCCTGTCTCGATAGTCCTGCGACTAGGGACCTGTATAAGGATGTGCTTATAGATTACCCAGCCCCCACTAGTGTGACTGCCATCACAACGCTGGTAATCAAGCAAAGATCCTAAGGGCTCCACTAATGTGTATAGGTGATATACTAAAATAAACACATGTACACATTGAAGTAGAAACAAACCAAGTAGCATACTACTATATTGAGCAAGATTGTTTATAAAAGGTGAATATCCCAAGCTTCCATTAAGTAATATACAAACTAGTATGATACAGTAATGGCCTCTAGGGCATATACACTAACATGTACATGACAAACTTGCTTGATATGATAGTACACTATTTGGTTTGTCTTTATCTTAACATATGATATATTTTACTTTGTATTTATAAACATGTTGATAAAGCCCATAGGGTGTTTGCCTGACTACCGGCGTTGTGATGGCAGTCATACTTGTGGGAGCTGCATAGTCAATAGGCGCATCCTTAAATGTCCCTGGTCGCAGGTGTATCGAGACAGGGCATCGATGCTCCAGAGTAGACTAGTGTATACATATCTAGACCCTGACGAGGGGCGATGGATTGGTCCCGCAGCCATTGGTGATGTGTACATAAGATTGTATACAGATGCTCACTGGGTGTGAGTACACCGGACAGGACTCGCCGAGAACTGACTGGATGGTATTTATACCTAACGTCAGATAGCAGTTCTCAGGTGACATGTGTGCAGATAGTCCGTTGACTTAAGGTCGTCATTTATCTCGTGTGAGTTCCTAGTGTGCTTTGATTACTACCCTACCATGGTTCAAAGGAGTCGTACAAACAGGTTTTAGTTAGGCACAATCCCGAGCCACGTGGAGGCAGTGAGCGACTGTTAGGGATTCGTCTCTCCCGGTATAGGGAGTTGATATCGCACAGTGATCGGTTGGTCATTACCATAAGTCCCTGGCCAGGGCTGATTGAGAATTACTGATGGACTGATCAGTAGATTCTCGGATGGTCTTGAGCCATGCCGGCACGACTTGTACGGTTATTAGGGGTCTGACGTTCACCACCCCCCTAGACCATACATGCAATACTCTTAGACGAACAGACCGGACTGCGCGGATATTGTCACGGACAGGCTCAGTAGGAGTTCGGATGGGTTTCCTCATCGGCCTTCTTATCGACATCTACCTGGGGACCGTTACGTACAGCTAGTGTCACTTGCGGTCTGTGGTTAAACCCACTGCCAGCGTAGTAGTCGAGTCTTTAGAGTCCCACACAGAGATTTCCCTACTCCAGGCGAAACGATATAGAGGTCGTATGGTTTTACGACAAAGGGTTCAGACGAATACGTGTTTAAACGCACGTACGACATTCGGACAGTTTTTACTAGACGGCTTTGGTTTAAGCCAGATTCTAGTATCAGGTTATTGGATTTATACAGTCTAAAGTTTTTCCGTGTTTTCACGGATAGGAGGGGCGTTCTCGTAATTTTATGGGAAGCTTCTAGAAGCATGGTGACTTGAGGGTTTAGGTGGCATTATCATTAAATGATATTGTGACTCATTTTATGTGATTCATCATGTCATTAATGCATTATTAAATGCTTAACTACTCACATAGTGAATCACTCATATTGAATTAATGTAGCATGATGAATAATCACATTTATTTGTTTATTTGTTTATTCATTATGCTTCATATATTCAAGTGAGAAACAATATCATTATCATTATCATCTTCACCTTCTCTCTCCTCAAGCTCACTCTCTCTTCAAACTCTAATCCTACCACTCATGAGTTGAGATCAAAAATTAGAATAGACTAAACACTCCATAACCTAACTTTATATGATCTAAGTTCCTTTGATTAGCAACTAGAGAAACTTAGTTACTTCAAGTTTGGAGGTGAAGCTTGGATTAGGGTTCTCGGGTGTATCATCTATCACGGGAAGGAAGCCGAGAAGGACGTAGAGATCGAAAAGACGAAGGACCCGATTCACTAGGTATAATCTCTTTACATAGTAGCTATGAACTTCTATGGTTGTTGTTAATTATCGTTTAGTAAAGATCTTCGGTTAGTCGATGTTTGCTTAAAGAACAAGATTGTTTTTTAAATTTCCGCCTCCCCGCAACTCGTGGGGTGTTGCACATCGACTTACAGAACCTTCTTAAAATACTGGCTTTGGATTGTCTAAGTTGCATAAGTCATTGCCGCTCCTTCTTTTACCCTTTGCATTTCTCAGAACACCCTGTATTACTACGGACATCCACTTCCATTGGATAGATCCATCGTATTGTTATATATGAACTCGAAGGGACTTCTTCGAGGATGGATCCAGGTTCAGGAGAAAAAGAATTAGTTTATTCAGTTGTATTTTATTATCACCTTCTCTCAGGTTGCGAGGGCTCCTTGGTTTAGGAGAGTACACATATTACGCTTATTGGATAGTCTTCTTCCAAACCATTGGCAGGTGCCGAAAGGTAGGGAATGAAGAAAACCAATTATCCTAAGTAGGGTGTGCAGAAGGTAATAAGTAAAGACAAAATAAAGGGATTAGAAAGAGGGCAAAGTAAATTGCGACTGCTATCATTCACGACCAAACCGCGTAATTCATCGCCACTCCTATTTCACCTTTTCTTTTTTTCCCCAGTTCGGGAGAAATAGAATAAGGTATTATTCAGTTGTCTTTTATCATCACCTTCTCTCAGGTTGCGAGTACTCCTTGGTTTAGGAGGGTAAACCTATTACGCTTATTGAATGTCTTCTTCCAAACCATAGGCTGGTGCCGAACGGTAGGGAAGGAAGAAAACCACTTAGCCTAAAGGGGTGTACAGAAGGTAATGAATAAAGAAAAATAAAGGGGATTTGGAGAGATGGCAAAGAAATATACGGTTACAGTCATGAATTGGATTCTGGAAGAGGCATTACAAGGAATACCAGGATACCCCTACGAAACATTTTCATGTTTCAGTTTCACTGTGCATTGTTAAAGGAAAACTAATTTCCCGATTAGATACTTACTCCAGGGTATGTATTTACCAGGTTTCATTCTCACATCTGTATGGTTTTACAGATGATGAGTGGGAGTAGGTTATTGGGAATAAGGTGATCATCCTAATTATATCGGAATTCGTTGTAATTGGTGATATTTGAGGAAATCGCCTGGGTTTTTGCCGGACGGCATGTATTTGGTTTTGAGTATCCGTTGTTGTGCACCAAGTTCAAAATGATATATCTGTACGTTTATTTTTATAAAGTGAGATATAACTTTTTGAAATTATGTCCTTGACATTTACCTATATCAGTTGACGATTGGGTAAGGAGCATTGAACAGCGGAGTAGTTCTTAACCATAAGTACAATTTTCAACCTACGATGCATAGGTTTTGAGTTATTCGACTCAGGGGACTCATACAGAGTATTGTATGCTGTCCAATGTCTATTAGGACAAAGGGGTTGGTCCTCGTACTATGTTCTGTTTACTTGTGACTTCTCTAGTTTTTAGACAAGTGTTTCGTAGAAATACAAGGTCTAAGTTTTGAGATGTTATGGGTATAAGGATAAAGTAGAGAACCAGATGTCTCAAGTATCGGGATTCTTCAAAGAGATCGAAGATGTAGATACTTATGATTGGTATTCAGTTAATGGTTTTGGGAAACTTGTTTCTCTTTCAGGTTACTCATAATTGGATGTATTCCTAAGTTAAGTAATGCTGATTAGCCTCTCTCCATTAAGTTGATATGCACTGGAGACAGCTGCATGGTTTGAATCTGGTTCCAATTAAATAAGTGCCAAAGTTTCTATATTGGATATAGAATAGTTCATAGCTTAACGATGTTAAGGTACGGGGAGTTGTCCGGCTTATGCTTAAAACCAGACTCTGGATAACTCAGGGCACGTTTCTGTAATGGCAGTTTGTGGGTTGACCCTGGCTATGACGAGGGTTGACTTTCTACCATCTGGAAGATCAATAATGATATTGTTCTTGACTCGCCACAGTTTTAGTAAAATGGATTTTTTCAGAAAACAGTAGTGGGAGTATGGTAGAACTAGAAGAGATTCCAGAACCGCAAACGATTACGGAAAATTTAATAGGACCTAAAGATTCAATCAGGTTTGACATTCCAATAGCCACTCCGCAGATATGGTGGGTAACCTCAGACACCCGAGAGGTACTCCGGTAGCCTCAAGGTCAGTGACAGGGAGGTTCTACTGTTGTTCCAGGCGATGAGACCCGGAAGGAGGTTAAGTATAGCGTCGTTCTAAACTAGCTTTAGAAGTGCACGTATATATTATTCTGCCAGAGGGTTGTTGTGGTCAGTGGGAGAAGCGGAAGCATAGTGGGCAAGTAGCTTATGTCTATTTATAGACTTGAGCAGATATAACGGAGATAGATCATCTAATTTTGATGTGACAGTCATGGCTTTGACTTCATCAGAATAGGGGATGGATCTGTTAAGAAGGTAGAAGGGTGTGATGTCTTGGTATTTGGATGACATACACAGAGTAGGAAGTAAAATTCCTATACTACGATCGGTTGTACTGTGGTTGTCACACAGTTGTTTCTCCACAAAGGATATGAATATAATATCTGACATTCTGGTTACTAGATCTATGGTTTTAGATCTAAGATTTTGGTGGTTTCCCAATGTGGGTACTTTGACAGTATTCTAATAGTATTTTAGAATAGATGACTCCTGGCATGGTGGTGTACCTGCAGATAATGGAGTCACCCTCTCTAAAGGTGTCTTACAGACTAAAGGGGAGAGGGATGTGCATGATTGGCATATCACTTGCTTAGGCAATTGAGTCAATCATGAGATGTCAAGTACCACACCAGATGTTGTTTTTGCACTAGATGCGATAAGTTTATATTAATCCAATCGTGAAGAAACATAAGGAAGCAGTTTTAGAACATAAGTGAATGTTCTACGGATTTGATGACGGCAGCCTCCTTCGGGGGACGGTTATCATTCCAGGCATCAAAGGTGGCATGGATGACAGAGTGATTGTCAGAGTTATAGTTTTCCCTCTGACAAAGGGGGCAATATTATGGACAGGTGGTCCAAAAGGATACTGTAGGATGCATAGTGTTGGACACTGATTAGATTCAGTTGTCGATACAGTCTAAGAAGTTTGGATTTGGAGTTCATTTATGAACTAGGTCCCATCAGATATCCAGACATATTCTAAGACAGGTATTTCTCAATTTGGGAAATGGCTTTCTCCGCGAACTTGAGATTAAGAGAGACATAGAAAGAAACATCAGGACGGATCCACTCATTAAGGCTATTTCTCGAACACAAGAGTTTTACAAACGAGCTTTGTGAAACTGATTAGTAGAGGAGTTGGGTGTTCGGTATCACACGGGCTGTGAGTATGCGACATCGCAATAATTAGCCTTAAGTGCAAGTGGGAGATTGTTGGATATAGTGCCCTCAAAGTCAATTATTGGATCGCAGGCACGTGATTGTAATGATTGAGGAGGACCTATACTGGTAGGACAGTCTTACTCGAGATGATAGTATGCTATCTGGTTTGCCTTTATCAGTCGTGTACAGGTTCAGGTGATTGATCACTGTTACACGTTGATAGAGCCCTTAGGATCTTGCTTGACTACCAACAGTATGATGGCGATCATATACGTGAGAGTTGGGTAGTCTATAAGCACATCCTTAAAAGTGGTCCCTAGTCGTGGGAGTTTCGAGACAGGGCATCGATACTCCGGAGTAGACTAGTGTATACAGTCGAGACCCCGACGAGGGGCGGTGGCCGGTCTCACAAGCTACTGGTGTCAGTTGGATCACCTAAGATGTATACAGGTGTTCATTGGGTTATGAGTACACCGGACAGGACTCGCCGGGAACCTGCTAGTTGGTATTTATACCTAGCGTCAGATAGCAGTTCCCTGGTGACATGTGTACAGGTTAGTTTATCGACCTGAGGTCGTCATTTGTCTCGTGTGAGTTCCTACTGTGCTTTGATTTCTACCCTACCACGGCTCAAAGGAGTCGTGCAAACAGGTCTTTTTTGGGTACAGTCCCGAGCCACATGGAGGCAAGTGAGCGGATCGGCATAGGATTCATCTCTCCCGGTATTGGGGGTGAGATCACGCTGTGTCTAGGAGAGCCATTACACAAAACCCTCGGCCGAGGTAGGAGATTTACTGGTAGGTACTCTAGTAGTATCTCACGGTGTTCTGGGCTACACTCCGACACGACTTATACCGCTATTGGGGGTCTGACGTTACCATCCCCCTAGGCCCGATATGCGATACTCATAGACGAACGGACCGGACTGTATGTATATTGTCACTGTTAGGCTCAGTAGGGTTTCAGGATGAGTTCGCTCATCAGCTTCCCTTGAGGTCAGTATATGGGCAGCCGTTACGCACAGCTAGTGCCACTGACGTGCTTGTGGTTAAACCCACTGCCAGGGTACTGATGAGTCATTAGAGTCCCCCACAGATTGTTTCCTAAGTTCGGGAGAAACGTTGTAGAGGCCGTATGGTTTTATGGCAGAGTTCGGAAAATGCACGTGCATTTATGCACGTGTCATATTTCGGGCTGATAATACTGGTGGGCTTTGGTTTAAGCCGGATCCATGTATTATGCTGTGTAGATATAATATCTTTGTCTCAGTTGCATTTGTATTCGGTCGTAATACAAATGCGGGTATGTATATACTGTTACGGGGTTATCCTGAAATTCATTTCGGGATCGTTTTTCGAAGTTGCCAGTTTTCTATCACCCGTCTTAAACATTCGGTTTAATGCGGAATTATCTTTTCTTCATTTGGGTGAGTCATGAGGGTGAGTCATGAGTGGAAGCTTCTAGATTGGTGTAGCGTTTTGAAAATCGTTTCGGTGAAATTTCGGAAAATCGGTAAAATAAGTGGGTTTTCTGTAGAAAGTCAAAATACAAATATTATTATTATAAAATTAAATATACATATTCTAGCTATGTAATTTCTAGTATTTCGTGTTTATTGAGTCACTGGTGAAATTTCAAATTTTCTGAAAATTTTTCCGAAATTAATTATTTTAATATTATTTTAAGCCGTCACTAATACATTTAATTAGGAAAAATTACAAATTGGAATGAGTTGAAACAAATTTTTTGCATCATAAAACATTAAATAAAATTTTATCATGTGGTTTTTGAAATGAAATCGTTTGCCAAAACGGTTTAGAAAATATCGAAGAAAAAGGCTTTTTTTTCGGTGAAATTAGTGTTAATGGGAATTGGGGTATAGCATTTATCTTTTTCCTAACCCACACACCCACACCTCACCCTCTCCCGATGTGGCCAGCCCCACCATGACAGCCCCCCCCCCCTCTCCCTCTCTCCAATCACTTCTTTTTTTCAATAGAAAAGAAAAGAAAAGAGTAGAAAATAATAAGAATAGAGTGGACTTTGACTAAATTCAACTTTCCCCACCTCACTCTCTCTCTTCCCTCACCCAACCCCCACCAATTCTGGCCGAAAATTCTATCCCTACAGCAGCAGCCCCATTCCAAAATCTCACTCCATTTTTGCATCAAAAAAATCTACAAAAATCACTTCAAATCCATACAAATTCAACTCCAATTCCAAATCCAAGTTTTACCCATTATTCCTTAGCATTTCAAGCATGGATCTTTGTGAAAAGAGAGCATTTTGGGAGGCTAGATCTTAAGTTTGATCTCATGGTTTGGAGGTATAATCCTAACCCAAGTGTTTAGATTTTGATAAGCTACTTTAAATTAGTTTAATTGGCTAATTATTTGATTCCAATTTCAAGATTGAAAATTTGTGAAAGTGTTTGAATGTAATTAGGGTTCTATCATGGGATTATGGTTGTGGTGGGTAGATTAATATGTTATGACATGTACAAATCTAAGCTAGTTGCTATATTACAAATTGCTACTTTTTAATCATCCAATTTAAGCTATTTTGCTTACTAGGTCTTTATTATTGCATTTGATGAAATTAAAAATCAAGTGAGGGTTGTATATTAAATTAGGGTTTTTATTATATCATCAAGGTTGAAATGTATAGTTTGACATCTTAAAATATGTAAAACCTAGTTTTGGTGTTAAATTACAAATTGTTATATGTAAATTGTCCAAATTACTTAATTGTTGCAAACTAGGTTTTTGGGTTTAATGAAATTGATGAGAGTAAATTATGGAAATGATTTATATGACTTATTTAAGATATTTAATAAGTATATTGGCCGCTACATTCATTTAAACGTCGAGTTTTGTACTAAAACGGGTAATTTTTTCTTGCTAGATTTTCGGAAAAATGGCTTCTAAAGTGAATTTGGGGTTTTTGTGAATTTTAACCTATTATATATTTAAATTAGTATTCGTGAATGTGCAAATGAGTATACTTGGGTTTTTCTCGATGGTCGGGCGTTTGCACGCTGACGTCGAGGGTTTTTGGGTTGGTATGTGAGAGCAACTATAGGTTTTGACCTATGTGGGATTCGTGTGTCGTTTTGGTCATGAGTCGGATTTTAATGCGATACGGTGCGTTATGATATGTAGGCAACCCATGTGGACTTCGAGACGATAAGCAAGCGTGTGGCGACGTCGGCACCGGCAAGCGAGGACCAGGTGAGTAGATTTATATCTACGGGGAGAAGTCGGGTGGATGGCGTATAGCACCCCCGCAGTCCGTGGTGGTGTATACGGATGCGTATACACACCAACAATTATTATATGTTATTTGGGATTATTAACGATGTTTAGGATGGATATTGGTGTGTTGGATTATTTTAGTGTTGCGAACCCTAGGGTAGTGTTGCACTACACATACACACATACATACTTGCATACATTCCTATTTATATGTGCTCTTGGGATTCTTTATAGTTATGTTTTCACATGGGTATGGGACTATGTGTTCACATACGGATTTGAGGATGATACTTGGGATTGAGCTGAGTCGATGAGATTTGTTTTGTGGTTGTGATATCGGTGATATGGCAGGATTCGTACTTGAGGTACGTCCAGATGTTATAGCGGATCTTGGGGCGGCGATACGGGTGAATAGTGTTATAAATAAAATGGTCGACATGTGATCGTGATATGAGGCATGATATGCTAGGACATTGATATTCGGCCGTATCGGGCGATGTATACCCCTTGATGATGATATGTGCTGACGATATCGGTTTGTACGAGATTGTCGATCAGTAGTCAGATCATGAGTATATTGAGGATATTAGTATTTTACTAGACATAGGTCAGTACCCTAGACTATGATCTTGGATAAAGAGGATACCAGAGGAATAGTGTGAGGAATATGATATTGACCCGTACCCAGAATTGGGGATGCCGTATGACGGATTTATGTACGAGCTATATCTTGATGATTGATCCGCACTCTTGACTTGGGATGTCTGATTATAGATATGGTATCGGATATGATATTATTGAGGCGGGATCACCGACTAATATATATACAGGTATGTATATGTATCGACTCAGATGTTAGGCGGTTTCCTTACCTGTAGTCCAGCTTGTTAGCTTAGCCCTTTAGTTTAGTTTAGTTGTTAGATTAGATTCGATTCTTACCTATTTCAAAAACTAACGAATCGTGGGTATTTTAAAAGACAGCCCAAGGGATCCTACGGATATTTCAAAAGACGTATCTTTTCATAAAAACACTGTAGCCCCTATTTTCAAAACCCCATGATTCGTGTTATTTCAAAAGGCACCATTTGTAGGACTTATATTAGATTAGTGCAGATTAGTTATAGTTGCGTCTAGTATTCAGCTCCCGCTCATTATTGTGGTTCGCTTCGCATCGCATGCTTATATTATGTTTCATACTCCATTATTGATATCATGCTGTTAGGACACCAGCACCATTACCGATGATGCGTATGTACCACGTACACTTACTTGCCGGCTCACACACATTTTCATCGGTAATTGCCATGTCACGTACACCTTAGAAAATATTATTGCTTGACATAGCCTGTTAGCTAATAGTTTAGACATGATATTAGCGTACTTGCCTTATATGTTAGTTTAGACATTGTAGTTATTATGTGCTACTTCATGCATACTGTTATTCATTGTTATGCCGCATTCATGGATTCTCATGCATATATTCACTATTTTACGTGTTATTGAGGTTTTGGATTCGGATTTCCATGAGATTTTCTGGATTTGGAGGAAAACCGCAAAAACATAAATAAACCTTTTCTCTCTTTTAAAATAAAAAGTGCGGTTTTCCCATGATGTATGAGTCGTCCACCATGAGTTTGCTGATGGATTTCGAGATCCGACTCGAGGAGTGGAGGAACCGTTTCGGGTATATGGTGGGCCCGGTGCGGTACCCCGGGGCAAGAGGATCGTGTTGTTGACGTTGAGCCTGGCAGGGGAGCACTACCGACCGGTGATATTACCCGACGCGTCGGATATCCGGAGGATACCATCGTGGTCTTGAGATGGATGGTAGGGGCCGGTCTGGATTGACGGCGCCCTAGATATTGTAATTGAGATTTTGAGATATTGAGGTACAGATATTGTGATACAGAGATATCGAGATATTTGGACACTTGTTTTGTGTCGATGCTGGGCATTGTTTTATGTTGATTTCATTTATGGTACCTCACTTTTAAAATACAGAAATCTCATTGATTTATGAAAGCAGTTTTCGTCAGTACATGCATTCTGTTCCATGCATTCATACCTCATTCATATGATATATTGCTACCTGAGGCACTGACACGGGCACATGAGATCACACTCGGGTTAGATATTACCCTAGCCATTGTTATAGGCTGCATGTTATTCATATATTTGAGGATATATTATGATCATTGACCTAGGTTGCGTTATTTATGCGATTTCTGTGCGTAGATGTTTTTCTATTCACGAGTTGGCAACTCACCACCGTTGTGCCCCAGTTTCTTGCAGGTTTGCCGTACAGGTTTCATTACGGCTTGCGGGCATAGTTTCCTTCGGGTGATTTGCTAGTAGGTGGATTTACTTGTATCGTACCCCCCATTATATAACTTGTATATTATTACTCTGTTGTATCTAGAAGTTCTATCAACCAAACATGTATTTATTTTGAGATAGAGACCAGTGATGTTATTCCTTCGACCTTAGAGTCGCGCGTTATATTTCTGTGGTTTTCTTGTGGTTTTGAGTTTCCTTTTGAATTTTGATCCTCGCCGTTGGCGTTGTATATTATTGCTTGTGTGGTTGTGACCGTCGATTGACGAAGAGCTAGCTCCCGCTTGGGGATGCCTTTTTTATTGATTTCGTATACTATTCATGTTGTATCCCGTTTGGGGGCCAGTATTTACAAAGGAGACTCTGCCGAAATTTTCAGGAAATTTTTGATGTTTTTAGAAACCCGCATAATTCGGCTTATACAATTAAAACTACTTATTTAAATTGGTTTTCCTTCACTCTACTACTTTTCTTGGTTTGCATTTCTGGGTTTTCGGCTTACTTGGATTACGTACGCATCGAGACGTTTCGTAGTTTAAGTGCCGGTCATGTTCCGTACGTTCAGGACATGACAAATTTGGTATCAGAGCGTTAGGTTTTACCTTCGGAGCGTAGGATGACCCTTGGTTGATGGAATAGGTGACTAAAGTAGAGAGACGTACCGTGGGTATGTTCCGCGGCATATTTACGATACGCTACTCCACTTAAGAAGCCTTAGGATGTACATTTCTTTACTCAGTATTATATTCATTCCGATCTAGCCTCATCAGTACCAGTTTTGGTTTTGCTGCCACGATTACGGGCAGGGAGAGCTATGGCTAGAGTTGCGGTCAGCACAAGCTCATCACGAACGAGGACTGACCAGGGCATGATTCCGGCGACACACGATTGCAGAGATGTGTCTTTTCATTGTGTCTTCGTGCCACGAGCGTTGGGTGGATTGCTGTATGAGATTACTCGGACGTGCCGATTTGCACTAGAGGATTGAGACACTGATAGAGGCCAGCCAGATTTTGATGACCATTGAAGTGTTGTTTACTCCTGATGATTGAGGCACCGTTCAGCGTGCAGACGAGCGAGCCAGTTATTGCTGCGAACGACGAGATATTGCCCCAGATGCTGGAGTTAGTGCAGAATGAGTTGTACTAAGAGATGATAGAAGGTCGCTAGTCATCGAGGATGAATGACTAGGACATGTGGATCGTTCGCCTACCCCGATGCGAGGTCATCCGATAGATTGATTCCAGCTAGAGACGACTTCACGCGAAGACGTTGGGAGTCGACAGAGACGATCGAATGTCAGAAACCTATTATTCCAAGTTTAAAGTAGTCGGAAAGACATGCAGGCAATTCTATGGTCCCTCTAGAAGAATGAAACCCTAACTCGACTTAATGACCATGTGAAAGTCTTTGAACCTTCGGGTTTGCGGCAGTTCTACGGCGCCATTAGTAAGGCTTGGGTTTGCCCTTCTACGGCTGGACCACCGATGCTGTGGTATGTACTCGATACTATTAAACTGTGCCCAAGATGTTGAGCTCTTGGGGGATTATGAGGTTTTGACGACTCGATCGGATGGCTCGACTTAATTCGGATGCTAGGTGGTGAGATGCATTTCTTGGGAGACTCTCGATACGAGGATAGCCGTTGGAGCTCAGTCCATGCAGCCACGACAAGACGAGTCCGAAGCGGTCGACATTAGAGAAAGGTGAAGTAAGAGGTTCGTACCAGATCTAGATGAAACGACGTTCCACTCCGCCGACATCAGAGATGCGATACGTATGCCGAGGCATTGTACTTGGATATACCATCCAGAAGGAGTCGCGTTGAGTATGCAGCCGTTCCAGAACGAGAACAGATCTAGTAAGGGACGATGACTTCCGGACAGTTCGGCAGAGACGAGATTTGGGAGAGATCTCAATAGGACCTTTCTGGAATAAATTACGAGAAGACTTGGACCCAGTAGTGGTCATGTTATGCACACCGGCAGGCCAGAGTTTAGGATCATCGATGAGACATGCTATGAGTGACCACGGCAGTTGGCCAGAGATTCTTGGAGGATGTGCTTGAGCGGGACTATTCCGCCATACTTGATTTGCGTATTTTGGGCGATTTATTCGCATGATTGATTTTGATGATTGAGTTTCATGATATTTGTCTTCATGGACCATGGTTGCACCTGCTGAGTATTTACGATTTTTGCACGGTTGTTGCACTTGATATCGTTTTCGTGCCTTGGTTCTCATGTTTGTGATTATATGGATTTCATACAGTTGAGTTTATTTGTGCGTATATACGCACACGATTTGGTTTTTGCACTCGGTTTAGTTCTTATATGCTTGCAGTGCAGTGTTACGTATGTTGTGCATTTAGATGCCCTGGACTTCGATTTCGATGGTGATGTTCGATATTTGTTTTGTGCACCTTGTGCACCTGATTGGATTTTGCGTATATTCGGCACTTGATATTGGATTTCATGATTTCGTGCATGATGGATGCACCTGATTTGGATTTTCGCGCATGTTGGGCGCATGTTTTGAAGTGTGATTTTGGTGCACACCAGATGCACTAAATCGAGATTTTTCGTGCATGTCAGATGCACCTTATTTTGCTGTCAGGCACACATGTTGCCTACGACAGATGTTTCGTGCACACCCGATGCACTTAGATGTTGTTTCTGTGCATATGTATGGCACATATTTGGATTTTGATTTCCGTGCGCACCAGACGCACGTAGTATTCATACGCGTATTTTGGGATTGATTTTTCTTATAGAGCAGTACGTTTTTATGATATTGCTATGTGTTTTCGTACTGAGCAGGACTAGTCAGAGGACAGTACCTGAATATATTTTGCATGCATTGATAGTTATTGAAGGGATTTCCAAAAAGCAAGCTATAGCCTCAGTATTTACCTACGTGTCTGATATGACACGAAATGTTTAAAACAAGGAGACCCTTCTAAATTGTTTCCAAAACGGCGGAACGTACATTTCAAACAAAGGTATATATGTATATAGTTATTTTCTTATGATAGACGTCCGCCACTGCGCAATGTTATACGCGTTGCACAGCGACTTAAAGAGATTTGGCATGCATTTCCTTCAGATACTTACTTATATAGATTCGATATTTACATGTGTAGTTTCGAGTTATATCATATTGGTTTTGCTTTTGATTTGGCATTGATGTCTTCCACATGACTCCGATGATTGCGGGATGCTTGACGGAGTTTTGAGTTGAGTTATATGCTCATTTTTCATGCGCATGCGCTGCGCTGCGATTTGTTTTATGTATTTACAATTTCGGAGCACCGACGACTTGATGGTTTTGGTTTAGATGTTTTCGTATTTGGGGGGAGTTTTACTTTAAATTCGGGGACCGAATTTTTTTTAAGGGGGGAAGATTGTAGCGTTTTGAAAATCGTTTCGGTGAAATTTCAGAAAATCGGTAAAATAAGAGGGTTTTCTGTAAAAAGTCAAAATACAAATATTATTATTATAAAATTAAATATACATATTCTAGCTATGTAATTGCTAGTATTTGGTGTTTATTGCATCACTGGTGAAATTTCAAATTTTCTGAAAAATTTTCCGAAATTAATTATTTTAATATTATTTTAAGCCGTCACTAATACATTTAATTAGGAAAAATTACAAATTGGAATGAGTTGAAACAAATTTTGTGCGTCATAAAACATTAAATAAAATTTTATCATGTAGTTTTTGAAATGAAATCGTTTTCCAAAACGGTTTAGAAAATATCGAAGAAAAATGCTTTTTTTTCGGTGAAATTAGTGTTAATGGGAATTGGGGTATAGCATTTATCTTTTTCCTAACCCACACACCCACACCTCACCCTCTCCCCATGTGGCCGGCCCCACCATGACAGCCCTCCCCCTCTCCCTCTCTCCAATCACTTCTTTTTTTCAAAAGAAAAGAAAAGAAAAGAGTAGAAAATGATAAGAATAGAGTGGACTTTGACTAAATTCAACTTTCCCCACCTCACTCTCTCTCTTCCCTCACCCAACCCCCACCAATTCTGGACGAAAATTCTATCCCTACAGCAGTAGGCCCATCCCCAAATCTCACTCCATTTTTGCATCAAAAAAATCCACAAAAATCACTTCAAATCCATACAAATTCAACTCCAATTCCAAATCCAAGTTTTACCCATTATTCCTTAGCATTTCAAGCATGGATCTTTGTGAAAAGAGAGCATTTTGGGAGGCTAGATCTTAAGTTTGATCTCATGGTTTGGAGGTATAATCCTAACCCAAGTGTTTAGATTTTGATAAGCTACTTTAAATTAGTTTAATCAGCTAATTATTTGATTCCAATTTCAAGATTGAAAATTTGTGAAAGTGTTTAAATGTAATTAGGGTTCTATCATGGGATTATGGTTGTGGTGGGTAGATTAATATGTTATGACAAGTACAAATCTAAGCTATTTGCTATATTACAAATTGCCACTTTTTAATCGTCCAATTTAAGCTATTTTGCTTACTAGGTCTTTATTATTGCATTTGATGAAATTAAAAATCAAGTGAGGGTTGTATTTTAAATTAGGGTTTTTATTATATCATCAAGGTTGAAATGTATAGTTTGACATCTTAAAATAAGTAAAACCTAGTTTTGGTGTAAAATTACAAATTGTTATATGTAAATTGTCCAAATTACTTAATTGTTGCAAACTAGGTTTTTGGGTTTAATGAAATTGATGAGAGTAAATTATGGAAATGATTTATATGACTTATTTAAGATATTTAATAAGTATATTGGCCGCTACATTCATTTAAACGTCGAGTTTTGTACTAAAACGGGTAATTTTTGCTTGCTAGATTTTCGGAAAAATGGCTTCTAAAGTGAATTTGGGGTTTTTGTGAATTTTAACATATTCTATATTTAAATTAGTATTCGTGAATGTGAAAATGAGTATACTTGGGTTTTTCTCGATGGTCGGGCGTTTGCACGCCGACGTCGAGGGTTTTTGGGTTGGTATGTGAGAGCAACCATAGGTTTTGACCTATGTGGGATTCGTGTGTCGTTTTGGTCATGAGTCGGATTTTAATGCGATACGGTGCGTTATGATATGTAGGCAACCCATGTGGACTTCGAGACGACAAGCAAGCGCGTGGCGACGTCGGCACCGGCAAGCGAGGACCAGGTGAGTAGATTTATATCTACGGGGAGAAGTCGGGTGGATGGCGTATAGCACCCCCGCAGTCCATGGTGGTGTATACGGATGCGTATACACACCAACAATTATTATATGTTATTTAGGATTAATAACTATGTTTAGGATGGATATTGGTGTGTTGGATTATTTTAGTGTTGCGAACCCTAGGGTAGTGTTGCACTACACATACACACATACATACTTGCATACATTCCTATTTATATGTGCTCTTGGGATTCTTTATAGTTATGTGTTCACATGGGTATGGGACTATGTGTTCACATACGGATTTGAGGATGATACTTGGGATTGAGCTGAGTCGATGAGATTTGTTTTGTGGTTGTGATATCGGTGATATGGCAGGATTCGTACTTGAGGTACGTCCTGGTGTTATAGCGGATCTTGGGGCGGCGATACTGGTGAATAGTGTTATAAATAAAATGGTCGACATGTGATCGTGATATGAGGCATGATATGCTAGGACATTGATATTAGGCCGTATCGGCCAATGTATACCCCTTGATGATGATATGTGCTGACGATATCGGTTCGTACGAGATTGTCGATCAGTAGTCAGATCATGAGTATTTTGAGGATATTAGTATTGTACTAGACATAGGTCAGTACCCTAGACTATGATCTTGGATAAAGAGGATACCAGAGGAATAGTGTGAGGAATATGATATTGACCCGTACCCAGAATTGGGGATGCCGTACGACGGATTTACGTACGAGGTATATCTTGATGATTGATCCGCACTCTTGACTTGGGATGTCTGATTATAGATATGGTATCGGATATGATATTATTGAGGCAGGATCACCGACTAATATATATATAGGTATGTATATGTATCGACTCAGATGTTAGGCGTTTTCCTTACCTGTAGTCCAGCTTGTTAGCTTAGCCCTTTAGTTTAGTTTAGTTTAGTTTAGTTGTTAGATTAGATTCGATTCTTACCTATTTCAAAAACTAACGAATCGTGGGTATTTTAAAAGACAGCCCAAGGGATCCTACGGATATTTCAAAAGACGCATCTTTTCATAAAAACACCGTAGCCCCTATTTTCAAAACCTCATGATTCGTGTTATTTCAAAAGGCACCATTTGTAGGACTTATATTAGATTAGTGCAGATTAGTTATAGTTGCGTCTAGTATTCAGCTCCCGCTCATTATTGTGGTTCGCTTCGCATCGTATGCTTATATTATGTTTCATACTCCATTATTGATATTATGCTGTTAGGACACCAGCACCATTACCGATGATGCGTATGTACCACGTACACTTACTTGCCGGCTCACACACATCTTCATCGGTAATTGCCATGTCACGTACACCTTAGAAAATATTATTGCTTGACATAGCCTGTTAGCTAATAGTTTATACATGATATTAGCGTACTTGCCTTATATGTTAGTTTAGACATTGTAGTTATTACCTGCTACTACATGCATATTGTTATTCATTGTTATGCCGCATTCAAGGATTCTCATGCATATATTCACTATTTTACGTGTTATTGAGGTTTTGGATTCGGATTTCCATGAGATTTTCTGGATTTGGAGGAAAACCGCAAAAACACAAATAAACCTTTTCTCTCTTTTAAAATAAAAAGTGCGGTTTTCCCATGATGTATGAGTCGTCCACCATGAGTTTGCTGATGGATTTCGAGACCCGATTCGAGGAGTGGAGGAACCGTTTCGGGTACATGGTGGGCCCGGTGCGGTACCCCGGGGCAAAAGGATCGTGTTGTTGATGTTGAGCCTGGCAGGGGAGCACTACCGACCGGTGATATTACCCGACACGTCGGATATCCGGAGGATACCGTCGTGGTCTTGAGATGGATGGTAGGGGCCGGTCTGGATTGACGGCGCCCTAGATATTGTGATTGAGATTTTGAGATATTAAGATACAGAGATTGTGATACAGAGATATCGAGATATTTGGACACTTGTTTTGTGTCGATGCTGGGCACTGTTTTATGCTGATTTCATTTATGGTACCTCACTTTTAAAATACAGAAATCTCACTGATTTATGAAAGCAGTTTTCGTCAGTACATGCATTCTGTTCCATGCATTCATACCTCATTCATATGATATATTGCTACCTGAGGCACTGACACAGGCACATGGGATTACACTTGGGTTAGACTTTTACCCTAGCCATTGTTATAGGCTGCTGGTTATGTATTTGAGGATATATTATGATCATTGACCTAGGTTGCGTTATTTATGCGATTTCTGTGCGTAGATGTTTTTCTATTCACGAGTTGGCAACTCACCCCCGTTGTGCCCCAGTTTCTTGCAGGTTTGCCATACAGGTTTCATTACGGCTTGCGGGCATAGTTTCCTTCGGGTGATTTGCTAGTAGGTGGGTTTACGTGTATCGTACCCCCTATTATATAACTTGTATATTATTACTCTGTTGTATCTAGAAGTTCTATCAACCAAACATGTATTTATTTTGAGATAGAGACCAGTGATGTTATTCCTTCGACCTTAGAGTCGCGCGTTATATTTCTGTGGTTTTCTTGTGGTTTTGAGTTTCCTTTTGAATTTTGATCCTTGCCGTTGGCGTTGTATATTATTGCTTGTGTGGTTGTGACCGTCGATTGACGAAGAGCTAGCTCCCGCTTGGGGATGCCTTTTTATTGATTTCGTATACTATTCATATTGTATCCCGTTTGGGGGCCAGTATTTACAAAGGAGACTCTGCCGAAATTTTCAGGAAATTTTTGATGTTTTTAGAAACCCGCATAATTCGGCTTATGCTATTAAAACTACTTATTTAAATTGGTTTTCCTTCACTCTAATACTTTTCTTGGTTTGCATTTCTGGGTTTTCGGCTTACTTGGATTACGTACGCCTCGAGACGTTTCGTAGTTTAAGTGCCGGTCATGTTCCGTACTTTCAGGACGTGACAATTGGTGACTAGGTTTAGTGACTCATTCATTGCATTAATGGTTGATGAGGTGTTTTTAGTGACTCATTGTTTTGCATTAATGGCTTTTGGTAATGCTTAGGATATTATTCTTTGTGGTCACCCCCTTGCTCCTACACTCACCCTCCTCCTTTTATATATGTGGCCGGTCAATTTTTGGAAGCCCCATGGTTGTAAAAATGATATGATGATTCATTTGATAAATTTTCTAGTTCAATTTATCAATCAAAAAGGCAACTTCATTAACCGTTCATCCATGGTTTTGGATGAAACGAGACAAAGTATTCTACTCATTCTCTACATCAATCTTGGACATGTCGGCTAGCAAACTTCATGTCCGAGTTGTCTCGGTTCAGAGGCGGGAGCCCGTATAAAGATCCGTTGACGTGGTGCCACCTGGACAAGGAGACCAGAGATCGAGCGAGATCGGAGTTGCCGCAAAGGAGTGTGGGATGATGGCTAAAGACCGAAGGACTCGGATCGATCGGTATAGCCTTTCTACCTCTTTACAGTTTGTTAGTTTAGCGTTAATGGCAAGATCCGGGTTATAGTATGTGATAGCGCCAGTTATAAAAGTTTTTTTTCCGCGTTTGGCGTCAGAATGACGGCCGGGGCGCTACCGTAGACTTACAGCAACCAGAACCGCAAACCGACCGATACTTCACGAGTTCCTTTTTGCAACAAATTTGTGTACACACTTTTTTATCTAAATGGTCCAACACAAACAAGTGTGTACACAAGACTTTTAGGCACATGTGGATATGAAGTAATCAATGCTAAGGATTATATGTTGATTTAAAGATTCAAAAATTCCTTCCAATAATAAGTGCAAAATAAAATCAAATGGACAAATCAACAAGACCATAATGGAGGCAGCCATGGATTTAGGCACATGTGGGAATGAAGTAATGAGCATTTAATGGTAAAGATTATGTGATTCAAAATTCCCTCCAAGTACTGGGTGCAAACCAGGTCAAAACAGAGAAAATAAACTGGACCAAATAGACACTGGGGACAACAAAAGACGACGCACCAAATTCTAGACCCTACCATCGGTTTTGGGCCGATCCCCTTCCCCACAAAACCGGCCTGGCCGGCCCTACATCCTCCAGTAGGCCCCAGCTTCTCACACACACACACACCCTTACTGCCAGTTAGTCTTGATTTTATTGTTTATTTATTCTCTTTCTGAGCTTATAAATACAGACCAGAGGGATGAGGAAAGGGATAGCTTTTTCTTTAGTTTTGTTTTAGAATTCTTGTAATTTCTCTTTTAATTCTTGAGCTCTTGCCCCTTTGTCTTGACCTTGCAACTTCTCATTTGAACTTGCAAGCCTAAGACTTAGGTTCTTGACTTCAAGATCTCTTGTAACATGTTTGCAAATCAATAAAAAGTTCTTATTTTTATTACATGTCTTGTTCTATTTTACATATTTACAATTGTGAAATTCTTGCTTTATTTTGATCTTGCAACCTCTTAAGTGAGCTTGCAACCTTAAAGTTTGGTATTTGAATTTCACATTTCACCGAGCTTAAGAACACTTGGAGATAATAGAACTTGGATTCATCGGTTCACTTTTTATCTTTCTTTTCTTGCATTTCTTTTATTATGTTTCTTACTCTTTTCTCTTTTCTTTATTTTTACTTTGTGAATATGTGTGAGTAATCCATTCACTTGTTAAGGGTGTAATACGGTTAGATTGTATTTGAAGATGTTCTTTGCTAAAACTTTAAAAACCTTAAAACTTTGCAATTGAAACTCCATGCAAATCACTAGCAATTCCGCTCCACTAGGCATCCTATCCTACCACGATAGCGATGACCGGATTGCTAGTGGTTTGCCGAAGGCTAAAATCAAGAGATAACAACGGAAGGACAAGGGACAAGGAAAACGGATTTAGCGAAATGCCGCAAATACCGTATTTCAAGTTCCCTAATCCGCGTTGTTACCTATTGCTTTAGTGTCAATACCAAAGTTGGGGCTATAAGGAATCGGCAAACATCACCTTCATACAATCTAACATATTACTACCCTTAACAAGTCTCTTTTTTGATTCATATCCTTATTACGACATTTAGTTAACCAACAAATCAAAACACGGTATTAACTCGTTAAAACAAGCCTAAAAACTTACCATCTCCCTGCGGACGACCCGTATTCATTGCGGCTCTCTACACGCGACACCGTTTTGATTGCGGTAATTTCAAAACTCTTTTTAAATACGACATGGTGTGAACGTGACAATCACTCGCCACAGTTTTCGTAAAATGGATTTTTTCAGAAAACAAAAGTGGGAGTATGATAGAACTAGAAGTGATTACAGAACCACAAACGATCACTGAAGATTTAATAGAACCTGAGGATTCAATTGGATTTGGCATTCCATTAGCCACTCCGCAGATTTGGTGAGTAACCTCAGGCACCCGAAAGGTACTTCGGTCTTCTCAGAGACGGTGACAGGGAGGTTCTTGTTTATCCAGACTTGCCATTGCTGTTGTTCTAGACTATAAGACCCGACAGGAGGATGAGTATAGCGTCGTTCTAAACTAGCTTTAGAAGTGCACGTGTATATGACTCTGCCAAAGGGTTGTTGTAGTCAGTGGGAGCAGCGGAAGCATAGTGGGCAAGTAGCTTATGTCTATTTATAGACTAAAGCAGGTATAGCGGAAACAAATCATCTATTTTTGATGTGACGGTCATAGGCTTTGACTTCATCAGAATAGGAGATGGATTTGGTAAGAAGGTAGTAGGGTGTGATGTCCTGGTATTTAGGATGACATGCACTTTATAGGAAGTGAAATTCCTATACTACGATCAGTTATACTGTGGTTGTTACACAGTTGTTTCTCCACATAGGACATGGATATAATATCGGGGTTTCTGGTTACTAGATCTATGGTTTTAGATCTAGATTTGGGAAGTGTCCCAATTTGGGTACTTGACACTATTCTAAAGTGTTTTAGAATAGACGACTCCTAGCACGGTGGTGTACCTGCAGGTGATGGAGTCACCCTCTCTAAAGGTGTCTTATAGACTAAAGGGGGGAGGATCTGCATGATTAGCATATCACTTGCTTAGGCAATTGAGTTAATCAAGAAATGTCAAGCATCACACCAGATGTTGTTTTTGCACTAGCTGCAATAAACATATATTAATCCAATCCTGGAGAAATGTAGGGAAGCAGTTTATGAACATAAATGGATGTTCTAGGGATATGGTAATGGCAGCCTCCTTTAGGAAACGGTTATCATTTCAGGCTTCCAAGGTGACCTGGATGACAGAGTGGCTGTCTGAGTTATAGTTTTTCCCTCTTCTGAGGGACAGTATGTTGGACAGGTGGTCCAAGCGGATATTGAGGAAGGCATGGCACATGATACTGATTAAATTCAGTGGATGATACAGTCTAAGAAGTTTGCTAGATTTGGAGTTCATTTGTGAACTGGGTCCCATCAAATATCCAGACAAATTCTAAGACAAGGTATTGTTTATTTCGGGAGATGGTTATTCTCCGCGAAGTTGAGATATAGAGAGATAAAGATAGAAACACCGGATCTGATCTACTTACTGGGGCTATTTATCGAACACAATAGTTTCACAAACCAGCTTTGCGAAACTGCTTAGTAGAGAAGTTGGGTGTTCGGTATCACACGAGCTGTGAGTATGCGACACTGCAATAATTGGCCTTAAGTGCAAGTAGGAGATTTTTGGCTATAGTGCCCTTAAGGCAATTATCGTAGTCGCAAGCAGGTGATTATGATGATTGAGGGAGGACCTATACTGGTAGAACAGTCTTACTCAAGATGATAGTATGCTATCTGGTTTGTCTTTGTCATCACTATTACATGTTGATAGAGCCCATAGGATTCTTACTTGACTGCTATCATTATGATGGTGATCATATACGTGGAAGCCGGTGGTCTATAAGCACATCCTTAAATGTCCTTAGTCGTGGGAGTTTCGAGACTGGGCATCGATACTCCAGAGTAGACTAGTGTATACTGATCGAGACCCCGAAGAGAGGCGGTGGCCAGGTCTCACAAGCCATTGGTGTTAGTTTGTTCACCTAAGATAGTATACAGGTGCTCATTGGGTTATGAGTACACTGGATGGACTCGTCGGGAACCTGCTAGTTGGTACTATACCTATTGTCAGATAGCAGTTCCCAGGTGACATGTATACAGGTTAGTCTGTCGATCTGAGATCGTCATTTGTCTCGTGTGAGTTCCCACTGTGATTTGATTACTACCACGGCTCAAAGAAGTCGTGCAAACAGGTTTTAGTTGGATACAGTCCCGAGCCACATAGAGGCAGTGAGCGGATTGTCGAGGATTCTCCTCTCCCGGTATTGGGGGTTGATGTCGCGCAGTGCATGGGTGGCCATCACTAAAAATCCTTGGTCAAGGTAGTCGAAAATTACTGATCTAGGATTGGTAGTTTCTCATATGGTGATGGGTTTCATACCGACACGAAATATCGTGTTATTAGGGGTCTGACTTTATCCACCCCCTAGACTCGATATGCAATACTCTTAGACGAAAAGACCGAATTGTACGGATATTGTTATTGTCAGGCTTAGTAGGGGTTCAGAATGAGTTTGCTCATCGGCCTTCCTTTCGCACAATACCTGGATAGCCGCTACGTACAGCTAGTGCCACTGACGTGCTTGTGGTTAAACCCACTGCCAGCGTATTGACGAGTCTTTAGAGTCCCGCATAGAGGGTTTCCCTGGTTCTGGCGAAATGATGTAGTAGTCGTATTGGATACGTGCAGGGTTCCGATTGATTGATGTACTTTGTACCCGGACTTTCTGTTAGTTATATGTATGCCCTAGAGGCCATTACTATACACAGGATGTATATTGTAGTGGATGCTGGGACATATATAGGGAGGACTTTCTTGCTCGACATGATAGTATGCTATCTGGTTACTCTTTACCTTAACGTGTACATTGATTGTCTCTCAGGTACATGTTGGTAAAGCCCTTAGGATGTGTACTTGACTACCTGGACTATGATGCAGATCATACTAGTGGTGACATGGTAGTCCATAAGTACATCCTTCAAAGTCCCTAGTCGTGGGTGTATCGAGACGGGGCATCGATATACCAGAGTAGACTAGCGTATACCTTCTCGACCCATACAGATGGGCGATGGATGATCCCATATCCATCGGTGTTTGATATCAGAGATGATATACGGGTGCTCAGTAGAGACTGGGTACACTGGACGGACTCGCCGAGAACTCCCAGATGGTATTATACCTTACGTCAGATGGCAGTTCTCTGGTGACACTGGTACAGAGTAGTCTGTTGACCCGAGATCGTCATAGAGTCTTGTATGGTTCCCACTGTGCTTTGATTTCCATCTTACCACGTCCAAGAGGGCGTGCAAAACGGTGGTTTTTGGGTACAGTCCCGAGTCACATGGAGGCAATGAGCGATAGGAGGGGATTCGTCTCTCCCGGTATAGGGGGTTGATGTTGCGCTGTGTTCGATTGGCTATAAGAGGAAATCCCTGGCCAGGATTGCTGAGATTTACTGGTAAGTGTTACCAGTAGTTTCTCGAATTGTTATAGACCTCATATCGACACGACTTATCGAGCTATTGGGGTCTGACGTTTACCACCCCTAGGCAAGATATGCGACATATCAGACGACGAGACCGGACTGTACGGTAGTGTTACTGGTTGGATTCACTGGAGTGTGAGCGGGCTTGTTCGTCGATCTTCTGATCGCTCAATACCCGGGTGGCCGTTACGTTTAGCAGACCGCTTGCGGCTTGTGGGTGCTTGATATGATCATCATCTGCTACCGGCGTATTGACGAGTCTGTAGAGTCCTACACAGAGGTTTCCTGGCTCAAGCGAAACGAAATAGGAGCGCATATGAGATATGTACGGGACCGAGAATAATGCGTGTATGTGATACCGTATTTCATTCTCGCGATGTATTTATCGATTGGTTGTATGCGATATAACCTAGTTATCGAATCAAGGGTTGATTCGATAAACCGATACATAGGATACTAGTCGGTTATATGCGATATGACCGGATCGTTAAATCAAGTGTTGATTTAATGATTTAATGTATAATTATATATTTGATATATTACTTTGCATTAACTAGTATTGGTTCACTTTAAATGGATTTTCTCACTTGTTTGTGCACATTGTATATTTGATATATTTTTGTGCACAAGTTTGTATCATGTTTGATGATACTTGCTTCTTTGGTTAAGTGTATAGAATTAAACCATGGTTAAGATGATGATTAGGGTTTTGCTTAATCTTTTATTTATTTATTGATTTATTTGGAAAAGATTTTAAAGAGAATGGTGGCTTTCTTTGTTTCTAGTTGAAGCTTCATGAAGCTTTGACTTTGTAACCATTCTTGTCTTCATGCTTAACCCTAACCATTCCTTTAACCTTGGTCAATTCTCTACACATAACTATAGTTAAAATTATGATAAGTATTGATTTTCTATTCTATTCTAATAACTTATCATAATATTCTTCTTCTTCTTCTTCTTCTTCATCTTCTTCAATGAAGAAAGCTTCACTTCATCAATGGTGATTGATGAAAAAGAGTGAGAAATCCAATTCTAAAGTGAACCCACTTCCTATTTCTTCATCCTCTACCTCTTGCCAAGTAGTAGAGTGTGTTTCCTTCACAATTTTTCTTGACTTGGTGAAGTTGGAGCTTGATCTAGCGATGCCTCGACGTAGATCATCTTCGGCATCGTCGTCGATGACCAAGCTCGCCATTTCTCCGACGAAGCCGACGCTAGAGCCCGGGAATTCATTTGGACAGCGAGCGGACTTCGTTGCGGAGCTATGGAGGTGGAGCACCGGATCTACAAAGGTTGTATTTTCGTATTCTTGTAGTTAATTGTTAACTAGTTTCATGTTTCGCCTAGACATCTAGCCGACGATACTTATGTTTTACACCCGCACTAGCCCTGCCCCGCTCTGCCGTTAGTTACCTAACCTAACGGTGCACGAGGGGACATCGAGGCGAATGCGGATGGCATAAGTGTACGTCGTATTTATCTGTGATGATTAGGTATTTAAATGATGGGACTTCATTAATGTGATTAATGAAATACAAGAAACCTAAGATGTTGTAGAATCGAATTTCAAAATAAAACAGGTAGCTACAGTTCTTGCTTTGCACAGCGGTATATATGATATATCCTGCACCTTATTCGATAAGGAAAGGACCGAGATCCCTTCACCGGGAGTGACTCCTTTAGCAATAACTGGCAGATGCTACACACTCGGTTTGTCTTTTGATTGCTTTTAAGAGTTTTTGCTTTGCACAGTGATATATATGATATAGCCCGCACCTGATTCGACGAGGAAAGGACCGACGATCCCTTCACCGGGAGTGACTCCTTTAGCATAACTAGAAAAGCCTCAAAAGCACTCCATTTTTAAAATCATTTGATTCTACAACGATATCGAGTTCATTACGCAAAAGGTTTTCAGAAAAACCTGTCGTAGACCTCCGTCATTTAAGATAAGTCCTATTTAGTATTCGTGCTACGTTTGTTGGCCTGCGTCAAGGCGTAGTGTGCGGTAGCTAACTAGTATTTATCTGCTTATGCATATGATGCAGATTGGATTAGGGTAGTCGTGCGACTTTTTTGGCCTGCGTCAAGGGTCGTGCGGGTGGGTTTAATTCAATCAGGAAATGACGGGTTGAACTTGACTAGCGGACTATGGTTTGTTGGCCTGCGTCAAGGTCATAGGACGCTAGGGGCAAAATATTATCGGGAATTTCAAGTGTTGAAATTTGCAATGAGATTGCATACCTTCTATGAGATAGTTGGATCCCGATACCCGCTGCGAGTAATTGTTACTCCTGTGAGAGTTTTATACATTACAATTAGCCGATCAAGTAGGTGTCTAGAAAGGTGTTAACGAGGTTACGCCTCTGGGAAAACGAGGTTTACAGTAATTAGGTTCGTGCGAAAGCACGGGGGACCTCCCTCAAAGTACCGACACTGGCCTGGCTGAAAGATTGGCGAACTTGTAGTGTGTAATTAATCCCGGCTAGTCTTTCCTTTGAGGGTTTGAAGGAAGATTTGATAAAAAGCAGTAAGAGCCATCCTGATTAGATAAAATAATAACCAATCTATTCTTGCAAGAGCGCACGCTGAGTGTTTTCTTCTCTCTCTCTCCTGGTAGCGACCATATCACGCCTTAATCAAGATAATAAAACGGAATATTGACCGAACCCGCTTGTTATACTGAGCTGGGGAACGTTGGTCCCGCTCCAACTTATAATTGTTATAAGACAGAGCAGGAAATTGGGGAATACCAGATTTCCCGTGCCACCCAAACGAAGAAAGTGCATATGATGCATCATCTTCGGGTGTGTTCATTATACAGAACTGTTTCTCAGTATCCTCCGCATCCTGAGTATATGATACCGGATCAAGATCCCAGATATGTAATATGTTACATAGGGCTACAAAAGGGTAGAAAAACTGAGAACGTGTGATAAGTTTCATGAGACAAAAAACGGGGCAAGAGTTGCAGCCAAGTCTGTTGGTCACTGTCACCCTGTATTGTAATACATTGATTCTGAACGAATGTTATTAGATACCGAACCTGATATACAAAATCATATCTGTCTCTTTATTAGTAAAGAAACGATAAAATTTTGTATTGTTGGATAATGTTTTGAACATTTCCTATATCAAAAGTTGATCGGTTCAGGCACGTTATCTAAAAGCATTAATGTTCTAAATCAAACTACAGTTCTTAGTATACAGAACACACACAAGAGGAAGAGTTCAGAATTGAACCATTCCTTCTTGAGGTATTGTAGACTAGGTCAGATCAATGTGACCTGACTAGCTAGAGTTACATAAAGATGCATATTTAAATTGGTTTGAATTTGCATCCTGTGAAACTCGCCAGTCATGTCACAAAGATAAGATGACCACAGCTCTGCTTATTGGAAACAGAGAAAGAGTTAGTGAACTCTTGGGATGATACATGTTGATGTATGTAAGTCCCCTGTCTACACATACCAAGACCGGTTCTTTATACTTCATTACATTCTCTGATGATCTTTTGAGATTCAGACCTATGTTCCTGTTGAAACATAAGTCCGAACCTTTTGAGATATTCACAGAATATGATTTAGAAGTAGAGAACCAGTAAAGGGTATAAGTATTATGTCTTTTGATGAGATCGAGGAGGAGAATACTTAGGCACGGAAATCCTGGACTATTCTAAAGGAGAATGAGATTCTCTCTCAGCATTACTCCTCCGTATACACCATAGCACGATGGTATATCGGGGCGGAGCAAATACACCCTATTTGATATGGTGTGCTCTATGATGAGTACTACTGAGTTACCTGTTTCCTTTTGGGTGTTATGCGCTTGAGAAGTTGCATACCTATTGAATAGGGTCACGATCAAATCAGTTGCCTACCACTTCATATGAGATATGGAAAGGGAAGAGCCCATATCTTAAGTTAGTTAAGATTTGGGGTTGTCCGGCCTATGTCTAAAAAGCAAAATCCGGACAAGCTCGAGGCAAGGTCAGTTATGTAGAACTGGAAATGTTCCAGCTATACAAACTGCAGCTGATGATTTGACAGAACCAAAGGATTCAGTAGATACCAACGAACCTCAGCCTCTCCGCCGATCTAGCAGGGTTCCTCACCCACATGAGAGATACTTCGGTTTCTCTATGACAGTGGGAGCGAGGATTGCATCATGAGATGATGACCCAACTAGCTTCGAGCTGGCCATCAGGAGTGTGACTCTGTAAGAATGGCTGGATGCTTAGCAATCTGAGATGGAATCCATGTACACCAGCAAAGTATGGACTTTGGCTGCTATATCTGAAGGGTTAAATCCCCATCAGGAGCAAGTATATCTTGAGAAGATTACTTGGTGTAGATGGAAAAGTTGAGACTTTCAAAGCTAGACTTGTTAAAGGTTTTCGTCATTGACCAGGCGTGGATAATGATGAAACCTTTTCCAGTACCTATGCTTAAGTCCATCCAGATCCTACTTGCCACGGCTACATACCATGACTACGATATCTGGCGGTTGGGTGTCATGACAGCTTTTCTAAATGATGTTTTAGAAGAGTGCGTTTATAAGTACACAGCCAGAGGGCTTCGTAGACAGTGGGAGCAGCGGAAACGCGTGCAAGATGCTTCATAGGATAAAGCAGGCATCGCGGAGTTGGAACGTCTGTTTTGATGTGTTAGTCAAAGAAGTTGACATCATCAAAATGGTAGATGAACCTTGTATAAACAAAAAGGTAGTAGGGAGTATGGTGAAAATCCTCGTAGAGTACGTGGATGACATACTCTTGATAGGGAAGGAGTTTCCTATGCTACGCTCGATCAATCTCCGCTTATTACAATGATTCTCCATATAGGATCAAAATGATACCTACTAAATCCTGGGTTTTGGATCTATGAGATAGATCTAACTGGATGTTAGGAATCTCACTAGTAGTAGTGAGATGGTATCAATCGATCCTGGGGAAAATCACTGGAAAGGTTCCAGGGTGATAAAGATGACTGAATGTCAGTCGCAGGCATTGTCTTTACCCTCAGTAAAGGGATGGTATGTTGGAAGAGTTCCAAGCTAGATACCGTGACATACTAGACGATAAAGGCAGGATACATCACTACTTAAGATGCTACCAAAGAGGCCGTTTGGGTGTATATTGGTTCATGAGATGAACTATGTTCCTTCCATTGTGTGACAATGGAGTTGTGGCTTATGCCAAGGAACGTCCATCCCATCAGCGATCCAGACATAATCTATGGCAGTATCACCTGATCATGGAGATGTTTGATCTCCAGGGTGATCGAGGTTAGGAGAGAAGACTCAGAGGATAACACGGCGGATCCACTCACGAAGGTCTATTCCCAGAGAGAGACTTTTAGGGGATGGTTGAGTATGAGATACAACAACCACTGCTACAGATGGCCCTAGTGCAAGTGGGAGATTGTTAGTTATATGTATGCCCTAGAGGCCATTACTATACACAGGATGTATATTGTAGTGGATGCTGGGACATATATAGGGAGAACTTTCTTGCTCGACATGATAGTATGCTATCTGGTTACTCTTTACCTTAACCTGTACATTGATTGTCTCTCAGTTACATGTTGGTAAAGCCCTTAGGATGTGTACTTGACTACCTGGACTATGATGCGGATCATACTAGTGGGGACATGGTAGTCCATAAATACATCCTTCAAAGTCCCTAGTCGTGGGTGTATCGAGACGGGGCATCGATATACCAGAGTAGACTAGCGTATACCTTCTCGACCCATACAGATGGGCGATGGATGATCCCATATCCATCGGTGTTTGACATCAGAGATGATATACGGGTGCTCAGTAGAGACTGGGTATACTGGACGGACTCGCCGAGAACTCCCAGATGGTATTATACCTTACGTCTGATGGCAGTTCTCTGGTGACACTGGTACAGAGTAGTCTGTTCACCCGAGATCGTCATAGAGTCTTGTGTGGTTCCCACTGTGCTTTAATTTCCATCTTACCACGTCCAAGAGGGCGTGCAAAACGGTGGTTTTTGGGTACAGTCCCGAGTCACTTAGAGGCAATGAGCGATAGGAGGGGATTCGTCTCTCCCGGTATAGGGGGTTGATGTTGCGCTGTGTTCAATTGGCTATAACAGGAAATCCCTGGCCAGGGTTGCTGAGATTTACTGGTAAGTGTTACCAGTAGTTTCTCGAATTGTTATAGACCTCATATCGACACGACTTATCGAGCTATTGGGGTCTGACGTTTACCACCCATAGGCAAGATATGCGACATATCAGACGACGAGACCGGACTGTACGGTAGTGTTACTGGTTGGATTCACTGGAGTGTGAGCGGGCTTGCTCGTCGATCTTCTGATCGCTCAATACCCGGGTGGCCGTTACGTTTAGCAGACCGCTTGCGGCTTGTGGGTGCTTGATATGATCATCATCTGCTACCGGCGTATTGACGAGTCTTTAGAGTCCTACACAGAGGTTTCCTGGCTCAAGCGAAACGAAATAGGAGCGCATATGAGATATGTGCGGGACCGAGAATAATGCGTGTATGTGATACCGTATTTCATTCTCGCGATGTATGTATCGATTGGTTGTATGCGATATAACCTAGTTATCGAATCAAGGGTTGATTCGATAAGCCGATACATAGGATACTAGTCGGTTATATGCGATATGACCGGATCGTTAAATCAAGTGTTGATTTAATGATTTAATGTATAATTATATATTTGATATATTACTTTGCATTAACTAGTATTGGTTCACTTTAAATGGATTTTCTCACTTGTTTGTGCACATTGTATATTTGATATATTTTTGTGCACAAGTTTGTATCATGTTTGATGATACTTGCTTCTTTGGTTAAGTGTATAGAATTAAACCATGGTTAAGATGATGATTAGGGTTTTGCTTAATCTTTTATTTATTGATTGATTTATTTGGAAAAGATTTTAAAGAGAATGGTGGCTTTCTTTGTTTCTAGTTGAAGCTTCATGAAGCTTTGACTTTGTAACCATTCTTGTCTTCATGCTTAACCCTAACCATTCCTTTAACCTTGGTCAATTCTCTACACATAACTATAGTTAAAATTATGATAAGTATTGATTTTCTATTCTATTCTAATAACTTATCATAATATTCTTCTTCTTCTTCTTCTTCTTCATCTTCTTCAATGAAGAAAGCTTCACTTCATCAATGGTGATTGATGAAAAAGAGTGAGAAATCCAATTCTAAAGTGAACCCACTTCCTATTTCTTCATCCTCTACCTCTTGCCAAGTAGTAGAGTGTGTTTCCTTCACAATTTTTCTTGACTTGGTGAAGTTGGAGCTTGATCTAGCGATGCCTCGACGTAGATTATCTTCGGCATCGTCGTCGATGTCCTAGCCAGCTTTTTCTCCGATGAAGCCGACGCTAGAGCCCAAGATCCGATTTGTACAGCGAGGAGACTTCATCGCGGAGCCATGGAGGTGGACAACCAGATCTACAAAGGTTGTATATTCGTTTTCTCTTTAGCTAAGTTGTTAGCAAGTTTCTTTTGTCGCCTAAATTTCTAGCCAACGATCTTGTTAGGGTTTCTCGGCATCGTTAAAATTGTAAATTGGCATAGTTGATGCCTTGTGAGACCTCTAGTGTGTGCCTAGGAACCCTACACTTTCGATCGGACAGTTGATAATACTAGCCGGCTCGGGTTAGAGCCGGATTATTAAATCAGGTATTAATTTAATAATTTACGTATATGTATTTCGATACGTATATTCTAATATTATGATCTTTGTGTTATTCTATCTCTTTGGGTATTCGTATTTCGGTACGAATGCAGTTATATATATACAGCAGAATGTAATTCGTATTTTATCCGGAAAAAATTCTAGAAGGTGGCCACCTCATTTTTGGATTTGACCATTTTTTTGGAAAATGGTAAATGAGGTGGAAATTGGAAAATGGGGAGTATGGTGGTGACCATGTTTGCATAGTGTGCACAAATGAATTTTTAATTCATTTGTGCATACTATTCAAGTATGGGTGGTATTTTAAAATGAAAGATATTGTTTTACAAAACCTAGCATGCTTGATTTTCTATCTCATAAGAGCTTCATTATTTGAGATGGTTAGTTTTCTCTTAAGCATGATTTTTTCTCTTCACCATTTGTGCTTCACTCCTCTCTTGATTTTCCATGGTTGCCTCCACCTTCATTCACCACCTCCTCTCAACCTTCTCATGTGTTGAGAATCATGAGAGGAGGTGAGATGAGATGACCAACACTTGGATTACACTCACTACTGTAGGGTTCCTAGGAACACATTAGAGGTGTCACAAGGCATCAACCATGCCAATTTCTAAAAATACGGTGCCGAGAAACCCTAGACTAGATCGTTGGCTAGATGTCTAGGCGACAAAACAAACTAGTTAACTACTTAACTAAAGTGTAACGGAAATACAACCTTTGTAGATCCGGTGCTCCACCTCCATAGCTCCGTGATGATGTCTCCTCGCTTTCCAAGACGGATCCCGGGCTCTAGCGTCGGCTTCATCGGAGAATGGACGGGCTAGGTCATCGACTACGACGCCGAAGATGATCTACGTCGAGGCATCACTAGATCAAGCTCCAACTTCACCAAGTCAAGAAATTTGTGAAGAAAACACACTCTACTACTTGGCAAGAGGCAGAGGATGAAGAAATAGGAAGTGGGTAGACTTTAGATTTGGATTTCTCACTCTTTTTCATCAAACACCATTGATGAAGCAAGCTTTTCTTCATGGAAGAAGAAGATGAAGAAGAAGAAGAAGATATGATAAGTTAATTAAAATAGATAATAAAAATCAATACTTATCATAACCTTAACCTTAGTTAAGTGTAGAGAATTGACTAAGGTTAGGTTGAATGGTTAGGGTTAAGGATGAGAACAAAAAGGTCAATTAGTCAAAGCTTCATGAAGCTTCAACTAAAAACAAAAGAAGCCACCATTCATTTATCTTTCAATTTATTCAAAATGAATAAATAAATAAGATAAATGAATAAGTAAAAACCCTAATCAACAACTTAACCATGGTTAATTCTTTACACTTAACCCAAAAAGCATGTATCATCAAACATGATACAATCTTGTGTGCCAAAGTATATCACATATACAATGTGCACAAACCAAGTGAGAAAATCCATTTAAAGTGAACCAATACTAGTTACTGCAAAGTAATATATCAAATATATAATTATGCATTAAATCATTAAATCAACACTTGATTTAACGATCCGGTCATATCGCATACAACCGACTAATATCCAATGTATCGGTTTATCGAATCAATCCTTGATTCGATAACTAGGTTATATCGCATACAACCATTCGACACATTGATCGCGAGAATGGAATACGGCATCACATACACGCATTATTCTCGGTCCCGCACATATCTCATATGCGCTCCTATTTCGTTTTGCTTGAGCCAGGAAATCTCTGTGTAGGACTCTAAAGACTCGTCAATACGCCGGCAGCAGGTGATGATCATATCAAACACCCACAAGCCGCAAGCGGTCTGCTAAACGTAACGGCCACCCGGGTATTGAGCGATCAGAAGATCGACGAGCAAGCCCGCTCACACTCCAGTGAATCCAACCAGTAACACTACCGTACAGTCCGCTCTGGTCGTCTGATATGTCGCATATCTCGCCTAGGGGTGGTAAACGTCAGACCCCAATAGCTCGATAAGTCGTGTCGATATGAGGTCTATAACAATTCGAGAAACTACTGGTAACACTTACCAGTAAATCTCAGCAACCCTGGCCAGGGATTTCCTGTTATAGCCAATCGAACACAGCGCAACATCAACTCCCTATACCGGGAGAGACGAATCCCCTCCTATCGCTCATTGCCTCCATGTGACTCGGGACTGTACCCAAAAACCACCGTTTTGCATGCCCTCTTGGACGTGGTAAGATGGAAATCAAAGCACAGTGGGAACCACACAAGACTCTATAACGATCTCGGGTCAACAGACTACTCTGTACCAGTGTCACCAGAGAACTGCCATCTGACGTGAGGTATAATACCATCTGGGAGTTCTCGGCGAGTCCGTCCAGTGTACCCAGTCTCTACTGAGCACCCGTATATCATCTCTGATGTCAAACACCGATGGATATGGGATCATCCATCGCCCATATGTATGGGTCGAGAAGGTATACGCTAGTCTACTCTGGTATATCGATGCCCCGTCTCGATACACCCACGACTAGGGACCTTGAAGGATGTACTTATAGACTACCATGTCCCCACTAGTATGATCCGCATCATAGTCCAGGTAGTCAAGTACACATCCTAAGGGCTTTACCAACATGTAACAGAGAGACAATTAGTGTACACGTTAAGGCAAAGAGTAACCAGATAGCATACTATCATGTCGAGCAAGAAAGTCCTCCCTATATATGTCCCAGCATCCACTACAATATACATCCAATGTACAGTAATGGCCTCTAGGGCAAACATATAACTAACAATCTCCCACTTGCACTAGGGCCATCTGTAGCAGTGGTTGAAGTATCTCATACTCAACCATCCCATAAAAGTCTCTCTCTGGGAATAGGCCTTTCATGAGTGGATCCGCCGTGTTGTCCTCTGAGTCTACTATCCTAACCTCGATCACCCTGGAGATCAACCATCTCCATGATCAGGTGATACTACCTTAGATTATGTCTGGATCACTGATGGGACGGACGTTCCTTGGCATAAGCCACAACTCCATTGTCACACAATGGGAGGAACTATGTTCATCTCATGAACCAATATACACCCAAACAGCCTCTTTGGTAGCATCTTAAGTAGCGATGTATCCTGCATTTATCGTCTATTATGTCACGGTATCTAGCTTGGAACTCTTCCAACATACCGTCCCTTTACTGAGGGTAAAGACAATGCCTACGACTGACATTCAGTCGTCTTTATCACCCTGGAACCCTTCCAGTGATTCTCCCCAGGACCAATTGATACCATCTCACTACAGCTAGTGAGTATACTAACACCCAAATAACATCTATCTCATAGATGAAAGCTCAGGATGGAGGAGGTATCACTTTGATCCTTTCTGGAGAATCCTTGTGATAAGCGGAGATTGACCGAGTATAGCATAGGAAACTCCTTCCCTATCAAGAGTATGTCATCCACGTACTCTACGAGGATCACCACTATACTCCCTACTACCTTTTTGTATATACAAGGTTCATCTACCATTTTGATGATGTCAACTTCCTTGACTAATTCATCAAAACAGATGTTCCAACTCCGCGTTGCCTGCTTTATCCTATATAGCATCTTGCACACGTTTCCGCTGCTCCCACTGTCTACGAGGCCCTCTGGCTGTGTACTTATAGACGCACTCTTCTAAAATATCATTTAGAAAAGCAGTCATGACACCCAACCGCCAGATATCGTAGTCATGGAATGTAGCCGTGGCAAGTAGTATCTGGATGGACTTAAGCATAGGTACTGGAAAAGGTTTCATCATTATCCATGCCTGGTCAATGACGAAAACCTTTAACAAGTCTAGCTTTGAAAGTCTCAACTTTTCCATCTACACCAAGTAATCTTCTCAAGATATACTTGCTCCTGATGGGGATTTAACCCTTCAGATATAGCAGCGAAAGTCCATACTTTGCTGGCGTATAAGGATTCCATCTCAGATTGCTAAGCATCCAGCCATTCTTACAGAGTCACACTCCTGATGGCCAGCTCGAAGCTAGTTGGGTCGTCATCTCATGATGCAATCCTCGCTCCCACTGTCATAGAGAAACCGAAGTATCTCTCATGTGGGTGAGGAAACCTGCTAGATCGGCGGAGAGGCTGAGGTTCGTTGGTATCTACTGAATCCTTTGGTTCTATCAAATCATCAGCTGCAGTTTGTATAGCTGGAACATTTCCAGTTCTACATAACTGACCTTGCCTCGAGCTTGTCCGGATTTTGCTTTTTAGACA
Organism: Agapanthus africanus; assembly: GCA_030015575.1. Lineage (NCBI taxonomy): Eukaryota > Viridiplantae > Streptophyta > Magnoliopsida > Asparagales > Amaryllidaceae > Agapanthus > Agapanthus africanus. Next base: position 102,604,098 of record JASDDO010000010.1, on the reverse strand, counting down.
TAGGCCGGACAACCCCAAATCTTAACTAGCTTAAGACATGGGCTCTTCCCTTTCCATATCACATATGAAGTGGTAGGCAACTGATTTGATCGTGACCCTATTCAATAGGTATGCAACTTCTCAAGCGCATAACACCCAAAAGGAAACAGGTAACTCAGTAGTACTCATCATAGAGCACACCATATCAAATAGGGTGTATTTGCTCCGCCCATACCATCGTGCTATGGTGTATACGGAGGAGTAATGCTGAGAGAGAATCTCATTCTTCTTTAGAATAGTCCAGGAATTCCATGCTCAAGTATTCTCCTCCTTGATCTCATCAAAGGACATAATACTTATACCCGTATTGGTTCTCTACTTCTAACTTATATTCTGTGAATATCTCAAAAGGTTCGGACTCATGTTTCAACAGGAACATATGACTGAATCTTGAGAGATTATCAGAGAATATAATGAAGTACAAAGAACCGGTCTTGGTATGTGTAGACAGGGGACCTACATACATCAACATGTATCATCCCAAGAGTTGACTAACTCTTTCTCTGTTTCCAATAAACAGAGCTTTGGTCATTTTATCTTTGTTACATGACTGACGAGTTTCACAAGATGTAAATTCAAACTGATTTAAATATGCATCTAAATGTAACTCCAGCTAGTCGGGTCGCATTGATATGACCTAGTCTACAATACCTCAAGAAGGATCCGTTCATTTCTGAACTCTTCCTCTTGTGTGTGTTCAGTATATTAAGAACTGTAGTTTGATTTAGAACGTCAATGCTTTTAGATAACGTGCCTGAACCGATCAACTTTTGATATAGAAAATGTTCAAAACATTATCCAACAATACAAAATTTTATCATTTCTTTACTAATAAAGAGACTGATATGATTTTGTATATCAGGTTCGGTATCTAATAACATTCATTCAGAATCAATGTATTGGTAATACAGGGTGACAGTGACCGACAGACTTGGCTGCAACACTTGCCCCGTTTTCTGCCTCATGAAACTTATCACCCGTTCTCAGTTTTTCTACCCTTTTGTAGCCCTATGTAACAGATTACATATCTGGGATCCTGATCCGGTATCATATACCCAGGATGCGGAGGATACTGAGAAACAGTTCTTTATAATGAACACACCCGAAGATGATGCATCAGCATGCACTCTCTTCGTTTGGGCGGCACGGGAATTCTGGTATTTCCCAATTTCCTGCTCTGTCTTATAACAATTATAAGTAGGAGCGGGACCAACGTTCCCCAGCTCAGTATAACAAGCGGGTTCGGTCAATAATCCGTATTATTATCTTGATTAAGGCGTGATATGGTCGCTACCAGGAGAGAGAGAGAAGAAAACACTCAGCGTGCGCTCTTGCAAGAATAGATTGGTTATTATTTTATCTAATCAGGATGGCTCCCACTGCTTTTTATCAAATCTTCCTTCAAACCCTAGAAAGAAAGACTAGCTGGGATTAATTACACACTACAAGTTCGCCAATCTTTCAGCCTGGCCAGTTTCGGTACTTTGAGGGAGGTCCCCCGTGCTTTCGCACGAACCTAATTAATGTAAACCTCGTTTTCCCAGAGGCGTAACCTCGTTAACACCTTTCTAGACACCTACTTGATCGGCTAATTGTAATGTATAAAACTCTCCCAGAAGTAACAATTACTCGCAGCGGGTATCGGGATCCAACTATCTCATAGAAGGTATGCAATCTCATTGCAAATTTCAACACTTGAAATTCCCGATAATGTTTTGCCCCTAGCGTGCTATGACCTTGACGAAAGCCAACAAACCATAGCCCGCTAGTCAAGTTCAACCCGTACATTTCTTGATCGAATTAAACCCACCCGCACGACCCTTGACGAAAGCCAACAAAGCCGCACGACTTCCCTAATCCAATCGCATCGTATGCTGGCAGATATGCAGCATATAGCTACCGCACACTGCACCTTGACGAAAGCTAACAAATGCAGCACGAATACTATATACAACTTATCTGAAATGACGGAGGGCTACGACAGGTTTTTCTGAAAACCTATTGCGTAATGAACTTGATATCGTTGTAGAATCAAATGATTTTAAAAATGGAGTGCTTTTGAGGCTTTTCTAGTTTTGCTAAAGGAGTCACTCCCGTTGAAGGGATCGTCGGTCCTTTCCTCGTCGAATGAGGTGCGGGATATATCATATATATATCACTGTGCAAAGCAAAAACTCTTAAAAGCAATCAAAAGACAAACCGAGTGTGTAGCATCTGCCAGTTATTGCTAAAGGAGTCACTCCCGGTGAAGGGATCTCGGTCCTTTCCTTATCGAATAAGGTGCAGGATATATCACATATACCTCTGTGCAAAGCAAGAACTGTAGCTATCTGTTTTATTTTGAAATTCGATTCTACAACATCTTAGGTTTCTTTTATTTCATTAATCACATTAATGAAGTCCCATCATTTAAGTACCTAAACATCACAGATAAATACGGCGTACACTTATGCCATCCGCATTCGCCTCGATGTCCCCTCGTGCACCGTTAGGTTAGGTAACTAACGGCAGAGCGGGGCAGGGCTAGCGCGGGTGTAAAACATAAGTAACGTCTATATAATATATCATATATACTATATACTGTATCTATCACAGAACATCACATGATCACATCACAGATATCGCAGCAGAAGAAACATATGAAATATTGGATATACTAGGACGTCCGTGTTTTCAATACGAGCCAGTATAAAACACAGATTCCACGGTCGGGATAAATAGCCAAACCCACACCCCTAGACCCCTACGAGAGCGGCAAGCAACCCTACCAATTCTAGAGTTAGGAGACCCGGACCCGACTCCTCGAGTTGGTCTCCCACTGGACTCCAGAACCCGGTTACTTGTGCCCTCCTCCTTCGGTCTATCCTAGTGCAGAAAAGTAAATAATATACAAATGGTGACAACTTCCGCAACCTGGAAGTGCCCCAATTAAAAGAATATTACATACAAGTTTTTACATGAATGAAAATGAAAAACACTCATCTCACATAAAAACCCCCGGCTATTCAAACAGGACGATCCAATATAACATATCCAGCAACACATAACATCACATGTCATCAACGTAAGTAAATATGCGCATCCCAATTGTCGTTGACATATAGCAACGAAACCGGCGATATCACATATTACACTTACGGTCACAGAAAAGAAAGTGTAAAACTACAACAGTTGGAATCCGTAACCACCTCAGACATCGCATGCCTGACCAAATGAATTACTTAGACATCACATGCCTAACAATTATACACCCCGCATTTTAGTCTCAAAATCGAAAACTCTTTTCAATATCAAGTCGGGGAATTCAACTGGATTCCCGACATCCTGATCGAATACTCGTCGCAAACTTCAGTAGACGGTCGCACCCCTGATACCGTCGACGAAGTGCACCAAGGCGGAACACCGCTACCGGGAGCACCGGAACGGATGCTTTCGGCGACGGGGTTCTCCTGCAGTCACTTGGTCGGGGCTATGGGGTGTAGTTGTCTATTTAGTTTACCCGGCGAGTATCCGCGTACGCTACGTGATTGCGACGGACTTTTGATCACATCAAAATTCCGTGGAAACCAATCAAGTGAGACTAAACTGCTATGTTTATAACATTCATTCAGTTATCACATAACTAATTGTGAATTCCAATTATTGTATCCCATTCCGGATAAATAGAAAATGTCAAACTTTCCGATCGAACAATCGAACACCCAAGTTTTCCCGATACAGATCAACACATGAAACAAGTCTAAAAACATTCAGTTCGTGCCTCAGTACCAACGGTCCAGCCGTAGAAGAGTCAAGCCAACGCCTCACATGTGGCACGTCGTACTGCCCCAAACCCGAAGGTTCAAAGGGCAGTTCAAGACGGTCACATAATCGAGTTAAGGTTTGTTGTCTTCTAGAGGGTCCATCGCGTTACTTGCACTACTTAGAACGTCTTTAAACCACGGAAAGATCCAACACTTGGAAATTTCCAGACAGGGGAAAAATTGGGTATTTTTATCCGGTCGAACTTTTTAACATATTCTAAAATTTATCCGGAAAGCCACACAGACAAAATTTGATAATCCGGTCGAACATTCGAATCCCCAAAACAACCCAGAAAATACAACTCTATAAAAAATATTAAAAATTCCCAGAAAATCCAGCATAAAATAATAAGAGTTACTGTGCAAACAGTGGAGGATGACGTCATCAAGTTGACGCGGAACCGCCGTAGAAGCCAGGCTTCTGCCGCGGTTCCGCCGCGGTTGTTACTGTTCATGAGTCAATTTTTGCGTCGTAATTCTTATAATTCCCTGCTAAATTTTTTACGAATTTTTAATCTGGAAAAAACCCTGTTTTTAGAAAAAGTCCAGAGAGCATGGTTTGTGTTAGGGTTTCGGTTCGTTCGGGTTTCAAACTCCGTCTAGACTTCGCCTAAGGCTCTAGCTAGGCTCTGATACCACTGTAGGGTTCCTAGGCATACACTAGAGGTCTCACAAGGCATCAACCATGCCAATTTCTAAAAATACGGTGCCGAGAAACCCTAGACTAGATCGTTGGCTAGATGTCTAGGCGACAAAACAAACTAGTTAACTACTTAACTAAAGTGTAACGGAAATACAAACTTTGTAGATCCGGTGCTCCACCTCCATAGCTCCGTGATGATGTCTCCTCGCTGTCCAAGACGGATCCCGGGCTCTAGCGTCGGCTTCATCGGAGAATGGACGGGCTAGGTCATCGACTACGACGCCGAAGATGATCTACGTCGAGGCATCACTAGATCAAGCTCCAACTTCACCAAGTCAAGAAACTTATGACGAAAACACACTCTACTACTTGGCAAGAGGTAGAGGATGAAGAAATAGGAAGTGGGTAGACTTTAGATTTGGATTTCTCACTCTTTTTCATCAAACACCATTGATGAAGCAAGCTTTTCTTCATGGAAGAAGAAGATGAAGAAGAAGAAGAAGATATGATAAGTTAATTAAAATAGATAATAAAAATCAATACTTATCATAATCTTAACCTTAGTTAAGTGTAGAGAATTGACTAAGGTTAGGTTGAATGGTTAGGGTTAAGGATGAGAACAAAAAGGTCAATTAGTCAAAGCTTCATGAAGCTTCAACTAAAAACAAAAGAAGCCACCATTCATTTATCTTTCAATTTATTCAAAATGAATAAATAAATAAGATAAATGAATAAGTAAAAACCCTAATCAACAACTTAACCATGGTTAATTCTTTACACTTAACCCAAAAAGCATGTATCATCAAACTTGATACAATCTTGTGTGCAAAAGTATATCACATATACAATGTGCACAAACCAAGTGAGAAAATCCATTTAAAGTGAACCAATACTAGTTACTGCAAAGTAATATATCAAATATATAATTATGCATTAAATCATTAAATCAACACTTGATTTAACGATCCGGTCATATCGCATACAAGCGACTAATATCAAATGTATCGGTTTATCGAATCAATCCTTGATTCGATAACTAGGTTATATCGCATACAACCATTCGACACATTGATCGCGAGAATGGAATACGGCATCACATACACGCATTATTCTCGGTCCCGCACATATCTCATATGCGCTCCTATTTCGTTTTGCTTGAGCCAGGAAACCTCTGTATAGGACTCTAAAGACTCGTCAATACGCCGGCAGCAGGTGATGATCATATCAAACACCCACAAGCCGCAAGCGGTCTGCTAAATGTAACGGCCACCCGGGTATTGAGCGATCAGAAGATCGACGAGCAAGCCCGCTCACACTCCAGTGAATCCAACCAGTAACACTACCGTACAGTCCGGTCTGGTCGTCTGATATGTCGCATATCTCGTCTTGGGGTGGTAAACGTCAGACCCCAATAGCTCGATAAGTCATGTCGATATGAGGTCTATAACAATTCGAGAAACTACTGGCAACACTTACCAGTAAATCTCAGCAACCCTGGCCAGGGATTTCCTGTTATAGCCAATCGAACACAGCGCAACATCAACTCCCTATACCGGGAGAGACGAATCCCCTCCTATCGCTCATTGCCTCCATGTGACTCGGGACTGTACCCAAAAACCACCGTTTTGCACGCCCTCTTGGACGTGGTAAGATGGAAATCAAAGCACAGTGGGAACCACACAAGACTCTATGACGATCTCGGGTCAACAGACTACTCTGTACCAGTGTCACCAGAGAACTGCCATCTGACGTGAGGTATAATACCATCTGGGAGTTCTCGGCGAGTCCGTCCAGTATACCCAGTCTCTACTGAGCACCCGTATATCATCTCTGATGTCAAACACCGATGGATATGGGATCATCCATCGCCCATCTGTATGGGTCGAGAAGGTATACGCTAGTCTACTCTGGTATATCGATGCCCCGTCTCGATACACCCACGACTAGGGACCTTGAAGGATGTACTTATAGACTACCATGTCCCCACTAGTATGATCCGCATCATAGTCCAGGTAGTCAAGTACACATCCTAAGGGCTTTACCAACATGTAACAGAGAGACAATTAGTGTACACGTTAAGGCAAAGAGTAACCAGATAGCATACTATCATGTCGAGCAAGAAAGTCCTCCCTATATATGTCCCAGCATCCACTACAATATACATCCAATGTACAGTAATGGCCTCTAGGGCAAACATATAACTAACAATCTCCCACTTGCACTAGGGCCATCTGTAGCAGTGGTTGAAGTATCTCATACTCAACCATCCCATAAAAGTCTCTCTCTGGGAATAGGCCTTTCATGAGTGGATCCGCCGTGTTGTCCTCTGAGTCTACTCTCCTAACCTCGATCACCCTGGAGATCAACCATCTCCATGATCAGGTGATACTACCTTAGATTATGTCTGGATCACTGATGGGACGGACGTTCCTTGGCATAAGCCACAACTCCATTGTCACACAATGGGAGGAACTAGGTTCATCTCATGAACCAATATACACCCAAACAGCCTCTTTGGTAGCATCTTAAGTAGCGATGTATCCTGCATTTATCGTCTAGTATGTCACGGTATCTAGCTTGGAACTCTTCCAACATACCGTCCCTTTACTGAGGGTAAAGACAATGCCTACGACTGACATTCAGTCGTCTTTATCATCCTGGAACCCTTCCAGTGATTCTCCCCAGGACCAATTGATACCATCTCACTACAGCTAGTGAGTATACTAACACCCAAATAACATCTATCTCATAGATGAAAGCTCAGGATGGAGGAGGTATCACTTTGATCCTTTCTGGAGAATCCTTGTGATAAGCGGAGATTGACCGAGCATAGCATAGGAAACTCCTTCCCTATCAAGAGTATGTCATCCACGTACTCTACGAGGATCACCACCATACTCCCTACTACCTTTTTGTATATACAAGGTTCATCTACCATTTTGATGATGTCAACTTCCTTGACTAATTCATCAAAACAGATGTTCCAACTCCGCGTTGCCTGCTTTATCCTATAAAGCATCTTGCACACGTTTCCGCTGCTCCCACTGTCTACGAGGCCCTCTGGCTGTGTACTTATAGACACACTCTTCTAAAATATCATTTAGAAAAGCAGTCATGACACCCAACCGCCAGATAGCGTAGTCATGGTATGTAGCCGTGGCAAGTAGTATCTGGATGGACTTAAGCATAGGTACTGAAAAAGGTTTCATCATTATCCACGCCTGGTCAATGACGAAAACGTTTAACAAGTCTAGCTTTGAAAGTCTCAACTTTTCCATCTACACCAAGTAATCTTCTCAAGATATACTTGCTCCTGATGGGGATTTAACCCTTCAGATATAGCAGCCAAAGTCCATACTTTGCTGGTGTACATGGATTCCATCTCAGATTGCTAAGCATCCAGCCATTCTTACAGAGTCTTACTCCTGATGGCCAGCTCGAAATTAGTTGGGTCATCATCTCATGATGCAATCCTCGCTCCCACTGTCATAGAGAAACCGAAGTATCTCTCAGGTGGGTGAGGAACCCTACTAGATCGGTGGATAGGCTGAGGTTCGTTGGAATCTACTGAATCCTTTGGTTCTACCAAGTCATCTGCTGTCATTTGTATAGCTGGAACCTTTCCAGTTGTACATAACAAACCTTGCCTCGAGCTTGTCCGGATTTTGCTTTTAGACATAGGCCGGACAACCCCAAATCTTAACTAACTTAAGACATGGGCTCTTCCCTTTCCTTATCACATATGAAGTGGTAGGCAACTGATTTGATTTGAACCTTATTCAATAGGTATGCAACTTCATAAGTGCATAACTCCCAAAAGGAAACAGGTAACTCAGTAGTACTCATCATAGAGCACACCATATCAAATAGGGTGTATCTGCTCCGCCCCGATATACCATCGTGCTACGGTGTATACAGAGGAGTAATGCTGAGAGAGAATCTCATTCTCCTTTAGAATAGTCCAGGAATTCCATGCTCAAGTATTCTCCTCCTTGATCTCATCAAAGGACATAATACTTATACCCGTATTGGTTCTCTACTTCTAACTTATATTCTATGAATATCTCAAAAGGTTCGGACTCATGTTTCAACAGGAACATATGACTGAATCTTGAGAGATTATCAGAGAATATAATGAGTACAAAGAACCGGTCTTGGTATGTGTAGACAGGGGACCTACATACATCAACATGTATCATCCCAAGAGTTGACTAACTCTTTCTCTGTTTCCAATAAACAGAGCTTCGGTCATTTTATCTTTGTGACATGACTGACGAGTTTCACAAGATGTAAATTCAAACTGATTTAAATATGCATCTAAATGTAACTCCAGCTAGTCGGGTTGCATTGATATGACCTAGTCTACAATACCTCAAGAAGGATCCGTTCATTTCTGAACTCTTCCTCTTGTGTGTGTTCAGTATACTAAGAACTATAGTTTGATTTAGAACGTCAATGCTTTTAGATAACGTGCCTGAACCGATCAACTTTTGATATAGGAAATGTTCAAAATATTATCCAACAATACAAAATTTTATCATTTCTTTACTAATAAAGAGACTGATATGATTTTGTATATCAGGTTCGGTATCTAATAACATTCATTCAGAATCAATGTATTGGTAATACAGGGTGACAGTGACCGACAGACTTGGCTGCAACACTTGCCCCGTTTTCTGCCTCATGAAACTTATCACCCGTTCTCAGTTTTTCTACCCTTTTGTAGCCCTATGTAACAGATTACATATCTGGGATCCTGATCCGGTATCATATACCCAGGATGCGGAGGATACTGAGAAACAGTTCTTTGTAATGAACACACCCGAAGATGATGCATCAGCATGCACTCTCTTCGTTTGGGCAGCACGGGAATTCTGGTATTTCCCAATTTCCTGCTCTGTCTTATAACAATTATAAGTAGGAGCGGGACCAACGTTCCCCAGCTCAGTATAACAAGCGGGTTCGGTCAATAATCCGTATTATTATCTTGATTAAGGCGTGATATGGTCGCTACCAGGAGAGAGAGAGAAGAAAACACTCAGCGTGCGCACTTGCAAGAATAGATTGGTTATTATTTTATATAATCAGGATGGCTCCCACTGCTTTTTATCAAATCTTCCTTCAAACCCTAGAAGGAAAGACTAGCCGGGATTAATTACACACTACAAGTTCGCCAATCTTTCAGCCTGGCCAGTGTCGGTACTTTGAGGGAGGTCCCCCGTGCTTTCGCACGAACCTAATTAATGTAAACCTCGTTTTCCCAGAGGCGTAACCTCGTTAACACCTTTCTAGACACCTACTTGATCGGCTAATTGTAATGTATAAAACTCTCCCAGGAGTAACAATTACTCGCAGCGGGTATCGGGATCCAACTATCTCATAGAAGGTATGCAATCTCATTGCAAATTTCAACACTTGAAATTCCCGATAATGTTTTGCCCCTAGCGTGCTATGACCTTGACGAAAGCCAACAAACCATAGCCCGCTAGTCAAGTTCAACCCGTACATTTCTTGATCGAATTAAACCCACCCACACGACCCTTGACGAAAGCCAACAAAGTCGCACGACTACCCTAATCCAATCGCCTCATATGCTGGCAGATATGCAGCATATAGCTACCGCACACTGCACCTTGACGAAAGCCAACAAATGCAGCACGAATACTATATACAACTTATCTGAAATGACGGAGGGCTACGACAGGTTTTTCTGAAAACCTATTGCGTAATGAACTTGATATCGTTGTAGAATCAAATGATTTTAAAAATGGAGTGCTTTTGAGGCTTTTCTAGTTTTGCTAAAGGAGTCACTCCCGGTGAAGGGATCGTCGGTCCTTTCCTCGTCGAATGAGGTGCGGGATATATCATATATATCACTGTGCAAAGCAAAAACTCTTAAAAGCAATCAAAAGACAAACCGAGTGTGTAGCATCTGCAGTTATTGCTAAAGGAGTCACTCCCGGTGAAGGGATCTCGATCATTTCCTTATCGAATAAGGTGCAGGATATATCACATATACCTCTGTGCAAAGCAAGAACTGTAGCTACCTGTTTTATTTTGAAATTCGATTCTACAACATCTTAGGTTTCTTTTATTTCATTAATCACATTAATGAAGTCCCATCATTTAAGTACCTAAACATCACAGATAAATACGGCGTACACTTATGCCATCAGCATTCGCCTCGATGTCCCCTCGTGCACCGTTAGGTTAGGTAACTAACGGCAGAGCGGGGCAGGGCTAGCGCGGGTGTCAAACATAAGTAACGTCTATATAATATATCATATATACTATATACTGTATCTATCACAGAATATCACATGATCACATCACAGATATCGCAGCAGAAGAAACATATGAAATATTGGATATACTAGGACGTCCGTGTTTTCAATACGAGCCAGTATAAAACACAGATTCCACGGTCGTGATAAATAGCCAAACCCACACCCCTAGACCCCTACGAGAGCGGCAAGCAACCCTACCAATTCTAGAGTTAGGAGACCCGGACCCGACTCCTCGAGTTGGTCTCCCACTGGACTCCAGAACCCGGTTACTTGTGCCCTCCTCCTTGGGTCTATCCTAGTGCAGAAAAGTAAATAATATACAAATGGTGACAACTTCCGCAACCTGGAAGTGCCCCAATTAAAAGAATATTACATACAAGTTTTTACATGAATGAAAATGAAAAACACTCATCTCACATAAAAACCCCCGGCTATTCAAACAGGACGATCCAATATAACATTTCCAGCAACACATAACATCGCATGTCATCAACGTAAGTAAATATGCGCATCCCAATTGTCGTTGACATATAGCAACGAAACCGGCGATATCACATATTACACTTACGGTCACAGAAAAGAAAGTGTAAAACTACAACAGTTGGAATCCGTAACCACCTCAGACATCGCATGCCTGACCAAATGAATTACTTAGACATCACATGCCTAACAATTATACACCCCGCATTTTAGTCTCAAAATCGAAAACTCTTTTCAATATCAAGTCGGGGAATTCAACTGGATTCCCGACATCCTGATCGAATACTCTTCGCAAACTTCAGTAGACGGTCGCACCCCTGATACCGTCGACGAAGTGCACCAAGGCGGAACACCGCTACCGGGAGCACCCGAACGGATGCTTTCGGCGACGGGGTTCTCCTGCAGTCACTTGGTCGGGGCTATGGGGTGTAGTTGTCTATTAAGTTTACCCGGCGAGTATCCGCGTACGCTACGTGATTGCGACGGACTTTTGATCACATCAAAATTCCGTGGAAACCGATCAAGTGAGACTAAACTGCTATGTTTATAACATTCATTCAGTTATCACATAACTAATTGTGAATTCCAATTATTGTATCCCATTCCGGATAAATAGAAAATGTCAAACTTTCCGATCGAACAATCGAACACCCAAGTTTTCCCGATACAGATCAACACATGAAACAAGTCTAAAAACATTCAGTTCGTGCCTCAGTACCAACGGTCCAGCCGTAGAAGGGTCAAGCCAACGCCTCACATGTGGCACGTCGTACTGCCCCAAACCCGAAGGTTCAAAGGGCAGTTCAAGACGGTCACATAATCGAGTTAAGGTTTGTTGTCTTCTAGAGGGTCCATCGCGTTACTTGCACTACTTAGAACGTCTTTAAACCACGGAAAGATCCAACACTTGGAAATTTCCCGACAGGGGAAAAATTGGGTATTTTTATCCGGTCGAACTTTTTAACATATTCTAAAATTTATCCGGAAAGCCACACAGACAAAATTTGATAATCCGGTCGAACATTCGAATCCCCAAAACAACCCAGAAAATACAACTCTATAAAAAATATTAAAAATTCCCAGAAAATCCAGCATAAAATAATAAGAGTTACTGAGCAAACAGTGGAGGATGACGTCATCAAGTTGACGCGGAATCGCCGCAGAAGCCAGGCTTCTGCCGCGGTTCCGCCGCGGTTGTTACTGTTCATGAGTCAATTTTTGCGTCGTAATTCTTATAATTCCCTGCTAAATTTTTTACGAATTTTTAATCTGGAAAAAACCCTGTTTTTAGAAAAAGTCCAGAGAGCATGGTTTGTGTTAGGGTTTCGGTTCGTTCGGGTTTCAAACTCCGTCTAGACTTCGCCTAAGGCTCTAGCTAGGCTCTGATACCACTGTAGGGTTCCTAGGCACACACTAGAGGTCTCACAAGGCATCAACCATGCCAATTTCTAAAAATACGGTGCCGAGAAACCCTAGACTAGATCGTTGGCTAGATGTCTAGGCGACAAAACAAACTAGTTAACTACTTAACTAAAGTGTAACGGAAATACAACCTTTGTAGATCCGGTGCTCCACCTCCATAGCTCCGTGATGATGTCTCCTCGCTGTCCAAGATGGATCCCGGGCTCTAGCGTCGGCTTCATCGGAGAATGGACGGGCTAGGTCATCGCCTACGACGCCGAAGATGATCTACGTCGAGGCATCACTAGATCAAGCTCCAACTTCACCAAGTCAAGAAACTTGTGAAGAAAACACACTCTACTACTTGGCAAGAGGTAGATGATGAAGAAATAGGAAGTGGGTAGACTTTAGATTTGGATTTCTCACTCTTTTTCATCAAACATCATTGATGAAGCAAGCTTTTCTTCATGGAAGAAGAAGATGAAGAAGAAGAAGATATGATAAGTTAGTTAAAATAGATAATAAAAATCAATACTTATCATAATCTTAACCTTAGTTAAGTGTAGATAATTGACTAAGGTTAGGTTGAATGGTTAGGGTTAAGGATGAGAACAAAAAGGTCAATTAGTCAAAGCTTCATGAAGCTTCAACTAAAAACAAAAGAAGCCACCATTCATTTATCTTTCAATTTATTCAAAATGAATAAATAAATAAGATAAATGAATAAGTAAAAACCCTAATCAACAACTTAACCATGGTTAATTCTTTACACTTAACCCAAAAAGCATGTATCATCAAACATGATACAATCTTGTGTGCAAAAGTATATCACATATACAATGTGCACAAACCAAGTGAGAAAATCCATTTAAAGTGAACCAATACTAGTTACTGCAAAGTAATATATCAAATATATAATTATGCATTAAATCATTAAATCAACACTTGATTTAACGATCCGGTCATATCGCATACAACCGACTAATATCCAATTTATCGGTTTATCGAATCAATCCTTGATTCGATAACTAGGTTATATCGCATACAACCATTCGACACATTGATCGCGAGAATGGAATACGGCATCACATACACGCATTATTCTCGGTCCCGCACATATCTCATATGCGCTCCTATTTCGTTTTGCTTGAGCCAGGAAACCTCTGTATAGGACTCTAAAGACTCGTCAATACGCCGGCAGCAGGTGATGATCATATCAAACACCCACAAGCCGCAAGCGGTCTGCTAAATGTAACGGCCACCCGGGTATTGAGCGATCAGAAGATCGACGAGCAAGCCCGCTCACACTCCAGTGAATCCAACCAGTAACACTACCGTACAGTCCGGTCTGGTCGTCTGATATGTCGCATATCTCGTCTGGGGGTGGTAAACGTCAGACCCCAATAGCTCGATAAGTCATGTCGATATGAGGTCTATAACAATTCGAGAAACTACTGGCAACACTTACCAGTAAATCTCAGCAACCCTGGCCAGGGATTTCCTGTTATAGCCAATCGAACACAGCGCAACATCAACTCCCTATACCGAGAGAGACGAATCCCCTCCTATCGCTCATTGCCTCCATGTGACTCGGGACTGTACCCAAAAACCACCGTTTTGCACGCCCTCTTGGACGTGGTAAGATGGAAATCAAAGCACAGTGGGAACCACACAAGACTCTATGACGATCTCGGGTCAACAGACTACTCTGTACCAGTGTCACCAGAGAACTGCCATCTGACGTGAGGTATAATACCATCTGGGAGTTCTCGGCGAGTCTGTCCAGTGTACCCAGTCTCTACTGAGCACCCGTATATCATCTCTGATGTCAAACACCGATGGATATGGGATCATCCATCGCCCATCTGTATGGGTCGAGAAGGTATACGCTAGTCTACTCTGGTATATCGATGCCCCGTCTAGATACACCCACGACTAGGGACCTTGAAGGATGTACTTATAGACTACCATGTCCCCACTAGTATGATCCGCATCATAGTCCAGGTAGTCAAGTACACATCCTAAGGGCTTTACCAACATGTAACAGAGAGACAATTAGTGTACACGTTAAGGCAAAGAGTAACCAGATAGCATACTATCATGTCGAGCAAGAAAGTCCTCCCTATATATGTCCCAGCATCCACTACAATATACATCCAATGTACAGTAATGGCCTCTAGGGCAAACATATAACTAACAATCTCCCACTTGCACTAGGGCCATCTGTAGCAGTGGTTGAAGTATCTCATACTCAACCATCCCATAAAAGTCTCTCTCTGGGAATAGGCCTTTCATGAGTGGATCCGCCGTGTTGTCCTCTGAGTCTACTCTCCTAACCTCGATCACCCTGGAGATCAACCATCTCCATGATCAGGTGATACTACCTTAGATTATGTCTGGATCACTGATGGGACGGACGTTCCTTGGCATAAGCCACAACTCCATTGTCACACAATGGGAGGAACTAGGTTCATCTCATGAACCAATATACACCCAAACAGCCTCTTTGGTAGTATCTTAAGTAGCGATGTATCCTGCATTTATCGTCTAGTATGTCACGGTATCTAGCTTGGAACTCTTCCAACATACCGTCCCTTTACTGAGGGTAAAGACAATACCTACGACTGACATTCAGTCGTCTTTATCACCCTGGAACCCTTCCAGTGATTCTCCCCAGGACCAATTGATACCATCTCACTACAGCTAGTGAGTATACTAACACCCAAATAACATCTATCTCATAGATAAAAGCTCAGGATGGAGGAGGTATCACTTTGATCCTTTCTGGAGAATCCTTGTGATAAGCGGAGATTGACCGAGCATAGCATAGGAAACTCCTTCCCTATCAAGAGTATGTCATCCACGTACTCTACGAGGATCACCACCATACTCCCTACTACCTTTTTGTATATATAAGGTTCATCTACCATTTTGATGATGTCAACTTCCTTGACTAATTCATCAAAACAGATGTTCCAACTCCGCGTTGCCTGCTTTATCCTATAAAGCATCTTGCACACGTTTCCGCTGCTCCCACTGTCTACGA
This sequence comes from Agapanthus africanus, assembly GCA_030015575.1. NCBI lineage: Eukaryota > Viridiplantae > Streptophyta > Magnoliopsida > Asparagales > Amaryllidaceae > Agapanthus > Agapanthus africanus. Next base: position 102,588,399 of record JASDDO010000010.1, on the reverse strand, counting down.
GGCCCTCTGGCTGTGTACTTATAGACGCACTCTTCTAAAATATCATTTAGAAAAGCAGTCATGACACCCAACCGCCAGATATCGTAGTCATGGTATGTAGCCGTGGCAAGTAGTATCTGGATGGACTTAAGCATAGGTACTGGAAAAGGTTTCATCATTATCCACGCCTGGTCAATGACGAAAACCTTTAACAAGTCTAGCTTTGAAAGTCTCAACTTTTCCATCTACACCAAGTAATCTTCTCAAGATATACTTGCTCCTGATGGGGATTTAACCCTTCAGATATAGCAGCCAAAGTCCATACTTTGCTGGTGTACATGGATTCCATCTCAGATTGCTAAGCATCCAGCCATTCTTACAGAGTCTTACTCCTGATGGCCAGCTCGAAATTAGTTGGGTCATCATCTCATGATGCAATCCTCGCTCCCACTGTCATAGAGAAACCGAAGTATCTCTCAGGTGGGTGAGGAACCCTACTAGATCGGTGGAGAGGCTGAGGTTCGTTGGAATCTACTGAATCCTTTGGTTCTACCAAGTCATCTGCTGTCATTTGTATAGCTGGAACCTTTCCAGTTGTACATAACAGACCTTGCCTCGAGCTTGTCTGGATTTTGCTTTTAGACATAGGCCGGACAACCCCAAATCTTAACTAGCTTAAGACATGGGCTCTTCCCTTTCCATATCACATATGAAGTGGTAGGCAACTGATTTGATTTGAACCTTATTCAATAGGTACGCAACTTCATAAGTGCATAACTCCCAAAAGGAAACAGGTAACTCAGTAGTACTCATCATAGAGCACACCATATCAAATAGGGTGTATCTGCTCCGCCCCGATATACCATCGTGCTACGGTGTATACAGAGGAGTAATGCTGAGAGAGAATCTCATTCTCCTTTAGAATAGTCCAGGAATTCCAAGCTCAAGTATTCTCCTCCTTGATCTCATCAAAGGACATAATACTTATACCCGTATTGGTTCTCTACTTCTAACTTATATTCTGTGAATATCTCAAAAGGTTCGTACTCATGTTTCAACAGGAACATATGACTGAATCTTGAGAGATTATCAGAGAATATAATGAAGTACAAAGAACCGGTCTTGGTATGTGTAGACAGGGGACCTACATACATCAACATGTATCATCCCAAGAGTTGACTAACTGTAACATTTCAAAAAAGATAAAATGTTAATTTTGGGAATTTTTATAATTTAATATTATTTTATTGAATATTTTAATATTTTGGAATTATTAAATACAAATAAATGGGGAAAAATTTTGGAAAATTCTAAAATAGGGTAAATTAGAGAATTATGACATTTTAAAGTTTTTGTGATTAATTTGACACTAATTTAGTGCTAATCGCGATTAAAAATCGCTAATCGGTTTTTAGCTTTTTGTGCAACACATGCACATATCACTTTTTCACACTTGTGCATTTTCTTGCCATGCTTTTCATTTGAGTTTACTATTTGAGTGAGAAGGGTTTTAAAAGGAAAAAGAAAAGGAAAAGAATAAAGAAATGGGTAGTTGGTGTGAGAGAGAGAGGTATGGGCTTCATTGACTAAGGACTTAACCATTTCTCCCCTCATTTCCCTCCCACTTCTCCCTTCTCCTGCTGCTGCTCCTGCACCTCCTTTCCCTCCCCTCTTCAAGCTCCAAAACACCTCTAAAACAACCCCAAAACCCAATCTCCATTTCATTAAATGTGTGCACAATCCCTAGATCTACACTTAGTGCTAAAGAAGCAAGGATTTTGGCCACTAGGGGCAACTCAAGAAAATTCTTGAGTTGCCAAATGAGGTATTTTCTGGACCTTAAACTTAGTTTATGCATTTCCTTTACCCTCATATTAAGATCGAATCGATATTGTGTGATATTGTGGACTTGTGGATAACCTAGTTAGGGTTGTGATGATTTATGGGTTGTAATATGGAATTGAGGTCAGTAGAGGTTATACCATCACCCTAGTGTATGAATTGGAAATCCAAAACCTGAAGCTTAAACCATAATACGGATTTTAGAAACCGATATCGGGGAATTTATGAAATCTGTGAAGGGTATATTGAATCTGCTATCACCCGAGACACCCTAAATTAAAATTGATTGGACAGTGACACGTGCAGGCACCCAGGAAGCTAACCCCAAGACCCCAGCTCCCACTTCTTCTTCCCGGCCGCCAATTTATCCCCATTGGCCGCAAATTGCGGCCTGGGTCCCACCATTTTGGCTCGTATTGGTTCTGTAGCTCCTACATGTTCATGTTAGACCCCTGGTATATATAGATTTGTATAAAGTGGCCTAGGGTAAAATCTGGGACATATTTCCTAAGTTGCTGTTTTAGATTCATGTTTCCGTATTCCGTATTTTTAATTCTGCAATTGTGGATTGTATTTTGCCTCGACTATTTGGCGTTTATACGACGATATAGAGGATGTGTTGATGGCTTTGAAGGCGTGCCATGGGTTTTAACCTATAGGCCTCTTATCGTATCATTTTGGATTTCATGTGCCGTTTTAGCTTTGATTTGGTTTTAATCCGCATATACGATATTTTGATGTGTAGGTACCCCATGAAGACTTCGGGACGACAAGCAAGCGCGTGGCGACGTCCACAAATGAAGACGCTAGGTGAGTAGATTATATCTACTGGGGGAAGTCGGGTGGATGGCGTATAGCACCCCCGCAGTCCGTAGTTGTTATTATATATGATAGTTAGGTGTATTATGGATAGTGTAGGGTTAGAAGTGACTAGTGTAGTTCATAGTCGCGAACCCTAGAATAGAATTACACCTACACGCACACCCTTGCATATTACTTATACTGGCACTGTGTTGATGATATTGGATGACTTTGGAGATGAGTCAATGATATTGGGCTTTGTGCCGTGAGATCGGTGATGTGATATGATTCGTATTTGGGATACGAAATGTGATTCTTGCGGGCTTGGGATGTGTGTTTACCCCCGCATGCATACTTTATTGATGGTATCGATTTATACTAGACATAGAATAGTACCCCAGATTATATGATATGTTGATAGTGATACCTGAAGTGTGATGAGATAGTGTGATATTGACCCGTACCCAGCTATTGGGATGCCGTACGACGATTTACCGTATGAGCTTTACATTGATGATAGATCCGCACTCATGACTTGAGGATGTCATATGATATACTGTATCGTACGCGATACTATTGAGGCGGAATCACCGACTATTATATCTATATATATATCGACTCAGATGTTAGGCGGTTTCCTTACCTGTAGCTCAGCTTGTTAGTTCAGCTGTATAGTTTAGTGTAGTTGTTAGATTAGATTAGACTCCTACCTATTTCAAAACTAGCGGGTCGTGGGTATTTTAAAAGACAGGTCAAGGGATCTACGGACATTTCAAAAGGCGTATCTTTTCATAAAAACACCGTAGCCCCTATTTTCAAAACCCCATGATTCGTGATATTTCAAAAGGCACCATTTGTAGGACTTATATTAGATTAATGCAGATTAGTTATAGTTGCGTCTAGATTCAGCTCCCACTTTTTTTGTGGTTCGCTTTGCATCGCATTCTTATATTATGTTTCATACTCCATTATTGATATCATGCTGTTAGGACACCAGCACCATTACCGATGTTGCGTATGTACCACGTACACTTACTTGCCGGCTCACACACATCTTCATCGGTAATTGCCATGTCACGTACACCTTAGAAAATACTATTGCTTGACATAACCTATTAGCTAATAGTTTAGACATTGTAGTTATTACCTGCAACTTCATGCATATTGATATTCATTGTTATGCCGCATTCATGGATTCTCATGCATATATTCACTATTTTACGTGTTACTGAGGTTTTGGATTTGGATTTCCGTGAGATTTTCTGGATTTGGAGGAAAACCGCAAAAACACAGATAAACATTTTCTCTCTTTTAAAATAAAAAGTGCGGTTTTCCCATGATGTATGAGTCGTCCACCATGAGTTTGCTGATGGATTTGGAAACCCGATTCGAGGAGACGGATGAACCGTTTCGGGTACATGGTGGACCCGGTGCGGTACCCCGGGGCAAGATGAATGTGGTGATGACATTGAGCCTGGCAGGGGAGCACTACCGACCGGTGATTTTACCTGATGCGTCGGATATCCGGAGGATACCGTCGTGGTCTTGAGATTGATGGTAGGGGCCGGTCTGGACTGACGGCGCCCTAGATTTTGTGATTGGGATACAGAGATATCGGGATATTTGGATTACGTTTTGTGCCGATGTTAGGCACTGTTTTATGCTGATTTCATTATGATACCTCATTTTAAAAATACAAAGGAAATCTCACTAAAGTATGAAAACAGTTTCTTCATTTACATGTATTATGTTCTCATGCATTCATACCTCATTCTTATGCTATATTGCTACCTGAGGCACTGACACAGGCACAGGAGATTACACTCGGGTTAGAATTTACCCTAGCCTTGTTATAGGCTGCATGTTTTATATTGAGGATTTTGTACTGATCGTTTTGACCTAGGATTATGTCTTGCGTTCGGTTTCTGCTTGTAGTTATTCTCTATTCACGAGTTGGCAACTCACCCCCGTTGTGCCACAGTTTTTGCAGGTTTTGCCGTACAGGTTCCTTTGCGGCATTTCTGGCACATTGCTTCCTTGCGGGTGAATTGCATTTGGTAGGTGGTTCCTTTTGCATCAAAACCACCATTGTACTTATATTATTCTTTGTATCTAGAATTTCCATCAACCAAATTTGTTTATTGTTTCAGACTCAGACTTTAGTGATGTTTTAGTTGGCCTTAGAGTCGCGCTTAGTAGTATTGCGGTTTTCATGCTTACTGTGTTTCTTTTGGATCGATCCTCGCCTTTCGGCGTTGTATATTATATTGCATGTGTGGTTATGACCGTCAATTGACGAAGAGCTAGCTCCCGCCTGGGGATGCCTTTTATCATCGTATATATGTTATGCTTGTTGTATCCCGTTCGGGACCAGTATTTACAAAAGAAATTCTGCCGAAATTTTTAGAAATGACTTTACCTTTTAAAAATGCACCTTCGGCTTAGTTATTTAAAACCTCGACTTCAAACATATTTTCCTTCACTTCTTTAAACCAGTTTTCTTCACTTACTCTTAAAATGGTTTTAGATTTCTGGGCTTTGGCTTACTTGGATCAGATGGAGTCCTATAGATTTCATATGGTTCGAGGGCCAGTCACGTGCTCTTTCGGGTCGTGACAAAGTTGGTATCAAAGCGCTAGGTTGACCTTGGTTCGAGTCTAAGTTTGACTATGTGGAGCCTAGGGCGTTTATATATATACGGAACTTAGGCTTGACCTTACGGAACTTAGACTTAGTCGAGGGGGTATTAGACCCGAACTTTCGTCGTATAGGATGACCCTTGGTTGATGGAATAGGTGACTAAAGTAGAGTGACGTACCGTTGGTATGTTCTGCGGCATACTTACGACACGCCACTCCGCTTAAGGAACCTTAGGATGTACATATTTTCGAGATCAGTGATTCTCTTTATATCCATGATTATACATCCATTTGAGATCCCCGATTCTATTAGTCCATGATCATACCTTCATTGATGCTGTTCCTTCTTATGATCGTGTATCCACTCTGGATCTGTTGTTTCCTTTCTTGCCATTGATCTGCTCTCTTCGATACTCGATTGAGGTTCCTGTCGCCATGTTTGAGCGCAGTTTGGGCTGCTGCTAGGGTTACGGTCAGTGCGAGCTCGTCTGGTACGAGGGCTGACCATTGTGTTTTCTGGTGACATGGGAACGTCTCGAGTTAGTATTGATGACTGTGACCTCAAGTGGAGGCGAGTGCTTGGTTTTGCACCGGATGATCGGGCCATTGTTAGAGCTGCCAGTTGAGAGAGGATGTTGATGTACATCATACCTCAGAGATTATGATGTCGCCTACCGTGCAGACAGAGGGACCAGCTGTTGCTGAGATTGATGGGATGTCGCTTTCGGAGCTTACGAGCTTAGATTGTCGGAGCTTCCAGATAGATATGAGACAGATTATAGCTAGTCTACTCGATTTGAGAGACGAAGGTGATTCGTCCGATTTATGCACCGGAGCGGGCCCAGTTGAGTTGAAGATTTCCAGTGTGGAGAGTCTTACTCAGATCTAGAGCAGACCGATTCAGAGATGACCGCCAATGTGTCGTCTTTCCTGGAGGATTGAGGCATTGTTCGGCATGCAGGTGAATGAGCCAGTTGCTGCTGCAAATGACGAGATATCGCCCAGATGGTTGGAGCTGCTGCAGCGTGAGCATATACTTAGAGAGATGATAGCGAGTCGCCAGTCACCTGAGGATGAATGACTAGGACATTTGGTTCGTCCGTTTACCGATGCGAGGTCATCAAATAGATTGATTCCAGCTAGAGACGACTTCACGCAGATTCGTTGAGAGTCGATTGAGACGATCGAATGTCAGGAGCCCATTTTCCAAGTTTAAAGTATACGGAAAGACATGCAGGTGATTCTATGGACCCTCTAGAAGAATGAAACCCTAACTCGACTTAATGACCGTGTGAAAGCCTTTGAACCTTAGGGTTTACGGCAGTTCCGCGGTGCCATTAGTGAGGCTTGGGTTTGCCCTTCTACGGCTTGGGTTTGCCCTTCTACGGCTGGACCACCGACTTCTCCCGCTTGGGGATGCTTTTTATCATCGTATATATGTTATGCTTGTTGTATCCCGTTCGGGGCCAGTATTTACAAAAGAAATTCTGCCGAAATTTTTAGAAAAGACTTTACCTTTTAAAAATGCACCTTCGGCTTAGTTATTTAAAAACCTCGACTTCAAACATATTTTCCTTCACTTCTTTAAACCAGTTTTCTTCACTTACTCTTAAAATGGTTTTAGATTTCTGGGCTTTGGCTTACTTGGATCAGATGGAGTCCTATAGATTTCATATGGTTCGAGGGCCAGTCACGTGCTCTTTCGGGTCGTGACACTAACTCTTTCTCTGTTTCCAATAAACAGAGCTTTGGTCATTTTATCTTTGTGACATGACTGACGAGTTTCACAAAATGTAAATTCAAACTGATTTAAATATGCATCTAAATGTAACTCCAGCTAGTCGGGTCGCATTGATATGACCCAGTCTACAATACCTCAAGAAGGATCCGTTCATTTCTGAACTCTTCCTCTTGTGTGTGTTCAGTATACTAAGAACTGTAGTTTGATTTAGAACGTCAATGCTTTTAGATAACGTGCCTGAACCGATCAACTTTTGATATAGGAAATGTTCAAAACATTATCCAACAAAATTTTATCATTTCTTTACTAATAAAGAGACTGATATGATTTTGTATATCAGGTTCGGTATCTAATAACATTCATTCAGAATCAATGTATTGGTAATACAGGGTGACAGTGACCGACAGACTTGGCTGCAACACTTGCCCCGTTTTCTGCCTCATGAAACTTATCACCCGTTCTCAGTTTTTCTACCCTTTTGTAGCCCTATGTAACAGATTACATATCTGGGATCCTGATCCGGTATCATATACCCAGGATGCGGAGGATACTAAGAAACAGTTCTTTGTAATGAACACACCCGAAGATGATGCATCAGCATGCACTCTCTTCGTTTGGGCGGCACGGGAATTCTGGTATTTCCCAATTTCCTGCTCTGTCTTATAACAATTATAAGTAGGAGCGGGACCAACGTTCCCCAGCTCAGTATAACAAGCGGGTTCGGTCAATAATCCGTATTATTATCTTGATTAAGGCGTGATATGGTCGCTACCAGGAGAGAGAGAGAAGAAAACACTCAGCGTGCGCTCTTGCAAGAATAGATTGGTTATTATTTTATCTAATCAGGATGGCTCCCACTGCTTTTTATCAAATCTTCCTTCAAACCCTAGAAGGAAAGACTAGCCGGGATTAATTACACACTACAAGTTCGCCAATCTTTCAGCCAGGCCAGTGTCGGTACTTTGAGGGAGGTCCCCCGTGCTTTCGCACGAACCTAATTAATGTAAATCTCGTTTTCCCAGAGGCGTAACCTCGTTAACACCTTTCTAGACACCTACTTGATCGGCTAATTGTAATGTATAAAACTCTCCCAGGAGTAACAATTACTCGCAGCGGGTATCGGGATCCAACTATCTCATAGAAGGTATGCAATCTCATTGCAAATTTCAACACTTGAAATTCCCGATAATGTTTTGCCCCTAGCGTGCTATGACCTTGACGAAAGCCAACAAACCATAGCCCGCTAGTCAAGTTCAACCCGTACATTTCTTGATCGAATTAAACCCACCCGCACGACCCTTGACGAAAGCCAACAAAGCCGCACGACTACCCTAATCCAATCGCATCGTATGCTGGCAGATATGCAGCATATAGCTACCGCACACTGCACCTTGACGAAAGCCAACGAATGCAGCACGAATACTATATACAACTTATCTGAAATGACGGAGGGCTACGACAGGGTTTTCTGAAAACCTATTGCGTAATGAACTTGATATCGTTGTAGAATCAAATGATTTTAAAAATGGAGTGCTTTTGAGGCTTTTCTGGTTTTGCTAAAGGAGTCACTCCCGGTGAAGGGATCGTCGGTCCTTTCCTCGTCGAATGAGGTGCGGGATATATCATATATATCACTGTGCAAAGCAAAAACTCTTAAAAGCAATCAAAAGACAAACCGAGTGTGTAGCATCTGCCAGTTATTGCTAAAGGAGTCACTCCCGGTGAAGGGATCTCGGTCCTTTCCTTATCGAATAATGCAGGATATATCACATATACCTCTGTGCAAAGCAAGAACTGTAGCTACCGGTTTTATTTTAAAATTCGATTCTACAACATCTTAGGTTTCTATTATTTCATTAATCACATTAATGAAGTCCCATCATTTAAGTACCTAAACATCACAGATAAATACGGCGTACACTTATGCCATCCGCATTCGCCTCGATGTCCCCTCGTGCACCGTTAGGTTAGGTAACTAACGGCAGAGCGGGGCAGGGCTAGCGCGGGTGTAAAACATAAGTAACGTCTATATTATATATCATATATACTATATACTGTATCTATCACAGAACATCACATGATCACATCACAGATATCGCAGCAGAAGAAACATATGAAATATTGGATATACTAGGACGTCCGTGTTTTCAATACGAGCCAGTATAAAACACAGATTCCACGGTCGTGATAAATAGCCAAACCCACACCCCTAAACCCCTACGAGAGCGGCAAGCAACCCTACCAATTCTAGAGTTAGGAGACCCGGACCCGACTCCTCGAGTTGGTCTCCCACTGGACTCCAGAACCCGGTTACTTGTGCCCTCCTCCTTGGGTCTATCCTAGTGCAGAAAAGTAAATAATATACAAATGGTGACAACTTCCGCAACCTGGAAGTGCCCCAATTAAAAGAATATTACATACAAGTTTTTACATGAATGAAAATGAAAAACACTCATCTCACATAAAAACCCCCGGCTATTCAAACAGGACGATCCAATATAACATATCCAGCAACACATAACATCACATGTTTTCCTTCTGATGAGGGGCGGTATTTTAGACAGGTGGTCCAGGTGGATACTGAGGGAAGGCATGGCGCAGGACACTGATTAAGTTCAGTCTACGATACAGTCTAAGAAGTTTGGATTTGGAGTTCATTTATGAGCTAGGTCCCATCAGGCATCCAGACACATTCTAAGACAGGTATTGCTCATTTCGGGAGATGGCTTTCTCCGCGAACATGAGATATAGAGAGACATAGAAAGAAACATCAAGGCGGATCCACTCACTGAGGCTATTTCTCGAACGCAATAGTTTCGCAAACGAGTTTTGTGAGACTGACAAGTAGAGGAGTTGGGTGTTCGGTATCACACGGGCTGTGAGTATGCGACATCGCAATAATTAGCCTTGAGTGCAAGTGGGGGATTGCTGGAGATAGTGCCCTCAGATTCAATTATTGGATCACAGGCACGTGATTGCAATAATTGAGGGAGGACCTATCCCGGTAGGACAGTCTTACTCGAGATGATAGTATGCTATCTGGTTTACCTTTATCATCGTGTACTGCTTTAGGTGACCTGACAGGTCGCTATTGCACGTTGATAGAGCCCCTAGGATTCTTGCTTGACTGCCAGCAGTATGAGGGCGATCATATACGTGGGAGCTGGTAGTCTATAAGCACATCCTTAAAAGGTCCCTAATCGTGGGAGTTTCGAGATAGGGCATCGATACTCCAGAGTAGACAAGTGTATACAGTCGAGACCCCAACGAGAGGCGGTGGCCGGTCTCACAAGTCATTGGTGTCAGTTGGATCACCTAAGATGTATACAGGTGCTCATTGGGTTATGAGTACACCGGACAGGACTCGCCGGGAACATGCTAGTTGGTCTTATACCTGACGTCAGATAGCAGTTCCCTGGTGACATGTGTACAGGTTAGTTCATCGACCTGAGGATCGTCATTTGTCTCGTGTGAGTTCCCACTGTACTTTGATTACTACCCTACCACGGCTCAAAGGAGTCGTGCAAACAGGTTTTAGTTGGGTACAGTCCCGAGCCACATGGAGGCAGTGAGCGGATCTTCAGGGGTTCGTCTCTCCCGGTATTGGGGGTGAGTTCGCGCTGTGTCTAGGAGAGCCATTACACGAAGTCCTTGGCCAAGGCAGGAGATTTACTGGTAGGTATTCCAGTAGTATCTCAGGGTGTTCTGGGCTACACTCCGACACGACTTGTACCGCTTTTAGGGGTCTGACTTTTACCAACCCCCTAGGCCCGCCATGCGATGCTCATAGACGAACGGACCGGACTGTACGGATATTGTCACTGACAGGCTCAGTAGGGTGTCAGGATGAGTTCGCTCATCGACGTCCCTTTTGGTCAATAACTGGTGGCCCGTCACGTATTGGCTTATACCTCTGACGTGCTAGTGGTTAAATCCGCAGCCATAGTATTGACGAGTCTTTAGAGTCCACCACACTTTCAGTTACTCAAGTTTCGGGCGAAACGCTGTAGAGGCCGTATGGAGATATGGCAAGGTCCGATCAGATACGTGCGGTATTGCACGTATCAGGATCGGACGGTAAGTACTAGAGGCCGTATAGATATATGGCAGGGTTCGATTAGATACGTGCGGTATTGCACGGATCAGGATCGGACGGATATTACTAGCCGGCTTTGGTTTAAGCTGGATCCTAGTATAGTACAGTGTAGTTTTGTCTCTTTGCATTTCTGTTCAGTAGGAATACAGATGTGGGTGTGTATGCACAGTATCGGGGTTTTCCTGTAATTTATTACGGGACCAGTTTTCTGGAGTTGCCAGTTTGCATTCCGTTCCGGCCGGTTTTCCTTTGTTCTTTCCCGGCCGGACTTTTCCGATGGAGGGTGTTATTTGCGTATTTGCAAATAACATTTTGTGGAGGGCTTTCTTGCATATTGGTGGCATCATGATAGTTTTTCATGATGAGATTCTTTTTCCTTCTTATCACTTGCTTTATGGTGATTAGAGTGGATTTGATTTTGATTTGAGATGGTTATCATTTCTTTAGGGTTGTGGTCACCCCCTTGCTTTTACTACACTCACCTCCCTTCTTGTTATGGTTTGATATTCATTCCTCCACCATTCTCACTAAGATGAGAGAGGCTACACTTGAGAGAAGAGAAGGAGAGAGTTTCATTTTGAGCTTGTGGCATTTTTCTTCATCTCAATTCCCTTGCATGAAAAATGAAAGCACCATTTTTCTTAACCTCATTCCTTCATCTACAAAGGCAACAAAACCCCAAATGAGACACAACCCTACACAGCCTACAGCAAATCTTGGACGCGTCGACTTGCCAGCTTCGCGCCCGAGTTGCCTCGGTATTGAGGTGGGAGCCCGTAAAAGATGCAGGCGATGTGGTGCCCTTCCGGCGAGGAGGCGACGACCGGAGTTTCCGCAGGAGATCGGGACGACGACGAGAAGACCGAAGGACTCGGATCACTCGGTATATCTCTAACTCATCTTGTAGTTAGCTAGATCTAGTTTAATGGCCCGATCCGGATGTTTAGTGCGCGGTGGTGCCGGTTTGCTAAGTTCGCAAAATCAATGTTTATCACCGCTTCCGCATTCCGGCGTCGGATTGACGGCCGGGGCGCCGCCGTGCACTTACAGTGGTATCAGAGCCTCGCCATTAACATAGTCTAGCTTTGTTTGATGTGTTTGCATTTCCGATCGACCAAAATTCCAAAAAAACCCGCGTTTTCTTCACATCAGTTTTCTGTCGAATTTTTCCTGGCTCTAAAATTTTTTCAGGTTGCAGAAAACTGATGTACAAGAAGTTCTAAGAGTTCTGGGAAAATTCGAGACATTGATCGTTCAGGTAGAGCACGGAACCGCGGCCAAACCCCACTTGGCGCCGCGGTTCCGCCGCAGGTTTGAGGGATCAATGCGTCAAAATTTTCCAGTGGGCTTGTGGGCTGAAAATAGGGGTTTTGGAATATTAAACTTGGGCCCAGAATTTCTGTGAGTGCTACAGTATTGCTTGGGGGCCCACTTGTTAATTTTTGATCGATCGGATATTTTAAACACATTATTTCACAGTATTTACATTATATCTGCGACCGTGAATGTCACTCGATCAGTAAATCCAGTCCGACTGCTATAGCCCGGTTAGACGGATTTGCGAACGTGACTTTCACGTTGATGTTCTGTGTTTTGCTGTGATGTTGCGGATCGGTCGTGGGGGATAGCCTGGATGCAATGCTAGTACAGTTTTGTTGTATTATGTACATTTGATTTTGCGGGGCGAGCGTCCGACATGTGGACTGCCGTTACTGCCTGTTTGTATTATTCTTTTGGGGCACGACCAGGTTGCGGTCGATGTACCCGGTGTATGTATATTTTTACTTTCTGTACTAGGATTACCCTGCGGAGGGGTGCACGGATAGCCGGGTTCTAGAGGGCAACAAGCCCGCATCTCATGGCATTGAGACGGAGGGGGCTTTACTCTAGAATTGGTGGGCTATTCGCCGCACTCGTAGGGGGTACAGGTTGACCCAGGAGGGGTGCCCAAGTTACCGGATTCCGTGAAGTGCTGGGTGGTCCATTCACGTTGCTGAAAGGGGCTGCCTCGCTTCAGGTTTTGGCAGGTAATTTGCCGCGCCCGTAGGGGTCTAGGATTTCATTGCACAGACTATCCACACGACCAGGGGGACGTCGGGTTTCATCAGCGGCTCTGTGAAACCCGGGGATCCCAGATATCTGTATTGATATGTGTTGCTATACATTTCTGTGTTGCTGCATTTTTATCACGCCTTGAGCGAAAATTATATATTGTATATATACTAGTAGATGTTGTATATATTTTTCATCCGCGCTAGTCCAGTCCCCGCTCTGCCGTTAGTTAGCTAACCTAACGGGTGATGACGGGACCCAGTGGCAAATACGGATGGCATATACGTATGTCAGTATATTTTCGTTCTTTATTGGTGTGATCAATTGATGGGACTGCGTTGATTCGGATCAATGCAAGATAAACAAATCTATTCTGATGTTTTTGGAACACTTTTTCAAAAAGCTGTTATTACAAGGGCGTTCTCTTTTGTTTTGCATCGTGGTATTCAGTTGGAATATCCTGCTCCTCAGTCGACGAGGCAAGGGCCGAGATCCCTTCACCGGGAGTGACCCCTTGGACAGAAGTTTGCATCAGGGCAATAACTTCACTATAGCCGTTTACTTTTGCTTTGCATCGTGGTATTCAGTTGGAATATCCTGCACCTCATTCTACGGGGAAAGAGCCAAGATCCCTTCACCAGGAGTGACCTCTTTAGCCAAGGTTTTCGTCACTATATTTTTAAAAGCTATCAGTTCCTTCAACGATATCAAGTTCATTACGTTAAAGGTTTTCGCCAGAAACCATTCGTAGCCCTCCATCATTTCGGTTAAAAATTCGGTAGTATTCAAGCTATGTATTTTGACCTCACGCCAAGGCATAGTGATTGGTAGCTGCCGGATATTTATCTGTTGCATAGATAGATGCGTTGGTTTGGGACAGTCGTACTACTTTTTTGGCCTACGTCAAGGGTATGTACGGATGAGTTCAAATTAACCTGGATAATGATGGGTAGAACTTGACATGTGACTTATGATATTTTGACCTCACGCCAAGGTCATAAGAGCATGGGGTAGAAATCCACATTGGGAGTTTCAAAAGAACTGAAACTTGCCAGATATGCGCATACCTTCTGGAGTATGATAACGTGAGCGGATTCCATCACGTTATCATGCGATGAGAGTTAAATCCCGATTCCCACTGATGAGTTGGTTTACTCCTCGGGTGATCCCGGCTAATTCTTCTTTCAGGTTTGGGAAAGAATTTGACGTTACAGTGGGAGGTTTCCAGATTAGATAAAGTGATAACCATTCTGATCTAGGATAGAGTGCACGCTGAGCGTTTCTTTTCTCTCTCTCTTCGGCAGCGACCATTGACCCGACCCTAGACTATGACTCAGTGACCAAGTTGACCGAACCTTCTTAACACTGGCTTTTGGATTGTCAGAGTCGCTAACCTCATTGCCACTCCTACTTTTACCCTTTTCTCCAGGACACCCCGTATTACTACGAACGTCCACTTCCATTGGACAAAACCATCGTATGGTTAGATACGAACTCGAAGTTATTCGAGGATGGTTTCCGGTTCTGGAGAAAACGAATAGGACTATTCAGTTGTCTTTTCTTTTCACCTTCTCTCAGGTTGTGAGTACTCCTTGGTTTAAGAGTAGTACACCTATTACGCAAATTGTATAGTCTTCTTCCAAACCTTAGGCTGGTGCCGACAGGTAGGGAATGAAGAAAACCAATTAGCCTAAACGGTGTACAGAAGGTATTAAGTTAAGACAAAGAAAGGGATTAGTAAGAGGGCAAAGTAAATTGCGACTGCTATTCACGACCAAACCAAGTATTTCTTCGCCAATCCTAAATCACCTTTGTATTTCTCCAGGACACTCCGTATCACTACGAAGATCCCAAGTTTATTGGATAATCCATCGTATGGTTATATACGAACTCGAAAGGAACTTGTTCCAGTTCGGGGATGGATCCTGGTTCAGGAGAAATAGGAATAAAGTACATTCGGTTGTCTTTTATCTTCACCTTCTCTCGCATTGCGAGTGCTCCTAGGATTAGGACAGTACACCCATTATGCTTATTGGATAGTCTTCTTCCAAACCATAGGCTGGTGCCGAACGGTAGGGAAGGAAGAAAACCATTTGGCCTAAAGGGGTGTACAGAAGGTAATTACTAAAGACATATAAAGGGATTTGGAGAGGTGACAAAGAATTATACGGTTACAGTTGTGAATATGGATAATGGAAGAGGCATTACTAGGAATACCAGGATACCCCATCGAAACATTTAAATGTTTCAGTCTCACTGTATACTGTTAAAAGAAAAATGATTTCCCGATTAGACACTTACTCCAGGGTATGTATTTACCAGGTATGATTCTCACATCTGTATGGTTTTACAGATGATGAGTGGGAGCAAGTTATTGGGAATTGGGTGATCATCCTCATTATATCGGGATTCGTTGTAATCGGTGATATTTGAGGAAGTCACCTGGGTTGTTTGCCGGACGACAATTATTTGGTTTTGAATATCCGTTGTTATGCACCAATTTCAAATTGATATATCTGTACGTCTATTTTTATAGAGTGAGATATACCTTTTTGAAATTATGTCAACGACATTTACCTATATCAGTGGATGGTTAGGTAAGGAGCATTAAACAGCGGTGTAATTCTTCTTAACCATAAGTACAGTTTTCAACCTACGACACACAGTGAATGAGTTATCAGACTCAAGGGACTTATACAGAGTATTGTATGTTGTCCAGCATCCATGAGGACAGAGGGGTTGGTTCTCGTACTATATTCGGTTTACTTATGACTCCTCTAGTTTTTAGACAGGTGTTTCGTGGAAACACAGGGTCTGAATTTTGAGAAGTTATAAGTATTTGAATAAAGTAGAGAACCAGGTATTGCAAGTATCGGGATTCTTCAAAGTGATCGAAGATGTAGATACTTGTGTATGGTATTCAGTTGATAGTAATGATTAAGAGAACTTTCTTCTCTTTCGGGTTACTCATAATTGGAAGCATTCCTAAGTTGAGTGACGCTGATCGGCCTTCTTTCATTTAGTTGACATGCACTGGAGACAGCTGCATGATTTGAATCTGGTTCAATTAAATCAGTGCCTGTGGTTCTATATTAGATATAGAACAGTTCATATCTTAACGTTGTTAAGGTACGGGGAGTTGTCTGGCTTATGATTAAAACCAGACTCTGGATAACTCAAGGCACATTTCTGTAATGGCTGTTTGTGGGTTGACCCAGGCTACGACGAGGGTTGATTTTCTACCATCTGGAAGATCAATAGCGATATTGTTCTAGACTCACCACAGTTTTAATAAAAATGGATTTTTTCAGAAAACAGCAGTGGGAGTATGGTAGAACTGGAAGTGATTCCAGAACCACAAACGATTACTGATAATTTGATAGGAACCTAAAGATTCAATCTGGTTTGCCATTCCATTGGCCACTCCGCAGATAAGGTGGGTAACCTCAGGCACCCGAGAGGTACTTCGGTATCCTCAAGGACGGTGGCAGAGAGGTTCTTGTTTACCCAGACTTGCCATTGCTGTTGTTCCAGACTGTGAGACCCTGCAGGAGAATGAGTATAGCGTCGTTCTAAACTAGCTTTAGAAGTGCACGTCTATATGACTCTGCCAGAGGGTTGTCGTAGTCAGTGGGAGCAGCGGAAGCATTGGTGGACATCAGGCTTATGTCTATTTATAGACTAAAGCAGATATAGCGGAGATAGATCATCTATTTCTGATGTGACAGTCATAGGTTTGACTTCATCAGAATAGGGGATGGATCTGTTGAGAAGGTAGTAGGGTGTGATGTCATGGTATTTGATGACATACACAGAGTAGGAAGTGATATTCCTATACTACGATCGGTTATACTTTGGTCGTCACACAGTGTTTTCTCCATATGGGATTTGGACATTATATCAGACATACTGGTTACTAGATCTATGGTTTTAAATCTAGATTTGGGTGGTTTCCCAATCTGGGTACTTTGACAACATTCTAAGAGTATTTAGAATGGACGACTCCTAGCACGGTAGTATACCTGCAGGTGATGGAGTCACCCTCTCTAAAGGTGTCTTACAGACTAAAGGGGAGAGGGATGTGCATGATTGACAGATCACTTGCTTAGGCAATTGAGTCAATCATGAGATGTCAAGTACCACACCAGATATTGTTCTTGCACTACATGCAATAAGTTGACATTGATCCAATCCTGGAGAAACAGTCGGAAGCAGTTTTAGAACATAAATGGATGTTCTAGGGATATGATAACGACGGCCTCATTCGAGAGACAGTTATCATTCCAGGCTTCCAAGGTGACCTGGACGACAGGGAGGTTGTCAGAGTTATAGTTTTCCTTCTGATGAGGGGCAGTATTTTAGACAGGTGGTCCAGGTGGATACTGAGGGAAGGCATGGCACAGGACACTGATTAAGTTCAGTCTACGATACAGTCTAAGAAGTTTGGATTTGGAGTTCATTTATGAGCTAGGTCCCATCAGACATCCAGACACATTCTAAAACAGGTATTGCTCATTTCGGGAGATGGCTTTCTCCGCGAACATGAGATATAGAGAGACATAGAAAGAAACATCAAGGCGGATCCACTCACTGAGGCTATTTCTCGAACGCAATAGTTTCGCAAACGAGTTTTGTGAGACTGACAAGTAGAGGAGTTGGGTGTTCGGTATCACACGGGCTGTGAGTATGCGACATCGCAATAATTAGCCTTGAGTGCAAGTGGGAGATTGCTGGAGATAGTGCCCTCAGAGTCAATTATTGGATCACAGACACGTGATTGCAATGATTGAGGGAGGACCTATCCCGGTAGGACAGTCTTACTCGAGATGATAGTATGCTATCTGGTTTACCTTTATCATCGTGTACTGCTTTAGGTGACCTGACAGGTCGCTATTGCACGTTGATAGAGCCCCTAGGATTCTTGCTTGACTGCCAGCAGTATGAGGGCGATCATATACGTGGGAGCTGGTAGTCTATAAGCACATCCTTAAAAGGTCCCTAGTCGTGGGAGTTTCGAGATAGGGCATCGATACTCCAGTGTAGACTAGTGTATACAGTCGAGACCCCGACGAGGGGCGGTGGCCGGTCTCACAAGCCATTGGTGTCAGTTGGATCACCTAAGATGTATACAGGTGCTCATTGGGTTATGAGTACACCGGACAGGACTCGCCGGGAACATGCTAGTTGGTCTTATACCTGACGTCAGATAGCAGTTCCCTGGTGACATGTGTACAGGTTAGTTCATCGACCTGAGGATCGTCATTTGTCTCGTGTGAGTTCCCACTGTACTTTGATTACTACCCTACCACGGCTCAAAGGAGTCGTGCAAACAGGTTTTAGTTGGGTACAGTCCCGAGCCACATGGAGGCAGTGAGCGGATCTTCAGGGGTTCGTCTCTCCCGGTATTGGGGGTGAGTTCGCGCTGTGTCTAGGAGAGCCATTACACGAAGTCCTTGGCCAAGGCAGGAGATTTACTGGTAGGTATTCCAGTAGTATCTCAGGGTGTTCTGGGCTACACTCCGACACGACTTGTACCGCTTTTGGGGGTCTGACTTTTACCAACCCCCTAGGCCCGCCATGCGATGCTCATAGACGAACGGACCGGACTGTACGGATATTGTCACTGACAGGCTCAGTAGGGTGTCAGGATGAGTTCGCTCATCGACGTCCCTTTTGGTCAATAGCTGGTGGCCCGTCACGTATTGGCTTATACCTCTGACGTGCTAGTGGTTAAATCCACAGCCATAGTATTGACGAGTCTTTAGAGTCCACCACACTTTCAGTTACTCAAGTTTCGGGCGAAACGCTGTAGAGGCCGTATGGAGATATGGCAGGGTCCGATCAGATACGTGCGGTATTGCACGCATCAGGATCGGACGGTAAGTACTAGAGGCCGTATAGATATATGGCAGGGTTCGATCAGATACGTGCGGTATTGCACGGATCAGGATCGGACGGATATTACTAGCCGGCTTTGGTTTAAGCCGGATCCTAGTATAGTACAGTGTAGTTTTGTCTCTTTGCATTTGTGTTCAGTGGGAATACAGATGCGGGTGTGTATGCACAGTATCGGGGTTTTCCTGTAATTTATTACGGGACCAGTTTTCTGGAGTTGCCAGTTTGCATTCCGTTCCGGCCAGTTTTCCTTTGTTCTTTCCCGGCCGGACTTTTCCGATGGAGGGTGTTATTTGCACATTTGCAAATAACATTTTGTGGAGGGCTTTCTTGCATATTGGTGGCATCATGATAGTTTTTCATGATGAGATTCTTTTTCCTTCTTATCACTTGCTTTATGGTGATTAGTGTGGATTTGATTTTGATTTGAGATGGTTATCATTTCTTTAGGGTTGTGGTCACCCCCTTGCTTTTACTACACTCACCTCCCTTCTTGTTATGGTTTGATATTCATTCCTCCACCATTCTCACTAAGATGAGAGAGGCTACACTTGAGAGAAGAGAAGGAGAGAGTTTCATTTTGAGCTTGTGGCATTTTTCTTCATCTCAATTCCCTTGCATGAAAAATGAAAGCACCATTTTTCTTAACCTCATTCCTCCATCTACAAAGGCAACAAAACCCCAAATGAGACACAACCCTACACAGCCTACAGCAAATCTTGGACGCGTCGACTTGCCAGCTTCGCGCCCGAGTTGCCTCGGTATTGAGGTGGGAGCCCGTAAAAGATGCAGGCGATGTGGTGCCCTTCCGGCGAGGAGGCGACGACCGGAGTTTCCGCAGGAGATCGGGACGACGACGAGAAGACCGAAGGACTCGGATCACTCGGTATATCTCTAACCCGTCTTGTAGTTAGCTAGATCTAGTTTAATGGCCCGATCCGGGTGTTTAGTGCGCGGTGGTGCCGGTTTGCTAAGTTCGCAAAATCAAAGTTTATCACCGCTTCCGCATTCCGGCGTCGGATTGACGGCCGGGGCGCCGCCGTGCACTTACACATTTATCGGTCGTAGTCTCACTTTTGTATCGTCTTTTGTCTTTTTCACTGTTTTTGCTCTAAGAACCTGTAACCTGTAATTATGTAGCAGACATGGGTCAAAAGCACCTGTTTATTTGTAAAATGCATAAGAATGGGGAATATAATAATGTAAAATTACGGTATGAACAAATACCCCCAAACTTATCTTTTACTCGTTCTCGAGCAAACCTAGTTTTATTCTCAACAAAAACCTGACCTCACTTTCGCAGGGAAATGCGATTGCACTGAGCTCATGCAACAAGTCGTTAAACCTCTAAGTGTCCCTAGTAGGAGGAGTGTTGTCTTCTGAGGGTTTTCAGCGGATACTACCCACAAAATCCTATCAATTAGGCCCATTGACTTTTATTCTCCAATTAGGTTTTCTAACAAGGAATTCTATTATCTTCGACTTGTAAATTATCCACCCATATTCTTCACGCTTCCTTATCATTTAACTTAAGATTATACATGTTCTGTAGACTGACTTAGCTTTCGGCATCTTTTAAGTTTTCCTTCTAGGGTTCTATCTCAACTTAGGAATTTTTATCATCTCTATTAAAGATATAAGTCCTATTTTTCATTCCTATCTCTTATCTAAACCCCAATCACATATCCCTACGTGTGTGTATATGTAACCCCTACACTTGGAAATTCAAATCAAGCTATCATACTTTTATTTGTCGTCCAAAGCACTTCTTAATTGGTGAATTTTTAAATGAATTGCGCTCACACATCCTTCATGCAACCGTTAATACTTCTTGAGGTACCAAAAACCGATTACAAGATGTAACACCTTAGGATAAGGGTTAGTGAATAATTATAATTAAATAATGGTTTTTAATAAAAAGTTTACCAAATTGTGTTTTAAATATTTTTCCTAATCTAATAAATATTTTTCCAAAATTTTCCTAGGCTTGCACACATATGTGCATGTAAACTAGGCTTTTTAAATTAAGTAAATAAAATAATTATTAACCATGGTGGGTTAATTGTAGGATTAATTCTTTTGGGTTATAAGCAAGTTTAATTTATTTGTTAAATTAAAAGATTACTTTAATTTGAATGGTAAGGGTGTTGACCTGTGAGAAGGAGAGAGAGAGAGGGCATCATGGCTCAAGCCATGCTTGCCATTAATGAGGTGAGAGAGAGAGAGGGGTGACTTTTGTGTGAATGATTGTGGTGGCTCTCATTTCTTTTTGGTTTTTCTCTCACACTCTCACAACACACCAACACACTCACACACACACTTACCTCCCTTCACACCCCAGCAGCAGCAGGAGAAGAAGCCACAGCAGCAGCAGGAGAAGAAGCAACAGCAGCAGCAGAAAGAAGCAACAGCAGCAGCAGAGTTCAGCAGCAGCAGCAGTGAGCTGCAGCAGCCCCATCACCCAGTGCAGCTCCTCCCCTCCACTTCTCCACCTTCCTCCAACTCCCTAGGGTTAAGTATGAGGTATATTTCCTAAACTTATTCCCTAGTTTGCTTAGTTAGTGTAGATTTGCATCGGTTAATGGATATTGGTGCGTTTTAGTGCGATATGGGATGTTTAATAGAAACTTTGTGCTTATAGGATGTAAGTTGGTTCCAGTAGGTTGATTGAGGTCTGTTGAGGCCATTGTAACCTAGTCCAACTCCGATTACACTAAAATACCACCAGTTTCATATTTGATGCAAATGTCGTATTTGGGCAAAATGTGAGTTTTCTGGAACTGCTATTGACCCGGTGAGTGCAGAATGAAATTGAGGATACTGTAGCATGGTGGAGTGGAGCTGATACCATAGGTGAAACCCGACCCCCTGACTCCCCACTCCGGCCGCCAAAACCGTCATTCTGGCCGCAAATTGCGGCCAGACAGGAAGTGTTTTGGGTTTTTTTGGGTTCTGTAGGTGTCTGCTGGTGTGTAGGGTCTTTTGGTATATATATATTTTTAAGATTAGTTCTGTAGCAAAATCTGGGACCAGTTACCTGTTTTGCCGTTTTTCTAAACCTTCGCGACACGCGTGATACGTGAGTAGGTTTGGGTTCTGCGTATCGCGGCGCGTCGGGGTAGTTTCGTGGCGCGTGATTACACGTTTTAGCGTATCGCGCACACGCGCGATTGGTTTGCGACACGGGTTTCTTGTTGGATTTTAATGTCGCGTTTTGTGAATTAAGCTTATGTGTGGCATATGTTATGTGATTTTAGGTTCGCAGGCCAGTGAGACGGACGCTGCAAAGAAGGGCAAGCAAGTGGTTGGATACACTTAGCGCGAGACACGGTGAGTAGATTTCACATCTACGGGGATATCGCCCGCATGGCGTTATGCGTCAGGGCTGATAGGACTTTATTATTATATGTTGCATGCACCCCATAGACTGTCATCGCATATTGCATTCTCTGCTGTGTTGATATATATTGCTTAGAACTGATAGAACACCGCACTATTACTAACGGTTTATGTTGCACGGGCATTATTTACATGCTACACACACACCGTTAGTAATTGCCATGCCACACTCACTATAGAGCTGCCATGATTATATTGCTATAGTTCGCTTCATATGTGATTTGATATGACCTTCATGTATATTGGGAGACGCATGACATCTTTTAAAACCGGAAATGAAACTACTTTAAAAAGCGGTTTTCCCCTTATACCCATACCATGGATTGATGTATATTGTACCTCGCATTGGATTTTACTATTGGTATTGGATTTTCATGTGATTTCTGTTTTGAGGACCGTGGAATTATTTAAGGAAAGATATGCTATTTTGAAAAACCCGGTACCTCGTGGTATGATATTTTGGTGTGTCCACCACGCGTTTTCTCGGTGCTGAGACGTGTGCTTGAAACCCGATTCGAGGAGTGGATGTTCCGTTTGCGGGTTCGTGGTGGACCCGGTATGGTTCCCCTCGGCGAGATGATCGATGGGATTTGCCGATTGAGCCTGGAGGCGGGCGAGTACCTACCGGTGATTGGTTGGACCTGGCAGTTGTCCGGAGGATACTGACCAGAGTCGAGTGTTGGATGCGGGATGATCCGTGCTGCCGGGGCCGAGGGCCGATACCGCAGACAGACCCCGTGGGGCCGGTCCGGATTGACGGCGCCCGATATTCGAGGATTTACGTGTCGATGCTGGACACGGGTATTTTATGATGTTTTGGGTGCCGATGTTGGGCACTCGTGATTCATCCGAGATATACAGGATTTGAGGGCCGATGGGTGTGCCGGCGCCTGAGTATATGTGGGATTTGGGTGCAGTTTGAGGCACCGATCATTGTTTTCCATGTTGACATGGTCCATGTAGATACTATTTATCCCATACTCAGTATTGATTACTATAAATCTCATCCTGTGGCATTTACCTGTTAGAGTACATGCATTACTATTGTATCCACTGTTGACATGCCTTGATATCATCTGCTGGCATGAGTAGAGCCACGCTATATGTGCATGCTTGCGATCACCTTTATATGTTATCTCTATTCACGAGTTGGCAACTCACCCCCGTTGTGCCACAGTGTTTGCAGGTTGCCCTTGGGAGTAGTCACGGCTGGCTGTTACCGCATCTTTTGGCACAGATACCCCTTTTGAGCAGAGATGGTCTTTTGCTGATAGGTGGGTTTTGTACGGTATCTGTTATATTTCAGTTGTATATTGATGTATCTAGTATTCTCCATCTACCTTTCTGTATTGACTTAGAGACAGTTGTGAGGACGATATGTATGATTTTATTTTCTGGTGTCGAGCTCGCATGTGAGCCGACGTTACCTTATGCAGTCTCATCTTTTATGATATTGTCCTTGTTTCACTGTGTATTCTTCGCTACGGCGTCGTATATCATATTGTGATGCTTTATTCATGTCACTTGTTATTTCTGTTACACCTTACTTTTACCCGACTTTCGGGGCTAATGTTTTAAAAAGGGAAATGTTACCAAAATTATAAAACTTATAACTATTGAACTTAAAAAGGATTTCTACTAAATAAATGAAAGTTTTTCGGACATGTGTGATTGTTTTTACAAAATGTTTTAAAATCACTCTATATTTATTGGTTTTGATTTCTGGGTTCGGCTTACTTAGCCGCGTTACGCCTGTAGACGTTGCGTGGTTAAGTGCCGGTCACGAGTCGAATTCTCGGGTCGTGACGAAGTTGGTATCAGAGCGTAGGTTTTACCTTCGGAGTGTAGGATGACCCTGGTATGATGGAGCAGGTAGCTGCAGCAGGGTAGCGTAGCGTGCGTATGTTCCGCGGCATACTCACAACACGGTACTCCGCTTACGCGACCTTAGGACTTATTGATTTGATCCCTCCTTATATTCTTGTGATTCGATTTCCGTGTTCTTATCGGATCCAAATTTTCTTTCAGCCATTATGCCGCCTAAGACTACGAGGGCACAGAGAGCGGCCGCGAGGGCCGAGATTCGTGTTGACTCGTCCGAGACGAGGACTGATCCGGGCAGTACGCCGGTTGTACCCGAGCAGGCTGTTCCTGCCGTGACAGAGCAGATCGCCTCGTTAGGGGCTGGTATGCAGGAGATGCGCCAGATGATAGGATCGCTAGTTGAGACGCTTCGAGCCCAGCGACCAGAGGTAGCTCCACCAGTTCCAGAGACCGCGATGGTGCCTACCGCACAGCCAGTTGCCCCTGCAGCCACGGAGGTGATTACAGTATCGCTATCAGAGTTCATGAGGCTGAAGCCTCCGGTTTTCACAGGCACCGATACAGCCGAGGACCCACAGTCTTTCATAGACAGGATGGCCAGGATATGCCGTTCCCTCAGATGTGCAGATGCGAGATGGGTTGAGTTCGCGAGTTTTCGCCTGGAAGGTCTTGCGCAGAAGTGGTGTGATTCAGTGGAGAAGGGCAGAGCAGCAGGTCTTCCTCCTATGACCTGGACGGAGTTCGTGACTATATTTCTAGCCCGTTTCCTTCCCCGGAGTGTTAGAGATGCCCGAGCACGCAGGTTTGAGTCCTTGCGCCAGACGCCAGGGATGACAGTGGCAGAGTATGACGTACTGTTTACAGAGCTAGCAGTCTACGCCCCACATTTAGTGGCCACCGAGGAGTTGCGAGTCCGGAGATTTGTTCGAGGCTTGCTTTCACCAGTGTTCCTCGCGATCAGCGCGCAGCACTACGAGACCTATGCAGCAGCTGTAGACGCAGCCCTAGTGGTCGAGGAGCACCTTGTTGAGACTTCGGTATTTCCAGAGCCGAAGAGAGTTCGTACCAGTATTTCCGCACGGAGGCAGTCATTCAGACGCCGCGACAGGTATCGTTCCGGTACGAGGGGTAGCAGAGATTCGGGACGGGGTCGGATGTTTAGTTCGTATCCCCAGGACGGTCAGCAGTCGCCGCGGGGTTGCTACAGATGTGGCAGCCTACTTCACCTCGTTCGAGATTGTCCAGAGACACACCGGAGGGAGGCGGCAGCACCGCATGTTACCTTACCACCTTCACCACCCCAGAGGGCGTTGCCCGTTGCGCCTACCGTTGCTCCGCGACAGACTTATGCACAGAGAGGTCGTGGGCATGGAGGAGTTGCTCAGAGGGGACGAGATGACCGAGGCAGAGGTCAGTCAGTTACAGGTAGTGGGCAGGCGAGGGTCTTTGCTTTGACACATCAGGACGCGCAGGCGTCCAATGCAGTGGTTTCAGGTATCCTCCCTGTATGTTCAGTTGATGCACATGTACTGTTCGATCCCGGATCCACACACTCGTACGTATCCACGCACTTTGTGCCGAGTTTGGGTAGAGAGTCCGGCTTGCTTGATCAGCCGCTTGTGGTGACTACTCCTGTGGGAGAGTCGTTTGTTGCTAGGCACGTGTTCCGATCCTGTATCGTCTGTATTGGCGAGAGAGTTGCCTGTCGACTTGATCCTTCTGGAGATGTTGGACTTCGACGTTCTTTTGGGCATGGATTGGTTAGCCACGTGCTATGCTTCTGTGGACTGCCGCGAGAAGACAGTTAGATTCTGTTTCCCCGGTGAGTCGGTTTTTGTTGTGTTGGGGGACCGTGGTGCCGCCCCTCACAGTGTGATTTCTTCTTTTCGCGCTGGACAGCTTTTGAGTAAGGGATGTCAGGGATTTCTCGCTTATGTTTGCGATGCTCACGCTACAGAGGTTCCATTGGATCAGGTTCCGGTTGTTAGCAAGTTTCCTGATGTGTTCCCTGACGAGCTTCCTGGGTTGCCACCCGAGCACGACATTTCTTTCTGTATTGATTTGGTTCCTGGTTCGGGGCCTATTTCTATACCGCCCTATCGGATGGCCCCGGCGGAACTTCGAGAGTTGAAGGAGCAGTTACAGGATTTGCTGGACAAGGGACTTATTCGACCCAGTGTTTCTCCTTGGGGTGCTCCAGTCCTGTTCGTCAAGAAGAAGGATGGCAGTTTGCG
Organism: Agapanthus africanus; assembly: GCA_030015575.1. NCBI lineage: Eukaryota > Viridiplantae > Streptophyta > Magnoliopsida > Asparagales > Amaryllidaceae > Agapanthus > Agapanthus africanus. The sequence continues at coordinate 102,561,897 of JASDDO010000010.1, read as the reverse complement.
TCTTTGTATCGACTACCGCCAGCTGAACAGGGTGACAGTGCGGAACAGGTATCCTTTGCCGCGTATCGACGATTTGTTCGACCAGCTTCAGGGGGCAGGGTACTTTTCGAGGATCGATTTGCGATCGGGCTATCATCAGCTGCGGGTTCGACAGGAGGACATTCCCCGGACAGCTTTCCGTACGCGCTACGGCCATTACGAGTTCTTGGTGATGTCGTTCGGACTCACCAATGCGCCAGCAGCCTTCATGGATTTGATGAACCGTATTTTCCGGCCTTACTTGGATCTGTTCATTATAGTCTTCATTGACGATATCTTGGTGTATTCCCGGAGTAGTGAAGAGCACGAGCAGCACCTGCGGGTTACATTCCAGACATTGAGGGAGCACCAGCTTTATGCGAAATTCTCCAAGTGTGCTTTTTGGCTAGACGGCGTGGACTTCTTGGGTCACGTGATTTCATGAGACGGTATATGTGTTGACCCGAGGAAGATCGAGGCCGTTCAGCGTTGGCCCAGACCCACATCAGTGACGGAGATTCGCAGCTTTTTGGGATTGGCCGGTTACTACAGGCATTTTGTGCAGGACTTCTCACATATTGCTACACCGTTGACCGGGTTGACCCGGAAGGGAGTTCCTTTCGTTTGGACGGAGGAGTGCGAGCACAGCTTTCAGCAGTTACGGATACGGCTGACGACGGCACCGGTGTTATCTTTACCTTCCGGATCGGGCGGATTTGTGGTCTTTTGTGATGCTTCTCGAGTGGGATTGGGATGCGTTCTGATGCAGCATGATAGGGTGATCGCGTATGCCTCGCGACAATTGAAGAAGCACGAGCAGAACTACCCCACTCATGATTTGGAGATGGCAGCAGTGGTCTTCGCACTTAAGATCTGGCGACATTACTTATACGGCGAGTCGTGCCAGATATTTACGGATCACAAGAGCTTGAAATACATATTCCAGCAGCGGGACCTGAACCTTCGACAGCGTCGATGGATGGAGTTAGTGAAGGATTTCGACTGCGAGATCTTATATCACCCGGGCAAGGCAAATGTGGTGGCGGATGCTTTGAGCCGGAGGCCCGGGAGTAGTTTATCTTGTTTGAGCGCAGTACAGGAGCAGTCATCCGCAGATTGGCAGATATTATGCGACAGTCGAGTACAGTTCGAGTTCACGTCGATTGGAGGACAGATAGCGCATGTCCGTGCACGCCCACAGTTGATTGATCGTATACGTGAGGCACAGCTCAGTGATGACCGATGTTCAGAGATCATGGCACAGATGGGACAGGACAGATTTTCCGAGTTCGTGATCGATGATCAGGGGATACTACGGTTTGGAGTCAGACTGTGCGTACCTGATGCTGAGGGACTGAGGCGTGAGATTCTTGAGGAGGCACATCGATCGGTGTATAGCGTCCATCCCGGTTCCACCAAGATGTATCATGATATGAGAGATGTTTACTGGTGGGACGGAATGAAGAGGGACATTGCAGATTTTGTATCGAGATGCCTGACTTGTCAGCAAGTCAAGGCTGAGCACCAGAGGCCCGCGGGAGAGCTACAGCCGTTACCCATTCCGGAGTGGAAATGGGAACAGATTTCGATGGATTTCGTGGTGGGTCTACCCAGGACTAGTAGGGGGTATGACTCCATCTGGGTGATCGTGGATCGTTTGACGAAAGCGGCTCACTTCTTACCGGTGAAGACGACTTTCGGATTTACTCAGTATTCCCAGATCTATATTGACGAGATAGTGCGACTACACGGAGTCCCGACGTGCATTGTGTCCGACAGAGGCACCCAGTTTACCAGTAGACTATGGCAGAGGCTTCAGGAGGCTTTGGGCACTCGCTTGAGTTTCACCACGGCATTTCATCCGCAGACAGACGGACAGTCAGAGCGGACCATCCAGACTCTCGAGGACATGCTCAGAGCTTGTGTACTAGATTTCGGAGGTAGCTGGGATCATCATTTGCCCTTAGTAGAGTTCTCCTACAATAACAGCTACCAGGAGACTATTCAGATAGCACCATTTGAGGCTCTTTATGGGAGGAAATGTAGGTCGCCTACTTGTTGGACAGAGCTCGGTGAGAGCAGTATCTTAGGGCCACAGATCGTTGAGGAGACGACCGCGAAGATTCAGTTGATTCGCGATAGGATGAGAGCAGCGCAAAGTAGGCAGAGGGCTTATGCAGACCGTCGACGACGCAGACTTGAGTTTTCGGTTGGTGATCATGTTTTCTTGAGGGTCTCCCCAATGAAAGGTGTGATGAGGTTTGGGAAGAAGGGGAAGCTTAGCCCCAGGTATATGGGCCCCTTCGAGATCCTCGAGCGTGTCGGTGCAGTAGCTTACCGGTTAGCCCTTCCGCCCAGCTTCCCAGACGTGCACCCCGTATTCCATGTCTCGATGCTCCGCAGATATCTACATGATCCTTCGCATGCGATTCAGCATCCGACGATCCAGCTTGAGCGTGATCTTTCCTATGCAGAGCAGCCGGTGATGATCTTAGATCGACAAGTGAAGAAATTGAGATCGAAGGAGATTCCATCAGTTAAGGTACTTTGGCGTAGTCAGAACCGTGAAGAGGTCACTTGGGAGACCGAAAGCGAGATGATGAAGACGTATCCCCATCTTTTTGAAGGTAACCTTAGTTAGATTTTTGAAATTCGGGGACGAATTTCTTTAAGGGGGAGAGATTGTAACACCTTAGGATAAGGGTTAGTGAATAATTATAATTAAATAATGGTTTTTAATAAAAAAAGTTTACCAAATTGTGTTTTAAATATTTTTCCTAATCTAATAAATATTTTTCCAAAATTTTCCTAGGCTTGCACACATATGTGCATGTAAACTAGGGTTTTTAAATTAAGTAAATACAATAATTATTAACCATGATGGGTTAATTGTAGGATTAATTCTTTTGGGTTATAAGCAAGTTTAATTTATTTGTTAAATTAAAAGATTACTTTAATTTGAATGGTAAGGGTGTTGACTTGTGAGAAGGAGAGAGAGAGAGGGCATCATGGCTCAAGCCATGCTTGCCATTAATGAGGTGAGAGAGAGAGAGGGGTGACTTTTGTGTGAATGATTGTGGTGGCTCTCATTTCTTTTTGGTTTTTCTCTCACACTCTCACAACACACCAACACACTCACACACACACTTACCTCCCTTCACACCCCAGCAGCAGCAGCAGGAGAAGAAGCCACAGCAGCAGCAGGAGAAGAAGCAACAGCAGCAGCAGAAAGAAGCAACAGCAGCAGCAGAGTTAAGCAGCAGCAGCAGTGAGCTGCAGCAGCCCCATCACCCAGTGCAGCTCCTCCCCTCCACTTCTCCACCTTCCTCCAACTCCCTAGGGTTAAGTATGAGGTATATTTCCTAAACTTATTCCCTAGTTTGCTTAGTTAGTGTAGATTTGCATCGGTTAATGGATATTGGTGCGTTTTAGTGCGATATGGTATGTTTAATAGAAACTTTGTGCTTATAGGATGTAAGTTGGTTCCAGTAGGTTGATTGAGGTCTGTTGAGGCCATTGTAACCTAGTCCAACCCCGATTACACTAAAATACCACCAGTTTCATATTTGATGCAAATGTCGTATTTGGGCAAAATGTGAGTTTTCTGGAACTGCTATTGACCCGGTGAGTGCAGAATGAAATTGAGGATACTGTAGCATGGTGGAGTGGAGTTGATACCATAGGTGAAACCCGACCCCCTGACTCCCCACTCCGGCCGCCAAAACCGTCATTCTGGCCGCAAATTGCGGCCAGACAGGAAGTGTTTTGGGTTTTTTTGGGTTCTGTAGGTGTCTGCTGGTGTGTAGGGTCTTTTGGTATATATATATTTTTAAGATTAGTTCTGTAGCAAAATCTGGGACCAGTTACCTGTTTTGTCGTTTTTCTAAACCTTCGCGACACGCGTGATACGTGAGTAGGTTTGGGTTCTGCGTATCGCGGCGCGTCGGGGTAGTTTCGTGGCGCGTGATTACACGTTTTAGCGTATCGCGTACACGCGCGATTGGTTTGCGACACGGGTTTCTTGTTGGATTTTAATGTCGCGTTTTGTGAATTAAGCTTATGTGTGGCATATGTTATGTGATTTTAGGTTCGCAGGCCAGTGAGACGGACGCTGCAAAGAAGGGCAAGCAAGTGGTTGGATACACTTAGCGCGAGACACGGTGAGTAGATTTCACATCTACGGGGATATCGCCCGCATGGCGTTATGCGTCAGGGCTGATAGGACTTTATTATTATATGTTGCATGCACCCCATAGACTGTCATCGCATATTGCATTCTCTGCTGTGTTGATATATATTGCTTAGAACTGATAGAACACCGCACTATTACTAACGGTTTATGTTGCACGGGCACTATTTACATGCTACACACACACCGTTAGTAATTGCCATGCCACACTCACTATAGAGCTGCCATGATTATATTGCTATAGTTCGCTTCATATGTGATTTGATATGACCTTCATGTATATTGGGAGCCGCATGACATCTTTTAAAACCGGAAACGAAACTACTTTAAAAAGCGGTTTTCCCCTTATACCCATACTATGGATTGATGTATATTGTACCTCGCATTGGATTTTACTATTGGTATTGGATTTTCATGTGATTTCCGTTTTGAGGACCGTGGAATTATTTAAGGAAAGATATGCTATTTTGAAAAACCCGGTACCTCGTGGTATGATATTTTGGTGTGTCCACCACGCGTTTTCTCGGTGCTGAGACGTGTGCTTGAAACCCGATTCGAGGAGTGGATGTTCCGTTTGCGGGTTCGTGGTGGACCCGGTATGGTTCCCCTCGGCGAGATGATCGATGGGATTTGCCGATTGAGCCTGGAGGCGGGCGAGTACCTACCGGTGATTGGTTGGACCTGGCAGTTGTCCGGAGGATACTGACCAGAGTCGAGTGTTGGATGCGGGATGATCCGTGCTGCCGGGGCCGAGGGCCGATACCGCAGACAGACCCCGTGGCGCCGGTCCGGATTGACGGCGCCCGATATTCGAGGATTTACGTGTCGATGCTGGACACGAGTATTTTATGATGTTTTGGGTGCCGATGTTGGGCACTCGTGATTCATCCGAGATATACAGGATTTGAGGACCGATGGGTGTGCCGGCGCCTGAGTATATGTGGGATTTGGGTGCAGTTTGAGGCACCGATCATTGTTTTCCATGTTGACATGGTCCATGTAGATACTATTTATCCCATACTCAGTATTGATTACTATACATCTCATCCTGTGGCATTTACCTGTTAGAGTACATGCATTACTATTGTATCCACTGTTGACATGCCTTGATATCATCTGCTGGCATGAGTAGAGCCACGCTATATGTGCATGCTTGCGATCACCTTTATATGTTATCTCTATTCACGAGTTGGCAACTCACCCCGGTTGTGCCACAGTGTTTGCAGGTTGCCCTTGGGAGTAGTCATGGCTGGCTGTTACCGCATCTTTTGGCACAGATACCCCTTTTGAGCAGAGATAGTCTTTTGCTGATAGGTGGGTTTTGTACAGTATCTGTTATATTTCAGTTGTATATTGATGTATCTAGTATTCTCCATCTACCTTTCTGTATTGACTTAGAGACAGTTGTGAGGACGATATGTATGATTTTATTTTCTGGTGTCGAGCTCGCATGTGAGCCGACGTTACCTTATGCAGTCTCATCTTTTATGATATTGTCCTTGTTTCACTGTGTATTCTTCGCTACGGCGTCGTATATCATATTGTGATGCTTTATTCATGTCACTTGTTATTTCTGTTACACCTTACTTTTACCCGACTTTCGGGGCTAATGTTTTAAAAAGGGAAATGTTACCAAAATTATAAAACTTATAACTATTGAACTTAAAAAGGATTTCTACTAAATAAGATGAAAGTTTTTCGGACATGTGTGATTGTTTTTACAAAATGTTTTAAAATCACTCTATATTTATTGGTTTTGATTTCTGGGTTCGGCTTACTTAGCCGCGTTACGCCTGTAGACGTTGCGTGGTTAAGTGCCGGTCACGAGTCGAATTCTCGGGTCGTGACAGATTACAAGATGTGTTTGCATATTAAAGCGTAATTCCTAGTCTTGTAACACCTAAGGCTTTAGCAGTGACTCCCAAACCAGTTGGTCTAAGGCACTAGGTGATGAAGCACCCTCGCTAAATATTTTTCTATCTTTTCAGCCTTAAGTAATTACAAAAACCAGTGTTCATTTTTTTCTTTATTCACACGTGTACATTTTCTTTTTATTTTTCTTCTTCGTACTAAGGACTTAAGACAAGAGCATTTCAAGGTCTCTCCTACTATTCCAAGTTTCAAGGTTCGTGTTTGTTCAATTTTGTAGGGTATATATTTTCAGAATTTAGACTTAAACTAGGAATTATTTTTCAAATTTATACTCTAATAAAAATATCAATATTTTTCCTTTGTTTTAACTTAGCCCAAGAAGTGAACTCAAAATTTGCCTATTTCTAAATAAACCACAAAGACATATACTTTCTACCGTTAAATTCTAAGAAAGGTTATTTTTAGGGTTTTTAATTTACTAAATCTAAGATCTAGTTGTTCCTAGCTAGTTAACCTATTTGTCAGACTCAAGTCAAATAAGACCAAAATTGAATACTTTAATTTTTATAATTTTTGAAATTTTCAATTTTTATGGGTTTTTCTTTTTCTATATTTTTTTTTTCAAATTTTTCAATTTTTATGATTTTTATATAAGGATGCAAATGCAAAAATATACATATGAATGCGAAGGAAGAAAACTTACCGAGCATACCCCTAAACTTAAACTGGACAGTGTCCTCACTATCAGGCTGCACCAAGTGGGTCGAAAATGTCGGCACTTTCCTGTTTATTTTTTTATTTTTATATTGTAATCATATTTACAAATGATACACACCCCCACACTTATTTGAAATAAAGTTTTGGAAAAAATGATCAAAAATTTAGGGATGCAATGGAGGAAAATCAATCGGTGTAAATCGGCTCCTGCAAAAACAGGAGCTCCTCCGACGGGTCCACTGTGAGAAACGGTTTCAATCGATGTCCATTTACTTTAAATAAAGTACCGTCCTCAGGATTTTCAAGATCGACCGCACCGTGCGGATAAACGGTGCGAACTACAAATGGCTCTTTCCACCTAGAACGGAGCTTGCCGGGATGATAGTGATGGGTTTGTTTAGCACCCTATGAGGAGTTTTGAAGCATCACATGTCCAAAAGTTATGATTTTTATTGTGCTAAACAAACACGCAAGTGGATCGATCCTAGAAAATTAGGTTTATTAAACTTTAAACTAGAAAAGCTTAGGGTTTGAAGGCTACAACCTTTGTAGCTCCCCTTTTGTTTTGCTCCTTTGACTTTGGGGTGTTGGAAGAAGGTCCACTCGTCGTCCTCTTGCGTCCACGACGATCCACCCGGAGCTTCCCGTCCAAGCTAGCAAGTTTGGTAAAACAAGAAGAACACTCTAATCAAGTGAGCTAGACTTGATTAGAATGAAGTTGTGGCTATGGATCTCACTTCAAAATCCTATTTTTATGAGTGATTCACTCTCTTGTATGAACTAGAGAGCAAAAGCATGGAGGTTGATGAAGATGGTGGATTTTAGAAGAAGAGAAATGAATTATCTTGTGAAAGAGAAAAGAAAAATAACTATATATATTTTCTTCTCTCTTAACCAACCATGGTTAGATATATAGATATCATTTTATTTTAAATTAAAAGCATGATAAGAAAATAAACTATGGGTTAAATGTTAGGTGAGCATGGTTGAGTTAGAAGAGTGTAGAAATTCTTAAGTGATTTAACCCATTTTTCATTTTCTTTTGCTTTAATTTAAATCCAATAATTATCCAAATACAACCATGGTGTAATTCTTATACATCCACCATTCCCATTGTATAAACAACCATGATAATATATGATGTATGTATGCATGTGTGCTTGCACATCCATATGTGCATGAACAAGAATGAATGCACACATGCATGCATACATCCTACATAAACAAGATAGGATTTGTAGTGAGAAACTAATGATGAATCAACACTTGATCCACTAATCCGGTCATATCACATATGACCCGACCATTAGCAAGTTGCCCAATTAATATACGGTATCCCATACACGTATTTTAATCGGGTCCAAGCGCATATCGCATACGCGCACCACAACGTTTCGCCTGCACTAGGTAACTCCTATGTGGGACTCTAAGACTCGTCAATACACCGGCAGTGGGTGATGATCATATCAAGCACCCCCAAGCCGCAAGCGGTCAGCCAAACGTAACGGCCACCCGGGTATTGAGCGATAAGAAGAAAACAAGCGAACCTGTTACAACTCCCGTCGAGCCATCCGGCAACACTACCGTACAGTCCGGTCTCTTCGTCAGATATGCTGCATATCGAGCCTAAGGATGGTCATGTCGACCCCAATAACTCAATAAGTCGTGCCGGTGAATGGTCTATAACAGTTCGAGAAACTACTGATAACACTTATCAGCAAATCTCAGCAGCCCTGGCCAGGGACTTGCTGCTATAACCAGTCGGGCACAGTACAGCATCAACTCCCAATATCGGGAGAGACGAAACCCCTCCTATCGCTCATTGCCTTCGTGTGTCTCGGGACTATACCCAACGGCCACCTGCTTACACGACTCAGTAGAGCCGTGGTAGGGTGGTAATCAAAGTACAGTGGGAGAACACACAAGGCTCTATGACGATCTCGGGTCTACAGACTAACCTGTACCAGTGTCACCTGAGAACTGCTATCCGACGATAGATATAATTCCATATAGGAGTTCTCGGCGAGTCCGTCCAGTGTACCCAGTCACCACTGAGCACCCGTATATGATCTTGATGTCAAACATCGATGAATGTGGGAACATCCATCGCCCATCACATGGGTCTAGTATCACATACGCTAGTCTACTCTGGTATATCGATGCCCCGTCTCGATACACCTCCGACTAGGTACATTTCAGGATATGCTTATAGACTACAGATGTCCCACTAGTATGATCTCCATCACAATCAGAGTAGTCAAGCCGATATCCTCAGGGCTTTATCAGCATGTATGAATGAAAAAAAGCATGATCTAATCAACATGTCAGATAAAGAAGAACCAGATAGCATACTATCATGTCGAGCAAGAATGCAAACTGAATATATATATACATGTATAAATACATCCACTATCACATAATGGCCTCTAGGGCATACATATATCCAACAATCTCCCACTTGCACTAAGGCCAGTTATTGGCGTATCTCATACCCAACATCTCAAAAAGTCGCTCATGCTGTGGCTGAGGGAGGGCCTTGGTGAGTGGATCCGCGGCGTTGTTCTTTGTATCTACTCTCTTAATCTCGATCTCGCGGCGATCTACAATCTCCCGGATCAAATGAAATCGCCTCAGGATGTGTCTGGACCGCTGATGGGATCTGGGCTCCTTGGCTAACGCCATAGCCCCATTATTATCACAATACAAGGGTATTGGATCAATAATGGTTGGAACTACTCCTAGCTCCGAGATGAACTTCTTCATCCAGACGGCTTCCTTGGCGGCATCATTTGCAGCAATGTACTCAGCCTCCATCGTAGAGTCTGCAACGGTATCCTGTTTGGAACTCTTCCAACTTACCGCCCCTCCATTGAGGGTAAATACAAACCCTGAGATAGATTTGCTGTCATCCTTATCGCTCTGGAAGCTCGAATCGGTAAAAGCCTCAATTTGGAGATCCTTATTACCATACACCAAGAACAATTCTTTAGTCCTTCGCAAGTACTTAAGAATGTTCTTCACAGCTGTCCAGTGGTTCTCCCCTGGGTTGGATTGATACCTGCTTACAACACTAAGTGCATAAGCTACATCTGGGCGTGTACATAACATCGCATACATTATAGATCCTACTGCCGAAGCATAAGGTATAATGCTCATGCGAGCTCTCTCTTCATCGGTCTTTGGGCAAGAATCCTTGGAGAGAGTGACTCCATGGCAAGCGGGTAAGGCACCCCGCTTGGAGTCTTCCATAATAAACCTCTTTAGGATGGTGTTGATGTACCTGGTTTGGGACAATCCCAATAACTTTTTGGATCTATCCCTATAGATCCTTATACCCAGGATGTATGTGGCATCACCCAGGTCCTTCATGGAGAACCTTAGTGATAAGAATGATTTAACCGACTGTAGCATAGGAATATCATTTCCTATCAGAAGAATGTCATCCACGTACAATACGAGGAATGTGACAGCTCTTCCTACAGCCTTCCTATAAACACAAGGTTCATCTGGATTTTTGATGAAATCAAACTCTTTGATAACATCATCGAAACAGATGTTCCAACTCCGAGATGCCTGCTTTAACCCATATATGGATTTAAGCAATCTACATGCTTTCTCGCTGCTCCCACTGTCAATGAAGCCCTCCGGCTGATCCATATAAACACATTCTTCTAAATCTCCATTTAGAAATGCTGTTTTAACGTCCATCTGCCAGATTTCATAGTCGTAGTGAGCAGCAATAGAAAGTAGGATCCGAATAGATTTAAGCATGGCTACGGGCGAAAAAGTTTCGTCATAGTCCAAACCTGGTCTTTGACGAAAACCTTTCGCCACAAGTCTTGCCTTATAGGTCTCTACCTGCCCATCCACACCAATCTTTCTTTTAAAGATCCATTTGCACCCTACAGGTTTTACCCCAGGGGGTACAACATCCAAAGTCTATACTTTGTTGGTGTACATAGACTCCATTTCGGATCTCATGGCATCCAGCCACTTCACAGAGTCACCACTCGTGATAGCTTGCTGAAAACTGGTAGGATCATCATCTTCCATGATACAGTCTTCTCTGTCACCATCAATGAGGAAACCGTAGTACCTCTCCGGTGGGCGAGAAGTCCTACCAGACCTACGGAGTGGCCGAGGTTCTTCAATTTCTGTTGCAACAGCCGGTTCAACCAAATCGTCATTTGTAGTTTGTGTCTCCAGAACCTCTTCTAGATCTACCACCTTGCCATCATCTCTATCTGTGAAAAACTCTTTTTCCAAGAATGTGGCATACTGAGAAACAAACACTTTTTGTTCCTCTTTGTGGTAGAACAGATATCCATAAGAATTCTTTGGATATCCCACAAAGTTACACATGACTGACCGTGTCTCGAGTTTGTCCGGATTCTGCTTTTTAACATAGGCCGGGCAACCCCAAATCTTAATTCTTTTAAGAGATGGTCTCTTCCCATTCCATATCTCATATGGCGTGGTAGACACGGCTTTGGTAGGAACCCTGTTTAGCAGAAATGCTGCAGTCTCCAATGCATGTCCCCAAAACGAGACTGGTAACTCAGCGTCACTCATCATGGACCGGACCATATCTAATAGGGTCCTATTCCGTCGTTCTGACACACCGTTGTGCTGTGGTGTGTAAGGAGGAGTGAGCTGAGAGAGAATCCTATTCTCTTTTAGGAAGTTTGCAAATTCTGTACTGAGATACTCACCACCTCGATCTGATCGAAGCATCTTAATACTCAATCCGGTTTGTTTTTCTACTTCTTGTTTATATTCAATGAATTTCTCGAAAGCTTCGGACTTGTGCTTTAATAAAAATACATGACCGAATCTTGAGAAATCGTCGGTGAATGTAATGAAGTATGAAAAACCGCCTCTAGCCTGTGTAGACATTGGCCCACATACATCACTATGTATGAGGCCAAGGAGCTGAGTAGCTCTTTCTCCGTGTCCGGTAAACGGAGTTTTGGTCATTTTACCCTTGATACAAGACTGGCAAGTCGCATAAGATTTATATTCCAAAGAATTTAAATATCCATCTTTGTGTAACTTGTTTAGTCTTATTTCGTTAATATGACCAAGTCTACAGTGCCAAAGAAAAGCTTCATTCAATTCTGAAAGTTCTCTTTTATTAGTGTGTTGTACACTGAAAACTGTGTGTTGATTTAGGACATATATTCCGTTATTAAGCGTACCATACCCAACCAACATTTGATTCAGGTGAATGTTCATAACATTGTTTTGCAATACAAAATTATATCCTTCATTGTCCAACAAAGAAACGGATATTATATTACATAGCATATCAGGTACAAAATAACATGGATTCAAAATCAAAATACATCCAGATGGCAACCCCAAGTGATACTCTCCCACTGCGACTGTATGTACATTGGAACCATTTCCAACGCGGAGAGTATGGTCACCTGTCTTCAAAACCCTGCTATTTCTCAGCCCCTACATAGAATTGCAAATGTGAGAACCTGAACCGGTATCCAATACCCAGGAAGCAGAGTTTATAGAAAAACAGTTTTCAGTCACAAACGCACCTGAAGAAGAAGCATCACCATGCTTCTTCTTGAGACTTAAGTACTCTGTGCAATTGCGCTTCCAATGTCCTGTCTTGTGGCAATGAAAACACTCGCCTTTCCCTGGGTCTCCAGCCGTGGACTTTCCCTTCCCCTTCGCCTTTTTGACTCCGCCCTTAGGATTAGTAGGTTTCTTCTTTTTCTTTCCCTTGGCCTTAGCTTTTGGGCGAGAAGAAGAAGACTGTCCAATGGTCATAACGGGAGTCTTTGCTGACTTCATAGTGCTCTCTGCACTCCTTAACATATTAAGGAGTTCAGGGAGTTCCTTCTCCATGCCATGCATGTTAAAGTTCACTATGAACTGAGCAAAGGTGGAGGGGAGGGACTGCAGAATAATATCTATATATTGTTCATTGTCCATTGTCCATCCGAGGCCCTCAATCTCTTCTATAAGAGCTATCATCTTCAAAACATGGTCTGCTACAGGTGTGCCAGGGGCCATCCGCATCTGAAACAGTTTCTTTGATGCTTCGTATCGTAATAAGCGGGACTGCTCCCCATACAACTCCTTTGTATGGAGCAGTATCCCGTGAATGTCCATGTCCTCGTGCTGCTTTTGATGTGTGTTGTCCATCGATGCAAGCGCGAGGCATTTTGCCGTGGCACAGTCAGCGTCCCATGTCTTGCGGACTTCAATGTCCGCAACTGAGGACTTTGGGCCTGGGACGGGCGGGGCTGAAGCCGTGAGGACATATGATACTTTATCATAAGTCAAGGCGATCTTTAGATTCCTCAGCCAGTCTTTATAGTTGGTCCCATTCAGTTTGTTCTTATCTAGTAGAAGCTTAAGTCCAGTCATTGGTATCTGCCATTAAGAGAGAGAAAAGAATACACTCAGCGAAAGCTCTTGCACAGATTAGATTGGTTTATTATCTTGTCTAATCGATGTTTCCCACTGCTTTTTATCAAGTTTTCTTTCAAACCTTAAAAAGAAAAACTAGCCAGGATTAATTACAGTCTACAACTTCGCTAACCGTTCAGCCAGGCCAGTGTCGGTACTTTGAGGGAGGTTCCCCGTGCTTTCGCACGGACCTAATTAGAGTAAACCTCGTTTTCCCAGAGGCGGAGCCCCGTTAACACCTTTCTAGACACCTAATGAGTTAGCTAATTGTAAACTGTAAAACTCTCCTAGGAGCAACTATTGCCCACAGTGGGATCGGGATCCAACCATCACATGGAAGGTATGCAATCTCATTGCAAATTTCAACACTTGAAATTCCCGATGTAATTTTTACCCCTAGTACTTATGACCTTAACTATGGTCAACAAATCATAAGTACCAGTCAAGTTCTACCCGTCATTTCTTGATCAATTAGACCCACCCATTTGACCCTTAACTATGGTCAACAAAGTCGCATGAATGTCCTAATTAATCTGCATCATATGCATTGTAGGAAGACATCACTTAGCTACCGTACACTACGCCTTAACTAAAGTCAACAAACGTAGCACGAATACTAAGTACTCTACTTCCTAAAATGACGGAGGGTTGCGAATGATTTTTAAGAAAATCTTTAACGCTTTGAACTTGATATCGTTGTAGAATCAAACAGTTTTTAAAAGGAGTGGCTTAAGCTCTGCAGTTTTGAAATGTAGCTTTTTCATAAATAGCCGAGAAGTTTTTAAATCCGATTCTACAACATCTTTTAGGTTTATTTTCTTTACATTAATCACATTAATGTAATCCCATCATTTAAGTCCTTAAGCCAATCACAGAAAAGAAACGAAAATAACACGTACGCTTATGCCATCCGCATTCGCCGCAATGTTCCGTTATGCACCGTTAGGTTACTTAACTAACGGCATACCGGGACGGGACTAGCGCGGGTGTAAAACATAAGCAACGTCTACTATATATCATATATATAATAAGTCATTCGTCTCAGATTTCACAGAACACAGGCAGCAGAAATATAGATATAACGTGGGATATACTAGGACGTCCGTATTTAGTATTTAGCCAGAATAGAAAATACGGATTCCACAGTCGCGATGAATAGCCAAGCCCACACCCTGGACCCCTACGAGAGCGGCAAGTGACCCTACCAATCCTGGAGTTTAGGAGACCCGGTCTCGACTCCTCGAGATGGCCTCCCACTGAACCCCAGAACCCGGTCACCTGTGCTCCCCTCCTTGGGTCCATCCTAATGCGGAAAAGTAAATAATATACAACACTGGTGACACCACCGCAACCTGGAAGTGCCCCAAATAAAAGAATATTACATTACATTTGAATTTACATGACTGAAAATATAAAACTCTCATCTCACAAAAACCCCCCGGCTATTCGATCGCGACAATCCTACACATCATATCTCAGCAACACATAATATCACATATCATCAACGTAAGTAAGTATGCGTACCCCGATTGTCGTTGATGTATAGCAACGAAACCGGCGATATCGAACATACTACACTTACGGTCACAGAAAAGAAAGTGTAAAACTACAATATTTGGAATCCAGATTCTCTTTAGACATCATAAATGCGAAATATCACATATCTCGTATTTCATGCCTAAACCATATGAATTCCACATATTGTATCACATTCCAGACAAACAGACAGTATTAAAGTTTTCGAACGAACAATCAAACACCCAAGATTCACTAAAGCTCAACACTTGAGCAGGGTTCAAAATAATCTGGAGTGTGACACAGTAGCGGCGGTCCAGCCGTAGAAGGGTCAAGCCAACGCCTCACATGTGGCACGCCGTACTGCCCCAAACCCTAGGGTTCAAAGGGCAGTTCGAGACGGTCACATAATCGAGTTAAGGTTTGTTGTCTTCTAGAGGGACCACCGCAAAAAGACTTGCACGTATCTCCAAACTATTTAAAACCCCGTGAATATTGAGTAAATGATATTCGTTCAAACACTTCAATACTTTCTAGTTTACCCGGAAAAGAAAGCGAAATGAAAAATCCGATCGAAACCACGAGGCCAAAAACATCTTCAGAATTTTTCAACAGCAGATTCAGATTAAACATACTCAGAATATAATATAGCAGGTAAGGAAAATTACTGTGCAAAAATTTATCAAAGAGCCCCTTATATGGCCGCGGATGCGCGGCCTAAGCTTGCTTATGCCGCGCTTCCGCGGCCAAAGTTACTGTTCACTGGCTCGAAATTTCCAGATTGTCTAATTTTTACCTGCTCTATTTTTTGAGAATTTTTAATTCTGAAAAAGGTCAGTTTTTAAAAATTTTACAGAGAGCATCCCATAAATTCGTATTTTTGGTTCGAACGGACTTTTTACTTCGCAAAAAGGTCGCCTAACGTTCTAGGTCGGCTCTGATACCAATGATGGGTTTGTTTAGCACCCTATGAGGAGTTTTGAAGCATCACATGTCCAAAAGTTATGATTTTTATTGTGCTAAACAAACACGCAAGTGGATCGATCCTAGAAAATTAGGTTTATTAAACTTTAAACTAGAAAAGCTTAGGGTTTGAAGGCTACAACCTTTGTAGCTACCCTTTTGTTTTGCTCCTTTGACTTTGGGGTGTTGGAAGAAGGTCCACTCGTCGTCCTCTTGCGTCCACGACGATCCACCCGGAGCTTCCCGTCCAAGCTAGCAAGTTTGGTAAAACAAGAAGAACACTCTAATCAAGTGAGCTAGACTTGATTAGAATGAAGTTGTGGCTATGGATCTCACTTCAAAATCCTATTTTTATGAGTGATTCACTCTCTTGTATGAACTAAAGAGCAAAAGCATGGAGGTTGATGAAGATGGTGGATTTTAGAAGAAGAGAAATGAATTATCTTGTGAAAGAGAAAAGAAAAATAACTATATATATTTTCTTCTCTCTTAACCAACCATGGTTAGATATATAGATATCATTTTATTTTAAATTAAAAGCATGATAAGAAAATAAACTATGGGTTAAATGTTAGTTGAGCATGGTTGAGTTAGAAGAGTGTAGAAATTCTTAAGTGATTTAACCCATTTTTCATTTTCTTTTGCTTTAATTTAAATCCAATAATTATCCAAATACAACCATGGTGTAATTCTTATACATCCACCATTCCCATTGTATAAACAACCATGATAATATATGATGTATGTATGCATGTGTGCTTGCACATCCATATGTGCATGAACAAGAATGAATGCACACATGCATGCATACATCCTACATAAACAAGATAGGATTTGTAGTGAGAAACTAATGATTAATCAACACTTGATCCACTAATCCGGTCATATCACATATGACCCGACCATTAGCAAGTTGCCCAATTAATATACGGTATCCCATACACGTATTTTAATCGGGTCCAAGCGCATATCGCATACGCGCACCACAACGTTTCGCCTGGACTGTGTAACTCCTATGTGGGACTCTAAGACTCGTCAATACACCGGCAGTGGGTGATGATCATATCAAGCACCCCCAAGCCGCAAGCGGTCAGCCAAACGTAACGGCCACCCGGGTATTGAGCGATAAGAAGAAAACAAGCGAACCTGTTACAACTCCCGTCGAGCCATCCGGCAACACTACCGTACAGTCCGGTCTCTTCGTCAGATATGCTGCATATCGAGCCTAGGGATGGTCACGTCGACCCCAATAACTCAATAAGTCGTGCCGGTGAATGGTCTATAACAGTTCGAGAAACTACTGATAACACTTATCAGCAAATCTCAGCAGCCCTGGCCAGGGACTTGCTGCTATAACCAGTCGGGCACAGTACAGCATCAACTCCCAATATCGGGAGAGACGAAACCCCTCCTATCTCTCATTGCCTTCGTGTGTCTCGGGACTGTACCCAACGGCCACCTGCTTGCACGACTCAGTAGAGCCGTGGTAGGGTGGTAATCAAAGTACAGTGGGAGAACACACAAGGCTCTATGACGATCTCGGGTCTACAGACTAACCTGTACCAGTGTCACCTGAGAACTGCTATCCGACGATAGATATAATTCCATATAGGAGTTCTCGGCGAGTCCGTCCAGTGTACCCAGTCACCACTGAGCACCCGTATATGATCTTGATGTCAAACATCGATGAATGTGGGAACATCCATCGCCCATCACATGGGTCTAGTATCGCATACGCTAGTCTACTCTGGTATATCGATGCCCCGTCTCGATACACCTCCGACTAGGGACATTGCAGGATATGCTTATAGACTACAGATGTCCCACTAGTATGATCTCCATCACAATCAGAGTAGTCAAGCCGATATCCTCAGGGCTTTATCAGCATATATGAATGAATAAAAGCATGATCTAATCAACATGTCAGATAAAGAAGAACCAGATAGCATACTATCATGTCGAGCAAGAATGCAAACTGAATATATATATACATGTATAAATACATCCACTATCACATAATGGCCTCTAGGGCATACATATATCCAACAGAAAGTGTAACCGAGTGTCATAGAGTAAAACCTGTTGACCAGGTTTAAACGTTTTGCGCATAAGGTGTTTGTCAGGGAACACCTTAGTTCGATTTTTAACAATGACAGCATTATCATATGCCTCATCCTGCAGCTCTTCTAGTTCGTTTAATTGCAGCTTTCGATTGCTGCCCGCGTCTCCCATTGAAAAATTCAACTCCTTGATTGCCCAAAATGCCTTGTGCTCAATCTCAACTGGGAGGTGGAAAGCCTTCCCATAAACAAGCCGGTATGGAGACATACCAAGATCAGTCTTGTTTGCAGTACGGAAAGCCCATAGTGCATCGATCAGTTTGAGAGACCGATCTTTACGGTTTTTAGAAACCGTTTTCTCCAAGATTTGCTTAATTTGCCGATTCGAAACCTCAGCTTGTCCACATGTTTGGGGATGGTATGGCGTTAACAGTTTGTGTGTAATGGAATATTTGCGCATTAAGGACTCAAAAGTCCTATTGCAAAAGTGAGATCCATTATCACTTATAATCGCTCGAGGGTGCCCAAATCGAGAAAAGATATGTTCTTTAAGAAATCGAACGACAACCTTGTTATCATTCGTTCAGCTAGGCACAGCCTCGACCCATTTTGACACATAGTCAACCGCCAAAAGAATATACACATTCCCAAAGGAATTGGGAAATGGTCCCATGAAGTCAATTCCCCAAATCTCAAAAATATCCACAACCAAAATTGGTTGGAGCGGCATTTCGTTTCTCCACGATATCCGGCCCAAGTGTTGGCACCGGGAGCATGTCTTGCAGTATTCATATGCATCCTTAAAGAGTCGTGGCCAATAGAAACCACACTGCAAGATTTTCTTGGCTGTCTTCTTTGGGCCAAAGTGCCCGCCACACGCTTGATCGTGGAAAAAAGACAGCACACTCTTAAACTCATTTTCAGGTACACACCGACGAATGATTTGGTCGGAACAGTATTTAAAAAGATACGGTTCATCCCAGTAAAAATGTTTTACTTGGGACAAGAATCAGAGTTTATCCTGTTTCGACCAATCTTTAGGTATCAAGCCGGTGGCCAAGTAGTTTACTATATCAGCGAACCATGATTCGCAAGACACGTTTAAGAGTTGCTCATCGGGAAAAACATCTTTGATTGGAATTTCAAGTTTAGGCGAAGAAGGAAGTCGTGAAAGGTGATCGGCCACTACGTTTTCACATCCTCTTTTGTCCCTTATGACAAGGTCAAACTCTTGTATCAATAGGATCCAACGTATTAGCCTCGATTTAGCATCCTCCTTCGCAAAAAGGTGGCGAAGAGCTGAATGGTCCGTATACACAATAACTGGGGAGCCGAAATAAGGCCAGAATTTTTCAAGTGCAAACACAACGGCTAAAAATTCTTTTTCTGTTGTTGTGTAGTTTAGTTGGGCCTCATTTAATGTACGGCTAGCATAATAAATCACGTGCGGTATCTTATTAATGTGTTGTCCAAGAACAGCACCAATGGCAAAATCTGATGCGTCGCACATAATTTCAAAGGGATGCGTCCAGTCTGGAGATGAAAGAATGGGCGCAGAAATGAGAGAGTGTTTCAATGACTCGAACGCTTCCATGTAAGTTGAGTCAAAAGCAAATGTTGTGTCCTTGGCCAATAAGAGAGTCAAGGGTCTAGCAATCTTGCTAAAATCCTTGATGAACCGTCTATAAAAACCGGCATGGCCAAGGAAAGCTCGGATTTCTTTGACGCATTTAGGAGGAGGAAGATTAGAAATGACCTCAATTTTGGTTTTATCAACCTCTATACCGTTTTGCGAGATGACATGTCCTAAGACAATGCCCTCTCGTACCATAAAGTGCCACTTCTTCCAATTTAAAGTGAGTTTCTTATCCCTACAGCGGGTAAGAACCGCGTCAAGGTGTAGCAAACACTCGTCGAATGAGTCACCAAAAATGGAGAAATCATCCATAAAGATCTCCAAAAACTTTTCAACCATATCTGAAAAGATCCCCATCATACACCGCTGAAATGTAGCGGGTGCATTGCATAACCCAAAGGGCATGTGACAATAAGCAAAAGTGCCAAAAGGACAAGTAAATGTGGTCCTGTCTTGATTCTCTTTGGCGATGGGGACTTGGTTATAGCCGGAATAGCCATCCAAAAAACAATATAACTCGTGCCCAGCCAATCGTTCTAGCATTTGGTCAATGAAAGGTAAAGGAAAGTGGTCTTTCCTTGTCGCGGCATTGAGTTTTCTATAGTCGATGCAAACTCGCCACCCAGTTTGGGTGAGAGTAGGTATTAACTCATTTGCCTCATTGGTTATGACCGTAATGCCCGATTTCTTTGGCACAACATGAATGGGGCTAACCCACTGGCTATCCGAGATAGGGTAAATGATACCACTATCAAGACATTTAACAATCTCCTTCTTGACAGCCTCTTTCATTATGGGGTTGAGGCGTCTTTGTGGATCCCTTACCGGCTTGACATCATCCATCAAGTGTATATGATGTTCAACTATGAGGGGACTAATCCCCTTGATGTCCGCCATAGACCAGCCAAAAGCTTGCCGATTATTTTGTAAGACCATTAAAAGGGCCTTCTCTTGCTCGAGAGCTAGAGAGGCTGATATGATAACGGGAAGGGTCTCATTCTCACCTAGGTAAGCATATTTAAGGTGAGACGGCAAAAGCTTTAGTTCGAGTTTAGGAGGTGAAATAATTGATGGTAACAATGGTGTAACTGTTTCAAACTCGAAGGATTCCATCAACGGTTCGAATCGAGTGTACGCAACCGAGTCGGATGGTTCCACTAACTCATCCGAAAAAGCAAAAGACTCAAACTCGGGAGGTGAGTCTTCAAAATCGTATACAAAGGTGAAACACTCATAATCGTTGTCCGGCGTGAAAGCTGTGTTGGATTCTAGGAGGAACGCACTAGAGGCGTCAACACTGCTGTGGTCGAACATAAAATTTTCAAACTCACAGTCCTCCGCGATCTTATTGATCGAGCAAACATCGAGTATGCTAGAATTAGGCTCGGAAGACTGATTTCCCAACTTAAAAATGTTGAGTTCAATTGTCATATTGCCAAAAGATAGATTCATTGAACCATTACGACAATTGATCATCGCATTAGAAGTCGCGAGGAATGGTCGACCAAGTATCACCGGAATTTGACTCCGGGGGTTAGCTACAGGTTGTGTATCCATAACAATAAAGTCAACGGGGAAAATGAAATCCCCTACTCTAATTAACACATCCTCCAACTCTCCCCTAGGATGGGTGATGGATCGGTCGGCCATTTGGAGAGTACAATGAGTGGGCTTAAGCTCTCCAACGCCTAATTGCTCGTACACATAATAAGGTAGCAAATTGACACTAGCACCAAGATCTAATAGTGCTCTATTGATGTTCTTGTCCCCAATTGTTATCGAAATAGTAGGACAACCGGGGTCCTTGTGTTTTTGGGGTAAAGATTGAACAAGAGCATCACTAACAGCACTAGCCACGAAAACTTTCTTTGGTACTTGTGACTTTCTCTTCTTGGTGCATAAGTCCTTTAAGATTTTTGCGTATGAAGGAACTTGTTGGATTGCATCCAAGAGAGGGATATTTATGCTCACCTGTTTGAACAACTCTACAATCTTCTCCATTTGTGGAGTTGTTTTATTGGATCTCAACCTGTTTAGAAAAGGAATATTTTGAAAAGTTGTTGAGTCCAATTTTTGTGGATCAGATTGTGGAGTTGGAACGGATCCCCATGTAAATGTGTTCGTGTTGTGAGAGGTGGGTCCGTTCGAGCTAGAAGAAGTAGAGCCTTGTGAAGGATGAGGAATAGGCTCTAACGAAGAAGAAGAAGAAGAAGGTGAAGAAGATGAAGAAGGACCACCGGCAGAGGTGTCATTGTTAATACCCACATTATTGTGCAACACTTTTCCGGATCTCAATGTGGTCACAACATTTACGTTATGATTCTGCTTTTCATATGCAACATGTGCGTGACCGGGATTTGGCAGTGGTTGAGATGGAAGCTTTCCTTTTTCTCGCTCGCTCAACGCAGCATTGAGTTGTGCAATTTGTGCCTCAATAGATTTGATGCTTTGATCGTGTGAGGCACTGTTTTGCACCAAAGATTGAATAGAAGTCTCCAACCTTGCTGCGGATTGTGTAGATTGCTTTAGGAACGCATCTAGACTTCTTTCTAGCGAGCTAAACTTATCAATATGAGGTTGGACAAAGTTGTTTTGAGGGTAAGAATTGTTGGGCACAAAATTGTTCATTTGATTAGGGTAAGGTTGCTGTTGGAAAGGTTGCTGGAATTGAGTTTGTGGAGGTGCTTGTTGTTGTGGAGGAGGAGGCCTTTGAAAGTTGTTGTTTCCTTGGATTTGTTGATTTTTATTCCAAGCGAAATTTGGGTGAATCCTCCAACCTTGATTGTATGTCGAAGAGTATGGATCATTTCTTTGTCGTTGCTGAAAGGCAGCATTGACTTGATCATGTCCTTGAGCGGATGGATTGTAAGGACACTCTTCGGTGAGATGTGATGGATCCGAACAACAAGCACAAACAGTTCATAGGGGTAAAGCGGGGGCAGGAGAAGGCGATGAGATTTTGGTCTCAATCGCTTCTAGCTTTTTCGTAAGTGCGGCCATCTCGGCCTTCATAGCAATCGACATATCTAATTGATGTATGCCTTCCGACCAATAGAAGAAGATGAGGTGGTCTTGGTGCTTTCACACTGAAGTGTTTGTTCAGCAAGATCGTCGAGAAACTGCCATGCTTCCTCACTAGATTTGGTTAGAAAGTGACCTTGACAAATGGTTTCTAGCAACTGCTTCGTTGCCGGGTTCAATCCCTCGTATAATGTTTGGCAAAGTTGCCAATTTTTGATCCCATGGTGAGGGCATTGAACAAGTAGGTCTTTGAATCTTTCAAAACATTTCCAAAATGGTTCGGAAGGAAGCTGGAAAAATTGTATAATCTCATTGCGAATTCTCGCAGTCTTATGATGAGGATAAAACTTTTTAAGAAAAGATTTCACAAACTCTTCCCAATTCTTAATTGAATGTGACGTTGTGCTGTATAACCACTTCTCGGCTAAGTCACATAAGGTGAAAGGAATGACCCTTAGCCTTATAGCATTGTCTGATAATTGGGTCGTTTTCATCATTGCGCAAACGTTTTGGAATTTGTTGATAAAGATATAGGCATCTTCGGATTCCAATCCGTGAAATTTGTGCAGCATATTGATGAAGTGGGGTTTGATCTCAAAATTGTCCCCATTTGCCGGTGGGAGTGAAAGACAAGTAGGTAGGGCGGTGCGGATTGGGTAGAAAAGATCCTGGAGCGCGATTCGTTGGGGCGCTTCAACAGGCGGGTGATTCGGGTTATTCGCACCTAACGGAGGTGGAATCAGTCCCGTGGGTAAGGTGTTGTTAGGATTATATCCCGACATACTTTCGGAAGAAGAATTTGAAGGTGAAAGTGAAGAAGCGGAAAGGATTTCGACTACGGAGTCGAAAGGTTCGTCGGTCGGTACCAACAAAACACGGACTAATCGGGCGCTAGTGTCCCTAGTCCAACCGGAAATACACTAAAGAGGTAGTGTAGTCAAAAAGGTGAAAGACAGAATGTGGAGGTAAGAAAACGTTAATGAGAAGAAGTGGTGTAAGTGGGGTGCAAGGATTTCTTTAGCGACAAGTTGCAAGTTTTTATAAAAAAAATTCCTTTTTTTTTAAGTGGAGCTTTTTGCAAAAAAGATTTTCGATAAGAGACTTTGACACAAATGCAATCAACCACAAATGCACAATAAGGCCTAGATCTAGGGTCAGCTAAACAGCTCCTAACTGTTCTAAAGGGCTAGAAATAGGACCTCAAATCGTCTCTTCACCGCCAATTGCGGCCAGGTAAGTGCCAGGTGAGTGGGAGGCTCTCCACTACAAATAGTGGCCCTAATTAAGTAACCACTCGCCTTAGACACACTTGCCTAGACACCGCAAAGTCAGATTAGGATTAACGGCCGATGCCTACAACTAGTCCTCTGTCCTATTGAGCGCGACGTCCTTAGGGCTGAGTCTAGTATTTTTTAATTAAATAATGGTCAATGCATATGCCTTATGTGATTTCTGGGGTCCTGGGAAGGGTGATGAAATCCCCACCCAATCTGGATTGGTCTCAAGCCCCTTAAAGTCCGATTAAAAATATGCAAAACAGTAAAAATCACTTGCAATCAAATTTTTTTAGCGCGGCGCAAAGAATCCTGCACAAGATCAATTATTGGAAGGGGAAAGATTTTTTTAGCGCAAAGAATCCTGCAGGAGATTTGACAAAAGATATATATTGGGATTTGCAGAGGAGAGAGAGAGAAACAAACAGAGAGAATTTTGCGTGCTGAAACGACCAACCCGCGGCGGTTCCGCGGTCGGAAGGGGGGTGCGGCGACGGTTCCGTGGTGGGTTAAGAGGCTCGAGTCCCGAAAAAAATTCTGTTGTTCTGTTGTTGAAATCCCCTGCTGTTCAGATCATTATCTTTCTGTTTCGCTCTCTGGATTTTTCCATATCCGAACTTGTACGTCGATCCTGCAAAGATTCACACAAGAAACCCTTCAAAAAATAAAAGATGATAGAACTTGTATATTTTTTATTTTTCAGTTTTTTTTATGATTTTTATAATTTTTATTAACCCGAAATTACAACAAGGAAATATTACGCCATTCCCGGCAACGGCGCCATTTGATTTGTTTGGGTTTTTAGATCAAAAATATATGTTAACCGCAATCAAGAACGGCGTCGCTTGGTAGCTAGCCGGTGAATATGGGTCGGTCCACAGGGATGATGTATATTTCCTAGTTGTTCTAAAGAGCTAATTCCAAATGATGTTTGGATCTTTATCACTAAAACTAATTTGATTTAGACTAGGATTTAGGAAACATGCTAGAATTAGGTTTAGGTTAAGTTTGGTAAAATAAAGTTTCCCACCTCTTTCAATGCCCTAAATTAGATCTTTTTAGGAGTTATGGTAATTATTAATAAAGGGGATTAGGATGATCGGGAAGAAACTATGTCTCTTCCTCTAGATCCTTGTCCGTCCTTTCTTAATCCTTACCCTAACCTCCATGGAAGACATGCATATCCGGTCTTTTATACTACGGTATCACTGTTACCTCGTGGGTAGGGTGCCGTAGGGAGCGGAATATGCATGTATGCATGGAGTTCTAATTATTAACATGTGATGGGCAAGAAAGGGGTGAGAGATCTTCATCTCTCAAACCCTTCCCTATTCCTAACCCTAACAAGCGAGGAAACTACTCGCTCATTAAGGGATCTACGAAAAACATGATTTTTATTTTGGTTTTAGAGTTAAGAGATTAATTAACTACTGCAGATTAATAAAAATTCTAATCTAGATTTAAAACTAAGGCAAAGAATAGATCTATCTAGGGCAGAAAATAAAAAAAAACTACTTACAAATTGATGCTCTCCAAAACATGAAAAGAAATCTGAATTTTATTAATGAAAGGAGGCATGACCTAATACAAGAATTTGGGTCTCTATTTATAGGACATAGAAAACCCTAGGTTTACAATCACCACATGTATGCTTTTACAAAAATACCCCTAGGAAGACTAGTCAGCGCCGCCAAGCTTTTTGGTAAAATTTTCCGCCACTACGGGCTCAGCACCGCCGCGGAACCGCGGCCGCAGGCTAGGTTTGGCCGCGGTTCCGCGGCCAAATAGAAGGCTCGTGGGTTGGTTTTTCTTGTGCTGCTTCTGGTTGACTTTTGCTTCCTTTTTCTTTAGTTAGTTCTTTAGGATGTCTTCTCGTTCTCTCCCAGATCTCCGCAGTGAATAATTGTAGTGGACTTTTAACGTTGCTTCGTGTCGAAGTCTTGAACCTTGTGCTGCCTTGTTCTTTGTGAACTGATCTTCGTTTATTCTCCAACTATAGGCTTGATCAAGATTCCACCATTTATCGGTCGTAGTCTCACTTCTGTATCGTCTTTTGTCTTTTTCACTATTTTTGCTCCGAGAACCTGTAACCTGTAACTATGTAGCAGACATGGGTCAAAAGCACCTGTTTATTTGTAAAATGCATATGAACACATTCCTAACATTATAAACCCCGCATTTTAGTCTCGATATTGAAAACACTTTTCAATAACAAGTCGGGCAATTCAACAAGATTCCCGATAAGTTGATCGAATGCTCATCGGAAACTTTAGTAGACGGTCGCACCCCCGATGCCGTCGACGAAGTGCACTTAGGCGGAACACCATGGCCGCGGGCACCCGGGAGGATGCTTTAGGCAACGGTGTTCTCCTGCAGTCACTTGGTCGAGGCTATTGGGCGTGGCTATCTAGTAATGTTACCCGACGAACATTAGCGTACAATACAAGATCGCGACGGGATTTTTATCCGAATCAAAACCCCGTGGCAACCGATCAAAAGAGACTAAATTGCTAGGTTTACAAAATTCAAACTAGTTTTCACAAAACTAATTTTTGTGGATTCCAAATATTGTATCACAATTCATAGATAGCTAGACGATATTAAACATTTCGATCGAATCAACAAACACCCAAAATTTTCCAGAAAGCTCAACACTTGAGCACTGTTTAAAAAATACCCAGAACATACCACAGCTCCTATGGACCAACCATAGAAGGTCCGACCCATGCCTCACTCATAGCGCCGCAGAACCACCGCAAACCCTATGGTTTGGCCGCGGTTCCGTGGTCAAAGAGTCGAGTTTGGGTATTGTTCTTCTAGAGAGTCCATAGAATTACCTGCATAGTTTTTGAATATTTTTAACTTGGAAAAATCCAACTTTTGGAAAATTTTCCAGAGAGGGGTGAAAAATGGGTTTTTAATATTCGTTCGAACTTTTTAACGCCCTCAATGTTATCCGAAATGATGTTAAAATTACGACTACGAAATACTCCGAATTGCCTTTACAGAAAGATAGCATCACATGCAATCTTAGTATAAACAAACAATACCTGAAACACCAAAACCCAGAGCCTGGAACACTAAAGCGAAACGAGGCGAAAACATCTTAATAAAACTGGTGGGACCGGTTTTATCACAACTTTCGCTGGGTCAAACCCGGTGAAAATGGCTCGTTTTGCTCTGGTGTTCATGTTACATCACATGTAACACTCTGCACTTGTTTAAAAAATTTTAGAGGCTCTGAAAAATTCGATGGAAACTAGGGTTTTGTTTCGATTGTTTTGGAGTTGTTTCGGTTTCGTAATTCAACTAACATCGTCTAATTCTCTAGCTCGGCTTTAATACCACTGCTGGGTTCCTTAGCACCCCCACTGAGTTTTCCAATACATCAACCATGCAAGTTTAAAATTCTAAGGTGCTAAAGAACCGTTAGCCTAGGATCTAACTAGAAGAATTAGGGTAAAGCAATATATAATCAAACATTATACTAAGTGAATGATGAATACAACCTTTGTAGATCAGTCATTCACTTCTAAAGCTCCGTGTAGTAGTCCCTTCGCTCCAAGTAGTGATCTCCCGGACTCAAGTTAAGCTCCACAAAGCGAAATGAACAAGCTTGCTTGAAGTCTTCGAGGCCGAAGATGATCTACGTCGAGGAGACTCTAACTCAAGACTCTAACTCAAGCTACCTCTCCACTAATTGGGAATTAGTGAAGCAAACAACCTAAACTAAATGGCTAATCTAGTGTATGTTGATGAAGTAGGATTTTTGCTCACTT
Source organism: Agapanthus africanus (assembly GCA_030015575.1). Classification (NCBI taxonomy): domain Eukaryota; kingdom Viridiplantae; phylum Streptophyta; class Magnoliopsida; order Asparagales; family Amaryllidaceae; genus Agapanthus; species Agapanthus africanus. The sequence continues at coordinate 102,534,421 of JASDDO010000010.1, read as the reverse complement.
TAGAATAATTTTTCTCAAAATATTTCTTCACCTTAAGAAAAACTATAGGGCTTTCTTGAGATGAGGAAGAAGATGAAGTGTAGAATGGAATGAGTGAGAATTGTAACCATGGGTGAGATAATATCTCATATTAACTCATGTAGAGACTTAACCATGGTTTAAGATAATGGTTGGGTTAATAAATATCTAGGGTGAGACAAAATTAGTGGACTAAGTCAATGGTTCTACAAGCTTCCACTAAGCTTCAATCCATGTGATTATTCCACCTAATTTTGTATTTACCTAAATAAATAAATAAAACAACTATCTATGACATGGTATGAGTCTCATACACCCATGTTAGATGTATCATCAAGCATGACACAAATAATATATATCACATATATATTAAATGTGCACAAGTGAGAAAAAGAAATCCTTAAGTGAGCTAATATTAGTTAATGTATGTTAATATATCAAATATATAATTATACATTAAATTTTTAAATCAACACTTGATTTAATTATCCGTCTATATCACATATAACCGACTAATATCATTTGTATCAACTTATCGAATCAACACTTAATTCGATAATCCGGCTATATCACATACAACCGACCGATATCACATATCGCGAGATTAGAATACGGTATTACATACGCATATTAATCTCGGTCCCGTACATATCACATATGTGCTCCTACTTCATTTCGCCTGAGCCAGGAAACCTCTGTGTAGGACTCTAAAAACTCGTCAATACGTCGGCAGTAGGTGATGATCATATCAGTCACCCTCAAGCCATCAGCAGTACTAGCTGGAAGTAACGGCTACCCGGGTATTGAGCGATCAGAAGATCAACAAGAAAACCAGCTCATACTCCTGTGAAACCAATAAATAACACTACCGTACGGTCCGGTCTCTTCGTCTGATATGTCGCATATCTAGCCTGGGGGTGGTGAACGTCAGACCCCAATAGCCCGATAAGTCATGCCGATGTGAGGCCCATAACGGTTCGAGAAACTACTGATAACACTTACCATTAAATCTCAGCAACCCTGACCAGAGATTTCCTGTTATGGCCAATCAAGCATAGCGCAACATCAATCCCCAATACCGGGAAAGACGAAATACACTTCTATCGCTCATTGCCTCCATGTGACTCGGGACTGTACCTAAAAACCACCATTTTGCTCGTTCTCCTGAACGTGGTAAGGTGGAAATCAAAGCAAAGTGGGAATCACACAAGACTCTATGACGATCTCGGGTCTACAGACTAACCTGTACCAGTGTCACCAGAGAACTGCTACCTGACGTAAGGTATAATACCATTTAGGAGTTCTCGGCGAGTCCTGTTCAGTGTACCCAGTCTCCACTGAGCACCCGTATACAATATTTGATGTCAAACACCAATGGATGTGGGATCATCCACCGCCTATCATATGGGTCAAGAAACATATACGCTAGTCTACTCTAGAATATCGATGCCCCGACTCGATACTCCCATGACTACGAACAATTGAAGGATGTACTTATGGACTAACATGGCCTCACTAGTATGATCTGCATCATAATCCTGGTAGTCAAGTACACATCCTAAGGGCTTTATCAACATGTAACAGAGAGACAATAAGTGTACATGTTAAGATAAAGAGGAACCAGATAGCATACTATCATGTCGAGTAAGAAAGTACTCCCTATATATGTCCAAGCATCCACTATAATATACATCATATGTACAATAATGGACTCTAGGGTATACATACAACCAACAATGTGATTTTAAGAGACGGTATACGTTTGGACCCAAAGAAGATCGAGGTCGTACAACATTGGTCCAGACCTGTTTCCGTGACAGAGGTCCGCAGCTTCTTGAGCTTAGCCGGTTATTACCGCCGTTTCGTGCAGGATTTCTCCAGTATCGCTGCACCATTTACCGGACTGGCCCAGAAGGGAGTTCCATTTCTTTGGACTAAGGCATGTGAGCAGAGTTTTCAGTAGTTGAAGACTCGTTTGACGACTGCACCGGTTCTATCTTTGCTTTTAAGATCAGGCGGCTATGTTGTTTATTGTAATGCTTCTCGAGTGGGTCTAGATTGTGTGTTGATGCAGCACGGCAGAGTTATCGCTTATGCTTCTCGGCAGTTGAAGAAGCACAAGCAGAACTATCCCACTCATGATCTAGAGACGGTCGCAGTCTCTGCGCTCAAGATTTGGAGACATTACTTATATGGCGAGTCGTGTCAGATCTTTACGGACCATAAAAGCTTAAAGTACATCTTCCAGCAGCGGGATCTGAATTTGAGGCAGCATCTTTGGATGGAGCTTATAAAGGACTATGATTGTGAAATCCTTTATCACTCGGGCATGGCGAATGTGGTAGCTAATTCTTTGAGTCGTAGGTCCGGAGGTAGCTTGTTCCATTTGAGCGCGATTTAGAGACATTCTTCTACAGATTGGAAGATCTTATGCGACAGCAGAGTATAGTTCGAGTTCACTTCTACCGGAGGGCAGCTTGCTCATGTCTGCGCCCATCCACTTCTGCTCGATCACATCCAAGAGGCACAGTCCGGCGATGCTCGTTTGTTTGAGATTATGGAGCATGTTCGGCGGGGATGAGATTCAGAGTTTTTGATTGATGGCCAGGGAGTGTTATAATTTAGGACTCGTCTATATGTACCAGATTGTAAGGGGCTGATACATAAGATCCTAGAGGAGGCTCATCAGTCAGCATACAACGTTCATTCAGGTTCCACCAAGATATATCGTGATTTTAGAGATATCTACTGGTGGGAAGGGATGAAGAGTGATGTTTCGAATTTTGTTTCAAGATGCCTAACTTGCCAGCAAGTCAAGGCTGAGCTGTAGAGACCGACAGGAGAGTTACAGCCTTTACCTATTCCAGAGTAAAAATGGGAGCAGATCTCTATGGATTTCGTTGTGGGTGTACCGAGGTCCACTCGAGGGCATGACTCTATTTGGGTGATTGTAGACCGGTTGACGAAAGCGGCTCACTTCCTCCCAATGAAGACCACTTTTGGATTTGCTCAGTATGCTCAGCTGTATATTAATGAGATTGTATGGTTGCACGGCGTTCCGACATGCATTGTATCCGACAGAGGCACCCAGTTTACCAGCCGTCTTTGGCAAAAACTTCAGAAAGCTTTGGGTACCCGTTTGAGTTTCAGCAGTGCTTTCCATCCGCAAACTGATGGTCATTCAGAGCGGGCTATACAGACTCTCGAGAAAATGCTCCGAGCATGTCTACTTGATTTTGGTGACAGTTGGAATCGTCACTTGCCCTTGATAGAGTTCTCCTACAATAACAGTTTTCAGGAGATGATTCAGATGGCACCTTTCGAGGCCTTGTATGGGAGAAAGTGTTGATCGCCGGTCTGTTGGACCGAGCTCAGAGAGAGCAGGATTTTAGGACCGCAACTAGTCCTGGAGACTACGAAAAAGATCCGGTTGATTCAGGACAGGATGAGAGCAACCCAGTGCAGGCAGAAGTCTTATGCCGACCGTTGTCGTCGTAGACTTGAGTTCGCAGTGGGTGATTGTTCAGTCGAAAATATTGCACATTTGATGGAACATTTTTCTTACTTTTGTTAAGTACTTAAAGGTGTTTATCGTAAATATGGAACATGTATGGGTTTATCTGCAAAATACTCTTTACCATATGTTTATACACTATACTTAATATTATAAAGTAAAATATATGCATATAATATTTATATGATATTTCGATAATTTAAATATGCATATCATATCAAATATTCCTAATAAATATTCTTAAAATATTGTATCACATATATAATGATTAGGATAATATCTCAAATACAATCACCCAAATACAATCAGCTGTATATTAGGATAATATTCTTAAAATATTGAATCAAATCGTAAAATCGTAAATGGTAGAGACTCAGAAGATTTAAAGAAACCAAACATCACAACAATCTCCACGTGTCAACATCATACAACATAAGAATTTTCAAAGCTTGATTCCACTATTCTGCCGCCCAACCGTGGCCAATACCCCATAGATGCAGCGGATCCGCGGCCTAATTATGGCCGTAGGATCTGAGATTTTCTCAGTGTGATCTTAACAACAAATCACCATATTAGGCAACTAGGGTTTCTATCTCTGCTACTATTTAAAGGACCTAGAGTTATACTTAGAAATCATCTCACCTTTTACCACGAAGCAGATCAATTCGAAGCGATCAAGAGGTCCACAGCGATCCACGAATCCAGGAGATCAATCGACGCATCATCTACTTCCAACGGGAACAAAGATCGGGAGCATAAACTAGGGTTCTTATATTCTAAATTCGACAGATTTGTAAATGATAGTTGATTAATAAAAAGGTAGATTTTTAGTTTAATTCTTTGCATTTTACTTTCTGCATTACTTTCTACATTTATATTATGATCTCCTTTTCTTCTATCTCCACCATGCGTGGCTAATTCCTCACTTGATAGGGTTCGTAGAATTAGGGTAGATCAATGGATGATAAAATCTCTTAACTTCTTTTACATCTCTTAAAGTTTATAAAATTTAGTAAAGTAATTGTTAACATCCTTATCGGGCGCGCTACCAATTTATTGATAGTCTCGACCGCGATTTGAGATTGATTAACACTTGTTTTGGTAAAGGCTAGACATGAATAGAGGTCAATGAAAAGATAAGGATTAAGAGTGGGAACCATATTCCCTCCAAAAACCTTAATTTTCATTCACCACTATCGTTCTAGTTTTAAATCTATTAAAAGATAAAAGGAGCCATTTTTAATTAATCATCCATTACTACTAAGTTCTATGAACCCTTCAAGTCTCTTCTTCATAAATTCTATATCTGTGTTCAACATAGATCTATAAACAAACCACCCATATTTCAATCAACTTGACGTTTCCCTAAGGACGACCCGTACTTATCTCGGCTAACTACTAGCGACACCGTTATTGATTGCGGTTACTTTACAAAAACACTTTTCCAAAAACACCATCAATCAAATGGCGCCATTGCTGGGGATACGTGCGTAATTTTTTTCTTGCTATTCGTGTTGAATTCTTATAAAATCCAGCAAGCATATTACAAAAGAGAACCAAAACCGCATATTGTGTTTTAACGATTATTCTGCGACTTTTGTGAGTTAATCTGGAGTCACTGGAACGAGAAATTAGAGATTCAGAAATTTTCATCAAAGCCCAGAGGAGAAAAGGGGTGCACTGAAGAAACATTGTCAAAAGAACCCACTTTTCCGCGGTGGAACCGCGGAAGAAGCAAGCATTTGGCCGCGGTTGGGCGGCGGCTCTGTGGATTTGTGCCCCCAAAATCTTCAGGTATATTTTCTGATCTTTATCTCTCTCTCAAATCCAATAATTTGAATTTTCTGCAGGATTCTTTGCAAAAAGCGCCGCTCAAAAATCTTTTGCATGGTTTGATAATTGGTTTGTTTGTGCATATTTTAACCGGACTTTAAGATGCAATAACCCAAATTCAGATTGGGTGGGGATTTCATCACCCTTTTTAGGCCCCACAAATCACAAAACAAGCATATTTTCAACTTACATTAATTAAAAAATATCTAGACCAAGCCTCTAAGAACCGTTGCGCTCAATTAGGACAGAGGAGGGTTGTGGGTAATCTATCATTTATCCGCATCTCTCTTATGGTGTCTAGGCAAGTGTGACTAAGAAAAGTGGTTACTTAATTAGGCCCGCTATTTTCGGTGATTCGTATAGCGGTGTAACACCTTAGATTATGTTTTGTGGTTAATTATATTTTAATGTATGGTTTTTAATAAAAAGTTTACCAAATTAGTTTTCAAATATTTTATCCTATTTATTGAGTATTTTATTAGATTTTTCCTAGGCTTGTGCATGATAACTAGGGTTGTTTTGGGGGTTTAACCATGATTAGCAACATGGTGAACTAACCATTTTTCCCTAATCTAGTTTAATATTGTATTAGGTGCTTTTGGGTTTTAAGTATGATGGTTGTTTTAAAAACAAAATGAATTCTTTTGTTATTGGGTTGACTTGGTGAGAGAGAGAGAGAGAGGGTGCATTATGAGGCATGATGGCTTGCCCATGCCTTCAATTAATGAAGAGAGAGAGAGAGGAGGGGGTTGACTTGTTAGTATTCTCTCATTCTCACTCATTTCTCTCATCCTCTCACTCTCAAACTCACACATACACACACCCATACAACAGCAGAGCAAGGCAGCAGCAGCTCCAACACCAGCATCCATCAGCAGCAGCAGACATCATCAGCAGCAGCAGCAGCAGTAGCAGCCCCAGCAACTTGCAGCAAGCTCTCACCTCCTCCATACACTTCTTCACTTGCTACTTAGGGTTCTCTAGGGTATATTTTCTAAACCCATATCTCTTTTGCTTAGCTTGTGTGTTAATTTGCGTCGGTTTTTGTTAATTAGCCAGTTTAGTGCTAATTATGGTGATTTGTGAGATGTTGTGGCTAATTGATGATTGTGTTAGTTAACCCTACCTATTTAAGTGTTATTAGGGTCACTTGAACTGAGTTTAACCCTGGATTACACTAAAATACCATAAGGTTTGTGTTTTGTGCAAATCGGTGTTTTTAAGCGTTATTTGTGACATTCTGTGATCTGCTATTGACCCGGACTCTTCAGGACAAAATTGGGAAAACTGGAACATGCTACCTACGTCTAGACACCACCACCAGAGCACGAGCCCCTAACTCTTACCTTGGGCCGCAGATTTATTGTGTTTGGCCGCAATTTGCGGCCAAGTAGGGGGCAGGGGTGTAGGGGTCTTGGCTAGGGTTTTCTGCAGTGTTGTCTAGTGCTTTGGCATGTCTAGTTTTGTAAGATTTGGCATGTAGGAAAATCTGGGGCAATATATCGTTTTGCATGTCCGTTTGTTTGCGCGATACGCGCGATACGTGAGTTGGTTCTGTGATCTAGCGTATCGCGGCGTGTCGCGGTAGTTTTAGCCGCGTATACACACGTTTTAGCGTATCGTGTACACGCGCGTTTAGTTCGCGACGCGAGTTTCTCGTTTTGGTTGGATATCGCGTTTTGCGGAATATTTGGCTTATATATGATTTCCATGTCTTATTTGCAGGTTTGCAGGCAGGGACCACGGACACTGCTACAGGAGGGAGCAGATGGTAGGATTCACCTAGCGTGGAGCGTAGGTGAGTAGATTTAACATCTACAGGAGAATCGCCCGCATGGCGTTATGCGTCTGGGATAGAATTCTAATACCCGTCGCATATTCTACGTCATTGTTAGAATTGCGCCTTTATCTTATTTCCTTGATATAGTTGTACTGTGACTAGCAGCCGTAGGACACTGCACATATTATTGACGGTTCATGTTGCACGAGCACGGATTGTATGCTACACACACACCGTTAATAATTGCCATGTCACACACAACCCCTTATAGATACTATATTGCTTATCATACATGACATCTAGCTTATAGGTATACCTATAGTGTATCTTACCCTTAGTGATAGGTACATCTACACCTTGCGATACAGCTACAGGTATACCTTGCACATATTCTACTTATACCCAGGGGGGTATACGACATCTTTTACTTATAGGTAGACACCTATACTTAGCTGTACCTTATTGATTTCGCATACATCTGGTTTCAGCTATATGTTCTCATTTATATGCTCGCATTCAGATATATCGCATATATTTATTCCTGGATTTGCGCCTTCTTATTTGGATTTTACATGATGTTTTCTGGATTTGGGAACCGCGGTAGTTCGTGAAATTATGCATACATTGAAAAACCCGGTTTCCTTGATATGATATTTGCGCGGCCACCATGAGATTTATCGGTTCTGATTATATACTCCATACGAGGTGTGGTTGCCGTATGAGGATACATGGTGGGGCCCGGTATGGTTCCCCTCGGCAAGAAGATCGATGGATGTTGCCGATTGAGCCTGGAGGCGGGCGAGTACCTACCGGTGACAGTACTGATGACTCGGCGGGGATCATGGAGATACCGTTGGGAGTCATGTACGTATGCATACGTCGAAAGGCGAGGGTCAGAGCTAGGCACTCGTGCTTTCGGGATAGCGTATGATACGTGATCAGGATTTCTGTGTCGATGCTTGGCACATGGTTTTCATGATATTTCTTTAACAACTTTGTATATATAACAGGGGATTTAGCCGTTGTTATATATACTCTTACACCAATATTAGTGGAATGGGACGCTAATATATGTGTATTGCCCCCATCACACTTATTTCTGTATATATTTACCTTTAGGATGTTAGATTCTTACTTGAGATTTGACTTGGGATATTAGGTGATTCATTGAGATTGGATATTGGACATACCTATGTGATTACTGATTTGTACATTCGGGATATAGGAGATTACTCGATATTGTACATTGAGGAGATGTGAGACTTATATGATGTGAGAGCCCAATGTGGGGGCTGATTTGAGGAATTGGGATTTGAGTGTCTTGATGGATTGTGATCCTACCACGATGTCAGGTTTCCGTGGGAACGACATATTTCACTCCATACCTCATACCTTTTCACTTATGCATTGTTCTATGTATTAGGAGTACATGTTAGTGTACCCTTCATGATAGCTGCATATTTGCATTCTCATATCCCTATTGCATAGTTATTGCACACTATTGTCATGTCATTATTGCTTCACATATTGACTGTACCTGCTAGTGTACTTTCCATTATTCTGCATTCATATGACATGTAATTATTGTAATCGCATATCTTAGATTCATGTTGTACGTACATTCCTGCGATTACCTGCATATGTTATCTACTATTCACGAGTTGGCAACTCACCCCCGTTGTGCCACAGGTGTTTCAGGTTGTTCCCAGAGTAGTCGAGGCAGGCTATTCAGTATTCATCTATCATCTTTTGCTACAGATACCGCATCAGCTCACAGTACTATTTTGCTTGGGTGGGTTTTGGTGGTTATCTGTATTTTGTATTGTACCTTCATTGTATTTGTACTCTCCATCTACTATCATGTTGTTGACTTAGAGACTTGGTGAGGACGTTATTGTATATTAATTGTGGATTTGTTGTCTTTTATATACAGCTTTCTCTCTACTGTCTTTATTTCTTCGCTACGGCGTCGTATATTTGTATTGTATTCATCTTGGCTAGTTTTTACAAAAAGGGGGTGTTGCCAAAATTTTAAAGATAGAAAGTAGAACTTTTAAAGAATTTGGGTTGCGATTTCAAGTGTTTCAAAAACTTATATTATCTTTTCCGTATTTTTATGGTTTAGATTTCTGGGTTTTGGCTTTCTTTTACTACATTACGTCTTAGGGCGTTGCGTAGTACTAGGGCCGTCACGGGCCAATTTCGGGTCGTGACAAGTGGATACCTGGCACTTACCTGGCCACAAGAGCGATAAAGAGGTGGTAGAGAATTGATCCAGCGGCTTGTTCTTTGGAAGTATAGGAGCAGTCTAGTGCTTGACCTAAGTGACCTTAGTTCTAGGGTTGATTGTGCATTTTGTGATTTGTTGGGTCAAGCCTCACGTCCGACACTTTTTCAATACAAACCATTTTAAAATCGTTCTCACACGCGCTGCCACGTTCGCTAAACCCGCTTAGTGCATGACCGGTTAGACATGGGATTCTAGTACCAGTCATGTCCGTGTTTCTGCTATCGACTCCGACATTGGTACTTCTCCATCTTCTTTTTCCCTCCACCCACCACATCGACCGAGATGGACTGTTCTCCATCAGATTTTACAAACACACCCCTGCCACCACCCGTAGATGCGCAAAATTCACCGCGCATCTCTCTTCAAGAAAGATGTTACCCGATACGCGGTCCCCTTTCTACTTGGCTATCTATTCCACCAGCCAATGAGAATAATTTCAAAATTAAACCCCACTTCATCAACCTGTTGTCCGAATTTCACGGGCTTGAATCCGAAGACGCATACGTTTTTATAAACAAATTCGAAAACGTATACGCAATGATGGGCACTACACAACTTTCTGTGGATGCTATGCGATTATATCTTTTCCCTTTTACCTTCTGCGACCTAGCAGAAAAATGGCTTTATAGCACTGCCGCACACTCTATCGCCAAATAGGACGAATTCATTATAGCATTGCTTAAGAAATTTTATACCAATCACAAAACCACCTGTGTTCGAAGCGAGATTAACCAGTTTACCCAACTTCCCAACGAACCATTTTGGAAATGCTTTGAACGGTTAAAGGATCTTCTTCTACAATGCCCCCATCATGGAATTGATAAATGGCAACTTTTCCGAATTATATATAAGGGTGCTAATCCATCTACAAAACAGATACTTGAAACCATTTGTCATTGCCATTTCATGTCTAAAGACGATGGTGAAGCTTGGAATTTTCTGGAAGATCTCGTCGAACAAACCTTACAGTGAGAAAGCGTTTGACCAACTTCATCTAGGGCAGGTATTCATTAGCTCGATATTTCCATCGCAGTAAAAGCCGAAATGGCTGCGATGCAAATGAAACTCGATGCTATCGAAACAAATTCTCTTCTGCCTCCCAAAACCAAGTTACGCACCCAAAAACCCTGTATGGTTGCTGTTTTGACCCATCGCATTTAACGGAAGAATGTCCTTTGAATCCTCCATTTCAAGGTCAAGAACAAACTAATACTCCTTTTCAGCAACGACCTAGAAACGATCCTGATTCTTCCACATACAATCAAGGATGGAGGAATCATCCTAATTTTGCTTGGAACCAAAACCAAACTCAAAATCAAAACCAGTTCCCAAGCAGCTATCAAATGCCTCTCCCACAGCAACAGCAGCCACCACAACAAAATCAGCATCCCTTTCAATCGCAACCTTTTCAAAACCCGACCAACAATTTTGATCCTTATAATATTTCAACGGCCGGTACCGATAAAACCTCTGCGCTCGAACGTAACTTAGAAACGTTCATTAAACAATCCATGCAAACGACGACTAATTTAACGTCTTCTATTCAAACATTAGTGCAACACACTGCTTCCCATAGTGAAAGAATAAAATCGATAGAAGCACAACTTGCACAGTTAAATGCCATGATGAGCGAGAGAGAGAAAAAGGGAAACTTCCATCTCAAGCTCCACCAAATCCTGGCCACTCATAAAGTCATAATGTGTATGCCGTAACCACGTTGAGATTGGGAAGAGTGTTGAATAACCAAGTGGGTGAACATGTTGATGTTGATGATATCCCGGTTTCTACTTCTGATCCTCCTTTGTTTAATCCAACAACTTCTTCCGAGCCTATTCTCCGTTTTCCACTAGACTCGAACCCTCAGCCCATTTCCTCGAGTCAATCTCAAATGATCCCAACTCCAATTCTGGGATCCATTCCATCCCTACAAACTTCTCCAATGTTGGACCCAACCCTTATTGATAAAGCTCATTTTCCACACAGGTTAAGGGCCAACAGACCAAGTCCACAAATGGAGAAGATTGTGAAAATTTTTAAGCAACTTAACATAAACATTCCTCTCCTAGATGCTATACAACAAGTTTCATCCTATGTGAAAATTCTAAAGGACTTGTGCACTAGGAAAAGGAAAATTCAAGTGCCTAAAAAAGTTTTCCTAGCGAGTAATGTGAGCACTGCTTTTACCCAATAAATACCCATGAAACAAAAGGACCCCGGGAGTCTTACAATATCTATTGCTATTGGGGGTAAAAATATTAATCATGCTATACTCGATTTAGGTGCTAGTGTTAACTTGCTTTCGTTTTCTGTTTATAAGCAATTATGCATCGAAGAGTTAAAACTGGCGCACTGCACTCTTCGGATGGCCGATCGATCTATCACCCAACCTAGGAGTGAGCTAGAGGACATGTTAATGAAAATATGGAAATTTATATTCCCCGTGGACTTCATAGTTATTGATACAAAGCTTGTAGCAAACCCCCGAAACCAAATCCCGGTGATTCTAAGTCGGCCTTTTCTAGCGACTTCCAACGCAATAATCAATTGTCGTAACGGTTCTATGAACCTATCTTTCGGGAAGATGTCAATTGAGCTTAATATTTACAAGTTGGGAAGTGAACCCTCCGAACTCTATGCTCACGTGTGTTCTGTCGAAATGATAGATTCCGACAGCAGCGAACTTGAAGAGCTTCACGATACTTATCTCGACTCCACTAGTATGTTGTTGTTTGATCCTGCTATTTATTATACACATAAGGACCCTTCTATCGACAAGTTCACATCCAAGTCCGAACCCTTTGACTTGTCGAATTAGTTAGTCGAGCTGTCCGGGTCAACATCCAACGCTAAATATGAACCTTTTATGGAGTCCGAGGATCATACCTTTCTTTCCGATGAGATTATCATTCGGAATATCGATGAAAGTTTTGAAGACATTTTCACCAAAGAACTCACATTCTTAGAAGACATAGGAGTTGTGATGAATCAACCCCAACCCAAAGAAGTTGAACCGTCACCCCTTTTTTTTATCAAGAACGAGAATGGGAGTAATCCATCATCATTGTTTCGTCTCTACAAACCGAGACGTAAACCCGTTCTATTACACTTCTTATCTCCTCCCCACTTCTTCACGTCTATAGGTGACATGATCTTCTACCAATCTTGGTGTTCCATTGATAAAATATTTCAACGGTTGGTGTTGACTTTTGGTCTTTGTAAAGCTTTATATTGACCAATAACTTTACCCCGCTCTTTATAATTTTAAAAATGCTTAATACTGTTTTACTCAAGTTTGGAGGTGGGGAGAAAATATTTTGGCTCTTGAAAGAAAATAATTTTTTACAAAATTGTGAGCCAAAAATAAGTTTGGGGTAGGATTTCACTGTCATTTATTCATGTCCCCGTTACTAACTTTTCCTCCTAAGTCTACAGGTTTTTTTTAAGCTTAACAGATGACATCAGTGAGGACACTGCTGCAAATAGGTTTGGGGGAGATTTGTGCTTATTCACGCATCAATTTTTGCATTATAAAGCACAATTTTTTTTCTTTGATAATAAAAGATTAGAAAGTGAAATTACATATGAAAGATAGGGAAAATTTAAGAAAAGCAAGAAAATTAGATATTTTATAACGAAACTAGTAATAGGTAGTCATGAGTTGTTGTCCCAAGGGTTAGTTAGATTAAGGAAATCACTAATCTGAGGATAGAAATTAAGTCTGAAAAATAGTCCATATTCTTGAGTCCAAACTTTTGAACATTGATACCCTACTATACGCACTTGCACACATCTTAAAACTTAGGATAGTAGAGAATACCTTGAAATGCTCTTGTCTAAAAGCCTTAGTATGAAGATCAATGAAAAAAAAAGTTAAACATAAAAAATATAAAATGGTGAAGAAAAATGAACACTGGTTTTGTAATTGCTTAAGGCAGCATAAAAAAATATAGCGAGGGTGCTTTATCACCTAGTGCCTCAGACCAACTGGTTTGGGAGCCACTACTAAGCCTTAGATGTTGCAAGAAGAGGAAATTGCTAATTACGCCTAAAAAATGAGCAAATTTGGTAATCGGTCAGTTAGTATCTCAAGAAGTATTGACGATCTCATGAAGAATGTGTGAGCAATTCCATCTAAAATATTCACCGACTAAAAAGTACTAAGGAAGATGGATAAGAGTATGATAACTTGAATTGAATTCTCTAACTATAGGGATGTCTTTTACACACACGTAGGGGTATATGATCGATATTTGGAAGAAAGGTAGGGAGGAAGACTAAAGGAGATATTTTATTGAGGGATGATGTGATTGCTGACATCTTTTCATGACCATTAAGATAGGGCTCATGGCAACTGAAAAGCTGGTATAGTTTGGAACGCTTCTTTTCAAGTTCTTTCTTTTATAAATCTTTATCTTTGTATATAACTTTCATCGTCTTTCTTTTATTATGGGATTTTGTGGATGTAATCCGCTGAAAACCCTCAGGAGACAACACTCCTCCTACTAGGGACATCTAGAGGTTTAAAGGCTTGTTGCATGTGCTAAGTACACTCGTGTGTAGGGTTCCTAGGCACTCTTACAAGGGTTCATAAGGCATCAACCATGCCCGAATAAAAATTTAGACGTGCCGAACAACCTAAAGCCGGAATCTTTGCTAGATTATTAGGGTTTAACATGCAAGTAAACATCTTTACAACTAAGTGTGAGGGATTACAACCTTTGTAGTCCGCTCCTTCGCTTCATAAGCTCCGAGTAGAAGTCCCTTTTCCGCGATCCTCGATCTCCCGGACTCAAGAGAGGCTCCACGACTCGAACGATCCATGCTAGCTTGTAGTGTTCCTTTTCTCCGATGATCTACGTCGAAGTTTCTATAACTCAAGCTCTCTCACTCTAATGAGGTGAACACCCTAATCTAATTGGCTAGATTAGATGAGAATGATGGAGTAGTATTTATGCTTTCTTTTTGTATCAAATTATCATATGAAATCATCACAAAATGAAAACCTAGAAAGCTTTCTCAAAGCTCAAGGTTGAAGAAGAAGATGAAAAATGAATTAAACCTTTTGTGATGAATAATGAAATGAATATATGATTAATAATGCAACCATGGTTAAGGATGACAAGGATAACCCTTGTAGAGAATTAACTAGGGCTAGGGTTTGGTTGGGTTAAAGAATGAGTCATAAGAAAATATCAACAATAATATCTAACTCATGACAAAAGAAATCCTTCTAGAATGTGCAAGAAGGAACTAACCCAAATCACACCCTAACCTTGTTTAATCTCTACTAAACATGTTTCATTATTAATCATATCATATTACAATAATATATATCACATATATATTATATATTTGTAACAAAAGAAAATAATACACTTAACATATATCGCATATATATCAATGCATTATCCGGTGAGAAAATGAAATAATAAAGTGAGCCAATATTAGATAATGTAATACAATATATCATATATATATTATTATACATTAAATCATCGAATCAACACTTGATCCGACAATCCGGCTATATCGAATATAACCGACTAACATATCATGTACCGATTCATCGAATCAACACTTGATCCGATGACCCGGCTCATATCTAAATATCGCGAGAATATAATACGGTATCTCATATCGTATTATCCTCGGTCCTGCACATATCACATATGTGCCCCTACTCCGTTTTTCCTGAGTCAAGAAACCTCTGTGTAGGACTCTAAAGAATCGTCAATACGCCGGTAGCAGGTGATGATCATATCAAACACCCACAAGCTGCAAGCGGTCAGCTAAACATAACAGCCATCCAGGTATTGAGCGATCAGAAGATCAACAAGCTAGCCTGTACATTCTCCTGTGAATCCAATCGGTAACACTCCCGTACAGTCCGGTCTCTTCGTCTGATATGTTGCATATCTAGTCTAGGGGCGGTATTCGTCAGACCCCAGTAACCGATAAGTAGTGTCGATGTGAGGCTCATAACGGGTCGAGAAACTACTGGTAACACTTACCAGTAAATCTCTATATCAGCCCTGGCCAGGGAATTCCAGTTATAGTCAATCGAACACAGCACAACATCAACTCCCTATACCGGAAGAGACGAATCCCCTCCTATCGCTCATTGCCTCCATGTGATTCAGGACTGCACCCAAAAGCCACCATTTTGCACGCCCTCTTGGACGTGGTAAGGTGGAAATCAAAGCACAGTGGGAATCACACAAGACTTTATGATGATCTCCGGTCTACAGACTACCCTGTACCAGTGTCACCGGAGAACTGCCATCTGACGTGTGGTATATCACCATCTGGGAGTTCGGCGAGTCCGTCCAGTGTACCCAGTCTCCACTGAGCACCCGTACACTATCTCTGATGTCAAAACACCGATGGATATGGGATCATCCATCGCCCATCATATGGGTCAAGATGCGTATACGCTAGTCTACTCTGGTGTATCGATGCCCTGTCTCGACACACCCTCGACTAGGAACAGTTATAGGATGTACTCATCGACTACCGTAGACCCACTAGTATGATCTCATCATAGTCCCAGTAGTCGAGTACAGATCCTAAGGGCTTTATCAACATGTGAGAGTAAGACAGTAAGTATATACAAGTCAACATGTTAAGATAAAGTGAAACCAAATAGCATACTATCATGACGAGCAAGAAAATCCTCTCTATATATATCCAAGCATCCATTATAATATACATTATATGTACAACAATGGCCTCTAGGGCATATACATAACTAACATCGTGTTACCTACGAAAGTGTGCTAGGTTTTTCTTTTCCTTTTTTCCCTCTCTTGAATAACTAGTTTGCTCGGGACGATCAAAGTTAAGTTTGGGGGTATTTGTTCAGTCGAAAATATTGCACATTTGATTGAACATTTTCCTTACTTTTGTTAAGTACTTAAAAGTGTTTATCGTAAATATGGAACATATGTAGGTTTATCTGCAAAATACTCTTTACCATATGTTTATACACTATACTTAATATTATGAAGGAAAATATATGCATATAATATTTATATGATATTTTGATAATTTAAATATACATATCATATCAAATATTCCTAATCAATATTCTTAAAATATTGTATCACATATATAATGATTAGGAAAATATCTCAAATATAAAAAATATTACTAATACTATGAATTGAGATATTGTGCAGATTTAGCTCAGGTCTGGAGATCGAGATATCCGAGATGTCGGGAATAAAATCTGCCGATAAAGTTGAATAAAATCGTAAATGTCAGAGACTCAGAGAAGATTTAAAGAAACCAGACATCACAACAATCTCCACGTATCAACATCATACAACACAAGAATTTTCAAAGTATGATTCCACTATTCTACCGCCCAACCGCGGCCAATATCCCCTAAATGCAGCGGATCCACGGCCTTATTATGGCCGTAGGATCTGAGATTTTCTCAGTATGATCTTAACAACAAATTACCATATTAGGCAACTAAGATTTCTGCCTCTACAACTATTTAAAGGACCTAGAGTTATGCTTAGAAATCATCTCACCTTTCACCACCAAGCAGATCAATCCGAAGCGATCAAGAGGTCCGAAGAGATTAAGAGGTCTACATCGATCCACGAATCCAGGAGATCAATCGACGCATCATCTACTTCCAACGAGAACAAAGATCGGGAGCATAAACTAGGGCTCTTGTACTCTAAATTCGACGGATTTGTAAATGATAGTTGATTAATAAAAGGTAGATCTTTAGTTTAGTTCTTTGCATTTTACTCTCTGCATTTAATTTCTGCATTTACATTATGATCTCCTTCTTCATCTTCTCTTCCATCTCAACCATGCGTGAGTAATTCCTCGGTTGATAGGGTTCGTAAAATTAGGGTAGATCAATGGATGATAAAATCTCTTAACTTCTTTTATATCTTTTAAAATTTATAAACTTTAGCAAAGTAATTGTTAACATTCTTATTGGGCGCGTTACCAATTTATTGATAGTCTCGACCGCGATTTGAGATTAGATTAACGCTTGTTTTGGTTAAAGCTAGACATAAATAGAGGTCAATGAAAAGATAAGGGTTAAGAGTGTGAACCATATTCCCTCCAAAAACCATAATTTTCATTCACCACATCGATCTAGTTTTAAATCTATTAAAAGATAAAAGGAGTTATCTTTAATTAATCATCCATTACTACTAAGTTCTATGAACCCTACAAGCCTCTTCTTCATCAATTCTATATCTGTGTTCAACATAGATCTACAAACAAATCACCCATATTTTAATCAACTCGTCTAAACCAAGAAAAAAGTTCGACGTTTCCTTGAGGACGACCCGTACTCTTCTTGGCTAGCTACTAGCGACACCGTTATTGATTACGGTTACTTTACAAAAACACTTTTCCAAAAACATCATCAATCAGTGATCATGTTTTCTTATGGCTCTCTCCGATGAAGGGTGTGATGGGGTTTGGAAAGAAAGGAAAGCTTAGTCCCAGATTTGTGGGTCCTTTCGAGATCCTTGAGTGAGTCTGTACCGTTGCTATCGTTTTGCACGGATCGAGACCCCGACGAGGGGTGGTGGCCGGTCTCACAAGCCATTGGTGTCAGTTGGTTCACCTAAGATGTATACAGGTGCTTATTGGGTTATGAGTACTCCGGACGGACTCGCCGGGAACATGCTAGTTGGTATTATACCTATTGTCAGATAGCAGTTCCCTGGTGACATGTGTACAGGTTAGTCTATCGACCTAAGATCGTCATTTTTCTCATGTGAGTTCCCACTGTGCTTTGATTACTAACCCTACCACGGTTCAAAGGAGTCATGCAAATAGGTTTTTGTTGGGTACAGTCCCGAGCCACATGGAGGCAGTGAGCGAATCGTCAGTGGATTCGTCTCACCCGGTATTGGGGGTTGATGTCGTGGAGTGTATGAGTGGACATCACCAGAAATCCTTGGCCAAGGTTGTCGAGAATTACTGATTCGGATCAGTGGTTTCACAGGTGGTGATGGGCTTCATACCGACACTAAATGTCGCGTTATTAGGGGTCTGACTTTATCCACCCCCCTAAACTCGATATGTGATACTCATAAACAAAGGGACCGAACTATACGGATATTGTCACTGTCAGGCTCAGTAGGGTTTCAGGATGCGTTTGCTCGTCGGCCTCTCTTTCGTTCAATACCTAGGTAGCCGTTACGTACAGCTAGTGCCACTGACGTGCTTGTAGTTAAACCCACTGCCAGTGTATTGATGAGTCTTTAGAGTCCCACACAGAGGGTTTCACTGCTTCGGGCGAAACGTTGTAGAGGTCGTATGGTTTTATGGCAGGGTTCGATCATATACGTGCACTTGTGCACGGATCATGATCGGACGGATAATACTAGTGGGCTTTGATTTAAGCCGGATCTTAGTATTATATTGTTGGATTATTTTCGTCTCGTTGTATTTGTATTCAGTCGGAATACGGATGCAGGTATGTATATACGGAAGAGGGGTATTCTTGTAATTCGTTACAAGTTTACTTTAGAAATTGCCATTTCATTTTGGATTAAACATTTAGGGCTTAAATGTTTATTTGGTGAAAAGTGTGACTCATTATTTCTAGCATGCTCACTTGGTGATTCATGCATATCACATGGGTGTGACTCATGGTGGGTCATGGGTGATATGCTACGGTTTTGTTTATGGTGTAAGATATTTGTTGTAAGCTTGGGATATTTTTTCATGAGTTGTTTTCTTTACTTGCTCACAAAATACATCACACAACAAAGAAAAGAGGCAGCCACTTCTTTTTCCTCACTTGCTCCTTTTCTTTTTCTTGAGCTCACACTCTTCACTCCATGGCTTCTTCTTCAACCTGTTAGTTCTATGTATGCCCTAGAGGCCATTACTGTACATACGATGTATATTGTAGTGGATGCTTGGACATATATAGGGAGGACTTTCTTGCTCGACATGATAGTACGCTATCTGGTTTTACTTTATCTTAACATGTACTCTGATTGTCTCTATATTACATGTTGATAAAGCCCTTAGGATATGTACTCGACTACTGGGACTATGATGAGATCATACTAGTTGGGCCACGGTAGTCGACGAGTGCATCCTATAACTGTTCCTAGTCGAGGGTGTATCGAGACAGGGCATCGATACACCAGAGTAGACTAGCGTATACGCATCTTGACCCATATGATGGGTGATGGATGATCCCATATCCATCGGTGTTTGACATCAAGGATGGTGTACGGGTGCTAAGTATAGACTGGGAACACTGGAAGGACTCGCCGAGAACTCCCAGATGGTATTATACCTCACGTCAGATGGCAGTTCTCCGGGACACTAGTATAGAGTTATATGCGATATCGGCCGGGTATATGTGATATAGCCGGGTCATCGTATTAGTCGGTTATATGCGATATAGCCGGATTGTCGGATCAAGTGTTGATTCGGTAATTTAATGTATAATAATATATATGATATATTAAATTACATTAACTAATATTAGCTCACTAAAAGATTCTTTTTCTCACTCGGGTAATACATTGATATATATACGATAGATGTTAAATGTATTGTTTTATTTTGTTACAATAAATATTGTATATGTGATATATAATGTTGTAACATGATATGATTACTAATGCAACATGTTTAGTGGAGATTAAACATGGTTAGGGTTTGATTAGGGTTAAGCTTTTCTAGATGTTTTGCCACGACCCGAAAGAGCACGTGACTGGCCCTTGAACCATATGAAATCTATAGGACTCCATCTGATCCAAGTAAGCCAAAAGCCCAGAAATCTAAAACCATTTTTAGGAATAAGTAAAGAAACTGGTTTAAGGAAGTGAAGAAAAACATGTTTGAAATCTAGGTTTTTAAATAACTAAGCCGAATGTGCATTTTAAAAACAGTACAATCTTTTCTAAAAATTTCGGCAGAGTTTCTTTTGTAAAACTGGCCCCGAATGGGGTACAACAAGGAAAACAATATATATATACAATGATAAAGGCATCCCCAAGCGGGAGCTAGCTCTTCGTCAATCGACGGTCACAACCACACATACAACAATAATATACAACGCCAAGTGGCGAGGATCAAATCCAAAAGAAAGCTCAAAAGCAACAAGAAAACCGCAATACTACTAAGCGCGACTCTAAGGTCGAATAATACATCACTAGTCTAGGTCTGAAACAATATACAAGTTTTGGTTGATGGAAATTCTAGATACAATGAATAAAATAAATACAATGGTGGTTCTTGATGCGAAAGAATCCACCTACCCAAAGCAAATCACCCGCAAGAAAGTAGTGTGCCAGAAATGCCCCAATGAAACCTGTAAGGCAGAACCTGCAAGGACTGTGGCACAACGGGGGTGAGTTGCCAACTCGTGAATAGAAATATCTACAAGCAGAAACCGAAAGCAAGACATAATCCTAGGCCAATACGATCAGTATATAAAATCCTCAATATATAACATGCAGCCTATAACAAGGCTAGGGTAAATATCTAACCCGAGTGCAATCTCATGTGTCTGTGTCAGTGCCTCAGGTAGCAATATAACATATGAATGAGATATGAATGCGTGAAAACAGAACACATTTACATGAAGCAACTGTTTTCATAAGTTAGTGAGATTTCCTATGTATTTTTAAAGATGAGGTATCATAATGAAATCAGCATAAAACTGTGCCTAGCATCGGCACGAAACGTAATCCCAATATCTCGATATCTCAAAGTCTCAACCACAATATCTAGGGCGCCGTCAGTCCAGACCGGCCCCTATCATAAATCTCAAGACCACGACGGTATCCTCCAGATATCCGACGCGTCGGGTAAAATCACCGGTAGGTAGTACTCCCCTGCCAGGCTCAACGTCATCACCACATTCCTCTTGCCCCGGGGTACCGTACCGGGTCCACCATGTACCCGAAACGGTTCATCCGTCTCCTCGAATCGGGTTTCCAAATCCATCAGCAAACTCATGGTGGACGACCCATACATCATAGGAAAACCGCACTTTTTATTTTAAAAGAGAGAATATGATTATTTGTGTCTTTGCGGTTTTCCTCCAAATCCAGAAAATCTCATAGAAATCCAAATCCAAACCTCAATAGCACGTAAAATAGTGAATATATGCATGATAATCCATGAATGCGGCATAACAATGAATAACAGTATGCATGAAGTAGCAGGTAATAACTACAATGTCTAAACTATTAGCTAACAGGCTATGTCAAGCAATAATATTTTCTAAGGTGTACGTGACATGGCAATTACCGATGAAGATGTGTGTGAGCCGGCAAGTAAGTGTACGTGGTATATACGCATCATCGGTAATGGTGCTGGTGTCCTATCAGCATGATATTAATAATGGAGTATGAAACATAATATAAGAATGCGATGCAAAGCGAACCACAAAAAAAGGAGTGGGAGCTGAAACTAGACGTAACTAAAACTAACCTGCATTAATCTAACATAAGTCCTACAATTGGTGCCTTTTGAAATAACACGAATCATGGGGTTTTGAAAATAGAGGCTACGGTGTTTTTGTGAAAAGATACGCCTTATTAAATATCCGTAGATCCCTTGACCTGTCTTTTAAATTACCCACGACCCGCTCGTTTTGAAATAGGTAGGAGTCTAATCTAATCTAACTACTATACTAAACTATACGGCTGAACTAACAAGCTGAGCTACAGGTAGGGAAACCGCCTAACATCTGGGTCGATATATATATACATATAATAGTCGGTGATCCCGCCTCAAAAGTATCGCGTACGATACCGTATATCATATGACATCCTCAAGTCAACAGTGCGGATCTATCATCAATGTAAAGCTCATACGGTAAATCGCCGTACGGCATCCCAATAGCTGGGTACGGGTCAATATCACACTATCTCATCACATAACAGGTATCACTATCATCAGATCGTATAGTCTGGGGGTACTACTCTATGTCTAGTACAAATCGATACCATCAATGAAGTATGCATGCGGGGGTAAACACACATCCCAAGCCCACATGAAACACAAGTCATATCCCAAATATGAATCATATCAAATCACCGATCTCGCGGCACAAAGCCCACATCATCGACTCATCTCCAAAGTCATCCCATATCATCAAACACAGTGCAAGTATAAGAAACACACAAGTGTATGCGTGTGGGTGCAAATCTATCCTATGGTTCGCAACTAGGAACTACGCTAGTTATTTCTACCCCTAACTAACCATAACACACTATAGCTATCGCACATATAAATATACTACATAGTACTAATTACGGACTGCGGGGGTGCTATACGCCATCCACCCGACTTCCCCCTGTAGATATAATCTACTCACCTTGCATCATCATTTGCGGACGTCACCACGCATTTGCTTGTCTTCCCGAAGTCTTCATGGGTACCTACACATCAAAATATCGTATATGCGCATTAAAACCAAATCCAAGCTAAAACGGCACACGAAATCCAAAACGATACGATAAGGGGCCTATAGGTGAGAACCTATGGCACGCCTTCAAAACCATCAATAAATCCTCTATATCGTCGTATAAACGCCAAATAATCGAGGTAAAACGCAAGACACCAATTCAGACTTAAAAATACGGAATACGGAAACACGAATCCAAAACAGCAACTTAGGAAAAATGTCCCAGATTTCACCCTAGGTCAATTTATACAAATCTATATATACCAGGGGCCTAACATAAACATGAAGGAGCTACAGAACCAACACGACCCAAAATGGTGGGACCCAGGCCGCAATTTGCGGCCAAAAGAGGAAAATTGGCGGCCGGGAAAGGGAATTGGGGGCTAGGGTCTTGGGGTTAGTTTCCTGGGTGCCTGCACATATCTCTATCAACTCAATATTATTTTAGGATGTCTCGGGTGATAGCAGATTCAAATAAACCCTCACAGATTTCACAATTTTCCCGATATCGGTTTCTAAAATCCGTATTCTGGTTCTAGCTTCAGGTTTTGGGTTCCAATTCAAACACTACGGTGTTGGTAAGACCTCTACTGAGCTCAATTTCATATTACAACCCATAATTCACCACAACCCTAACTAGGTTTTCATCAAGTCCATAATATCACACAATATCGATATAATCTTAACTTGGGGTTAAAGGAAATGCTACAATTTAGCTAATGGTCCAGAAATTACCTCAATTGGCAACTCAAGAATTTTCTTGAGTTGCCCCTAGTGGCCAAAATCCATGCTTCTTTAGCTCCATGTGTAGATCTAGGGATTGTGCACAATTTTAATGAAATGAGTGTGAGGTTTTGGGGGTGTTTTAAAGATGATTTGAGGAGTTTAAGAGGGGAGGGGATGAGGTGTAGGAGCAGCAGCAGAAGGAGGATGAAGAGGGAGGAAAATGTGAGGAAAACAATTGGCTAAGTCCTTGGTCAATGGTGCCCCATGCCTCTCATTCTCACCAACTCCCATTTTCTATAATCTTTTCTTTTTCTTTTCTTTTTAAACCATAATCCTTCTCACAAGAATAGTAAACCCAAATATCATGAAAGAAAATGCACAAGTGTGAGAAAAATGATATGTGCAAGTTTTGCACAAAATTGCCAAAAAAAATCCGATTAGCGATTTTTAATCGCGATTAGCACTAAATTAGTGTCAAACTAATCACAAAAACATAAAAATGTCATAATTCTCTAATTTACCCTATTTTAGAATTTTCCATAATTTTTTTCTCAAATTTTTCCTATTTATTTGCATTTAATAATTCCAAAATATTAAAATATTCAATAAAATAATATTAAATTATAAAAATTCCCAAAATTAATATTTTATCTTTTTTGAAAATGTTACAATCTACCCCCCTTAAAGAAATTCGGTCCCCGAATTTAAATTTAAACCCCCAATACTAAAACCAATTCCCGTAATAATCCATTTTGTCGGGGCACCGAAAACATCAACACATAGAGAATATCATAAAAATGTACTGCCCTACTAGAAATCAATCCCCAAAATGCATATATAAGAATATCCTATGCGTCTGGTGCGCAAGGAAATCAAAATCCATATATGTGTCAAACAGGTGTACAAAACAACATCCAGGTGCAACTGGTGTGCACGAAACATCTGTCGTAGGCAACGTGTGTGCCTGACAGAAAAAAAATCAGGTGCATGTGACATGCACGAAAAACCCCGATTTAGTGCATCTGGCGTGCACCAAAATCGTATATCAAAACACTGCATACGGTAGGCATGAAATCTCAATCAATATCCCAATGTAAAGACTATGTGCAAAATATATAAATATCCAGTGGGTGCATGAAACAAATATCATGAAACTCAATCATTAAAACTAAATCATGCAAACAGAACGCCCAAAATACCGAAATCCAAAATGACGGATACGTGATAATCGAATCACAAAATCACAAATCATAAATACCGTCGTCGGTAGTTCCTCATTCGAGGTCGAGAAGGAGTCGGTGCATCCACTGCTAGCAGCGCAGGATATCTACTTGTCTCTTGCTCACGGTCTGGCGTCCTCTGACTCTGGGTTCTTATCTTCTTTGCGGATTACCAATCTCACAGTCAATCGGCTCATCGGCCCTGTCAGGTGTGCTAACGGGGACGATTCCGTTCTGGCACTTCTCTGGTCACCTCTCGGTCAAACCTCACGACCACTCGTAAGGCAGCATATCACTGGCGTCGGCCTCTGGCTCTCTGAATGCACGTCACACATCTGATCCTGGGTGCAAGCATCGTTGCAGCAATGTCCGGGAAGGAGTCCTGCTCAGGGTCTCTTCCAATCATGCCTAAGCCGAACTGTACGAAGGCTGGTACTCTTGCATAATTTCCTTTCGCTCAATAGACATCTGTGTCCTCAGCACAATATTTCTCGGAATCTGGTTGTATCCCAACGCCTCTGTAAGCATGTCTGACCTCTGGCCTCGACGGAAAGTAATGACAGCTCGTCAGCGTCTCGCTCGAACCTCTGGTTCCACTTGTCTCTATCGTCGTCCACTATGACGTCACGCCAAGCTAATATGCACTGCACTGTTCTCGGCCACGGTTAATCTGAAGTCTCTCACACGGACTCGAAATCGCGTATTCTATAGCTTCATCATTCTGTAGCAGATGTCAGGCCGAACAGGCCCTCGGAAACACGTCCCAACCATCGGAGGAATACTTATCACTCGTCCGTCCTTGATCAATTCGCAACGCATCTGGGTAATTTCCTTTATCCGAACCTGGTCAACTACCTCGTCGACAATGCCGAACTCTGGCCTGCTGGTGTGCGCAAAACGACCACTCCTGGTCTAGGTCTTCTCGTATCGTTTCCCGAAGGGTCCTGTCGAGGTTCCTTTCTCAAATCTCATCCTGCCGAAATGCCCGGAGGTCGTCATCCAATGCTGAAGCTGAAGCTTATTCCGGAACGGCTGCATACTTATCGCGCTTCTTTCTGGAAGATATATTCATATACCACGCCTCTGGGTGCGTATCACATCTCTAATGTCAGCGGAGTGGGACGTCATCTCGTCGAAATATCTTGCGAACTCCTTTCTTCACTCTGCGTCAATGTCGACTGATTCGGACTCGTCTCGTCATGGCTGCATGGACAGTGCTCCAACGGCTATCCTCATATCTGGAGTATCCCAAGCAACGCATCCCATCACATAATGTCCGAATGATGTCGAATCATCCGATCGACTCGTCAGAACCTCATAATCCCCCAAGAAATCACATCATGGGTACAGTTTAATAGCATCGAGTACATGCCACAGCGTCGGTGGTCCAGCCGTAGAAGGGCAAGCCCAAGCCTCACTAATGGCGCCGTGGAACTGCCGCAAACCCTAAGGTTCAAAGGCTTTCACACGGTCATTAAGTCGAGTTAGGGTTTCATTTTTCTAGAGGGTCCATAGAATCACCTGCATGTCTTTCCGTATACTTTAAACTTGGAAAATAGGTTCCTGACATTCGATCGTCCCAATCGACTCTCAACGAACCTGCGTGAAGTCGCCTCTAGCTGGAAACAATCTATCTGATGACCTCGCATCGGTAAACGAACGAACCACATGTCCTAGTCATTTATCCTCAGGTGACTAGCGACTCGCTATCATCTCTCTAAGTATATGCTCACGCTGCAGTAGCTCCAACCATCTGGGTGACATCTCGTCATTTGCAGCAGCAACTGGCTCATTCGCCTGTACGCCGAACAGCGCCTCAATCCTCCAGGAAAGGCGACACATTAGCGGTCATCTCTGAATCGGTCTGCTCTAGATCCGAGTAAGACTCTCCACACTGGAAATCTTCAACTCAACTGGGCCCGCTCCGGCGCAAATTCGGACGGATCACTTTCATCCCTCAAATCGGGTAGACTAGCTATCATCTGTCTCATATATGCCTGAAAGCTACGGCAATCTCAGCTCGTAAGCTTCGGAAGCGACATCCTGTCAATCTCAGCAACAGCCGGTCCATCTGTCTGCACGGTAGGCAACATCATAATCTCTGAGGTATGCTGTACATCAACAGTTCTCTCTCAACTGGCAGCTCTAACAATAGCCCGATCATCCGGTGCAAGACCAAGCACTCGCCTCCACTAGAGGTCACAATCATCAATGCCAACTCGAGACGTCCCCATGTCACCAGGAAACACAATGGTCAGCCCTCGTACCAGACGAGCTCACACCGGCCGTAACCCTAGCAGCAGCCCAAACTGCGCTCAAACATGATGACAGGAACCTCAATCGAGTATCAAAAGAGCACATCAATGGCAAGAAAGGAAACAACAAATCCAGAGTGGATACATGATCATAGGAAGGAACAGCATCAATGAAGGTATGATCATGAAACTAATAGAATCGGGAATCTCAAATGGATGTATGATCCTGGATATGAAGAGAATCACTGATCTCGAAAATATGTACATCCTAAGGTTCCTTAAGCGGAGTGGTGTGTCGTAAGTATGCCGCGGAACATACCAACGGTACGTCACTCTACTTTAGTCACCTATTCCATCAACCAAGGGTCATCCTAAAACGACGAAAGTTCGGGTCTAATACCCCCTCGACCAAGTCTAAGTTCCGTAAGGTCAAGCCTAAGTTCCGTATATATATAAACGCCCTAGGCTCCACATAGTCAAACTTAGACTCGAACCAAGGTCAAGCTAGCGCTTTGATACCAACTTTGTCACGACCCGAAAGAGCACGTGACTGGCCCTTGAACCATATGAAGTCTATAGGACTCCATCTGATCCAAGTAAGCCAAAAGCCCAGAAATCTAAAACCATTTTTAGGAATAAGTAAAGAAACTGGTTTAAGGAAGTGAAGAAAAACATGTTTGAAATCTAGGTTTTTAAATAACTAAGCCGAATGTGCATTTTAAAAACAGTACAATCTTTTCTAAATATTTCGGCAGAGTTTCTTTTGTAAAACTGGCCCCGAATGGGGTACAACAAGGAAAACAATATATATATGCAATGATAAAGGCATCCCCAAGCGGGAGCTAGCTCTTCGTCAATCGACGGTCACAACCACACATACAACAATAATATACAACGCCAAGTGGCGAGGATCAAATCCAAAAGAAAGCTCAAAAGCAACAAGAAAACCGCAATACTACTAAGCGCGACTCTAAGGTCGAACAATACATCACTAGTCTAGGTCTGAAATAATATACAAGTTTTGGTTGATGGAAATTCTAGATACAATGAATAAAATAAATACAATGGTGGTTCTTGATGCGAAAGAATCCACCTACCCAAAGCAAATCACCCGCAAGAAAGTAGTGTGCCAGAAATGCCGCAATGAAACCTGTACGGCAAAACCTGCAAGGACTGTGGCACAACGGGGGTGAGTTGCCAACTCGTGAATAGAAATATCTACAAGCAGAAACCGAAAGCAAGACATAATCCTAGGCCAATACGATCAGTATATAAAATCCTCAATATATAACATGCAGCCTATAACAAGGCTAGGGTAAATATCTAACCCGAGTGCAATCTCATGTGTCTGTGTCAGTGCCTCAGGTAGCAATATAACATATGAATGAGATATGAATGCGTGAAAACAGAACACATTTACATGAAGCAACTGTTTTCATAAGTTAGTGAGATTTCCTTTGTATTTTTAAAGATGAGGTATCATAATGAAATCAGCATAAAACTGTGCCTAGCATCGGCACGAAACGTAATCCCAATATCTCGATATCTCAAAGTCTCAACCACAATATCTAGGGCGCCGTCAGTCCAGACCGGCCCCTACCATAAATCTCAAGACCACGACGGTATCCTCCGGATATCCGACGCGTCGGGTAAAATCACCGGTAGGTAGTACTCCCCTGCCAGGCTCAACGTCATCACCACATTCCTCTTGCCCCGGGGTACCGTATCGGGTCCACCATGTACCCGAAACGGTTCATCCGTCTTCTCGAATCGGGTTTCCAAATCCATCAGCAAACTCATGGTGGACGACTCATACATCATAGGAAAACCGCACTTTTTATTTTAAAAGAGAGAATATGATTATTTGTGTCTTTGCGGTTTTCCTCCAAATCCAGAAAATCTCATAGAAATCCAAATCCAAACCTCAATAGCACGTAAAATAGTGAATATATGCATGATAATCCATGAATGCGGCATAACAATGAATAACAGTATGCATGAAGTAGCAGGTAATAACTACAATGTCTAAACTATTAGCTAACAGGCTATGTCAAGCAATAATATTTTCTAAGGTGTATGTGACATGGCAATTACCGATGAAGATGTGTGTGAGCCGGCAAGTAAGTGTACGTGGTACATACGCATCATCGGTAATGGTGCTGGTATCCTATCAGCATGATATTAATAATGGAGTATGAAACATAATATAAGAATGCGATGCAAAGCGAACCACAAAAAAAGGAGTGGGAGCTGAAACTAGACGTAACTAAAACTAACCTGCATTAATCTAACATAAGTCCTACAATTGGTGCCTTTTGAAATAACACGAATCATGGGGTTTTGAAAATAGGGGCTACGGTGTTTTTGTGAAAAGATACGCCTTATTAAATATCCGTAGATCTCTTGACCTGTCTTTTAAATTACCCACGACCCGCTCGTTTTGAAATAGGTAGGAGTCTAATCTAATCTAACTACTATACTAAACTATACGGCTGAACTAACAAGCTGAGCTACAGGTAGGGAAACCGCCTAACATCTGGGTCGATATATATATACATATAATAGTCGGTGATCCCGCCTCAAAAGTATCGCGTACGATACCGTATATCATATGACATCCTCAAGTCAACAGTGCGGATCTATCATCAATGTAAAGCTCATACGGTAAATCGCCGTACGGCATCCCAATAGCTGGGTACGGGTCAATATCACACTATCTCATCACATAACAGGTATCACTATCATCAGATCGTATAGTCTGGGGGTACTACTCTATGTCTAGTACAAATCGATACCATCAATGAAGTATGCATGCGGGGGTAAACACACATCCCAAGCCCACATGAAACACAAGTCATATCCCAAATATGAATCATATCAAATCACCGATCTCGCGGCACAAAGCCCACATCATCGACTCATCTCCAAAGTCATCCCATATCATCAAACACAGTGCAAGTATAAGAAACACACAAGTGTATGCGTGTGGGTGCAAATCTATCCTATGGTTCGCAACTAGGAACTACGCTAGTTATTTCTACCCCTAACTAACCATAACACACTATAGCTATCGCACATATAAATATACTACATAGTACTAATTACGGACTGCGGGGGTGCTATACGCCATCCACCCGACTTCCCCCTGTAGATATAATCTACTCACCTTGCATCATCATTTGCGGACGTCACCACGCATTTGCTTGTCTTCCCGAAGTCTTCATGGGTACCTACACATCAAAATATCGTATATGCGCATTAAAACCAAATCCAAGCTAAAACGGCACACGAAATCCAAAACGATACGATAAGGGGCCTATAGGTGAGAACCTATGGCACGCCTTCAAAACCATCAATAAATCCTCTATATCGTCGTATAAACGCCAAATAATCGAGGTAAAACGCAAGACACCAATTCAGACTTAAAAATACGGAATACGGAAACACGAATCCAAAACAGCAACTTAGGAAAAATGTCCCAGATTTCACCCTAGGTCAATTTATACAAATCTATATATACAAGGGGCCTAACATAAACATGAAGGAGCTACAGAACCAACACGACCCAAAATGGTGGGACCCAGGCCGCAATTTGCGGCCAAAAGAGGAAAATTGGCGGCCGGGAAAGGGAATTGGGGGCTAGGGTCTTGGGGTTAGTTTCCTGGGTGCCTGCACATATCTCTATCCACTCAATATTATTTTAGGATGTCTCGGGTGATAGCAGATTCAAATAAACCCTCACAGATTTCACAATTTTTCCGATATCGGTTTCTAAAATCCGTATTCTGGTTCTAGCTTCAGGTTTTGGGTTCCAATTCAAACACTACGGTGTTGGTAAGACCTCTACTGAGCTCAATTTCATATTACAACCCATAATTCACCACAACCCTAACTAGGTTTTCATCAAGTCCATAATATCACACAATATCGATATAATCTTAACTTGGGGTTCAAGGAAATGCTACAATTTAGCTAATGGTCCAGAAATTACCTCAATTGGCAACTCAAGAATTTTCTTGAGTTGCCCCTAGTGGCCAAAATCCATGCTTCTTTAGCTCCATGTGTAGATCTAGGGATTGTGCACAATTTTAATGAAATGAGTGTGAGGTTTTGGGGGTGTTTTAAAGATGATTTGAGGAGTTTAAGAGGGGAGGGGATGAGGTATAGGAGCAACAGCAGGAGGAGGATGAAGAGGGAGGAAAATGTGAGGAAAACAATTGGCTAAGTCCTTGGTCAATGGTGCCCCATGCCTCTCATTCTCACCAACTCCCATTTTCTTTAATCTTTTCTTTTTCTTTTCTTTTTAAACCATAAACCTTCTCACAAGAATAGTAAACCCAAATATCATGAAAGAAAATGCACAAGTGTGAGAAAAATGATATGTGCAAGTTTTGCACAAAATTGCCAAAAAAAATCCGATTAGCGATTTTTAATCACGATTAGCACTAAATTAGTGTCAGACTAATCACAAAAACATAAAAATATCATAATTCTCTAATTTACCCTATTTTAGAATTTTCCATAATTTTTTTCTCAAATTTTTCCTATTTATTTGCATTTAATAATTCCAAAATATTAAAATATTCAATAAAATAATATTAAATTATAAAAATTCCCAAAATTAATATTTTATCTTTTTTGAAAATGTTACATGTTTCTAGAAGCTTTCTTTTTGTTTTGTGCAAAGAGATTTGTTTAGATATTTTTGCATGATATTTCCTTAACCCAACCACACCCCTTAACCCTAGTTCAATCTCTACAAAGGTTACTTGACCATGGTTGCATAATTCATCATAATTATCCTTTCATTATTCATCACAAAAGGAATTGATCACTATTCTTCTTCTTCTTCCTCTTTTGCAAAGCTTTCTTGCTTTGAGATTGGTGATGAAAGTGAGTGAGAAATAGAAAACAAATGAGAGCAAAAATCCTACTTCATCATCCTCATCTATCCTTGCCATTTAGATGAGGGTGTTCACTTCATTTAGTGAGTGTTAGCTTGTGTTAATGAAACTTCAAGGCAGATCATCTATGTTATCGAAGATCGGAAGCAAGACTGCATCTTTCTCTTCGTGGAGCCTCTCGAGAGTCCGGAACACGATGATCGCAGTAAAGGGACCTCAACACGGAGCTTAAGAAGTGAAGGACCGGATCTACAAAGGTTGTAATCCCTCTCACTTAGTGTTAAAGTGTTTAACATGCTTGTTTTCGCATAAACTCTAGTTTAAAGATCCGGATTTGGGTTGTTCGGCACGGCTAATTTTTGAATCGGGCATGGTTGATGCCCCGTAGACCCTTGTGCGAGTGCCCAGCAACCCTACACAACCTCCACCCATACCCTCTCATGAGTTGAGAATCCTTGGGTGTATTGAGACAAAGTAATCACAAACACACTCTACTTCATCTTGGCTATCTAGGCTAGAAAACTAGATACCCGAGTTGCTTCGATTTTGAGACGGGTGTTGGAGATAGTGCCCTCAGAGTCAATTATTGGATCACAGGCGCGTGATTGCAATGGTTGAGGGGAGGACCTGTCCCAGTAGGACAGTCTCACTCGAGATGATAGTATGCTATCTGGTTTATCTTTATCATCGTGTACTGCTTTAGGTGACCTTACGAGTCGCTATTGCACGTTGATAAAGGCCCTAGGATTCTTGCTTGACTACCAGCAGTATGAGGGCGATCATATAAGTGAGAGCTGGAGTCCATAAGCACATCCTTAAAAGGTCCCTAGTCGTGGGAGTTTCGAGACAGGGCATCGATTCTCCAGAGTAGACTAGTGTATACAGTCGAGACCCCGACGAGGGGCGGTGGCCGGTCTCACAAGCCACTGGTGTCAGTTGGTTCACCTAAGATGTATACAGGTGCTCATTGGGTTATGAGTACACCGGACAGGACTCGCCGGGAACCTGCTAGTTAGGATTATACCAGACGTCAGATAGCAGTTCCCAGGTGACATGTGTACAGGTTAGTTCATCGACCTGGGATCGTCATTTGTCTCGTGTGAGTTCCCACTGTGCTTTGATTACTACCCTACCACGGCTCAAAGGAGTCGTGCAAACAGGTTTTAGTTGGGTACAGTCCCGAGCCACATGGAGGCAGTGAGCGGATCTGCAGGGGTTCGTCTCTCCCGGTATTGGGGGTGAGGTCGTGCTGTGTCTAGGAGAGCCAGAACATGAAAAGTCCTTGGTCAAGGCAGGAGATTTGCTGGTAGATATTCCAGTAGTATCTCAGGGTGTTCTGGGCTACACTCCGACACGACTTGTACCGCTTTTGGGGGTCTGACTTTTACCAACCCCCTAGGCCCGACATGCGATGCTCATAGACGAACGGACCGGACTGTACGGATATTGTCACTGACAGGCTCAGTAGGGTGTCAGGATGAGTTCGCTCATCGACGTCCCTTTTGGTCAATAGCTGGTGGCCCGTCACGTATTGGCTTATACCTCTGACGTGCTAGTGGTTAAATCCACAGCCATAGTATTGACGAGTCTTTAGAGTCCACCACACTTTCAGTTACTCAAGCTTTCGGGCGAAACGCTGTAGAGGCCGTATGGAGATATTGCAGGGTCCGATCAGATACGTGCGGTATTGCACGGATCAGGATCGGACGGTTTGTACTAGTGGCCGTATAGTTATATGGCAGGGTTCGATCAGATACGTGCGGTATTGCACGGATCAGGATCGGACGGATTTTACTAGCCGGCTTTAGTTTAAGCCGGATCCTGGTATAGTACAGTGTAGATTTTGTCTCATTGCATTTGTATCCGGACGGAATACAGATGCGGGTGTGGATGCACAGTATCGGGGTTTTCCTGTAATTTATTACGGGACCATTTTTTTGGAGTTGCCAGTTTACATTCCGTTCCGGCCGGTTTTCCTTTGTTCTTTCTCGGCCGGACTTTTCCGATGGAGGGGGTTATTTGCAAGTTTGCAAATAACACTTTGTGGAGGATTTATTTGCATAAGAATTGATATGTTAAGCATCTTTGCTTTTCATGCATTAATGAGATTTGATTGGATTTGATTTGGATTTGAGTTTTGTGATAATTATGTTTTGGATGTGGTCACCACTTATGCTCCTACCATCACCTCCCTTCTTGCTTCATAATCTTTCCTCCACCATTTTCTAAGTGAGAAAGTTTTCATTAGAAAAGTGAGAAGAAGAAAAGAGAAGGAGAGAGCTTCATCTTTGAGAGTGTTTCATTCTTGATCTCTTTTCATGCTAAGAAAAATGCAAGCACCATTTTTCTTATCTTGTTTCCTCCATCATCTTCAAATGGCAACAAACCCAAAGTGAGACATGCACTCTACACTACATTCTATAACAAATCTTGGACGCGTCGGCTAGCCTACTTCGCGCCCGAGTTGCCTCGGTATTGAGGCGGGAGCCCGTAAAAGATGCAGACGATGTGGTGCCCTTCCGGCGAGGAGGCGACGACCGGAGATCCCGCGAGGAGATCGGAGTGGAGATGAAGACCGGAGGACTCGGATCAGTCGGTATATCTCTAACCCATCTTCTAGTTAGCTTAGACTTGTTAATGGTTACGATCCGGGTGTTTAGTGCGCGGTGGTGCCGGTTTGCTAAGTCCGCAAAATTAAAGTTTATCACCGTTTCCGCATTTGGCCGTCGGATTGACGGCCGGGGCGCCGCCGTGCACTTACAGTGGTATCAGAGCCTCGCCATTAACTTCGTCTAGCTTCGTTTGATGTGTTTTTCAGTTCCGATCGACCAAAATTCCAAAAACCCAATTTTACCTCACATCAGTTTTCTGTTGAATTTTTCCTTGCTCTAAAAATTTTTCAGGTGGTCTCAGAATGATGTGCAGGGAGTTCTAAGAACTCTGGGAAAATACGAGACAATGAACCCTCATCCCGAGCGCGGAACCGCGGCAAGACCCCCCTTGTTGCCGCGGTTCCGCCGCAGGTTGATGGGATCATTGCTTCGTAATTCTCCAGTGGGCTTCTGCGCTGTAATTAGGGGTTTTGGAATATTAATTTTGGGCCCAGATTTTCTGTGAGTGCTACAGTATTGCTTGGGGGCCCACTTGTTAATTTTTGGTCAATCGGAAAATTTTAAACACATTTTTCACAGTATTTACATTATATCTGTGACCGTGAATGTCACTTGATCGGTAAATCCGGTCTAACTGCTATAGCCCGGTTAGACGGATTTGCGAACGTGACTTTCACGTTGATGTTCTGTGTTTATGCTGTGATGTTGTGGATCGGTCGTGGGGGATAGCCTGGATGCAAGGCTAGTACTGTGCTGTTGTATTATGTACATTTGATATTGCAGGGCGAGCGTCCGACATGTGGACTGTCGTCACTGCCTGTTTGTATTATTCTTTTGGGGCACGACCTGGTTGCGGTCGATGTACCCGGTGTATGTATATTTTACTTTCAGTACTAGGATTACCCCGCGGTGGGGTGCATGGATAGCCGGGTTCTGGAGGGCAACAAGCCCGCATCTCATGGCATTGGGACGGAGGGGGCTTCATTCTAGAATTGGCGGGCTATTCGCCGCACTCGTAGGGGGTACAGGTTGACCCAGGAGGGGTGCCTAAGTTACCGGATTCCGTGAAGTGCTGGGTGGTCCATTCACGGCGCTGAAGGGGGCTGCCTCGCTTCAGGTTTTTGCGGGTAACTTGCCGCGCCCGTAGGGGTCTAGGATTTCATTGCACAGGCTATCCACACGACCAGGGGAACGTCAGGTTTCAGTAGTGGTTCTGTGAAACCCAGGGATCCCAGATATCTGTATTGTTCTGTGATGTTGTACATTTCTGTGATGTTGCATTTCTTTTCACGCCTTGAGCGAATATAATATATTGGTATATATATTAGTAGATGTTGTATATGTTTTTCATCCGCGCTAGTCCAGTCCCCGCTCTGCCGTTAGTTAGCTAACCTAACGGGTGATGACGGGACCCAGTGGCGAATGCGGATGGCATATACGTACGTCAGTATATTTTCGTTCTTTGTGGTGTGATCAATTGATGGGACTGCGTTGATTCGGATCAATGCAAGCTAAACAAACCTATTCTGATGTTGTTGGAACACTTTTCAAAAGGCTGTTATTGCAAGGACGTTCACTTTTGTTTTGCATCGTGGTATTCATTTGGAATATCCTGCTCCTCAGTCGACGAGGCAAGGGCCGAGATCCCTTCACCGGGAGTGACCCCTTGGACAGAAGTTTGCGTCAGGGCATTAAATTCACTATAGCCGATTACTTTTGCTTTGCACCGTGGTATTCAGTTGGAATATCCTGCACCCCATTCTACGGGGAAAGAGCCGAGATCCCTTCACCGGGAGTGACCTCTTTAGTAAAGGTTTTCGTCACTATATTTTCTAAAAAGCTATCAGTTCCTTCAACGATATCAAGTTCATTACGTTAAAGGTTTTCGCCAGAAACCATTCGTAGCCCTCCGTCATTTCAGACGGGTAGCAAGTAGTATTCATGCTATGTTTGTTGACCTTCGTCAAGGCATAGTGTATGGTAGCTGCTTGTTGCTTTTCTGCTGCATAGATAGATGCGTTGGTTTGGGACAGTCGTATAGCCTTGTTGACCTTCGTCAAGGGCTTGTACGGGTGGGTTCAAATTAACCTGGACAATGACGGGTAGAACTTGACATGTGACTTATGATTTGTTGACCTTCGTCAAGGTCATAAGAGCATGGGGTAAAAATCACATCGGGAGTTTCAAAAGAACTGAAACTTGCCAGATATGCGCATACCTTCTGGAGTGTGATACCGTGAGCGGATTCCGTCACGTTGTCATGCGATGATGGTTGGATCCCGATTCCCACTGATGAGTTGGTTTACTCCTCGGGTGACCCCGACTAATTCTTCTTTCAGGTTTGGAGGAGAATTTGAGGTACAGTGGGAGGTTTCCTGATTAGAAAAAGTGATAACCATTCTGATCTAGGATAGAGTGCACGCTGAGTGTTTCTTTTCTCTCTCTCTTTGGCAGCGACCATTGACCCGACCCTAGACTATGACTCAGTGACCAAGTTGACCGAACCTTCTTCAACACTGGCTTTTGGATTATCAGAGTTGCAGACCTCATTGCCACTCCTACTTTTACCCTTTTCTCCAGGACACCCCGTATTACTACGAACGTCCACTTCCATTGGACAAAACCATCGTATGGTTAGATACAAACTCGAAGGAATTCGAGGATGGTTTCCGGTTCTGGAGAAAACGGATAGGATTATTCAGTTGTCTTTTCTTTTCATCCTCTCTCAGGTTGCGAGTACTCCTTAGTTTAGGAGTAGTACACCTATTGTGCAAATTGGATAGTCTTCTTCCGAACCATAGGCTGGTACCGACCGGTAGGGAATGAAGAAAACCAGTTAGCCTAAACGGTGTACAGAAGGTATTAAGTTCAGACAAAGCAAGGGATTAGTAAGAGGGCAAAGTAAATTGCGACCGCTATTCACGACCAAACCAAGTATTTCTTCACCAATCCTAAATCACCTTTGTATTTCTCCAGGACACTCCGTATCACTACGAAGATCCCATTTTACTGGATAATCCATCGTATGGTTATATACGAACTCGAAAGAAACTTGTTCCAGTTCGGGGATGGATCCTGGTTCAGGAGAAATAGGAATAAAGTACATTCAGGTGTCTTTTATCTTCACCTTCTCTCGCATTGCGAGTGCTCCTAGGATTAGGACAGTACACCCTTTATGCTTTTTGGATAGTCTTCTTCCAAACCATAGGCTGGTGCCGAACGGTAGGGAAGGAAGAAAACCATTTGGCCTAAAGGGGTGTACAGAAGGTAATGACTAAAGACATATAAAGGGATTTGGAGAGGTGGCAAAGAATTATACGGTTATAGTTGTGAATCTGGATAATGGAAGAGGCATTACTAGGAATACCAGGATACCCCATCGGAACATTTCAATGTTTCAGGTTCACTGTGTACAGTTAATAGAAAACTGATTTCCCAATTAGACACTTGCTCCAGGGTATGTATTTACCAGGTATGATTCTCACAGCTGTATGGTTTTGCAGATGATGAGTGGGAGTAAGTTATTGGGAATTAGGTGATCATCCTCATTATATCGGGATTCGTTGTAATCGGTGATATTTGAGGAGATCATCTGGGTTGTTTGCCGGTCGGCAAATATTTGGTTTTGAATATCCGCTGTTGTGCACCAATTTCAAATTGAAATATCTGTACGTCTATTTTTATAGAGTGAGATATACCTTTTGATATAATGTCGATGACATTTACCTATATCAGTGGATGGTTAGGTAAGGAGCATTGAACAGCGGTGTAATTCTTCTTAACCAAAAGTACAGTTTTCAACCTACGACGCACAGTGATTGAGCCGCAAGACTCAAGGGACTTATACAGAGTATTGTATGTTGTCCAGGGTCCATCAGGACAGAGGGGTTGGTCCTCGTACTGTATTCTGTTTACTTATGACTTCTCTAGTTCTTAGACAGGTGTTTCGTAGAAACACAGGGTCGAAGTTTTGAGAAGTTATAGGTATAAGAATAAAGTAGAGAACCAGGTGTTGCAAGCATCGGGATTCTTCAAAGTGATCGAAGATGTAGATACTTGTACATGGTATTCAGTTGATAGTAATGGTTAAGAGAACTTGCTTCTCTTTCGGGTTACTCATAATTGGAAGTATTCCTAAGTTGAGTAACGCTGATCGGCCTCTCTCCATTTAGTTGACATGCACTGGAGATAGCTGCATGATTTGAATCTGGTTCAATTAAATCAGTGCCTCTGGTTCTATATTGGATATAGTACAGTTCATATCTTAACATTGTTAAGGTACGGGGAGTTGTCCGGCTTATGATTAAAACCAGACTCTGGATAACTCAAGGCACGTTTCTGTAATGGCTGTTTGTGGGTTGACCCAGGCTATGACGAGGGTTGACTTTCTACCATCTGGCAGATCAATAGAAATATTGTTCTTCACTCGCCACAATTTTAAAAGAAATGGATTTTTTCAAAAACAGCAGTGGGAGTATGGTAGAACTGGAAGTGATTCCAGAACCGCAAACGATTACTGAAGATTTGATAAGGAACCTAAAGATTCAATCTGATTTGACATTCCATTGGCCACTCCGCAGATAAGGTGGGTAACTTCAGGCACCCGAGAGGTACTCCGGTAGCCTCAAGGACAGTGACTGGGAAGTTCTTGTTTACCCACACTTGCCATTGCTGTTGTTCCAGGCTGCGAGACCCGGCAGGAGGATGAGTATAGCGTCGTTCTAAACTTTCTTTAGAAGTGCACGTCTATATGACTCTGCCAGAGGGTTGTCGTAGTCAGTGGGAGCAGCGGAAGCATTGGTGGACATCAGGCTTATGTCTATTTATAGACTAAAGCAGATGTAGCGGAGATAGATCATCTATTTCTGATGTGACAGTCATGAGTTTGACTTCATCAGAATAGGGGATGGATCTGTTGAGAAGGTAGTAGGAAGTGATATTCCTATACTACGATCGGTTATACTTTGGTCGTCACACAGTGTTTTCTCCACATAGGACTTGGATATTATATCAGACATTCTGGTTACTAGATCTATGGTTTTAGATCTAGATTTGGGTGGTTTCCCTATCTCGGTACTTTGACAACATTCTAAGAGTATTTAGAATGGACGACTCCTGGCACGGTAGTGTACCTGCAGGTGATGGAGTCACCCTCTCTAAAGGTGTCTTACAGACTAAAGGGGAGAGGGATGTTCATGATTGGCAGATCACTTGCTTAGGCAATTGAGTCAATCATGAGATGTCAAGTACCAAACCAGATGTTGTTCTTGCATTACATGCAATAAGTTGATATTGATCCAATCCTGAAGAAACAATCGGAAGCAGTTTTAGAACATAAGTGGATGTTCTAGGGATATGATAACGACAGCCTCATTCGAGAGACAGTTATCATTCCAGGCTTCCAAGGTGACCTGGACGACAAGGAGGTTGTCAGAGTTATAGTTTTCCTTCTGACGAGGGGCAGTATTTTGGATAGGTGGTCCAAGGCAATACTGTGGGTGGCATGGCGCAGGATACTGATTAAGTTCAGTTGACGATACAGTCTAAGAAGTTTGGATTTGGAGTTCATTTATGAGCTAGGTCCCATCAGACATCCAGACATTCTAAGACAGGTATTGCTCATTTCGGGAGACGGTTTTCTCCGCGAACTTGAGATAAAGAGAGACATAGAAAGAAACTTCAGAGCGGATCCACTCACTGAAGCTATTCCTGGAACGCAAT
Organism: Agapanthus africanus; assembly: GCA_030015575.1. Taxonomy (NCBI): domain Eukaryota; kingdom Viridiplantae; phylum Streptophyta; class Magnoliopsida; order Asparagales; family Amaryllidaceae; genus Agapanthus; species Agapanthus africanus. The sequence continues at coordinate 102,494,119 of JASDDO010000010.1, read as the reverse complement.
AGTTTCGCAAACAAGCTTTGTGAGACTGACAAGTAGAGGAGTTGGGTGTTCGGTATCACACGGGCTGTGAGTATGTGACATCGCAATAATTAGCCTTGAGTGCAAGTGGGAGATTGTTGGAGATAGTGCCCTCAGAGTCAATTATTGGATCACAGGCGCGTGATTGCAATGGTTGAGGGGAGGACCTGTCCCAGTAGGACAGTCTCACTCGAGATGATAGTATGCTATCTGGTTTATCTTTATCATCGTGTACTGCTTTAGGTGACCTTACGAGTCGCTATTGCACGTTGATAAAGCCCCTAGGATTCTTGCTTGACTACCAGCAGTCTGAGGGCGATCATATAAGTGAGAGCTGGAGTCCATAAGCACATCCTTAAAAGGTCCCTAGTCGTGGGAGTTTCGAGACAGGGCATCGATTCTCCAGAGTAGACTAGTGTATACAGTCGAGACCCCGACGAGGGGCGGTGGCCGGTCTCACAAGCCACTGGTGTCAGTTGGTTCACCTAAGATGTATACAGGTGCTCATTGGGTTATGAGTACACCGGACAGGACTCGCCGGGAACCTGCTAGTTGGGATTATACCAGACGTCAGATAGCAGTTCCCAGGTGACATGTGTACAGGTTAGTTCATCGACCTGGGATCGTCATTTGTCTCGTGTGAGTTCCCACTGTGCTTTGATTACTACCATACCACGGCTCAAAGGAGTCGTGTAAACAGGTTTTAGTTGGGAACAGTCCCGAGCCACATGGAGGCAGTGAGCGGATCTGCAGGGGTTCGTCTCTCCCGGTATTGGGGGTGAGGTCGTGCTGTGTCTAGGAGAGCCAGAACATGAAAAGTCCTTGGCCAAGGCAGGAGATTTGCTGGTAGGTATTCCAGTAGTATCTCAGGGTGTTCTGGGCTACACTCCGACACGACTTGTACCGCTTTTGGGGGTCTGACTTTTACCAACCCCCTAGGCCCGACATGCGATGTTCATAGACGAACGTACCGGACTGTACGGATATTGTCACTGACAGGCTCAGTAGGGTGTCAGGATGAGTTCGCTCATCGACGTCCCTTTTGGTCAATAGCTGGTGGCCCGTCACGTATTGGCTTATACCTCTGACGTGCTAGTGGTTAAATCCATAGCCATAGTATTGACGAGTCTTTAGAGTCCACCACACTTTCAGTTACTCAAGCTTTCGGGCGAAACGCTGTAGAGGCCTTATGGAGATATGGCAGGGTCCGATCAGATACGTGCGGTATTGCACGGATCAGGATCGGACGGTTTGTACTAGTGGCCGTATAGTTATATGGCAGGGTTCGATCAGATACGTGCGGTATTGCACGGATCAGGATCGGACGGATTTTACTAGCCGGCTTTAGTTTAAGCCGGATCCTGGTATAGTACAGTGTAGATTTTGTCTCATTGCATTTGTATCCGGGCGGAATACAGATGCGGGTGTGTATGCACAGTATCGGGGTTTTCCTGTAATTTATTACGGGACCAGTTTTCTGGAGTTGCCAGTTTGCATTCCGTTCCGGCCGGTTTTCCTTTGTTCTTTCCCGGCCGGACTTTTCCGATGGAGGGGGTTATTTGCAAGTTTGCAAATAACACTTTGTGGAGGATTTATTTGCATAAGAATTGATATGTTAAGCATCTTTGCTTTTCATGCATTAATGAGATTTGATTGGATTTGATTTGGATTTGAGTTTTGTGATAATTATGTTTTGGATGTGGTCACCACTTATGCTCCTACCATCACCTCCCTTCTTGCTTCATAATCTTTCCTCCACCATTTTCTAAGTGAGAAAGTTTTCATTAGAAAAGTGAGAAGAAGAAAAGAGAAGGAGAGAGCTTCATCTTTGAGAGTGTTTCATTCTTGATCTCTTTTCATGCTAAGAAAAATGCAAGCACCATTTTTCTTATCTTGTTTCCTCCATCATCTTCAAATGGCAACAAACCCAAAGTGAGACATGCACTCTACACTACATTCTACAGCAAATCTTGGACGCGTCGGCTAGCCTACTTCGCGCCCGAGTTGCCTCGGTATTGAGGCGGGAGCCCGTAAAAGATGCAGACGATGTGGTGCCCTTCCGGCGAGGAGGCGACGACAGGAGATCCCGCGAGGAGATCGGAGTGGAGATGAAGACCGGAGGACTCGGATCAGTCGGTATATCTCTAACCCATCTTCTAGTTAGCTTAGACTTGTTAATGGTTACGATCCGAGTGTTTAGTGCGCGGTGGTGCCGGTTTACTAAGTCCGCAAAATTAAAGTTTATCACCGTTTCCGCATTTGGCCGTCGGATTGACGGCCGGGGCGCCGCCGTGCACTTACAACGGGAGCCCGTATTACTAGCCCTCGACGTGGATCTTCTTCGATGTGGGGAGACCGGAGATCAAACTTGATCGGGGAAGCCGCGAGGAGCATGGGACAGAGGTTGAAGACCGAAAGACACGGATCGATCGGTATAACCTCTCTAAACTCCTTTTATATAACTAGTATAGGGTTAATGGTACGATCCGTAGATTAGGGTTCCGTTAGCGCCGGGGTTTCCAAAAGTTTTTGTTCCGCATTTGGCCACGGATTGATGGCCGGGGCGCTGCCGTAACCCAACATGGTATCAGAGCCAACCCATTAACCGCATACTAGTTTGTTTAGACGATGTTAAAGTGTCGAAACCGAAACAACTACGAAATATCACTCGATGTATTCCATTCTCTGTCGAATTTTAAATGGTCTTCTAAAAATATTTAAGCAACTGCAGAAGACTACTTAGATGATAACTAGAACACACACCAAATACGAGCCCCTAACTCAACTACAGAATCGGCCACATTGTGAAATATTCCGGCCTAGCCGGTTTTTGATGGGAACTGGGACTTGAAATTTGCAGTGTGTGCTAGTCTCTGGATGTAGCGCCTTGAAAAGTCGTTTTGGTGTTTTCCTGAAAATCGGTGAAAATTCGGTGTTTTTCCGAAAACCGTCTTTTTTGTTATTTTGCAGTTTGCTCCTTGCCAGTTTGCTCTTTTGACGCGCGGGTATTATTTGACCCAGGTTCCACACATTCGTACGTCTCTACACACTTTGCACCGATGTTGGGCCGTGAGTCGTCGTCGTTAGATCATCCGCTTGTTGTTGTTACCCCGGTAGGCGAGTCGTTTGTCACTCGTTTTGTTTTTCGATTGTGTTCCGTTCGTATCGGGGAGAGGGAGTCATCGGTTGATTTGATTCTCCTCGATATGTTGGACTTTGATGTGCTTCTGGGCATGGATTGGCTAGCCACTTGTTATGCTTCGGTGGACTGCCGTGAGAAGGTAGTCAGATTTAGCTTTCCGGGAGAGCCAGTCCTTGTTATTTAGGGAGACCGCAGCGTCACCCTTCCCAGTTTGATTTCGTCTCTTCGCGCTGGTCAGCTCTTGCGGAAGCGATGTCAGGGATTCTTAGCGTTTATTTGTGATACTCGAGCTGCAGAGGTTCCGTTGGACCGGGTCCCGGTTGTTTGTGAGTTCCCTGATGTTTTCCCTGATGAGATACCTGGGCTACCACCTGAGCGCGACGTTGAGTTCTGCATCGATTTGATTCCCGGCTCGGGGCCTATTTCTATACCGCCTTATCGGATGGCCCCGGCAGAGCTTCGAGAACTGAAGGATCAGTTGCAGGAATTGTTAGATAAGGGGCTTATTCGACCTAGTGTTTCTCCGTGGGGTGCTCCGGTCCTATTTGTCAAGAAGAAGGATGGAAGTTGCGCTTATGCATCGACTACCGCCAGCTGAACAAAGTTACCGTTCGGAACAGGTATCCGTTGCCACGCATTGATGATTTGTTCGACCAGCTTCAGGGTGCAGGGTATTTTTCGAGGATCGACTTACGATCAGGATACCATCAGCTGCGAGTTCGACAGGAGGATATACCGAGGACAGCTTTCCGCACGCGCTACGGCCACTACGAGTTTTTGGTGATGTCGTTCGGACTCACCAACGCCCCAGCAGCATTCATGGATTTGATGAACCGTACATTCAGGCCATATCTTGACTTGTTCATCATCGTGTTTATCGACGATATCTTGGTGTACTCCCGGAGCAGAGAGGAGCACAAGCAGTACTTGCAGATTACGTTACAGACTCTGAGGGAGCATCAGCTGTTCGCAAAGTTCTCCAAGTGTGCATTCTGGCTGGACAGCGTCGGATTCTTGGGTCACGTGGTTACGAGAGACGGCATTTGTGTGGACCCGAAGAAGATTGAGGCTGTTCAGCAGTGGCCCCGACCTACATCGGTTACTGAGATCCGTAGTTTTCTAGGCCTGGCGGGCTACTACAGGCGTTTTGTTCAGGACTTCTCCCGTATAGCTTCACCTTTGACCGGTTTGACCCGGAAGGGAGTTCCTTTCGTCTGGACGGAGGAGTGCGAGCGCAGTTTTCAGCAGCTGCGGACATGTTTGACTACGGCGCCGGTATTATCTTTGCCTTCGGGATCAGGCGGATTTATGGTCTACTGTGATGCTTCGCGAGTGGGATTAGGATGCGTATTGATGCAGCATGGCCGGGTGATCGCATATGCTTCTCGGCAGTTGAAGAAGCATGAACAGAACTACCCCACTCACGATTTGGAGATGGCTACAGTAGTCTTTGCATTGAAGATTTGGCGACATTACCTATATGGCGAGTCCTGCCAAATATTCACAGACCATAAGAGCTTAAAATACATATTTCAGCAGCGAGACCTGAACCTCAGACAGCGTCGTTGGATGGAGTTGGTGAAAGACTACGACTGCGAGATCTTATATCACCCAGGCAAGGCGAATGTGGTGGCAGATGCTTTGATCAGGAGGCCCGGGGGTAGTCTATCGTGTTTGCGCACAGTGCAGATGCAGTTGTCAGCAGATTGGCAGATGTTATGCAACAACCGAGTTGAGTTCGAGTTCACTCAGACAGGGGGACAGCTCGCGCATGTTCGTGCACGCCCACAGTTGCTTGACCGTATATATGAGGCACAGCGCAGTGACGACCGTTGCTCAGAGATCATGGCACAGATGGGACAGGGCAGATTTTCCGAGTTCGTGATTGACGATCAGGGGATTTTACGCTATGGATCTAGACTGTGCGTACCAGATGCTGATGGATCGCGGTGCGACATTCTTGAAGAGGCACACCGATCAGTGTATAGTGTCCACCCCGGTTCCACCAAGATGCACCATGATATGAGAGAGACCTACTGGTGGGACGGGATGAAGAGGGACATTGCGGAGTTCATTTCGAGATGCCTGACTTGTCAGCAAGTCAAGGCCGAGCACCAGATGCCCGTAGGAGAGCTACAGCCGTTACCCATTCCAGAGTGGAAATGGGAGCAGATTTCGATGGACTTCGTTGTGGGTCTACCCAGGACCAGTCGAGGGTACGACTCCATCTGGGTGATTGTGGATAGATTGACGAAAGCGGCTCACTTCCTACCGGTGAAGACCACTTTCAGCTTCGCTCAGTATGCTCAGCTCTACATTGACGAGATCGTGCGACTACATGGCGTACCGACTTGTATCGTGTCAGATCGAGGCACCCAGTTCACCAGCCGACTTTGGCAGAGACTCCAGGAGGCTTTGGGCACTCGTCTGAGCTTCAGCACAGCATTTCATCTGCAGACCGACGGACAGTCAGAGCGGACCATTCAGACTTTCGAGGACATGCTCAGAGCGTGCGTTTTAGACTTCGGCGGTAGCTGGGATCGTCATTTATTTCTAATGGAGTTCTCCTACAACAACAGCTTCCAGGATACTATTCACATGGCACCTTTCGAGGCATTGTATGGGAGGAGATGCAGATCGCCCGTCTGTTGGACAGAGCTCAGCGAGAGCAGTATACTGGGGCCGCAGCTTGTTGAGGAGACGACAGCGAAGATACAGTTGATCCGAGACCGGATGAGAGCGGCTCAGAGCAGGCAGAAATCGTATGCAGACAGGCGCCGTCGCAGATTAGAGTTCGCAGTTGGCGACCATGTTTTTCTGAAAGTCTCTCCGATGAAGGGCGTGATGCAATTTAGGCGAAAAGGAAAGCTTAGCCCTAGATTCGTAGGTCCCTTCGAGATCCTCGAGCGTGTCGGCGCAGTTGCATATCGTTTGGCCCTTCCACCCAGCTTTCCCGATGTTCACCCCGTCTTCCATGTTTCGATGCTCCGCAAGTACCTTCACGACCCTTCGCATGCGATTCAGCACCCGACAGTCCAGCTAGAGCGCGACCTTTCTTTTGCAGAGCAGCCGATGGCCATCCTGGATCGGCAGGTGAAGAAGTTGAGATCGAAGATTATACCAACCGTCAAGGTCCTTTGGCGTAGCCCGAGCAGCGAGGAGGTTACCTGGGAGACCGAGGGCGAGATGCGGAAGAAATTCCCTCATCTCTTTGAAGGTACGCGTAGTTATATTTTTAAATTCGGGGACCGAATTTCTTTAAGTGGGGAAGATTGTAGCGCCTTGAAAAGTCGTTTTGGTGTTTTCCTGAAAATCGGTGAAAATTCGGTATTTTTCCGAAAACCGTCTTTTTTGTTATTTTGCAGTTTAGGACTAATTATACCTAAAATGGATAGGTAATTGCTTGTTTTTAGTAGCTAATGAGTTACTTATGAAATTTTGGTCATTTAAAAATTTTTCCCTATTTTTCAATTTTTTAATATTATTTTAAGCCGGTAAGAAAATACATTAAATTAGCGATAAATACAAATTTAAATGGGCTAAATTTAAGCTCTAAAATAATGATAATTAAAATCTAGTTGTAACATAAATTTTTAGTAATTTATTTTGATTTAGTTTCTTAAGTTAAATTGTTGTAGTGTTAATTTAGTGTTAGTTCTAATCTAGTTTTTTTTTGTTATGGTTGAAAATTAAACTAGGGTTCTTGAAGCAATGTTAGTTAATTAAATTTTTTGTAATTAATCTAGTTATTACTTAACCAATCTATATGGTTACTTTGCTTAAGTGGCTTCATATTAAGCTAATCTATGTTAAACTTGTGTGAAATTTTCATTAAGTTTGCAAATTACCAAAATCAAGAAGAGGTTTGTGTATGGAATGTGGGTTTTGTAGCATGGTAACTAAGTTAAAATTGTGTTTTTGGTGGCTAACTAGTTGTGTGGATTGGATGGTTGTGTTGGACCGTGATAACCTTGTCGCTATTGTCGATGTTTGCACCAAATTGCTTTTCTAGCTTACTAGTTTTTACTATAATGTTGTGATGAATTAATTGCGATGTCTTGATGACATTTTTAGCGTATCCTATGACATTTAGGATGCGTGTGTGCGGATTTTTGAGTAGTCGGGTTTTAGTTTTGCCGGACGACCAAATCGGCGATTTTTGGCAGTTTTTGCGATTTTCGCGTATGTTCCGCGCACCTTGTGCACGTTGTACCTAGCTTGTGAACGTTAGTATTTTCGTTTGGGTTTTGCGTCGTTCTTGATATGTAACCTTATGTTTGGTATTGATGTAAATTCCAGGTTCGGTCGCGGAGACGTCAGACGCGGCTTGAAAGGGGAAAGCGGTGATCGGACGTGACTAGCTAAGGATTTCTGTGAGTAGATGTAACATCTACGGGGGACTATCGTTGGATGGCGCAAGCCGCCCGATAGTTTTAGTAACTTAAAAGATTCTTAGTAATGTTAGTAGTTAGGGGTGTAATACTTGTATGATTATTTGCTACATTCATGCCCTATATTGACATACCTATACGAAACCATGTTATAGGACACCTGCACCATTGCCAGGGTTTTATATGCAGCACGAGCACTATTCATGCTTACACCCACGCCCTGGTAATTGCCATGCCACCACACTAGATAACCTTTAAATTGAAACCTTTACTATAAATGATACTTAAACTTGTGTTATTGCCTTTAATTCCTTAAAATGAAATCGTAGGATTGCTATTCATGTGCATGTACCTCATCATATTATTTGTTCATGCTTAGTCTATTAATCACGCATCGCAACTTGATTATTGATACCATATGCATTCATTATCATTGACATATGCACTTATGAGGATTTCTTGAGATTTTATGAGATTTCTGGATTTCGGGGGAAGCCGCAAAATTTCTAAACTTATTATATTTTTAAAATATGTAAATTGCGGTTTTCTAGTGATGTAAGTGTCGTCCACCATGAGTTTGCTGTGGTTTTGGAGATCCGTGTCGAGGAGTGGAGGAACCGTCACGGGTACATGGTGGGCCCAGTATGGTACCCCGGGGCAAGATGAATATGGTGTTGACGTTGAGCCTGGCAGGGGACGGATTACCTACCGGTGACTGTTTGGGACGGCGGATATCCAGAGGATACCGACCGTGGCCGCGAGATGATGAGATATTGATATTTGAGATGGGTCAGCCGGACGGCTGAGGCCAGAGATACATTGATATGAGATTTGAGACAGTTTTGAGGTGTCGATGCTGGACACGGATTCTTGTTGATTCTATTGGTATTGTGCTGGTATTTCAAAAAAAAAGATTCCTAAAGGAAAAACATGATTCTTATACTTACACATTCAGATCATGAGTTGATTCGCATTGCATTCATACCTGCTAGTATATTCATATTGCATACCTACCTGCTATTATGTCCTGCCTTACCTGTATTTGAGATGCTAGGATGCTTGTGTGCATGCATTCGATAGCCTGTGTAGATGTTATTTATTACTCACGAGTTGGCAACTCACCCCCATTGTGCCACAGCCTTTTGCAGGTCCGCTCCGTCAGTACAGTAGCGGCGGGCGCACTTGTTCTTTTACCTCCTTTGCCTGGACTCGAGGTTTTGCTCTTAGGTGGGTTATATCATTATTTTTGTACCACCTTATATATTCTTTGTATCTAGAGTACTCCATCTACTGTATCTACCAGTATTATTGTATATTGACCTAGAGATGAGACTGTGAGGTTTGTGGACTTTTATGCTGTATTTTGGGGTCGAGCTCACTTGAGTCGACATGATGTTTTTCTTATGCTTCATTATGATTATTTCGCATGTTGTTGCTTTATATTGCGTGGGATTTGTGACTGCCTTGTGGCGAAGATCTAGCTCCCGCTTGGGGATGCCTTATTTGTTGGATTCATATATATTCTTGTTGTACCCATTTTGGGGGCCAGTATTTACAAAGGAGACTCTGCCGAAATTTTCGGAAAAATTGATATTGTTTTTTTAAAAAAGGTTTTATATGACTTATTTGATAAACTCGCTTTCAATTGATTGGGTTTTCTTCACTCTTCTGCTTATTTGGTTTTGGTTCTGGGCTTTGGCTTACTTATTTTACGGACACCTTGAGACGCTTCGTAAACTTAAGTGCCAGTCACGTTCGTACCCTGCGGGTCGTGACACTGGAATATTGGTTCAGTGGTATTGCTAGTTTAGCCCAGTTTGGATATGGTTTTATATAGTAGTTTGGGGCTATTCGGGGTTATTTCGAAGTCGACATTTCTAACACTGTTTAAAGTTTACAGTATATACATTTCTATCTGCGACCATGAATGTCATTAGAGCGGTACAACTTGTCTAATTGCTATAGTTCTTTTAGACGGGTTTGCGAACGTGACATTCACGTTAATGTTCTTTGTTGTGTTGTGTTTGTTGCGGAATCGTCGTGGTGTGGGTGCAATGTTAGTACATTTTAGTTTTATTTGTACATTTGATATCGCGGGATAAGCATCGAACATGTGGACTGCCGTCACTGCCTGCTAGTATATTATTTGTTTGGGACACGACCGGGTTGAGGTCGATATCACCGTTGTACATATTTTTCTTTTCTGTACTAAGTGTAACATTTCAGAAAAATAAAATATTATTTTTGGGAAGTTAAATATTTAAATAATAAATATTATGAATATTTTAATGGGTGGAGATTGTTTTAATGTTATGATATAATTAAATACCGATAAATTGGGAAATTTTGGAAAATTAAATTGAATAGTGATTTGGAGGGATTTATGTGATTTAGTCAAATTATAAATTTTTATAATTAATTATATACAAGTTTATTTCTAAACATGATTAATTTTCACTAATCTTGATTAGGCTTCATGATATGCACTATGTCATGTTATACACTTGTTACATTTTTCTACCATGTTCTTTCTTTTTATTGAATGGCTTTGTTTTAATTTGGAAATGCAAAGAAAAGAAAAGAAAAGAAAAGATATAGAATAGAAAAAGAAAAGAAAAGAATAAACAATGTGGCATGGTGAGACAAGGAGGCATGGGAAAGAGAGAGAGAGAGAGAGGGTGAGGGGTCAAATGAACCATGGCTCTTTGTTATCACTTCATCATCTTCATCTTTTCCCTCTCCTCTCTCACATCTTGGTAGCCCTCTCCCTCCAGCTCCCCTACCCCTTCACTGCAACCCCAAAACCACATCAAAACACTTCTTTCCCTTCATTTAAAACATGCACAAGCTCACTACAGGCATGGGAGACCATGAAAGTTTGGATTTTGGACACTTGGAGCAACTCAAGAAAATTCTTGAGTTGCCAAATGAGGTATTCTCTACACCATTAGCTTAGAATTTAGCTTTCTTAATTCCTATACTAGTTTTGAGTTGATTAAATAGGGTTTAGTGATCTTGGAAATTTCCAAGATGAGGTTTAGGGTATGAAATTTCCAAGACTAAACACCTCACGAGTTGCGGGGAGGCGGAAATTTGAAAAACAATCATGTTTATAAAGAGAACATCAACTAACCGAAGATCATTTCTAAACAATACTTAACAATAAGCATAGAGTTCTAAGCTGCTATGTAAAGAGATTATACCAAACGATTCTAGTCCTTCGTCTTTACGATTTCTACGGCCTCCTTGGATCTCCACGTCCTCCTCGGTTTCCTTTCGTGATAGACGATCCACCCGAGAACCCTAATCCAAGCTATAACCTCTAAACTTGAGGTTACTTAGTTTCTCTAGTTGCTAATAAAGGAACTAAGATGATGTAGAGATAGGTTATGGAGTGTTTAGTCTTTCCTAATCCTTGTTCTCAACTCATGAGTGGTGGGATTAGGGTTTGGAGAAGGAGAGAGAGCTTGAGGAGAGAGAAGGTGGAGATGATAATAAGAAGAGAAAAGCTTCTCACTTGAATATATCAAACATAATGAATTATCAAATAATATCAATTAAATGATTATTCACCATGCTTCGTTTATTCAAGAAGAGTGATTAATCATGTGAGTCATTAGATCATTAATGATGCATTAATGATGCATTTAATGATATGATGAATCATATGAATGAGTCACTAAAGCAATTAATGAAAATGCCACCTTAACCCCTCATGTCACATCCTTCTAGAAGCTTCTCGGAAATTACGAGAACGCCCCTCGCATCCGTGAAAACACGGAAAAACTTTAGACTGTGTAAATCCAATAACCTGATACTAGAATCTGGCTTAAAACAAAGCCGGCTAGTAAAAACTGTCCGAATGTCGTACGTGCGTTTAAACACGTATGCGTCCGAACCTTTGTCGTAAAACCATACGACCTCTATATCTTTTCGCCTGAGTTTCGGAAATCTCTGTGTGGGACTCTAAAGACTCGACTACTACGCTGGCAGTGGGTTTAACCACAGACCGCAAGCAGCACTAGCTGTACGTAACGGTCCCCAGGTAGTTGTCGATAAGAAAGCCGATGAGGTAACCCATCCGAAATCCTATTGAGCCTGTCCGTGACAATATCCGCGCAGTCCGGTCTGTTCGTCTAAGAGTATCGCATGTATGGTCTAGGGAGGTGGTGGACGTCAGACCCCTAATAACCGTACAAGTCGTGTCGGTATAGCTCAAGACCATCCGAGAATCTACTAATCATTCCATCAGCAATTCTCAATCAGCCCTGGCCAGGGACTTATGGTAATGACCAACCGACCACAGTGCGATATCAACTCCCTATACCGGGAGAGACGAATCCCTAACAGTCGCTCACTGCCTCCACGTGGCTCGGGATTGTGCCCAACTAAAACATGTTTGCAGGACTCCTTTGAGCCGTGGTAGGGTAATAATCAAAGCACAGTGGGAACTCACACGAAACAAATGATGACTTTACGTCAACAGACTATCTTCACACATGTCAGCTGAGAACTGCTATCTGACGTTAGGTATAATACCATCCAGTCAGTTCTCGGCGATTCCTGTCCGGTGTACTCATACCCAGTGAGCATCTGTATACAATCTTAGGTGCACACCACCAATGGCTGCGGGACCAATCCATCGCCCCTCGTCAGGGTCTAGATATGTATACACTAGTCTACTCCGGAGCATCGATGCCCAGTCTCGATACTCCTGCGACTAGGGACATCTAAGGATGTGCCTATTGACTATCCAGCTTCCACTAGTATGACTGCCATCACAACGCCGGTAGTCAGGCAAACACCCTATGGGCTTTATCAACATGTATATATAAATGAATACAACACAAAATATATCATATGTTAAGATAAAGACAAACCAAATAGCGTACTATCATATCAAGTAAGACTGTCATGTACATACATATCCTAAGCATCCTATACAATGTAGGCCTCTAGGGCATATATATACAACAGGCATGGCGCAGGATACTGATTAAATTCAGTGGATGATACAGTCTAAGAAGTTTGCTGGATTTGGAGTTCATTTGTGAACTGGGTCCCATCAAATATCCAGACATATTCGAAGAGAGGTATTGCTCATTTCGGGAGATGGCTTTCTCCGCGAACTTGAGATAAAAAGAGACAAAGAAAGAAACATTGGAGTGGATCCACTCACTGAGGCTATTTCTCGAACGTAGTAGTTTTACAAACGAGCTTTGTGAAACTGATTAGTAGAGAAGTTGGGTGTTCGGTATCACACGGGCTGTGAGTATGCGACAACGCAATAATTAGCCTTAAGTGCAAGTGGGAGATTGTTGGCTATAGTGCCCTCAAATCAGTTATTAGATCGCAGGCACGTGATTTCAATGATTGAGGGAGGACCTATACCGGTAGAACAGTCTTACTTGAGATGATAGGATGATATATGGTTTGTCTTTATCATCGTGTACATGCTTCATGTGACATTACAGATCACTATTACATGTTGATAGAGCCCATAGGATTCTTGCTTGACTACCAGCAGTATAATGGCGATCATATATGTGAGAGCTGGGTGGTCTATAAGCACATCCTTGAAGTGTCCCTAGTCGTGGGAGTTTCGAGACTGGGCATCGATACTCCAGAGTAGACTAGTGTATACTGATCGAGACCCTGACGAGGGGCGGTGGCCGATCTCACAAGCCATTGGTGTCAGTTAATTCACCTAAGATGTATACAGGTGCTCATTAGGTTATGAGTACACCGGACGGACTCGCCGGGAACATGCTAGTTGGTATTATACCTATTGTCAGATAGCAGTTCCATGGTGACATGTGTACAGGTTAGTCTATTGACCTGAGATCGTCATTTGTCTTGTGTGAGTTCCCACTGTGCTTTGATTACTAACCCTACCACGGCTCAAAGGAGTCGTGCAAACAGGTTTTAGTTGGGTACATTCCCGAGCCACATGGAGGTAGTGAGCGGATCGTCAGGGGATTCATCTCTCCCGGTATTGGGGTTGATGTCGCGGAGTGTACGGGTGGCCATCACCAGAAATCCTTGGCCAAGGTAGCCGAGAATTACTAATTCGAATCAGTAGTTTCTCAGGTGGTGATGGACTTCATACCGACACTAAATGTTGTGTTATTAGGGGTCTGACTTTATCCACCCCCCTAAACTCGATATGCGATACTCATAGACGAACGGACCGAACTGTACGGATATTGTCACTGTCAGGCTCAGTAGGGTTTCAGGATGAGTTTTCTCGTCGGCCTACCTTTCGTTCAATACCCGGGTAGCCGTTACGTATAGCTAGTACCACTGACGTGCTTGTGGTTAAACTCACTGCCAGCGTATTGATGAGTCTGTAGAGTTCCACACAGAGGGTTTCACTGCTTCGAGCGAAACGTTGTAGAGACCGTATGGTTTTATGGCAGGGTTCGATCATATACGTGCACTTGTGCACGGATCATGATCGGACGGATAATACTAGTGGGCTTTGGTTTAAGCCGGATCCTAGTATTATATTTGTAAGTCTACGGTAGCGCCCCGGCCATCAAACTGATGCCAAATGCGGAACAAAAACTTTTAACTGGCGCTATCGTATACTATAACCCGGATCTGCCATTATTGCTAAACTAACAAACTGTAAAGAGAGTAGAAAGGTTATACCAAACGATCCGAGTCCTTCGTTCTTTAACCATCATCCCACGCTCCGTTGCGGCTGCTCCGATCTCATCGATCTCCGATCTGCTCGTCCAGGTGGCACCACGTCAACGATTCTTTAAACGGGCTCCCGCCTCTGACTCGAGGCAACTCGGTCGTCAAGTTTGCTAAAAGAGACGACCAAGATTGATGTAGAGAATGAGTAGAATACTTTGTCTCGTTACGTCCAAAGCTATGGACGAACGGTTAATGAAGTTGCCAATTGATTCGGGTGATGGAATGAAATGAGCAATGAAATTTCCATACACCCCAAAACTATCATAATCTTTTCACAAATGAATCTCAAGTGAGTGTGAGAGAGGGGGAAGGGGCCGGCCATATATATAAGAGTGGGGGGGTGAGTGTAGGAAAGGGGGAGGTGACAATAAGGATAAATATCTAGTGTGAACACAAAGTGTGAACACAAGAAAATATCTAGTGTGAACACAAAGTATGAACACAAAGTGTGAACACAATAAATGCAACGATGAGTCACCCGCCACCTCATCATCCTAGTCACCATTTCTAGAACCTTCTAGAAGCATGACTCACCCTCATCCAAGAAAAGATAAATCCGTCTTTAACCGAATGTTAAAAGACAGCTGATAGAAAACTGGAAACTGGCAACTTCCAAAAGTGATCCCGAAACGAATTTCAGGATAACCCCGTAACCGTATAAATATACCCGCATTTGTATTACGACCGAATACAAATGCAACTGAGACAAAGATATTATATCTACTCAATATAATACTCGGATCCGGCTTAAACCAAAGCCGACCAGTATCATCTGCCCGAAATATGACATGTGCATAAACGCACGTGCATTTTCCGAACCCTGCCATAAAACCATACGGCCTCTACAACGTTTCGCCCGAACTTGGGAAACTGTCTGTGTGGGGACTCTAATGACTCGTCAGTACCCTGGCAGTGGGTTTAACCACAAACCGTCAGCGGCACTAGCTATGCGTAACGGCTGCCCATGGACTGACCTCAAGGGAGGCCGATGAGCGAACTCATCCGGAAACCCTACTGAGCCTAACAGTGACAATGTATATACAGTCCGGTCCGTTCGTCTATGAATATCGCATATCTGCCTAGGGGGCTAGTAACGTCAGACCCCCAATAGCAGTATAAGTTGTGTCGAAGTGTAGCCCAATAACACCCTGAGATACTACTGGAGTACCTACCAGTAAATCTCCTGCCACGGCCATGGGCTTTGTGTAATGGCTCTCCTAGACACAGCACGATCTCACCCCCAATACCGGGAGAGACGAATCCCCTGCCGATCCGCTCACGTGCCTCCATGTGGCTCGGGACTGTACCCAAAAACTACCTGTTTGCACGACTCCTTTGAGCCGTGGTAGGGTAGAAATCAAAGCACAGTGGGAACTCACACGAGACAAATGACGACCTCAGGTCGATGAACTAACCTGTACACATGTCACTAGGGAACTGCTATCTGACGATATGTATAATACCAACTAGCAGGTTCCCGGCGAGTCCTGTCTGGTGTACTCATAACCCAATGAGCACATGTATACATCTTAGGTGATCCAACTGACACCAGTGGCTTGTGAGACCGGCCACCGCCCCTCGTCGGGGTCTCGACTGTATACACTAGTCTACTCCGGAGTATCGATGCCCTGTCTCGAAACTCCCACGACTAGGGACCACAATTAAGGATATGCGTATAAACCACCCAACTCTCACATATATGATCACCATCATACTGTTGGTAGTAAAGCAAGATCCTAAGGGCTCTATCAAAGTGTAACATGTAATCAGTCACCTGAACATGTACACGACTGATAAAGGCAAACCAGATAGCATACTATCATCTCGAGTAAGACTGTCCTACCGGTATAGGTCCTCCGCAATCATTGCAATCACGTACCTGCGATCCAATAATTGACTCTGAGGGCACTATCT
The DNA here is from genome assembly GCA_030015575.1 of Agapanthus africanus. Lineage (NCBI taxonomy): Eukaryota > Viridiplantae > Streptophyta > Magnoliopsida > Asparagales > Amaryllidaceae > Agapanthus > Agapanthus africanus. Next base: position 102,477,949 of record JASDDO010000010.1, on the reverse strand, counting down.
CCAACAATATTGTTGGATTATTTTCGTCTCGTTGTGTTCTTATTCAGTCGGAATACGGATGCATGTATGTATATACGGATGAGGGGTATTCTTGTAATTCGTTACAAGTTTACTTTAGAAATTGCCATTTCATTTTGGATTAAATATTTAGGGTTTAAATGTTTATTTGGTGAAAAGTGTGACTCATTATTTCTAGCATGCTCACTTGGTGATTCATGCATATCTCATGGGTGTGACTCATGGTGGGTCATGGGTGACATGCTAGGGTTTTTGTTTGTGGTGTAAGATATTTGTTGTGAGCTTGGGATATTTTTTTCATGAGCTGTTTTCTTTACTTGCTCACAAAATATAATACATCACACAACAAAGAAAAGAGGCAACCACTTCTTTTTCCTCACTTTCTCCTTTTCTTTATCTTGAGCTCACACTCTTCACTCCATGGCTTCTTCTTCAACCTCCACTCATACCCTCTCGTGAGTTGAGAATCCTTGGGTGTATTGAGACAAAGTAATCACAAACACACTCTACTTCATCTTGGCTATCTAGACTAGCAAACTAGATACCCGAGTTGCTTCGGTTTTTAGGCGAGAGCCCGTATTACTAACCCTCGATGTGGATCTTCTTCGATGTGGGGAGACCGGAGATCAAACTTGATCGGGGAAGCCGCAAGGAGCTTGGGAAAGAGGTTGAAGACCGAAGGACACGGATCGATCGGTATAACCTCTCTAAACTCCTCTTATATAACTAGTGTAGGGTTAATGGTACGATTCGTAGATTAGGGTTCCGTTAGCGCCGGGTTTTTCAAAAGTTTTTTTTTCCACATTTGGCCACGGATTGATGGCCGGGGCGCTGCCGTAACCCAACACGGTGGTTTCATGCATCTGTCCTCCTCGGTATTTACAACATTTTGCACATGTTTGTTTTCTCAGACTTTTCATTTTTGTGTGGATTGCACGTGTAAACTTTTGGGCTTCCAAAAATTGTAAAAGAAAAATCTGGAAAAAAAATAATGTGTCTGATGGGATTCGAACACAGGGCTACGTCATAGCAGTGTAAGGCATTACCAATGAGCTACAAGTTGTTTCTTGCTGTTCTTTAGCAAAAATTTATTTATAACTTGTACCTAGGCTGTGATACTCTCTTCTGTACATTAAACTGAAAAATTTTGTACAGAAAATTCAGAGTCGTTACAACTGTATCAAGCCATAAATGGACCTTCTCCAGCAACACGCTTTACACTCGAATCCCTTGGCTATATAACCAACAGGTTGATCCATATAGATTTCATGTTCAAGTTTCCCGTAGGGGAACGCGGTCTTGATGTCCATCTAGATCAAATGAAGATCTAGCTACGCTACCATCATTAAGATGAGACGAACAGACGCAATCCTCACCGCTGAGGAGAACTCCCTCGTAGTTTATACCACTACATTGGGTATAACCCTTAACCACCAAATCACCTTATATCTTTCTCGATATTGTCATTTCCTTTTGCTACACTTTGAAAACCAATTTGTATTCAACAGTCTTGCATCTAGCTAGTAAATCAAATAAGCCTCGGACTTGGTTCTTTCTCATCGATTCGAGCTCTTCTTCCATCGCTTTCGTTCAATACATCGCAAGCCTCCCGAAAATGGTGTCCTCGTATAACTTGGGTTTCGTAACGTCATGTGGAGATACTATGAATTATTCCCTTTCAATGTCGAAACGTTGTCGGGATACCAACCCATGGTTTGATCTATGAAGCTTTTAAGATTCCATGATCAACGGTGAGCTTTCAACATGAACCATGCTCCCACTATCCCGAGCGGAGGGAGAAACAATACCCACCTGCACTGTCGATAGAGTACGAGTTTCCTCCACCTCATAGAGTCCCAAATCCTTACTTCCGCTTTTTGTAGAAAATCTCCTTGAGGAACTCAAAATCGTGCGATTGAATCTCAATCACAATCCCATCATCATTTTCGTTAAAAAAACATGTAACCTTTCGAGTGCTTAGAATAGCGTATGAAAATATACTTCTCTTTAGGGCCTAACTTTCAATACTGATGTGAAGTGGTATGCCAAGAAGCGACACACCCTGGCAGACGCAAGGGACCTAATTGTGGTCTTTCGCCCGTCTATAACTCGTAGGGTGTTGACTGTGTTGATTTTGAAGGCCAAGAACAAAGTCGTTGTCAGCGCATTACCCCAAATACGAAATCGAAAGATTGGTTTGTGCCATCATGCTCCTTACTGAAAGGTTCCTAGGCACCCTATAGAGGTCTCATAAGGCATCGAACATGCCAATTTAAAATTTTATGGGTGCCGAGAGACCCTAACGCGGATCATAGACTAGATGTTTAGGCGAAATACAAAACTAGTTAACATATTAACTAAAGGTTAGATGCTACAACCTTTGTAGATCCGGATTTCCACTTGCTTAGCTCCACGCGGGTGTCCTCTCGCTGTCCATCTCGAATCCTAGACTCGATCGTCGGCTTCATCGGGAAAACGAGCGGGCAATGTTGTCGGCTTCGTGCCGAAGATGATCTACGTCGAGGTTGCGCAAGTTCAAGCTCCAACTTCACCAAGTTGTGAAACTTGTGAAGAAAACACCCAAAACAACTTGGCAAGAGGTAGAGGGTGAAGAAATAGGAGGTGGGTTCACTTTAGAATTGGATTTCTCTCACTAGAACTCAAGTTGCCATTAAAGGCATCAAGGTTTCTCTCTTGAAGAAGAAGGAGAAGAAGAAGAAAGAATATCTTAAGTGTTTTGTAAATGATAAAATAAATCAATACTTATCATTTACAAACCATAGTTTAGTGTAGAGAATAGACCATGGTTAGTTGGATAGGTTAGGGTTAAGCATGAAGACAAGAATGGTTAAGAAGTCAAAGCTTCATGAAGCTTCAACTAAAGACAAACTTCTCCACCATTCTTATCTTAATCTTTTTCAAATAAATAAATGAACATATAAATAACTAAATGAATGTGCAAAACCCTAATAATCAAATTAACCATGGTTTAATTCTATATACTTAACTAAATAATCAAGTATCATCAAACATGATACAAATATGTGCATAAAAGTATATCACATATACAACTTGCACATCAAGTGAGAAAATCCATATAAAGTGAACCAATACTAGTTAATGCAAAGTAATATATCAAATATATAATTATACATTAAATCATTAAATCAACATTTGATTCAATGATCCGGTCATGTCGCACATAACCGACTAGTATTCAATGTATCGATTTATCGAATCAATGATTCGATAACTAGGTCATATCGAATATAACCAATCGAAACATTCATCGTGAGAATGAAATGCGGTATCACATACGCGCATTATTCTCGGTCCCGCACATATCTCATATGCGCTCCTATTTCGTTTCGCTTGAGCCAGGAAACCTCTGTGTAGGACTCTAAAGACTCGTCAATACGCCGGTAGCAGATGATGATCATATCAAGCACCCACAAGCCGCAAGCGGTCTGCTAAACGTAACGGCCATCCAGGTATTGAGCGATCAGAAGATCGACGAGCTAGCCCGCTCACACTCCTGTGAATCCAACCAGTAACACTTACCGTACAGTCCGGTCTGTTCGTCTGATACGTCGCATATCAAGTCTAGGGGTGGTAAACGTCAGACCCCAATAACCGATAAGTCGTGCCGATGTGAGGCTCATAACGGGTCGAGAAACTACTGGTAACACTTACCATTAAATCTCTGATCAGCCCTGGCCAGGGACTTCCCTGTTACGGCCAATCGAGCACAGCGCAACATCAACCCCCAATACCGGGAGAGACGAAACCCCTCCTATCGCTCATTGCCTCCATGTGACTCGGGACTGTACCCAAAGACCACCGTTTTGCACGCCCTCATGGACGTGGTAAGGTGGAGATCAAAGCACAGTGGGAATCACACAAGACTCTATGACGATCTCGGGTCTACAGACTAACCTGTACAAGTGTCACCTGAGAACTGCCATCTGACGTGAGGTATAATACCATCTGGGAGTTCTCGGCGAGTCCGTCCAGTGTACCCAGTCTCCACTGACCACCCGTACACCATCTCTGATGTCAAACACCAATGGATATGGGATCATCCATCGCCCATCTCATGGGTCGAGAAGCGTAGACGCTAGTCTACTCTGGTATATCGATGTCCCGTCTCGATACACCTACGACTAGGCACCTTGAAAGATGTACTTATGGACTACCATGTCCCCACTAGTATGATCTGCATCATAGTCCAGGTAGTCAAGTACACATCTTAAGGGCTTTACCAACATGTAACTATAAGACAGTTTAAAGAGACAAGTGTACATGTTAAGACAAAGAGTAACCAGATAGCATACTATCATATCGAGCAAGAAAGTCATCTCTATATATGTCCAAGCATCCAATATAATATACATCATCTGTACAATACTGGCCTCTAGGGCATACATACAACTAACACTTACCATGTCTAGTAGTGTCGTATTCCGTCTTTCCGCCACACCATTTTCTTACATAGTATACGGTATCTTTAGCTGCCTAACGGTTTCCTTGCTTACACAGAATTCTCAAAACTGATTAGGAAAATACTCTCGACCGAGATCAATGTGCATAGCCTTAATGCTCGTTTTGAATTGATTTTCAACTTCACTAATACAGCGCTTGAAGAAGTCCAAGGTCTTTGACCGATGAGATACTTGTTAGTTATATGTATGCCCTAGAGGCTATTGTTGTACATGTGATGTATATTATAATGAATGCTTGGATATATATAGAGACGACTTTCTTGCTCGATATGATAGTATGCTATCTGGTTTCACTTTATCTTAACAGGTTAACGAATAATGTTTTGTGATCACGTGCTGATAAAGCCCTTAGGATATGTACTCGACTACTAGGACTATGATGAGATCATACTAGTGGGACCAGGGTAGTCAACGAGTACATCCTATAACTGTTCCTAGTCGAAGATGTATCGATACAGGGCATCGATACTCCAGAGTAGACTAGCGTACACGCATCTTGACCCATATGATGGGCGATGGATGATCCCATATCCATTGGTGTTGGACATCAAAGATGGTGTACGGGTGCTCAGTAGAGACTGAGTACACTGAACGGACTCGCCGAGAACTTCTGGATGGTATTATACCTATCGTCAGATAGCAGTTCTCTGGTGACACTGGTACAGGTTAGTCTGTAGACCTGAGATCGTCATAGAGTCTTGTGTGATTCCCACTGTGCTTTGATTTCCACCTTACCACGTCTAAGAGGGCGTGCAAAATGGTGGCTTTTGGGTACAGTCCCGAATCACATGGAGGCAATGAGCGATAGGAGGGGTTTCGTCTCTCCCGGTATAGGGAGTTGATGTTGTGCTGTGTTCGATTAGCTATAACTGGAAGTCCCTGGCCAGGGCTGATATGGAGATTTACTGGTAAGTGTTATCAGTAGTTTCTCGACCCTTTATGAGCCTTACATCGACACGACTTATCAGTTACTAGGGTCTGACGTTTACCACCCATAGACTAGATATGCAACATATCAGACGAAGAGACCGGACTGTACGGTAGTGTTTACTGATTGGATTTGCAGGAGAATGTACAGGCTTGCTTCTTGATCTTCTGATTGCTCAATACACGGGTGGCTGTTACGTTTAGCTGACCGCTTGCAGCTTGTGGGTTTTGATATGATCATCACCTACTGTCGGCGTATTGACGATTCTTTAGAGTCCTACACAGAGGTTTCCTGGCTCAGGCAAAACGGAGTAGGAGCACATATGTGATATGTGCGGGACCGAGAATAATACGATATGAGATACCGTATTCTATTCTCGTGATATAAGATATCGGCCGGGTATATTTAATATGGCCGGGTCATCGAATCAAATGTTGATTCGATGAATTGGTACATGTTATATTAGTCGGTTATATGCTATATAGCCGGATTGTCGGATCAAGTGTTGATTCGATAATTTAATGTATAATTATATATATGATATATTACATTACGTTAACTAATATAAGCTCACTTTATTGATTCATTTTCTCACCGGATAATATATTGATATATATGCGATATATGTTAATTGTATTATTTTCTTTTGTTACAAAAATATATTATATATGTGATATATAATATTGTAACAAGTTATGATTATAAATACAACATGATTTGTGGAGATTAAACAAGTTAGGATTTGATTTGGGTTAGCATTTGGGTTAGCTTTTTCATGAAGCTTCTAGAAGCATTATTTTGTTTTAAGCTTAGATATTTTGTATTATTATTTTGTGTAGATATTTCTTAACCCAACCCAAACCCTTTACCCTAGTTAATTCTCTACAAGGGTTAAGCCTTCATACTTAACCCATGGTTGGATTTGTAACCACAACACAATAATTCATTATTCATCACAAATACTTTTCTTCTTCTTCTTCTTCCTCTTGAAAAACTTTCTAGCTTTTGGGTTAGTGATGAATAAGTATGAGAAATTGAAAGAAAAAGAGAGCTAAATTCCTACTTAATCATCCTTATCTATTCTAGCCACTTAGATTAGGGTGTTCACTTCACTAATACTTGATTTGAGAAGTGAGAGCTTGAGTTAAAGATTCTTCAAGGTAGATCATCTTCGAAAAGGAAGAGTTCAAGCAAGCATGGATCATTCGGCTTGTGGAGCCTCTCTAGAGTCCGGAAGTTCATGGATCGCGGCGAAGGGACTACTACTCGGAGCTTATGAAGTGAAGGAACGGACTACAAAGGTTGTAATCCCTCTCTCTTAGATGTAAAGTTGTTTACATGCTATGTTAACCCTAAAACTCTAGCAAAGATCCCCACTTTAGGTTGTTCGGCACTTGAAAATTTTAAATTCGGCATGGTTGATGCCTTATAAACCCTTGTGATAGTGCCTAGTAACCTTACAATACTAAAAACACATGAATGTATTAAGAATAATTATCTATGAAAGTAATGAAATAGCACGCACCACCGTGCGCTTTCATGTTGGTTGGTAAGTGGTGCAGTGTCTCGTTTGACCTTTCCAAATGATTTTTTGATTGTCTTTTCTAAAAGACAATGCTTGCAGGTGGATGGATTGAGTTTGGCCAATATTCCAGGCAAAGGTTGTTGGGTTCCCTAGGGTCACCGCTGGGTTTCGAGAGATATCAACCATGTCGTTTTCAAAAAAAAGCGCGCTAAAGAACCCTAACGCTAGAATCTAAACTAGAGAATTAGACGAACAAGCATGTAAACATCTTTACATCTAAGTGAACAAGGAAAACAACCTTTGTAGACCGGTCCTTCACTTCAATAGCTCTGTGTAGTAGTTCCTTCGCTCTAAGTAGTGATCTCCCAGACTTTAGTAAGGCTCCACAAGGTGAAATGAACAAGCTTGCTTGAAGTCTTCGAGGCCAAAGATGATCTACGTCGAGGAGACACTAACTCAAGCTATCTCTTCACTAAGTGATGAACTAGTGAAGAAACAACCCAATCCAATTGGCTAGTAGAGAAGAACTTGCTGAAGTAGCAATTTTGCTCACTTTAGAAATAATTTTCTCACTATTTTTCTCCACCTCTCATGAAGCTAGAAAGCATGAGGAAGGAGATGAAGAAGGCAACCATGGAATGAAGCAAGTGAAGAATGAATCAAGTGGTAAGAATAGCAACCATGGGTGAGTTAGTATCATATACTAACTCATGTAGAGACTACACGATGGCTAATCTAATGGTTGGGTTAATAAATATCTTCAACTAAAACAAAATTAGTAGACTTGGTCAATGGTTCCACAAGCTTCTACAAGCTTCAACCATATGACTAATTTCCATCTAATTCGATTTACTTTAAATAAATAAAACCTTACATTATATTAAGCATGGTGTGAGTCTCATACACCCATGAATCATGTGGCATCTAGCATGACACAAAAGATGTACATTAATTTACATCACATATATACTAAGTATACACTAGTAAGAAAAAGAATACTTAAGTGAGCTAATATTAGTTAATATAAGATAATATATCAAATATATAATTATACATTAAATTATGAAATCAACACTTGATTTAATAATCCGGCTATATCACATACAACCGACTAATATCAAATGTATCAACTTATCGAATCAATACTTAATCCGATAACCCGGTTATATTACATATAACCGTCCGATATCACATATCGCGAGAATAGAATACGGTATCACATGCTTGTATTAATCTCGGTCCCGCACATATCACATATGTGCTCCTACTTCGTTTTGCTTGAGCCAAGAAACCTCTGTGTAGGACTCTAAAGACTCGTCAATACGCAGGCAGTAGGTGGTGATCATATCAGTCACCGACAAGCCGCAAGCGGTCTGCTAAACATAACGGCCACCCGGGTATTGAGCGATCAGAAGATCAACAAGCAAGCCTGCTCATACTCCTGCGAATCCAATCAGTAACACTACCGTACAGTCCGGTCTCTTCGTCTGATATGTCGCATATCACAGCCTAGGGGTGGTATAACGTTAGACCCCAATAGCCTGATAAGTCATGCCGATGTGAGGCTCATAACGGTTTGAGAAACTATTGATAACACTTACCAGTATATCTCAGCAACCCTGACCAGGGATTTCCTGTTATGTCCAATCAAGCATAGCGCAACATCAACCTCCAATACCGGGAGAGACGAAATCCCCTCCTATCGCTCATTGCCTCCATGTGACTCGGGACTATACCCAAAAACCACCGTTTTGCACGATCTCTTGAATGCGGTAAGGTGGAAATCAAAGCACAGTGGGAATCACACAAGACTCTATGACGATCTCGGGTCGACAGACTAACCTGTACCAGTGTCACCAGAGAACTGCTATCTGACGATAGGTATAATACCATCTAGGAGTTCTCGGCGAGTCCGTTCAGTGTACCTAGTCTCCACTGAGCACCCGTATACCATCTCCGATATAAAACACCAATGGATATGGGATCATCCATCGCCCATCATATGGGTCAAGAAGCGTATACGCCAGTCTACTCTGGAATATCGATGCCCCGTCTCGATACTCCCACGACTAGGAACAATCTAAGGATGTACTTAACGACTACCTATGCCCCACTAGTATGATCTGCATCATAATCCTGGTAGTCAAGTACTCATCCTAAGGGCTTTATTAACATGTAATAGAAAGACAATAAGTGTACATGTTAAGATAAAAAGAAACCAGATAGCATACTATCATGTCGAGCAAGAAATTCCTCCCTATATATGTCCAAGCATCCACTATAATATACATAACATGTATAATAATGGCATCTAGGGCATACATATAACTAACAATCTCCCACTTGCATTAAGGTCATTTGTTGTAGTATCTCATACCCAACGTTCCATAAAAGTCTCTCTAGGGAAAGGCCTATGTGAGTGGATCCGTCGTGTTATCCTTCTCTTCAACTCTCCTTACCTCGATCTCTTGGAAATCAACCATCTCCCTGATCAGGTAATACTGTCCTCAGAATATGTTTGGATCGCTGATGGGACCGGTGTTCCTAGGCCAAAACCACAACTCCATTGTTGTCACAATAACATTTATTGGACGCTCAATGGTAGGAACCATAATCATCTCATGAATAAGAATTATCCAGACATCCATTTTGATAGTATAGTTGGCAGTGATGTATTCAGCCTTTATCGTCTAGTTTGCCACGGTATCTAGCTTGGAACACTTCCAACATACCGTCCCTCCACTGAGGGTAAAGAGAAAGCCCGAGACTGACTTTCAGTCGTCCTTATCACTCTGGGAGCTGGAATTGGTAAAGGACTCCCACTGGAGTTCACCGTTACCAAACACCAAGAACATTTCTTTAGTGCTTCTCAAGTACTTAAGAATTTCCTGCACAGCTATCCAGTGATTTTCCCAAGATCCGATTGATTCCTAATCATTATACCTAGTGAGTCAGCTACATCTGGTCTGGTACATAATATTGCATATATGATAGAGCCTACTGCCGAAGCATAGGGTATCCCTTGCACGCGAGATCTCTCCAAATCAGTCTCGGGAGATATCTTTTTGGAGAGAGTGATTCATGAGTAAGTGGGCGAACCACCACGCTTAGAATCTTCCATACTAAACCCCTTTAGTACGGTGTTAATGTACCTGGATTTGGGACACTCCCAACATCCACTTAGATCGATCATCATAGATCATAATCCACAAGATGTAGTAGGTATCATCCAGATCTTCCATAGAGAATCCTCATGATAATAGGAGCTTGACCGAGTGTAGCATAGGAAACCATTTCCTATCAAGAGTATGTCATCTACGTACAATACGTGGAAGACAAACTTACTCTCTACTACCTTCTTGTATATACAAGGTTCATCTACCTTTTTGATGAAGTCAAACTCTTTGACTGCTACATCAAAACAGATGTTCCAACTCCGCGATGCGTTCTTTAATCCTGATGGACTTAAGCATAGCCACTGGAGAAAAGGTTTCATCATAAACCACACCTGGTTATTGACGATAGCCTTTTACTACAAGTCTAGTTTTGAAAGTCTCAACTTTTCCATTTACACCAAGAATCTTCTTAAGATCCAATTGCTCCCGATGGGTTTTACCCCTTCAGGTGCAACTTCCAAAGTCATACTTTGTTGGTGTATATGGATTCCATCTCTGATTGCATAGCATTCAGCCATTTCACAGAGTCCCCAATCGTGATGGCCTGCCTAAACCTAATTGGTTCATCATCTACCATGATGCAATCCTCGTTCCCACCGTCACCGAGGAAACCGTAGTATCTCTCAGGTGGATGAGGAACCCTACCAGATTCGCGGAGAGGCTGAGGTTCGTTGGAGACTATTGAATCTTTTGGTTTCACCAAATCATCAGCTGTTAGTTTGTCTAGCTGGAACTCCTTCTAGTTCTACCTCATGACCACTAATTTCTTCATAAGAAATTCATTTTCTAAAAGGTGGCATACTGAGAAACAAAACACCTTTTGCTCCTCAGTATGGTAGAAGATATTCCCTCGCAAATGTTTGGGATATCCAACAAACTTACAGAACTGACCTTGCCTCGAATTTGTCCGGATTTTGTTTTTCAACATAAGCCGGAAAACCCCATATCTTAACTCATTTAAGCCATGGTCTCTTCCTATTCCATATCTCATATGTAGTGGTAGGCAGTGATTTGGATGGAACCCATATTCAATAGGTATGCAGCTTCTCAAGTGCATAACTCCTAAAAGAAAACAGGTAACTCAGCAGTACTCATCATAAAGCGCGTCATATCTCATAGGGTGCGATACCTCCGCCCCAATACACCGTTGAGTTGTGGTGTATACGAAGGAGTAAGCTGAGAGAGAATCCCATTCTCCGGTTAGAAAATCCAGGAACTCCATGCCCAAGTATTCGCCTCCCCGATCTCATCGAAGGACTTTAATACTTCTACCCGTCTGGTTCTTAACTTCAAGCTTATATTCGTTGAATTTCTCAAAAGTTTCAGACTCGTGTTTCAACAGGAACACATGTCCGAATCTTGAGAGATCGTCGATGAATGTAATGAAGTACAAAGAACCAACCTTGGCATTTGTAGACATAGAACCGAATACATCATCATGTTCCGTCCCAAGAGTTCAGCAACTCTTTCTTTGTTTCCAGTAAACAGAGTGTTGGTCATTTTACCTTTGAGACAAGACTAGAAAGTATCATAAGATGAAAATTCGGACAGATTCTAATATTCATCCGTATGTAACTTAGCTAGTTGTATCGCACTGATATGACCTAGTCTACAATGCTACAAGAAGGATTCGTTCATTTCTGAACTACTCCTCTTGTGAGTGTTCTACTTACTTTAAACTGTGGTTTGATTTAGAACTTATATGCCATTACATAACGTGCCCGATCTAATCAACTCTTGATAAAGGAAAATGTTCACAATATTGTCCTCCAATACAAAATTATATCCTTCTTTAACTGTATAAAGAAACTGATGTAATATTGTATATCAGGTTCGGCATGTAATAACATTTGTTCAGAATCAATGTATTTACCATTTGGTAATACAAGGTGATATTTGCTAACTAATTTAGCTGCAACAATTGCATTATTCTCTAACACTTAGAGACATAGCACCCAATCCCAGTTCTCTACCTATCTGTAGCCCATATAACAGATTACATATGTGGGATCCTAATCCGGTATCTCATACCTAGGACATAGAGGATACTGAGAAACAGTTCTTTATAATGAACTGTAAGTGCACGGCGGCGCCCCGGCCGTCAATCCGACGCCGGAATGCGGAAGCGGTGAAAAACTTTAATTTTGCGGACTTAGCAAACCGGCACCCCCGCGCACTAAACATCCGGATCGTAACCATTAACAAGTCTAAGCTACTAACAAGAAAGGGAAGAGAAGTATACCGACAGATCCGAGTCCTCCGGTCTTCTCGTCGTCGTCCCGATCTCCTGCGGAATGTCCCGTCTCCTCCTCGTCGCCGGAAGTGCACCACATCGCCTACATCGTTTACGGGCTCCCACCTCAATGCCGAGGCAACTCGGGAACGAAGCCGGCTACTCGACGTGCCCAAGATATGCTGTAGAATATGTATAGAACCATGTCTCACTTTGGGTTTGTGGAATTGCCTTTTTAGTGGAGGAAAAAGAACTTGGAATTTTGGAGAGTCTTCTTGTGTGATTTTTGGAGCATGAAGAGAACCAAAAATGCCACACCAAAAATCAAAATCAACCCCACACAAGGGATGGCCGGCCCATGTATATCAAAGAGAGAGGGAAAAGTCAAGGGGGAGGTGACCATATCAATCATGCAAGAGAGAGAGAGAGGAATGGTTATCATAAGGAATAATGATCACAAAGAAACACCAACACTCAACAACCAAATCATGCAAAGAAATGATCACCAAAAGAGAACCTCACTCCACCACAATCATCATGAAAACCATATCATATGAAAGTCAAGCCATGATGGAGAAGTCAAGAAGTCAAGGTCAAGGAATGGTGCAACCATCATGACACAAGAATATGCAAAGACCCCCCTCCACAATCACTTATTTGCAACAATGCAAATAAGCCCTCCTCCACCAATCTTCGGCCAATGAACGGAACAATGGAAATCGGCCGAAACGGAAAGCAAACTGGCAACTCCAGAAAACTGGTCCCGTAATAAATTACAGGAAAACCCCAATACTGTGCATACACACCCGCATCTGTATTTCGACCGAAATACAAATGCAATGAGACAAAATCTCCACTGTACTATACTAGAATCCGGCTTATACCAAAACCGGCTAGTAATATCTGTTCGATCCTGATCCGTGCAATACCGCACGTATCTGATCGAACCCTGCCATATAACCATACGGCCTATAGTACAAACTGTCAGATCCTGATCCGTGCAATACCGCACGTATCTGATCGGACCTTGCCATATCTCCATACGGCCTCTACAACCTTTCGCCCGAAAGCTGAGTAACTGAATGTGGGGGACTCTAAAGACTCGTCAACACCTTGGTTGTGGATTTAACCACTAGCACGTCAGAGGTATAAGCCAATACGTAACGGGCTACCAGGTATTGACTAAAAGGGACGTCTGTGAGTGAACTCAGCCAGACAACCCTACTGAGCCTGTCAGTGACAATATCCGTACAGTCCGGTCCGTTCGTCTATGAGCATCGCATGGCGGGCCTAGGGGGTTGGTAAAAGTCAGACCCCCAAAAGCGGTACAAGTCGTGTCGGAGTGTAGCCCAGAACACCCTGAGATACTACTGGAATACCTACCAGTAAATCTCCTTGCCTCGGCCGAGGGCTTCGTGTAATGGCTCTCCTAGACACAGCACGACCTCACCCCCAATACCGGGAGAGACGAACCCCTGAAGATACGCTCACTGCCTCCATGTGGCTCGGGACTGTACCCAACTAAAATCTGTTTGCACGACTCCTTTGAGCCGTGGTAGGGTAGTAATCAAAGTACAGTGGGAACTCACACAAGACAAATGACGATCCCCAGGTCGATGAACTAACCTGCACACATGTCACCAGGGAACTGCCATCTGACGTCTGGTATATGACCAACTGGCATGTTCCCGGCGAGTCCTGTCCGGTGTACTCATAACCCAATGAGAACCTGTATACATCTTAGGTGATCCCACTGACACCAGTGGCTTGTGAGACCGGCCACCGCCCCTCGTCGGGGTCTCGACTGTATACACTAGTCTACTATGGAGTATCGATGCCCTGTCTCGAAACTCACACGACTAGGGACCATTTAATGATATGCTTATAGACCCCAGCTCCCACTTATATGATCGCCCTCATACTGCTGGTGGTCAAGCAAGAATCCTAGGGGCTCTATCAACGTGTAATAGCGACTTGTCAGGTCACCTAAAGCAGTACACGATGATAAAGGTAAACCAGATAGCATACTATCATCTCGAGCAAGACTGTCCTACCGGGATAGGTCCTCCATCAATCATTGCAATCACGTACCTGTGATCCAATAATTGACTCTGAGGGCATTATCTCCAACATGAACACACCCGAAGAATATGCATAAACATGCTTATTCCTCGATTGGGTCGCGTAGGAATCCGGATATTCTCCTATTTCCTTCTCGGACTTATAATAATTATAAGAAAGAGCGGAACCAACGTTCCCCAGTTCAGTATAATAAGCAGGCTCGGTCAATACATCCATATTATTATCTTGATTAAGACATGACATGGTCGCTGCCAGGAGAGAAAGAGAAAAGAAAACACTCAGGTATGCTCTTGCAAGATCAGATTGGTTATTACTTTATCTAATCAGGATGGCTCCCACTGTTTTTATCAAATCTTCCTTCAAGCCGTAAAAAGTAAGACTAGCCGGGATTAATTACACCCTACAAGTTCTCCAATCTTTCGGCCAGGCCAGTGTCGGTACTTTGAGGGAGGTTCTCCGTTTTTTCGCACGGACCTAATTAAAATAAATCTCGTTTTCCTAGGGGCGTAACCCCGTTAACACCTTTCTAGACACATATTTTGATCGGCTAATTGTAATGTGTAAAACTCTCCCAGGAGTAACTCTTACTCGCAGTAGGTATCGGGATCCAACCATCTCGTAGAAGATATGCAATCTCATTACAAATTTCATCACTTGAAATTCCCGATAATATTTTGCCCCAAGCGTCCTATGACCTTGATGAAAGCCAACAAACCATAGTCTGCTAGTCAAGTTTAACCCGTACATTTCATGATTGAATTAAACCCACCTGCACGACCCTTGACGAAGGCCAACAAAGTCGCACGATGTCACGACCCGAAATATTATCTCGTGACCGGCACTTAAATCACGCCACGTCAAAAGGCGTAATGTAATTCATGTAAGCCGAAACCCAGAAATCTAAACCTTTTTAAGAAAATAAAGAGGTGAAGTTTTGAAATAAAGGTATAATGAAATCAAGTTTTCTTAAAATGCATAGAAAAGGAACATGAAAATGCAAGTGGAATTTATTAGTTTGAAAACATGTTTCGTCTTAAAAAAAATTGGGCAGCACCTCCTTTGTATTTTTTGATCCAAACCACATATACAAGATAATGATAAAGGCATCCCCAAGCGGGAGCTAGCTCTTCGCCAATCGGCGGATCCACAACTACGCAAAGCATAAATATAAGTATACGACGCCCAACGGCGAAGATCAACACCAAAAAATAAAGAATAAAGTGAGATATCAACCCAAAAGGCGAACATAAAACCCATCGCTCAAATCTCGCAACTACAAGTCTTGCTAAGTCTCATTACTTATACAATTACTAGTTTGATTGATGGAATTACTAGATACAATATGAATAGTGAATACAAGAGTGGGTACGATATAATGTCCCACCTACCAAATGCAAAACACCTGAAGTAGCTGTGTGCCAGCGATACCGCTACTGATCCGTGCGGTCAACCTGCTAGAACTGTGGCACAACGGGGGTGAGTTGCCAACTCGTGACTAGGAAAACATCAACAAGTAGAAATCGAATAAACAACGACTCCTAGGTCAACTGTATCATAAAGGTAATGCTATGATATCTAGGGTGACCGGGTCTGTATATGTGCCAACAATGTAGTCAATACCTATATGTATGCGGATATAATCCAACAATATAATCAATGTATGTATGCACGTGGATCTCGTCCAACCATATAACCAATGTATGTATGCATGTGGATCTCGTCCAACCATATAATCAATATATGTATGCATCATAAAAGCATGTGCATGAAAGTATGAGGATATAAATTAACGTGTGTCCCTTGCGACACCTCAAAAATCATGGAACCTGGGTATCCAGCATCGACACCCAAAAACATTACGAAACCTGTGTCCAGCATCGACATGTAAATCCTTATATCTCGGGCTCCGTCAGTCCGGATCGGCCCTCGGGCTTCGTCAGTTTGGATCGGCCCATATCATCTCTCGACTACGGTCGGTATCCTCTGGATATCCGCTGAGCCCAAATACTATCACTGGTAGGTAGTAGTCCCTCTTCCAGGCTCATCGTCTGCAGCACAACAATCCGTTCTCGTCCCGGGGTACCTACCGGGTCCACCATGTACCAGCAATCGGCCTCGTCCAGCTTCTCGAATCGAGTTTCACATGTCATACATCTCAGAACCGAGAAAACGCATGGTGGACGCACTGAAATATCATATCAAGAGAAACCGGGTTTTTAAAACAGTACATACTTTCTTTGAAATAGCCACGGTTCTCAAATCCAGAAATCTCATGGAAACAACATATCTCAATGCGTGAAATCATAAAGCATGATGTATGCGATATGTTAGTTATATGTATGCCCTAGAGGCCATTACTATACATACTATTGTAGTGGATGCTTGGACATATATAGGGAGGACTTTCTTGCTTGACATGATAGTACGCTATCTGGTTGCTCTTTATCTTAACATATACTCTAATTGTTTCTATGTTACATATTGATGAAGCCCTTAGGATATGTACTCGACTACTGGGACTATGATGAGATCATACTAGTGGGGCAACGGTAGTCGACGAGTACATCCTATAACTGTTCCTAGTCGAGGGTGTATCGAGACAGGGCATCGATACACCAGAGTAGACTAGCGTATACGCATCTTGACCCATATGATGGGCGATGGATGATCCCATATCCATCGGTGTTTGACATCAAGGATGGTGTACGGGTGCTCAGTGGATACTGGGTACACTGGACGAACTCGTCAAGAACTCCCAGATGGTATTATACCTCACGTCAGATGGCAGTTCTCCGGTGACACTGGTACAGAGTAGTCTGTTGACCCGAGATCGTCATAGAGTCTTGTGTGATTCCCACTGTGCTTTGATTTCCATCATACCGCGTCCAAGAGGGCGTGCAAAAAGGTGGCTTTTGGGTACAGTCCCGAATCACATGGAGGCAATGAGCGATAGGAGGGGATTCGTCTCTCCCGGTATAGGGAGTTGATGTTGTGCTGTGTTCGATTGGCTATAACCGAAAATCCCTGGCCAGGGTTGCTAAGATTTACTGGTAAGGGTTATCAGTAGTTTCTCGAACTGTTATGGACCTCATATCGACACGACTTATCGAGCTACTGGGGTCTGGCGTTTACCACCCCTAGGCGAGATATGCGACATATCAGACGAAGAGACCGGACTGTACGGGAGTGTTACTGATTGGATTCACAGGAGAATGTACAGGCTTGCTTGTTGATCTTCTGATCGCTCAATACCTGGGTGGCCGTTACGTTTAGCAGACCGCTTGCGGCCTGTGGGTGTTTGATATGATCATCACCTACTGCCGGCGTATTGACGAGTCTTTAGAGTCCTACACAGGGGTTTCTTGGCTCAAGCGAAATGGAGTAGGAGCACATATATGATATGTGCGGGACCGAGATTGATACGATATGAGATACCGTATTCTATTCTCGCGATTTGTAACATTGATCGGTTGTATGCGATATAATCGGGTTATCGGATCAAGTGTTGATTCGATAAGTTGTTACACATGATATTAGTCGGTTATAGCCGGGTTATTAAATCAAGAGTTGATTTAATAATTTAATGTATAATTATATATTTGATATATTACATTACATTAACTAGTATTAGCTCACTTAAGATTTATTTTCTCACTTGATTGTGCATAAGTGTATATGTGATATATATTTTTGTACTTATGATTGTGTCATGCTTGATGATACATCTAAGATGGGTGTATGAGACTTATATCAAGTTTAGGTTAAATTAGGGTTTACTTATTTCCTTAAGAATAACAAAAGAGAGGAGACTTTAGTCAATGTTATCAAGCTTGTAGAAGCTTGTATGCAATATTGACAAAGTCAACTCTTTTGTCATTCCTTAGGATATTAGTTAACCCAACCCTTAACCTCATACTTTGGTTAATTCTCTACATGAGTTAAGCATGAGGGCTTAACTCAACCATGGTGCAATAATTCAAAGGATAAGTTTTCATTTGGATGAATTATTCACTTCTTCTTCTTCCTTCAACAAAAGCTTTCTAGCTTCAATGGAGCTTGAGAAAAAGTGTGAGAAAATCAATTCTAAAGTGAGCAACCTTCCTACTTCATCATCCTCTACTACTTGCCATTTAGTAGTGGGTGTTCTCTTTCACAAAGTTTTTGACCTAGTGAAGGAATAACTTGAGTTAGTGTCTCCCCGACGTAGATCATCTTCGGCCTCGAAGTCATCGAAGCGAGCACATTCGTTCTTCTTGTGGAGCTTCTCTAGAGTCCGGAGTTCACGATCGCAGCAAAGGGGACATCTACACGGAGCTATTGACGTGAAGGACCGGATCTACAAAGGTTATAATCCCTCTCACTTAGTGTTAAACTGTTTAACATGTTAGTTTTCGCCTAAACTGTAGTATAAAGATCCGGCTTTGGGTTGTTCGGCACGGCTAAAATTTTAATCGGGCATGGTTGATACCTCGTAGACCCCTGTAGTGTGCCTAGCAACCCTACAGTGGTATCAGAGCCAAGCTAGAGCTTTAGGCGAAGTTTAAAGTCCGATCAAACCCGAAAACCCCGACACGAACCCTTCTCTGGATATTTTTCAAAAATGTGATTTTTTATGAATTAAAAATGCTCAGAAAATTAAGCAGGAAAAACTAAGAATTACTGTGAAGTACGGTCCACTAATGCTCCTATATGACCGTGGAACCGCGGCCAAACCAAGGGTTTGGCGGCGGTTCCGCGGGCAAAATTGTGAATTAGTCCTTGAAACTTGATATATTTATTCTTAGGTCCTTTCTTGTCATTTTTTTTCTGGGAATTTTGTATTTCCACTCAAGTGTTGAGTTTTCTAGGGTTATATTAGGGACTCGTTGATACGATCGGATAATTTAACTCCGTTTGTTTTGTCCGGGTAATTTTTAGAACGTGTTAAAAAGTTCGAACGGATATCAATAACTCACTTTTTCCCCTGTCGGAGAATTTTTCAAAAGTTGGATTTTTCCTCGAGTTTAAGAACGTTCTAAGTCATGCAAGTAACGTGGTGGACCCTCTAGAAGACAACAAACCTTAACTCGATTATGTGACCGTCTTGAACTGCCTCTAAACCTTAGGGTTTGGGGTAGTACGGCGTGCCACATGTGAGGCGTTGGCTTGACCCTTCTAGGCTGGACCATTGGTACTGTGGCATGTGATGGATGTTTTTAAACTGATTTCAAGTGTTGAGATATATTGGGGAAATCTTGGGTGTTTGATTATTCGATCGGAAAGTTTAACACTGTCTTTTTATCTGGAATGTGATATAATTTTTGGAATCCACATATAGTTATGAGATAACTAATTTGAATGTTATAAATCTAGCAGTTCAGTCTCAGATGATCGGTTGCCACGGAATTTTGATGTGATCAAAAATCCGTCGCAATCACGTAGCGTACGCGGATACTCGCCGGGTAAACTTAATAGACAGCCACGCCCCATAGCCCCGACCAAGTGACTGTAGGAGAACCCTGTCGCCAAAAGCATCCGTTCGGGTGCTCGTGGCAGCGGTGTTCCGCCTTAGTGCACTTCGTCGACGGCATCCAGGGGTGCGGCCGTCTACTAAAGTTTGCGACGAGCATTCGATCAGGACAATCGGGAATCTTATTGAATTGCCCGACTTGATATTGAAAAGAGTTTTCGATAAAGAGACTAAAATGCGGGGTTTATAATTGTTAGGCATGCGATGTCTAAGGAATTCATTTGGTTAGGCATGCGATGTCTAAAATGGTTGCGGATTCCAACTGTTGTAGTTTTACACTTTCTTTTCTATGACCGTAAGCGTAGTATGTGGTGTATCGCCGGCTTCGTTGCTATACATCAACGACAATCGGGATACGCATACTTGCTTACGTTGATGATATGAGATATTATGTGTTGCTGTGATATGTTATATTGGATCGTCGCGTTCTGAATAGCCGGGGATTTTATGTGAGATGAGAGTTTTTCTTTTTCATTCATGTAAAATTCATTTGTATGTAATATTCTTTTATTGGGGCACTTCCGGGCTGAGGATGATATCACCATTGTATATTATTTACTTTTCCGCATTAGGTAGACCCAAGGCGGGGAGCACAAGTAACCGGGTTCCAGGGTCCAGTGGGAGACCATCTCGAGGAGTCGATGTAGGGTTCCTAGGCACTCTAAGGAGGTCTCACAAGGCATCAACCATGCCAAATTCAAATTTTACGATGCCGAGAAACCCTAGACTAGATCGTTAACTAGAGTTTAGGCGAAACTAGAAGCTAGTTAACAACTTAACTATAAAGTGAACGGAAATACAACCTTTGTAGATCCGGTCTTCCACCTCCATAGCTCCAAGATGAAGTCCCCTCGCTGCGATGATCGGATCCCGGGCTCAAGCATCGGCTTCATTGGAGAAAAGGGCGGGCTAGGTCGTCGACTTCGATGCCGAAGATGATCTACGTCGAGGCAACTCAAACTCAAGCTCCACCTTCACCAAGTCAAGAAACTTGTGAAGAAAACACCCTATACTACATGGCAAGTGGTAGAGGATGAAGAAATAGAAAGTGGGTTCACTTTGGATTTTGATTTCTCACTTGGAATCATCACTTGACATTTTTGTAGAAAGCTTTTCTTCTCTTCACTTGAAGAAGAAGATGAAGAAGAAGAAAAATGAATTATTATCAAAAAGAAAATGAAGTGATGGTTATCATATTTGCAACCATGGTTTAGTGTAGAGAATAAACTAGGGTTTAGTTAAATGGTTAGGTTAAGGGTAAAACAAAATGGAAGACTTTTTCAAAGATGCTTTGAAGCATCAAGAAGCTTCAAGAAGCTTCAAGCAAAGAAAGAAAAGAAAGCCACCATTTCATTATATTTTCATAAAATAAATAAATAAAATAAAACCCTAAACCCTAACCATTAACTAAACATGGTTTAAAGCAAACACTAACCCAAGTTTGCATGTATCATCAAACATGATACAAACTTGTGCACAAAAATATATCACATATACAATGTGCACAATCAAGTGAGAAAAACATCTTAAGTGAACCAATACTAGTTAATGCAAAGTAATATATCAAATATATAATTAAACATTAAATCATTGAATCAACACTTGATTTAACGATCCGGTCATATCGCATATGACCGACTAATATCCAATGTATCGACTTATCGAATCAATCCTCGATTCGACAACTAGGTTATATCGCACACAACCATTCGATACATTCATCGCAAGAATAGAATACGGTATCACATACACGCATTATTCTCGGTCCCGCACATATCTCATATGCGCTCCTATTTCGTTTCGATTGAGCCAGGAAACCTCTGTGTAGGACTCTAAAGACTCGTCAATACGCCGGCAGCAGATGATGATCATATCAAGCACCCACAAGCCGCAAGCGGTCTGCTAAACATAACGGCCACCCGGGTATTGAGCGATCAAAAGATCGACGAGCAAGCCCGCTCACACTCCTGTGAATCCAAACAGCAACACTTACCGTACAGTCCGGTCTGTTCGTCTGATATGTCGCATATCTCGCCTAGGGGTGGTAAACGTCAGACCCCAGTAGCTCGATAAGTCGTGTCGATATGAGGTCTATAACAGTTCGAGAAACTACTGGTAACACTTACCTGTAAATCTCAGCAACCCTGGCCAGGGATTTCCGGTTATAGCCAATTGAACACAGCGCAACATCAACTCCCTATACCGGGAGAGACGAATCCCCTCCTATCGCTCATTGCCTCCATGTGATTCGGGACTGTACCCAAAAGCCACCGTTTTGCATGCCCTCTTGGACGTGGTAAGGTGGAAATAAAAGCACAGTGGGAATCACACAAGACTCTATGACGATCTCGGGTCTACAGACTAACCTGTACCAGTGTCACCAGAGAACTGCCATCTGACGTAAGGTATAATACCATCTGGGAGTTCTCGGCGAGTCCGTCCAGTGTACCCAGTCTCCACTGAGCACCCGTATATCATCTCTGATGTCAAACACCAATGGATATGGGATCATCCATCGCCCATCTGTATGGGTCGAGAAGGTATACGCTAGTCTACACTGGTATATCGATGCCTCGTCTCGATATACCCACGACTAGGGACCTTGAAGGATGTACTTATAGACTACCATGTCCCCACTAGTATGATCCGCATCATAGTCCAAGTAGTCAAGTACACATCCTAAGGGCTTTACCAACATGTAACAGAGAGACAATCAGTATACACGTTAAGGTAAAGAGTAACCAGATAGCATACTATCATGTCGAGCAAGAAAGTCCTCCCTATATATGTCCCAGCATCCACTACAATATACATCCTATGTACAGTAATGGCCACTAGGGCATACATATAACTAACAATCTCCCACTTGCACTAGGGCCATCTATAGCAGTGGTTGTAGTATCTCATACTCAACCATCCCATAAAAGTCTCTCTCTGGGAATAGGCCTTCGTGAGTGGATCCGCCGTGTTATCCTCTGAGTCTGCTCTCCTAACCTCGATCACCCTGGAGATCAACTATCTCCATGATCAGGTGATGCTGCCTCAGAATACGTCTGGGTCACTGATGGGACCGGGGTTCCTGGGCCAAAGCCACACTTCCATTGTCACACAATGGTAGGAACCAAGTTCATCTCATGAATAAACATACACCCAAACTGCCTCTTTGGTAGCATCTTAAGTAGCGATGTATCCAGCCTTTATCGTCTAGTATGTCACGGTATCTAGCTTGGAACTCTTCCAACATACCGTCCCTTTACTGAGGGTAAAGACAATGCCTGTGACTGACATTCAGTCATCCTTATCACCCTGGAACCTTTCCAGTGATTCTCCCCAGGATCAATTGATACCATCCCACTACAGCTAGTGAGTATTCTAACACCCAAATAACATCTATCTCATAGATGAAAACTCAGGATTTAAGAGGTATCACTTTGATCCTATATGGAGAATCCATGTGATAAGCGGAGATCGACCGAGCGTAGCATAGGAAACTCCTTCCCTATCAAGAGTATGTCATCCAGGTACTCTACGAGGATCACTACCATACTCCTCACTACCTTTTTGTATATACAAGGTTCATCTACCATTTTGATGATGTCAAACTGTTTGACTAACTCATCAAAACAGATGTTCCAACTCCGCAATGCCTGCTTTATCATATAAAACATCTTGCACACGTTTCCGCTTCTCCCACTATTTACGAAGCCTTCTGGCTGTGTACTTATAGACGCACTCTTCTAAATCAACATTTAGAAAAGCAGTCATGGCACCCAACCGCCAGATATCATAGTCATGGTATGTAGCCGTGGCAAGTAGGATCTGGATGGACTTAAGCTTGGTTACTTGAAAAAGGTTTCATCATAATCCACGCCTGGTAAATGATGCAAACTTTTAACAAGTCTAGCTTTGAAAGTCTCAAGTTTTCCATCTACACCATGTAATCTTCTCAAGATATACTTGCTCCTGATGGGGATTTAACCCTTCAGATATAGCAGCCAAAAGTCCATACTTTGCTGGTGTACATGGATTCCATCTCAGATCGCTAAGCATCCAGCCATTCTTACAGAGTCTCACTCCTGATGGCCAGCTCGAAACTAGTTAGGTCATCATCTCATGATGCAATTCTCGCTCCCACTGTCATAGAGAAACCGAAGTAACTCTCAGGTGGGTGAGGAACCCTACTAGATCGGCGGAGAGGCTGAGGTTTGTTGGTTACTATTGAATCCTTTGGTTCTACCAAATCATCAGCTGCAGTTTGTATAGTTGGAACATTTCCAGTTTAACAGACCTTGCCTTGATCTTGTCCGTATTTTGCTTTTAGACATAGGCCGGACAACCCCAAATCTTAACTAACTTAAGATATGGGCTCTTCCCTTTCCATATCACATATGAAGTGGTAGGCAACTGATTTGATCGGAACCCTATTCAATAGGTATGCAACTTCATAAGTGCATACCTCCCAAAAGGAAATAGGTAACTCAGTAGTACTCATCATAGAGCACACCATATCAAATAGGGTGTATCTGCTCCGCCCCGATATACCATCGTGCTATGGTGTATACGGAGGAGTCATGCTGAGAGAGAATCTCATTCTCCTTTAGAATAATCCAGGATTTCCGTGCTCAAGTATTCTCCTCCCTGATCACATCAAAGGACATAATACTTATACCCGTTTTGGTTCTCTACTTCTAACTTATATTCTGTGAATATCTCAAAAGGTTCGGACTTGTGTTTCATCAGGAACATATGTCTGAATCTTGAGAGATTATCAGAGAATGTAATGAAGTACAAAGAACCGGTCTTGGTATGTGTAGACAGGGGACCTACATACATCAACATGTATCATCCCAAGAGTTCACTAACTCTTTCTCTGTTTCCAGTAAACAGAGATATGGTCATCTTATCTATGTGACATGACCGGCAAGTTTCACAAGATGTAAATTCAAACTGATTTAAATATGCATCTATATGTAACTTCAGCTAGTCGGGTCGCATTGATATGACCTAGTCTACAATACCTCAAGAAAGATTCGTTCATTTCTGAACTCTTCCTCTTGTGTGTGTTCCGTATACTTAAGAACTGTAGTTTGATTTAGAACATCAATGCTTTTAGATAACGTGCCTGAACCGATCAACTTTTGATATAGGAAATGTTCAAAACATTATCCAACAATACAAAATTTTATCATTTATTTACTAACAAAGAGACTGATATGATTTTGTATATCAGGTTCAGTATCTAATAACATTCGTTCAGAATCAATGTATTGGTAATACAGGGTGACAGTGACCAACAGACCTGGCTGCAACACTTGCACCGTTTTCTGCCTCATGAAACTTATCACCCGTTCTAAGTTCTCTACCTATCTGTAGCCCTATGTAACAGATTACATAACTGGGATCCTGATCCGGTATCAAATACCCAGGACGTAGAGGATATAGAGAAACAGTTCTTTGTAATGAACACACCCGAAGGAGATGCATCATATGCACTTTCTTCGTTTGGGCGGCATGGGAATCTTGGTATTCCCCTATTTCCTGCTCTGTCTTATAACAATTATAAGTTGGAGCGGGACCAACGTTCCCCAGCTCAGTATAACAAGCGGGTTCGGTCAATATTCCGTATTATTATCTTGATTAAGACGTGACATGGTCGCTACCAGGAGAGAGAGAAAAGAAAACACTCAGCGTGCGCTCTTGCAAGATCAGATTGGTTATTATTTTATCTAATCAGAATGGCTCCCACTGTTTTTATCAAATCTTTCTTCAAACCCTAAAAGGAAAGTGTCACGTCCCGAAAGATGGAACATGACCGGCACTTAAACTACGAAACGTCTCGAGGCGTACGTAATCTAAGTAAGCCGAAAACCCAGAAATCCAAACCAAAAAAAATAGTAGAGTGAAGGAAAACCAATTTAAAACAAGTAGTTTTAATAGCATAAGCCGAATTATGCGGGTTTTAAGAACATCAAAATTTACTGAAAATTTCGGCAGAGTCTCCTTTGTAAATACTGGCCCCCAAACGGGATACAACATGAATAGTATACGAAATCAATAAAAAGGCATCCTCAAGCGGGAGCTAGCTCTTCGTCAATCGACGGTCACAACCACACAAGCAAAATAATATACAACGCCAACTGCGAGGATCAAAATTCAAAAGGAAACTCAAAACCACAAGAAAACCACAGATATATAACGCGCGACTCTAAGGTTGAAGGAATAACATCACTGGTCTCTATCTCAAAATAAATACATGTTTGGTTGATGGAACTTCTAGATACAACAGAATAATGATATACAAGATATATAATGGGGGTACGATACAAGTAAACCCACCTACTAGCAAATCACCCGAAGGAAACTATGCCCGCAAAGCCGTAATGAAACCTGTACGGCAAACCTGCAAGAAACTGGGGCACAACGGGGGTGAGTTGCCAACTCGTGAAAAGAAAAACATCTACGAATAGAAATCGCATAAATAACGCAACCTAGGTCAATGATCATAATATATCCTCAATTATATATATAACATGCAACCTATAACAAGGCTAGGGTAAATATCTAACCCGAGTGTAATCTCATATGCCCGTGTCAGTGCCTCAGGTAGTAATATATCATATGAATGAGGTATGAATGCATGAAAACAGAATACATGTAAATGAAGAACTGTTTTCATAATTTAGTGAGATTTCCTTGTATTTTTAAAATGAGGTATCATAATGAAATCAACATAAAACAGTGCCTAGCATCGGCACAAAACGTAATCCCAATATCTCGATATCTCTGTATCACAATCTCTGTACCTCAATATCTCGAAATCTCAATGTCTAAATCACAATATCTAGGATGCCGTCAGTCCAAACCGGCCCCTACCATCCATCTCAAGACCACGACGGTATCCTCCGGATATCCGACGCGTCGGGTAAAATCACCGGTAGGTAGTGCTCCCCTGCCAGGCTCACATCGTCATCATCACGCGCTTCTTGCCCCGGGATACCTTACCGGGTCCACCATGTACCCGAAACGGTTCATCCGTCTCCTCGAATCGGGTCTCGAAATCCATCAACAAACTTATGGTGGACGACTCATACATCATGGGAAAAACCGCACTTTTTATTTAAAAAGAGAGAAATCAGTTTATATAAGTTTTGCGGTTTTCCCCCCAAATCCAGAAAATCTCATGGAAATCCGAATCCAAATCATCAATAGCATGTAAAACCATGAATATAGGCATAACAATGAATAACAGTATGCATGAAGTGACAAGTAATAACTACAATGTTAAGCTGGCATATAAGGCAGGTATACTAATATCATGTCAAATTACTAACTAACAAGCTAAGTCAAGCAATAATATTTTCTAAGGTGTACGTGACATGGCAATTACCGATGAAGATGTGTGTGAGTCGGCAAGTAAGTGTACGTGGTACATACGCATCATCGGTAATGGTGCTGGTGTCCTAACAATATGATATCAACATTGCAATAAGAAATTATAACATAAGTATGCGATGCGAAGCGAACCACAATAATAAGCGGGAGCTGAATACAAGACGCAACTGTAACTAACCTGCATTAATCTAATATAAGTCCTACAAATGGTGCCTTTTGAAATAACACGAATCATGGGGTTTTGAAAATAGGGGCTACGGTGTTTTTATGAAAAGATACGTCTTTTGAAATGTCCGTAGGATCCCTTGGGCTGTCTTTTAAAATACCCACGATTCATTAGTTTTTGAAATAGGTAAGAATCAAATCTAATCTAACAACTAAACTAAACTAAAGGGCTAAGCTAACAAGCTGGACTACAGGTAAGGAAACCGCCTAACATCTGAGTCGATCCATATACATACATGTATATATATTAGTCGGTGATCCCGCCTCAATAATATCATATCCGATACCATATCTACAATCAGACATCCCAAGTCAAGAGTGCGGATCAATCATCAAGATATAGCTCGTACGTAAATCCGTCGTACGGCATCCCCAAATCTGGGTACGGGTCAATATCACATTCATCACATTGTTCATCTGGTATCCTCTTTATCAAAGATCATAATCCGGGGTACTGATCTACGTCTAGTACAATACTGATACTGCCTAAGTAAGCATGGACGTGTGTGAAACACTACGTCAAGGACCCGCTACAACGTCATGTCGTATCTCAAATACGAACCCTGCTATATCACCGAATTCACAACCTCAATACAAATCTCATCGACTCATCTCAAACCCAAGTATCATCCTCAAATCCGTATGTGAACACATAGTCCCATACCCATGTGAACACATAACTATAAAGAATCCCATGAGCACATATAAATAGGAATGTATGCAAGTATGTATGTGTAGTGCAACACTACCCTAGGGTTCGCAACACTAAAATAATCCAACACACCAAAATCCATCCTAAACATCGTTATTAATCCCAAATAACATATAATAATTGTTGGTGTGTATACGCATCCGTATACACCACCACGGAATGCGGGGGTACTATACGCCATCCACCCGACTTCTCCCCGTAGATATAAATCTACTCACCTGGTCCTCGCTCGCCGGTGCCGACGTCGCCACGCGCTTGCTTGTCGCCTCGAAGTCCACATCGGGTACCTACATATCATAACACATCGTATCGCATTAAAATCCGACTCATGACCAAAACGACACACGAACCCCACATAGGTCAAAACCTATGGTTGCTTCCACAAATCAATCCAAAAACCCTCGATGTCGGTGTACAAACGCCAGACCATCAAGAAAAACCCAAATACACTCATTTGCACATTCACGAACACAAATTTTAATATAAAATAGGTTAAAACTCACAAAAACCCCAAATTCACTTTAAAAGCCGTTTTTCCGAAAAAATAGCAAGCAAAATTCGCCGTTTTAGTACAAAACTCGATGTATAAACGAATCTAGCGGCCACAATATTCACTAAATATCTTAATTAAGTCATAAAAACAATTCCCATAATTTAATCTCATAAATTTCCATAAACCTTAAAATTCTAGTTCACAAAATACCTAAATTTTAACAATTTTATAGCAAAAATGCACAAACTACAATCTAGCTTGGATTTTAATGAACTAAAAGCATTAAACCACTCAATATAATCTTTATAATGACATGAAACCTAAATTTGAATTTTATCTCATAAGAATATAATTATTTAAAAAACCTAGTTTACTAATTATATAAATATCACATTTTAAATCAACAAAAATGCAAACTAGCAACTTAATTTGATTTAGAATAACACTATTATGTCAAATACATCGCACAACCATAATCTCACAACACAAAACCCTAATTAGATTTTCACAAACCCTAATTTAAATCTTCTCTTGCAAACCCACATCTTTCAATTAAACCATAAATTAGCACCTAATAAGCTTCATTAAGGAATTAAACCAACAATTGAACAATGGGTCAAAAGTTATACCTCACAACCATGAATCAAACTTTAAATCTAGACCTCCAATTTGAAATCCTTGCACCAAGATCCATGCTAAAGAAGACGAGGGAAAATGGGTAGGAGTCGGATTTGGATTTTAGCTTGATTTTTGATGGAATTTGGACATTTTTTTTAGGGGAAATGAGGTGGGGTTTTGGGGGGAAATTCTGGATAGCAAGAATGGGGGGGCTTGGCTGCAAGTATGTGGAAAGAGGAGAGAGAGGGAGGTGGGGAAAATGATATCTAGTCAACCTAGTCAAAGTCCACTCTCATTTCTACATTTCCTTTTTCTTTTCTTTTCTTTTCTTTTGCAAAACAAGTGGGGACAAGAGAGGGGGGGCTGCTGAATTCAGCCAAGGGGGAGGGAAAATAGGGGGGTGTGAGTGTGGGTATGGGTGTGGGGTGATGGAAAATGATAAATATTATACCCCAAACATCCATTTACATTAAAAAAAAGCCCTTTTTCTTCAATAATTTCTAAACCGTTTTGGCAAACGATTTCGTTTCAAAAACCATATGATAAAATTTTATTTAATGTTTTATGATGCACAAAATTTGTTTCAACTCATTCCAATTTGTAATTTTCCCTAATTAAATATATTAGTGACGGCTTAAAATAATATTAAAATAATTAATTTCGGAAAAATTTTCAGAAAATTTGAAATTTCACCAGTGGCTCAATAAACACCAAATACTAGCAATCACATAGCTAGAATATGTATATTTAATTTTATAATAAAGATATTTGCATTTTGACTTTTTACAGAAAACCCCCTTATTTTACCGTTTTTTCGAAATTAAACGATTTTCAAAACGTTACAATCTTCCCCCCTTAAAGAAATTCGGTCCCCGAATTTAAATTAAAACTTTCCCCAAATACTAAAATATTTCAGCCAAAACCATCAAATCGCCGGGGCTCCGAAATCATAAATACATAAAACAAATCGTAGCGCAACGCATGCGCATGAAAAATGAGCATATAACTCAAATCAGAACTCCGTCAAGCATCCCGCAATCATCGGAGTCATGGGGAAGACATCAATACCAAATCCAAAGCAAAACCAATATGATATAACTCGAAACTATACATGTAAAATATATTCAGGTACTGTCCTCTGACTAGTCATGCTCAGTACGAAAACACATAGCAATATCATAAAAACGTACTGCTCTATAAGAAAAATCAATCCCAAAATACGCGTATGAATACTACGTGCGTCTTGTGCGCACGGAAATCAAAATCCAAATATGTGCCATACATATGCACAGAAACAACATCTAAGTGCATCGGGTGTGCACGAAACATCTGTCGTAGGCAATATGTGTGCCTGACAGCAAAATCAGGTGCATCTGACATGCCCGAAAAATCTCGATTTAGTGCATCTGGTGTGCACCAAAATCACACTTCAAAACATGCGCCCAACATGCGCGAAAATCCAAATCAGGTGCATCCATCGTGCACGAAATCATGAAATCCAATATCAAGTGCCGAACATGCGCAAAATCAAATCAGGTGCACAAGGTGCACAAAACAAATATCGAACATCACCATCGAAATCAAAGTCCAGTGCATCTAAGTGCACAAAAGGCGTATCACTGCACTGCAAGCATATATAAACTATACAGAGTGCAGGAACCAAATCGTGTGTGTGCATACGCACAAAATCAACTCAAATGTCTAAAACCGTAAAATCACAAACATGTGAAACCAAAGCACGAAAACGATATCAAGTGCTACACTGTGCAAAGATCGTAAATCCTCAATCATCAAAATCAAATCATTCGAATAAATCACCCAAAACATCGAAATCAATAATGGCGGAATAGTACCGCTCAAGCGCATCCTCTAAGAATCTCAGGCCAACTGTCGCGGTCACTAGTGGGACGTCTCGTCGATGATCATGAACTCGGGCCTGCTGGTGTGCGTAACAATGACCACTCCTGGGTCAAGGACTTCACTGTGAATTACCAATCTCTCGGTCCATCGGCTCATCGGCCATGTCAGGTGTGCTAACGGGGACGATCCCGTTCTGGCACGTCTCTTGTCATCTCCCGGTCAATCATCACGACCACTCGTAAGACAGCATATCACTGGCGTCGGCCTCTGGCTCTCTGAATGTACGTGACACATCTGATCCTGGGTGCAAGTATCATTGCAGCAGTGTCCTGGAAGGAATCCTGCTCATGGTCTCTTCCATGTCTCGTCTCTGCCAACTGTCCGGAAGTCATCGTCCTTTCTTATATCTACTTCTTGCTCCGGAACGGCTGCATACTCATCACGACTGCTTCTGGAAGGTATATCCAAGTACAATGCCTCGGCATGTAAATCGCATCTCTGATGTCGGCGGAGTGGAACGTCATCATATCCAGATCTTGTACGAACCTCTTACTCCACTTTTCTCTAATGTCGACTGCTTCGGACTCGTCTCATCGCGGCTGCATGGACTGAGCTCCAACGGCTATCCTCGTACCTGGAGTCTCCCAAGAAATGCATCTCACCACCTAGCATCCGAATTAAGTCAAGCCATCCGATCGAGTCGTTAAAACCTCATAATCCCCCAAGAGCTCAACATCTTGGGCACAGTTTAATAGTATCGAGTACATACCATAACATCGGTGGTCCAGCCGTAGAAGGGCAAACCCAAGCCTCACTAATGGCGCCGTGGAACTGCCACAAACCCGAAGGTTCAAAGGCTTTCATACGGTCATTATGTCGAGTTAGGGTTTCATTCTTCTAGAGGGACCATAGAATTGCCTGCATGTCTTTCCGACTACATTAAACTTGGAATAATAGATTTCTGACATTCGATCGTCTCTGTCGACTCTCAACGTCTCCGTGTGAAGTCGTCTCTAGCTGGAATCAATCTATCTGATGACCTCGCATCGGGGTAGTGAACGAACCACATGCCCTAGTCATTCATCCTCGATGACTAGCGACCTTCTATCATCTCTTAGTACAACTCGTACTGCAATAGCTCCAACATCTGGGGCGATATCTCGTCGTTCGCAGCAATGACTGGCTCACTCATCTGCACGCTGAACAGTGCCTCAATCATCAGGAGTAAGCAATACGCCAACGGTCATCAAAATCTGGTTGGCCTCTATCATTGGTTCGATCCTCTGGTACTGATCGGCACATCTGAGTAATCTCATACAGCAATCCACCCAACGCTCGTGGCGTGAAAACACAATAAAAAGACACATCTCCGCAATCGTGTGTCGCCGGAATTACGCCCTGGTCAGTCCTCGTTCGTGACGAGCTCATGCTGACCGCAACTCTAGCCGTAGCTCTCCCTGCCCGTAATCATGGCAGCTAAACCATAACTGGTACCGATGAGGCTAGATCAGGAATGAATATGATACTGAACAAAGAAATGTACATCCTAAGGCTTCTTAAGTGGAGTAGCGTATCGTAAGTATGCCGCGGAACATACCCACGGTACGTCACTCTACTTTAGTCACCTATTCCATCAACCAAGGATCATCCTACGCTCCGAAGGTAAAACCTAACGCTCTGATACCAACTTTGTCACGTCCCGAAAGATGGAACATGACCGGCACTTAAACTACGAAACGTCTCGAGGCGTACGTAATCTAAGTAAGCCGAAAACCCAGAAATCCAAACAAAAAAAATAGTAGAGTGAAGGAAAACCAATTTAAAACAAGTAGTTTTAATAGCATAAGCCGAATTATG
Organism: Agapanthus africanus; assembly: GCA_030015575.1. NCBI lineage: Eukaryota > Viridiplantae > Streptophyta > Magnoliopsida > Asparagales > Amaryllidaceae > Agapanthus > Agapanthus africanus. The sequence continues at coordinate 102,444,819 of JASDDO010000010.1, read as the reverse complement.
CGGTTTTTAAGAACATCAAAATTTACTGAAGATTTCGGCAGAGTCTCCTTTGTAAATACTGGCCCCCAAACGGGATACAACATGAATAGTATACGAAATCAATAAAAAGGCATCCCCAAGCGGGAGCTAGCTCTTCGTCAATCGACGGTCACAACCACACAAGCAATATAATATACAACGCCAATGGCGAGGATCAAAATTCAAAAGGAAACTCAAAACCACAAGAAAACCACAGAAATATAACGCGCGACTCTAAGGTCGAAGGAATAACATCACTGGTCTCTATATCAAAATAAATACATGTTTGGTTGATGGAACTTCTAGATACAACAGAATAATGATATACAAGATATATAATGGGGGTACGATACAAGTAAACCCACCTACTATTAAATCACCCGAAGGAAACTATGCCCGCAAAGCCGTAATGAAACCTGTACGGCAAACCTGCAAGAAACTGGGGCACAACGGGGGTGAGTTGCCAACTCGTGAATAGAAAAACATCTACGAATAGAAATCGAATAAATAACGCAACCTAGGTCAATGATCATAATATATCCTCAATTATATATATAACATGCAACCTATAACAAGGCTAGGGTAAATATCTAACCCGAGTGTAATCTCATGTGCCCGTGTCAGTGCCTCAGGTAGCAATATATCATATGAATGAGGTATGAATGCATGAAAACAGAATACATGTAAATGAAGAACTGTTTTCATAATTTAGTGAGATTTCCTTGTATTTTTAAAATGAGGTATCATAATGAAATCAACATAAAACAGTGCCTAGCATCGGCACAAAATGTAATCCCAATATCTCGATATCTCTGTATCACAATCTCTGTACCTCAATATCTCGAAATCTCAATGTCTAAATCACAATATCTAGGGCGCCGTCAGTCCAGACCGGCCCCTACCATCCATCTCAAGACCATGACGGTATCCTCCGGATATCCGACGCGTCGGGTAAAATCACCGGTAGGTAGTGCTCCCCTGCCAGGCTCACATCGTCATCATCACGCGCTTCTTGCCCCGGGATACCTTACCGGGTCCACCATGTACCCGAAACGGTTCATCCGTCTCCTCAAATCGGGTCTCGAAATCCATCATCAAACTCATGGTGGACGACTCATACATCATGGGAAAAACCGCACTTTTTATTTAAAAAGAGAGAAATCAGTTTATATAAGTTTTGCGGTTTTCCCCCCAAATCCAGAAAATCTCATGGAAATCCGAATCCAAATCATCAATAGCATGTAAAACCATAAATATAGGCATAATAATGAATAACAGTATGAATGAAGTGACAAGTAATAACTACAATGTTAAGCTGGCATATAAGGCAGGTATACTAATATCATGTCAAATTACTAAGTAACAAGCTAAGTCAAGCAATAATATTTTCTAAGGTGTACGTGACATGGCAATTACCGATGAAGATGTGTGTGAGCCGGCAAGTAAGTGTACGTGGTACATACGCATCATCGGTAATGGTGCTGGTGTCCTAACAATATGATATCAACATTGCAATAAGAAATTATAACATAAGTATGCGATGCGAAGCGAACCACAATAATAAGCGGGAGCTGAATACAAGACGCAACTGTAACTAACCTGCATTAATCTAATATAAGTCCTACAAATGGTGCCTTTTGAAATAACACGAATCATGGGGTTTTGAAAATAGAGGCTACGGTGTTTTTATGAAAAGATACGTCTTTTGAAATGTCCGTAGGATCCCTTGGGCTGTCTTTTAAAATACCCACGATTCGTTAGTTTTTGAAATAGGTAAGAATCAAATCTAATCTAACAACTAAACTAAACTAAAGGGCTAAGCTAACAAGCTGGACTACAGGTAAGGAAACCGCCTAACATCTGAGTCGATCCATATACATACCTGTATATATATTAGTCGGTGATCCCGCCTCAATAATATCATATCCGATACCATATCTACAATCAGACATCCCAAGTCAAGAGTGCGGATCAATCATCAAGATATAGCTCGTACGTAAATCCGTCGTACGGCATCCCCAAATCTGGGTACGGGTCAATATCACATTCATCACATTGTTCATCTGGTATCCTCTTTATCAAAGATCATAATCCGGGGTACTGATCTACGTCTAGTACAATACTGATACTGCCTAAGTAAGCATGGACGTGTGTGAAACACTACGTCAAGGACCCGCTACAACGTCATGTCGTATCTCAAATACGAACCCCGCTATATCACCGAATTCACAGCCTCAATACAAATCTCATCGACTCAACTCAACCCAAGTATCATCCTCAAATCCGTATGTGAACACATAGTCCCATACCCATGTGAACACATAACTATAAAGAATCCCATGAGCATATATAAATAGGAATGTATGCAAGTATGTATGTGTAGTGCAACACTACCCTAGGGTTCGCAACACTAAAATAATCCAACACACCAAAATCCATCCTAAACATCGTTATTAATCCCAAATAACATATAATAATTTTTGGTGTGTATAAGCATCCGTATACACCACCACGGACTGCGGGGGTACTATACGCCATCCACCCGACTTCTCCCCGTAGATATAAATCTACTCACCTGGTCCTCGCTCGCCGGTGCCGACGTCGCCACGCGCTTGCTTGTCGCCTCGAAGTCCACATCGGGTACCTACATATCATAACACACCGTATCGCATTAAAATCCGACTCATGACCAAAACGACACACGAACCCCACATAGGTCAAAACCTATGGTTGCTTCCACAAATCAATCCAAAAACCCTCGATGTCGGTGTACAAACGCCAGACCATCGAGAAAAATCCAAATACACTCATTTGCACATTCACGAACACAAATTTTAATATAAAATAGGTTAAAACTCACAAAAACCCCAAATTCACTTTAAAAGCCGTTTTTCCGAAAAACTAGCAAGCAAAATTCGCCGTTTTAGTACAAAACTCGATGTATAAACGAATCTAGCGGCCACAATATTCACTAAATATCTTAATTAAGTCATAAAAACAATTCCATAATTTAATCTCATAAATTTTCATAAACCTTAAAATTCTAGTTCACAAAATACCTAAATTTTAACAATTTTATAGCAAAAATGCACAAACTACAATCTAGCTTGGATTTTAATGAACTAAAAGCATTAAACCACTCAATATAATCTTTATAATGACATGAAACCTAAATTTGAATTTTATCTCATAAGAATATAATTATTTAAAAAACCTAGTTTACTAATTATATAAATATCACATTTTAAATCAACAAAAATGCAAACTAGCAACTTAATTTGATTTAGAATAACACTATTATGTCAAATACATCACACAACCATAATCTCACAACACAAAACCCTAATTAGATTTTCACAAACCCTAATTTAAATCTTCTCTTGCAAACCCACATCTTTCAATTAAACCATAAATTAGCACCTAATAAGCTTCATTAAGGAATTAAACCAACAATTGAACAATGGGTCAAAAGTTATACCTCACAACCATGAATCAAACTTTAAATCTAGACCTCCAATTTGAAATCCTTGCACCAAGATCCATGCTAAAGAAGACGAGGGAAAATGGGTAGGAGTCGGATTTGGATTTTAGCTTGATTTTTGATGGAATTTGGACATTTTTTTGAGGGGAAATGAGGTGGGGTTTTGGGGGGAAATTCTGGATAGCAAGAATGGGGGGGCTCGGCTGCAAGTATGGGGAAAGAGGAGAGAGAGGGAGGTGGGGAAAATGATATCTAGTCAACCTAGTCAAAGTCCACTCTCATTTCTACATTTCCTTTTTCTTTTCTTTTCTTTTCTTTTGCAAAACAAGTGGGGACAAGAGAGGGGGGGCTGCTGAATTCAGCCAAGGGGGAGGGAAAATAGGGGGGTGTGAGTGTGGGTATAGGTGTGGGGTGATGGAAAATGATAAATACTATACCCCAAACATCCATTTACACTAAAAAAAGCCTTTTTTCTTCAATAATTTCTAAACCGTTTTGGCAAACGATTTCGTTTCAAAAACCACATGTTAAAATTTTATTTAATGTTTTATGATGCACAAAATTTGTTTCAACTCATTCCAATTTGTAATTTTCCCTAATTAAATATATTAGTGACGGCTTAAAATAATATTAAAATAATTAATTTCGGAAAATTTTTCAGAAAATTTGAAATTTCACCAGTGGCTCAATAAACACCAAATACTAGCAATCACATAGCTAGAATATGTATATTTAATTTTATAATAAAGATATTTGCATTTTGACTTTTTACAGAAAACCCCCTTATTTTACCGTTTTTTCGAAATTAAACAATTTTCAAAACGTTACAGAAAGACTAGCCGGGATTAATTACACGCTACAAGTTCGCCAATCTTTCAACCAGGCCAGTGTCGGTACTTTGAAGGAGGTCTCCCGTGCTTTCGCACGGACCTAATTAATGTAAATCTCGTTTTCCCAGAGACGTAACCTCGTTGACACCTTTCAAGACACCTACTTGATCGACTAATTGTAATGTGTAAAACTCTCCAGGAGTAACAATTACTCGCAGCGGGTATCGGGATCCAACTATCTCATAGAAGGTATGCAATCTCATTGCAAATTTCAACACTTGAAATTCCCGATAATTTTGCCCCTAGCACCCTATGACCTTGACGGAGGTCAACAAACCATAGGCTACTAGTCAAGTTCAACCCGTCATTTCTTGATTGAATCAAACCCACCCGCACGACCCTTGATGGAGGTCAACAAGGTCGCACGACTACCCTAATCCAATCTGCATCATATGCATAAGCAGATAAATACTAGTTAGCTACCGCACACTACGCCTTGACGGAGGTCAACAACGTAGCACGAATACTAAGTAGGACTTATCTGAAATGACGGAGGGCTACGACAGGTTTTTCTGAAAACCTATTGCGTAATGAACTTGATATCGTTGTAGGATCGAATGAATTTTTAAATGGAATGTTTTTGAGGCTTTTCTAGTTTTGCTAAAGGGGTCACTCCTGGTGAAGGGATCGTCGGCCCTTTCCTCGTCGAATGAGGTGCGGGATATATCATATATATCACTGTGCAAAGCAGAAACTATATAAGCAATCAAAAGACAAACCGAGGGTTGTAGCATCTGCCAGTTATTGCTAAAGGAGTCACTCCCGGTGAAGGGATCTCGGTCCTTTCCTTATCGAATAAGGTGCAGGATGTTCTACAAGGAACACCGCGATGCAAAGCAAGAACTGTAGCTACCTGTTTTATTTAGAAATTCGATTCCACAACATCTTAGGTTTCTTTTCTTTCATTAATCATATTAATGAAGTCCCATCATTTAAGTACCTAAACATAACAGATAAATACGACGTACACTTATGCCATCCGCATTCGCCTCGATGTCCCCTCGTGCACCGTTAGGTTAGGTAACTAACGGCAGAGCGGGGCAGGGCTAGCGCGGGTGTAAAACATAAGTAACGCCTATATAATATATCATATATACTATATACAGTATTTATCACAGAACATATCAAATGATCACATCACAGATATCGCAGCAGAAGAATCATATGAAATATTGGATATATTAGGACGTCCGTGTTTTCAATACGAGCCAGTATAAAACACGGATTCCACGGTCGCGATGAATAGCCAAACCCACACCCCTAGACCCCTATGAGAGGGCAAGCAACCCTACCAATTCTAGAGTTAGGAGACCCGGACTCGACTCCTCGAGTTGGTCTCACACTGGACTCCAGAACCCGGTTACTTATGCCCTCCTCCTTGGGTCTATCCTAGTGCGGAAAAGTAAATAATATACAAACGGTGACATCTTCCGCAACCTGGAAGTGCCCCAATAAAAGAATATTACATACAAGTTTTTACATGAATGAAAAAGAAAAACACTCATCTCACATAAAAAAACCCGGCTATTCGAACACGACGATCCAATATAACATATCCAGCAACACATAACATCACATGTCATCAACGTAAGTAAATATGCGCATCCCAATTGTCGTTGACATATAGCAACGAAACCGGCGATATCACATATTACACTTACGGTCACAGAAAAGAAAGTGTAAAACTACAACAGTTGGAATCCGCAACTCTATAGACATCGCATGCCTAATCAAATGAATTACTTAGACATCGCATGCCTAACAATTATAAACCCCGCATTTTAGTCTCAAAATCGAGAACACTTTTCAATATCAAGTCGGGCAATTCAACAAGATTCCCGACATCCTGATCGAATGCTCGTCGCAAACTTTAGTAGGCGGCCGCACCCCCGATACCGTCGACGAAATGCACTAAGGCGGAACACCGCTACCGCGAGCACCCGAACGGATGCTTTCGGCGATGGTGTTCTCCTACAGTCACTTGGTCGAGGCTAAGGGGTGTAGCTGTCTATTAAGTTTATCCGGCGAGTATCCGCGTACGCTACGTGATTCCGACGGACTTTTGATCACATCAAAATTCCGTGGCAACCGATCAAGTGAGATTAAAGTGCTGTGTTTATAACATTCATATCAGTTATCTCATAACTACTTATGGATTCCAAGTATTGTATCCCATTACAGATAAATAGAAAATGTTAAACTTTCCGATCAAACAGTCAAACACCCAAGTTTTCCCGAAACAGATCAACACATGAAATAATTTTAAACACATTCACTTCATGCCTCAGTACCTACGGTCCAGCCATAGAAGGGTCAAGCCAACGCCTCACATGTGGCACGCCGTACTGCCCCAAACCCGAAGGTTCAAAGGGCAGTTCAAGACGGTCACATAATCGAGTTAAGGTTTGTTGTCTTCTAGAGGGTCCATCGCGTTACTTGCACTACTTAGAACGTCTTTAAACCACGGAAAAATCCAACACTTGGAAATTTCCTGACAGGGGAAAAAGTGGGTATTTATATCCGGTCGAACTTTTTAACATATTCAAAAATTATCCGGAAAACACATAGACAAAATTAGACAATCCGATCGAATAATCGAATCCCCAAAACAAACCCCACAAAAACTCAACTGTTGAGTAAAATATAAAAATTTCCAGAAGACTCAGCACTTCCAGACAAGAATTACTGTGTAAGCCACGTGGTCTAACTCACCAAAATGGCCGCGGAACCGCCGCGAAACACAGGGTGGGGCCGCGGTTCCGCGGCGCTTTGGTCGAGTTAGAATCACGTGCTTCACAGTAACTCATAGAATTCCCTGCTGAATTTTTGGCAATTTTTAATTCACAAAAATCCAAATTTTCAGAAAATTTCCAGAGAGTGGTATTCTTTTAGGGTTTCGGATTCGAACGGATTTCTAACATCGTCTACGCATCGCCTAAGGCTCTAGCTAGGCTCTGATACCACTGTAGGGTTCCTAGGCACTCTAAGGAGGTCTCACAAGGCATCAACCATGCCAAATTCAAATTTTACGGTGCCAAGAAACCCTAGACTAGATCGTTAACTAGTGTTTAGGCGAAACTAGAAGCTAGTTAACAACTTAACTATAAAGTGAACGGAAATACAACCTTTGTAGATCCGGTCTTCCACCTCCATAGCTCTAAGATGAAGTCCCATCGCTGCGATCATCGGATCCCGGGCTCAAGCGTCGGCTTCATCGGAGAAAAGGGCGGGCTAGGTCGTCGACTTCGATGCCGAAGATGATCTACGTCGAGGCAACTCAAACTCAAGCTCCACCTTCACCATGTCAAGAAACTTGTGAAGAAAACACCCTATACTACATGGCAAGTGGTAGAGGATGAAGAAATAGGAAGTGGGTTCACTTTGGATTTTGATTTCTCACTTGGAATCATCACTTGACATTTTTGTAGAAAGCTTTTCTTCTCTTCACTTGAAGAAGAAGATGAAGAAGAAGAAAAATGAATTATTATCAAAAAGAAAATGAAGTGATGGTTATCATATTTGCAACCATGGTTTAGTGTAGAGAATAAACTAGGGTTTAGTTAAATGGTTAGGTTAGGGTAAAACAAAATGGAAGACTTTTTCAAAGATGCTTTGAAGCTTCAAGAAGCTTCAAGCAAAGAAAGAAAAGAAAGCCACCATTTCATTATATTTTCATAAAATAAATAAATAAAACAAAACCCTAAACCCTAACCATTAACTAAACATGGTTTAAACCAAACACTAACCCAAGTTTGCATGTATCATCAAACATGATACAAACTTGTGCACAAAAATATATCACATATACAATGTGCACAATCAAGTGAGAAAAACATCTTAAGTGAACCAATACTAGTTAATGCAAAGTAATATATCAAATATATAATTATACATTAAATCATTGAATCAACACTTGATTTAACGATCCGGTCATATCGCATATGACCGACTAATATCCAATGTATCGACTTATCGAATCAATCCTCGATTCGACAACTAGGTTATATCGCATACAACCATTCGATACATTCATCGCGAGAATAGAATACGGTATCACATACACGTATTATTCTCGGTCCCGCACATATCTCATATGCGCTCCTATTTTGTTTCGCTTGAGCAAGGAAACCTCTGTGTAGGACTCTAAAGACTCGTCAATACGCCGGCAGCAGATGATGATCATATCAAGCACCCACAAGCCGCAAGCGTTCTGCTAAACGTAACGGCCACCCGGGTATTGAGCGATCAGAAGATCGACGAGCAAGCCCGCTCACACTCCTGTGAATCCAACTAGTAACACTTACCGTACAGTCCGGTCTGTTCGTCTGATATGTCGCATATCTTGCCTAGGGGTGGTAAACGTCAGACCCCAGTAGCTCGATAAGTCGTGTCGATATGAGGTCTATAACAGTTCGAGAAACTACTGGTAACACTTACCAGTAAATCTCAGCAACCCTGGCCAGGGATTTCCGGTTATAGCCAATCGAACACAGCGCAACATCAACTCCCTATACCGGGAGAGACGAATCCCCTCCTATCGCTCATTGCCTCCATGTGATTCAGGACTGTACCCAAAAGCCACCGTTTTGCACGCCCTCTTGGACGTGGTAAGGTGGAAATCAAAGCACAGTGGGAATCACACAAGACTCTATGACGATCTCGGGTCTACAGACTAACCTGTACCAGTGTCACCAGAGAACTGCCATCTGACGTAAGGTATAATACCATCTGGGAGTTCTCGGCGAGTCCGTCCAGTGTACCCAGTCTCCACTGAGCACCCGTATATCATCTCTGATGTCAAACACCAATGGATATGGGATCATCCATCGCTCATCTGTATGGGTCGAGAAGGTATACGCTAGTCTACACTAGTATATCGATGCCCCGTCTCGATACACCCACGACTAGGGACCTTGAAGGATGTACTTATAGACTACCATGTCCCCACTAGTATGATCCGCATCATAGTCCAGGTAGTCAAGTACACATCCTAAGGGCTTTACCAACATATAACAGAGAGACAATCAGTATACACGTTAAGGTAAAGAGTAACCAGATAGCATACTATCATGTCGAGCAAGAAAGTCCTCCCTATATATGTCCCAGCATCCACTACAATATACATCCTATGTACAGTAATGGCCTCTAGGGCATACATATAACTAACAGTCGATACCGGGTCTCCTAATCCTAGAATTGGCAGTGTTGCTTGCCACTCTCGTAGGGGTCTAGGGATGTGGGTTTGGCTATTCATCGCGACCGTGGAATCCGTGTTTTATACAGGCTCGTATTAAAACACGGACGTCCTAGTATATCCAATATTTCATATATGTTTCTTCTGATGCAATGTTCTGTGATGAGATCATATTACTGCCTGAGACGAATGTTTATATTATATAGATGAGATATATGTTATATTGCAGATGTTAGTTATGTATATGCCCTAGAGGCCATTGTTGTACATTTGATGTATATTATAATGGATGCTTGGTTATATATAGAGAAGACTTTCTTGCTCGTCATGATAGTATGCTATTTGGTTTCACTTTATCTTAACATGTTGACTTGTATTGGTTTACTGTTTTACTCTCACATGTTGATAAAGCCCTTAGGATCTGTACTCGACTACTGGGACTATGATGAGATCATACTAGTGGGGCCGCGGTAGTCGATGAGTACATCCTATAACTGTTCCTAGTCGAGGGTATATCGAGACAGGGCATCGATACACCAGAGTAGACTAGCATATACGCATCTTGACCCATATTATGGGTGATGGATGATCCCATATCCATCGGTGTTTGACATCAGAGATGGTGTACGGGTGCTCAGTGGAGACTGGGTACACTGGACGGACTCGCGGAGAACTCCCAGATGGTGATATACCACACGTCAGATGGCAGTTCTCCGGTGACACAGGTACAGGGTAGTCTGAAGACCCGAGATCGTCATAGAGTCTTGTGTGATTCCCACTGTGCTTTGATTTCAACCTTACCACGTCCAAGAGGGCGTGCAAAACGGTGGGTT